>JAWNNL010000805.1:0-1382141 GCA_035045005.1 Liodrosophila aerea | reverse complement strand
GCTCTTCATTGGTTTCTTGTGCCCCCCAAAAAGTATGCAATGAAAACGCATCCAAAGAAATGAAGGAAAATATGGCTAAATTTAGAAAATCAGTAATAACTCCGTTGTTTGAAGCACGATTTTCATATCCTTTAGACAATTCATAGTCCTTAGCAAGGCGCGTTCGATGACACCAGGATCGTCAGGATCAAACAGGATATGGGGTTACGTGGGTCTCACAGGAGATCCACAAATCCAGCTCAAGGTACGTTGAGAGGCTCTCGAACCACCCTAACGTTCTGGCCATCGGGCTCCTGGACAACAGCCAAACCACCAGGAGGCTAAAGAGATACCACCCTTTGGACCTAGCTGAAGATGCATAACCTACACCTCCAACTCCCTACCTACCAACCATAATATAAGTTTTTAAATTGAGAATGTCAGTCAAAAAATTTAATGATTGCCTTCTCTACGGGCAGAATTTTTAAATTTCTCCATTAAATAAAGAGATACAAAAAAAAAAAAAAACCGCGCAGAGTAAAAAAACTGTGCAGCATACTTTTAGTTGCGCTCAAAAGTGTAGCATACTTTTGGTTGCGCTCAGAAATTAATTTACCAATTTAAATTTAACCGCGCAGAGTAAAAAAACTGTGCAGCATACTTTTAGTTGCGCTTAAAAGTGTGTTGCATACTTTTTGTTGCGCTCAGAAATTTCTGAGTCACCTGTTGTTGTTGTCGTGTTGCTAAACGCCAAGTGTTGTTGGTCAATTCCGCCCCCGGAAGTATGCAATGAAAACGCATCTAACGAAAACAAGGAAAATTTAGCCAAATATAGAAAATCCTTGATAACTCCGTTGTTTGAAGGACGATTTGGATGTCCTTTCGACAGATTGTAGTCCTTAGCAAGACGCTTTCGTAGACCCCATGATCGTCAGGATCAGACAGGATATGGCTGAGTTATAAGGACTTTTCTATATACAAAAATGTCCTTTTAACTCGGCTGTCTGAAGGACCTTCGTCCTTTTGACCACAGTTTATGATTCTAGGATACAAGCTGCACCTGTGCTGCAAAAGGACATCGTCCTAGCTCCTTAAATGGCCAGGATACGGCGGTTTTTGTGTTTTTAGGGTCAAATTTGCGACCCTAACCCTGTAAATTTTTTCAGTGAAAATTGAAGATAAAAATTGCTGAGTCATGATCATCAATCCGTGTTTTTCTGTAGTTGTTGTTGTAGTTGTTGTTGTAGTTGTTGTTGTAGTTGTTGTAGTTGTTGTTGTAGTTGTTGTTGTTGTTAGTTGTTGTTGTTGTTGTTGTAGTTGTTGTTGTAGCTCCAAAACAATTCAGAACATTCTAGAACATTCCATGACTCAGCAATTTTTGACTTCAATTTTCATACCAAAAAATTACAGGGTCAGGGTCGCAAATTTGACCCTAAAAACACAAAAACCGCCGTATCCTGGCCATTTAAGGAGCTAGGACGATGTCCTTTTGCAGGAAGATGCGTCTTGTGTTCCAGAACCATAAACTGTAATCAAAAGGACGAAGGTCCTTCAAACAGCCGAGTTTTAAGGACTTTTTTGTCTAGAGAAAAGTCCTTATAACTCAGCCGTATCCTGTTTGATCCTGACGATCCTAGTGTCATCGAACGCGCCTTGCTAAGGACTACAAACTGTCCAAAGGACATTATCCTAGCTCTTTAAATGGCCAGGATACGGCGGTTTATGTGTTTTTGGGGTCAAATTTGCGACCCTGACCCTGTAATTTTTTGGTATGAAAATTGAAGTCAAAAATTGCTGACTCATGGAATGTTCTGAATTGTTCTGAAACTACAAAAACAACTACAACAACAACAACAACTACAACAACAACAACAACTACAACAACAACAACTACGACAACAACTACAACAACAACTACAACAACAACTACAACAACAACAACGACAACTACAACAACAACAACTACAACAACAACAACAACTACAACTACAACAACTACAACAACAACAACAACAACAACAACAACAACAACAAACAACAACTACAACAACAACAACAACAACAACAACTACAACAACAACTACAACAACAACTACAACAACAACAACAACAACAACTACGACTACAACATACATATTTTTTACCAAAAACATCCGTATCCTGGGCATTTAGGAAGCTAGGCCGATGTCCTTTTGCAGAGAGGTGCAACTTCTGTCCTAGAACCATAAACTGTAATCAAAAGGACGAAGGTCCTTTAGACAGTCGAATTACAAGGACTTTTTTGTGTGAACAAAAGTTGCTATAACTCAGCCATATCCTGTTTAATCCTGACGATCCTGGTGGCAACGAACGCGAATTGTTTAGCACTACGAGCTGTCCCAAGGGCATGCATATCGTCCTTTAAATAACGGAGTTATTTAACCAAAATTCATCATAATATAATATAATTACATTTAATATATGCATATATGATAATATATTTTCTTAAACAGTTGTAATAAAAGTTATTTGTTATTTTGATTATGCTTAACTTAATTAAGTGATGGGCTATATTGGTATTATATAATTTGTTGCATGTGTCTATTGCATAGCGACATGAACTGGGCTCTTTTGGGAACTCTGAATTCTCCATAGTGACTCCATTATAACTATCATCAGTTATTTCTAAGAAGAATTACTTTTAAGCATATCCCAGTCAATATCTGTATTCTAGAATATGTTTCGGCTAGACTTTATAGATAGATTCAAATGTCCCACTATTATTTTTGTCCACTCATATACTATATCGTTTATATCCACCAAGTTGTCTGGCAGTAAATACTCCCATATCTTTTCTAGTTTAATTGTAATACAACGCATATAATTAATATATAATAATTAAAATATTTAAGCTGATTAGGGATGGTGTATAATTACGTGTGTGATCGCAAAGATCATAAAATGGTTCTTAGAATGACTGGGACATGCTGTAAAACGAGGACAGTATTATATGCAAGTAATACCTAACATAAAGAATTGCGCACACTTTAATCTATAGAATCTTACGAATAGTTTCTCACCGGGTTGCCATCTACACATGATCTAATTTTAAATTATCCGAACTGAGACCCTCCGAGTCGGCCTTTTGCCCATAGTAGCTATCGTAGGATCCCTTTTCGGATTGTATTTGCTTTTGAAGTCTATTCAACTGCTCACAGGCAGCCTCTTGAATCTTACGATTGGCCTCCTCCTGCTTTCGTTTCGCCTCGTTCTCCTCGATCTGCTGGGCTAGCAGCGCGGCGGTGGCAGCGGCACGCTCTGCCGCCGGATCCTGATATTCATCATGAATCTTTGGTTGTTTCTTATTCAGCTCAACCTTCAATCCTCGGGACTTGCTAACCGATGGCTTTGGCGCTTTCTTTTCCTTTGGCGGCTTGGGTGGCTTATCGTGCACCTTGAGATGTGTTTTCAGCACCTGTTCCTGACGGAAGTGTTTGCCGCAGATCTTGCACTCGAAGGGCTTCTCACCCGTATGGATGTATTCGTGGTTGCGCAGGTACTGCGCCTTGGCGAATCGCTTTGGACAGTAGCGACAGGCAAAGTCTTTGACCTTCTCGTGTATAATCTTGTAGTGGAGCTTCATGTTGCCGATGTGATTGAATCCTCGACCACAACCAGGGCAAATGTGTTGGCCCTCCTTCTTGGTGAAGTTGACTTGCGGCGACCAGGATGGCACCGATACGGATGATATGGGATTCACAGATGTGCCAGCCAGTTGTGATATATCCACACGCTCGACTCTATGCGAATTCTTCGGTTTGGGAGGAACCACAGGCGGCAGAGGCTTCACATCTACCGGCTCCTGCATCGATTGGTTCTGCTGACCATCTCCGTCTTGCGGCTTAACAGCTGTGGCAGCGGGTGGAACCTCACGCTTCTCATGGATCTGTAGATGCTTAGTCAAGCGCTTCTCAAACAGGAAGATCTTGCCACAAATCTTGCACTCGCAGCAGTTCTCGCCGGTGTGTAGCCTCTCGTGAATCTTGCAGGCATGCGACTTGCCAAACGTCTTGCCACAGTACTGACAGGCGAAGTTCTTGATCTTCATGTGGACCACCTTCACATGGTTGGACAGCGCCTGCTTGTTGTGAGAGGCATGGTCGCATTGACGGCACTGGAACTGCTTCTCCCTGGTGTGCGTGAGGATGTGCTTGTTCCACTCTTGACGTGTGGTCTTGCCGACACCACAGTAAGGACAGACGTGGTTCTTGACGCCAGCATGGCGCAGCAGATGATCGCGGAGGACACTGTGGATGTGGAATCGTTTGCCACAGATTTCACAGGCGAAAGGCAGCTCCTCGCCGGTGTGCTTATACATGTGTTTCTTGAGCGCTGTGGGACAGCGGAATACCTTCTCGCACTCAGTGCAGGCATGCCTCTTGACGTCTGGTTTGGCCACTTTGTGCACCTTCTTCATGTGGAAGGTGAGCAGCACGGAGCGGGGGAAGGTCTTGTCACATCCCTCAAAGGTGCAAGCGTGCACCTCAGAGAATTCCGAATGAGCATGATCCATGTGCAGACGCAGACCACCGGCCGTGGTGAAGCCCTTCTTGCAGGTCTCAATTTTGCACTGGAATGGTAGCAGATCATTGTGATGCTTCATATGCTCCTCGTAGCGAATTGCCTTCTTAAACTTCTGATGGCAGATGTGACAATCGATCAGCTTATGGCGATCGCGCTCAGTGGTCGGAATGCGTTTGCGTTTAGGCTTAGAGGCAGGCTTATCGTCATCGTCGTCGTCGTCGTCATCATCATCATCATCATCGTCGTCGTCCGAATCAGAGCTAGAGGAATCAACATCATCGTCATCATTTTTAGCGGCGATCTTTTTGGGCTTGGTTTTTGTTGCTCGGGTTCCACCTCGGAGACGGGATAAAGGCATGGCGTCGTCCGATTCGCTGCTGTTTGCTTCAAAGTCCACATCGTCGTCATCATTTGCCTCCTCCTCTTCTTCGCTGGATGACTCCTTGTCGTCATCGTCCACCTCTTTGTCGACATCCTCTAGCATTTTAAACACTTCATCTTCGTTTTCGATTATCTCTATTTTGGTATTCAGTAGCGGATCAAAGTTAAGGCGGTCTTCCTCCGGTTCACCATCGGGTGGAGCAATATTGAGCACGTCCACATTATCAATTTGATTGATATCCGAAATGACAGGAGTGAAATAATTATTGGCCACCATCTCCTGGAACTTCTGCACGGAGTCCACGCACATCTTCTGAAATCCATGCAGGTCGTTGAGCTTGGTGTAACAATTGGAGCAAAGGTTTCGCGGAAACCCATCCTGCTGCTCCACCGAGAGCGAAGTGCAGACACAAAGTTTCTTGGCGAGACCCGGAACCATAAATAGATCGTAGACTGCATCGTTTTTCAGGTGATTTAAACAGATGCGGCATATCGAATGTATGGAGTATTCACTCCCCTCATTCATTTTGCTCAATTCTTAATTATTTTCGATTTTCCAATCGTCAATTTCAACAAAAAGCAAATAACTTGCAGCGCACAATTCTTCGGCTGGCTGAGAAAAACTATGTATACGCGTCCATAAAAGTAACGAGAACTCGATGTATCGGTTACTTGCACGACACGACAACACAACTCGATACTTTGAGTTATCGATACTTTGATAAGCGATAAATGTCATATGTGCCGACGGCTCAAAGTTTGAAGTTCGTTAAATGAATTATGTTTATTTTATTTCCAAGGCAAATTGAATGTGAATAAATATATATTTAATTAATATATGTTTATTTAAAGTTCAGCGGTTAAAGTTTAGTCATATAAAACTCTTGATTATATGTATTAGAAAGAATGAATCCGCAGTACCATATGTAACCATGTCTTAATGTGTATTATACTAGTTAAATTATAGTTAATGTAGTAGATTAAAGTAAATATTCGCATTAAAAGAAATGTCAAATTTCAGCTTGGTGGTTGTCGAACTTATAGGGAATTATCGTCAGTTTTAATTGTGGCTAGGTTGACCTTAACTTCACCCTCGCCTTCTTGTTCAGTGAAATTCTCATAGAAAACTCTCTCGAGGACATGCGCCTTCTTGAGCTGCTGCAGTTGTTCGCATGCTGCTTCTTGGATTTCCCGTGTCTTCTCTGCTGCCGAGCGCTTGGCTATGCTCTCCATCTGCTGTTGTTCTATCAATGCAGCCGCTGCAGCTGCACGCTCTGCATCCGGATCTTGGAACTCATCGAAATTATGAGTGTTGCCTTTGTTGATTGAGATTTTAGTGCCTCGTGGCTTGACGGCAATCCTTTTGGGTTTCGGCTCCCTTGGTGGTCTGTTGTGGGACATCATGTGCTTCCTCAACGAAGTCTCATGGCTGAAATCCCTTTGGCATATCTTGCAGACATAGGGACGCTCGCCCGTATGGGTATATTCATGATGACGCAAATGGTTGGATTTGCCAAAACGTTTGGGACAGTAGCGACAGGCATAATCCTTGATCTTCTGATGTATAATCTTGTAGTGGACTTTCATATTGCCAATGTTGTTGAATCCCTTGCCACAGCCAGGGCACACGTGTTGGCCCTCCTTCTTGGACTCATCATCCTGTGGCGACCACTCGGGCAAGACCACAGATGGTATGGGATTAATCGATGTGCCCGCCAGCAGCGATATATCCACGCGTTCCAATTTATTGCATCTCGGCTTACGTGGCAGTGGTGGCATAGGTGCAGCCGTATTCTTCGGCGCTTTGTTGGTTGCCAATGGATCCTTGGGTTCCTTAGGTGGCTTGCCGCCCGAAGTAGCTGTTGCCTTGGCTCGTGCCTCGTGCAGCTTCAGATGCTTGATCAATGCCTTCTCAAAGACGAACTTCTTGCCACAGATCTTGCATTGGGCACAACTCTCTCCCGTGTGGATCTTCTCGTGAATCTTGCAGGCACTGGACTTACCAAAGGCCTTGCCACAGTATTGACAGGTGAACTTCTTGATCTTCTTGTGGATTACATTGACATGATTGGCGAGAGCCTGCTTGTTGTGGGAGGCATGATCGCACTGTAGACACTTGTACTGCTTCTCCCGGGTGTGTGTAAGCAGATGTTTGTTGTATTCTTGACGCGTGGTCTTGCCCACACCACAATGGGGGCAGATATGGTTCTTGACGCCGGCATGCCTCATCAGATGGTCTCTCAACTGGCTAGGTATGTGGAAACGTTTGTTGCAAATGTTGCAGGCAATCGGCGGCTCCTGTCCACTGTGCTTGAATGCGTGCTTCCGCAGTGCCGTGGGGCACCGGAACACTTTGTCGCAATGCTTGCAAGGATGTTCACGCAACTCGGACCTGACCATGTTGTGCACCTTCTTCATATGATGGGTGAGCATGCGACTACGCGGGAAAGTTTCATCGCATCCTTCGGCAGTACAGGCATGAACTTCGGCAAGTTCAGCATGGGCGTGATCCATATGATTGCGTAGACCAGCACCAGTGGTAAATCCCCTCTTGCAGGCCTCCACGGTGCACTGGTACGGCAATTGATCATTGTGATACTTCATGTGCTCCTCGAATCGGGTTAACGCCTTGAATCGCTGATGGCAAATATTGCATTCGTAATCCAGATTATCAGTAACTGAAATACCTTTCTTTTTGTTGAGTTTGGCTTTTCGTTTCGCCAGTTTCTCTTCATCTGTAACCCAGTAATCAGAGCTCGAACTGGAGGAGTAATCATCTTCGAAGGGATTAGACTCCTCGTCCTTGGGCTTCTGAGTGCCTTTGGTGGTATTTCGTAGGTTTGATAGCGGCATTGCGTCGTCGTCGGAATCACTGCTGCCATTCGCTACAAAGTCCGCATCATCGTCGTTGTCTTCATCTTCGCTTTCGCTGCCCGACCCCTTTTCCTTGTCTGAATCCTCACCCAATTTTACTTCGGCGTGCATTTCCATATCTTTGTCGACATCTTCCAGCAGTTTAAATACCTCATCTTCATTCTCCACTAACTCGACCTTAGTGTGCAGCAGCGGATCAAAGTTAATGCAGTCGTCTTCGTCCATATTGAGCACAGGCGGATCTTGTGGCACATCCAATGGCCTATAGCCCCTGGCCAACATTGCATCGAATCGCTCAATAGATTCAACGCATTGTGTTTGGAATTCATGTAAATCATTTAAACGGAAATAGCAAACTCTGCACATATTTTTTGGGAATCCATCGTTCGTTTCCACAGAAAGCGAAGTGCAGACGCAGAGTTTTTTTGCCAAACCCGGAACGTCGAAGACAGAATACGACTCGGTATTTTGCACATTTGACAAGCAAGTGCGGCACAGGGCATTGCTAAGAAATTCTGGATGCTCCTCATCCATTTTTTTTGTCAATATTTCAGTTTGTTAAATTATTTCCTCCAGAAAAAATCTGCCAACAAAAATTTATGCACTTATAAAATGTATCGGTATTTGGTATCGATAATCGATGTCTGATGTGAAGTACTCGTTATCTATATGCACATCACTAACTAAAAAAACTGAAGTGCGTGTGTGTGTATTTTATGTACATTAGGGTGGGTCAAATTATACAAATAAAGGCAAATAAAAATTGGGAAAAATTAATAATGGGTGTTTGCTGGCGTTGGCCATATGTATGTATGTATTTATGCAGGAATTACGCTAAATGCTTTTTTTATACAGTAAATTTAAAATGAAGTCTAGATCCACCCCAATGCATGTTTACCCGGCACAATATGCCCTGTAAAAAGGACAGTTACTTTTCTTAGTGCAATCTCAAGTATCATCAATTAATAAACCATTGTTTTATATATATGTATTATGAAATTATTATTCTAATTAAGCAATAGATGCCATGCAGCATATAGACAAACAAAAATACGTACATAATGTTATATTTATCGTGTTTATAGTAAAATTAATACGCGTTAGTTTCCAGAGCAATTCGAGGGTATATGTAGATCTTCAGGGGACAGGGAGGTTCTTATAGAGCTGTAAAAAATTATAACTACTTTTAAAAATATTGCTGGGTTTTACGTTTCCATGAAAGTTGTGTGGTGTCTCAATCTATCGTCCATGTTCTAGACATGATCTATCTTGAGGGCGTCCACGCTGACGCCATCAGCTTGAGCCTTTTGTGCATAGTAACCATCATAGGATGTCGTTGCCTTTTCCATTTCCTGCTGCTTTTGCAGTTCATTGAGCTGCCTGGCAGCGGCTTCCTGAATCTTCTTCCGTTCGATCTCCGCCTTCCGCTTCGTCTCATTCTCCTCGATCTGATGGGCCAATAGTTCGGCAGTAGCTGCCGCCCGCTCAGCGGCCGGATCCTGATACTGGTCATAGTTCCTGGGCTCACGATCAATTTCACGCGGCTCGATTTTGTGGAATGGTGGCGTCTCTACCACTCGTTCCGGATAGTGCCGTCTGTTGGGTTTGTCGTGCGTCTTGATGTGCTTCTTCAGCGCCGTCTCCTGGCGGAAATGTTTGCCACAAATCTTGCACTCGAACGGCTTTTCGCCAGTGTGTATCCATTCGTGATGCCGTAGGATTTGAGCCTTCGAGAAACGTTTGGGACAGAAGCGGCAGGCGAAATCCTTCACCTTTTCGTGAATGATCTTATAATGTAGTTTCATATTGCCAATATTATTGAATCCTCGACCGCAGCCGGGGCAAATGTGTTGTCCCTCCTTCTTGGTGAAGTTCACCTGCGGCGACCAGGATGGCACCGATACCGATGGTATGGGGTTCACAGCGGTGCCCGCCAGTTGTGATATATCTACCCGCTGTACTCGCCGGGAGTTCTTGGGTTTAGCTGCTGCAGCACCAGCTGCGCCTGCGGGTCCGCCGCCACATGCCTTTAGCAGTTCATCCGTCATGTTCTGATTCATCATCGAGTCGCCTTGCATGTGGTCCGGTGGTGGTATGTGGCCACCTGGTAGCGGAATGTTGAGCGGACGATGTGTCTCCATGGGCGGCAGATCGCGTTTCTCATGCGTCTTCAGATGCTTGGTCAGGCTCTTCTCGCAGAGGAAGATCTTGCCACAGATCTTGCACTCGCAACACTTCTCGCCCGTGTGCGTCCGCTCGTGCACCTTACAGGCGTGCGATTTGCCAAAGGTCTTGCCACAATATTGGCAGGCGAAGTTTTTAATCTTCATGTGGACCACTTTGACGTGATTGGACAGCGCCTGCTTGTTGTGCGAGGCGTGATCGCATTGGCGACACTTGAACTTCTTCTCCTTGGTGTGCGTCAGTATGTGAGCGTTCCACTCCTGGCGCGTGGTCTTGCCCACGCCGCAGTAGGGGCACACATGATTCTTGATGCCCGCATGCCGCATCAAGTGATCCCTGAGGGCACTGTTGATGACGAACCGTTTGCCGCAGATATTGCAGGGGTATGGCAGCTCCTCGCCCGTGTGCTTGTACATGTGCTTCTTGAGCGCCGTGGGACAACGGAAGACAGTGTCACATTCCGTGCAGGGGAAGTCGCGCAGCGGTGCCGCTGACTTGGAAATGTTATGCACCTTCTTCATGTGGAAGGTGAGCAGACGGATGCGTGGGAATGTCTTGCCACAGCCCTCGACACTGCAGGCATGCACCTCGGACAGCTCCGTATGCGCATGATCCACATGGATGCGCAATCCGTTGGCTGTGGTGAATCCCTTCTTGCAGGACTCCACCTTGCACTGGAATGGCAACAGATCGTTGTGGTACTTCATGTGCTCCTCGTATCGTATTGCTTTCTTGAACTTCTGATGGCAAATGTGACAGTCGATGATCCGATGCAGGTGACGTTCGGCTGCAGGAATACGCTTTCGTTTCGGCTTGTTCTTTCTGCCTCCCGGCGCGTCGGGATCATCGTCGTCATCTGAGGAAGAGCTTGTGGTGAAATCGTCATCATCGTCAATTGGCTTCTGCTTTCTGGGGTTTGACTTGGCTGCTCTGGTTTTACCACCTGGCTTCGTCGTTCCTCGCATTCGCTGCGCCAGAGGCACATCGTCATCGCTGCTATTGGGCTCAAAGTCGATGTCCATGTCGTTGTCGTTGCCGCTTTCAATGGAAGACGAATCGTCGTCAAAGGTGTTCAGAGTGATCACCTCCTCTGGCTCTTTCTTATTGGCTTTTATTTTACCTTCTTTTTCCACCTCCTCGGCTTCTTTGTCCACATCTTCAAGCATCTTAAAGACGTCCTCTTCGTTTTCGATTAGTTCCATTTTGTGATTCAACAGAGGATCAAAGTTAATGTGGTCCTCATCCTCATTGGGCATATCATGCGTCGCGATACTCGTGTCCAGCACATCGAAATTGGTCTGGCAAGTGAAGGCATTGCTAGCAACCATATCCTGAAACTTTTGCACAGAGTCCACACACAACTTCTGAAAATCATGCATATCGTTGAGTCGGGTATAGCAATTGGTGCACAGATTTTTGGGGAAACCATCGTTCTGCTCCACAGACAGCGATGTGCAGAGGCAAAGTTTCTTGGCCAGGCCAGGCACCATATACAAATCGTAGGCTGCATCGTTTTGTAGGAGATTTAAGCAAACGCGACAGAGCGTGTGTATCGAATATGTCCTCGCCCCGTCCATGGTGCACGGCGTGATATTGGCTGATGATCTTCACAAATATTTTTTGATTTTTCGGTTGTTTTCCAGCAACAAAAAAAATAATATTGACAAGAAAAAATTGGTATACTCGTCAGCCAACTAGAACAAGTACTAGTATCGGTTACTCAAGCAGATACCAATTTGCATACTGAAGAGTTATCGATTAATCGAACAATCGAACAATCGTACGGCTAGAAAATAATAAATATATTTATAAATAACATATGTATTGTAAAAATATATATTAATATTTATATGTATTATGTTGGCATGTGTGGTTTGAAATCATTCCATATTCAATTATTTAAAATAGACAAGTGTTTGTTTACATATATCGGTATTCCTAACCGATTATTTCAACCTGCGAATCGATACTCTTTAAACGCTTCAAACACTTGTGCAAATCAAATTAGAAAATTGTTTTCAAGCTTGGGTTTGGTCTTCCCGCATTTCTGGACATGAGCGAAGGCACAACGTATACAGTGCATTCAATATGTCGGGTTTGCCTCATTTACATCGATAATAGTACAGCCTTTGATCTGTATTTAATGCCCAATCTCGCCAAGATTTTCACAGTTTGCACATCATTGTCGGTGGATCCCAAAGATGGATTTCCCAGGAATTTGTGTGGGAGCTGTCACGCCAGATTAAATGATTTAAGTGATTTCCAGAAACTCTGTGTTAATTCTGTGCAGCGGTTCAAGCAAATGTTGGCCAGTGGAGCTATTAAACTCACTGATAGCTCCATTGAGCTGCTTGAGCCGCTGCCAGCGAATGAGGTGATGCCGAGCGATGAGCAGTGCGAGAATGATTATGATCCACTCTTGAGCCACAAGCTGGAGCTGATAGATAACGAGGAGGATGTCTTCAAGCTGCTCGAAAACGTAGACAGGGATGCGGAGGCACAGCAACAGGAGGAGGCCACCGTTAGCGATTGTTCATCCTCATCCTCAATGGAAACTGATCTCAGCGAAGATGACATACCCTTGGCGCAACGTTGGCTCCATCGAGCTCACAGTGAAAGGGATTTCGATGTGGAGAGTGAGAAATGCTCCAAAACCAAGACAATTCGTAGGCGAATCCCAGCAGCTGAGCGGCATCTTCATCGTATCATCAGTTGCCACATATGTAAACAGAAATTCAAGAAGCAACTGAATTACGAGGAGCATATGAAGCATCACAACGAACTCTTACCATTTCAATGTCAAGTGCAGAGCTGCCAGAAAGGCTTTACAACGGCGGCTGCACTGCGCCTTCATGTGGACTATGCGCATTCGAAAAGTGCCGAGGAGATACCTTGCACTGTGGACGGTTGCAAGCTAATGTTTCCGCGCATGAGATTGTTGACGATCCATCTGAAAAAGGTGCACAATATGCCCCGAGCGGCTGTGCCGCGCGTGGAGCAGCCGTGCAGTGAGTGCGGCATGCTCTTTCGTTGTCCCGTGGCGCTTAAGAAGCACATGTACAAGCATACGGGCGAACAGTTGCCTTATCCGTGCAACATATGTGGCAAAGGGTTTCACATTAACAGCGCTCTCAAGAATCATCTGCTGCGGCACGCCGGGATCAAGAACTATGTGTGTCCATACTGTGGTGTGGGTAAAACCACTCGCCAGGAGTGGAGCAAACACCTGCTCACGCACACCCAGGAGAAGATGTTCAAGTGCCACAGCTGTGAACATGCCACGCACACCAAGCGGGCGCTCGACACTCATGTCAAGACCGTGCACGAGAAGATCAAGAACTATGCGTGTCAGTACTGCGGGAAGACCTTCAGCAAATCGCATGCCTGCAAGATCCACGAGATGATACACACCGGAGAGAAACGCTGCGAGTGCAAAGTGTGTGGCAAGAAGTTCCTTTACACCGAGAGCCTGACCAAGCATCTGAAGGTGCACGAGAAGAGCGCGGAGCGTGGCATTAAGCCAGGCAGTGAGAACTCGAGTGATGTCCAGGCAGCAGATCAGCTGCAGAAAATGTGTGCCGAGTCTGTGGCCACCATACCACGTGATCCGCGTCGTGTCGAACGTGTGGATATGGCTCAACTGGCTGGCACTGTTGTCAATCCCATACCCGCCGTCCAAATGCCATCGAGTGCGCCAACGAACTTTAGCCAGCAGCAGGAGGGCATGTATTATTGTCCTGGCTGCAATCAGGGCTTCAATAATCTGGGCAACATGAAGCGTCACTATAAGAGCGTCCATGAAAAGGTCAAGGACTTCGAGTGTCGCTACTGTGCCCGTCGCTTTGCCAACTCGCAATCCCTGAAGCAACACGAATGGATACACACGGGCGAAAAGCCCTACGCCTGCAAGACCTGTGGCACCCACTTCCGTCAGGAGGCAGCACTGATCCGGCATCAGAAAGTGCACGAGGAGAAATCCGCCAAATCACCCACCAAACGTGCCAAACAAATCTCTGAGAAGAGTCGGGAGAAGCAATTGCAAAAGTGCGAGAGACGCCGCAACGTAGAGGCTCTGCGTCAGAAGATCGCTGAAGCAGCCAAGGAGGAGCTCGAAGAGCTGGCCAAGCAGCGTGTGCTGGAGAAGAAGCAGAATACCTATCAACAGTATCAGGCGGCAGCAGCTGTCCAAAGCCAGCAGAAAACAGACAGAGAATGCCTCACTGGAGGTTGTTGAATTACTAGTTAATATTTAACTGCTAGTTAATTGTTCCAAGTGTATACAAACTATTTTGTATAAATATAAGACAATTTTATAGTTTTACAATTTTTTTTATATTTTTACTTGCTTGTTATATTGATGAGAGTGTTTTGTGTAGTTGTTTGGTAAATGATTGAGGACTTGATGAAGTTTCAAATGGAAACATCAAAATGCCCGGATGATATATGAGAGATGCTTGTGGTGATAGTTTTGTGAATGATGCATGATACCATAGTAGATAAAGTCTCTGGAAAAACTTCTAGCAAAGTTTGTGGTAAATTTTTACAAAAAGTTACTTTTAAACTAAAAATACACGAGTTGCGTGTGGAAAATATTTAAAAGAAACTAACAGAAGTGTTGTGGCTTGCAATTTTAGCGCTTTGCTAGCGAAACTGCAAACCGAAACACTTCTGTGCAGCATGAATAATTAACGCACAACTCTACGCCTGCCGCCTGGTTTATGGTGCCTCCGGCGTCTTGAGATTGTACTTGGACTTGATATTGTTGAGCTCCTCCTGTTTCTTGTCCACGTCCACACGCTTGAAAGCCTTGTTGGACTGATAGTAGAGCACGACCAGGTAACGATTGCACACATTGAATCCGGATAAATGATCGCAGGCGTTTTTGGCATCAAATATGTCCTCATATACCACAAATGCAGTGCCACGTGTCTCCGGCGTATTACCGCTGCAAGAACAGATATTAATTTACTTCATACATTAATAAATATTGCAAAACTTACACGCGTATCTGACGTATGGCACCGAATTTGCCAAATATGTCGTACATCTCGTCCGATGTTATTTTATACGGCAAATTGCGCACATACAGCAGACGATTTACCTCGGGCGGCAGGCGTATCTGCAATATTAATAATAATTACCAATTATTAATTTCTTTATTGTATTGCAATTATTTTTCTTTGTGTCTGCGTCTGGTATACTCACGTTGTTACGTTTATTCATGGTCCGGCCGCAACTGCTCTTGAAATGCGACTAAGGTCTGAAACTTTCACTTGCAACTGCTAAGCTGTCGGCTGCTGCTCGCTTCTTGTCTGCTTGTTGACCTCGGGATGAATGTCCTGAAACGTGGTCCTTTGTTTAAAATTAATGGGTCTCTCTCTGTCTGGCCTCAAACCACAAACAAAACAATTGAAAAAGACTAGCAAGAAGCAGCAGGCTTTGACACTATCGACTTATCGATGCTTCTGCAAAATAACCTCGAAGTATCGATACCTAATTTCTCTTATAAAATTTACGGCACGAGTAATTAATTGCATTTTTCATTTAAAGTTAATTATAAGAACATATATTTGCAATAAATAATTGCAATAAATTTGTTTAGCATTTATAAATTTACAAACGTTTTGTTTGTAAGCTCTTTTCCTTTAAAATCAAATACTAAAACAACGATATATCGATATCAACTCTCGATAACAACACACCATTTCGGTATTTTCCGACATTTTACTCATTTCACACGGTCACACTAAACATACTGATTTTACTCATTTCATTTGGTCACACTAAACGCCAAAAAATCTTTCATCTGGCAAAGGAAAAGTGAAAAAGAGAAAATTAAAAAGGGGTTCGTCCAGTGTAACCCAGCAAGAGTAGTTTTAACGCACACCAAATATAACTGCAGGTGAGCGTCCCAAGATAATGAAAATCAACTGTAACTACAACTGATAGCGAATAAAATATACACAAAGAACATGGCGGCAGGCACAAGCCTCAAGTAGTTATTACATTATGTGTGTTTTTTCACGCTGTCTGTATAACTGAGCAATGTGCATACGTGTGTGTGAGTGTGTGTGTGTGTGTGTGAGGGAGAGTAGTGTGAGTGATTGTGTGTATGTGTAGAGATGGCCTCGGACAAAAGTGACTCGTACTACCCTTTAAGAGGGCGTTCAACTCGCTTAGAATTTTGATTAGATTCTGTGGGCGGGGTTAATTCATCATGTATACACTGTTATCACCAATCAATTCGCTGTTTCTTGTTATTTGCAGCATCCCCAGCTAAATTCAAGGCTACAAAATGACGTGGGAACCGCAGGCAGAAGGACT
The DNA here is from genome assembly GCA_035045005.1 of Liodrosophila aerea. Taxonomy (NCBI): domain Eukaryota; kingdom Metazoa; phylum Arthropoda; class Insecta; order Diptera; family Drosophilidae; genus Liodrosophila; species Liodrosophila aerea. Next base: position 1,365,836 of record JAWNNL010000805.1, on the reverse strand, counting down.
GCAGCAAATAATCGGGATCCTCAAGGAATCCCAGTCGCCAGACACAGCGACGCAAATGGCAGTGCAAATGGTATGCAAAACGAAATTCTCACAAGTAACGCAATAGTATCAGTATATATTTTTTCTTTGTGCAGAAACTGGAAGAGTTCAATCGATATCCGGATTTTAATAATTATTTAATATACGTGCTAACCAAATTGAAAACAGAGGATGAACCTACTCGCTCGCTCAGCGGATTGATTCTTAAGAACAACATTCGTATGCATGGTAGTAATCTGCAGCCGGAGATTGTAGAGTACATCAAGCATGAATGCCTGCAAGCTGTGGGTGATGCGTCGCCTTTGATACGGGCCACAGTGGGCATTCTCATTACCACAATAGCCAGCAATGGAGGATTACAGAATTGGCCACAGCTATTGCCATCGTTGTGCGATATGCTCGATAATCAGGATTATAATATGTGCGAGGGTGCCTTCAGTGCACTGCAAAAGATCTGCGAGGATTCGGCTGAGATCTTGGACTCGGCAGCCCTGAACAGACCACTCAATGTGATGATACCAAAGTTCTTGCAATATTTTAAACACAACAGCCCGAAGATCCGTTCGCATGCGATCGCTTGCATCAATCAGTTCATTATCAATCGCTCCCAGGCACTGATGATGCACATCGATGCGTTCATCGAGAATTTGTTTAATTTGTCTTCGGACGAGGATCATGAGGTGCGCAAGAATGTCTGCCATGGTTTGGTTATGCTGCTCGAGGTGCGCATGGACAGACTGATGCCACATATGGCCCAGATAATTGAGGTAACTATAAATGTAAATCTTTACTGGCGTAATAAAACTCATCCCTCTTGATTTCTTCAGTATATGCTACTGCGCACACAGGATTCCGATGAGGGCGTTGCCCTTGAAGCATCAGAGTTCTGGCTGTCGTTGGCTGAGCAGAGTATCTGCAAGGAGGTGCTAGCGCCATACCTAGTCCAGTTGGCTCCAGTACTAGTGAAAGGCATGCGATATTCTGAGATTGATATTATCTTGTTGAAGGGTAATGTAGAGGAGGATGATATGGTGCCAGATCGTGAGGAGGATATACGACCACGTTTTCACAAATCCCGCGCTCACACCATCAAAGCGGAGTCCAGCCAGGCAGCGGGCGGCGGTGATGATGATGATGATGATTTCGACGATGGCCTAGACGATGATAGTTCCCTATCGGAGTGGAATTTGCGAAAGTGTAGTGCAGCGGCCCTCGATGTGTTGGCGAATGTATTCCGCGAGGATTGCCTGCCCATTGTGCTACCTATATTGAAGGATACGCTGTTCCACCAGGAATGGGTAATTAAGGAGAGCGGTGTGTTGGCACTGGGCGCCATTGCCGAGGGTTGTATGCAAGGCATGATTCAGCATCTACCGGAATTGATACCGTATCTGATTAGCTGCTTGTCAGATAAAAAAGCTCTGGTGCGTTCCATCACCTGTTGGACACTGTCACGCTATGCCAACTGGGTTGTCAATCAGCCTCATGATCAATACCTAAAGCCACTCATGGAAGAGCTGTTGAAACGCATCTTGGATTCCAATAAACGCGTGCAGGAGGCTGCCTGTTCGGCCTTTGCCACACTCGAGGAGGAAGCCTGCACCGAGCTGGTGCCCTATTTGGAATACATATTGAAAACGTTGGTCTTCGCCTTCTCCAAGTATCAGCACAAGAATCTGTTGATACTCTACGATGCTGTTGGCACATTGGCCGACTCCGTGGGTCATCATTTGAATAAGCCGCAGTACATTGATATACTGATGCCTCCGTTGATTGATAAGTGGAATTTGTTAAAAGACGATGACAAGGATCTATTCCCACTGCTCGAATGCCTCTCGAGCATTGCAACAGCACTCCAGTCGGGTTTCCTGCCCTATTGTGATCCCGTTTACAGACGATGCATATCGCTCATCGAACAGACAATCAATCAGGAGATGGTAGGAATCCAATACTATACCATAATCATAATCATTATAATCATTTTACTCAATTTCTTCAGCTCTGCAAACAAAATCAAATATTCGAGCATCCTGATAAAGAGCGCATGATTGTGGCCTTGGATTTGCTTTCGGGCTTGGCCGAAGGTTTGGATAGGCAAATTGAGACGCTGGTGGCCAACAGTAACATAATGCATCTGCTCTATCAATGCATGCAGGATGTGCTGCCTGAGGTGAGTATTAGGAACTGGGAAAGTTAAATCCTCTGTGCTAATCTTACTTTCCTTTTACAGGTGCGCCAATCGTCGTTTGCTCTGCTGGGTGATCTGACCAAGGCATGTTTCCCGCATGTGCATCCCTTTATGGCGGAATTCTTTCCCATATTGGGCCAGAATTTGAATCCCGATTTCATATCGGTGTGCAACAATGCCACATGGGCCATAGGCGAAATATGCATGAAATTGGGTAAGCGAAGTGCGAGGAATGTTGGGTGGATTATTATTAGTATACAAATTGGCTGTAGGCAGCTAATTAAAATAACTATTTATAGTTTAATTATAATGTCTTGCTCTGTTTATATTAGGTGAGGATACCAAGCAGTACATACATCTGGTGCTAACCGATCTGTTCGTCATTATCAATCGCCCGAATACGCCCAAAACGCTGCTGGAGAATACAGGTGAGTGTGTGCGTGTGTGCAGGCCGTATTGAGTGTTGATAACTGATATGATGTATTTATGTACATGTATGTGTTCTGTATATGTACATTTATGTATGTATGTATGCGCTAAACATTTCTTACGGATTTCACCTAAGTGTTGCATGCAACACACGTATGCCAAACAGAAATCATGACACAAGTGATACGCATAAATAAGTGTCTCATATATATAATTTGAATTCAGTTTAATTTATTTATATTTTTCTGTTCTTTTAGCAATAACAATCGGTCGTCTAGGTTATGTGTGCCCAGTTGAAGTGGCTCCTTATTTGCCCGAATTTGTACGACAGTGGTGTGTAACACGATTTATATTATACTTTTCCTTATAGCTTAACTATACTCTAGAAACCTACTATATCAAAACACAAACGCAACTCAAACAACAACAACAACAACAAAAATCAATTGCAATTTCATTTTGAAACTTGGCTTTACTATATATGTTTCATTACGTCCTTTACTTTCTGTAACTAATTTCTCTGCTTTCTGTTCTGAGTGTTTGCCTGTGGCATGCTCATATGATTGGTGTTTCTAGTGTAGCCATATGAAGCTAATGTCTGATCTCTTGTAATATGCCAACAGGTGCACATCGTTGCGGCACATACGAGACAATGATGAAAAGGACTCTGCCTTCCGTGGCATGTGCCACATGATAACCGTCAATCCAGCCGGCGTAGTGCCTGACTTTATATTCTTCTGCGATGCGATTGCATCTTGGGTGAATCCGCCTCAAGATCTGCATCAAATGATACAGAAGGTTAGTATGATGACTAATATATGTTTCTATTGTATTATTATTATTATTATTCTTCGATTTCTCATAGATACTGCACGGCTTCAAGACTCAGGTGGGGGAGGAGAACTGGCGCCGTTTTGTGGAACAGTTTCCACCAACTCTGGCCGAACGTCTGGTCACCATGTATAACATTTAGATTACAACTAGAGCTCCGACAAACACAACAACAACAACAACAACAAACACATTAGAATATCCATTAACTAGACAATTATGTTCAAGAATGCGAGTGTAAGCGTTTCGTCGTCTCTAAAACGTGTAGAGTAAGCACAGTAGTTCGATCTATATACATATATTCATTCAAATATGTATAGACGGTAGAGAATTTCAAATATCTGTGGATTTTCAAGTCTTAAACATACATATATACATTACATATATACACATAATCCAATTCAGATATATATACATACATATATATGTATAAAGTGAAGCTGAACTAATAGAGTTTGCTTTGTACTGTCTGTCCGTATTATAATTCCATTTTGCACCTCATACTCCGGCCGTACTTAACCCCGGATCGAGTGCTATACATATATATATACATATAGATATGTATATAGTTAATGAATACACAAGCCAAATACCCCTAACAATACCACTCACACCCCTCACTCCCTTTTACAAAAGAACAGTTGAAAACATGCTGAAATTACTGTGTTTACTTACGGCTAATTATTAATTATAATTAATTAATTAATATTCTTTTCGAATCTAAGAAAACTAAATTGATATTCGCGTTAATTCGAATCGGATCATAATATAAACTGAATCAAAAACTAAATCCAACGCAATCGGTAACTAAAACAAACTGAAAAGAAATGTTGGGCTAATTGTGAAATGTGAAAATCAAAAGGAAAAGGAAACGCAGAAACAGAATTCATATATATTATATCAACAAAGACTGATGTTATATAAAGCAAAAAACAAAAAGAAAGTATATCCATTCAATTACCATAGAACACTAAAATTATTCCTCACTATCGTTTCACAAGGGTACCCAACACTTTCTATAATAATAGTAGAAATAATATAGATATCGTCGCGTCTCTCGTATCGCGTTTCGGGTTTCGGTTCTATCGGTTTCGGTTTCGCGTTCGCGTATTATCGTCGCTCGTTCGTTCGTATCGTAAAAGGAAAATCGTAAATGGTATATCGTACCATATCGTCGGTCGGGTATAAATAACTAACTAAATGAATATATAAATAATAATAAAGTGCAACTGTTACTGATACAGCAATTTACTTATGTAACGTATACGAAATGATATTTTTTATATGCTATGCAAACTACTATATTGTTTCTATTTTAGTTCTTCTGATTAGGGATTCCGTTAAACTATGATATTTAATTTTTCTGCGATAATAGCTGCAACAGGAACTTGCAACAGAAACTAGCAACAGCAACAGCAACAACTAAGTAGAGCAACAACAAAGCAACCCATTGACTGATTCACTTTTTAAAGTATTATATATAGTTTTTTCGTTGTTTTTTTTATAGGAAAATGTTTAACTAATTATCCTTTGCAGACAGACTTTTATGATAATTAATATATATTATTTATGATGATGATGTTTGTACAGAGTAATTTTTTTTAATGATTAGGTATAAAGTTTACTACTAAAATGAGAAAAGTCTTTGAAACTATCGTGGATCAAACTGCAAAAATGCAAAAAGCAAAACAAAAATCAAGTTAAGAACTCAAACTGAAGCAAAATAAAGATAACTAAAAACAAAACAAAGTAAAGTCTAAGTAATAGTATTAACTTACGTAATTATGTAATATGTATAATTTGATTTCATTTCGAAAAGAAAATCAAACAAAACAACAAACAAAAACAAATCAGGGGGAACGTGTGATAATAATCTAACTCTTCGGGTCGTTCGTTCGCGTCGCGTTTAAAACTAAATAAATTAATTAAGCAAAAAGTTAATTTAACATAAAACTAACAAATAAGGGACTTTCGCCCCCGAGTCCCAAATAAAATTGAAAATATAACTCAACTAAATGTAAACAAAATACTGAAAAAAATCGTGATTTCGTTGTACCTTAAACCGAATTCATCGCGGAATATCGGTCGCGTTCGCGTGCGTTTGTATCTCTCTCGGGTGATCTTAGTGATTAGCGTATAAGCAGTAAAAACAAATTTATTAAAAACGAAAGTATATGATGAAAAGAAACAACAACAAAAACACACACACACACAATACACAAACACACAATGCACTACATAGAGAATATATTGAAATATATATTTATAATATATTTAGATTTTACAAGCTAGGTTCTCAATTCGATATGCTCGGTTAAAAAACACTAACGTCACCGTTAGCAAACTTTAGGAAATTTTTTAATTTACATTTTCATTTACAACTAATGCACACAAACATTCATACAATCATACCGAAAAACACCGGAAAAATCAGTAAAACACAGCAAGCAAAATGAATATGGAACAACTTCAAAAATTCTCCTCAATATTTTCATACTCCCAACGCATCTAATTTCCTTCCTTTATAAGTATAAAATTATATAGGCATACAGAAATCATGTACGTTGTATGTAGTATGTATGTATAATAGTAGCAGAGAACACTAGTTATCAATACTATGTAAAGCATTTAATAGCAGCGCAAATAGCATCAGAATGACAACATTTCAAAACATTACTATGCCTCTATTAATTGCTCCAAAAGCTTGTGCATTCAATTCTCCTTTAAAAAGAAACAGATTTGTATAAAACTAATCAGAAAACCTAAATAAATATGTATTGTATGACATAATCGTCAAAAAGAGGAAAAGAAAATGGAGTTTATTTTATTTAACAGAAGAGCTGTTAACCAACAGAAACTTAGCTTGAGCTGATAGCTAACAGATAACAGCTTGTTCTATTTTGTTTAGCATTTTCAGCGGGACTTAACAGAAGTATTGCCACTTTACATTTTCAGCGGGAATTAAAATTGGATGACATTAAAACAAAGCAACAGCTGTTAACTAACAGAGAATTGCCTGTTATTTATATTAACATTATCAACGTTAGTAACAGAGCTGTTAACTAACAGAAACTGAGCTTGAACTGATAGCTAACAGATAACAGCCTCTTCTTACGTTTTCAACGGGTCTTAACAGAAGCTTTGCCACTTAACAGCAACAGCTGTTAACTAACAGATAATTGCCTCTGTTATTTATATTAACAGTATCAGCCACAGTTGAACATTGATTAAGCAGGAGCTGTTAGCTAACAGATTATAGTGTGTGTTGCCAATAAAGTTTTTTTCGACTAGTTCTGGGAATTTTAAACGTATATATATGTAGTTATATTCATATTATTTGGCAAATCTTTATTTTTTTATTTAAAATTCTTTTTATTTATGAAAAGTTGAAGTTACGTTTTATTGAAAGCAAATCAAAGACACATTTCAGTGAATATTTAAATGTAATGTAATTTAATTGGCACAATAATTGACTTATAAATGAAAGAGTAATTATATACGACGTGCGTCTGCAAGTCCTTAAGTAGTTACAGGACCTGCTGCAATAGTTGCATCCCGTCGATGATTGTTCGTTTAGAATTTGTTCGTTCGAAGTCCGGTTAAACACATGCTGTTGTTGTCAACTCGCCACGCAGTACGTCTAAGTCAAAGTACAGGGTATCCAATTCGTTAGGCCATGGGAGAGGTTCAAGTGTTGTGTTGGGGATTGTTTAATTCAGAGGGCAGACGCCTTGCCAAATGTCGCCAAAGATGAGATTTGGCGTAATGGTGACATCCTTTCTGCTGATCTGCACGTTGCGTATGCAGCCCTTGAATGTCTTCTTGGACTTGATGCCCGGCGCCTTTTGGAACGCGTGATGGCCACCCATGAAGAGTGGACGATTCGTTTTGGTTAGCGCGGACCCTTCACTGCCTACTCCTGGCTGCGAGCTGACATAGTCCACGGCAATGGTGATGACGAATTTGGACTTGATGGCCTGGACATTGCGCCAGGTGCCGTCGCAGAAACTGGCGTTTGACTTCAGCGTATAATGGGTCTGCACAGTATTCTTGGAATCGGATTTGACCGTGAAGTAGAGGGTATTATCCACCATCTCCAAGATCAGATACGAGTTCTTGCCGTGCACAGAGAACAACAGACCGTCCGGTTCACGTGGCCGGAAGTCAAAGGATATGGTCACCTCGGCGCCCACATTGAAGCGATCGAAGAGCTTCACATAACCAGTTGGCTGATGGAAATAGACGCCATTCTCGACCTGATCTGAGCAAGGCACCACATTATGCACTATTGGCTCCGTCTCCAGACCCAGACCATTGAATTTGATGTCTTTGATGCAGCCATTGTAATTGAATGGATTCGATTCACCCAATGCACCGATGGTAGTGCGCTTCAGATTCTCCTCCACATACTTGGAGAAGCCGCCCACATAGACGGGATAGACCACGGTCATGCCTGGCGGATTAATATTGCGCTCGTTGTTCAGCTCCAGCGAACCAGCCTGCTCCTTGCCATCAATGGATAGACTAATCTTACGATTCGTGCGCACAAACTCAATGGTATGCCACTCGCCATCGAGTATATCCTGTTCACTGGATATGTTCGCCCTGATGGTGGCACCCACATTGACCTGATGATACACACGACCATCCAGCAGATACACCGCAATCAGATCATCATCCTGACCCGGCGCATAGAAGAGCAGACCGTTCGGATAGCTGGTGCGTACGGACATGCTGATGTCATAGTGTCGGCGCACCTTCACGGGCAACGTGTTGAACTCCAGGCGTTGATTCTTCAGCGCATAGAAACGATAACCAGCCTCTACGAAACCCACATCATAGTTGGGATTTACTGGCAGCTTGCAGCGCTCATCCGTTGGTAGATTCAATGGACGTGGCTTGCCGGGCGGTCTGGTTGGGGCCAGTGGTTCCAGCGGTGGCAATGGTGGCAGTGTCTCTTCTTCTTTAACAACCACTGGCTTGACTGTCGTAGTGGTGGTTGTGGTTGTGGTTGTAGTCGTGGTAGTGGTGCTAGTGGTGGGTGCTGGTGCAGGTTCATAGAAAGGCACTCTGGCTGGCTTCGGTGGCTCCAGTTCGTTTGCACCGCTTGGATAGTAAGCGGGCAGCAGGCCAGGCTCATAGGCTAACAGAAAGAAAGCACTGTTTAATATCTATCCTATGGGAAGGAGGAATGAATGACCTACCTAGCACTTCCTGTGGACAGCCATTGATGTTGCCATTCTTGCGCTCAGCGCTGTCTGCAAAGTTGATGATCTCCCCGTTCACTTTGACATCGCTGAGGCAGCCCACAAAGTAGGCCAAGGTGGAGATGACGCCCTTGGGCGGTATATAGTTGTCGGGTAAGCCGCCAAAGAATATATCACCGCCACTGATATACAGTGGATCTGGTATGTCCATTAGACTGTAAAAAGGAAGAGCAGCATAAGATTGTAATTCAAGTTTCTCCACTCTAATCGCTTACCGTTTATCGTCGATTTCATCCGCTGAGATGCGCAGCTGATTGCCATCATGATGCACTGTGACCACATGATCCTCGCCATCGTTGTAGTAGCGTTGATCCATCAGCAGTTCACTGCCCATGCTGCGTAGATTGAGATGGCCACCGTCTAGGGTGAGGCCAATGGTGGAGCTCTGGTCGTGATTGGCGGCATAGAAGAGCACACCGTCCGACTGGCGGGTCTTGAAGCGAATAACAACATCGAAGTTGTTGTCAGAGGAGACATTGGCTATGCGCAGGAAGCCATACTCATGCGGTGGATATGACAAGGACGTGGAGTACTTATCGGGACAGCCCTCGACGACACCGGTGCCATTGGCGTACTGCGTCAGATCGACCTTGTAGCCAGAGATGGTGACATCATCGATGCAGCCATCAAAGTTCTTTTCCAGAAGCTCCGAGTGATTACGACGACCTGGATAGCCACCGAAGTAAATGCGTCTAAGCTTGGGCATCTCCTCGTCAGCCCCGGCCGGTGCCTCCTCCTGGGCGAGTAATATATCGTCCACCTTAAGCAGTCCCTTACGCCCATCACGTTCGGCTACAACGCGATGCCATTGATTGTCGTTGTAACGATCCTGGCTGCTGGAGGAGACCATATCATTGCCCAGCTTGAAACGATACACGATTATTCCATTCACCAGCTCAATTGATATGTAATGATTGTCCCGCCCATAGTAGAACAGCGTACCATCGCTGACATCCTTGGCCGCCTTGAAGCGGAACTGTATGCTGGATCGAGTCTTGAAGTTGAAGGGTGTCGCCTTCAGTTGGACAAATCCATTGCCCTTGAATCGCAGTCCCGTGACGGGCAGTTGCTCCTCCAAGAGTACATTACGCTCCTTGGTGCCCTCCTTGTTCTCCTCGCCATAGACAAAGTTCCAGAGTCCGACGTGCTCGTCGCCAACGCGCAGATCTTCAATATCGCCACGGAAAGAATTGCTGCGTAGGTCATCTGGTGCGGTGAAGTCTGGAGCACCCGGATAACCGCCCACAAACAAGCGGCTATTGCGATCCACATGCAGCACATTGTTGGCACCCTCCAGAGTACCAGATGTGGGATGATCCACCACCTCACCCGTGGGCAGCTGTTCGCGTATGGTGAGCTTGGCATTGGAGCCCACACGATCGATGATTGCCTGATACCACTTGCCGTCTGACACATACTTATCACTGGTGATACGTTCCGGACCATTGCCCAGATCAATGGTCATGATGGGGTATCCATTGACGATTTCCATCGCGACAAAGTCCGTGTTCTTTTGGCTGGTCTTGTTGTCGTTGCCCAGGTAGAGCAGGAAGCCATCCGATTCATTGGTGCGGAAGAATGTGGAGACCTTGGTCTTGGTAGCCAGCAGTGGTGTCTTCTCCGGCGTCTTCAGCTCCAGCACGGTGCTCGGCGTGAACTGTACGCCCACCTTGATGTTGTTGGCCAATCGGCGTGCCGTTTCGACCTGACGTTTGAGATGCTCAATGTCTTGACCCAACTGTTGGCTCTGTTCGCTGACTCGTTGCTGTTGCTCCTCGATCTCATCGGCTAACTCATTGAGTTTGGGCACCGACGTCTCCACATTGTCCAGCTGATTGTTGGCCTGCGAGATGTCCTTGTTGGTGATGTCCACATCGCGACTGATGTTACGTGCCTTGTCCAGCTCCTTGGGTGTCTGGCTGCTCACTGGCTTCAGGATCTCCAGCACGTTCTCCAGTATCTCGAGCGCATCGCTGGCATTCTTATTCGAGCCCTTCCACATGTCTCTTTGGGTTTCCGCCGGCAGCTTCTTGATCAGTATATTGATATCCTTCAGCTGCTCCTCGGTGGCTGCATTCAGTTGGGATATATCCTGCACCTTGCCAGCTGAACCATTCAGACGTGGATCTAGATCATCCTGCACCTTGAGCAAAGCCTGTCGTGCCTTTTGCAGCAGCTCAGCAGAGTCAGCATCCGCCTTGCCGGCCCGATCCTCAATACCGTCGGTGATCTGTGTGGCATTAGTGGCAGCATCGGTGGCATCCCGGGCAAACTGTGTGGCGGCATCGACAGCCTCCACAATGTTGGTGTACGCGGTGGCTGCCCGAATGGCAGGCTCAGCACTGGCGGTCATATCGGTATACTGAGTGGCCAGATCGGCGGCACGCACCTTCAACTCGGCGGCACGCTGCTCCGCCTGTTGGGTCAGGGCATCCGCTTCTCTGTGCTGATCATCCCGCTCGGGCAGGTACTCATCCACATCCTTGTTGACATTCTTCAGCTCCTGCAGTGCACCACGCAGATCGTCCAGCTTGTCATCAATCTGGCTGAGTGTGAGTTCACTGTTGATTAAAAAGTCGCCAGCCTCCTTGATGTTCTTCTCCGAATCCTGTTGCTGCTCCGAGACCGTGTCGAATTTGGAATTATCATAGGAGCGCTTATTGGCCACATTCAAACGTTCCACATCGCTAGATTGACCTTGCGACTGCTCGCTCCAGTTGTAGAGATCCTCCAGCTTATCGCTGAACTCTCCGATATCGTTCTTGAGTGCATTCAGGCTGCGGTTCTGCAGCTTGATGGGCTCCACCAGCTTGTCCACCTCGTCGTACAGCTGACGTGCCTTGTCCAGCACCAGCTCATTCGTCTGCAGCTCAATTTGAGTGCCGTTGATATTGTTAAGTATAAGCTGTGCCTGCTCCAAGGCCGCATCAATCTTGGTGCTGGCCGTGGCCTCCAGATTCTGGGATAAGGCATCAACAGCCGTAATGGCATCCCTTGCCTGCTGTACACTGCCCAGCGCCTCCACGTGCACCGCGGACACATTGCCCAGTAGAATAGCGGATCTCTGGCGTATGTCCAGAGCATTGCCCAGGGTCTGATTCACCTGCTTGGCATACAGCTTGGTGGCTGTCTCCAGTTCGCTGTTGAGCTGTCGCGATGGTAAGAGGTTCACGGTGGTCGGATCCAGGGCTTGCACCTTGGGCGACAGTTCGTCGGACAGCAGATCGTAATAGTTGAGCTTTTGGCTGGTGAAGAAAGCCATGGTCACCGTCTGGAAGTCCTGCAGCACACCGTCGATCTGATCACGCATACGGTCCGTCACATCGAGTAGCGCATGATGGCAATTGTTGCACTCCATGCAGCCATCCACGGTGAGCACCCAGCGATTCGGACAGGCCTCACAGCGATCCCCAATGACGCCTGGCAGACAGACGCACTGACCCGTTGCTGGATTACAGCCGGTGCCGGCGCGAGAGTAGCCCTGATTGCAGTTGCACGGCGTGCAGCCATCGCGTTCATACTTCCAGTGATCCACGGCGCAGCGATCGCACTGGCGACCCGTAACACCAGGTTTGCAGAGACCTGAGGAAGGGAGTAAGACAAGTTGTAGTGTGAGGAGCATTATAATATCTCTATTTCTCTACTTACAGTGTCCCGTATGGTCATCACATTGTGTGGAATTGGAGGCAGAGCCGCAGTCGCAGGCGCGGCAGCCAGTGCCGGAATCGAAGCCGTAGTGATCCGCCTTGCAGCGATCGCAGCGTTCGCCAATGACATTGTCGTGGCACTTGCACATTCCCACATGGGGATCGCACTCGAGTGTACCCATCTCATCGCAGTCGCAGCTCTGGCAGTTCTTCAACTGCACAGCATCGCCATAGAAGCCGGGTGCGCAGAGATTACATGCCATGCCGGAGGTATTGTTGAGGCAACGCAGGCACTCGCCGGTGCGAGTGTCACATGAGCCCAGCTCGTCGGGATTGATGTTGCCCGAGCATTCGCAGGGCTTGCAGTAATCTCCTTCGGTCTCGGGTGAGCCATAGAAGCCATTGGCGCAGGATTCGCAGCGTGGACCTGTGTAGCCCGGCAGGCACTCGCAATGGATCTCATTGCCAGAGGTGGATATCTCACAACCGGTGGCAAAGTTATTGCTATCAATGGGCAGTGGACAGGCGCAGATCATGCAGTCGTGTGGAGTGCCATATGTGGCATTACCATAGTATCCGGGCACACATTCCTCGCAGTGATCACCGCGCGTCGAGTGCTGGCAGTTGGTGCAGATGCCCTTGTCACAGTCACAGCCCTCAGCGTGACCATTACACTCGCAGGGCACACAATAACCGCCATAGGGACCAGTGTCGCTGCGATGATAGCCAGGAGCACAATCCTCGCAAGAATGTCCACTATAACCGGGCGGACAGTGACAATGCTCGACGGCCAGGAACTGATACTCGCCCGTGCCATCGGCATCCTCATCGGCCAGCGTCAGATAGACATCCGAGAGCTGTGTGTTCAGTGTCTGTTCCCAGTAATTAGCGCGTATGAAGATGGACTGCAGATCCCGCAGAGCCATCATAAAGTCCGCACGGGTAACGGGTTTGCCCGTCTGAGTCATGAAATTGGTCTCCACCATGGACAGGTGATTCGTGAAGGGCTGATTGCTGCTGGGCTGCTCGTAGCTCTGATGCACCAGCACCTGATTCTTGCTCAGCAGTATAACATCCGGTGCCACAATGGCCTTGCCCACAAAACCGGAGGTAAAGTACAGGGTGTAGGCCAGATCTCCGCCGTAGGCAGAAATGTGACTGTTCTGATTGAGCAGATAGTCCAACACACCAAAGTAGGCCACACGCTGATCGTTCTGATCGCGATTGGTGAAGTCCGCCTGCAGCGTCGTCTCATTCACAATCAGTTCGTTGTCCGTCACATCCCAGATCTCAAATTCTAGCACCTTGTTGCTGAAGTCCACTGAGTTAATGGACGCGTGCTTCATCAGGCTGACATTGTAGACCCGCAGATAGGCGCTGTCACAGCGCGAGGTCTTGCCGAAGCAGAAGCAAGTCGTGCAGCCATCGGGATTGCTGTCCTGCAGGTTGTACGTGCCCTCCACACACTGATCACAATCCCGCCCGACCACGTTCTTCTTGCAGAAGCAATTGCCGTCCATCTTGTCGCACACTTCCAGTTCCGTGCCAGGTTTGTGGCAGCTGCAGCGCGTGCAACGAGGGAATTCATAGTATCCATTGTCACAAGCATCACAGGCGCGGCCCACGATATTGTCACGGCACTCGCAGGAGCCGTTGAACATGTCGCACTGCTGATTGCCATTGGCAATGCCCATGTAGTTGCAGTGGCAATCCTCGCAGCCAATCACCTGATGGAAGCCATAAGTGTTCGGAGCGCATCTGTGGAAAAAGAGATATCAGCACATTCAGCGCACCACAGTTCCATCTATACTCACTTATCGCACATAGCTCCAATTACATTCGTGGGACACTGGCATTCGCCTGTGGTCGGCTCGCACATGGCAATGCTGGGACAATCGCAGGGCTTGCATTCCGGGAAACCTAAAGGGAAGTGACAAGAAAATGTAATACAGAAAACTCTTGCTTATTTCCCCCTTTACTGACCATAGAAGCCAGGTCGACAAGCCTCGCATTGTCTGCCGATGACATTCTTGCGGCACTGGCACTGACCACCGAATGGATCACACTCGAAACTGGTGGAGCCGGCATAGTCACAATTACAGGGCAGAGCACCGCTATTGTAATCCGCAGTCAAAGAGAAGACGGCCTTCTTGCAGAATTCGCTGGCATTGTGTGTGATATGGTAGTGATCGTGGCCGCAATCCTTAATGAACTCCACGGTCTGATCGAAGGTCTCCTCCACCAGCAGATCGTCGTTGAATTGATCCAGTGGCACCACCACCAGATAGTCCAGCCAAACGCCTTGAGGACGTGTATTCTAGAAGATAAAAAGTAGTTATATATATGCCATATCACATCCGAAATCTTCACTCACCGTCAAGGTGAACTTGAAGTCATCTTCAATGCTGAAGAATTCGTCGTTCGTGTTGGGTTTGATGACACCACGGCATCCAGAGCTGGAGGGGCAATGCTGTATATCGAATTTCCCATCGTATTGGTTCTTGCCAGCGGTGAGGGTGTAGTGCACCTGATACTTGGGATGATTGGGCTGATAGTATTTGACCAGAATGACATAGCTTCCCGGTTGGGCGACCTTCGATTCGATCACAATCGAACCCTCCTGTTGGCTGTCCAAGTGTACCAGCTTCACACGCTCATCCAAGGCGGCGTAGGGTGGCTTATTGTTGGCAATGCGATCCTCGTGATCCGTTTCGAATTCAATCTTTTTCGAATCGGGAACCGAACGGAATTTGGGAGCGGCGCAGATTTGATTGTGTATAACACAGACGGGACTTGGATTGATGTAGTCAATGGACCATTGCTCCACGGGAATGGCCGTCACTGAGATGATGGGCATGCGGTTAACGTCATCAGTTTCAGTCTGTAAGGGAAGAGGATTAGTTGTAAGCCACTTCATTTATGGTTTGGGGGGTACTTACAGTGAGGGTAACCGGCTGCAGATCATCCTTGTTGATGTAGAACGTCTTCTCGCGCCCATCATCGTTGACGGGTGTGCGACAGACCGTGGAGTAAAGACAGGGATACAGATACACCGATTGAGACTCACCGTCTGGGCCCAGACGCAGCGTAATGTCATAGGGCACCGCAAAGTTTCGCTCACTTATGTAGTCAATCACAAAGATGTAACGACCACTGTGTGGCACATCCACAATATAATTGAGCTCCTTCTGTGTATTCGATAGCACAGGTATCTCACCCACATGGCTAACGACCTCCAAGTGCTCCGGATCGCTATAGAATTCCAGTGGATTTGTGGGTTTACCATTCGAGCCGACAATGAATGGAGTTTTCGCAGGCTCAAAGACATCCACCGAGGCATATTTATAATGACGACACAGCTCCAGGTTGCCCAGCTCACAGGGATTGGCAATGTGGCGTGTGAGCTTGGAAGCCTCATAATACGCTGCCGGCAGCAGCACAAAGTAATCCGTCATCACGTTCTTATTGGCTTTGGTGGTGAAGGTATAACGTCCTGGATCCAAGACAACGGCGGATGGTTTGTTGCCCAGGGGTCCGGCAACGGTAACGAATTCCGGCTCTGTCGTGGGACGCAGCAGCACCTTGACGCTGTGTTTGCAATGGGAAGTTAATTCACATAATTTAAACATTATTCCTTTCATTCCATGCTTACGTTTGATCCAATTCCAGCGGATTGTCGGACTGTATGAGTATGGTAGCGGTGACGTTCTTCTCACTGGGATTCATGTAGCGTATGACGATGCGATACAAGGATGACTTGACCACGACCAACTCATTGCGAACCTCGTTCTGTATATCGTTGAACACGGCATAGCCCTTGCTGCTGAACCCAGGGAAGACTGTATCGTCGTATTGATAGCGGACTTGAGCACCAGACGGCTGGGAGCCATCCTCGTACTCAAACTGGAACTGATGCAGCGTGGGGAAGTAGTGCGTGGTCAGCGGTTGGGTGCAGGCACGTCCAGTGATACGCGGATGACACTTGCACTGTCCGCTCACCTTGTCACACTCGCTCTTCCAAGAACCGCCGACATCACAGCTGCAATCCTTGCAGCCAAACAACGATGAACCGTCCAGATCAAAGGTGCCATCGCGACACTCATTGCAACGTCGGCCTGTGGCATGTGGTTTGCAGTGGCAATTGCCAGATTTGGAGGCACAGGTGTCCAGTCCAGACACTGTACCATCTATGAAGCAATCACACTCCTGGCAACCCTCGCCGTTGCTGATGGTCAAATTCCAGTAGAGTGGTTTGCATTCATTGCAAATCCTACCCGTCACACGCTCCTTGCACTTGCACAGCTCACCCACTGGCACTGAGCCACAGCCGGCAAACTGATCAATAACTCCAGCCGGATCACAGTTACAATCCTCGCAAGCGGGGAAATTGTAGAAGGATTCCTTGCAGCGCTCACACTGGCGGCCATCGAAGTTCGGTTTGCTGTGGAGAGAGAGCGTGAGTGGACTATAGTCGAGGGTACTTCAAGATCTACTTACCAGAAGCAGCCATCCTCATTGCAAGTGACGCCCTCGGAACCATGTTCATCGCAGTTACAGGCTAAAGTAAGGTTGTACTTAGATTCAGTTCAACTAATAATAAACATCTCTGCTCTTACCCAAACACTCTGGATAGTTGTAGAAGCCAGCGCTGCACATGTTGCACAATTTGCCGGAATAGTTGATCAGACAGTTACATTTGCCCGTATTGTCACAGGTAATCGCTGAGCTGCCCGTGGCGGAGCAGTTGCAGGGCTGGCACGACGGATAGTTGTAGTATCCGGGCAAGCAGCGATCACAACGCGGTCCACCAAAGCCTTCTCGGCATGTACACTGTCCGGTCTGTTTATTGCATATCTCCGGCTCCGTGCCCTGATGATCACAGTCACAATCTGTATAGGAAATGAATGAACTTCATTATTGTTTATGCTAAATTGAGTTTAGTTTGACCACTTACAGGAGCAAGTGGGTTCGTTGTAGTAGCCATCCTTGCAGCGCTCGCACTGTGCACCGCCCCAGTTGCTCAGGCAGGTGCAGTTGCCGGATACCACGTCGCAATCGTTGTTTATGGAACCCTCCTTGTTGCACTGGCATGCCTTACACTCTGGGAAACCATAGTACGACTCGGCACACTCTTTGCACAGCGCTCCGGCAAAGTTCGTCTTGCAGGGACAGATGCCATTGACTGCCTCACAGTTGTAGCCATTGGTGCCATTCAGATTGCACTCGCACTCACGGCACTGTGGATAGCCATAGTAGCTGCAGGGAATACAGATTATAGAGTAGTTTTAATAGTAACCCTTAGCACAGCTCTCACCCATAGGAGCAGGAATCGCAGTTCGGCGGCTGGAAGGCAGCACGGCACTCGCACTTGCCCGTCTCCTCCTCGCAGTGTCCGGTTGAGTAGAAGACATCACAGTTACAGGCTGCAGACATATAGAAATAGAATAGTATTCTCCTCAAGGATATTCTCCAATTATTTCCACTTACGACTGCACACGTCGGTCTGGTTCCAGTACTTGCCCTTGGGGCGATAGTACTTGGGCTTGCACTTGTTGCAGTTGGTGCCCTCGGTGTTGTGCTGACAGTTCTGGCAGACACCGCCGCCATCGTAGTGTCCATGTATGTCCAGGGACAAGCCCTTGCGATTCACCTCCTCATCGTATTTGCACTCATTGCTGTGACCATGGCAATTGCAGGCTGAAAAGGAGAAAAGGATTAATCTCAATTCGTAGCGTTTATTCTCAGCAACTTACGCTCGCAGTTGAAGGGACGTGCATTGGTGTTCTGTCGCCATTTCTTCTGCTCGAAGCCGGGACAACATTGGTTGCACTGTATGCCACAGGTGTGATGCTGGCAACGACAGGCCAGGATGCGCACAGGGCTGTTGGGATCCTTGACATCGCAGGTATCAGCATGACCGTTGCACATGCAACGTCCACCAATCGATATGTCCTTAATCGAATAGAAATAACGACGTGTCACCGTGGGATCCTGTCGGGCCACAGACATCAAGTGACCCAGCAGATTCTTGGTGCGCAACAAGCGTATGCGCACATTTGTGGCACGTGTCCATTCCTGCAACACCGTCGAGTTGAAATAGTTCGTTGACGACGGACGACCGTTGAGCAACATCACCGGAATCTCGCCATTCTCGAGCGGCACAATCTTCGAGTATTCCGTGGTGCAGATGACATCATTATCCTGTGTGATTGGCTTGTAGGTATCCTTGCCAAAGTACGTCTCGCAGTCAGCGGGTGTATCAGAGAAATGCTGCCAGGGTGTCCAGGTCTTGCCATAATCCGTTGACTTCTCCAGCGTCCAGAGACCCGGACGCGGTGAGTTGCCCATGCGTATGAACAGATAGGCCACATGGAATTCCTAATGGAAGAGGGAATATATTGAAGTTATTGACATTTGTAATATGTGATTGATAAGCATTTGTAACTCAAAGTTCCAATAAACCAATTCATCCTCTTTACTTCAACTAGGCGTTCTTATTTATCTCTCAAGCTCTAGCAATACTCTCTTCTCCTTTTAGCTTCTATACCCGCCAACATCTGCTCTTAAAAGTCTACTTATAAGCACAATTCATGGAGTCCCAGCAAATTCATTTAAATTTATTAGCGTAGCGTACACATACCAAATGGAATTTTGTGTGTGTGTGTAGTTTATGTACATACATATGTCTCAACTGAGGTTCCATGAGATCATGCCAGAGAATTAACTCCATGCTCTCCCCATGGCAAACTAAATTTATCTGCGTCCGTTGAATGTTTGTTTATTTGATTTTTTTGTGCTTATGTTTGCTTTTCAATTTGAATTCAATTGAAAATGAACTCAACATTATGTACATATGTGCACATCTATATACTTTTATGCATATATGTAAAGCTTATATACTTGACGAGTATTTTATGTGCAGTTTATGTTTATATTTTTAGCATAAACATATGTCAGACAGTGGTTGAGTTCATAGGGCTTGGCAGATCTTTCTTAATAAAATTTCTAAGTAAAATGGGGATTATTTCATTAAAAACATTATCATTAAGCTAACTTGATTATAGACTAAAGAGTAGCACAGGTTTGATTTAAAAGTAAAGTAGTAAGTAAGTAAGTAATCGTAGTAAGATCTTCCATTGAATATTCTTTCTTTCCTTCTATAATATTACCAGCAAAGATTAAAGATATTCAGCTTATATTTCGGAATACCTAAGCATTGATACATCTTACTTAACTACTGCATCTACACATAAGTAATCTAGCGATAAGAGCAACTATCTTTTCAATAACTATATAGAAAAACATGCTAAAAGAAACTCGGAAGAAGCTCAAACTTTATACCATTCATTATGAAGAATGGTGAATACATTTTATATATATTTTTCTAGTATATCTCCAGAAAAGCCCACAAGTTCTCTCAGGCAATTGTAAGATTCTCTTGGAATAATTTTTCTCCTAAATTTAAATGCTTTTTTATGCACTTTTCGCTGGCGTCAGCAGACTATAAATGCTGCTGAGAAATAAGGAAAATATGTGCAGGCGTTGCAGCTGCAATTACATTAGATGATCTCACATACGAAGTACTTAAAATACATGAAATGGTTTAGTAACTTGAGCATTTAATAAGAGCTGTAGCTGTAGCTAGTACAGTATGAGATGCGAGTGTTTCCGTTGCGATAAGCTGTGTGACCCCAAAGCTTATTTGGAACAATACAAGTCTTTATGATAAGCGTGTGGGCTGTAGCTATAGTTGGGACTAGCTGCTATCAGCAGCAGCTACGAGTCTCAATGAAGACCACAATTAAAATGTGTGTCTCGCATGCTGGAAGGCTTACTCGATTCGTTTTTTATAATGCCAAGCAACATACTTGTGTCGGAGCTTATCGCATAAAGAAACAAACAAAAGTCAATGCTCTGTGCCGGGTTTCTAAGCGAGCATGTAAACTGAGACTCCTATATGTAGACACATACATATACAACTATACACATAACAAGCTGATAACCCGCAACTCCGTGAAGAACAAGAATCCCATGTCTCAGCAAGATTTTTCGCTGCGTCGTTGCGATGTCGAAAATGAAATGAAAACCCATTAAAAAAGGTTTTCAAAAGCCATGCGAAGACTAATTTTACAAGCCTGTCCGTCTGACAGCCAACTCGAGTTAAGATCGAGACCACAGAGAACCTATAGGAGCACGATGCATTGACTTGTTTTTGTTTTTTGTCGAGTCTCCATCCCAATTCCTGTTCCAGTTTTTTTCTCCGTTTTCTTCTGTTTACTTCTTTCTCTGCTGCAGTCTTCACCTTTCTTGCTTTCTTTTTATTTGTGGCTGTTTACCTGTTCGAAATTGATGGTCAAATTGACTTCATTGAATTTCATGCCGCGGGATAAGGGCGGACTCTGCCACCAGGCCTCGGTGCCGTCGATAGCATTCTCCGCCGGATGGTTCTTTTCCGGCACTCTGGGATCACAATTATCGCAGACCTATAATAAACACACATAGAAAAAACTTCAGTTTTATAAATAGTTTTCAAATTTGAATGTTCAACACATGCAACACATGTACACACGAGCGTACCACATGCAGCAGCAAATAGATACAGAAAATTCTGTATGCATAAGGCAGATTGGAAAATTCTTATACTCGCTCCTTACCTGTCCTTGGATAACTGAGTAATCGCTAAGATCATTTTCCGTATTCGCACCGACCAATTTACAGTAGAGTTCGGGTCCATCCGTATCCTGGCCACATGTGGCCGTTGCATGTATCTTGCGTCCAGTTGCCAGATTAAAATATGGCGGCGTCAGTTCACCCTCACTCAGTCCAACCAGCAGGCACAGTGCCAGGGCCACGCCCATAGCAAAAATTGGGGCCATATGTAGCCCCATTGTGCCGTACGCTTAATCGCACTCACACAAACACACACAGCACAGAAGATAGTCCTTTGCTTTGAAGTCACTTCCGGTTAATCTTATGTATTCCACTTTCTTATCTCTTTTTCACTTTTTCATTTACTTTCTTCGATTCTTATTTCTTGTCAGAGCCCATCCAACCGCACTGGATGGCTCGTCGCGAGCAACTGAAGTTCATGAGGCGAGAAGTTTTCCTCAGTGCCTAAAAAAATCCAATCTGTCTGAATCGGGAATTCGTCGACTGTTCGGCTCAGCCAACACGATCGTCTGGCGTTCGTCGGCTGTCGGCTGCCGGCTATCCCGGCCCATTTATTACTTCATCGCTCAGCTGAGAGCCAGACAGCGATAATGATTTCAACGCGCGTTTGTTTTGCTTGCGTTATTTGTTTATTTTTCTTCACGTTTCCAGTTTCTTATTTGTTCTCCCTCTCTCTGTGTGTGTCTCTGTTTTGCTCTCAGTGGCCAATTGCCGGCCGGCTTTTGTTTGTGTTGTGGAAACAGAAGAAGCAAAGAGCGCGAGGCACTTGTGGCATAAGCAGCCGTTGCATCTGCGTCTATTGTGAATTGATAAATTATGTTGTGCTCTGAAAAAGTCCACGCAGAACTTCGACTCCATCGTTGAGTATGTTGAGAGTTAATTAATTGTATTAACATATCATTTTGTGTAGTAACATATCATCATATCATCTAGTAACATATCATCTTGCTTGTGCAAACTTTACACTGGTTACAGCTAACCACATGTGAGTACAGCACTTTATCTTGAGCGAATTCCGTGTTTCAGCCTCACAAGCACAACTTTTATTCAACTGTTGTAACTCTTCTCAGTGCTGCCAACTTTCGATCAGCAAAAACAGCCGTTTTTGACGGGAAGAATGGGAAAAAAAGCTTCTCGCTGCCCGCAATTCACAAATTTGTTCCGCAGTTGGGCTTCAAAAAAGCCAGTTTTAACGGGGAAAAAGCCAAATTGGCAGCCCTGACTCTGTTATACAATCGAAGGATCCTCTTACTCAACTGTTACACCACTGTACACCACTGTACAATTGGAATGGTGAAAAAAGAGTTAAATAAAGTTATCAATCAATACCTTTGCAAACTATACATATACCACCCACACGTGGCCGCGGTCAACTCTAGCGTACATTGATAAATTATAGTGCGGCCGTTACTTTATCTTGCGCGAAATCCATGTTACAGCCTCCCATTCACAACTTTTATTCAACTGTTATAACTCTGCTAAACAATCGAGGGATTCTGTTACTCAACTGTTATAACTCTGCTAAACAATCGATGGATCCTGTTACTCAACTGTTATGAATTACACATCATTCCTGTAACAGGGCTGCAGCACAGTTTGTCAGCCACGGCAGTTTTCGGCGCGACGCACGCGGTGTACAATTGTGAAAAAGAGTTAAATAAAGTTATCAAACCATTTGTGTTTTGATAAATTGTGGTTAACTAGTGTTTAATATGAAATATTTATCAATTAACACTTGCAGTTCGTATCATGTAGCCAAAGAAAAGTTGTTTTGCTTCGGCTTCAGATTCCGGCGCGAACATAGCTAAAATAACTGTTCTGAAGGTGAATAACGCGCGCTGAGGCTTGACCAAAAATGAAAAACGAAACTCCAACCTACAATCACCCAAAACTTGCAAGTTTATTGCTAGAGCTATTAAAAAGCCTCTAGATTAGTTAAGCCAGTCGAACAGCTTTGAAAATCACGATCAGAAATGAAAAGAAAAAAAACGGTACAAATTCATGACCAATGTACAACGGCAGCGCAGTCGGCGTCGCTGCCAGTTGGAGTGTTTTTACAGAGGAAACTAGTCAGCAAGCAGCCAATGGAACTCTTTTGGCCAAGTTGCAATGACAAAAATAATGGCAAATTGATAAAAACTGTCAATGGTTTTCGGCCTCAATTTTGGCTAGTATCATGCCTGCCGCCGTCACATTGTGCCGTTGGCAACGCCGAATTGGATGCAAACGAGTTCTGATGACGTAATAAGCAGCGTTTACTGCTATTCTTAACATTTGTTGTTGTTTCTCTTCTGATGCTGTTTCGTGCAACTCACGCAAATAAAGTTAAGTGCCTGCTGAACAAAAAAAATGCAAATATGTTTTTTTTATTATATATTTTTACTGTGTGCAAAATGTTTATATATATTTTTTTTCATGTGTGTGTGTGTGTAAAGTCACATATGATAGTTCGATTGCAACATCGACGAGAAGTTCTTGATTTAATGTTGTACTACAGTGGCGCAAGCCCCACGAACTGAGTGAGTTTTTATTTCATTTTCAGTTTATATATTTTGCAAATAAAAAAATGCAAATATCTTTTTTTTATTATATTTTTTTACTGTGTGCAAAATGTTTATATATTTTTTTCAAGTGTGTGTGTGTGTGTGTGTGTAAATTCACATATGATTCGATTGTAACATCGACGAGAAGTTCTTGATTTAATGTTGTACCACAGTGGCGCAAGCCCCACGAACTGAGTGAGTTTTTATTTTATTTGCAGTTTATATATTTTGACTGAATTTCTTACGATTATTGCGCTTTAATTAATTCCCTCTTTCGCTGTATTTATTTTTAGTTTGTCCTATATGAAATACAAATGGGCATTATAGATAAATAACCTATTTTACTACTGCTGCTCAGCCGTATAAGATTTATGTGCTTCATTATAGTTTGTTTTGTAATTTGTGCGTGCGTACGCTTGCGTTGCCCACTGTGCAGCGACGTCGACGTTGGCGCCGCCGTCGACTTCGTTATGCGCGTCGTTTCATTTACTTATTCGCGCATGTATTTTTGATTTCTCGTTCAATTTGATTCTACATCTCGGCGCGCGTGCATCGATCGAGCTGGCTCAGTTGACTTAGACATGGTGCTCTTGAGAGTGATTAAATATCTTGTAGGTTAGTGTTGTGTATCTCTATCTGTATCTGTACTATGTTTATTTAATTTAAACAAACTTCCTTTTCGTAAAGGTTGCGTGGTGCATGTCTGCAATGAGCTGTCCCAGAATATGTGTTCGCTTAACAAGATGTTCAAATATCAGTTAATGGAGGCGAATTAGTTAAGAATTCAACGAATTCTGTGTATAAAATTTCAACTCTAGCACAACCTCGATACATGTCGGCATATAATTATTATATTTAACGTAATTAAACCGCAATTAAATGCTTAATCACACACTACATAGGCTTTTGTTTTTAATAAAAATAAAAGTATAAACACCTAAGCCGAAACTGGCAAGCGTAACCTTGTTGAGCGAGTAACTGCCACATGCAGCATGTTGCTCAATCGCTGGCTGCTGTTTAATATACCGTTTAATGAGCTTTCGATTTCGTTTTGGTTCTTGGAATTTCGCAACCGTTTCCATGTTATTTCAAATTAATAAATGTAAATATTCAATGGAAGAACAACACGAATAACGATGTGAGACAAGGTTTCTTCTTTTCTAATTATTAAAACAAATAAAGAAGTTTTTTTTAATCTTAAATTGACTAAACCATGCTCGGCTGCTGTTAATTAGCATAGCCTAGTTCAGCTGGTTCGTGACGTAGTCAAAGTTGGGATTTTTCTCACAAGGTCATAAATCTATACTATGGGATATTTTTATCTATTTTGGGGAATATTTTCTCTCATTTAGGGATTGATAAGGTGTCATTTGAGTTCATTTTGAATAATAGCAGTTTTATGAATTCAACAAATTCTTTTCTATACTATAGTTTTATTTGTAACAACAACAACAATTGGAAACTTATTTATACCTATTCATTACGCATAAAGGTCCTGCCGAAATTGACAACATTACTGACAAAGCTCAACATGGATGTAATCATGCCATGTGCATGCTTGGAACTCTTGCTGCTCTCCTCCACATTTTGATTTCGTTTAATTCGGTTATCATTGTTTTTTATATTTTTAACTGGTCGTCGTTTTGTGGTCGTCTCCTCCTCGGCACTGCTGAAGAGTCGCTCCAAAGCGGGAAATAGTGGTCTACGTGCATCCTCCACGCTTATTTCATTAATGCGATCATCCTCGCTGCTAAAGTCGAGCAGGGGACGTGCTTGTGCTGGAATAGAATGGTTTGAATTAGTATATATAGTAAATAAGTTGTAATCCTTCTAGCAACTCACCCATTAGTGCACAACTGATAAGAGCCACTGATAAGCACTTGATTAGCCACATTGCGTCGACACTTGGCAAGCTGCAACTGATTGTGGCTGGAAGTGGAATTCTTAGCTTTATAAGTAGGTCGGAAGCGAAGCCAACGATCTACGTGATCTTAATTGGAATGCAATAGGAACGAGTTAAGCGCACGTTCTACCAAAATAGTTGCTTTACTACTGTTTGTAAACATAAATTTAAATTTATTTATTAAAAAATGATCAAGTGAATTCGACAGTAGCTGAAATTCTCACATAATGTTCTCTATTTCTCTATGCAGTAAAAATCAATTTAGCGAAACCGTGTCGTACTAACATTAGTATATTCGCATAATCATTTATTAATCCAATGTATTTGTTATAAAATTTTCAATCAGTTCCGACTGGATCATTAAGACGCCATCTAGATCGGGGACTAAATTGCATATCAGTGGAATTCTCCATGTCCTGGGAAACAGCTTGTAGCCATAGTTCTTCACTGCTCAGCAAAAGCAAGCTAAAGACTATATAAATTATAATATATAGTATTATTAGTATAGTTTCTTAACCAAAGTTGGAGTTTTTATACTAACGTAAAAAAATAAACCGCAACATTTAACCAGTTGTCTTCGATTGATCTACTTTGAGGGGACTGAGCAGCTTAGAGCCACAAATGTGACTAATATTTAGAGCAATAAAGATAATTAATTAGTTCAGGTAAAGAACAGTAAATAAGGCGTTTAGTAGTCGGTTATTATAGCTCATTAATATGCATGCAAAAATATCAAATCCAAACGTATCTTTTGTACATTTGACGAATGTGTATAGTTGGCAGAAGTGAGTTAGAGAAGGGAACCTGCTAGACTCCATAAAGTACATACATATATATCTGATCGGGACAATGAGCTTAGCAGATATAGCTATGCCCTTTTTAGTCTGTCTCCATGAATAACTAAATCTCTTCAACTAAAATAGTTTACAGCGAATGTAATTAATTGTAGATGCGATATAATGAAACTAAGAACAGGGTGGACTATTGTCGGTTGCTTGCGACTGTAGTCTTGCCGTTAGGCTTATAACTTGAAGTGTGTAGAAATAGAGTTGAAAAACTCAACTCGGCTACAACTCTTCTCTTATTATATAAATTGTCTAATTGTATGACTCACTTCTGCTTCAATTAATACCATATAATATTTTGAGAGACTGTAACTGAGTCTTGCAGTGACATTTGTAGATAAATCTGTGACTAATGGCACAGAACCAAATAAATTAGATAAGCTAGAAAGTAAACGTAAAGTGTAAAGCTTTTGAATCTGTTTTCAATCGAAGTAAATCGCAATATATATCGGAATATAAATATATTTGTGCGGCAAATCTATCAGTTTATGCTGAGGCTGGAGGAGTTAGGTTAGGTTAGGTTAGGCGGTAGCTGAGGAATAGACCTCAGCTCACTTAGAGGCGTTACTCTAGTGTCATTTCTATTACATCTTTCCGTGTTGCAGTGGCATATGGTAAGCGCAGTGGATTCGAACCACAAATTACCTACATTCGGAGCTGATATACAAGTTTGTCAGAAATGTTGTCCTAATTAAGTGATGGACTTTATTGAAACATTTAATTACTATATCTTTATCTTTGAATCAGTTTTAGCTCGAAATAAATCGCAATATACTTTGGGTATGCAGTAGTATATGTATTTGCAGCTGCTTGGCAAATCTAACAGCTTATACTATTTCCAGAGTAGATACTCTTTTTTCATTTTGATTACTTTTTTCATTTTTATAACTTTTTTCCACATTGTTTCGGTGTCTGGTGAACGCTGTGGACTCGGACGCCATACCAACAGGGGCGTGGCATCATCCAGTTCAGCATCAGCGTCCCTTTCGTCGGGCACATACCAGTCGGAGAGTGCCTGCCCGAGCAGCATAGTTAAGACTAATACTGTAAATGTGAAAAGAAATCAATTAGACTAGAACTCTTAGTTATGCTGGTGTGACTAACGGTACAAGAAAAGGCGCAGCATTCCCGAAGACATCAGTTTCGATTGGTATATTTAAAAAAACTATGTTAACCTTAGCGATACGCGCAGAATTTATACGCTAGACGAAAACGTAGCTGGTACACAGGAAAAAATGAATATGACAGTCTGTTGGATTCACACGAAACCTGCTCTTGACTTACAGCACGAGCGAAGCAACGAGATTTAGTAGAGAAAAGAAGAAGAAGAAGATTTCAACTCAAAAAACGGGGGCTCGAGGCGTCCATACGTCTGGCGCTGGGCAAATACGTTTGACGTCATCTTAATTGGCTACGCTTAAGGCCTTATTATTCGGCGTTTCGTATTTCAGTCTCTTTCATGTCCAAAGAAAATAGTCCAGCGCTCAAATTCGGGTGTCTCCTCGCACAGGTAGGGCTCCATCTCGCAGTAGACGTCGTTGATGTCAGTGAGTTCTAAATCACACAAAGAGTCGATGATTAATGACGATGATGGAGTTGTCACGCTACTCACTTAGCTTCTCCTGACAAGCTGCCACAATTAGATGACATTCCGATTCAAATTTGCGTATGCAGCCCTTTTCCTCATCCAAGATACAAAGAGCGCTAGTCTCATTGCCTTTGGGGCAGCTGCCTAACAGGGGGCAGAGTAGCGTGGCTGAGAGCACCACTGTGCAGTCTACAGTGGAATAAATTAAGTAATTAATAGATAAGTCATCGATTGTCTTTGATATGATTACACTCACAACAGCACAAGAATAATAAACCAATTATACGACTAATCATGGCGAGACGAGTGCGCGACTTAAGGCGCAATGCGGCACTGAAGTATCTGTGCGTATTTGTTTGGTTTTCTATCAGGTTTTTCTGCAGTAAATAAGGAAAACGCGATAAGATAAAGACAGACATGCATAATTAACTTGATATCGTTTACATTTGGACATATATATTTGGGAGATACAATTTGGTCAACGAATATAACATAATACTTGCATTTTTACTGTACTATGATTAAATTAATATTAATTTAAATACAATTTTATTCTCTCAATTGGTTAAGCTTCTTGGGTGTCAGGCAGTTCTATTGCATACTTCTGGGGGCGGTTGGTTTGTGTCTTGGACTGAAGCGAATTTAAAGCATACTTTTGTGGGCTACTTGGTCTTCGATTGACTACGATACAACTTGGCATAGATGCCATTCTTGGCCAGCAGTTGAGCATGTGAGCCCTGCTCCATGATGCGTCCAGCCTGAATGACACAGATAATATTCGCATTCTGCACGGTGGACAGACGGTGGGCAATCACAATGCAGGTGCGTCCAGAGCAGGCCGAGTCCAGGGCTTGTTGCACCACCTGAAGATACCAATTGGTATAGATTTTAGTTCATAACTTCGCTAAGCATTCACTTACCCTCTCGCTCTGCATATCCAGGGCAGAGGTGGCCTCGTCCAGCAGCAGTATCTTGGGATTTCTCACCATGGCACGTGCTATGGCTATGCGTTGCTTCTGTCCGCCGGATAACTGTGTGCCCTTTGCACCCAACATGGTTTCGTATTGGGCCGGCAAGGCCATAATAAACTCATGAGCATTCGCCATCTTGGCTGCCTCAATAATCTGCTGCATGGGCACCGTTCGGCTGGTGTCACCATAGCCAATATTCTCCGCAATGGTCTTCTCAAAGAGCGAGGGTTCCTGCGACACAATGCCCAGGCGGCGACGCAGCGTTTTCAGCTCCATGTCCTGGTGTATGCTCTCCTGGTCAATAAGCTGTGGGAGTGGGTTTTCGTTAGACTTTGATAAGGATTATCTAGAAAGAACTCTCTTACAATCTTGCCCTCATCCGGATCATAGTAGCGTAGCAGCAGCTGCACGCAGGTGGATTTGCCGGAACCGGAAGCGCCCACTAAGGCCACCGTCTGACCCTGTAGTACATCTAGGTTGAAGTCCTGCAGCACGGAGAGATCAGGTCGTGAGGGATAGGCAAAGTTGAGGCCACGATAGCTAACGCCCTGTTCCAGCACATTGCACTTGTAGCCGGTGCTGTTGCCATTCTGTTCAATGACATCGGGAGACTGTATCAGTGGCTGGCGATCTATCATTTCATACATGCGTGTGGCAGAGAGTAGCGCCGCATTGAAGGCGGGCGTAAAGGCCAGGGATTGGGCCAATATGAACAGACCATAGAGCATAGTGTTGGCAATTCTGCAAGGATTAATTAGATATCAAATTGATATATAGTACTTTCACTCCACTTACTTCATCACCACTTCGAATTTGATTCTGCCATCGGCACACATGAATCCGCCATAGGTTAAGGTCACCGCATAGCCAAAGAACATCAGAGTCATGCCCATGGCATTGATCAGACCGCGCCATCTCAAGCGACTCTTGATCTGCAGCCGATATCGTTCCACTTCCTCATCGTAGACCTTGATGAGCTCCTCCTCCCGTCGCAGGGCGGCTACAGTTCGGATTTGTGCTATAGTCTCTGTGGCAATGCGACTCGTTTCCTCTAGCACAGTCTTCTCTTTGATGGCTGACTTCTCATTGAACCTCGCATCAAACACTATGGATGCCACCATAAATGGAGCTGTGCTCAAGCAGACTAGAGCCAGTTCCCAGGAGTAGGAGAATGCTATGGAAAAGCTGCAGATAAAGTTGGTTAGGGCCTGTATGATGTTGCTCAGTGGGAAGCCAATGGCACCCTGCACACAGGCAGCATCGCCTGCCAGGCGAGCGGAGAGCGCACCCACGCTGTTCTCCTTCTCATCGAACCAGCCCATCTCCTGCTGCATAATGGAGCCAAAGGTCTTGGAGCTAGAGAAGAGAATAATCGATATAGTTTAGGTATTTCAGTTGATCCCAATCGTACCCACCGCATGCGTGTGGTTAGCCAGACGCCAGCCAGATTATAGAAGTAGGTTTGCACAAAGCAGAAGATGCCCGCACAGATGCCAATCACCACACTCACAATGGCCATGGACGAGCTATGCTCCAGCACCAGCTCATCCGTGGGCTCTGCCAGTGAGGCATAGAGTTCCGCCAAGACAATCGAGAATGCCGGCATGGCACAGCCATAGAGTCCCGCACAAATGGTGCCAATGATGAGGAAACTCCACTCCGGCCTGGCCCAGCCCAAGATGCGGAAGAAGGTGCGGGTGTAACTCGCGCTCTTGTGTTTCTCCACCACATCAGCGGGTTTCGGGGCATTTGCATGCTTCAGTTGAAACTCTGCATTCTTGTCCAGCTTCAGGAGTGGAAACTGTTCGACTTCATTGGACTTTTTGCGATCCTTGGGCAGCTCCTCGATTTCATTGAGCACCTCATCCGCCTTGTCATCGTACTCATGGGCAGCAATCATCTTGTGGTAGTAACCCTGTAGCTTCATCAGCTGCTCATGTGTACCCTGCTCCACAGCTTTGCCATTCTCTATGTAGACTATGAGATCGGCATGTCGGATGGCCGATATGCGATGGGAAACCACCAGAGTGGTGCGTCCCTTGCAGGCCTTGTCCAGGGCAGCTTGTACCAGTTTCTCGGAGTGATAGTCCAGCGCCGAAGTGGCCTCTATAAGAGTGTTGAGATTAGGATTAAGTAAGTGAGATTAGCGTAGTGTCTTTATACCATCGAGTAGAAGTATGGTGGGTTGCTGTATGAGCGCCCGGGCTATGGCAATGCGCTGACGTTGTCCGCCGGAGAGCTGCACTCCCTTCTCACTGATGTGTGTGTCGTAACCCTGTAGAAGAGTGGGAGTAAGAGTAAGGAATGGGGTGGCACAGTAAACTCACATTGTCTAGAGCGATGATAAAGTCGTGAGCATTGGCAGCGCGAGCGGAGTCCTCCACCTCCTTCTGTGTGGCATTCGGTTTGCCATGGCGTATGTTTTCACCTGTTTACAGAGAATAGACTGTAGTTCAGACTGTAGACTGGCCATACACAGGTGTTCCTTACCTATAGTGCCCTGAAAGAGCACCGGTTCCTGGCCCACCACGGCTATGTTGGAACGCAGCCACTGTATATTATATTTGCGCACATCCTCGCCATCGAGCAACACCTGGCCGAACACGGGATCGTAGAACCTTTGCAGCAGCTGCACGCAGGTGGACTTGCCACAGCCCGAGGCACCCACCAGTGCCACCGTCTGACCCTCCTTGACCACCACATTGAGTCCACGCAAGACAATGATGTCCTTGCGTGCCGGATACTGAAAAAATACATCACGAAACTCAATGTTGCCCTTGAGGCCGTAGTTAAGTATCTTGCCCGCCTTGGAGAGCGGATCTATGAGCGATGGCCGATCGATGACATCGTATATGGCAGTAGCCGAACCTCTGGCCATGGCGAATGTCTCCAGAAACGGGGATGTACGTGACAGCTGATTGGCGCCCACAATAATGCCCGAGATGACAATCATCACCACAGCAGGAGTGTAGTCTCTATCCTCTGGGTTTATATCGTTGGCACGATCGTACAATATCAAATTGGCGCCATACCAAAAGGAACCCGCTCCCACAATGAACATCAAGGCCTTCATCACGGTATCGCTCAATCCCGAGAAGACGCCCTTCCATTTGCCAGCCTTCAGGGCGGGTTTGAGCAGATCATCATAGCGCGCCGACTCGGATCGTTCACCACCAAAGGCAACCACGGTGCGTATGGCGCCCACCACCTCCTCCACCACCGAACTGGCACGCACATAGGAGCTCTGCTCTCGGGCTGTGAGTTTACTTTGATACTGTGTAAGATACGGGATGAAATTAGGCATAAATATAGTATATATAGAACGTCACTCACATGAGCCACCACAGAATTGACCACCATGGTTAGCGGTATGTGGAAGAACATGGCCAAAGCCAGCTTCCAGCCATAGGTAAATGATATGACCACACTCAAGATCACATCACACACTATGGTCAGGAAATGTCCCAGGTTCTCAGCCATGCCAGTGCGTATTTTCTCCATATTGCTGTGGATATATACCAGACTTATCAGATCACATATCCCAGGTATTCTATAGCTATACTCACTCTGTAATACGCACGGCAAAGTTTTGATCTTTGGCTATGTCATGCCAGCCGATCTCCTGTCGAATCGTTGCCTTGAAGAACTCGCGACGCATGCAGACCGTTAGCTTGAGGGCCAAGTGATTGAATACATTCACGAATGTCATGCCGGAAAAGAGCATCAGTAGTGAGTCGAGTGTCATGAGTATGCCAAAGGCGACGCTATCGTTGCGCAGCTCATCCATGTTCTCCTCATAGCTGGCATTGGTGCTAAGGGTAAGAAAATCTTAGAATCGAAATGAGAATATTTGGATTTGGCTTTGACTTACAGCTGTTTACCGCCACCGAACCAGGGCAGAGCCACTGTGCTGGAACTGGTGCCCACGCCCAGACTTCTGTCGATGAACATGGCCACCAGTTCGCTATAGACCACAATGGCTATGGGAAAGACCAGGGCATGGAGCAGGGCGGCTGTAATGCCCAAGAGTGCCAGTGGATAATCAATGCCTTTCGCATAGCGGAATAGTTGTATATAGCTGAACCTTGGCTCCGCGGGCTTCTTGACCTTGGATTTCTTGGGTTCAACGGGGGTCGCATCAACTGCATCGCTCAATTCGGGTTCCGCCATTGACGTTGATCGGCTCCAAATAGTAGTAGTAGTAGTAACTTTTGCCTATAAACATTTACCCTCGGGGTCAATTAATAGTTATCATACGTTTGACGCAAACCGTATGGATGGATGGATGGATGGATTGCTTCACTTTGGGTTCTACACTTTTTCACTGTCAAGGCAGAGAGTTCGCTCAGTCGCTACAATGTAACTGACTGCTGTAATTATATTGCATTACACCATAAGTTGAGTTCAATTGGAAAAGATTTCTTTCGGATTCTGCTCCTAGTGTACTGAACCGTGTCAGATGTGGACCCGAACTGTGGGCTCTGCCACGCGTCGCCTCGTCTTTTATCAATTCGGTTGTCTATTAATGTTCAAATAGTCGTAAAGAGCGCAAAAACTTACTTCCCTACGCTCCCAGGGAAGAATTGTCTCTCTTTCTCTTATTTTCATTTGATTAATATCAATTGAATTGATTTCGCTCAAGGTTCACAATGACTGGGGAGAATCGATTGAGCCACAAAGGTGTGCATAGTTTGCTGAAAATGAATATCATATAGTATAGTTCTTGGGTCAAGAGAGGTTGTCTCGAAATTTGCATTAAATTCCTGCATCAGATTAGAAATAGCTGTAGATAGTGCTCCACTTTGGGTCTGTTCCTGCTCAGATAACATCTATCACTTGCTATCGCTTGGGATATACCTTTTTTATGAGGCTTACTTTACACAAGTGTCTAATAACTGTAGGTAGACACATAACTGGGCGCCGTTATCAACCGTTATAATCAGCATTATCAAGGCATTGGCATCTAATGTGGCATTGTCTAATGATTATCATAAAGATATCAGAGATACAGTCCCTAATAGCGTGTAATTTCAATTGGTTTTGAAATAATTTCACCAGCCAAATGCGCAGATTTATATTTCGATTTGGGCTGAGTAAATTACAGCATAGATAGAGAGTTGTGGTGGGAACCTGAATTGAAATATACTCTGAGTATATTCTAATATATTACTTGAAATTTCATAAGAGTAACCCTCTCTAGTAAGAATAGAAAGTTGATGGAAAATTGTACTGATTGAATCCTGGGATGGAGCACTTATTAGAACTATCTTTGCTTTTGCTTTTGATATGCTTTCGACTAGTATAGGATGAAAATTGTAAAACTTCTCGATGTTGATCAATCTGTCAGTCAGTGAGGACCTTATAAATATATACATACATATAGATAATTTATATATATCATTCTGGAGAGTTGTGGTTAGCATGGAGTCCTACTTAAACGTTAAATATTTAGTCACTCAACTGATTCTTAAATACTTGTCCTGATAACACATAATTTCTTAAATGAAATCAACGCCTTAGAACTGTGAAATATTTTATTGTAAACAATATGGAATAGTATATAGTAAATGTGAAAGCAAATTGAAATTTGTGGATCCATAGAGGAACTAATAGTTTAATGATCCCTTTGGGTCTTGTGCAATTTGGCATAGATGCCACCCTTGGCAATGAGCTGCGTGTGTGTGCCCCGCTCCACCACCTGACCAGCTTGGATGACACAAATCAGATCGGCATTCTGCACAGTGGATAGACGATGGGCAATCACAATGCAGGTGCGTCCAGAG
Source organism: Liodrosophila aerea (assembly GCA_035045005.1). Taxonomy (NCBI): domain Eukaryota; kingdom Metazoa; phylum Arthropoda; class Insecta; order Diptera; family Drosophilidae; genus Liodrosophila; species Liodrosophila aerea. Next base: position 1,331,132 of record JAWNNL010000805.1, on the reverse strand, counting down.
CAGGCCGAGTCCAGAGCTTGTTGAACGAGCTAGAAATGAAAAGAAGATGCGATAATGATGAGGAAATGTTGTGCCATCAATCTCACCTTTTCGCTCTGCAAATCCAGTGCTGAGGTGGCCTCGTCCAGCAGCAGTATCTTGGGATTTCTGACCAGAGCACGTGCAATGGCCACACGTTGCTTCTGTCCGCCGGACAGCTGTGTGCCACGTGCACCCATGCGTGTGTCATAGCCATTGGGTAGCGATATGATGAAGCTATGGGCATTGGCACTCTTGGCCGCTGCAATGATCTCAGCCATGGGCACGGAACGACGATTGTCCCCGTAGGCAATGTTCTCGGCAATGGTGCGCTCAAAGAGTGTGGGTTCCTGGGAGACTATGCCCAGCTTACGGCGTACACCCTCCAGTGTGAGGTCATGCTGTATATCATCTTGATCAATGTGCTAAAGGGAAAAGGAATGAAGCTATAGTCTAACCAGAGGAGTTCCAACTACTCGAGCTTACAATGTGTCCCTCATCGGGATCATAGTGGCGCTGTAGCAACTGCACACACGTGGATTTGCCGCAACCAGAGTGACCCACTAGAGCCACCGTTTGACCCTGCAGCACCTCCAGGTCGAGTCCATGCAAGACCTTGGCATCTGGTCGTGTGGGATAACGGAATTGTACATCACGATAACGCACACCCTCAAACAGATTCAACTGCTTGGCCAACGTGTTCTTAATGGTGCCCATGGGTGAGTGTATGCGCGGTTTGCGATCCAGTATCTGGAACAGGCGATGAGCAGCCACCAGAGCAGCTGTAAAGGCGGGCGTAAAGGCCAGCGATTGAGCCAACATCATGGAGCCATAGAGCAGCGTCTCAGAGACCCTAGGCAAAGGGAAATATATAAGTTACAACCAGTAGAAATATTAGTCAAGCTCACTTGATAATATCCTGGAAGGGCACTTGTCCCTCCGAGACCAGAACACCGCCGTAACAGAGCGCCACGGCGTAGGCCAAAAAGGCGGAGGCCTGCATGGTGGAGTTGAGCACACCACGCCAGCGTAATTTCTGCCTTATCAGGATCTCCACACGTTGAATCTCCTCCGTGTACTGCTTGATGACATCAGCCTCACGTCGCAGTCCGGCAATGGTGCGCACATTGGTCACAGATTCCGTGGCAATGCGACAGGCCTCCTCCAGCACTTGTTTCTCGCGTATCAGGGCATTGGACATCATTCTAAGTAGAAGATAGTGTAACCCTATGCCAGTATAATCACACAATCCCCACTCACTTGGCTTCCAGTATGACAGAGCCCACAATGATGGGACAATTGGCCAGGCAGAGCAGCGCCAGCTTCCAGTTGTAGTACATGGCCACCGAGACACCAGAGATGAAGTTCGAAATGGCCTGTATCATGCCACTCAGTGGAAAACCAATGGCACCCTGCACCCCAGCTGCTTCGCCCGAGAGACGTGCAGAGAGAGCACCCACAGAGTTCTGCTCCTGATCGAACCAGCCAATCTCCTGGCTCACGATCGCCTTGAAGGTCATGGCACGCATGCGTGTGGTTAGCCAAATGCCGGCGTAGTTGAAGAGATAGGTCTGCAGGAAGCAAATGAATCCCGTGATGACAGCTATGCCCAGGCAAGCCCATGACAACACCGCCGTACGACTGAGCGCCACCTCCTCATCCTGTTCGGCCAGTGCACCATAGAACTCGCCAAAGATAATGGAGAAGGCGGGATAGAGACAGCCCACAGCGGCGGCTGAGATGGCGCCCAGTATGAGGTAGCACCATTCCGGCCGAGAAATTCTCACAATTCTGGCAAAAGTTTTGAAAAACTGTGGCTTCTCAGCTGCCACCGCTGCCTGCGCCTTGTTGCTGTCCTTGATGGCCTTCACCAGCGGCTCATCGAACTGTACGCTGTTCTTTTGGTTCTTCTCAAAGTTGAGTGGACTCGTCTCAAAGGATTTCTCATAGAGCGCCAGACTTTTGCCTGAATGACGAGAAACTTGATTAGTTTGTACTGCTTGAACTCCACTTAAACTCACGCTTAGCCTCCTCTATGGTCTCCTCAATCTCTGCCTCCTCGGGCACGTTCTTATCGCCAGCTTTGACCATGTTGTAGTAGGCGCCCTCCAGAATCATTAGATCATCGTGTGAGCCCTCCTCCAGCACCTTGCCATCATGTATAAAGACAATCTTATCGGCGCCACGTATAGCCGAAAGACGATGAGATACCACAATGGTGGTGCGTCCTTTGCTGGCCAAATCCAGAGCCTGTTGTACCAGCTTCTCAGAGTTGTAGTCCAAGGCGGAGGTGGCCTCTGTAAAGGTGGAAATATGAGTGAAGGAATTGACTAAGTCTAACTGTTGCTACACACCATCCAATAGTAAGATCTTAGGGTTCTGTATGAGAGCACGTGCTATGGCAATGCGTTGCTTCTGACCACCAGAAAGCTGGGAACCGTGCTCACCTATCATGGTGCGGTAGCTCTGAAAGAAGATGGGGTTGTAGTAGGTAGAAGAAAGATGGAATCCCTACTCACCTCTGGCAATTGGCTGATGAACTCATGAGCTCCAGCCTGAGCTGCAGCTGCTTCAATCTCCTTCTGTGTAGCATTCGGCTTGCCATAGCTTATATTTTGCGCTTTAAAGAGATGTCATATACTACACATTTTGGACATATTTCCAGGCTTACCTATGGTGCCCAGAAAGAGCACTGGTTCCTGTCCCACCACAGCAATATTGGAGCGCAGCCACTGTATATTATACTTGCGTATGTCCAGCTCATCCAGCAGCACAGCGCCAAAGATGGGATCATAGAAACGCTGCAACAGCTGTATGCAGGTGGACTTGCCACAGCCGGAGGAACCCACCAGGGCCACAGTTTGACCCGCTCGTATCTTAATATTCAGACCACGATGCACTATAATCTCCGGACGCGAGGGATAGCGGAAGAAGACATCCTGGAACTCCACATCCCCCCTTAGGCCATAGTTCAGCAGTTTGCCATCGGTGGACAAGGGATCGATTTTAGAGGGCAAATCGATGACCTTGAACAAATTGGCGGCACAGCCACGTGCGGTGGCAAAGGACTCCAGGAAGGGAGCAGTGCGTGCTATGTTATCCGCACCCACAATGATGCCAAAGAAGGCCTAAGAAAAGAGTGATAAAAAGAGAGAAAGGGTACTATAAAACCTAGTTGACTCACTATCATCAGTATAGCTGGCGTGTATTCCTTATCCTCCACATTTCGATCATCTATAATGAGATTCACACCATACCAGAAAGCGCCGGCACAGGATAGAAAGAGCATGGACTTGAGCACGGCATCACTGAGGCCGGAGAAGGCGCCCTTCCACTGGCTGGCCTTGCGTGCCGGCACCAGAAAGTTCTCATACCGTTGTACCTCCTGTTGCTCGCCACCGAATGAAACCACTGTGCGTATGGCGCCCAGTATCTCCTCTACCAGATTACCTGCACCGCCATAGGACTCCTGTTCCCTGGCCGTTAAAGTGCCTTGTATCTGCAAAGGGATGGGGCTTAGTGGGAGCAGGGTGTTGGCATGGAATAGATCTCACCTTGGCCACATAGTAGTTGACCGCAATCACTAGAGGTATATAGCAGCTGACGGCCAAGGTCAGCTTCCAGCCATAGCCAAAGGAGATGCCAACGGTGATGATGAAGCCCACAATGAGGTAGAGGAAATGTCCCACCTTCTCCGAGATGCCGTCGCGTATCTTTTCAATGTCACTAGTGGAAGTAGGAGATTGAAGTGTATCCTAATCAGTTTATCATATCTACTCACTCTGTCATGCTCTGCGCAAAGTTCTGTTTGCTGGCCAGATCATGCCAGCCTATGTCCTGTCGCATGACGGACTCGAACAGCTTGATACGCATGCGTGTCACCTGACGCAGTGCCACAAAGTTAAAGATATCCACGGAGAATATGCCGGAGACGAACATAATCAACGAGACGATGGTGAGCAGTATGCCATAGGAGATGGAATCGTCATAGAGCGCATCGTTATTCTCCTCACGCGTGGCATTGGTGCTGGATTGAAATGTCGTCAATTATAACTCAATTCATCAATGGAGCATGACATCACTTACAGCTTCTTGCCGCCTCCAAGTAGGGGCAGAGCATGCACCGTGGAGCTGGTGCCCACCTGCATGGCTCGATCCACCAACATGGCAGTGAATTCACTATAGACAATCACCACAGCGGGCAGTGTGAGTGCCTTGATGCAGCACATGACGAAGCCGATGAAGAGCCAAAAGAGCTCCAGGTAGGTAGAGTAGCGAAACAATTGCCAGAAGCTAATGGGCTTTGTGGGCTCCAGTCCCTCGGCAACGGGCGTCTCCTCCGCTTCCTTCTCATCGCTGGTGGTGAGGGAGGCCTCTTCGCGATCCATCATACAAAGTTAACTACAACTAAAGTTTAATATTTCTTTTCATTTAATAGAGCATTGATTAAAGATTCTTTTTGCACATCGCACACACGAGGCGCAAAGGTTAATTCAATTAGACAGAATCATGGCAAGATATTTGCCTTGCCTTGCCTTCACGTGTCTGGTCTTTAAGTTATACATCTTCTATTGACCTGCGGGTTAACAAGTTAGGTGCTACATGTACTTAAACACACACAATTGTGCCAGACTTTGTTGCATAGTGTAGCAGAGGCCATGCTCAGTGATTTACTACTACTTTCTACTCCTTTTTTATAGCTTTAAGAGTCACTGCTTACACTTCACTACTCTATATATCCTTGAGGTGTATCTCAGCTGGTTTTTATCCACTTGGTTTCGCGAACCGTTATGCTCAGCTGCCGCAGCGCTACTGCTTGTAGAATCTCTGGCACTTGGCATTTAAATTTCAGCATGGACAAGCTTTAATTGATCTTATTTCTGCTCTCAGCTGAGTGTCAATTGTGGCAACTGTACTGTGCGCTGGGATCTCTTATAATGGTTTTATGCTCTACTACTGTTACCCTAGAGGAATTGTGTATAACAGGGTGTGATAATTCTAGGCAAATGTATGCCCCAAAAAGTGGAAATAGCTGAACTAAAGAGCTGAGCAGATCTATCTGGTTATTAGGATCTCTAACTTCAAAGCAATTACAGATGGTAATTCTATGCAAATGTATGTTACAAAAAGTGGAAGTAGCTGAACTAAAGAGCTGATTAGATCTATCTGGTTATTAGGTTTGTGGATCTCTAACTTCAAAGCAGTTACAGCTGACAAGATTGATAACTAGATAGAAATGTATCTTAGCCAGTTGCAGTAGACTTGATGTAGACATTGGGCATAAACTGATATCTAGTCTTAGAGAATTGGCGTATGATTTCTTCAAACATCTTGATCGTCATATAGTCTATACTTATCAACTAATTAATGTAACTATTGTATGCTCATTTAGTATTTTATTGTTCAAACATATTACTCGTAATGTAGTCTATTCATAACAGTAACTCCTGTAACTATTTTCGACTCATTTTGTATTTTATTTATACTTATATGAAACTCTAATAATCACTATACTTATAGTAGTATTTCCACTTATACTCATTTCTCTGAGCTACTGCTAAAAAAGTCATCTGTTACATATACCGTCGATGGCGTCCTACTGCACTGCTTGCTTGCTTAACTGACCCATATTAATTGAGCGGAGCGTGATTAGTCGCCCTGACCTTTCGTAGTGAAACACTCTTATTGATACTAGTAGTTTTATTAATAGACGTAGATGTACTAGAATGTTTTATAGGTATTTACATTTAGTTTAAACTAAGTTCTTTAAAGCTTAAATAGAAGACTTAAGGTTGTAGTTTTATGTTCCTTTTTCTCATTGATAAAAATCGCATATCACATATTGTGTTGGTTACTAGTATTCGCTATACACGATAGGGATTTTCTTTTCTTCAAAATGGTTGCAGATAGGACTTAACCTAATATGGCAAGCGCCAGTTTATATACAGTTATAGCTAAGGACTGTTGCAAGTGCAGTACAAGCTGATGTTGCAACTCGCTCATAGTACATAATATCTTTCAATTGGTTCCGGGTGGGTCGCAATGCCCAACTGTGTTTAGTTCTAGTTGTAAATCTGTTCAATATATATAGAGTTCTCATCTCATACATAGACCTCGCCGGTCTTTTGCTCTGGCTTGTGCTTGGCCAGCGTTGAAGGCGCCGATGAGGCTGCTGCAGCTGCTGCTGTTGGCTCGTTGCCACCGCGTGGCAGTAGTATCGTTGCAGTGGCAGCATCCATTGCAGCTGGGGGTCCAGCGGAACGCACTGAGGAGCGCTGGAAGTTGGGATCCAGATTCAAGCTGACATTGAAGCTATTATTCCGTGATATGTGGGCTGCACTGTTGAGTGGTTTGACTGAGAGCAGCGCTGTAGTGGTGATGCCACCGCCGCTGCCATTGCTGGATGCGCTGCTAAGGTGTGTGCCATCTGTGCCATCCGCCATGCCGGTTAGCTCCACAATGGACAGGCTGGAGGGACTGCGTTGTATGGAGAGGGACACGGGAATGGTGGTGATGACATCGTTCGGATCAAAGCCACTGGCCGTGGTGGTTATGGTGGGCAACTGCGCATTGGCCGTCAGTGGCACTATGCTCAAGGTGCCCGTGGGCAGGCTCTCCCCTCCAGCGCCACTGGTGGCCACTGTGAAGGGGAACGACAACGTGGTGATGTTGGTCTCCGGTGCCAGAGCTAAGGAATGAGATGAAGTTAATAATCTTGGCATACTTTCGATGCAGCACTCTCTCCACTTACTTGTGGCTGTACGTGGTGGCATTACGGCCTGCGCCAGGGCTGCTGTGGTCGGATGCCCTGGAATCAGAGTATTATTGGACGATGAGCTATCCATTTCTTTGATGGGCGACAGCAGCAGTGTGCCGAGCACTTGACCGCTGTCCTGGTGCATATTGGTGCCGCCGGATGTGTTGGTGCTGTGGTACGATGGATACATGCCACCAGTGCTTTGGGTGCTCAGCTGTTGTGGAGCCATAATAACGGCATTGCCAGCTGTATTTAGTACAAGGTGCGATTGAACACATGAACTAGAACTCGAACTGGATCAGACTTACCCGTGTTGATGGCACTGTCCTTGTTCACCTCCGGAGTGGGTATGCGTGGACGAGTCTTGGGCACGTTCACGTTCAGGCCATTAAGCTTGGAGTCTGTGGAGGGTATTAAGGGATGATTAGTACTACTTTTAGTTAATCAGAAACACCATTACTACCGTGAAGCCAACAACAGATGGCAACACCCTAGGCAACCATGCTCCATAGCCCGCCAAACCTGGCCCATCCTCTGTCCAAAACGCTCCTCCGAGCTTTGCGGGCTTGACAGAGCCTCCTGCTCTATAGTAATCAGAGCCTTAACCGGTCACTGGCTCATTGGCTCCCATACTGCTAGACTTCATGCCCCTTTCAACGACTTTTGCAGAAGCTGTCGTGACGAAGAAGAAGAGGAAACAGTCCATCACCTCCTCTGTTCTTGTCCTGCCCTATGTAGTACCAGGTTTTCTCACCTGGGAGCCTATAATCTGACAGACCTGACGGACCTTGCTCCAATAAAGCTAAGGAATCTGAGACGGTTCATAAAAGCCTCAGGCTGGTTTTAAAGCGAAGTAGTTGGTATTTATCAAATCTGCCCATGCGGTACCACAATGGGTCTCTTTTGGCCTAAGTGAGCTGAGGTCTATTCCTCAGCTACCACCTAACCTAACCTAACCTAACCTAGTTAATCAGAAAGTCTACACTTACTCTGCTTGATGAGCTGTCGTTGAGCACGCAGCGATTTGCGATGCACAAACTTCTCATAGAGACTGGGCTTGCTCTGCTGCCCACCAGATTGTTGCTGCTGCTGCTGTTGCTGCTGCTGCAATTGCTGCTGCTGCAGTATGGACAAGGGCATGCCAGACTCTGGACTAGAGTATACCGAGTTGAGGCGATTGCGATTGAAGGGCAGACCACCCGAAGAGTAGGCGGTGGACTGACTACGCATGGAGCCCATGCGGGATAGCTGACGCACCAGCCAGTTGTTCTTGCGCCGCTCCACCATGGGCGTGTCCACGCTTTCCTAATGGAGTAAAAGGCATTAGTTCAAGTATATAGTATATAGTGGTGTATATACTTACATAATCCGCATAGACATCGTCGCTGAGTATGCGCTTGCCACCGCCAGGCATGATGTTGGCATACATGGCGTCCTCCTTCTTCACTTTGTACTTCTCCGCGGAGCCCTTGGGCTCATCGCGTCTGTAGTGCTCGGAGGCTAGGGTGTAGGGCAGCTCTTTGGGCACCACACACTCCCAGTACTGATCGCGCAGCAGCTCCGGATGCTCCTCGTGCATCTCATCCACAATCATGTAGGCGGCCTGAAATGAGCGCGTGCCACAAGTGGAACATGAGTGGAACGTGTTTACACTCAGAGAAAAAACCTAATTACATCACAGACACGATCGTCCCACAGAGACGAAAGTGAAGTTGTTCATGTCTTTTCTATAGTTTCATAATGCAACCCACAAGTAAATGTGTTATAATATTTCTTTGCTCTATTTACCAATTTCAGTCTCAGGTGCTGCTTGATCTTGTCAAGTGTCACGTCCAACTAAAGCCAACTCTTTAACTAAACAATTAGCATTAACCCATTGCTGCCGATTTATATATATGAAACAATTTAAACTTAAATGTAATGCGACAAAAGTCTACTCTTAGTAAACAAAAACAATAAGAAGAAAGAAACAAATCACACACACACGGAGAGTAAATAATTTAAAAAATAAAAAAAATTAAACAGTCAATGATAAAAAAGCTCTACAAAAGAGGTTTCAATGTTTTTTAACAGAAAACCTGTTTTCAATTTACTTTTGCCAATGTGTTGTTGTTGTTGTTGCTGCTGCCGTTGGCTTTGTAAATAATTGCAAGCAACCAGCAACAGCAGACCCCAAACTCAGATACATGTGTATGTACACACACACACACACACACACGCACACACACGCAGATACACTTTGTACAGCAGCAAGTTCAGAGCCCAATGCGAAAAGTTGCAAAAACAAAAATATAACCCAAACTTTAAAGTAACAAAACGCTGTAGGGTAGTGTCAGGTAGATCTAGTGAAGTACTCTACACTCTGCTACAAAATCTATCTCATAAGATCCTTATGGGATTGACTTGAGTTAACGATAAATGAATCTATATCGATGTGTAGATAATGAACTATATAATAAACTATATAAAGGTATATTGATAGCTTTGCTCTCAACTCAGTTAAGGATATTGTATCTCAATCATTGCAGACCAGAAATGAAAAGATTGACAGTTCAGAATAAGCTGTAAGACTGTCTTGTACTATGCCCTACAATAAGCTCTTACTTTCATAAGCTTCATAAAACTAAAATACTTTATACATAGTATATAATTATCGACGATTTCTCATGTTAAAACTCAATAGATATTGTATCTCCAAGTCTATGCCATAAATTCCAGCAACTTCATCTAACTTATCTCACTTTTAAGCCGCTTATCACTCCATCTATTGCCAGTAGCGCATACCTCAAGTCTCCCTAGCCGACACTAGTCTCCATTTACCTCGTTCGCTGTCATTGAGTATCCGCTCGCCTGTTGTATTATTTTCAGCGCGTGGCAAAGATTGTTTGCTTCCTTTTTCAGAGTATTACAAGAAGTTTCTGCTGACTCAAATGAGTTATAATAAAACTCCATACCTATACTATAGCACACTAACCCAATTTGTGACGCCATAACAGAGACACGGCCAAACAAAAATTTTCCATTAATTTTATTGTTAATAAATTTTAAACGAGTTTGACAGTCTTATTGTTTAACTTGAAGCTAGAGTTATCTATGGAAATGAGTTGTAAGAGTGTGGGGACTTACAACTTTTAAATAATTAAAATGTTTGCGAGTAGAGACGAGACTCTCGCGACTTCCTAACTATAAGTCTAATGAATAATGAGAGCTCAAAGTAAAGAGAGGCATTTCTACTGTAAATACTTCCATTTATAAAACAATTTTGATAAATTTTTAACAATTTACGCAAAGTATCTGACTTGTGCATAATTGACGTCAATTTGATATTAATTGAATTTAAAGTAATACCGGTTTCTGCTGGGGGATATTTCTGTTAGACAAGCTGCGAAAACCTGACTCGTATTATGCTCTAATGAATTTCTACGATTCTACGAACAAATTGTCACTATTTAAACTATTTAAATCTGTTTACTACTCACCTTTATGTGTCGATCAATGAGCCAATTCAACTCGATATCGTCGTCATCTTCGCCAAAGGGATTAATTAGCACCTCGGCCACCTTCAGCCAGCCCACGTAGAAAACAAACTGTAAATTTATGTGCAATGCGATAAGATCATCGTCAGCGTAAGGCAACAATTATAAAAGCAGTATAAAACTGCAATTAAATTAAACGTAATTAACATCAAGTATAGATCTAAGATCGTGCGATCATTCATGCCACAAGTATGTAAGCTTTTCCCATTCACTTTTTTGTGGGTTTATTTTTACATTTTCTTTGTACTTGTTGGGTAGCCAAACCGAAAATGAACAGTTATTAACGACGAAGGAAGGAAAAAACACTTGTCGCCGATGTTTATCTCAAAGTCGTTTCTTACACACACACACAAAATGCCAATTTATTATATCGAACGTGACTGCGACTCGTTTACATAACGAAACAGAAAAGCACTTGAAAACCGCAAAAACCAAAAGTGGAAAAATAACAAAACATTTGAGCACTATCGATATACTATGGATACCTATGGAATTGCCTTAACCATTGCCCGGCTCATTGACGTTTCCATTTCAATCCTTAGCTTCAATTTCAATTGCGTTAATGATACAAAAACCACAAATACTATAGTTATTCGCTCGAGACGTGATAAGTACTTCGAATTCGGATAATGCAGAACGTGTCTAGTTGAATATTTCTCAATAATTTACCTGCATCACCGTGAAGAGGGGAAAATACAAATCACTCTCCGCGCGTCCAGCTGAATCTACTGCATTCGGCAACATCTGACGTCCCACCAGAACGGCTAGGAAGTAGGTGTAGACCACGAGGGTGACGGCCTGCAAGGAGGGAGGGAAACTTGAGTTATTATTATTATTTATTATTATTTATCAGAGATCTGCTTTAACACTGCGACCTCGAAGATCTATTGTGCTCTCTAAGTTACATCTCTTTCGCCAGTTCGATCGAGCGCAGAAATGCGATGATTTTACCTGGTTGAAGAGCTCTTATCTCTAGACTGTCTAGGAAGTAGTTACCTAAGTGAGCTAGCCTTAACCTACTGACTGCCGGGCATGTTCTTAGTATGTGCTCTGACGTTTCGTCTTCTTCGAGACAGAGTCTACAGAGTGTATCGTCAACAAACTTGAGTTAGTAAAGCAGTAAAAATCGATATAAATTGTAGAGCTATGCCACCCCATGAGTCACTAGTAGACACAGTCTCATTCTTGCTCTACTTCAAGCACTGCATCCGCTGGCATGCTTATCTCAACCCACAGCTTCAGTGGCATAAAAAACTTGTGACTAACAAAAGCACAATTGAAATTGATCACTTCTATATGGGGGTATAGCTCAGGGGTAGAGCATTCGACTGCAGATCGAGAGGTCCCCGGTTCAAATCCGGTTGCTCCCTTTTATTTTAAATATATATTTTAATAACGAACTCACCTGTGTGTAGACCAACGGCACACAGACCGTATCATAGCCTATGAGTGCGCCCAAGCGTCGTCTGATATCCGACAACTCCACAAGTATGGTCTGCACTATATGATCCGAGGTAATCAGCCCATCCTTACGTGCTCGATTGATTATGTTGGTGGCCCAGACCAGGGGCATCCAGTACTTGGACATGGGACTCTTCTGATTCATTGCCTCAAAGATTTTCATCTCAGACTCGTGCATGAGGCCCGCATCCACCAGATGCTGTGTGGTGGGAAAGCGTCGCTTGACACGCAATGAGATTCTCTGCAGGGTAATGACATAAGCCAGGACCATGTAACGCATGATATTACGCCGCATTAGGCGACCCGTTTCGTTCTGTATGTAGTATAGAGAGTGGAGTATATAGTAAATGAGCTGGGGTCTGAGTAATTAAAGCGGAACCGCTTACATTAACGCCACCTGTGGAATTCGGTATGGCCGCACTGATGAAGAGCGCCAGCGTATCGGGCCAGGGCAGCAGGCGGTACTGTTGCCACCAGCGTCCCACCACCAGATTCACATAGAAGGCCAGGACAAAGGACACGGGCACGCTAGTGGCATCCTGTTTGCCAAAGTATAGTTTGATTTTGTTGAAGATGCTATGTTAAAAGAGAAACGTTAGACTCTGTGAGAACTTGTAGATACAAATCTATATATTATTTATTATATTATATACTATTTATTTACTTAGTATGTACTAAATGAGTGTCCATTACTTACTCTTGCTGGTGTTGAGTCAGTGCGAATCGATAGAGGAAATTTATGGTATAGTATAAACACAAATAGGCGATTAGTTCGCGCCAAACTAATTTGTATACGCTGCCGCGCCATCTGTAAAGCGAATATAAAAAATCGTTAGAAGATATTAAATATACTTTATGGCAAATATAAAATACATATAATTCCAGTTTGAAGCGTTGGTCAATGACTTCGGAGTTCTGTAACTACATATCGTGTTTCACATCTATTAGTATCAATTTATCTATTTCCTTATGGCAGTAGCTCTGGCCCTATCGCATTTCAGGTTCTCTTGAAAATTATTTCACATTTAATGGATCGCTAGTTATGCAACTGACAGTTCCAATGAATTTGAGTTTTTCGCTTGGGTTCGTTTGCTTCTAATACGATATAGTATCATATATAATGATAAACTTCCAAATAAACTATAGAATTGATGAAAAATTAAACAGGAATTGCGGATTTGTCTAGCTCCAGTCAAGGTCTTTATGTTAATACTATTTGGGTTGCGGAGATGCGTGATTAGTATTGTATAATATGTTATTATTATTACTGTTAATATTATATAGTAATCTCGGTTCTTAATGAGTCCGAGTGGTAAAGGTCGTAGCTGTATCTATTTTTATAAATCACAAAGAACACGTGAAGCTAATTAAAGTATACAGATATTTTGTTTTGCTCCAAAGGAATTTGCTAATGGCATGATGTAGATTCTTTTATGTAACACTAACAGGTTGATATAAAAGTGAAATCGTTAAGAACTGTATACGACTGAAATGTGAAGTATTTGGAGATGAATTTCAACTTTTGCTCCCGCTATGAGTAGTAAAATATTATATAAAGAAAAACTAGATGTGAGGGTATTCCCCGCAACCATATTTCATATTTCGCACTGTCATTTAAATTGTTAAAATAAATGATAAAATTTCAATTATAGAAAATGTGCTTTCAACAAAAAACTTTTACATTTTCCGTGGCAACAAAATACATAAATAATGTAGTAGAGTGTCAGCTGAGCTGTCTCATAATTTTTGTGGTTCTATTCGTTTTAATTGTTGATAATTTCAAATGTTTTTAGCACGAAAAAGAACGTTAAACGTAGACAGTTTTAATTAGCAGGGAGTGTGGGCTATGAATGCCTGGAATACCCTTAGATAGAACTAGAACTAGATAGTCAAATATACCCGCTCTTATAAGGCTTGACTGTAGTAATATCCATAGCATAAATAAACGAGTCTTATCAGTTAAGTTTCAAGACTTCTGTTTAGGTGAATGAGCTGTTAATACCCAAGGAAAATCCCTGTTGAAACTATAACTGTCGAAAGAAATCAAACGAGTCTCTTGCTAGTTCAGAGATCAGTTCAAACTGGACCTGACTCGACTTGACTATAATAATATGCATATCAAATACTATGTATATATATTGAATCTTATCAATTAAGATGTGCGATTGAATGAACTGTCAATACCTAGGGAATATCCCTATTAAGTCAATTGTAATTTCTTAAATGGACTGTGAAACTATAACTGTCGATAGGCATAAAAACGAGTCTCTGGTGCTGGTGCTCAGATCAGATCAGACACAGGTGAAAATACGTGTGTGATAGCTGAGTATCTGTGACGTGTGGTGCCTGGTTACGAGTGACTGCACTTCAGTAACAATTAATGCCAGCTGAGTTGAAAAACGAAAATACAATAATACAATAAGCAACAGCAGCTGGCAGGTTGCTGCGATATATACTAGTACTATATGAGTACGTGTATCGTATGGGTTACACTTGGTACTTACTGTACATTATGTATGGGATGTTAATTACCATAAGCACACACACACACACACACACATACTGTATGACTAATGCACAAGTTGCCTGGACAGAGATTAGGTGAAACACACTTGTCCATTGTGCGCGATTCTTGTAAAAAGATTCTTTGGCAGTTGTTCGGTTGTCGATATCGATATGTCAGCACGTTTCTTTCTAATGTTAGTTATTAAATATAGTTTGCATAGTAATTAATTAATAATTCATACATTCATTCACTTATACATTCATTCACTTTTCTTTCGTTCATACTCACTTCCAGAGGATTTTCCAGAAGCAGCCAAAGTTGCTGCCATTGGGCACTTCGCCTGCATAGGAGACAGTCATAGTGTTGTTGCTCTTCTAAAATATTTCTAGTTGTTGTTGTAGTTGTTGTGGTTGTTGTGGTGGTTGTTGTTGTTGCCAGATCTAGCATTAACTGCGGCGAGGCTAAGTTGGGCGAATTCAGTTCGGCTTCGCGTCATTGACAGCGGCATCGATGACGACGTCGCCGCATTTGAGGGGCGCTCTCTCGCTGCGTAGTCTTGCTGTTGTTGTTGTTGTTGTTGTTATTGCTGTTTTAGTTCTGCTGCTAGTTTTTGTTGTTGCTGCTACATTAAGCAGGTGAATATGTGCGTCGAAACTTCTGCTGCTGCTGGAACAATAACAATACGCCAGCAATAAGTGAGAGCGAGTCGATATACACGTTCGGTTATAACTGTAAAATTATACACCAACACGAGTGCAATTCATGCAAATATACAAATATACACTGCAAACAAAATACATGTAGTACAACAACAATCGACAGACAAAAAAATAGCTTAAGTTAAATTCCAACACGTTTCATACAGTTCGATGGCGTTTAATTTGTTTCCCTCTCTCTGTGTCTCTCTTTCTTTCTATTGTTGTTGTTGTTGTTGTTATCGTCTTTTATTTGTCTTTTAACATGCGATATTTTTAATGCATTTTTAGTGAAATTTTATGTAATTTGATTACAAGAGTTAAGGGTATTATGTAGGTATTTTATACGAGACAAAGTTCAAGTTTTTATAAAGTTTAATATTATATACATTTATTTGTATATTTTTGTTATAAATTACATTCATTTGAGCAACAATTTGGCATAATTTTACAAGTATTTTTCGAGTTTTTATTAAATATCTACACATTTTTTTGCACTCTTAATTGTTTTTTATCTTTGGGTTTTTCATGTTTACTTGTAGCCCTTGACGGCCTTTGTTTTTGATCAACAAATTGAGTACTTTAAGTTGTGCTTATAGCCAGGATTTCCCCGAAAACAAACACACACACACACACACACACGCACACACACACGCACACACCAACTTCTTTTTTATATGGGACGCGTTTCTGGTGCTTCATCAATTTTATTGTTGTAGTCTCTTTGAAGTATTTACGCTGAAAAAACCTTGAGATTGTCGAAAATTTAGCTGCTTGCCTTTTTTTATGTCTTTTTTTATAAATATTTACTTATTTTTTGCCAAGTCAGCTTCAATTCTGTTTTGTGCGTTTTTAGTTGTAGTTTTTTGATTAATCGAGTGAGTTTGTTTCGCTTATGGGATTGATTGAAATGCTTGTATTCGCTGATGTTTTACTTATATATGCATGTACATATGTACATATCGTGTGTTGTGTAGGGATTTGAAACCAGTTGCCCTACAGCTCAAAGTACGAATGCGAAACTGTAGTCTTTGTCTCTGTCTCTAGTCAGACAAACTGGAGAGTGTTTAAAAAAAGTTGCAAATATTTGCATAACATATTTATAACTGGCGATCGGTCGGTCAACACATGGCTGGAAACAGGTTCTCTGGGTTCCCGGGTTCCCTGGTTCCCGATGGAACCTGTGCTGTGCTTCTCTCTAAGGTTTTCACTAAAGCGCGTTAATTTTTGCTATAAACAAACAGCAACTACTTCAAATTCAAACTCAGTGCTGGATGCCAGGTTAATCTGCTCAAATGTGCGATTTGAATAGTTAGTTAGTAGTAGTAGATACTAGTTGGCAGGGCTAACCGGTTTCCGGTGGAATCTCTCTGTGCATTGCATCTTGGGTTTAGTCACGCTGCCTCTGGTGTGTTAATTGCACTGTTCCTACTCCGATCCTCCCACCCTCCCTGCTTGAACTGTGGCCAACACTCCACCCACTTGCATCATAAGTATATGCATATCCCTTGACACAATTCCATTGAATTATTGAATATTATTTGATACTAGAATTCCAAATGCGCTTTTATTATTCAACGACTTGTCATAAATCATTAGAAATACAGCTAAATTTAACGAGTGTTTTCTTGAGCTAAACTATTAAACTAAGTAGTTAAAAATATGAGTCAGTCTATACTCTATAGCGTATAGTATTTCAAGTAAAACTGTAACCACTGACCCTATACAAATGTGCTTCTAAGATAAGCTATACCAATGTTATCTTGGGAAGTAGACAGCATCAGCAGCGAGTTGACAGCTGGGAGATAAATAAGCTAAATTCAAATTGCATCTCGACAAGGAAATTGCGTATACGCCCCCTGAGTCAAGCCAAGATATATTGGCCATGGCCTTAATATACACACACACACACACACACAAGAAGAAACGAAGTTGATCGCTGCTGTTGACGAATTTTATTAAAATAAGACACGTTATGCTTTTCACTTTCTTTGACGTAAGCACTGATAGACATTGATCGCAATATGTTTGCTTAATGAGTCAAAATGTGGATGTATACCCTGTGAAGTGGATGAAAGGTAGCTATGAGTTGGGTAGCTTACAAAATACTTCGAAATCTATGTATCTTCTTGACAATATAAACTCCTCTTTCCTCATAATTTCAAAGGTTTGCAACCCTAATGAAAATGAAATTAAAGTAGAGATATTTATATACTTTTATATAGTTGATTAACCCAATATATATATTATAATCGCTGCTGATAAAGTTATGTCTTATTTCCTGCATAAGTTCATATCAATATCTCTTCCTACTACTCACAATATTTCAGCAGAATTGACCAACCCATTTCACTGCAACTTCTAGAGTAACTTCTCGTTGAGTTTGCTAAATTTCTGCTCCATTTGCCTTTGCCTTCTTTGTTTGCTTTCATTTCCCTTCACTCTAAGAGTCGAAAAAGCAGCGCACTTGCACTTTTTTACTCTGTTTTGAGTCGTTCTGAGCCCTCTGAGCTTTGAGTGGGAGTTGAGTTTATTTATCTAATTTCAAACTTCATTAGCACACAATAAAAGCTATAGATACGTTTATGGCTTTGGTGAATAGTGTATTGTGTGCATTGCTTGTTACGAGATTTCATAAATTCGTTTTTTTTTATTGAATTGAAATTTTCAGCTTAATTATTAGTGATTAACGTGCTCATTAAATTGTTGAGATTTTTTGTTGTTTAAAAACATGTAAATGGGTATTTAATTTGTGGCTTATTGAATACATAATTGAGCAGCAACAAAACATTACAAAAGCCTTGTTTACATAATATTTAAAAAATATTATTTGACAGTTAAAATATTGAAATTTAAACTGCTGATTAAGTGGACATTTTAGATTGTGGGAAAAATAAATGATTAAATGGTTAATAGCTTGAATGCGGCGCGTGATTTATGGAGCTTAGACGTGGCAATAAAAGGTAGTAGGAAAAAATAAATTGATGGGAGAAGCGGCAAGATGTTGCTTGGGAATTTAAGGAGAATCTATTTATATATTTGGCATAAATACATAAATAATACTTTTAAATTATATTTTAGAATTTATTTGTATATATTTGTGTTGATTTGATGCATTTATTGTAAGTTTTTCTACTATAGTCAGTCTATAATTTTTAATAGATTTTTTGTAAACCTATTTGTATAATTTAAATAATTAAAATTGATATGAGAAGCTTTAAGATATGAGAAGCTTTCAAATGAAGAAGCAATTTATATATTTGCCTTACATAAAGCTATTAAATTATATTTCAATACAGCATTTATAGCATTTATTTGCATATATTTGTGTTGATTGGATGAATTTATTGCCAATAAATTTTTTGTAAACCTTTTTATATAATTTTTACACATTTTTTTGATTTAAAATTGATATGTGAAGCTGTAAGATGTTGCTTAGTAATTCATAAGAAGAAGCGTTTTATACATTTGCCTTACATAAAGCTATTAAATTATATTTTAATACAGCATTTAGAGAATTTATTTGCATATATTTGTGTTGATTTGGTGAATTTATTGCCAATACTTTTTTATAGATTTTTGTAAACCTTTTTATATAATTTGTTATTGCTTTTATTTACAACAATTGCTTAAACTTTTTCGGATACAATTTATTGCATTACTGCACTGTGTTTAACAGTTTGAACGCATTATCGACTCCCCTATAATTATTCAATTACTGCATTTGTTTTTATCTAATTGCTCTTGTCTGTGATGTCACACATGCGCAGCATTTTCAATTGAAAAATTGCAACCAAATTTGGTGCGAGCGCTGTGCCATGTGAATGCCGAGCAGCAACACCTAAGAGGAGACGCATACACTGGCAGAAGCGAGCTCCCAAGACACGCGCTTGCGATTACAGCAATAGATACAGATACAGCTACAGCTAGAGCTACAGTTAGAGCCAGAGCTACAGCTTAGATACCGATACAGATGCAGATACTATGCGATAGATAGATACACGCATCAGCTACGTGTGTGTGGCTTTTACTTTACACAGTTTTATTATCTAAAAGTCATTAATTAGTTATTGCATTTAGTTTTTAGTCACTGCATGCGCTGCACTTGCGATTGATTTCGTATGATTTCACATTTATTTACAAACATTGTCCGCCTGTGTGTATAACACACTTGTGCTTAGGAAAACAATGCGTCTGTTTTTCTGCTTTTCTGTTTTTCTCTCTTTTATTTTTACTTTTATTTCAGCCTGTTGCTGGGCTGATTGTTCCGCACGATCAACGCGAGCAACGAGCGAGCTTTGAAGCTGGTAGAGCGGCTTCAGTTTCAGTTTCTGCTTCTGTGTTCAGCTTTAACTTTTAACTCTGTAACATACCGATGAGGCAGACACCCGACGTTGGCTTTTATCGTTGCCCCAGCTCGTTCCGATATCAGTTTCGATTTCGATTTCGATACTCCGCTTGCTACGCTCGCACACAACCAGACAGCACGATCAACTCAACTAAACTGAGCTCCAGACCAGAGTGCCAACAGCTCTTAACTCACGAAATTTTTGTTCAGCCACGAGAAAAAACTCTTGTTGGCAACAGGTAGGCGAGCATGAGTGTGTGTGTGTGTGTGCCTAGAGAGAGCGTGTGTGCGTGTGTGTGTTGCACTTCAGACGCTTTGGTATTGGTGTGCTCTATGCTTTTGTAGCGCTGGCTTATGCATCAGCTGTTTTTTCCTCAGCTCAGAGATCAACTGAGCGCACATACTCGTAATGTGGCCTACGAACAAAGCCAAGTTGTGGAGCGAGAGAGCGTGCTCTCCCTCCCTGTCAGGGAGTTAGCTTCAAAAGAGAACGACAGATTAGGTGCTTGGATTCAGGGCTGCTATAAAACTTATTATTCATTTATAATTGGGAAGAAAATTTGTATGAACAAGAAGCTCTATTTGATGGCATCAAGTATGATCATAGTAAATATAGATATTTATTTAGAATTTTATTTATTTTTCAATTTATACATTCAAACTTTATACTTCAAGCCATCTACAAATGTTGTACCATAATTTAAAACTGAAATTTGGATTTTTATTTAGCTGAGACTAAACTGTAGCATACTTTTCGGCAGCACAGAGTAAACACAATATGTAGCATACTTTTAGGTAGCATTTTTTAATGCCTTGTAAATACAATCTTCTTTTCTTTTATAGTATTTTGATAACACATTAAGCACAATCTGTTGTGATTTCTGCTACTAAATTTTAGCAGTATTAATTACAGTTTAATTATTTAAAATTCATAATAAAATTTAAACACAGTTTTAAATGTAGTAAGTGAGAACAAAGCCAATTACTTCGTTTACAAGGCATTGTGTCCAGCATATTCTTTACTTTCATACAACTATCTGGTCAAAGGTGACTTAATCCAACTCTACAGATTACTACCTACTCACAAGCTACTCCTAATACTTAACCTAAACTACACGCGCTTCCGAGAACACTAAGCCTGCACTTTCGAGGACTCTGGCATGCGGGCCTTGTACCTCAGTCCGTGTTCCATGTAGGTAAAAGGCGGATTTGGCTGGGTCATGCAGAAGTAGAGACCTTTCGCATTGGCCGGGTAGATGAGGCCAATGTTTAGCGTATTCTCAAAACTGCAGTCTCCCTGCCTGAACTTGGCCCAGTTTTCGCACTTGGTGGCTGGAATCATGACGCCCTCGATGAGTGCTTCCATGAACAGCACAAACGGATACATATGACTGCAGATCTTGGACTCACAGCCGGGCTGCAGTTTCTTGCGTGGAAAGTAGCCAATGCCATTGGGATAGATGTCCACATGACCCAGTGGCACGCGCACACCATACACATCCCCCTCGCCGTGCAGTACCACCACACGAGTGGCAACAGCTTGTCGCACCAGGATGTCGGTGGTGCGGCACATGGTGGCCGGATCAATGGCAATCAGTTGACCCACCTGTCGCTTGTTGCTCTTGGCAAATAGATCGGCTCCAAGTGCCGCGATATTAGCACCCACCGAGTGTCCAGCGAGTGTGATGTCCTCGGCAGCTATGCCCGCTTCTGACAGTGCACTCAAGAGCTTGTAGATGGAGTAGCCATGCACGGAGAGGTGATGACGCACTGTGTAGTACAACTGAGCCACATTTGTGGCAAAGTCCACCACGATGACGTTCAGATCTCGTCGAGTTTTCTGCAGCAGCGAGAGATGCTCCTGTACACTGAAATAGCTATCCGCCGTATGGAAGGCATTCACATAGATCAGAGTCTTACGCTCCGGTTTGATGTCGAAATCCCTCAGCTCCGGTATGGACTTGATGGGCAGCTGAATACTCTGATTGGTAATGGTCATGACGTGCAGACGCGCATCACTGGGATTGATGCCCTCAAAGAGCGCCATAACGCCCTCATCCACGGGTGCATCACCTGAAGAATATCGAGAATGAATAGAGTACTTTAGCTATACTCTAGAGCACTTACAGAAGACACGCCAGCCGCGATTCAGCTGCTGCGATAGTAATTCCACATTGTGTTTCTGTATGCGATCGATGCTCGCTATAGCCGAGATGCCACTGCCTCCTAATCCCAGCCAGCTTACGCAGAGATAAACCACGAGTCCTGGCCAGCTTTGATGATGATGTTTAGCACGCATTATTATGAACAAAATTGTAGAAGCTCGCGGCACTTCCAGCTGCTTTTATAGCCAAGTCAAGACTGTGATCAGTGCGGCTTATCAAACTGCTTATCTATAGCTTGGATTTCGAGCTGTGCGGCACGTACTTTCCGACTCAATAGCGAGTCGAGTTACTTTCCCCAATGCTGTCTGGCTTTTGTCTGTGGCAAGTTGAGTGCTCAGCCCGGTCTAGATAAGCGGTATATACCGCTAGTGATAAGCTCTAGTCCCAAGAAATCACAACTCTCTTATACTACAGATTACAGGTGGCATTGTTAGCGATATATTATCATTTTTGATTGAGGTGCAAGATGACAACTAGGTGCTAAAACATAGTTACATATTTAGTATATGATTTAGTTTTACTATATAATTTTATTATATTTTCTGTACTAACACTTTGTCTTTGGCTTGTGGTGCCAAATGAGAATTTCTGCTAATGAGGTAGCGTTGGTTGTTGTTAGTTTTGTTCCTCTGTTTTTTTAGAGGAGTATCTCAAAGATAACATAACTGTAGCTCGCGATTTGAGCACAATTTTCCAAGATTTCTTTAGCTTAAAATATATTTTATTTAAACTAAATGAATTGTTGATTGAAAGAAATATATTCTTGGTGTATTGTTAAAGTTCTGACTGCCTTTAAATGTTGCTAAACGTCGAAGAAACTGAAGCCCTGATCAGATGAATATTTGATTGATTGATTTATCTTTTTCAGATACAAATGTAAACACAAAATCTCACTGTGACTCGACTCGAAATGAATCTGAGTTAAGTTTCTCCTCTCAACAAAAAAGATTCTTCACTCCGTTTAAATTATAACTTAAATCGTTAGAGTTTTATTCATATGAAACACAAAGTGTAAGTATTAAAATAATAAATAGTTGTATGTATTTGAGAAATCGACTATATAAATAAACATTGGTAGTCAAGAATACTTTCTATCGATCGGCAGCTGCTTCACTGGTGTGTTGCCCTGACTAAAATTAGATCTGTGGTGTTCTATCGTGTTCTATCTTTAGTTTAGTTTCTGAGTTTAGTTGTGCTTGTTCTTTGGGGTAAGCAGCTTAGAACTGCAGACCGGCCTGGACATCGGCCATAATGTTGGCAGACTTCTGGAGCTGTTCGACCTCGGTTTGTGTGAGAATCTGCTTGACAATGGAGGTGACACCATTGGCGTTCAAGACGCAGGGCAGCGACAAGAACACATCCTTATCAATGCCATGTTCACCCTGTAAAGGAAACACAATTAGTAAATCATTTCTTGCAGTGTATATACGCTATAGTGAACTCACCAGCACGGAGGTGGAGATGGCGGCCACGCTGCTGGTGTTGCGCAAGATGGCCGAGGCCAGGGAGGCTGTGCTCAGGCCAATGGCCCAGGAGGTGTAGCCCTTTAGCTTGATCACCTCGTAGGCGGAATCGACGACCTGTTTGTGCAGCTCGTTCCACTTCTCTGGATCCTCACCAGTGCCTATGGTGGGGTTCAGCTCACGCAAACGCACACCGGCAATATTGACGCCAGACCAGACGGGCACGGAGCTGTCGCCGTGCTCGCCAATGATCCAGCCGTGGCAGGAGGTGGGTGCCACGCCCAGGCGCTGCGACATGAGGAAACGGAAACGGGATGAATCCAAATTGGTGCCGCTGCCAATGACACGGTTCTTGGGCAGACCCGACAGCTTCCAGGCCACATAGGTCATAATATCCACGGGATTGGAGACCATCAGCAGGATGGTATCAGGGCTGTACTGTGGGCAGAGATTAGGTGTCAATAAGGCGTTGATCAAATGGGTGGTACTCCAGCTATACTTACTTCCACCAGCTTGGGGATGATGTTCTTCAGAATGTCAGTGTTGCGCTGCACCAGGGACAGACGGGATTCACCCTCCTTCTGGCGCACACCGGCGGTGACAATGCACAGCCTGGAGTTGGCCGAGATGGCAAAGTCAGTGCTGGCTGTGATCTGTGGATTCTTGAGGAAGTTGGAGCCATGCTGCAGATCCATGAGCTCACCCTGCAGCTTGTCGGCGCAGACATCGATGAGGCAGACCTCCTTGGAGACACCCTGAGCCAGAATACTGAAGGCGCTGGCCATGCCCACCATGCCGATGCCCACCACGGTGACCTTGTGACCCGAGCTGGGCAAGACTTCGGCAACCTGAGCCAAGAGACTATCCTTAACAGCGGCCATGGCTGAGAGAGAAGAGGTAAAGCTGAATTAGAGTAGTGTTTCGGTAAAGTGAAGAGTTAGTAAGAGTTGGCTTTCTTTTTAGCTATATCTGGCTATAATTAGCTATGATTTTGGTTAGCGTGTGCTGTCACAATTCCGGGAAACGTGTCACGTGCCTTGGCTAGTTTATGTCACCGCACAAGTTGTTATCCAAAGAAGAAAATCTGCCACACACTAGCTCTCACTCACAGACCTTTGTGTCGGCGTTGTTTAACCTTCACCAAGGTCATATTTATAGAATACATTTGCCGACAGCTCACACTACAGAAACCTATACGCAACGTTGCCGAAAAAAAGCACGCAAAAAAAATTATGAATATTTTTTATGAATATTTTTTTTATTTTGCGCGCAGTTGTCATTTATATAGGGAGCGATAGTTCCGAGGGGAAGGCGTCACAAGGCACTTGGCACATGGCACATGCCGCTAATAAACCTCATTAACCTCTGCAGGGGTATTATATGGATATTCTGTGTTTTCTTTATCAAATAGACCTTCAGGGAAATTCACTTTATGATAGCAATGAGCATAATGATGATGATGCCACATCGTCGCAACAAATTGCAATTAATCAGACCTTATCAATGGTCAAGTCATTGCGGTTATTCAATGGATTAATTACTCTATATAATCGATTGTTAATATTTATAGACTGGTGTGGGGAAGTGAGTAATTGTGACGTCTAAACAATGCAAGCCGGCGCCAATATTTGCTATAGATCTCGATTAGATTAGACTCGATTGCTTATCACATTATTAATGTGGTATGTAAATATTGTTAGAGCCGAACTGTAAGTATGTGCCATATGTGCACGTTTTTTAATGGGAATTGGCTGACATAAACCCAAGCTCATTGCACTTGGACTGAGCTCGAACTGAACTTGAGCATTTTCTAATTAAAAGGGGAATTTGATGATGAATAAAATATGGAAATATTGTAGTATTAAACTGCGGAAGTATTGAAATGATATTGAGTTCTGAGTTGGCAATAAAAATATGGGAATATTCTAGTATTAAACTGCGGAAGTATTGGAATGAAAGCTAGGAAGGTTTGCAGGCAGTTCTATGAGAGGCTTTAGTTGTACGAATTTTCAGAAATTTGTTAAATATTTCTAAGAGTTATAGACAACTTCATCAGATCTTTATATAAACAAGAATGTGTGGCTGCCAATACCGTTTACTATTGCTAAATATAATAGTATTAATTTACTGTTTACTGTGGATAAATATAATACTAAGATGATTCTAAACATACAAAGCTTAGCTGGATATCTTGACTCGATGCTAAACTCTAGATACGAAAGGCATGAGCTGAGTTTCAGTTAGATATATGTCACATCAGTTAGACCAAGTAAAACTGCCTAATTTAGTGCTTCTAAATTAACTTTTCAATGAGCGACAGTCACTTTTAAAGGTATCATAAAAATAGATATTTTTATGGAGCATATAGAAACTTGTACATAAACTATTTTATGGAACTAGTGACCACAATCTCTATAGTATATAAACCACTTTTGCATGATCTCATAGGCAAATCCACATTATTTTTATAGCAAGCTTTCGTCATGCAACACTGAACAAAACTCACTTGTTGCAAGTGAAGTGAAGGAAAGAAACGTAAACCGACCCAGTCTCTAGCTAAAGCAAATGACCTTTTGTCAAAGTCAAATCTGGCCAAAAGAAATGCGTGTGTGTGTGTGTGTGGCGAACAGCTGTTCTGGTGGCATGGAAATAGTTGCACGCATGCGTCAATACGAAAGCGAAAGTGCAAATAAAAGTTGAATTGCCTCGCAGAGGGCTAAGCACAATGAGGAAGTGCCACACGCTGAACAAGGCCAAGGGCAATATGAAAAGTTGAATGCACTTTCGATTGGGGGAGGGGAAATACACTGAGAACTAGCAAGTTTCTTTTTAGTAAACACTCTCTAATTTATTCATTATGATTTCCTTTGCTTACTTTTTATTTGTTGTTTTTTTTCACTTTTATTAAAGTTTAATTGAGTTTGTTTTGGCACCTCTTAATTTTCTTTAGAGGTCGTTGTTCCGTTCAGCTTGCGCGCTCGTTGCGAACTGTTTGTGCTACACGCTAGACCCGTTGGAATTTAGCTGCCGCCGCTGCTGGATTTTGTAGCGCTCGCTCTCTGCTCTCTGCCCGCAGCTGCTGTCGCGTCGCTGCCTAGCAGGACGTATGATGAAATGGCCTAAACGGCGTGGCGTAAGTGAGCAAGAGCCGGCTCTGTCGCTCTCTCACACGCGCGGCGCTCGCTCTCTCTTCCTGCTGCTCTCCAGCGTCTATTCCCTGTTAAGTTCTGGCCAAGGTGACCTTTCTGGCTCTCACTCTCTCTGCTCTCTCACACTCTCCATGCTTCTTGTTACTTTATTTTTAGCCTTTAGTCGATTATTGTTTATTCCAGTGGGAGTTATTGCCTCGTGCGATGCATTTCGTATTCATTCTATGCTGCTTATGACTCTATCTAACGTATGCATTGATCTGCATTTGCCGGTGGTTGCCGCTGCAAATGCCGCGTGACAGCTGTCACAGTGTGTATGTGTGGATCCACAACTATTTGGAACTCGTCATGGCACACGTGCCATTGATCACACTACACATAGTTGCTGTGGCTTAGGGGAGCTGGCGTTAGATACATCAGATAGAAGATACTCACTCAGATACTCTCCCCTTCGGCCTCGCATTCTCATTCTGTTGTTGTATCTCAAATAGTTGGCCTACTGCCAACAGGCAGCACGGTGCAAGCAGCTGGTATGCTGGATTGTTCTATCGCTGCAGATGCAGCTGATTCTGGGGTATATAAATATAGTATCTATGTAATATGGCATTGTTAGAATTTATATAGAATTTTTATACAATATGTGCTCTTACGGGAAGTTTAAAAATACAAGCTAAATCTGGGAAGCCTTATTCTGGAATCATTAAAGTAATTAAACTAAATTAATTATATATTAAAAGCATTTATTTCATTGTTAAATTATGAATTTCAATTGCTTTATTATATTTGGATTATGAAGGATGAATTTAGTTTATGTAAAGATTTTTAAAATAAATTGTTGCCTTTCAATAAGCTTTAAAAGTATGGCTATATATTTTATTACATTTTTTTAAGTGTATATTTATTCACAAAAAACACAATTTTTTTACCAGTATATTTATCATCATTTTTTTTTAATATTTACTTATAATAGTTCATTATATTTTTAATATATTTCTGGAGTTTTTCATTATTTTATTTTTGTTTATTTTTCATAAATTTCTGCAGCATTTCTTTATTCACATTTTATCACATGTTTACTCACATATTCCATATAGCCTTTGTCTTGTTAGTGTATTTTTAGCTAATTGAATACTTTCAGTTTCCATTTCAATTGTAATTTGCACAGTGTAGCTTATTGTATCAATTCCATTAGCATAAATTAACCAATTCTCAGTTCGCTGTGAGCTGTGACGTCATGACCTGTGCTCACTGCCTGTAAGAGAGAGGGAATTTAAAGAGTGAAATATAGAGAGGAGTGTGGGTGAGAGAGTCTCTAGGGAGCAGTTCAGCCGGCAGCGGTAATCGTGACTAGTAACACACGCAGCGTGATTTTCTTTGCAAGTGATTCATGCACTATTCTGCGATTTGGCGCCGTCTCTCCCGCTCTATATACTCTGCTCTCTCTCATTGCACAACTACAACAACAATTCAGTCATATGCATTGGCTGCGTCATAACCATGGAGTGGGTGGGGTAGGGCATTTCCCGCACTGCAATTGACTCGCGTTTTGTGAAAGTGTTTTTGACCCACATTTCGCTTCCGACCTCTAAAAGTGTGGAACTATCAGTCTGTTAATGATGCAGTCAATGCCCCAACTTGTGAAATTAAAACCACAACAACAACTTTTTAGGTAATTGTAGTAGAGGAAACAAAACCTGTTTATGTTTGAGTTGAATGCACTCTTTGCGCATTGTTTATAGGGTATTTCAGTGGAAATGGTTCGGATTGCACAGATATTTGTTGCGACATTTATTTATTTGTTGTGAAATATATTTAACGAGATGAATATGTGACTGCATGGAGTCTGCACTTTGCATTCTAGACTTTAGTCTAATATTTGTAAAATGTTTAATAAAGGCAATTGATTGAACAACTAACAGTTTGGCTGCCAAAACACCAAGTGTGCTTTGTGGCAATTGTGCTTTATAGCAGAGCCTCGCACTGGTTGTTGTACTTGCTTAATAGCACATGATTCATGTACTGACTAATGTAGTTGGCACATGGTAGTTGTATTGGCTAAGCTGGCGTCTGTTGGGGAATTTGTGCTGCTATAAAATTCAGGCTGCTGGTTGTTAAAATTACGGCAAATAAGTATAATATTGATTTCAATAAATGTAAATATATAAAGATTATAAGCAAATACATCACATTTTATATAAATTAGTTATTATAAACTGGTTTAGTCTTATGCTACTAAAGCACTTTCTGTGAAAATTGTAGCATACTTTTGGTGCTGCCTATAAATTACCCATGCACTGCTTGCACCTATTGTTGGTTACTTTTGCACTGCTTGCCAGATGAATTTACTATTGATTTGAATTAGTTGCTTTTTCCTCATGTTTAAAATGAAATGTGATATAAATTAATATCAGATAAAATTAATAATAAATAAATCTTGAAAATGCAGACTGAATATGGTAAATAATATGCAGTTGTAGTAGTCAATGGGACTAGCTTGAAAGATGCAAATCTCTGTTTAAGGCTATCAAATGCCACACGCTAGCCACCAAATGGGAATGTGAGTTACACTGTGGTAGGGGGCAGAGAGGTTAGGCAGCAGAGTTGTGCGTTTTGTAGATTACAGCCACCAGAACATGACACAAAACATTTCTCAAGCTGTGCAAAAGTCCAATAATAACTAATCCTTAATCTTGCCTCGTTTTGCTTAAGCAGGTGGAGAGCGGGGAGGGGGCACAAATGCGTGCCAAAAGCAGCAAAAGTGAAAGAGGCAAAGAGAGAAAAAAGAAGGCGAAATGCAGAATAAATGCTGGAAAAAAGTTATGCGATAGCGCCAAGCCGAAGCAGCAGCAGCAGCAGCCAACACACAGTCTGAGTAGCATAGTGTTGTTATCAATGCCAGTGGATCTGATTACGTTTGCTGTTGCAGGTTGCAGGTTGCCAGTTGCCAAGTTGCCAGTTGCAACTGCAATGAGTAAGTCAAGTGGCAAGTGCAGTTGCTGTTGGTCTTACTGCTTCTTCTTCTTCTTCTCGTTGGCCTTGCACGCAATGCGCCTCCCAGACTGGCGTTGTCGCCGTTGCAGCAGCAACAGCAGCAACAGTTGCCGGCATTAATATTCAAAAATTGCGTTTTTATGCTAATTTTCACACACAACTCGCGTTGTTTTGTGTGTGTGTGTGTGTATCGACTAAATGGCCAAGCTGTCGATAGATTACTCAATGACAAGCAGAGCTGGCTTTACTCTACACTAGGGATGGGTATCGATATGGCAAATATCGATATATCGGTGGAGACAAGCCTTGGGATAGGGATGGGTATCGATATGCAAGCTTTGAGAAAGGGATGGCTATCGTCGATATGACAAATATCGATACAGATAAGCGATAGGATATTCAAGGCGATATGTCGTCGTTATGACAAATATCGATATAGCGATGGAGACAGGCGATAGGATATTCAAAGCGATATATAAATGATGCTGCGATGTTTATTACCATATATCGATATATCGCCTAAATATTTCAATGTGATTCAATGAATGTTTTATATCTTTTCATTGAAGAATATATTATACTAAATATATTGATGGAGACAAGCTTTAGGATAGGATGGGTATCGTCGAAATGGCAAATATCGATATAGCGATAGAGACAAGCTTTAGGATATTCAAAGCGATGTATATTTGATGCTGCGATGTTTAGTACGATATGTGATATATCGCCTAAATATTTCAACGTTTATTATTTATATTTTTTGAAGGAAGAATACATTTTAATTTACTCTTAATTACGAGTATACATTTTAAAAATAATAACGATTAATATTGATATGCTAGGAATCTATTTGCCATAATATATTCTACATATCTGATAGTTTTTGCTAATAAAGAATATTGATATATTCTCTAGCTGCTACCCATCCCTAGTCTCCTACACTCCCCCCTCCTGCTGCTGCTGCTGTTGTTGCCACAGCAATTGTTGCTGCTGTTGATGATCACATCTTCGCTTATATCGCGCATTGCAATCTCACTCGCCTTATTATTAATATTATTATTATTATTATTATTTCTGCGCTGGCCACACGATTTTTAGCTGCCTGCGTCATATTACTCATACGCAGCGTTGTTTACTTATCGCTTGCTGTTGTTGCTCTTGTTGTTGTTGCTGTTGTAGTTTAGCAATAATTAAGTTGTTAAATTGTTGCACGTAAGTCAAGTTGCCTGTCCCTAGCTCCTTTTCTCACTCGCCCCCCCTGCGTCGCAGACTCCTGGCAACATCGCGGTGGCTTCGCTTAATAATAATGTTCAGCTTGACTTACGATGCACGTCCTTGGGTTACTGATATATGTGATACTTAAGGTATTTATTACAAGCGATTGTAATCTCATGCCTGAATTTCTTTATACTACTGGCAGTAGTGCTCTGCTTTTATTCCATGTTGTTGTTGTTGTTGCTATTGTTGTATCTTTTTTTTAGTCACTGCCGCAGCAAAATATTTATAGACAAGACGCCCTCCTGTTGTTGTTATTGTTTTACCACAGAGCCTTTTTTTGCCTGTTGCCAGCGCGGGCATCAACCGTAGGAGAAAAAAACAACAACAACAACTAGTGTTGCGGCCTGAAATAATACCAATAACTAAATGTGGGGCATGCTCGACTAGAGGTTGCTATGTGTGGTAGACTTGAGCGTTTGTTATAGCTAATGATACTTATCAGTCTGTACTACTATGTGCTATATCTTGATTGAAACTTTATGAGCTCTCACCTGTTCATTCTATAAACATACGTTAGTCTGTCAATCGAGTTCTCTGTTCATCTATACCCTCTGAACCTACCCTATTCGATTCTATTCAATATATATATGACTTTTTCTATACTTTGAATCTATATTTCATAAGTTTATACCTTTCAATATATACACTTTGTATCTATTAGCTTTAGATGCTCAATACAGACATTTTCTTATATCATATCGATCTAAGAAACTGAGAAGATATTTTCTTTCTTTCCATAGTCTTTCAATTTATAATATTTCAATCTATAACATTGTAGTTTACAGTCCTTAAATATATAATCTTTTATCCTTGCACTGTCTCCATCTACATCTCTTCTCTGTTGACTTTCCGTTGACATATATAACCTTCTTCTTTATCCATTCCATCCATTATCTCTCAATCTATTTGCTTTCAGCCTCTCTCACAACTCTCCTTCAATCTTTACTCTAAGTTTAGTCGCGCATACTCTTCCCTTATACCCTATACACTCACCTGCTGCTCATTAATGCTAGCAGCAGCAGCAGCAGCAGCAACGACTACTGGTGGCATCTCTCAGCGCAGCATTCAACAAATTATATAATACATAAAACAATCTGCATAGTAAATGTATATACATACACTCACACCGACACACACCCATACACCCTTTCATATAGACACATGTGTATCTATAGCTGTTTGGAGGCATCTACACAGCGAGTGTGGATCAGACCAGTTTCCTTTGGCTGCTGCTGCTGCTGCACTTGTTACGTTATTCTTTTTCACTGTTTTTATTTTCCCATTAGTTTGCCTGCTTTTCTTCTTGCCAGGCCAAATATGCAAAAAGCCAGCGAGCTTGTAAATTTCCACGCCTGTGTGTGTTAGTGTATGTGTGTGTGTTGGTGTGTGTGTTTGCATATAATGATTATTGTAGGTACAAGTGCGAGAAATCGTGTTAGATCGCGGGTAATAAATTTAGACACTCAACTATGTAAAAGGAGTCCTGCCACAGCACTCCGCACTCCACAGACTCTCTCTATCTATCGCTCAGCTTCTGCTGCTGAGCTGCGCTCTTGTTGTTGCTTAAGCACTTCCTTTTATTATATTTTATGGCCACTTGTTTTGTTGCTGCCACAGTCTCAACGGCTTGCCACGCTCTGTGGCAAGTTGCAGTTACCTTAAGTACAGTACCTGCTGCAGTAGATGCTTTGTGCACTTTTTTAATTTGCCATTAGGTAGAGCTAAGAATACTGTTTACTTGCACAATAGTTCTGTTATTTATTTCTTGGAATTTTTTAATATTGCTGAATTAAATTTATTATACTTTATAAGAGAAACTAAACATTTGTTAGATTTCTTTAACTAAATTAACTTTTTTAGACCCTGTACTTTAAAAAAGTACAAAGGGTCTATTAGGTTTGTGCAAATGACATTTGTGTGTAACAGGCAGAAGGAGGCGTGGCAGACCCCATAAAGTATATATATTCTTGATCAGGACGACGAGCTGAGTCGATATAGCCCTGTCTGTCTGTCCGTCTGTCCGTCTGTCCGTCTGTCCGTCTGTCCGTCTGTCTGTCTGTATGAACACCTAGATCTCGCAAACTATAAGAGCTAGAGACTTAATTCTTTTTTTGTTAGGTTCGTGTATTACATAGGCAGGTCAAGTTTATTTCAAATGTTTGAAAAGTCATCCCCCTCCCCCTCAAATTCGCAAAAATATTCCCAGCATGTACAGTTTTAGAGTCACTGTTTTCTTTTTTTGCATGAATAAAGCTTTAGGTGCTTTGCATGTTTGGTGCGAGTTGCAGCCCAATCGGATAATAAACACCAGAGATATTTGACAAACAATTTTCTGTACTTAGCATGTGGGAGGGGGAGGGGGAAGCCACAGAGTACGCGACCACTAGGGCGTATGCGTGATTTTATGTGTGTATGTATAAGTGCATGTATATGTGTATGTGAGTATGTTCATACATATATGCTGCTGCTGTTACCGACGCCCAGGGCAAACCAAAGTACAGGGTCTCCTACTGTCGGTTGCGTCCGACTGTAGCTTTGCGTCCGACTGTAGCTTTCCCTACTTTTTTTTAGGTTGAAAATATCGTAATTATATTTACTTTTTGTAGATATGAAAAAACGATTATAGAAATATTCGTGTTTTTTTCCCTTATTAAAATATATATTCATTTTTAGACCCTGTACTTTAAAAAAGTACAAAAGGGTCTATTAAGATTGTGCAAATGACATTTGTGTGTAACAGGCAGAAGGAGGCGTGGCAGACCCCATAAAGTATATATATTCTTGATCAGGACGACGAGCTGAGTCGATATAGCCCTGTCTGTCTGTCCGTCTGTCCGTCTGTCTGTCCGTCTGTCTGTCTGTCTGTCTGTATGAACACCTAGATCTCGGAAACTATAAGAGCTAGAGACTTGATTCTTTTTTTGTTAGGTTCGTGTATTACATAGGCAGGTCAAGTTTATTTCAAATGTTTAAAAAGTCATCCCCCTCCCCCTCAAATTCGGAAAAATATTCCCAGCATGTACAGTTTTAGAGTCACTGTTTT
Organism: Liodrosophila aerea; assembly: GCA_035045005.1. Classification (NCBI taxonomy): domain Eukaryota; kingdom Metazoa; phylum Arthropoda; class Insecta; order Diptera; family Drosophilidae; genus Liodrosophila; species Liodrosophila aerea. The sequence continues at coordinate 1,297,722 of JAWNNL010000805.1, read as the reverse complement.
CCTTTTTTGCATGAATAAACCCTTAGGTGCTCTGAATGTTTGGTGCGATTTGCAGCCCAATCGGATAATAAACACCAGAGTTATTGGACAAACAATTTTCTGTACTGAGCATTTGGATGGGGGAGGGGGAAGCCACAGTGTACGCGGCCACTAGGGCGTATGCGTGATTTTTGATTGTGAGTATGAATGCCTGTATGAGTTTTGAATATTGTTTGTATTTGAGCATATATTTGTATGTGTAAGTGTATGTGTGTATGTATACACACATATGTTTATATGTATGTTTATGTGTATGTGAGTTTGTTCATATATGCTGCTGCTGATATCGACGCCCAGGGCAAACCAAAGTACAGGGTCTTCTACTGTCGGTTTCGTCCGACTGTAGCTTTGCGTCCGACTGTAGCTTTCCCTACTTTTTTTAAATATATTTTTATATAGGTATAAAATATATCAATTATATTTATTTTTTGTTGATATGAAAAAACAATAAGAAATATTTTTTGTACATTGTTTCTTAACTTATTAAATGATTCTGTATATATTTCTTTGAATATTTTAGTTAATATATTTTGTTTCATTTATTTCTTTATATATTTTATTTAATATATTTTGTTTTAATTATTTCCATTTTTTTGTATATTTTTCTTTTACTTAAATAATACTTTAAATTTATATATTTTTATATAATATATTTTTCATCGTTTTATTATATATTTCTTAAAATATTTTTTTTAATATATTTCTTTTATTTATTTCCAATTTTTTGTTTTTTTTTAGTCTATCTATACATAGACTAGAACAATTGCATCTATGCCTATGTTATATTAAATCTGCACACGTGCACTTACTTAACTTAAAACATGTCTTAGGTTAGAGCATAACTAAAAACTGCAAATTTCAACTGATAAATAATTTTTTATGATTATTTTTATTGTCGATTGCTTGCGGTTAAATGTTACGCTTGACATTTTTCCCTGCCATTAACAGCAACTCGAGGCAAAACCATATTTTCATTTTATTTAACGTTATTTTTTTCCTACAGTCAGTTTTTGGCTCTATTAGTTTTTTGTTGTTGTATTATTTTTATATTTATTTATTTTTCTGTTGCACTTTTTTGGCTGTCGCTTATGACTTTTCACCATTGCACTCGACTCTGGGGGCAACACAAAAAAGGGGACTTGCCTCGACTTGTGGCTGTGGCTGTGGCTTAAGTGAATGGATTTAAGTCCGCCCAGCAAGCAGTGAGTGCCCTTATGCAGTCGAGGCGCCACAGAGATATAGTGTGGCAGGGGGTATGCCACACGAGTCTGTGTTATTAGTAGATGTCATATTAGAGGCAGGCCAGCGGAGCTAGCCACGATATGCGCCGCAGGAGATGCTGGCAAACAGCCACAACAGTTGCCACAATAGCTGCCACAACTGCAGCCAGAGCATTTACTTCAGCCTGGTCTTGGTCTATGTGATTTCGATAACATTTCGACATTTTTGTTTGCGCTTAACTGTTAATTGAATTGCTGTCGTGGGGCAGGTGCAGCGTGTCTCGTTGTAGGGAAACTGAAAGTGATTTATTGGCGGCTGCTTTAATTAGAACAACGCAGGTTGCAAGTTGACTTGCCTCGCAAGGTCGTCAAATTAGCAATGCGTGGCAATTTACACGCACACACACACACTCGCACACACACACACACGGCACTTTGGCAGGCTTTTAGCTCTGCCATAATTCAATTCGATAAGCGATCTTAACTATCTACACGATCTGAGACAGCGTGGACAGGCGGACAGACAGTCGACTGTCCACTTTGGGGCACACACATGGCTTGTGACAATATTTGCAACTCTTGCAACATTGCCAGACCCGTTATCGTCCCTCGGTGTGTGTGTGTGTGTGTGTGTCTGCTATCAGCGCCATCATCTCATCATCAATGTGGCATCATCAACGCCAAATGATCTGCAAATTATCAGACTTTAGAGTGGACTTCTCCTCAACTCTCTCAACTCTTTCTCTGTTTAATGGTTTTGTGACGTTTTTAAGGTTAACATTATTCGATTTACGGCGGCATAGATTAAACGATTGCCACAACCGATAACATTTTCGATTTTTTTACGGCCATGCTTAATGGAAATGCCAAGTGATGGCTGAAATTGACAATCCCATGGCGGCTGCAAGTGCGTGTAATTGCTAAAAGGATTCTCGACTCTCATGGGAGTAAAGTATTTGGATGTATCTGTAGTAAGACATAGGTTTTATGGTACGCTTAACTCCCTTATAAGTTTCTTTTCTGAAGAGTCATGTTGCATCCCATCTCAAAAGAAACCTTTAGCTCTGCCCCCGGGCTATATAACTTTCAAGTGCTTAATCCGTTCAACTCTGGCAATTCAACTTAATTAAGTTAATTACCATGTTTCGAATTTCATTGCAACGTTTATGCCCGATAATTGCAATTCGATTGCTCTCTGCTCTCTCTGTGTGCAAACAAATGACTTTTTGCTGACTCCAGCCCCCTTTTGGCTGCTGCCACAAATGTTATGCTACCACATTTTGGTATCGCCTTTAAATATCTTTTCCTTGCAACATGCAGCAGCTGTCGTGTTGCCAAAATCGCTTTGGCAGCGCTTCTGCATTTTCATTTTGGGTTTGATCTCATCATTATCAGCATCAGCATCTTCATGATTATCCACACGATGATGATTGTTATTATTATCATGTGTAGCAGACAGCTGAAGGCGTCTTCTACTTGCTACTTACTAATACTACTGCTGCCCTTTTGCTGCCAGCAGCAATTCAGTCTGCCAAAGGACATCAAACAGTTGCGGCGATCGCTTCTAATTTGCATAAACATTCCTTTTAACATTTATCCCAAAAACGTTTTCGCTGTCGTTTTTTTGCGTTTTCTTTTTTTCGTTTTGCTTGTCTGCTACTACTTTGTGTGTCTCTCCGGCTGAAGCTCAAAAAGTCGTCATAATCGTCGACATTTTTGGCTGGGGCCAAACAACAGCCGCAATTTTTATCCCTGCCGATTTCATTTCATTTCTCGATTCGAAAACCATTTAAGCCCAAAGTAACCGCTTTTGACAACACCAGCAACAACAACAACAACAGCAGCAACAACAACCGCAACAGTAGCCAGAAATCGATGCTAATCTTAGCCGGGCAGAAGTCAAAAAATGTGGTCGCCATTTCCAGTTTACTTTTTTTGAATACCCTGTAAAGCAATCAATAGCACTGAAAGGGCAGCTGAGTGTAGGGATTGAGCTTGGATAAAAAGAAGAAGAAAGAAATAAAAAGAAATATATTATAAAAGAATATTTATAGAATATATAAAATGTAAAAGTGCATAGTATATTGTATTGTTTTTGAATATTTTATACAATAATTTATTTCAGAATTTTGTTGAAAATATTTTCTAGAATTTTTATATTAACTTTTGATATTTCCAATAGAACTTTGTTGCGAATATTTTATAGAAATATTATATTGCCTTTTGGTATTCTCCTATAGAATTTTGTTGAAAATATTTTTTAGTAATTTTAAATTTCCTTTTGGTATTCTCCTATAGAATTTTGTTGAGAATATTGTCTAGAATTTTTATATTTCCTTTTGGAATTTTATAGAATTATAATATTTCCATTTGTATTCTCCTATAGAATATTGAGAATATTTTCCAGTAATTTTAAATTTCCTTTTGGTATTCTCTCATAGTATTTTGTTGAGAATATTTAATAGAACTTTTATATGTCTTATTGAAATTCTCCTCTACTCTTTGCTTTTTCTAATAGAACTAAACCTACTCAAACTCTACCCTCTTCTCTAGCCTTTCTTAGGGTATACCCTAGTCTGTCATTGTCCCCCTTTAACACCATGTTTATCTGCTTGGGTTGAGTACATAAACCAACTGCTGGGAGCCAAAGCAAATAAATGGAGTTGTTGTCGTTGGCTCTTTGCATTCGTCCTTTTGCTTACAGACATGCAAAACGAACTAAGAAAAAAAGAAATATTAAAACTGAGACTTGTGGCCTTTATCAGTAAAAAAATATGAACAGTTTATTGGAATCTGAAAAAATACAACTCAATTTAGCATTTCATTCTTTAGCAAGTCTTAATTGTGAGAGCCAAAAGTTATCAATGGCCAGCCTAATCAAAACTGACGGATTCATATTGAAAACTCCGCCTTAAACTAACAGCCATTAGAGCCAATTTGCTGGCAGTCTATCAATAGAGAGTCGAGTCAAGGGGGAGGGACTGTAAGGCCAAGTCCAGACCAGTTACCAGCTCCACCAGTTACCATGTGCCATTTCCACTGTCAGCCACTGTGACAGGTATTTGCCATCCTACCTACCTACCTACCTGCCCAACCTGCCCAACTGAGACTGAGACTCCGACTCCACTGCGACCTAAATTGGTGAGGGAAAACTTGCAAACAAGTCGCAAAAACTGAAATTAAACTTTTGCATTCAAATTGCATTTCTATTTGTTTGGCAGTTTGGAAAGGAACTGCCCCATGAGCTGAGTACGAGTACTTTTACCCCTTGCAAACAATGCAATAATTGTAGAATGTTTGCACGGAATTAACATACACAGCATATAGTTGGAGATGGTACGGGTATCATAACGATGAATGGGAGTGGGCAGAAGTTGAGTGGAATTTTCTAACATTTTTGGTAATACACTCTGTAAATTAGAATTCCTAAGTAGAGGGTCTAAAGTCTGCTCATGTATTCTTAGAAAGAAAACTGCTAATTCACACCATTTAGTATAATATTATATATCATATCATAAATTATAATGATGTATATCATATCATATACATATTATGATATCATACTCCATTTCTTACATTTCTCTCACGATTCGCTTCTCTATAATGTTGTAGCTCATGACTCATGACTAACAGAGCCTCGCGTTTAATGTCTTTTCATGCTAAGATGTCTGCTCCTGTTTAAGCTCTTGGCTAAAGTCTACTTTCATAGTACGGGTATAAAAACGATGAATGGGAGTGAGTTAAAGTTAAGTAGAATTTTCTAAAATGTTTGGTAATATTATCTATTAACATTCCTAAGTGGAGGATCTGAAGTCTGCTCATCTTTTCTGCTATATATATATAGTAGAGTCATATAATAGGATATCCTATATCATATGTCATTTGTTACTCTTATATCACGACTAGTTTCTCTCCAATACTTTAGCTGTCGACTAAAAGAAAGTTGCTCAGACTTAAGTCAGCTCGAGTTTAATCTCATATCAAGACACAATGCTCCTGCTGCTCCTTTTTAAACTCTTGTCTAAAATCTACTTACATAGTCTTAAAACCCCTTCTATTTCTTACTACACTCTCGTGTCACTATTCTCTTCTCTACAATGTTGTAACAGAGTCTCCTGTTCAATGTCTTTTCATGCTAAGATATCTGCTCCTGTTGAAGTTCTTGCCTATAGTCTACTCTCGTAGTCTCACATCCTATTCATTTTCATCCATTTCTGACTACACTCTCGTGTCACGACCCGCGACGCACGCTCCTCTCTAATGCATTCAGCAAACGCCCAAAACAACTCAATTAAAAATGCTTGCAAATGGCATACGTAGTGGTCACAGAAGGGTTTTATTTTTGTGTTTTTGGAATGGAGCAACTTTTAATCGGCGCTCGTTAAATGTGCAGGCAATAACAGCAGTTGCTGCTGCTGCAACAGCAATAACAGCAGCAGCAGCAGCAGCAGCAGCAACAGTCGCATGTATGTCGCCTTTGATTGGCGTTTGAGCTGCGCGTGCGCATGTCTTCTGCAAGCTAAACAATTAATTTGAATAATTAGCAGCTAACGACGCTATAGAGGATGCAACAACAACAGCAACAGCAACACATCAAACATGAAAGAGTGAAGGAGTGGTGAGCGATGGGAGGGGGAGGGGAGTGGAGGGGTGTAGCTGCGCCTGCGTCGCGAAACGTCGTCGATTGTCACGCCATTGCCGGCAAAGTCGAAAGGCAGCCAGAGAAAAAAAGCAGCAGAAGAGAAGAGAAATGCATTTGGCACTTGAGAATTTATGTTGCTACACTGGGAAAAAAGAAAGTGATGAAAGGAGAAATTTTAACGTATCAAAAATAATGTTAGTAAAGCAAAGATGGTTCGATTGACTATGGAAATATTTGAATTTAGTTCATGTAATATGCTACACTCGAAAAAAAGAGTGTGATGAATGTAGAAATTTAAGAGTAATAATAAAAATCATGGTACAGCAAAAATAGTTGTATTTAGTATGGAAATACTTTATTTTATATCATGAAATATATCAACTGACTCAATTTTATGAACTCACTATAAATTCAGTTCAGTGTAGTACAGTGTTTAATAATAATAATGTTAGTAAAGCAAAGATACATACATAGTTGCATTTACTATGGTAATATTTGGTTTTAGTTCATATAATATACCAACAGACTTAATTGAATAAAACTTACTATGAATTCTCTTCAGTGTATAATAATAATAATGTTAGTAAAGACAAGTTAGTTGGATTAACTACTGTATTAGTTGGTCTTACTTCATATAATATACCAATTGACTCACTAACATAAGCTCACTATAAATTCTGTTCACTGTAGCACAGTGTATAATAATAATAATGATAGTAAGGCAAAAATAGTTGCATTTACTATAGAAATATTTGGCTTTACTTCATAGAATATATCAACTGACTCAATTACATGAACTTACTATGAATTTTGTGCAGTGCAGCACAGTGTATTGCTGCTGTTGCTGCAGTCTGAAGGCGAGTACGTCACGCGAAATGATGAATTACTCGCCGGGGACGCGCGTCAGGCTTTGATGAGAGACGACAGCGTGAAATTAGACAAAAGGATATGGGCCAGAGGGAGTTGTTACCTCGTTCTCACTGCGAGTGTGTGCGTGTGTATGTGTGTGTGTGTGTGTGTGTCTCATGTGTGTTTGATGTTTGTTGTGAGTGTGAGGCTCGACAACGCGCCTTGACTTAATGAAGATGACGAGCAGACATGACTGCAGCCACGACCTGGCCTCGCTTGCCCTGGCCTGGCCTAACCTGTGTGCCCATGGGCGTGTTTTAATCCTTGCGCCTAGACGCAATGCCGCCTTTGGCCCAGGTGTTGTTGCCGACGAGCCGAGGCGTTAATTTATTACAAATTATTATGATTCCTTGTTGCATTTGGTGTTTTTATTTTTGCTGTCATAAGAGACGGCAGCAGCAACAACAGCAGCGTCTAGTTGAAGACGTCTAGACAAATGCACTTCAAAGGTTAACATGATAAATGTCGTTTGTTGCATGTGACGCGACAACTTTCCAGTTGTTGTTGTTGCCAGTTGGCAGTTGCAACTGTTGTTGCAGCTGCGACTGTTGGTTGTTGCAACACTTGTGGCGTGGCAAATGGCAAAATGTCGCCGCATTGCAGTCGAGCATTTGTTGTGCCTAGTTTTCCTCTCTCAATTCTTTGTTACTCTTACTACTTGTGGCAACAAATTAATCAAAACTGGCGAGTAATTAAAGTGATTAGCGGCTCAAGGGACTAGGACGGACTCTAAGGCTTATTACACTTAAAGCAAAGTAATTAGAGTTAAAGAGGGGGAAGTGTGGGTACCTGAAAGTATAGTTAAACAATCGATGATAACATATGGAATATATATAATATCAATTCAGTATTATAGCCAGTCTTCAGCCTGCTTCAATTAGCCTCTTTTATTAAGCTTAACTTAGTTGTAGTTAGTTACAATTAGAGTTAAAGAGGGGCAGTATGTAAAGCTTAAAGCATAGCTAAAAGATCGATGATAACTTATGGAATATATATAATATCAGTTCAGTACTATAGCCAGTCTTTAGATAGCTTCAGTTACCCTCTTTTATTATTCTCAACTTAGTTGTAGTTACTTACAAAAAGAGTTAAAGAGGAGGAAGTATGGGTAGCTGAAAGTGTAGTTAAACAATCGATGTTAACATATGGAATATATTATATATAATATCAATTCAATATTATAGCAAGTCTTTAGATAGCTTCACTTACCCTCTTTTATTATACTCAACTTAGTTGTAGTTATTTACAATTTGTGTTGAAGAGGGGGAAGTATGGGCAGCTAAAAGATCCATGATAACATATGGAATATATATAATATCAATTCAGTATTATAGCCAGTCTTCATATCGCTTCAATTAGCCTCTTTGATTATACTCAACTTAGTTGCAGTTACTTACACTCTGTCCAATTAGCCAGCTCAATAACTTCCATCTACAAAAGTATCTTAAATATTTGCACAATATTTTCCCAGGCCGCAATTGATGTGCAGTTGTGTGTGCTCTATAAACTTTTATAACTACAAGCTACTCTAATTGTTGCCGTTACCGGAACAACAGCAACATTCACCACAACAACAACGACAACAACAATAAAAGAAAAAGAATTCTTATATATAAACTTGTTCAATGCCATTTTGACAACGAGATTTCTTCATCTTTCTGCACTCATATGTGCATCAGAGACATACACACAGTAACAACAGCAATCACAGGCCAAGCCACAACCGCAGCTACAGCAACAGCAATAACTACAACAACTGCAATTCCTATAGGCAGTCTGGCAACACTAACAAGCGACTTTAGCCAAATTAAGTTGTCCAGTTTGCGGTGTACGCACAGCGGGTTGCAAATAACAATCTCCTGTTTACAGCAGCAGCAACAGCCAACAGCAACAGCCAACAGCAACAGCCAACAGCAACAACAGCAATCCAATCCAAATTGCAATGCAGACAAAAAAATATATATATGTATATATGGCATCGACCTAAAAAACGCATTTAACTCATATTTCTTGGCTATCGTCTAGGCCCCTTACACTCCCCCTTCTGCTCACCTAACTGCCCTCTCGTCGGATAGCTCTATCTATGCACTTATGTGCATTACTTATATAAATTGTCAATATTTGACACATTTACGTGCCAACAGAAATTACAACAAAATTCACTACAAAAAAGAACTGCAAAAAATATTGGATAACATTACAAGAAACGTCGGCAAATTCAACAAATTTATAAGCTATCGAGCTGAAATTTAGCTGAAATAATATGCAGTTTAATAGTGAAAAAAAAATACTCTACTTGGCTTGAAATTTGAAGAAATATCTAGAGGAAAACATCTTAATGTTAACTACTATTAACTACTATGAAAACCATTCTAAAAATATCCTCAAAAATGTAAACAAAATCTATTAAAACTCTTTTAAATATTTACAGCAAAAAATTGTATAAAAATCTGCAATAAGTCTTAGTTGTATATTAAAAGTAAATTCATTCATCTATAAAACAAAAGTCTAAATTCTATATAAAAGTCTTGTCAACATTTAGAACAAAATAGGGTAGAAAAATCTACTATAATCTTCTGTATATTAACAAGTGAATTCTTAAGATGTTTTCAAACAGATAAGTCTCTAAACTTTTTCAACAAAATACTCTACATACCTTCAGATAATCTTTATATAACATACACATCTGCTATTAGCAATAAAAATCTATAATCTTTACAAAACTCTACTCTATTATCAACGCGCATAAATAACTATCTTAAAAAAACCATAAATACTTCACGGACTTCACTGCGAGCTAAAAGAAAAAAATCCAGGACGTAACTCAAAGTCTACCCCCAGCATAGGCCATAAAAACTCAATTAAAACTATGAGAAAAATATGGAAAAAAATCAAAAACATAAATTAACTTAATTTTGTAGTAAGACGAAAATATTTTAACACATTACGTAAGTATTGTTGTTGTTGCTGCACACGCGCATCGGCAACTGTTGCTGCTGCTGCTATTGCCGACAATTGAACAGCAAAAATTATTAACTAAAAAGTAGGGAAAGCTACAGTCGGACGCAAAGCTACAGTCGGACGCAACCGACAGTAGGAGACCCTGTACTTTGGTTTGCCCTGGGCGTCGGTAACAGCAGCAGCATATATGAACATACTCACATACACATATACATGCACTTATACATACACACAAACACATATACATACAATTATTAGCTCAAATACAAACAATATTCAAAACTCATACAGGCATTCATACTCACAATCAAAAATCACGCATACGCCCTAGTGGCCGCGTACACTGTGGCTTCCCCCTCCCCCACCCAAATGTTCAGTACAGAAAATTGTTTGTCAAATATCTCTGGTGTTTATTATCCGATTGGGTTGCAACTCGCACCAAACATGCAAAGCACCTAAAGCTTTACTCATGCAAAAAAGGAAAACAGTGACTCTAAAACTGTACATGCTGGGAATATTTTGCGAATTTGAGGGGGAGGGGGATGACTTTTCAAACATTTGAAATAAACTTGACCTGCCTATGTAACACACAAACCAAACAAAAAAAGAATTAAGTCTCTAGCTCTTATAGTTTCCGAGATCTAGGTGTTCATACAGACGGACGGACAGACGGACAGACGGACAGACGGACAGACAGACGGACAGACAGACAGGGCTATATCGACTCAGCTCGTCGTCCTGATCAAGAATATATATACTTTATGGGGTCTGCCACGCCTCCTTCTGCCTGTTACACACAAATGTCATTTGCACAAACCTAATAGACCCTTTGTACTTTTTTAAAGTACAGGGTCTAAAAACAAAAGAAAAATACTGCAAAATTTTGCTAAAAGATTGCTGCAAAATTGACATTAGCTCGTTAATGTGGTTCGGCCAGGCCACAGACCCACTTGGAGCGTCTGGCCGTCCGTCCGTCTGTCCATGGGGCAAGTTGTCCATGTGTCTGCTTAGCTCGTTCAGCCTGGTTTTGAGTTTGCTTTGTTGCTGCCGTCGCATGCGACTGCCAATAATTTAGAGCTTTTAATAAAAATGTTGCTGTTGCAGTTGCAACAGCAGCAGCAGCCACCACAGCAGCAGCAACACCAGCAAAAACATTGGCGGCGGCGATTGTTACAAGATTTATATCATAATTTATTTATTAATTTCATTAAGTAAATTTTATTTGATGAATGACGTTGTCTGCATTTTTTTCTGGTTATTTTTGTTTTATTATTAGCAACTGTTGCCCGTTGGCCACTGCCGAAATTTGGATTATTGCTGCTGCCACAACTGAGCCAATAAATTATGCCAAAATTGCATTAACAGCAGACACGAGTGTTTAATGGGGTTTCGCTGCTTCAAGTAAGGATGCTTGGCAGTCGTATGCAAAGCGTTAAGATAAGACTTGGTATTGTGATCAGAAATCGGTTGAAATAAATCTGAAAAAATATGCACTGAGTTCCTGGTATTTTATTATATTTATATCGATATAAATTTCTGTTTAAAAAGGATAATTTTGAAATTTAATGGAAACATAATATTTATTATATTTTGATATATATTTTAGTTTAAAAATTATAATTTTATAATTTAAATAGTGTCAAAATATATTGAACTATTGCTTCAAGTAAGAATGCTTGGCAGTCGTATGCAAGTTGAAATAAATCTGAAAAAATATGCACTGAGTTCTTGGTATTTTATTATATTTATATCGATATATATTTGTGTTTATAAAGTGTAATTTTAGAATTTAAATGATGTCGAAAGTTATTGGTATTTTATTATATCTATATCGATATATATTTTTGTTTATAAATGATAATTTTGGAATTTAAATAATGTCAAAATATATTGAACAATTATTTACACTTTTTTATATGAACTAATGCCATTTAAACCCTATTATTGTTTTTGTATCAAATTCAAATAATATTTATAAATTTCTCACTCAATATTCATCAAAAATTATGGGCTTAGTTCTTAGTATTTTATTATATTTATTTTGTTATGTATTTCTGTTTATAAAATATAGTTTTACAATTTAAATGATGTCGAAATATATTAAACTGTCACTTTATATTCCATTATAGTTACATATAAGTTCAATTTCATTATTGTTATATTATATTTTCTAATATAAATTAATGCCATAAAACCCTCATTACTCTTTTTGAATAATATTCAAATAATATTCACAAATTTCTCACACAATTTTCATCAAAACAAAAGCCTAATTTAGCCACAGCATTTTGCAAAAATTTTCATTAATATTCAATCAGTGCCAACTACCAAATGGAACCAGTTAAATAGGCATTAAAGTTAATCACAATTGATACTTATTTTGGCAAATTTCAAATTCTATTTCGCTGCTGAAGTGGATAATTCTCTAAAGCCGCTGGAAACGCGAATGGGTGTTGCGCCATTGGAGCGCATTAAATGACAATAAGTATTAAAATTAATCACTGTTGCTATAATAATCATAACTTTCAATTTGCTCAGACGTAAAACAATGATTAAAAATGCATTCAAATTGATATTCGATAATAAAAAATAAATGCAAGCGCATTACGAATACAGAATTTGGCAAAACTACAACAACAACAGCAACAAAATGATATTTCAAAACGACTTGAACTAAGCGAACAGTTTAAAAGTTTGCGCCATCAACAACAACAACAACAACAACTAAAATCAAAAGTCCACAAAACTGACGACTAAAATCAATTGCGACGTTAAACTTTAAGACCCCCATCAACAGCAGCAGGGGACAGGCGGCAGAGCGGCAGCAGAGGGGCGTTGGGGTTGTGTGTTGCATGGGGGCAGCTTTGTTTTGTCTATCGAAAAGAATTGAAGGTTTCAGCTGCAGCAGCAATCGACTGTTTGCCAAAAATTCAATGGTTTTTTACTTTCCGCTGCTGTCGTGACCAATTAGTGATCCAAGCCAGGGGCGCCGCAAGGGGAGGGGCGAGCTGGTGCAGCCGTGTTGTTAGCCATTTGCGCAGGCGCACGTCACACACACACACTCATACACACACAGAGCTCTCTGTTGGAGCAGGCACTTGCACCACTTGGCCAAAAGGAATAGAGACAGCAAAACGGCAAGCTGCAAAGACTCCACCAGGTTGCAAGTTGCAAGTTGCAAGTTGCAAGCAGTTGGCAGTCGAGCGGCGCACTTTACATTCAAATATTTTGTGACACAAAACGTTTCGTTTGTTATTATTACAATTATTTGTTGTGGTGCTTGAGTGGGTTTAAGCTGCATATTTGTTTAAGCCTTTAGACTGTGGCAAATTTGCTTGTGGGGCGTGTTGCACCACGTGTTTGCGGAGGCACAAATCTCAGATATATAAAGATACATAGTATAACAAATCTAGCTTAGAGTAGAGTTACCTAGTTATCTGACTAAATTTCCCTTTAATTTAGCACAGAATATTCATACCTCAACTCTCACTTCATTAGCTTTAATAACTCCACTCAGCAGTTACTTTAACCTATTAGTCAGCGTGTCAGTGGAGTTATACACTAGCCATGACTCATGCTAAAAAAGTGCGTGTAGGATAAGCTTGAAAATCTGCAGAGATACTGCAACTGACAACATGCAGCAGCAGTACTAATTGCCATAGAATGGCAAACAGACAAAGAGACATGGCACACATGAACAGTGGCTGTAAAAAGTTAACAGACGGACAGACAGACGTACAGACATGCAGCACAACAACTCAATTAACACGACAATTTTGCTGATTTGCTGAAGTGTATGGTTTTAAAATTTCTATGCTGATGAAAACTGCTTTCTTACTGGACTGTGAGTTGTGTAGAGTAGAGAGTAGAGAGTAGAGTAGAGAGTAGAGTAGAGACTCGAGTAGAGAGTAGAGACCAGAGTGAGAGAGTAGAGTAGAGAGTAGAGTAGTGAGTAGAGAGTAGAATAGAGAGTAGAATAGAGAGTAGAATAGAGAGTAACTAGAGAGTAGAGAGTAGAGTAGAGTAGAGAGTAGAGTAGCGAGTAGAGTAGAGAGTAGAGTAGAGAGTAGAGTAGAGACTAGAGTAGACAGTAGAGTAGAGACTAGAGTCGAGTGTAGAGTAGAGGGTAGAGTAGAGAGTAGAGTAGAGAGTAGAGTGTAAAGGAAGTAGAATAGAAGGAGTATGTAAAGCGAAAAACTATGTATCTACTTCTAGAGTCCTTTTTACTTGTGAGCTTTTCTTAAGATACTTCACCTCATACTTCACTCTACTACACTCTAATGACAGCATCGATAAGAAACGTATCTAGAAGTTTAAGTAATCTATTGGAAGTGTTTCTACTCAGGTTTAGATGATAGGATTTCATGACAGAGCAATGAGCTGCTGTAAGAGATAAATTTTACTCAAAAGTATCTTCAATGTAGAAACATATCTGTATGATATCACAGGGCAGACTCTAATGCCTTACAGAGCATATAGTATAGTACACTATTCTAATTCAAACTTGTACTAAGCATAGCTTGATTAGCTCTACTTTTTAAATACTACACTTGAAAGAAGTTGAGTGTTATACTTATATTAGATTCCCATAAACTTTATGGATACTTATATAATAAGAACACTTTAAAGCTTAAACTATTACACGACATAAGCTACCAATGCCAGTGAACTTGAGTATTACAAACTGCATATATACCATACTATATGGTTTAGTTTCTTGCATTCATTTTGTGTATCTTTAAGATACGTGAGCAGAGCAGCTCAGCTGTCAATCGGAAATCTTAAGCTAAATTGCTAATACCTGACATGGGAATGTTTTTAACACTTTGCTTGTGTTTGGACAACGGCAACAATGCTAACAAATGGCATACAACAAGCGGCAATGACTTGGCCAAAAAACGAAGAAGAAGAACACCAACAACAATAAGATACTACTCGTGGCATGCCACATCATTGGCAAGACACAAATGCAGATGCGGATAGCGAGAGCCCATCCTCATGCATTTATGCAGCTTGTCGACGGTTCTGACTGCCCCTCCCCTCCCCTCCCCGCCCACCCCTACAAAAGTCATGCATATATTTATTTGCCAAGTGTTCAATGGGCTTTGATCGACGTGGCTTGGCTCGTCCGCTTAGGTGTCAGCCTAGCGGGTTTCTGCTTAGCCAAACAGCAAATAGAAATCAACACCAACAACCAGCAGGTGTTGCACTTTTATGCAAACAAAAGACCCCAAAACCAAAGAACAACAACAGCAACAGCAACAACAACAACAACAACAGTAAGCAACACCAAATTGATTTGTCAATCGCAATGGCAGAGAGAACCGCAAATGCTGTGCGCACATTTCGCTGGCATTTGAAAGCCATTTGAATATACTTACGACGACTAGTTCCATTCGATACAGCTCTCGATATATTCTCTCTTCGAGAAAGTCAGCAAAAGCTGCTGGTTGCTGCCCCAGCCCCAGCCCCAGCTGCAAATTGTTGTGGTTGTCGTCGTTGTCCCTTCGCCAATTTGTTGCTGACACTGCTGACGACTTAGCCTTAGCTACAACTGGTCACAGGGAGAGAGGCAGGGAAGAGCGGGGCATGGGGCAAGTCCAGGGTTTGGCCCGGGATCTGAACGAGCAGCGTATAAAAACTAATTGATTGGATGCCAAGATGTTAAGCGCATAACGGCAGCAGCAGCAGCAGCAACAGTTGTTGTTGCTACCACAGCAAGAGCAACAGCAACAGTTGCCGTTGCCAGTTGCCAGTTGCCTGCCTGGGTTTGAGGCGTTGTCAGTAGTTGAGGCACTGCATTTCTGGCTTTTCAGCGACTTTTATTCAATTTAAATGCGCTTCCAGCATCAATATATATATATGTATATATAGTATATACATATGCGCATAGACCCGCCCAGGCAACTGTTGTTGTGGTTGTTGCTGCCGCTGCTGCTCGCTTAAATTAATTATTTTTTATTAACTTTTCGCTTATTGATGACATTTTTCAAATTTTCAGCATGCTTGCAACTGCCACACGGCCACATTGCCACATTGGCCACAATGTTCAGGCAATGGCAAAATTTGTCGCATGCGATTTTTATGCTGATCGTTTGGCATTTTTCTTGGCGGCTTGCACATAAAATCTGATGGCAAAGTTAATAAAATGATATAGCCTTTGGGCTAAAAAAATATCATCTTTTTATGTAGGTATGCAGCGAAAAGCAGAGGAAGTAGTGCGCACCCGGCACTTGAGCGATAAGCATAGGGTCTATTAAATTTGTGCATTTGGGAAACGTGGCTAGAATGCAAAATGTGTGCAGTTTTTAGTGGAAAGTCAAGCTGAATCTTATGTCTCGTCAGCTGCCAAAGTTGGGGATATGATATCTGGCAGAAAGGCTTTGCTATGCTGCAATAGGAGGAAGTTTATTTTGGGTTATTGATACCTGAGCCACTTTCCCACATTTTAAGTCATTACAATAATGTCTTAACCCACATATGAAACCGACAGTAACAGTAGATGTTAGTGTAGCATTTTAATAATTCTCTTAAAGCACTTTATACTGATATTCTGAGAGATCGAATCTTTATACTATTGTATATATATACATATATATTTAAGAGAGCATTAGGATTATATAGATCCGGATTGCATAGTCCAGTCTGTGGTGTATTGTAGAAGAGTTCAAGGACCCTGTATCAACTTCTAGCTGTACTTTTAAAACTATTTTATTTAAATTATTTTTTAAAATATTTCTAACAATATTTTTTTTTTGTGTCTTAAATAATTACTTTTTATTGGCTTTACTTTTGCTCAACTGTCTCTACTGCTTTTAAAATTTTAGTATTCCCACTGTCGATGGCGTCCGACTATACCCATTCCGCCAGGTTTATTATAAACTTTAAGTGAGGTATGAAAATGTTGCTCTACTGTTCCTTCCGCTGTCTGTTTGAAGTCTAGTATTCCAACTGTCGATTGCGTCCGAATATAGCCTTTCATCTTTAGAGTATCCACTTAGGTGCTTAAGGCTTAAGGCTTCAAATTTAGCTCTACTGTTTCATCCTCTTTCTGTTTGAAATCTAGTATCCCTCACTGTCGATTGCGCCCAACTGTAGCCTCTCCGCCAGGTTTATTATAAACTTTGAGTCAGGTATGAAAGTATGTTGAGTTGCATGCCCTCAAACTGATGAGGCAGAGGTATCGGACCCTAGTTGTAGTACTACTTATAGCAGGATTTACGATGCTGATAAGCCCTCAATGTCAGCTGAAGAGTGATGTGCAGCTAAATTAGTCTTATCGCCGCTGCAAACATTGTTGCCACAGAGAGTCAACTCTGTGCTTGTTACATTGTAATTAACTCGTATCTTGTAGATACTCGCTTTTAAAGTTCTTTTTATTTACTTGCTGATGCAGATGTGAGAGTTACTAAAAAGTTCGTTAGGTTTTCGCAGGGCTAACGGTAGTTGGGCGGCAATCTGTGGCAGTTAATCGCGTCAATTGTTTATCAGGCGATGGTAATTCCGCTTTGCTGCACACCAAAGGGGCAACAGCAACAGCAACAATAACAGCAACAACAATGTGCAACACTTGAGCATTTATCAAAAGTTATTGCAAATTAATTGCAATCTCTCTGGCGCAATCTGTGGCATCATCTCGAGGCGAATACCCATACCCAGCGAGACCCCGTGGCATTTACGGCTGCTGCTTACCAAAATTTATTGATGCCTTATTAGCTGATAATCACAATCACATACACACACACTACACACATGAGTCGCAGAGTAGGTGCGTCAGCCAACGGTAAAATGGGCTCTTCAAAAACTCTGGTTCTGGCTCTGGCTCTGGCATATTAAAGTGCATTAAGATAATTGAAATGGCCAATATCAAAATGTTTTCCCTTTTTTTGTTGTAAATTGTATTTTATTTTGTTGGTTTTCATTCAAGTTCTTGTACTTGCAGCAAATCTGTTGCCGCGGTGTCAAAAACTTGTTTGAAGTGTTGAGTATCGCGCTTTGGGCCATTTCGGTTGCACGTCTCCACGTCAGTTGCTTCTCAGCGTTAATGTACCATCAATGAGGCACTGTAATTGTTATACACTGTACTGGAAGTATATTAGCTGAGAGATGAGGAGAGATTTTTGAGAGAATTTTATTAGAATATTTTACTATAAGAAAGCTGAGCTGAAGAAGTGCTAAGTAAACTCAGCTGTCTGCAGGAATAATGGGCTGTAGCTAGGTGTGTTTTGTAGAGATATTTTGATATTGATTTGTAGAGAAATATCTTAAGTTATAGCTAACTGTAAGGCTATGATGATAGGACTTGAACTTGATGAAAGCTGTCTTGAAATTTCAATTGAGTTTACTAGAATTTCCATTGCTTCAAATGGTTACAAAGACTTTACCATATGTATATATTGTACAAATATTTTGAGAGTTGAAAAAAGTGATCTCTCAATAGTCTAAGTGAAGTGTGTAATATAATTGAACCTGACATTGGCATGTATACAATCCTTAAACTTGATAATAGCTAGCTTGAAATCTGATATGAATTTACTAGGATTTTCACAAACTTTCACTGCTTCAAATGGGTTTAAAGACTTTTCCATATGTTGAATATATTGTACAGATATTTTAAGAGTTGAATAACGTATTCTCTCAATATTCTATGGGAAGTGTATATACTACAATTCGACTTGGCTTTGGGATGTATACAATCCTTGAAACTGGATAAAAGCTCTCTTGAAATCGTATATGAGTTTACTAGGATTTTCAAAAACTTCCTCTGTTCCAAATGGCGATCTCTCAATAGTCTTTGTGAAGTGTATATTATAATTGGACTTGGCATTGGCATGGATATAATCCTTAAACTAGATAACAGCCGTCTGGAAATCTGATAAGAATTTACTAGGATTTCCAATAGCTTTTACTGCTTCATGCTGTAATAAAAACTGAACTATTAAGTTGTACTTTCTTTACTATACATTTTCTTATAATTTCTTATAAATATCGTGCAGTGTATTCACTCGTCTACACACCTCTCACTACTTTGCTTTCTCGTCTTGCTGTTGGCTCTTTCCTGGAATCTGGCGAGTTTTATAAGCAAAAGTATTTGTCTGAACTGCTGAAACGTTTTTCAATTTTCATATTTCTCATGTCTTCTCGGATTTTTGATTTAGTGATTACAATTGCTGGCAGAACGCAGAACGCAGAGAATCTTCATGGTCTGTGAGTTATTAAAAGGCTTTCTTCTGCTGATAAAGAAAGAGCCACGCATCTCCTCCTCCCTTCTCCTCGACATACTTACACACACAATGCTGTGCACATTCAGAGTTATGTGTTTGTTCAGCAGATGATTTAAGGCGTTGGCAAAAGCAGGACATCGGATCATGACTTGTGCATTGTCTCGTCGTCGTCTTGTGGCAAGAAAGAAAGAAAATCAGTTAGAGAAGATGCAAAATGCAGTTACATTCTGTTGCATTCTGTGTGGAGCGTTTATGGGCACTTTTTATGACTGGGTAATTGTTTGGCTAGCTACTTAGGCTTCGGCGCAATTGACGCGGCTCATAAATCAGCTGAAAGGGCTGAGCCGAGAGCCGAGCGCTGAGAGCTTTGTCAAAGTCTGGGCCAAAGAGACATGTTGACAGTTGGCACCAGGAAGTGAAACGCCTATTATTTTTCCAAGAAATTTTGAGGCGTAGCAACTGTTTGTGACATGTTTTGATTTGTGTCGCCAATGTTTATGAGCCAAGACTAACAAACAGATCGAGTGAGCAGCACTAGAGGTTGGTGGTCTTCCTCTCGCTCTCGCTCTCGATTCCTTTGGCCAGTCAGCATGTTGTTATCGATGACATTAATAGCGATTTGAGACTTTCATCAATTACACACAGCTCCATTCGCTCCATGGGCTCCATTCGAGCCAATCGAGCCATTCGGCCTACGCAATGCCAATGCCAAACAACGCCAAATTGTAAAATATTACAATGCAAATCATTTGAAAGCATTGACTCCACTACTCGCTCGCTTGCCTCCAATGATGTAAGCCCTGATAAAGTCGAAGGAAAAACTCAACGCCAAACGCCTTGGCCCAGACATTGCGGCTTGTCTTGGCCAACAACAACGACTACTACCACAATAACAATAACAACAATAACAGACGTACAACTAAACGTTTAAGTACGAGTAATTTTGCGAATACCGTTTGGGATTTTTGCTTTGGATTTAGGTTTCGGGCTTGCCTTTTCGCCTTGACCACCAGCAACGTTGCACAGTGGTAAGAAGGGGAGTTTTCTGAAGTGAAAATGTGTGAGGAAGTAGGAAGAGATTACTACTATACATATTAGTTAAGGTTAAATGAAGCTTAGTATCCCCTTTAGTGGTGCTATAAATTCTATAAAAATTCATTATTTTCTTAATATTCTCAATGGAAGTTTACTAAAGTAAAAATGTGTGAAGAAGTGGAGAAGGAGTAGAAGATATTTTAGATATATTTTAGTTAAATGAAGATTTGTATCTTCCTTAGTCGGCATTTACACGATGCAGCATTTGCCTCGTGAAGCATTGGTTTGTAGGCAAGAGATGTAGGGAGGTAATGCTTCCCGTCTTACCCCTCTACACCCTTTGCCTACAAACTTTGTGCTTTATGACGCAAATACTTTATCGTGTAAATGCCGACTTAGTGATGCTACTAAATTCCATAATAATTTAATATTTGGTCAATGTTCTCAATGGAAGTTTACCGAAGCAAAAATGTGTGAAGAAGTAGAGGAAGAGTAGTAGATTTTTTAGTAAGTTTAGTGCTACTAAATGCCATAATTTTAATAGAATTTTGTAATAGAAGAAAGTTGATATGGAAAGTAAACTCAGCTGTCTCTAGAGATATCAGGCTGAAGCGTCAAACTTATTGTAGAGATATTTTGATATGGATTTGATGATATGTATCTCATGTCTGTTGTCTATAAGGATATGATGATTGAGCTTGGAATTTAATAAATATAATCCTTGAACTTTGACGATGAAGACTGTACCATATGTTGAATATAGTATGATAATACTTCGATTTGCAGTTATTAACCACTGCTAAACCACTGTGCAACGCTGGCAATCAAGTCAACAAGAGATCAGCTTCAGCTGCAGCTCCAACTGCAATTGCATCTCAGGGCTGCAGCAGCGCTCCATCTGCAACTCAAGTTGAACTGTATTAACTCTTGTCTGTCTGTCTGTAACTGTGACAGTGAGTTGGACTAGCGACTCAGTTGGCTGTTGGTCCCAAGAGCGCCAACTGTTGCTGTTGTTGCCCGTTGCTGTTGCCGCGAACGCTGAACGCAGTTTGCTGTCAGTTGAATCTTCCTGTTTGCACAAAACGTCACGTTCGAGTCACGTTCACCGAACTGGAGGCCCCCTCATCACCATCACCATCAATGGGCCTAGCACTTAGTTGCGCTTGATGTTTCCCACAAATTTTAAAGGCCGTCGCGTCGCGCCCAATGGGCCAACAGGCAAATGACCAAATACCAAATAACCATGCTCCTATGTCCGGGCCATTCTAGTCCGCTGGCTGGCTCTCTGACTCTCTGGCGTAACGCAACAATTTCGCAATCACCTGACAATGTGACAGGTAATAGTCGTTGTCCATGGCATGGCATAGCACCTAGACACATTGCATTTGCATACACACACACACACACTGCCATTGGGGGTTCAGTTCAGTTAGTGGGTTTGGGCTGTGTGTGAAGCAATTTCAATGCCAGTTTCGGCGAACTTCAGCTCCAACTGTGATAAGTAATTGCATTGCGTTCGTTCTATGTATTTTCTCTTCTCACATGGCGGCGACTACGTCTTCTCTCTGGCCAGGCTTCATTCATGTTTTCGGGCCCCACATAGACCCAAGAAGTCTCTTATTATTTGGAGTCTAGCAATTTGTTGAGTATGTATGGAATCTACAAATAACTAACAAAAGCGGCAAGAGCTGCTGATATTTGGGAGTCTATAATTAACTCTAACAGTAGCGAGAGGAGAGAGAGTCTATAGTCAGGTGAAGCAGCTGTTGATACCCTGTAGAAGTAGAAGATGTTATTGGGGAGTCTGTAATTAACTCTAATAGTAGCGAGAGGAGAGAGAGTCTATAGTCAGGTGAAGCAGCTGTTGATACCCTGTGAAAGTAGAAGATGTTATTGGGGAGTCTGTAATTAACTCTAATAGTAGCGAGAGGAGAGACAGTCTATAGTCAGGTGAAGCAGCTGTTGATACCCTGTAAAAGTAGAAGATGTTATTGGGGAGTCTGTAATTAACTCTAATAGTAGTGAGAGGAGAGAGAGTCTATAGTCAGGTGAAGCAGCTGTTGATACCCTGTAAAAGTAGGCATTCATTTCGTATTCCAGTTACAAAGCTTCTCGCTTCCCTCCCTGAAGAGTAATAGTTTACCATTTATCAAGCTAGTTCTGCTCTCTAAACTGAGCCGTAATTAAATTTGATATTTTAATAAATTAAACGCAAAACCAAACTAATGCTCAGCGCGAGCTTGTAACACCCGCCGTACGTGTAGCACAATTCCTGGCCGAGATCAGCGATCCGGTAGCCAGGTTGAGCTGGAGCTGGTCAGGCAGAGCTCTCAGATCGCTGGCTTACTGATTGCAATTTGAAATATTCCAACGAGCGTGGTGGAGCAAGTACAAGCGACAAGAACTTCTGTTTCGTTGCTTCTTCTTTATTTTTGTCGAGCGGACAGCTGGGCGGACAGCTACTGGACACCAGGAAGAGAGGTAGTGGACTTGGGAAGAGAGATGCAGAGCACACAAGGTGATTTCAAGCATGATTGGCATGCGCCCAAGCTCAGCTACCAGAGCTCACAGAGTAATGAGTCCCCCTCTCCACTCCAGCTCCCTGCATGTGTGTGGGTATGTTGTGGCTAGCTGTGGTGGTGCTGGTGGTATAGCCTACCTACCGGCATGATCAGCGATAAGGTCCAACCTGCTCATATACGAAATGGTTTTAAATTTTTTCGTCTAGTGTTTGATTCTTATTAAAAGATTGGCGAAAGCATCTTACAAGCGCATTGCCAATGTCGTTTCACCAGCTCTTAGACAAACTGGAAACCCAATGCCTGAATATGTACCCAACCCAAATCACACGCCATTACCATTCCCATTCCCATTCCCATTCCTAGTTCCATTCCCCAGCCGAGAGTCTAACTGACTCCTGCATACAATTAGCCCACAACAACAACAAACAAGTTGGGCTTGTAATTTATTTAAATCTTGCCATTGAAAGCATCAACAGGTCCATTGCGAAAATTTAGCTTTATGAAGCATAAGTCTAATCAGCCGAATGATCAGCAATAGTTGTGGGTAAAGCGGAATCAAGGCTTGGCCTGACTGAGAAAGTTGTAAAAGACAGTTGTATGGTACTTTCTTTAAGGGTGGGGGGAAATGCTATAGAATGTAGAAGTGTGTGTAGTAAGCACTATCAAATTTAGTTAGTTCAAACTATGAGATACTTTTATGAATTTAACGAGACTCTTAGATTGAGCGAGAAATGTAAGCTTTATTTTGTCATATAAACAATTGAAAGATTTTGACATAAAAGGAAATTGTTTTACTTAATGAAGTTTGAAGAGAAAATTGATTGGGTAATGCCGGCTAATATCATTCAGTATACTTCATATATGTATATATACATAGCGTATATAGTGTGTGTTATAAACACCATCAAATTTAGTTAGTTCAAGTGTGGGTTCTTACTAAAACTTTGAGTTACTTTTATGACTTAGACTGAGTAAGAAATGTAAGCAATATTTTGTATATGAATAGAGATATGAGAAAAGCAAAGTAAGCTTTTGATATTAGGATAATTGGTTTTGTAATAGATATAATTGGTTTATATAATTGAAGAGGGAATTGCCTGGTCAATATCATTCTGTATACTTGATCTGTATAATATACCGCACGGAAATAAGTATATGTTAATTTTTGCTATATTTTGTCATATAAATATTTAAGAGATTTTTAACATAAAAGTAAATTGTTTTACTCAATGAAGTTTGAAGAGAAAACTGCCTGGCTAATATGCCGGCTCATATCATTCTGTATACTGTATAGTATACAGTGTATCTTGATCTGTATAGTATAGTAAACAGCTCAGTTGATTCTGCTTCTCTTCATATTCTCTCAACCCCGCTGCCTCTCTACTACATTCCTTGTTAATTTTCGCAAATTTTCTTAATTTTCTTAATTTCACAAACTGATTACTTTGACAATTTTATGCAGTTTCTGTTCGTTCACATTTTTAATGAATTTTTGGCATACGTTGTCGAGCTACATTTTTCATGCTTCGTCTGTTCTTTAGCTGCTTTTTCTGCGTGCACGTGCAGTTGGCGTATAATTGACAAATTAAGCGCACTTATAAAAAGTGCATTTCATAATTAGGAGTTGGTTGTCAGCGTGGCAGCTGCAACAGTTGCTAATTTATGCCATTTGCCCAATGCAAAGCAGCCAAGGATAAGGACAAAGGACGAGGCGAATGGGGGAAGAGGCGAAGAGGAGGAGCTGACTGAGAGGAGGACGATAACTGCGAACAGTAGTAGTCAATGGTCAGCAGTTGCTGTTGTGTTGTTGCTGCTGCTGCTGTTGCACTGTTGCTGGCGCGGCCACTTATGAAAATTGGATTTTTACACTCCATTCTTGATGGAATGTTTATTGAGCTGTCATGTTGTTGTTGCTGTACGTTTCGACTCGGCTCAACAGGCTCAATAATTTAAATATCAAAATTGTTAGCAATTTGCACGCCCAACAGCAACAGCAACAGTTGCAGCCAGGCATACCTACAGCAACAGCAACAGCAACAATTGCTAATCAAATTAAGCAATTATCTTGTTACGAACACAGACGAGCAACATGCCAGCACATCAACTGGCCCGATTGGCTCAGGCTCAGCTCAGCTCTCTCGGCCCACATCCTCCCCCTCAGTACTCACCCTAAGTACAGTCCATCATTGGCCATCAAAGGGTATACGCAATGTATATATACTGTATATACACTATGCCTACTATATAAAAATAGCTCACACCTTTTGCTGCCTGGCAATAGGCGTTGCATGGGGCGTTGTGCAACGGCAACAACAACAACCCAAACAACAACAACAACCCAAACAACAGCAACAACAACAACAGCAACAAATGCAAAGTGGCCATTGTGGCCCGCAGAGTTTATAAAGTCATAATAATGCCAGGGAAAATACGCTTAAAATGCAATTTATCGCCAGCAACAACACGGCACCAACACACGGCGAAAAATTGATGACGGCGACAGCAACAGCAACAGCAACAAGTTGCCGCCTGTCGGACGAACTGACAGGCATCAGCGTCAGTCATTTTAGCCAACTGCCTCAACTCGCTGGACTTCAACTCGAACTTGGACTGGGACTGGGACTTGGGACTGGGACTGAGACTTGGGACTTGGACTTGAAGTTGCAGATGAAGCTGAAGTTGCAGTTGGCCTTCCTGCGGCGTTTTGGCTTGACGCCCGCCCGCCTGCTTGTTGTTGCTGTTGTTGCAGTTGCAGCAACATACAAAATTAAGACATTTTATAAATTGCAAGTTGCTGTTGTTGCTGTTGCTGTTGTTGCCTTGCCGCCTGTTACTGACCATGGCGGACAACCCTTAATGTGTTATGCGGCGATTCGTTATGGCAACTCTGAGCGAAACATTGCTGCATCAACAACAGCAACAAGCCTTGATATTGTCCTACTCATCAGCAGCAGCAGCAGCAGCCACAGCAACAACTACCAACATCAGCTTGCTGTTGTTGCAACTATGCAACATTTGAATGTTGCCAGCGATGCGTCAAATATGTTGCTGGCATTGCTGCACTCCCAACCACACCCACTGCACTGTTGCACGTTGCCACATGGTTGCCACAGTGTGCCACAAATTGGTGTTTTTTCGCTTTAATTTTAAGTTATAATTTAAGTGTAAATATTATAGAAATATTGTCGTTTAATATGTTGGTTTTTTTTCAACTAAATTGCTTTTATTTTTGTGCCACTTTTTGGCAACTGTGGCACTCGTTAAATTATAATTTAAGTAAAAATATTATAGAAATATTGTCGAATATTATGTTGGTTCTTTTGGTTCTATTTTTGTGCCAATTTGTGGCAACTGTGACTCTACTCTGACCGCGAAACGTAATTGTGTTTACGATCATCTATTGAGATTCCGTCTCTTCACAACAGGTCACGCCCCATGTGGCACGAACGCCCTCTTCCAATCTGCTGTCTAACGCATGTCAATGAGCCTGCTCACAGTGAGACACACACACACACACACACACAGAGAGAGAGAGGCAGCTAAGCAGAGATAGTCACAGAGATTCTTGTGCTTTGACTCCGCCAATCCTCCTCTAGGGGCGCACTGGATGGGTGTGTTGCCTTCACTTATCTCTCGCTCATATTTATGTTAATGTTACAGTGTGTGTGTGTGTGTGTGTACACCTCTTGCGCTGAACATCAAAAGCCAATCCAACGCAATGCCTAACTAACGGTTATGTTTACCTCCACTCTCCCCCCCTCCCAAACTGCTCTTCGACTTTGGCCTCATCGACGTCTGTTTGTCGGTTTTTGGGCCACAATGAAAGTGTCTTATTGGAAAATTTATGTTTCCTTTGTTATTTGTCTTGGCTTTAATTAATACACGTTCATACATGTTTATACACGTCATCTCTTGCGTTTCTCCTTCAAAAATAATGGACCCTGACACTGTCGCTGGCGGGTTCAAAGTTATAAATACGCCCCCTTCTCTGACTCTTACTCAAGGCAAAAGGGAGAAATTTTTGTATAATATTTTCTGCTTAGTTTATGTTCGTCTTGGCATAAAAAAGTGTGAAAAATTTACGGAAAATTTGCTGCAAAAATTTGCCTAATGAAAAGCGTGAAAAATAAAACATGTAAAAAAGAAAAATGCTCAAAATATTCTACACTTTCCACATTGGTTTTTTATTGTTTGCAATTTTCTGTTATTTATTTAATATATACATACTATATTTTATTTAAATTCTATTATATTTGACTACTATTTCTTTGAATTATTTAAAATTTTCTATTATTTATTTAATATATACATATTTTTATAATTTTATTATATTTATGTAGCTACTATTTCTTTGCACTATTTAAAACAATTTTAAATTTATTTTAAAATATATTTTATTATAATAGTTAAACTTTTCTTATATTTAATCTTTTGTATTGATTTTTAGGTTTATTGTTGACAGCTTTTAGTGTTCATTAAATTAATAAATAAATACAATAAAATATATTATAAATTAGACATTATTTTGCAACGTTAGACATTATTCATGAACGTTTATCATTCCTTTAAAATCAAATAAAAATAAAAATAAATGGAATTATACTAAAAGTAATTTATCAAACACTTTGGTAATTTTAATAAATTTATATCATTGTTTATTTTATTTATTTATTTATTATTATTTTGTGTATTATCATTTTATTTATTTTGCATTTTTATTTATTTAAATATTTCCAATTTTAATTATTTTAATAATATTTATTAACTGCCTCATTTCACATTATTACCTACACTTGGACTCAGCTCAGTCTGCCTCTGCAAAGCCTGTTCAATTTATATGCCAAGCACTTGATAAACTCAATCAAACTCTACTTTGAATAATCTGCTCTAAGCATAGGCTGCAGCATGTTGCAGCCACAATCACAGCAGCAGCAGATGGAGCCACAGCAGCAGCAACAGTGGCGGCAATTAAAAGCATTAAACGTCGCTGACGCTGACTGATGCGCTCTAAAGGATTGCCAGCGACATAAAAAAAGCAGCAGCAGCAACTGTTGTTGCTGTAAATGTTGCTGTTGCTGTTGTGTTGCTGCTGGCTGCTGCCCAGCACTTTCAATCTCATCGCCACTGCTGCTGCCTACGTATTGCCGAGACAGTTCTGGTTGCTGCTGCTGCAGTTGTTGTTGCTGTTGCTGCTGTGGTTGTTGCTGTTACCTTTGCTGTGGAGTCTCCGCTCCCCTTGACCGCAGCCTTTGTCTACTACTGATTAATCACTTTGGCGCGTATAATAAATTAAAAATTTCAGCAATTTTGAAAGTCAATTAATCATTGAGAGGCTTCGGCTTCGTTCGTTCGCTCGTTGCCTGGTTGTTTGTTTTTGTTATTGTTTATTGTTGCTCTTGTTGTATGTTTGCTTTGTTGTGTGTGTGTTGCTACCTTTTTGCTGCTGCTCAAAAATGTCAGCCTATGACTACGCGCCGCACATTTTAGATGATGATGAAGTAGCTGTTGCTGCTGTGGTTGCTGCTGTTGTTCAAACTGGACGGCGGTAGATCAAGACAAGCCGGCAAGCGGTTGTTGTTGCTGTTGTTGTTGTTGTCTGTTCTATTACCACAACGATGATCGCTGACTGCTGACGGCAGCAACTACTACTGCAACTGCAACTGTTGCTGCTGTTGCTGCCGTTAGAGGTGCGGCCTTTTGGGCTGTGCCTCGAGCACTTTCTTCCTGCCAGTAGGCGACACATTCTGCTGCAGTGATAAATGAATGTGAGGGTCAGTTTCGTTACAGCAGCAACAGTCGCCGAGCAGCAGCAACAGCAGCAACAACTTTCGAGATATACACGCATTTGTCAGATAAAGCAGCAACGCCTTTCCCATTGTCAGCTTGCCACTGAGTTGATGTTGCTGCTGTTGCTGTTTGCTTTGGCTGTAAAATATGGCTGCATATCGCCAAAGCGGCGAGTGTTGAAATTTCGGTTTTAATTTAAGCGATATAAAGGGCGAGGTTACCACAGTTGCCAGTTCCCAGTTGCCTCTCTCCACTCCCCCTGCCCCATTTCAGTTTGTGCAGCAAATGAAGCCATTTTCATATTTATGAATTTGGCCCCTTATCGCAAACGCTTCAATTGGCCATCGACGCGAAGCGGCAAATTAAATATGGGCAACCATAAACGATACTGACAGCAGCGCGGCGCAACGTGCAACGGGCAACGTGCAACTGCCACAGAGAGCAGCACTCTGCGTCCATTTGGGGCATCTTCAGCTTAGCTGAGTTATTAAGGCATCTTTATGGCCGATCTCAATGAGGTGTGAAGTGCAATCGTTGTGGAGGCTCTGCTCTTGCTCTTTTATTAATACACAATACATATTTTATTTGCTCGTTGCTGTTGTTGTTCCTGATCGAGAAAGAAGCAGAGATTTGAGCAATTTTTATGAGCAAATAAAAGCCAAGAAAGGAGCTTGATTAACTATCGAATTAGGTGTAAGATAAACCTAGTCAAATAGGGGGGTTAAGAAGTGAGACTAAGCGTGGTCTAAGTCAAGGATTTTTCCTTGGGCTAAATGTTAAATAGTAGCTAAAGTTTCACTATAGTAAGTAGCTCAACTTAGCTGATTAAGTTCGCTATAGTACACTACTTTAACCCGGGCATTTCCGGACAGTACTTACAGTTTTCTTTAGCTTTTTATTCGAGCAGCCATTTCATTAAATGTCTCTCTGATTGCGACTTTCTTTTACCTTTCTTTTATCGCTGTCTCTGCAGAAGTTTATCTTATCTCTCGCATCGCTGCAGCTGCGCTCACCATCTCACTGTCTCTCTCTATTGCTCTTTTGATTCTCTCCACATCTCTTTCACATTGGCAATATTTAATATTTAAGGCGCTGAACCGCAGCAATGTGGCTGCTTTCCGCATGGCTCCTTCTGACAGCTGAGGTCATTCACTTGTCGTCTTAATTAAGTGCGTGCAACAGCAGCAGCAGCGGCAGCAACAAGAGCATCTGCAGCAGCAATTCCATATTGCATTAAGGCTTTAAGGACATTTTGACTGCGGCATTGGCGCTGGCTGTCAGTGAAATCCCTTAAGCCGACAGTTGCCGATGAATTTTAAAAGTGCTTTTATGAACAAGAGTTGCTGCTGCTGCTGCTGTGTTGCTGTTGTCAAATAATTTGCATACACTAAGAAAAATAATCAAGTCATGCAAGCAAAAGCGCAATAAGTTGGCAAATGCTGATAGTAAGGCAGCAAAAGTTTTTAGTTAGATTGAAAAAATTTCTAAAAGGAATCAATATAGAAAGAAGTAAAAGGATTGCTTCATTTAAGTATGATTTGAACTCGATTCAAGATCTAAAAGAATTAGACTGATTTAGGGCAATTTAAAATATATTTTTCAAGCCTTTTTTGTGGTTTGTTTTCAATTGAGTTTTACTAAAGTTTAGTTCAACAATCATTCAACTTCTTTTGAGTATTAGATTCTCATTCTAAGAAGTACAAATTTATATTTATGTTATGAATGTAGTTTGATAAAACTTATAAAAGAAATCTATATGGAAAGAAGGTAAGGGATTGCTTGACTCAAGTATGATTTGAACTCGATTCAAGACATAAATTTATATTTATTTATGTACATATATGGAAAGAAAGTTTAAGGATTTCTTAATTCAATTATGATTTAAACTCTTTTCTAGATCTAACAAAAATCTGTAAAAAATTACACTGATTTAGGGGAATTTACGTAGATTCTTCAGGTATTTTTGTGGTGAGTTTTCAAATGAGTTTCACTGCAACTTAGATCAAGAACCATTCAACTTCTTTAGAGTAAAAGATATACTTATTACACTACTGCTACTATTAAAATCGAATTATGTTGAGATGCATACTTTATTCTCAGTGTATGCGTGCTGCAATTAAAGGCAACTGCTGCTTATAGCTGACTGTTGCTGCTGCTGCTCTTGCTATTGCTGCTGCTGTTGCTGCTGTGGGATGCCTAATGATAAATGTTGTCATTTAGTCTGGCTGCATGTGTAATCAGCGTCATGTTGCTAACGGTTTATTGTTAACAAACAAATGGTTCAAATGGCGTGACTTCCTGCCAATTTCTTTTTGGCCACATTATGTGTGTGTGTCTCCTGTTGCTGTTGCTGTTGCATTTAAATTTGAATTTGGGAATTTGAATCGAATTTCGTTTTGTGCCAAGTGCCAAAGCCCAAAAATAAATAAAGTTGAGCCGTCGATGCAGACGATCGCAAAATTCACGCCATAAGTAGAATGCGATTTTCGCGCGTTTGTTGCTGCAGCAGCGGCAGCAGCAGCAATTGTTGTTGTTGTCGCGTGTTGCATCGCTTGTTACGGTGCCCAAATATGAGCAGCATCACGAGAATCGTGCGATTTGCCTTGCATATATTTTACAATTCTCAAACAACCAAAAAAACAAAAAAAAAGAAACCCAAACCCAATTCCAGACAACAGCAACAGCAACATGCCACATCATTATCAAGACAGTCACAGAGAGTGTGGGGCAAGGGGCAAAGGGGGCACACAACCTTTGGCAGCAGGCAAACGTAATGAAGTTATTTGTCCTGGGGCCAAGCGAAATCAACGCACATATCCTTTTTGGCAATTGCAACCGCAACGCCTGTCGCATAAATCATTTGCCACTCGCATGAAATTGCGCATAAATTTGCTCCACTTTGCCCTGGCTCAAGCAGCTGAGCCAGAGTCGTTTGCTTAACGAATGCACAGACAGAGACAGATAAGTACAAAGAGAGGGTGGAGAGAGGGGGCGACTGAGAGAGAGCGGAGGATAAAGTAAAAGATATAGAGGATGCAATCTCAGGCTTAGAGCTGAGCCTGCAGTCAGGGATTGTGGTGGGAAAAGTTTAGAAAAAATGCCACAAAATAATGTTAATTGTAAGCAAAGATTATTCATAATAATATGTTGGCAAATAGTGCTAAAAACAATAATAAAATATATATAAATAAAATAAATAATAATAATATAAATAATAACCTTAGAGCTGAACCTGCAGTCAGGGATTATGGTGAAAAATGTTTAGACCAAATGCTATAAAATAATGTTAATTATTGGCAAAGAATTTTTATACTTAATAGGATAGCAAATAATGCTATAAATAATAATAAAATAAATATAAATAAAATAAATATTAATAAAATAAATAATAACTTTAGCGCTGAGCCTGCAGTCAGGGATTATGGTGAAAAATGTTTAGACCAAATGCTATAAAATAATGTTAATTATTGGCAAAGAATTTTCATAATAATAGGATAGCAAATAATGCTATAAATAATTATAAAATAAATATAAATAAAATAAATATTAATAAAATAAATAATAACCTTAGAGCTGAGCCTGCAGTCAGGGATTGTAGTGGGAAAAGTTTAGACCAAATGCTATAAAATAATGTTAATTATTGGCAACGAATACTCATATAAATAGCAAAGAAAATAATTCTATAAAAGATTATCAAATAAATATAAATAAAATAAATAATAATAATATAAATAATAACCTTTTAAACACAGCTATAAAGAGTCTCACGCGCTCATCTCTAAGCGGCACCCACATGCCGTTCAATTTGGCCTGTTGCAGCTAAATTTTCAGCTTGAAATTAGCTGTGAATTCGGTTATTAAAAGCGTATGCCACAAGCTGCAGGCGCACAGCAGAGAGAATGAAAGGAAGACGGACAGACAGACAGACGGACGGACAGTTAGTAGTTGGAGAGTGCAAGGACCCAGAGCGAGAGAGACCCAGTTCCACACGATCCAGACCCAGTTTCTATAGAGCCATAGAGGTACCTGCTGCGATAAATCAACGTGAGACTAATGCGCGCTTAACACGCGAATTATGATTTTGCAAATGATGTGAATGCGGGCTGTTCTCGTTGCCGCCACTTGTGGCAAGGCAGCAGCAGCCGCAGCGGTGTCAATCGCCACAGTCTGCGAAAGTTTTACAAGTGGCATTTAATTGCAGTTTAAAGATGTCAGGCAGCAGCCTTTGAACTATAGATAATTAGTTGCCACAAGACACAGGAAATCAACAACCTATCAAGTGGCAAGAACAGCAGCAGCAGCAGCAACTCCGGCTCGTTGTCACTTCGTTTGACACAGAGACCCAGTGTGGCGCTATGAGACGAGTCTGGGCATTTAACCCACTTATTATGACTGCCATTTATAACGACAATTGCTAGGAAGCACCAGCAGCAGCAGCAGCAACTGGCAGCAGCAACTACTATCAGCAACAACAGCAGCCAGAGCCGAGTCCTAGGGCGCGCCTTTAGTGTGGCTTCATTGCTTGCCTGTATGTGTGTGTGCTGGTGTGTGTATGTGTGTGTGAGTTAGTGTGTGTATTGCTGCCATCATCATCATGCTGCTACTGCTACTGCTGCTGCTGTCGTGTGGGCGTCCTTTTGACCCGCACATGTCGTTTATAGCCAACGTTTGCTGCTGCTGCTGTTGCGGTGGCCATTTTGTGGTTTGCCCTTGTTTGTCCACCGCTATATGTGCACAGCATTGTTGCCCATTGTAACGGCGCTCTAGGTCGTCACATAGTCATGTCCCAGGCCTTAACCTCACTCCTTTGTCACAGCCGCAGCAGCAGCAGCTGACAATGGCATACAGTTTTGCATGCAATTGACTCTCACAGCTCGTTGCTTTTTACTGTCCAAATGTGCGTTATGGATGAGCATGAGTAATACACACACGCACACACACTCAGATATATGTGTGTCTCATATAGGACAAGCCATTGCTCATGTGAGGCGTAGGCGTTGTATTGAATCGCAGGCTGAACTTTAAAGCTATAATAAGTACACTTCTTACTGATGTGTGTGTGTGTTTAAGGGGAAATTTAAACGACTTTATTCTGGCAAATCTTAGGCGAGTTTAAAAATAGCTATAGCTAAGCTTAATGTCTATATAGAAACCGCAAAAATACTTGGAATTTGCTTAAGACTTTTACTCTACCTTCAATCGAGTTCAAAGTACTTCAACTCCGATATACCTGCACCTGTATACGATCCATACAAAAGATGTCTGAATTTTTACGCATAGCTAATGTCGTGTGGAGTTGTTTTGAACCTATAAAGTTGGCTTTCAATACAATGCGATATCATAAATATTTTATGCACTCTGCTACTCATGTTGTTGATGTCAATGTCCATGTTATTGTTGCTGCTGCTGTGTTTTATTTTGCATACATTTTGTCAATGCAAACAGACTGAATGAAGGCTCAAAGCGAATGCCTATTAGGCTGCATATTATAAGGCATATATAAGCAGGCATGTGGCCAAATAAATAACAGCAAACAGAGAGACTGAGTAAGGGGGGAGTCGGGAAGAAGAAACAAAAGAAGAACTGGAATTTTAACCCTTTTTATGATTATGAATGCACGTCAGCATATTTATGTAAAAATTATGCAATTTGCTGCCGGTTCTATGCGAGTGCGTTGAGTGGGCTGGGCAGAGATAGAGAGTCGAGTCAGTCGAGTGGCAGTGCTGAAGGGACAGCCACAATGGGTCTTGAACTTAGCCAGTCAATCAAAAGCTGACGTTCTCGTCACAAAAGGACAACAGCAGCAGCAGCGGCAGCAGCAGCGGCAGCAGCAGCAACTGAAGACTGAGAGCGAGAAATGCATCTTTTAAGCAATTTGCAAACCAAAAATGTGTATTAAAATTTATGACGAGTTCAACTCGAAAATGTGCGATGGATTGAGAGATAGAGCAGAGCATAAGAGAAATACTCCACAGTCAAAAGGGAGCAGACAGTAGAACTATGCTGTCTATGTGACTTTAAGAATGATTTTCTTGTAATTTCCATTTATAAAAGATTTGTGCATAGAATATGAATAATATTTATAATATTTACAAACTAGTTTTCTACACACTTTGAGTGACAGTTTAATCTAGTTTTCTATTAAAGGGAGATTGGATACTTTACTTTTAGATTCCACTTTTACAAGTACAGAAATGTAGAGGTAGTAAAGTATTATTTTACTTATATATATTTAAAGAATATTTGCAAAATAATGCCCCACATATTGACCTGTTTGAATAAGTTGTAATGTATTATTTTATTTATATTTATTTACAGAATATTTGTGAAATTATACACCACATATTGCCCGCTTTTAATAGGTAAGTAATGTATTATTTTATTTATATTTATTTAAAAAATATTTTAAAAATAATACACCACATATCGCCCTGTTTTAATAAAGCTACCTTTCTCTATAGCATTTAAATATTATTCACATATATTAAACCGTTACACATGTCAGGCAGTCAGGCTGCTCTCAGGGCTCTCCTGCCTTATATGGCACATTGATCATATATTTCAGTGAATGTCAGAAATTAGCATTACCCGAGAGAGGGGCAATGGAGCAGAGGAGCTGCAGCTGCTGTGGATTGACTTTTTGGCTTGCGTATCAACTGAATTTGGAATGATCAGCAGGAAGATAGTAGTAGTAGCATATGTTGTTGTTGTTGTTGCTGTAACTAACTCGTACTTATACGTATTGAAATTCATGTCTCTGTTAGTCGTTGTAGTTGTTGTTGTTGCTGTTGTCACTCTGCTGGCATTGACTGCAATGATTGGCCTTAACTTTCACCAGCATGTGGCATGTTGCATGTGGCATGTTGCTGCTGCTGTCATCAGTGTCGTGATGCCTTGACTCGCCCTACAGCCTTGGCCCGACTGCAGCAAAAACAAATTGTTAACTTATTTGTTAAAATTTATGTTTTTTTCCTCAGTGTAAGAGGAACTGAAACTTATGGAGTTACAGTAACCTGTCTGTCTGTGTAAACTGTATCTTATAGCTACCAAATATCTCGCAATTTAACTACATATTTCTCTCTCTTTAAGCGTATTTAGAATTCGTTATATTGTCTTGTAGTTGTGCTTGTATTTTGCATAACTTTTGTGTGTTTTTTGTATGCCACATGCATTGTGGATTTTTTCCCAAGCCAAATCCTTTTGGCAAATTGTATATGCATCATAAAAAAAGAGGAAAGTACACACCACGAATATTTCGAATTAAATAAATTTCACATTTTTATACCCAGCAGCCAAAATGGCAGAGCAGCAAGTCCATGCGCTAGGGCAGTAAACAAAATAAAGCACAAATTGTGTAAATAATACTGTGTAAATAAAGTAATTTTTATCATAATATTTAGAGGTGCTTTTTCAACATTTTTTAATGATATAACTGAAGAGATTGAATAAGATAGATTATGGAATTTACACAGAACTTTACTTGACAAAAAGTGTAGTCTACTTTTAGGCTGGGCCTTGGTATACATATGTATCATTCTGTAGATACATTCCACATCTTATAGCACCTCTTCTAGTCTACACAGCCTTGCTCTTAATGTTTTCATTTGTGCCTCGAAAATCCTTTCATGTGCAGATTTTATGCTTTGCGCCATTTCGTTTTATATCGTCGTAGTATTCCTACCTGTCTCTCTGCTTATATGCTAATTTATTGGCACAGCAAAATGCTAAAATGTTTTCCCAAAACATAAAAATGGGTCATGTGACTGAACTTTTTCTTGTGCTCTCTCCATTCCGTCTCTGGCTTCTAGTTAACATTTAAGGGCTGCCAGCCAGATGATGTTGAAGATGTTGTTTGCTGCTCTGTTGACAGGTTATGTTATGCATATATGTATAGTAAGTAAGTATCTTGTGGATAAGTTCTTCGCTCTCAGTGCTATGAGTACTCGTATCGATTATAGCACTTAAGGGCATTATCGTGCATACATATTTGTTGCCCAAAATACGGAAACTTCATTTCATTTATCTTATCCCCAGCGCAGACCCAAGGGTCATATTGTGCTTGCCACCAAGTTACCAGCAGCTGCTGCTGCTGCTGTTGATAAAAGACCTTCACATGAGTACTCAGCAGCTACAGCTTTTTGCTCTGACTCTATCTAGGAGTGTGTGTGCGAGTGTGTGTGTGTGAAATTTGCGTTGTGTGTTAAAATGTTATCGCGCTTTCTCGACATTTGCCGGAAAATATTCGACAGGCTAGAGCCAGCGAGTCGCCTCCTCTCATGGCTGACTGCACCACTAGCCAGCGAGTCTGTCCCAGTGTCCGTCCCACTGTCTGTCCCTGATGGCAGGCTGCCCTCGCCGTTGAACCGCATTTGTAATTGGACCAACATTCAACTGGCAGCTGTAATTGTTTTGCTGTTGAATTTTCGCGCTCTCATGCAGTGCAGTTTAATTACACTAGTCAACAAGAAAACTATTTAGTTTCACGAGAGTAATTCGAAATTATATTTGCACTAATTTTACTACTTGTTTTAAACATTTATATGTACTCAAATTGCACTCGTCTCTCTGTGGTCCCAAAACCCTTGTTGGCGTGTGTAATTTGGCATTGTTTTCCTTGCACTTATTGCTCTACTTGGCATGCTATTGTTTTTGTACGAGTTTGCGGAAAATTGGCAACAATTGCAAGCTCAAATGAAAAATACATGAGGATATGTGTGTTAACAGTAGTTGCCCACAATTGACCTGCATTGCTTATACATACTATATACACTGATTGCTTAAAGTCTGCTGCAACTCTTTATCCTGGCCTTCTTCTTTCGCTGTACACCTGTCGCATTTGGCTATTTTAATAACTCAATTTTATGGCCATGGGCTACAGGTTTCTTGCGGTTATTTATTTTAACTGCATGCAGATAACTCTGGCTGTGTCCTTTTACCGACATGGCCATGATTAATGCCAGCCGGCGAGAGTCTCTCTCTCTCTGCTGATTCTCTAAATTCTCTTAGTCAAATATTTCATAATTCATTGTGAGGAGAAACCTGGCCATAGACACATAAAAGAACGTTTGCAAATGTGCTGAAAAAGTTTTATTACCATTTTCACAAGTTGGCCTAGACAGTCGGTGGTTGCTAGAGTATACATACACACACACACCTGTGCTGTCATTTGCCTATTAACTAGGCTCTGCTTTGCCATAAATCTAACTGCCAGATTTATGCCGGCTCGCTGTATCTTCTGGCCAAAATCTCAGCTCTTGGTATAAATATTTAACGTGTTGCGCCTAAACATTCAATTTCCTGTTCTACTTTTGACTTGGGAATGTCACATGTGCATAAATATATATTATTTTTGGCAACACACTGCGTATACGCAATGCTTTACAGTCGACTGTGGGCAAGGTTCAACGATCAGCTAAATTATTCCAATGGGATAAGCCATAACCATTGCCATGACTCATTCGAAATGGCTGCAGAGAGAAGATCAAATCTTCTGCCAGAAGAATAGCTCGTAGATACATAGCTTATGTGCGATTAGGGATCGCTGAGCATTGTTTGCAGCCACAGCGAGTTGCACAGAGCTCACATAACGCAGATGCATGTCAATCTCTACAATTGTGGCTCATAAATTGTGTTCTTCTGTGTGTGCTTCCTTGCCTCTCTTCTATATATAAATTCCTAGACCTTCAACAGTTTCTATACACTAGTCATTTGGTTAGGAGTATGGGTTGCTTGAAGCATAAAACTGACTGAGAAACTTGGCATAATAATTTCAATCAAATAAATTACAAATGTAGTTCTATTCTCCCACATTTTCTATAAAACTTTGGTTTATGCTTTCAATCAATTAAATTACAAATTTAGTTATATTTTTTCCACATTTTCTACAACATTTTAATACCTCTGCAATTGAAGCGAGTGCTACATCTATTTCAATATCGATAAACGAATTTCATTGGCTTTTTTTTAGAGCTATATAAATGTAAACTCTCTGCATAATATATTTTCCTTTATTTCTGTATTTTTTCTACATTTTTCTTCTGGTATTTTTTCACTGCATTTTCCGCCATATGTGTGCATATTTTATTCCACTGTCCGTTTGTCTTTTGAGTGATTTGAAATGGGCGTGGGCCACATGACTCTGCATGAAAATTTATGCAGTTTTCAATGCCATTACTCAGCCAGTGGTGTTGGCTGGTGGCTTATCACGGCTGATGGTGCCCCACTGAGCTGCTCTAGGGTAGTACGATAATTCTCAGTCTAAATGCTACCAAATTAGTTTGAAATTATCTTATGAAATAAATCGCAGTGCGGCACTGTTGCACTTTTGTTTTGTTGCATTTTATGAGGCCAAATTATTTATTATTTGCCGCTTAATTTGCTTCCGAACTACGAGCGTTTTGCTTATGACTCGCTCCAGGGGGCTTTCAGTTTTGTATGGCACAAAAATTGAAACCGAACTGCCAATCAGAACAAGAATATCTGGCTAAACGGCGGCAATTTGTTTGGCTAACATGTGGGCCAGGCCAACCAGGTGGTAATTATTCTTAAAATCGTGCCTAATTACTCAAGGTGGCGTGATTGTAAATACAGTGAGGGCAGGCAGTAAACGCTTGAAGAAATACTGAAAATTATTATAATAATGAAGTAAAATAAAAACAGATTTAAAAGGAAACTAATACAGACAGTTTAAATAAAAAATATAATATTGATACTTTTTTATATAAATATTGTAAAATATATTGAAACAAATGTGCATATATCTTTAAAAAATATTTTTAAAATTCTTGAGTTAAATATTTCAATTTTTTTAACATTCCAAAATGAAATGTTGTAAAATATATTGAAATAAATTTTTCTATATTGTCAAAAAATATTTTAAAAATTCTTAAGTAAAATATTTCAATTTTTTAAGCATTCCAAAATGAAATGTTGTAAAATATATTGAAATAAATTTCTATTTATGGTCAACAAATATTTAAAAACTATTTTAAAAGATCTTGACTTAAATATTTCCATTTTTAAGCATACCAAAATGATATTTCATTTTTGTCTTATTAAATTTTTTCATTCAAATCGAAGCACATTTTCAGCTGGCACTGTATTATAGCAATTTTGTGATACTAGTTTGCACAGTCTGTGCCAACTGTTTGCTGCCTTCGTTCGTAGCAAGAATTCAATAAAACTGAGTATTTTTTTCTTTTCAAATTGCTTCCGGGCTTTTTGTTTTTACTTTTTGAATACAGAGTTCTTTTTTTTCGATTTCTGTAGACTTGTGTTTTCAGTTTCGTTGTAGTATTTTAGCCCACAACTGTGCTTGGCATTTTTATTATTGTTTTTTTGTGTTGTTTTGGGCTAGTTGGTAGCTTTTGATAGCCTTGCGATATTGCTGCTGCTGCGAGATTTGCGCCGCTTTGTCGGCCATGATAAATACCGATACACAAACAATTTTCAGGTTTTACTGTGTATAAATTTTATTCCACTGCTGTTTCTTTTGTGCATTCGCTGCTCTGGTGGCCGCAGGACAAAAATGCCAGGCCACAACCAGGTCGACACAGAACACAGTTGTTGCTGTTGAGTCAACAATTTGTTGCTGCTGCTGCTGCTGCTGCTCATTGGCACTCAGTCAAGAGGCGCATCCGCATGGGATATTTCAAGTTAGAAGCAAACAACTATGACAGCAGTCCAGCAGTCGAAGGAGCAGGACCACACCTTGTCTTGGCTGTGGCTGCTGCTGCTAAAACTGGCGACAATACATCAAACAGCAAGACAGCAAATGAGCAACGGGGGTCGCCGCTGTGTTGACACTGACAGAGAGAACTGA
The DNA here is from genome assembly GCA_035045005.1 of Liodrosophila aerea. NCBI lineage: Eukaryota > Metazoa > Arthropoda > Insecta > Diptera > Drosophilidae > Liodrosophila > Liodrosophila aerea. The sequence goes on along the minus strand of JAWNNL010000805.1, from coordinate 1,257,562 downwards.
GCCAGTGCGTCCGCGTCCGATTCCTCTCCAGCTGAGTGATGACCGCGACAATGGCGAAATCGAAAGCTACAGACCGACAGCAGACAGCAGACGTTCGTTTCGATAACTTCCTGGAAATTAATTAAAGCTCTAACTGAGTCGAGATGCTGCACACACACACACACTCAATAATTATCGACGCTTATCAAAGACACCGTTACAGATGCGCGCGTCCACATGAGCTGACCACCATGTATGGCTGGCTTGCAACAAACAAACACACACACACGTGTGGCAAGCTCTAGCTGGAATGTGGCGGCCTTTTGTTCATTTCGATGCGGCGCAATTAATATTCAACGCCGTTGGCTGATCATAATTTACGTGCTGAGTTTACGATGCGACTGCAACTGCAACTGCCACAACTGCCGCAACAGCAACAGCCAGAGAGTCTCAGCCCAAGTCAGCGTCGGTTTATGCGCTTTGGGGGCGTAACCGCCAACCGCTTGCAAAGTGGGCGTATGCTGTTACAAGCCAAGCCAAGTCAACAATAGCCATAGACCCGGCCTGATACACCCTACTACCGCCGCATTCTATTTACATTTTTCCCTGGCAAAACTTACATATGTTTTTGCACATGCGTGCACCACTGTGGCACCTCCGGCCATGGTAGTATGTGGCTGGAATTCCTCCTTCTTAGCCAATAACTAAAAGTTTACTCTAAGCCACTTTTTAACTTCTTTCGATTCTGATAAATCACCAAAAGAAAAAATGGTTTTATTAGCGATAAAGCTTAGGCATTTCGTTTGTCAGCTTGATCATGATTTTATGCAGATTACAGGGTACTGAAAATTAACTACTTTTAGTTGTAAATGCCATATAGAGATATAGATTTTTGGAATTACATTATGAAAACTGTTGCCTGTTATCTCAGTGTATCTTCTGCATTATAAAGAGCTTCAGACTTTATTCCATATCGTCTCTAGCTGGGCTTAAGCTGTAGAGGGAAATTGAATAGAACCTTAGGATATCTTTGATTACCATTTTGCTAAAAGAACTTGACTGAGATATCTGTGTATTTCTGCAATTCTATTTCAAGTTCTTTATATCATTTAGTATGTAGCTAAAAGAACTTGACTGAGATATCTGTGTACTTCTCCAATTCTATTTCAAGTTCCTTATATCATTTAGTATGTAGTTTCAAATACTTTTGTGTACAATATGAGCTGATGTTTTCTTTGTCTAGAAGTATCTGTAAGTCTGCTGCGAATGAGTATCTTTTAGTTTTTAACATTAAGTATCTTTACCATTTAGTGGCCTGCATACCTCTAGGAGTATCTGCTCTACATCTACAACAGCTTAGTCTCTAGCTACTCGTCTAACAAATTTGACTAAGACAGAAGAGTGTTATGTGAACTATATGATCTATGACCCATGATAAGATCCTTCCTTGACTCAACTCTTTAGCCTATAACTCCATCAATATTTAGGCTTTCAATCAAGCTACTGCAACCACAAATTACTCTTAAAAGTCTGTCACTAATGCCCTTGTTTACTGCCTCTAAATACGTTTAATTTGCGCTGCCTGAGTGTGGCTATTTTTAGCCAGTTTTAGCTAGTATTGTCTGTCCTTTGTCTGCTGGCCACCCATTGTCAACGTCTGCTCTCATTTCTGTAGTAGTTTGTGAAATAAGGTTAAGAGTGACACCCAGGAGACCTACATATGCCAAGGCTCATTTGCATTTGCAGCCTAACGACCTGAGCCAACTGGTTGCTGCCACCACCATGAGAGGTGCGGCAATTGCAGGCAAATCTTTAAGAAGGAGTTGAGTCAGTCAGTCAGTCAGTCAGTCAGTGAGTGAGTGAGTCTGGGTTCTGCTAGTTGCATTTCACATGAATTTATGCAGTCATTCGCGCCACTTTTCGGTGCTCTCTTATACTGTTTTTTTATGCCATTTCATTTTTTAGTCGCCTCGCTGGCTGTGGTTATCAAAAATCCATCGATGTGGCCCGCAGGCAGGCCAGGAGAGAGAGAGAGGGAAGCAGAGGCAGCCGAACAAAACGCAATCATTAAAATATATATACATAGTATGACACCCACAGATTCAGTTGACCCTTCCCTCTCCTCCCCCCTCTCCATCTGGTTCTGGCATTTGAAGTGTTGTTTCGCTTTGCCTTCTGCGTGGTGGCTTCGTGTGTGGTCCAATTAATTTTTTGGATAGAGCAATCAACATGTTGCGCTCACTGCTTCTACCTCTCTTTACCACCACCATCTTTCTCTCTTCTCACTCTCATGTTTTTCGGCGTTTCTCAAGTTGATGTTGCTGTTGCTGTTGGGGCTTTATGACTGTTGTTCAACAACATGTTGCAGGTCAATTTGTTGTCCTACCAAAAATGTTGCGCTGTGTGGTCCCTCGCTCTCTTTAGATACTCAATTAGTTGCAGCTAAATCGCTAATTAGTCTACACAAGCCGCGCGACTCGTCTGTGCCCCAATTCGCTGTGGCACACGTTGCGTATTCTTCTCCTCTGACTTAATTAATTTGATGGCCAAAGTGCAGCCCATGTTTGCACGTTACTCCTAGCATTGTTAACCCAAATTTTGACTCCTCTTCAGCTAATTAGCACAGTGTGTGTGTGTGTGAGCCTAGGGCCAGCCTATGGTATGTGTGTGTTTGTGTATGGCACGTATAAGGCAACTGCAACCGCATGCAAATTGGCAAAGATGACTGCTCACTGCTTTTGGGCTTAGAATTTCGCTGTTATTGTTATGCCAGTTGTTGTGCCACAACATGTTGCACACACTCGTTTGCCGCATGCATTTAATCACGGCTCTAATACCGTTGCCTGTTGATTTTTGCCCTTATAAAAAGCATGAGATGAGCTTAGAAATTTTGCTCATTAAGCTTGGCATGTTCTTTTGTTTGTAGAGCGCTAAATGAGAGCGGGCTTATGGAAATTGGCAGCAGCTGTTGGCCAAATTTGGCAGAACAAATGCTGATGAGTGTAGGGAGTGGGGTAGAGCGGGGAGAGGTGAAAGGAAGCTGCTAATACTTACTGTAGAGTACTTGTAGTTAGTTAGATTATTGTACCAAAACTCATGCTGTCAAACAGTGTACGTGTGAGAGCATCGACTGTGCGTGTGAAAGCAGCGCCGCATAGCAGAGCGCACATGTGATATGAATTATGAATATATATATAGTGCTTCTATCTATCACAACTTTACTTTAAGTTTTCCCTCTAACGAAACTTCAACTTGTTCATACTTTATCTTTTTACACTCGCGCTGTCTACATACAGTAAACACTGGCTAAGACATTCACATTAATATATGCAGCAGAAACAAACACAGTCTTGATTCTCAATGCAAGTGTAATGAGCGTTGCTTGAATAGCCGACAATATATGCAGCGCCTGCAGCAGTTGCTTCAAGCCCTTGCCACCTCACTCCACTCCTCACTCACCCTGCCCCCCTCTCAGCCTGTCTAGGCAGAGGTACGCGTAGCTAAGCTTGGTTACCTGGCGAAAAGATGTGCAACTGGCGGTGGCAGCTCCCAGGCGAATACCTTGGCACAGGGACTTGTCACTGGGGCACTTAGAGTGGCAGTGGAGTAGTAGAGCGAGGGCAGAGAGTCGACAATAAAAGATAATCAAGCCAAGGGAAGAAGAAGAGAAGAGCTGGCAACAGCTCGGGCTACAGCTAGAGCTCCTTTGGAATAAATTGCCATGTTGTTACAATTTCCTCGTGTTGCCGGCATAAATTTTACAGGCGCTGCTGTGGCATGTGCAACTGCAGCAGCTCGAGTACGCATTTCCCAGCTTCCCAGCTCCATGGCTTGACATTCTAAGGTGCAACATGCAAATAATTAATAGCATTATAAGATGCACTCACGAAATCTCTGGCCAGAACAACGCGAAAGCGTTGTAATAATTCAGCTAAACCATGGGGCATGAGGCATGAGGCATGTGTGTCGCCTAGGCAGACAAGGACAATAAATGTTTGAGAAAGGCCGTGTCGAGTCACGCTTCGACATGGACCCATAGCATGGCGAATCTGGCCAAGGAAATGCCATTACATAATCCCAAGCGAAGGTGTTAATGCAAATGCCCAAATATGCTAATGAGACCAGAGTCGAAATGCCCGCCGCGTTGCAAGTTGTTCCACTCTCTACTGTGAGATTTTGTGGCAGAAAAAAACACAACATAATTGCCACACGTAGGCAGCTCGTGCAACTACACTGTTACTAACTGTCTGTACTGTCTGCTCTGCTCTGCTGTGTCAGTATCTGTGGCCTGTGGGCTGTGGCTGTGGCTCTGTGGCAGTTGCATCTCTTTAGGTGGTGCCGCATGCCTTTCGCCATTGAGCCAAAAACCATCGAGAAATTGAAGACAATCAATGCGCCTGCTCCTGACATTGATTTATGAACTCACGGAAAATTAGGCAATGCCATGTTTGGTCACAGCTTCCTACTCCTCCTTCAGCTGCTGCTCCGGCTTCTGCTTCATTCAGCTGCCTCGCATTCACCTCCGAAAACTAACTGTCAGTAAAGTCAATGAACCTACAGTTCAAGTAGCAAATATATAGTACTACGTCACATCACTTTCTAAATTCCAACAGAAAAACATTTAAAATTTAAGACAAGAAAATGCTGACAGCCTTAAAGAACTTGGGAGTTTTCATAAAAGTACAAAATTGTTGTAGAATTGTTTAGTTATTTTTAAGATAAGCAATAAAACATTGTAGAAGTGAGAGCTGGCAAACAAGGCCTTCAGCTTAAAGTCTGAAACATTTAAAAATTAGATGTTAATTTACAGTTTTAGTTGCTTCAATTCTGCATCCTATTTTAGCTATCTTCTGCCTAAACTTTCTTTAAACATTCTGCTGCTTATTATGGAGAAAATTCATTTAAAATCTTACATTAAATTTTAAAGATAATTTCTACCAGAGTCTCTTCATTTTAAACCTTTTAAGACTGCCAAATTTTTCAGCATTTTCTTACTTTAATTTTCAACAAATTGCTGATAGTTTATTTTTAAAGCGTTTTCCTACAAATTGTCCACAATATTCTGTATGAAATGTTGTTTATTTCGAATTGTATCGCAACTATACTCCCCTAGTGGCAATTACAAGATGTGAACCATTTAATAACTTTGATAAAGTTCAATAACCGCATACACTTGACAGTTGGCCATATAAAGCAACGGTCAGCGGCGAAATAAACACAAAAATTAAAGTCAAAATATAGCAATGAAGAGCAAAAGACTAAGGTATGAATACCCTGTAAATAATGTGAGGCTTTGATTTAAAAAAAGTAAAAAAGAAAGTCTACTTTATAGACAAGAAGAAGAACAGTTTGTACTAGGAAATATTAGTGAAATTTTGAGGTATTTTTGAATAATTTTAAATATATATTTAAGCTAATAATAATAACGAAACTATAGAGTATAGAAGTGTTATACAGTCAGTTATGAAAAGCCTAATCTTATAGCCATAAATGAGCTCAACTTTTGCGCCAGACTGTACCTACTACATAGACTCATGTAACCCACTTGAATCACCGCCAATTTGCAGGGTATAAGAATTGGCATGCGGTTTATTACCAACACCGAAAACGAGTTAAAATTGTGGCGAAAAAATTGCATAATTTGTGTGACGTCAACAGCGACAGGCAGTGGCAGAGTCGGGTTGACAGAGAAACAGATGAATCCGGCAATAAAATGTCATTTACGAGTGCCGCAGTCGAGTCGATGTTGCCATCAATATATGCGTATAAATTCATCTTGTTTTTATTCTCATTTTTATATAGAATGCACGAATTTTAATTAATTGATAAATTCGGTAAAGAGCGCAGCGAAAAATACACATAGCGAAGAGTGGTAGGGATGTAGAGGGGCAGTGGGGGAGGCAGCAGAGGTAGAGCAGCAGCAGGAAGCAGCAGAAGTGCGGCTGTCAATTACGAGGACAGCAGCAGCAGCAGCAGCAGCAACTCTCCTTCTGGCCAGTGACTGTATTCCCAAGCCTGGCCTTTTGTGGCAAGAAGACCCCGTCCCCCTCCCCCTGCACAGCTCCCCCCGTCAGTCGCTTGATGTGGCAGGATGGGGCGTTAATATTCATGAATCGAAATAATTTGACAGTTTGGGGCAACATGCGAGTATGTTGCCAATATTTATGTTTGTGCTCAGAGTCTCTCAGTCTCAGTTGTTGCCACTGGCTGCGGCAGGTTCTGTTTCTTTGGTTCTGCTGCCTGTCAAATGCTTGGCAACAGCATTCTGTCTGCAGTCTCTTACGGTCTGGTCTCTTCAGAGTCTCTGCGTGAGGCGTTGGTGAAAAGTACTCGAAATAATTGACAGCTGTGGCTGCCTTTTTTGTTAAACATTTCCGAAGCGGCGCTTTGCTGCATCTTTTACTTCTTGTATTTTTTGCTCTTCGCATTTCTGCTGCCTTTTAATTGCAGCCTTTTTACAACTCCCCGTTGAGCGTGGCCATTGCATTGCACTTAAAACTGTCTTCTGGCTTCAACTTTGTTGTTGATTTTTCGCACGCGTCCTTTTGGCCCATTCAAGCGCTTCCTCAGCCCCATCTTCCTTCTTGATTCGTGGTCAGGCATTGTCATTAAGTCATCTGGCTGGGATTATCTGCCAGCAGCAGCAGCAGCGGCTCTTTAATAGTCACATAAACTACACTACTTGACATTTATTGAGCAGCATCAACCTGGCAGTCCCTGCACCTATACCTATCCCTGTGTCTGTCCCTGTGCCTGACCTGGCTTCTAAGCTGCTTTTCCTGCTATGCAAACATTGTGCATAGTCCAGACAAAGTGCCAGCCAGAGGCACTTAACATCCACTGCCTAATCAAATCATAAAACAACTTGCCGATGAGGGGTTTTTCTCTTTTAGATGTTAGCGACTTGTGAAAATGCAAATGCCTAAGCTGTTAAGAGGTGTAAAGGATGAACTTTCTCAGACTAAATTCAAGTGTGAAAAATATTTAAAAAATGTTAAAAAAGTATATCTTTAAGCAGACAATCTGCTAGTGAATACAGATTTATTTCATGTGAAATTACAGGCGTTTAAATATATTAAAAAAATATATCTTAATGCAAATTGTTTGCTAGTGAATACAGATTCATTGGATGCGAAATTTCAAGCGTTTAAAAATGTTTAAAAAAGATGTATTTAAGCAGACAATCTGCTCGTAAATATAGGTTCATTTCAGGCTGGATTTCTAGCCCTGTTAAAGCAGTCAATCTATATAAAGGAAGCTGGAACTTCTCAGACGAAATTTAAGTGTGGAAAATATATTTAAAATATATATCTTTAAGCAGACGATCTGCTAGTGAATACAGATTCATTCGATGCCAAATTTCAAGCGTTTAAAAATATTTAAAATATATATCTATAAGCAGGCATTCTGCTAGTGAAAACAGAAACATTTCATGCTGAATTTCAAGCCTTCCTGCGCCTTTTCTATAATATTAATCATGCTATCACTAACTTAACTCTAAGTTACTTGTCTTAAGAGCTCATGTAAGTCATGTAAACTGACTGATAATTAGCTTGCTAAACAATAGCGATACATTAGCCGGCTAATAGCTCCACCCTTTGCCACAAATTATGACATTAGCATGTTCTGCTCGTATCTCATTCGTGGAGCTCATCACATTTTCCCAGCCAATCAACGGGCTGTCTGTGACTGCTTCGCAACATAACATGTTCTTGCCATTGTCTGCTTCTTTACATGAGAATGTTGCAAGTCTGTGGTGCAAGTGCAACTGCTGTGGCACTTGGACAACCCCTTGATGGTAGGGTAGTTGAACTATGCGTATGCCAATTAATTCAAGTGCAGTTATACTAGTAAGAGCGAGAGTCTGAAACCTGGGACCTGTTCCATATAGAAGTATACATATAGTATATATATTATATAGGCTCCCAGCGGTCGAGGCGTGTGTCCATGTGCAACAGCTGCGTCAGCCCTAATTGTTTTAATGAATTTGCTGCGGTTTTTTGTGCGCAATTTGCATGCAACTTTACCATTACAAGGGCTCAGCCGACAGCTGGAGTGAGGGGCCAGGGGGCAGGAGTGGCATGTGGCATTAGTTTGTCACTGCATCAAAATGACGCAGAGAGAGAGAGCAGAGCGTAAGGCCTGGCGGCGGTATTTGCTGCCATTTTGCTTGGACATTTTTCGGACACGCAAATTGCTAATTGAAAATAAATTGCACTTTAATTTGTTATGAGTGGAGGGGCAGAGTGGTAGGCAGGCAGGGAGGGGTCGGGACTGCAGCAATTGTGGTCAAGTCTGTCTCGCAGTGATAAATTGATAAATTGTGCAGACGCTTGTCAAAGACTTGACCACAAAATGACCAGAAAGATCACTCACATTAAAGATTCGACACGGCACTTTCACTCGCTCTGGGGACAAGAAGTGTACAATGGGTGTGGTGTGTCGTGCTGTGGTGTGGGCTGGCAAACGGTAGCCACACACCCACACCCACACACATACGCCCACCACAACTGGCAGTCATAAATTGTAACCTATTTAAGCCACAGAGCCAGTTCTCGTCCCCACACCTCCCCCCCTTGCTGGCAGCTGTTATAATTTTTAGCTCTAATTGCACCACTGTGTGCGCACCACTGACTGCCTGTGGTTGCACTATTTTTCGTGCAAGTATTTTGCATTTAATGAAATTACAATAAACGCACACCATCGTCGCTCGTCGTTGTCCAGGCAATCAGCTAACCACAATGTTGCTGTGGTGCTGTGGTGGTGTGGTGGTGCCACTGCTAACGATGACAACGTCTTGTGCGTTGGCGTACTCGTCTTGGCATCTTCCAGTTGTGAGTTTGAGCTTTGGTTTCTAGTTGCTGGTTACCCAGGTAATCCCCATTATTACCACAATTAGCGCAACCGCCGAGGCATGCCTCAAATGCCTCAAACTCTGCCTCTGCCACAGTGACTCCATTGTGCCATCTATATACTATACTATACTATACTATACCACTGCTAGGCAACTCCCCCAATGCACTTAACACTGATTGGCTGCATAAAAGCCAACATCTTTTGACCATATTGAATAACCAAAGAGCATAGAAAATAAATTGAGGATTTTGATGGAAAATTTGAAGCGTGGGCTTTGCCTGTCTGTGGCTCGTTGAAAGAGTAATTGAAGTTTCGCATTCTCAGAGACTAGTTTCGCATTTCTTTGCACTGAAAAGGGGGCAGTAAAATATACACATAAAATATAGTTAACCAACTTTTGGAATAATTCGTTGTATTTAAATGGTGTTTTTAATTGATTTCTTGCTTTAGAAAAGTTTGAACAGACTCGTAAAGTGTGCGAAAAGTACTATAGATAGTTTCGTTCACTCTTTGGGAGTAGAATTTTTAAGCATTCCATTTGTAGTATAGAAATTTCACTACTACAGAAATTTCAGTTGCTTTTGTGTGTTCTAAATGATGCTGAGTTGTCTGTGGAGCTCTATGCATATTCAGTGAGCAGAATGAAGAAATTTAGAGACTTTGGCAGTGGAACTTTTTGAAAGACTTTTATACTGAACACTTCTGGTACATATAGAGACAATTTCAGGCAATTTCAGCTTTATGGGAGTAGTAAAAAATTTGAAATTAATATATAAAAATTTATTAAAAATGTTTTAGTGACGCAAATGAATTGTCCTTTGACTAAGTTTCTTATATGGCCTAAATAAGGCTTTTAATATGGCCTAAGTAAGACTTCTTATATGGCCTGAGTAGGGACCCCCTTAAAACCTTAGCTACCTACCAACATAACCTAAGCTCTAGCTTCTTTTACATAGAATTGTTTGTCAAAGTAATCATACTTTTAATCTTTGTCTTATTCCATTACTACTATAATAGATATTCATCTAGAACAACTCTGACTAAAGGACTGAACTCGTTTGTCTATTATCCCAGCTTCTGCTTAGTTTCATTGCTATGGATATCTTATCAATTATGATTCATTTTCTTTAAACATTCATCTCTTAGTTAGTTCTTTCTCACCAGCTTATATTAAGATATTGCTCTATATACACCTTGTACCTCATTCCCTACCCAGCGTATCTATGTGTTCATCAGCTCCCATTGCACTGCTCTCATTGCCACTCACAGCTGCTTAACAGTTGAATAACTGCCAACAACTGCCACATATTAAACATTTCATGTAATTTACATGAATAGGAATAGCACCCACAGGTTTAGAAGGAGCTGGAGCAGGAGGAGTTCTTTAGCATAATCAAGAGAGCTTGCTGCTTGCTGCATATCAAAAGGCTGAGAGACTGACTGACTGCCTGTTCTCTATGTCCATTCGTTGTCCATTCCATGTCCGTCTGTGGTCTGTTGCTGCTTCCTTCTGCTGTTGCCAGTTGCCACCTCAATTACCAGCTGCTGTTGCTGACGTTCGATGCTGCTACGTGACGCAACCCACAAGAGAGAGAGAGAGAGAAGGGGGAGACTGCGGAAACACCTGTTGCTAAACATTGGCTACTGTTGTGCTGCAACACCAGCCAGCCAGCCACCCGCCCACCCACCCTCTCCCCAACGCCCACTCTTGGAGTTGCCGTTAATCGCCGCAGCGCATAACTTGTTAACGCTGACAACGACAACGGGATTTGAGCGTTGATAAAAAACGTTCGTAATGGAATATGAGCACTGGGTGGAGGGGGTGAACAAGGGGGGAGTTCTGCTTGCTCGAGTGGGCGGTCTGTCGCCTGGCTTGTGCGGTAAATCAAGCAAAGGTAAAAGAAAACCAAAAACAACAAACAGAAAAAAAAAACCATATTTAATAAAATGACAGTTGCTGTCAGACGCCGTCAAATATTGTTTGCCAAGCGGCGACAACTTTGCTGGAGGAGACGGACTGGGACCCGTAGTGGAAGCCCGGAGGCAACCCAAGGCACAAACAATGCGAATGGCAATTGTCGTTTATTGAATATTGTTGCAACTATTGTTGTTGTTGTTGCAGCTGTTGTTGTTGCTGTATTTTGTCATTGTGTCTTGTCGCCTGTCTTTTGCGGTCTCTTATTGCATCGCCTGCGCCTTTTGCATAGCAAATGGCCAATTAATATTATCGTGGGCGTGTGCCGAGACTCGACTCTATATAGTAGATAGTCTTGGGTTTTGAGAATGAAGGAAATGTTATGCAAGACATGCACGTATTGCAAATTTGTTAAATTATGTGGTTAGAGAAGGCATCAATGCCAGCAGCTGTTGTGTCCCCTTGAGGTACTACTACACGCAGTTCTGACAGCTCTGGGAATGGCATTTCTATAGTCTGTGCTTTAAAAAGTACAAAAGGGTCTACACAAGGGTACAGAAGATATGGGATAATCAATTTTGTAAGCTAGGTATTGGGCAGGGGTAAGAGGAAACCACAGTGTACGCGGCGTATGCGTGATTTTTGATTGCAGGTATGTAGAAGTGTATTTGTGTATGCATATGTGTATTTATGAGTGTATGTATGTAGGCAAGAGCTTTCCGGGCTTTTTTCTAAGGGAATTTCATAGAGTTATGCTATGTCGCTGAGCATACCCCATAGCCAGGTCAATTTATTATTTTATTTAAATTAGAAATATATACCCCCATTGGCATTGCCATATATGCAAGTGCAACTGCAGTTTTCTCACAGATTCTTCCACTACTCGCTGCCTTAAAAGAGAAAAGTGGGTTAGATCGGCGATAAGTTGGCATCTTGGCAATTGTTGTGGTTGTTGTTGCTGTTGGTGGCAGCAACCAAAAATTATCATAACTAAAAATTATTGTGAATTGTGAAAAAGAAACGCGCAGATATTCAATTGAGCAAAAATGTTGCATATATACAACAACAAGCCAGCGCCAATTGCCAACAACAACAGCAGCAACGGCAGCAGCAGCAGCAGCAACAGCAATAATAATAGCAATAGCAACAACAATGGCAATGTCAAAGATGCTGCGAGGATGCAACTATGAAAATTGCGTTAGAAATCTGCAATTTATATTGCTGCAATGCCCCACACACAACAGCAACAACAGCAGCAGCAGCAGCAACCTGGGCTGAGAGCAACACAAATACGATTGCTATCCAAAGCATCGACTGCTGGCTGCAACTGCCCCAACTGCCACTGGCGTACCAGGCGATCCTCTCAAGAAACAAGCGAAAATACTGGCTGTAAAAGCAGTAGGACAAATGCTAGATACTCTTTCTTTTACTATGAATATTATGATATTATTTAATTGCAATATTACAAGTGAAGAATACGAGGAGAAAGAAGTGGAAGAGTCTGCTATATTTTCACAATGTTCTTCGTATTATAAGTCAATCTTCTATTAACTTTTAGTTGCTGAATATTACTGTTAGCTACTACTGAATTTCTTCTTAAAAGTAGTACTTAATTCCTAGCTAGACACTTCTGTAAGGACTTCGGTAGCATAGATAGCCTACCACTTAGAGATCCAACTCTTTTGAAAGTAGGAAGAAGTCCACTCCCCTCCTCTCTAGCCACCCTCATTATCTCTCTACATACCATTCTACAGAATCTAGGACTTTTATCCATTCAAAGGCAAACAGCAATTGGAACTAGTTCAATAGATAATGCCATAAAAGCCCGCTGCCCTCCTCTATACACTCCCTCACTCCCTTGCTACATCCCTGTCATCGCAATGGGCTGCTCTCGATTATGTTGATTATGCTGATGAAGCTAAGCTAATCATACTTCAAACTTTTCTTCCCCTATTTTAACTGTCTCTTACTGCATGTCTTAGCTAATATACCCCAAGGTTTTGGCATGCTCAAAGGAGCTGCGCAGAGCCACGTTCGATAATCACAATTGTTTGCAGCTTGTGCAGCCTCAACGCATTCCGGCGTCTGTTTTTGTTGCTGTCGTCGCATGTTGTTGTTGCTGCTGTTGTTGTTAGCTTGGGCACAGGAAACATTGGAAAATTGAGCATGGAAATGAACGCGAAAACAAAACACAGAGGAAAAAAAGAAGACTGCAAAATGCAGGCTAAAGGAGAAGAGCAGCGAAAAGAAAAAAATGGCTAGCCAAATGGCAACGGAAAACCTCTTCATTCAAGTCAGTCGTCCGTCTGTGCGTCCGTCTGTCTGTCTGTCCTGCTGTTGTCTCATTTCGTATGCGCAAAGCATGCGCCTTGAGAGCTGAGAGGATGAGGAGGAGGAGCAAGAGGAGGGGACGCATTCCAGCAGCTGAAGAGTCTGGCCGGGATGCGGTGGCACGGAGCATGGGCCTAAGTCTAAGGCTAAGTCAAACGTCAGTCGCTGGCGATTTGTAGCCTGCTGCAAGTGGAGCAATTATTGCAACTGCAACAGTTGCTGCAAGTCGCTTTTTTTTTGGTGTGTGGTGTGTGGGGAGTGGGGTGGTGGTGGTGGGGGGAGGCATTGCATCAATTCATATGGGGGCACGCCTTGGCGCAGGCAACATTGATGTCGAGACATTCGCATTGGCACCATATTCAAATCGATTTGGTACGCATCTTCCTGCAACATGTTGCGGAAACAACAGCCAGAGCAACTGTTGCAACTGCAGCAACAGCGCACCAAATTGATTTGTTGCTGCTTTAGTGTTAATTGCCAGAGCACGACTAGGCCAGGCCAAGCTCTGCCAGACCAGGCCGAATCGGGGTAGTAGAAGGCGTCAACAGTCAGTCGGTCGTGTGGACATGAGGCACATACATAACTGTAACTGCCACAGCATGTGGTGCACTGGTGCACTCAGGTGGAATGTGGGGCACTAGAGTTACGAGTGGGCGTTGCACACACACACACAGAGAGAAAGGAGCAAAGAAGCGAGAGAGATTCAGTTTGCAATTATGAAGTACGTGTTCGAATGCGTCGAAAGCCAGTAAAAAAATTCTAATGATGATATATTGCAGCTGGCACAAGAGCAACAACAACAACAACAACAGCAACTGCAACAGCAACAAGACTATCAAATTAACAAGATCGTCGCTTCCGGCTAACAATTGCTGGGGCAAGTAGTTTGTGGCAAGCTCAGCAGTGCAACAACGCTATTCAATTGAGTTGCGCATTAATCTTGGCGCTACAGTGAGCAACAGTTGCTGATGTTGCTGCTGCTGCTGCTGCTGTTCCCATAGACGAAATTTATGCCAAAGTGTAGGACAGGCGACGACTGCTAGATTTCACGTCAAAACTCATGGGTGTACAAATGCATCATTCTGATGGTCATCATCAGTCTCTGCCTATCAAACAATCGACAAAACAAACAGCAACAGCAGCAGCAGCAACAGTAACGGCAGCAGCAGCAGCAGCAGCAACATGTTGCCAGCGGACAAGACACGTTGGCGTTGGCAACAATTACCCCAGAGCCAAAGTTAGAGTCAAGTTGGTTTTTAGACCCTGTACTTTAAAAAAATACAAAAGGGTCTATTAAGTTTGTGCAAATGACATTTGTGTGGAACAGGCAGAAGGAGGCGTGGCAGACCCCGTAAAGAATATATATTCTTGATCAGGCGAGCTGAGTCGATCATTCATTCTAACCTGGAATAAAGTTTGAGGTGCATTGAATGTTTGCTGCGATTTGCAGCCCGATCGGATAATAAACACCGAAGATATGGGATATTCAATTTTGTATACTAGGTATTGAGCAGGGGTAAGGGGAAGCCACAGTGTACGCCGCTAGGACGTATGAGTGGTTTTTGATTGCGGGTATGTATGTATGTGTGAGTATTGGTTATTGTTTGTATTTGCGCGTATATTTATATGTAGAAGTGTATGTGTGTATGTACTTATATGATGATCCTGTAATCGATACCCAAGGCAAAACATAGTAAGGCTCTCCTACTGTCGCTTGCGTGCGACTGTAGCTTTCTCTACTTTTTCTTCTTATTGTTGTTGCGACAGTTTGTATGTGTTGGTGTGTGTGTGTGTGTGTGTGATTGCTGACTGCTACAAATTTCAACGTTGCAGCGACGGCAGCAATCTGCACTTGAAAATCTAACAGCAGCAGCAACACACAAGGAAGTGCCTGCCACCGCGTGGCAACCTGTTTCTGCACTTGACCATGCCTCCTGCCACAACATTTGTTGCCGAATTGACAATTTCGCTGCGCATGCGCAGGCAACAGTTGCCGCTGCTGCTGCTGCTGCTGCTGCTGCTGCTGTTGTCAATTGTCAGTTGGCCCGAGTTTATGCAAATTGCTGGCAGGAGAGCAGCCAGAGAGAGTAGCAGCAGCAGCAGCAGCTCATGATCATGACCAGACACTGCCCAGAGTTAGAAGCTCAAATTGCAGTGGGCGTTTGATTTCAATCGCCGAAAACATTTGCACATATGCAAAGACTCAGACTCTCAGTCAGACTCGGACTCATTCCACTGCTTGTTGCAGCAATTGTTGGTGCAATTTTATTAACGGTTTGCCATTGCCATGTTTATGTTTAGTTATATTTTAGTTAAAGCTCGTTACTTTTCATTGCCCTGACTCATATTTGGCCTTTCCCAATCTCGTCCAAGCATTATTAATAAGCACAAGGCATTCTTTCTTTGGAGGGTGTTGATCTGCTCTCCTACGCTCAGTAACAAATTTGTATGCTCAGACGATCTCAGCGTGTTGATATCGAACTCCTCCTCCCTCCCTCCACCAACACTGCCACCACATTCCATAGACCCCGCCTTTATCAAACAGAAACAAAAACATCTATCGCTTATCACGTAATTTGATCTTAATGCGCAGCGTGTCTTTTTTTTCTTTTGAGAATTAATCCTCCACACTTGTGAAAGCAGTGAGTAGAGTGTGAGCAGTGTGAGAGTGTATTGAGCGGGGGGTTGCAGGGGGTAATATTCAATCGATTTATCGTGCGGTTGTTAGCTGTCAAGTGGCTGGCATTAGGCATCAGCCAAACGATGTCAGCGATGTGACACTTGAAATTGGGCATGCAAGATTCCCTTTTGGATAAAGAGCCTCAAGTGTGAGTGGAATCCAAGTTGAGGGTCACATGATCGGGGCTCAGGGTTTGTGTGTAGAACTTCCACATTACAATAGACCTCACGCCCTTACATAAAACTGATAAATATAATGCAGAAAGAAGTGTGCGATTATGGGAGTATGAAGTGAAAGAGTTACTCCCAAGTCAAGTGTGGAAAATGTCACTTTTTTAATGATGTTTTAATGAAATATTAAGAAAAATATAAAATATATTCACTTTATAACTTTCGCATTATTCAAATATTTTTTGTAGATTTTTAAAATTAGATATAAAATAAATTTAAATATAAATAAAATATGTTTAATATGTAACTTCGACTTTTAACTTGCAAACCTTTTCAAATAAAATGAAAAAATATATATATATATAACAGATATTCATGATATAACTATCTTCTAGAATACTTCACTTATTTTTATAGATTTTGAAATTTATAATAATAAAAGAATATAAATGAACTTAATATGTTTAATATACAATAGTACCTCTAAAATCTCACCTACTCTCCCAGAGCCACTCAAAATTCTGCCTTAGATTCACCACTTAAATTCCATATACCCCGCCATACCCTAACTATGTTGTCTAACTCCCTTACCCACTCTCTCCTGAGCTCTTTCTAATTCTCTGTAATAATTATGCATGGATTTTTTTCACTGCAAGTTTAACTGCAACTACTCGATAGACTGACGCTGCATTTGAATGCCGCTCACGTCGTTTGGGAATCGTTAAAAATCGAACACGCACTCGAACAATCGATGATATCGAGTCACATTGATCTATGGCTCTGCGGTTTTCCTATATTACTACTATATGATTTACGATTGTGGCATGAGGAATGTCACGATTTAATAGGCTTATCGTTGTTGTTACTGCATTTCCAGTTCCAAGTTCCACTTGAAATTGTCCCATTGCGTTGGCTGCTGCTGGCTGGCTGGCACTGCGTGCGGTCTAATTATTTTATTACGAACTTGTCACTGGGGTTGCACTGGGGCGTGGCCCCCGCCCGTCCCCTCCCCATTCAGCGAAGACAAAGCTATTTCAATTCAAGATTGTCTAATTAAAATTTCAAGCTTGACTCGGCACAAACACAATCGACATTAAATATCTTGTGTTTTGATTTATTGGAAAAGTATAAATATGTATATGAATAGATGTGTGGCATTTAAGACCTTAGAGACTCCAGGGGGCTGTCCGCTGTCTGTCTGTCTAACACTTGCATTTTTATGAGGCCCTCAGGGCTGAAGGTGCGATCGAAAAAGGAAAACCGTTTAACCTGTGGAATTTCTAAAAATATTTTCTGATTTATTTTCCATCGCCCACTGTCGGGTAATCCAGCTCCAGCTCTCAGCTCAACTGTAAAAACCCGACATAATTTTTAATTGTACAAATTTATGACCTGACTGAAGAGTGGAGTGGATGCACTGCTTTATTTGGGCCGGTTGATGATGGCGTTAGCGGTTCTTTTGTCCACATCAACTGCCACAGCATTTTATAACCGATTTATAGTTGACCACTGCAGATAAATAGCTTTGTCCCGGCGCTATTAAAATCAAATAAAATCAATGTTTGACCAAAAACAAAATTTAAAGGTTTCTCTCCGTTTGATTTTCTAGTTTTTTTAATGAATAGTCCAGTGTCCATAAATCAGTAATGTTATATGGCCCCGGCCCACGTCAACTGCATTGTTTGATTGCCAATAAAATTTTGTTGTAATGATGCATTTATAAAAATATAAAAATGTGTGTGCTTTTTTCTCTCCTCCGTTCCAAGGGGCTTTTTAATGCTCACAGCGCGATATTTAAATTAATTTTACTGGGAAAACACTAAAAATTTGGACTGGAAAATGCAGACGATATATGTTCTCAAATGGCTGCATGCTGGGATCTGATATGATTTGAAATATCTGATTCGCTGGGGCAGAGATAAAACGGTAAACTCTGTCATAGGGCCTGCTCGAAAGAGTGAACATACACGGTTGTGTATAGAGTGAAGAAAATACTTAGATATTTACTCTAATATTCTATATATATTTATATTAAGATGAAGAAAAATTCTTATATAAAAAATATGTAAATTATTCATTGTTAAATATTCTTTTTACCGCTTTTATATTTATATTACAATGAAGAAATACTTTAATATAAACTATATATTAATTTTCTATAATGTAATATTCATTCTAATTAATTATATTACTTTTTAGTTCACACTTTTACATGTCTTCAAACATTAGCTAAGAGTCGAGACTTGCACGAGCAGACTATTTTTAACTACTGTTTAGTAACACTCTTTTGTTTGTTATATACTTTTCAATTTGTAGAAATGCTTTTCTCGTAAACAACGCATTTTTATCTGTCTTTTTAGAGTAATTATTCATAATTATCTCTTTTCCCAAGCATATAAAATAAACTGCAGTCTTCAACCTTAGCAGTGAACTGACAAGATGCAGTTAGGTAGGTCGCTATTTACCCCTGGTCTTCAACTCAAACTAATAATGGTATATATTTAGTTTTTGGTCTACTGATTGGTCTGCTGACCCTTACTCAGGCTTCGGATATCTGCAAGGATAAATCCCTTGGTTCCAAGGTTGTGATTCCCAATAACCCACAATCGTACTATGTGTGTATGTCATACCTGGGCAAGATCAAGTACAACTGTGATGAAGGTTTCTACTTCAATGGCGCCGAGGAAAAGTGTGTGCTTAATAGGCCATCCAGTGCAGTGAAAGCATCCGCAGCTGACGGGCATACTGGTCCTACAAATGTGTTCAATATTAATCAAGTCATTAGCATGATTAATCCAATTATTTATAATATATTTGGCTTACCGTGTAAACCCACAACGACACCTTGCATTACTACCACGACACCTTGCACTACTACCACGACAACTTGTGCTACTACCACAAGTACGTACTCCTTATCAGCAGAGCTCCCTAACAATGCATATCTAATACAAAATTATGTTTACAGCATCTAGTTCAAACATCACTACGAGTACTGAAAGCTCTTCTATCACCACTGAAAGCAGTTCTACTACGGATAGTACCAACGAAAGCAGTTCTACTACTGATAGACCTTCAGAAAGTCCTTCTTCAACTACGGATAGTGCCACCGAAAGCAGTTCTACTACTGATAGACCTTCAGAAAGTCCTTCTTCAACTACGGATAGCACCAACGAAAGCAGTTCTACTACTGATAGACCTTCAGAAAGTCCTTCTTCAACTACGGATAGTGCCACCGAAAGCAGTTCTACTACTGATAGACCTTCAGAAAGTCCTTCTTCAACTACGGATAGTGCCACCGAAAGCAGTTCTACTACTGATAGACCTTCAGAAAGTCCTTCTTCAACTACGGATAGCACCAACGAAAGCAGTTCTACTACTGATAGACCTTCAGAAAGTCCTTCTTCAACTACGGATAGTGCCACCGAAAGCAGTTCTACTACTGATAGACCTTCAGAAAGTCCTTCTTCAACTACGGATAGTGCCACCGAAAGCAGTTCTACTACTGATAGACCTTCAGAAAGTCCTTCTTCAACTACGGATAGTGCCACCGAAAGCAGTTCTACTACTGCTACTACTACTCCTAGTTCTACTACGCGTAGTACCACCAAAAGGACTACTACTCCTAGTTCTACTACGCGTAGTACCACCAAAAGGACAACTACTCCCAGTTCTACTACGCGTAGTACCACCAAAAGGACAACTACTCCCAGTTCTACTACGCGTAGTACCACCAAAAGGACTACTACTCCTAGTTCTACTACGCGTAGTACCACCAAAAGGACAACTACTCCCAGTTCTACTACGCGTAGTACCACCAAAAGGACAACTACTCCCAGTTCTACTACGCGTAGTACCACCAAAAGGACTACTACTCCCAGTTCTACTACGCGTAGTACCACCGTAATTTCTACTACTCCTAGTTCTACTACCCGTAGTACCACCAAAAGGACTACTACTCCCAGTTCTACTACGCGTAGTACCACCAAAAGGACTACTACTCCCAGTTCTATTACGCGTAGTACCACCGTAATCACTACTACTCCCAGTTCTACTATGGATAGTACCACCGAAATTACTATTCCTGGTTCTACTACGTGTAAAGGAAGGACTACTACTGAAAGCTCAGCTGAGTGTACTACAACTACATGTTCGCCAACTGTCCACATGATATCTAAATTGCTTGCTCATTTCTTCAATTCTATCTAATTTGAATCTATCGTATGAATCAATGTCTATATGAATCAATACAATTTCTGTAAAATAAGATCTGCATTGCAATATTGAATATTTCTTTCTGCTAATAGTAAACTTATACAATTTGATCAATTCACCTTTAGAAACATTTCCATGGCAGTTCAAAGTTCATTCTGCCATGTGAAGCTGTTGATGGCCCTACATCTGCCGGTGTTTTAGGTAGATGGGATGAAAAAAAATTGATTCGCATAAACAACAACGAGTGGAGCAACAAAAGCGAAAAGCAAATACATGTATAGGTATTTGAACTGGCTTCCCCACTTCTGCCCCGCATCTGATTCCCCTGTTTCTCATATGCATAGAGTATGCTATGAATTTTCGACCAGGGTCTCATATTTCAATTTCGATTTTTGAAAACGATGTGCGAGAGCTAAGCGCAAACAAAATCGACGACAAAGCAGGCAAATAAACAAACAGGAAAATACAGCGAAATACATTCAATGCGTACATACATATATATGTATTTATATGGCAATACATATGTATATGATATACCCTGTGTCGATGAATAGGGTAGGGTGTCATAGTGTTACATGTGAAATGACTGATAGTAAGAGTAAATGTATCTTGATTCCATCATTCACTGAGCAGCAGCAAGTTCTTCCCCCTTTCAGCAGAGTATCTCCGAGTCGTGCACACTCGACTGCCGCTTGTCTGCGCTTGTTGTTTATGTAGCTGTGTGTGTGTGTAGCTTGTGTGTGAGAGCATACTATCTATGCGTTGGACATGAGGACGTATCTGTTACTGTAGCTGTTGCTGCTGTTCGCATAAATGCCATGAAACTTTTGCCCTTGCACATTTGATGCCAATTCCGATGCGTTGTTACTGTTGTTGTTGCTGTTGTTGTTGTAAAAATGTCCAAAAATGAGGCACAAACATGCGCATGAATTTTGTGGCAACTGTGGCACTAACAAGTTGACCAGATCCCAGGAAATGCAAGCGCAAATAAATGAGGCAGTTGTAGTCGCTCTCTGCTCTCTGGGTCTTGTCCCTGTACGTGGCACGTAGGGGACAGTCAGACAGTCAGACTGTCCGCTGCACATGTGGCAGGCAATATTTTAGCCATTTGTAATATTATACTTGATATGTTAAAAAGTTGACCCGCCTGACAAGCCTTTGCATTTCAGATATGGCGAAATTCTATATTATATTGAAAGCGACAGCCATTTGTGTGTGTGGCACGAGACTTGCAGCTGCTTGCCACTTGCTGCCCAGCGGCCAATAGTAGTAGTACAAATGTTTGACCAACACCTCAACGTGCAACATTTGGCTAAAAACCTTTTGGGCTAATTGTTAGGCGTTAGTTCGCGCCTGCCACATGCCGCATGCCGCCACCGCGGGCCACAGACAGGGCTGAGCATTTGCATAAACATGCAACGTGGCTAATACCAACACCAACTTCCGTCTCAAGGCCAAAACTAATACGACCTACGAAAAAAATTTCAATTAACCATTCGCCTAGAAAGCAAACACGAAAAGGGCGTTACCAAAACTTTAGCTCAATTCTAAACTAACTTGGCTAAAATCGTTACGAAAAAATGAACTATAAACCGAATCGACATAGAGTCTAAAGCTAAACCACACTCCTGCGGTTGCACACAGCCAGCCAGTTGAAGGCCAGTCTGAACTTGCCTCACGTCGCTGTAGACAGACAGTGGAGTGATAGAGGGGGCGGGGAGGGAGGGAGGGTGCAGCAAAAACTACCTACCGCCGTTGGCGTTGCGCGTGGGGCAACCAAAAATGGTTGACGACGTCTTCGGCGGCGTCTCGCAAGTGGCGTTTTGTCAAATATTTCAGCGGCCAGAGGACAATTCTACTAACCAGTCTCCTTCCTTAGCTCTTCACGACTTTTATTTAATGAATTTCGCAAATTTTTTTTATTTGTATTTTTATTTTTATTTTCTTATGCAAGAGCATCTCACGCATGCGAAAGGCGCTGAGTTTAGCAAGTCTTGCGGCTACTTCAACTTCAGCAACTGCAACTTGTCTCCGCATACACGATGTGCAAATAATTGTCTCAATTCCGCAGATTCCATGATCTGCCACAAAAAAAACGAAGAGCGAAGAGCAGAAACTTTGTTGCCTGTGGGGCACCTGCAAAAGATTATCGCTATGTCTGTCTGTCTGTACCACAGACTACTGAGCCCACTGTGGCAACTGCTTAGAGGGCAATATTATGTCAAGCATTCGATCAGAAATTCTAAGATAGCTAATAATGTGAGAGAACATGCATATCCATCGGAAACGAACTGCCCTCGTACTAGATGAAAATGCCACGACTATAGACAGTGTCAAGATTATCTATGAATAGAATATTTACAGAAATAACTACGATAATCGAGAGGGTAGAAACTACTATTGTGTGGAAAATAAAGAGCAAGTTTAGTAGTTAACATATGAAAAAGCAATGAATTCGCTTTCAGAAGTAATACATAATCTTGATAATATTGTTATATGACAAACGGCATACAAATAATACTACACAAAAGGTTTAATGAAGAATTGTTGACATAAAGTAAATCTAAAACGTAAACTACATAAATGATTTTGAAAGTAAAAAATATCTATAAAATATTACTCACATTTTACCTCCATAAGAATCAAGGGCTTTATATTACTTCCCATTACATTTTGAGATAGTTTCCATACGTCAAACAAATCAAACCGAGTGGTCTATCTATCAATAAAAGTTACGTACGACTGTTGCCTTTCCAAATGTTCAGAATAATTGTCTAAATGACTGCTAATATTTCACAAAATATTCTGTGCTTTTTTCTATTTTTAAAAGATTTTTTAAATAAAGGAAAAATACTCCTAAAAGCATAAAAAATCTTCACATAAAAGTTTACACAATACGCATTACTTTTTCTACTTTTATAAAAATGATCTGGAGTTTTTTAAAAGATTTTTCAAATAAATTCAAAAAACATTAAAAGCACTCAAATCTTCACATAAAAGTTTACTCAATACTTTTTCTATTTTTAAAAAAATTTGACCTTTTTCTTGCTGTTCAAATTAATCCACACTTAGGTCACTTTGAACCAAGGTCATATTGAACTCTCAGCATGTAAATCGTCTCACTTTTATGCCATTTTACTATAGTTAATATGATACGGACTGGCAATTACCATGAATTTGAAGCTACAGCTCATCACGAGCTACGTAAATTGCTTTAAGCCCGCAGAAAAGAGAGTTGAGCCAATGCAACGTAGATGACAATGAGAGCCTTGGCCCTGAGTAGAGAGGCAGCAGCAGCAATAACAATAACAGCAGTAGCATTTTGGCCGAAACGAATGGCCTTTTGTGAGCCGAAAATAACAACAGCAACAACAAGCAGAATCGTCAGTCAATTGCTAAACGATTTGGAGTATGCGCGACAGGTATGAGCCTGAAGCAGAGACTGAGCCTGAGCCTGTGCTTCAGCTGGAAAACTGGCGACAATTTTTAGCAATTGTCTCTGGACTAACAGCAGCAGCAGCAACAATGAAATCGACAACAACGATGGAGGTCGTCGCATTGCTCGCATAGCCGACAATGAAAAGCGCCGCAAATTGCAACTTTGCAACCTGGCAACTTGCAACTTGCATACAAAAATCTGTTTTTGAACTTGGCTTTTTGTTTTTGGCTTGATAATTGCTAGTGAATGAAGCTGAGGCTGAAGCTGTGGCTGTGGCAACATTTAATTGTTGTCGCTACTGTTTACTCGTTTGAACCTGTCTCAACAGACGAGGTACAGGTACAGGTAGAGGTAGAGGTAGAGGTTCAGGGTCGGTGTCTTGGTCTTGGTCTTGCTCTTGGGGGTTGAGGTTTGGGTTCAGGTTCAGCTTCAAGTTTTTGTTGCTGTGTTTTGTTTTTGTGCGTGGGCAGCTTCAATTACGTGCGCTCCCGCTGTGGCTTGACGCATGCTTCAGTGAGCAGCAAGGCAGAAATAAAGGAGAAACTAATTAATAAATTAATTATGCCATTACAATAATACACACACAGCCACACACGCACTTTAATTATGAATATTTTCATGCTGAAATATGCATGCACTGGTTGTTGTTGTTGTTGTTGCCACGGGAGTTGACTTAATTAGCCACCCAGCGCGTGAGTCAGAGTCAGTGCAGCCCTTGTTGTCTGTCTGCCACATGTGGCATGTTGCAGCCCAGCTGAGTTTTTCTTATGCTGCCTTTTTTGGCAGCTCATTAGCGTAGAGAATTTGTACATATTAAATGGCCAAAATATGCCACAGTGCACTAGCTACAATACTATATACTCTACTCTACTCGTGTATGGAGAGATACCATGCAGTTGATTTGAATTTTATTTCCATGTTAACAGTTCTATTATCCTTGTGGCTGTATCTGTCCCAGACCAAAGCAAAGGCACAGGCCCAGGCCGTATGACTATGATATATCGCGGCATTTATGTGTGTGCGCACAGGTAAATATATCAGCTAGGCAAGGTCATAAATATTAATTGTGTTTTTCGGGCACGAGGGGTGGCAGGTGGCAGGGGGAGGCAACTGACTCCAAAGACGTGGCAGGCAGGGAGACAAAGACATAGCAGTGGGCAGGGTTCAGGAACTGGAAATGCCTTTAATTTTGCATGTAGAGTGTGTGCGAGTGTGTGTGTGTGTGTGTGTGTGTGTGTGTGAGTGTGTGTTTAGCCTGTGGCTAGTGTTGCTCGTTGTTGTTGTTGTTGCACTTTGAATTGTTGTTGCCATTATCAATCGATCGAACGCGAGCTGCATTTGCTTAGCGGCCTCAACTACAACTCGAATCAATAACAACAACAACTGCAACAACTACAACATTGCAACACTGCAACATGTTGCCAATATTGTTAATAAATATTCTAGATTTACAGCGTATTGTACGAGTATGTATGTGCTATCAGTGCTGTAGATACCCTGTATCTACTACTACACTCAGCCACAAATTGCATAAATTTTTGTAAATTTAAAGCTTGAATTAAAGCTTAAGCTATGAAGAACTTTTTATTGAATTTTTAATAAATTTAGAAACAATATTTTATTTGAATTTCAGTCTATATGAATAGAACTTTTCATTAAAATGCTTTGAAAATATTCTTATTTATTAATTTAATTACCAAATCTTATAAAAATGTTGTTAAATATTTCTTAAAATGTATAAAAAAAATGGATGCATATATTTATTTATTTATAAAAAAAAACAGTATACAGAGAAAAATATCAAAAATTCCGTATATCAATCGTTACAATTCAATCTTGATATCTCACTATAAAAGGAAATGCTAAAACCAAGAAGAAATTTCTTTTCAGTTTTTTTAATATTTACCTTTTATTAAGTAATTGTATTCTCATATTAAAAACAGATTTTAATCATTGCCAAACTTATTCCATTTTGTCCCACAATATTTTAAAGAATTTTTAACTTATTTTAAGAATAACATTCGTTATACAAGAAGTTTTTTTCGAAGATAGCGAATTCTTAAACATATTTGCTTTTAATTTAGCTTATTATCTTGTTTGATATAATCTGCAGTAACAAAGTTCTACTCAAATATTTGCTGCTAGTTTAGTGAGTTAGTTTTTACACATTCCGAAACATTAAACTTTCCCACTTATCTAATCTGGGTCTGATGTATAGTAAGCCATGGCAGAGCACCAAAGAGAGTAGACAGAAATGCTGGAAATAAAAGATGTTGGCACTGGCAATTGCAGCGCATAAACCAAGTGGCCTGCAGTCAAAAAGTGTAGAGTTTGGAGAGTAAGGAGCAGTAGAGTAGGGTAAGGGAAGTGGGTAGAGTGGAGAGAATGAAGCGTGGAGAGTTGAGTTATTCATAAGCGTGGCGCTGCTGTGATTAATATCCCAGGAATGCAGTTTATTGTTGTGCCAGGCAGGAGCTGAGGCGTGGCAGCAAAGAGACAAATGCAAGTGTGGAGGAAGAGTGTGTGGAGTGGCAGGAGGGTGTGCAAAGGTGGCATATATGTATGTGTGTGTGTATCTGTGTGTTAGATAGCGACAGAGTAAGCTACACTGTAGTTCAACGCAAATTTGTGTGCATTATTTTTTGGTTTTTTCTCTGTTGCCGCAAAGCTTTTTTCCTCGGCTATTTTAGCTCAGTTATAAATTACTGCAGTCCATAGCTAATATATATGTATGCGTGTGTGTATGAGTGTGTGTGTGTGTGTGTATTGCTTGCATAATCTGTATGCTGAAATCTTTAGCATCCACTTGCGCATATGCAGAGGCCAAAAGCATAAGCAAAGAGGCAAAGGCAAGTGCAACTATGTACCTTCCCCCTCTGCATTGCCCCTCTACACACCCGCACCCCTCGATTCCATGTGTAGAACAATAGCTTGAGCTCTGGAGCACAATGGAGCCGCGGAGCTGTTGGTGGAGCATAGCTGAAGCTGAATGGCCGCCACTCTCATAATAGAGTCATAAAATTTTAGTGCGCCGCTTGGGTAAATCTTCCCCTCTTGATTTCTACTCCCCTGTGGCGTCCCTCGACCGCATCCCAGATGGCTTCAACTTCAAGACCAAGACCATGTCCAAGTCCAAGTCCAAGTTCGAGTTCGAGTTCGAGTCCAGAGTCGTTTCGCTTTGTTGGCCATTGTCCGGGGCATTTACTTGGGCCATAGAAATATATAATTGTGATTAATTATACGACATAAAAATGTTTTAGATTCAACATTTTGATGCATTTATTAACCGAAAAATCACTTGAAATAAGCGGTTTTTAAAACATTGTATGGTAAACTGCCAACTGCCAACTGCCTCAGGGGGAAGGGAGTACTGTAATGCTGTACCCAGATCTATTATCAATTGTAATAAAACTTGGCTTTTACTGCAACTGGGCTTTGAGGCACTCTTAAGCCACTTGGCCTATAATCATGTGTACTTTTCGTATGGTTATTGAATACTTTTCGACTCATTTTGAATGCAGCCAAAGGTAAACAAGTACTGCTCGAATTGAGCTTAATTGAGCATAAGTATTCGATGCTGCTGAAACTCTGAAACTCTTTTCTCTATCTATGCATTTGTCGGCAACAATAGCGCACTTAACAGACAGACTCTGCCCGAGCTTCGTTATCACACAACATGCCAGCACAGGGGAATTGTTTTGGGCCTACAGTCTACAGTCTGAATGATGCCGCCTAAGACAATGAAATGAATGAGGACAACAACAACAACAACAACAAGAGTTAGTGGTACCACAATACATCAACTCTGCTGCATTTCAGGCCCATCAAACGCATTGACATTGAACAATTGCGCGTAATGTTGTCGTACACTTGACAAGCGCGCAAATTGTAGTGCTACCTGTGCCAGCTACCAGCCACTAGTTCCTACTGCTAGTCGGTACTACTACTAGCTGCCAGTTGCCAACTCTTTGACTGGCCTAAGCGAAAGCTGAAATCTCGATCAGAAACTGACGAAAAGTATTGAGTGATTGGCTAGATACACTGTGACTCAGTGAGAGACTACTACTACTACTACTACTTCTACTACTACTTCTACTACTACAACTAAGTACTACTATACTATACTCTATTAGTATGTTAGATACTCTTATAATATGAAAAATAACTGGTCCTTCCAAAGGTGAATCTTTGGCTTCTAGCAGCCTACCTCACAGCTCATCATAATCTCAAGTTTAGCCTTCACAACTCACGACTCAGAGAGACTTTGTAAGTCAGAAGACGACATATTATGTATATAATTTTCCTATAGTATCTAGCCATAATATAGAGGAAAAAGTATCTATGTTGACAACAGATGCAGAAAGATCCAACAAGACACTTACACTCCATCAGAGGCTAGAGGGTCTTATGGACTGATAGATATCACTTTATTTCAAAGTAAAAGAATATTTTTAGACGGAGTTAAGTACACAGATTTATGCTCATTCTACACAGTTTTGTCTGCTCATATATCAAATATATTTCAGTCAATCTATGTGTGTGTCCAGCACTGATGAGTTACTCTATAAGGCAGCTAGGCAACCCACTGTATAACTCACTCAAGAGAGTATCTAGGAAAGCGCTAAGGAACCTAATAAACTTAGTAATAAAGTCAGTGGATCTGCCGATATAAATCTAACGCTAGGGTATGCATTCAAACGCTGTCATTACGGATCAATAGGTGATTACCTAACCTAAACTATAGCTTGCCTTCCCTCTTCCCTCTACTACTCACTAGTCTCTGTCCTGATGACACACTCTCACATACTGCCCTAAGTTAGGGTATAGAAAACAGCAAGTTGCCACAGAATTTGATGGAAATTGTCAGAGTTGTCCGTCTGTCTGTCTATCAGTCTCTCAATCCGTCTGTCTGTTCATCTGTTCGTCTCGAGGCTATCGTTTGATTCGTTCATTGATTCGAGCATGTTGCGTTACCTAATGAAGCGAGGACATTGTGTGGCACACACAGCAAAGCCCGAAAAACAAGACAAGCAACGGCATGTCAGCTTCATTGGCCATTTGCCAAATATGCAGCGACAAGGCTCCGCTAAATGTTAACCAGATTAATAAGCCACATGTCTGACTATCTCCTCTCCTGTATATACACCATGTGGGTGCTATCAATAGAGGCACAAACATAATGAATCGAGTGCAATTGCACAGATAGCAAAAGTCAAAAGTCACGAAAACGTTCTTTCTCTCTGTTTCTGTTCTTTTTCATTACCAAATTTGGTTTAGGCCATATATTCTATTAAGCCGAGAGCCGTAAAAGATTTGAACTGTAAAATGCATTTTGTGGCAGGCCTTAAAAGGAGCTGCAGGAAAAAGTAAGCAAAACGCACGATAAAAAGTGCAAAACTTTGTTTGTGCCACCACCACTAAACGAACCACATTGAACCACCACACTAACAAACTGCCCAAGCAACCACCGAGACTCAGCGGGTAACTGAGAAATCTATTTTCAAGGTGGAATTGCGAGTTATGGTTTCTTTCTTCGCACTGCGTATCAGTAACCCAGTAAACAGCTTTCTCTATACACATTTCCCATATGCATTCTTTATGGCAAAATGCCATAACACAATCATTATAAAACGGTTTATTATGCCATTGGAATTTCTTTTTGAATGCAAATTGCTGTAGCAGATGCTAGGAGTCTCTAGCTTGGATAGATAGTTTAAGGATTAAGCTAAGATCTGGAGTTGTGACTATCCAAGAAGGTGGAGAAATAAAATGGTAGTAATCGAAATCAGTAAAGACAAATGGTAGGGTTTTATAATGAATAATTCTTTCATTATTCTTCATTGCATTCTGCCTAAGATTTCTGCTCACTTGATGACTTACTATTTAGTTTAGTTTGGATTTTAGTTTACATACCTAAAGGAGTTTAGTGGTAGGATTAACTGCTTCAAACTTGGTTTAACTTTTCTGGCAGAGAACACTTGAAGTATTGCTTAAAACTACTACTAACATTCAACTACTATTGATTCCACTTGATTCCACTTTGTTAAACTATCTTGAGTTTAGTTTGCAGTTGGTTTTATTTCCCATATCCCAAAGAGTTTATCAGGCTTATCTGGCTTCAACTTTTCTGGCATATACTATACTCGTTGAATACTACTCTTGATTCTACTTTGAGTAACCAACTAAATCGCTACTCGTAGAGCAATTGAAGCTGCTTATTGCAACTACAGCTGCAGCGGCCTTCAGTCGTGGCTAATCGCAGGCACTTGCCCCCGGAACCAATTGGCAGACGGCTTAGACGGCTTATTGGTAGCCACTAAACTATTTACGTTTTCCAAATTATGTTGTACCTCAGGTAGTTGCAATTGGGGTATATAGGTTGCAAAGAGAAAGGGGTAATGAATCCAAAAGATATTAACAGATGCTTTAGATTTATAGAATATTTATTGGGTACCTCTTAATACCCAGTATCCCCTTTAACTTGGCCTCTTCTGCACTCCCTTTACAGGGTATTTTTCACTTCCAACTTTTCTCAGTTCTTTCCATTCTGTCTGTCTTATCAATAATTTTGAGCTGCTCGAAGAAAGTTTCTGCAACGAGGTTGCATTTTATGCATGCGACCCCATAAGGTCGACCTGCTCCTGTGCCCCCTCTCCGGGACTCTCGGAGGCAACAACAGCAGAGGCAGCTGTCTGTAGTTGCTCATAAATTGCATCTGAGTGGAGCGCGAGCGTGAAACTTGAGGGAACTCAAGCAGAAGCTGTAGAAGCAATAGCTGGTTTGGTTTCTGCTCCATCATTAGCTTGATTGAATCTTATTGTTGGCAATTAACCTGAGCAGCCATAAGGCCAAACGAACTACTGTTGCACTGTTGCTGTGGTAATAACTTCATTTGTTGCAACACATGACACAACATGTCATCCGCCGATGCCACAAACTAATTGCCAACGACAAGTCGTCTCGATTAATTAGCCCAAACGCCAAACGAATTAGACCACAAACGCAAGTGTAACCGCATCTCATCTCTATAGACTCTAGACTCGAGACTCTGCACAATTTGCATGCTCACACGAACCCACTGTAATATCATGATGTGAAAAGTAAAAACCTCTCGCATATTGTACACCAAATTTCACTTAAGAAGCAAAGGAGTGTTCACAGTAAACGTTGACTAAGTCGAACAGCAAAACGATTTGTCAGACTGACATCTCGGGGAGTTTTACTTTTTTTCAACTCATTTGAGACTTCACTTCCTACTTGAGTTTTGAATATTCGCAACTGCAATTGCGTTTTGCCAGTGTTTACTTACTTAACGCAGAGGCGAACTCATTGACTCGACAGTGGGTTGAAGTAGGTAAAGTCGAGGCAAAAAAGAAATGAAAAGAAAAGCTAGTCTGATACGATAAAAATATGCTATCTTTTTGATAGGATAGAAAGGTAAACTATTGGGTTATATTATACAATACTACGACTATATTCTTACGTTATATGCAAGCAACAAGAGGGTGCTGTAGGGTGCTTAGGATAGTCCCACTAAAAGGCAGTAGTAGAATCAAGTAGTAGGAGTAGTCCAAGCGAGCTTTAATTATCATATCTAACAAACTTTTGTTCTACCTCAACTTCCCTACACTCTCTACCCTCTCCCCAGTACACTCTACTTTCATTTTCATCCACATTTTCAACACTTTGGCCCACTGTGCGATCATCGCATGCAGATGCAGCGCCTTTGTCATGACATGACAGCAGCCTAATTCATCATTATGGAGCTACACGGCCTGCTCTGGCCTAGCCAGCTCTCAATGAGAGTTTTGTCGCGACTTTCGCTAGACGTTTGCATGCTACAAGTTGCCCCCAATCCCCCCTTCCCTCACCCCTCTGCTGCCCATCAGTCGATCTCGTTAGACAGCAGGCATGCCCGTGCCATCAGAGTCTCCTCCTGGTGGTGGTGGTGGTGGTGGTTACCATGTGGCATGTCTGCATGGATTTGACTATCCTCTCGATGTGCGCTCAGTGATTCATTCATGCGCAGTAGTTGGATTTTTCGCTTGCATGCAGCTGACAATGATGATAATAATGATGATGCATGTGCCATGCACAGGGGAGAGAGCGGGGGGATAACTGTCGATAGCCTGCCGATGATTCGCCTTCAACCACAACCACAGCATCCAGTGGAACGACGACATTATCGTCAGGCTTCAAGTCAGAAGTCAGCCGATGTCAGTTGCACTGGAGTCTGTCTGTCTGTCTGTCTCTCTGTCAGCTGAGCTCTCTGTACCTCTGCTTATCCGACAATGTATCTTGCGGTGTGGGCTTGCCACAGCCGAAAACCCAATGGAAAGTTATTGAAAGTCTGTAAAACGTCAATCTATTGTGCCCCAACAACAGAAATAACACAGCAGAAGAGAAGAGAAGAGAGGCAAAGAGAAATATATACATAGTACATATTGCAACAGCCAAATGCAACAGCTCTATGGTGGCATAGTTCAACCTTTGGGGTTGTCGTAATAAATCCAAACGAATTGAGCTTGTGAGATTTCTTTGGGGTAATTAAAGTTGCCAGATATCTAAATCTAATTAACCTCTGTGGAATACTTCACTTTTGTAAGCTTTCAATAAATATTTAAAGATATAGAATAATCAAGAAGTAAAGTAAAGTAAGGAAGGTAGAATGAGATCTGTGTAAGCAAAGCAGGGAAGGTCGAAAGCGACCTAAGTGATTTTTATATGTCCGAGTTTTTTAAGTAGGTTGAGATACTTTTACTTATTGTGAGTGGAAGTAAACTGAGGATGTTTTAATTAAGATTTTGTAGACAGAAAATAATGTTATTGAAATAGGAGAAATTACAGAAATAATAACGACTCTAAATCCAATGAATGAAAGTGAAAAATAGCACTTACTTTGGCAGAAATATAATCTCAAAGCAAACTCTGAATAGCCTGAAAGTTTAATAAATAAAAGACAGATATTTGAGTTACAGAAATCAAATTTTAAAGAATAATTGTACTAAATAATTTAATTTGATTTTTTAAGAATTTAATATAGATATTTGTTGAAGTATATTTACAATTTCGTTATGTTGTTTTTCACTCATGTTGTTTTTACTATTAATCTAGAATTTAGTAGAACTTTTGCCAGTTTGCCAAAACCCAGTTCATAATCTCAGACCTCGCTTTAGTAAAAAGGTGTCAACTAACTATTTCAGTAGTTAGCTTAGTTAATCGCTGAAGCATATAGAAGAAATGCAAATGGCATGCACGACTTCATTATAAGGTGACCTCATATGCATCATCCAGTCACTGTGACTGTGACTCGTGACAAGTCTGAGTCTGTTAGACTAACTCTAACTAGCCTCGATTCTGATTAGAGGGGGAAAAGGAAAAACTTTCGTTTTGCAGCTCATCAAGCGCTTGGAAAATGCACGAAAAATGTGCCTCAAATTTGTTTGTCATAGCAGTGAGTGGGGGGAGGAGGGTAGGAGGCGGGAGGTGTACTTGTATGTCCATTAAATGCCTGGATTTGGTTGTCGCTAATGAAGTCATAAAACCGCATGACATTTGCGCTGCCTCCACACGAAAAACAGATCTCACTTTACTTCTTTTTTTTTTTTTGTTTTTTTGTTTTTTGTGACTGTCAGACGATCCTGTTGGGCGCTGTCGTACACACAATTGTCTGGTCGAAGCATGGACTTGGACATGGACATGGTTCAATCGTTCCAATATGCAAATGGACCGCCGCCCGCTGCCACCCACCCAGACGAAGACAACGGAGACCAGACAGAGGATCCATATGTCCATATGCCTCATATCGTTCATGAGATCTTTCGCTTTCGATTGGGCCTCTTTACGACATCGTGAGGGAGCAGGGAGCGGGAGAGGGAGAGATTGAGAAAGAGAGTGTATGGAGTGGGAGCACATTGGGCAATCTGACTGCGCTTTATATTCGGCTTTGGCTTTGGCTTTATCTTGCTCACAGATTTTTGCCTCGTTTCGTGCTGCAAATATGCAAAAATGTGGCAATGCCACAATGAGAGGAGAGACGCGACGCGCGACGCTTACACGTCCCTGGCACACGTTGCGAGGGCCTTTCGTGTCATAAATGGCATAAATATTCCCATCTTGACCGGGCAACCTAAATATACGTATATATATACATGCAGCTCTTCCCCTTGACTGAGTCTCTTTGTCCATGCCTCATTCTTTGCAAAATTATAACAATATGCGATCGCAACTTTCACTTTTTGCGCTGCTGATCTTTTCTTATGAAAATGAAATTAAATCGTTTTTCATTTTTATTTGAAATTGGCAATGAAGTCAGCGATAAGGTTTATGGCAGGTCCGGGTTGGCTGGAGGGAATAAATAAGGCCAGAGAATGAATGAATTAAGCTGCAGCTGAACTTGGCTTAAGCGAACTTAATTAACGTTTTTTATAAGGAAAAGATACATAGTATTTTTAAAGATTTTTTCAAAACATACAAACCTTATTTACCTCTATAATATAACACAATTTTAAACTAGTTTTAGGCTATATTTTATGCAACAATTCTATGTTCTTCCCCACCTGAAAAACATTTAGTTATGTGTATCAAATGCCATCAATAAAATGCCACAAATTTGCAGATTTATTGGCCTCATTTCAGTCAATCGAGTAGATCTATAAAAATGCTAATAAAATAAATAAAATGCACACATTGTTAAATGGATTATTCATTGGCTCAATTTGCTAAATGGTTTTCAAATAAAAATCAAACAACAGCAGGTTTATTTTATTTATATTTTTCAATGATTTTATTTCGATTTTTCCTTCATTTGTTTTCATGTTTTTATTTATTTTTTTGTAGTTTTTTGTAGTGTTTTTTGTATTGTTATAATTTTATTGCCGTGCCTAATGTATTGCTGCACAATGTGAAATGAATTTGTTGTGAAAATGATTAGTTTGTAATTGCAATTGTCAAGTTGTAGTTGTAGTTGTATTCGTAGTTATTGTTTACAATTTGTCCACATAATTAGTTTTGGGGCTATGCTAAATTGGAACATTCTGAGTTGCGTTTAGTAGTTTGATATCTATTTAATTATTCAAGTAACTGATGTTTATATAGTTGCTAATTATGTGTATTATATCGTTATTATTTATTACCATAAACATTACCATTATCAATATTATTATTTTCGATATACATATTTGTGCATTTAATGAATAAATATTTAAAATACAATATTGCAGTTGGGGTTTCTTTTTTTATTTTAATTGCTATAACTAATGAATATAAAATAAGCTTAATGCAAGAGTCGAAGAGTCGCATAGGTCTAATTAGATTTCTCTGTTTAACTACTAGAAATAGTTTGTACATAGCAACATTATGACTTAAATGACTAGTCTTTGGTTGTTGTAAGTTGTTGTTGTTGTTGTTGTTGTTGTATAAACATAAATATAACTTGAACTTTGTAGAGGAATGTTCCGTGAATCTGGCTTCCAGCTTATGCAATGCGTAATAATACTTAATATTTATTGTAATAATTAGAAATTTATTCTCAATTCTCGTTGAGTTGAGTTGAGGCAACTGCTCTGGCGTATAATTGCCAATTGGAGCGAATTGCAAACAAGTACATCAAACTTTATTTACAGTGTATATATACAATGAATGCCTGGCGAGTTGGTTAAGTACTTTGTTTCATTTCGTTTTGTTTTGTAGTTTGTTTAAGCTTATTTGATATGCATGACATGAATTTATTATTAGCTCTTTCCTGCTTTAAATGTGGAAAATGTTTTAAGCGAGATTTTTACTTGAAAATATTTGATTTGATTTTTATTTAACTGGGGAATATATTGAAGCTCTCTGTGTGTGTGCGAGTGTGTGTGGAGTGTGTGTTTGCCCCTTTGTTCTTTTATATAGAAGCCCCAAAGAACATGACCAATATTTGCCAAGCTTTTCAGAGTTAACATTTTACAGTTTAAGTTTGGATTTTACCCCCCGCCTTCCCATTTTCTTTATCTTCTTATTTTTCCATTTAGTTGTTGTTGTATTTTGTGCTGCTTTTCCTATGGCAATCTAAACTATTTGCTTTTGTAATTACAAAACAGGAGGAATGAAGTGAAAAGCCACAAAGTTTTGGGGTGTCATTGGCAGACTGAGTGCATGTCAGCAGCTACACACACGCACACACACGCACACACACATGCACTCAGTAAAAATGTCTATTTAGTCGACTAAAATACAGCAATAAGTACTCAAGTAGGACTTAGCATATACCCTGTACTAGCAGCAAGGACACATCACAGTAAATGTTAAATGTAGTTCAATTAAATAAAATCAAATTATAAACTGTTAAAGTGCACTTCAAACTGTCAGTTGTACTATAAGCAGCTTTTAACTACTATAATAAATTGTTTAACTAATTGAGTACAAAAGTTTTGCAAAATAATTGAGCAACAGACACGTAGAGAAAGCAGTGCTAAGGTACAGTTTCACTCTCTGGCTAAAAATACAGTCAAACTGCTCTAGAATAAACAAGTCAACAGTTGAAAAATATATTAAAATAAATAGAAAATTTTAAAACAAATATCAAAACAAACACAAACTAAGGGTAAACTGTTTAGAAAAAGTCTATAAAAGTGTCAAATGTTAACATAGTATTATGCAGGAAGTACAGGAAGTACAGGAAGTACTGCTCTAAAATAAATAAGTGTAAATTTCAATAAATGAAAATTTTGAAAACAAATATTGTAACTGTCAAAAAATATTAATGTAGATATTTAGAAAAAAATCTATAAAAATGCCAACAGAGAGGTCAATGAATGTGGCCAAAAAGTACAGTCAAACTGCTCTAAAATAAGTATGCCAAAAAACAGTATAAAGTTCAATAAATGCTATATTTTAAAACAAATATTAAACGGTCAAATAATATTGATATAAATATTTCGAAAAATGTCTTTTAATATTGCCAACAGAGTGGGTAATGTAATTATTCTTACAGTGGAAAAAAGTACAGTCAAACTGTTTTTAAATAAATATGCCAATAAGCAGATTACATTTTAATATATTTAGAAACTTTAAAATAATTATTGAAGATAAAAAAATACTAATATAATATATAGGAAAAATCTAGAAAATTTAATTCTTAGTTAAGTCGAAGATTTGTAAGAAAAAACAAGCCTCAAATGTTTTAACCTTATTCAAAAATTAGGAAGACTATTGGAAAACAGTTTAATAAAATATAGAAAATTCTAAAAGGTCAGCTAGCATTTTTTGCCATTTTTATTTCCTCAAATAAAATCTATAAATTCAGCAGCATTCAGTTGTCGAATATTGTCGAATAGTTGCAGCAAATCTCTAGACTCTTAGAGTACTCGTATTACATCAAAATAACTGCTGTAAAATGGCTTTACTGTACCAGTCTGATCTAGTGTTTATCTGGCTGTAGTTTAGTTAAAAAATTTGCACAAATCAACGTATCAATATGCCCAATTGTCAATGCTTAGAGCTCTGAAACAAATACACACAGACAGGCAGCAAGTGCAGGGAGACAATAACGAATAACGAATAACGATTTAAGCAACAAAAAAGCACGCTCTCTATTTGCTTTAATCTGACGAAAATCCCTGTACTAATGCCGTACGGCAATAAGGGATAAAACGTGCCCAGCATGTAAAGAGCAAGCCAGTCTGCTGCTGCCACACCTAACCCCACTGTACGCTGTACACTCACCCCACTGTACACTCCTTGCCTCCTTAGTCGGTCGGTGTCTGTCTCCTAGTCTGTGGGTTTTACGGTTTTCGATAGTTTGCGAAACGGAAGTGGAAGTGACACTAAATTCGTTTCGGTTTTCCCAATTGCAGACACACACACACTCTCACACACACACACACACACAGAGAGAGATGTGTGTGCGTATCCTTATGAACTGGTTTCGCTGGCACACAAAAATAAACTTCACAAAATGTTACGTGTAATCCTTTTTATGATCTGCACTAGAATTTGTGAGCCGCATTTTAAGCAGGCGACAGACGCAGACACAGAGAGAGATACAGACGTATGGTAGACTTGCCGCATGTTGCATGTTGCTCGGCAACATGTCACTGCCAGATCCAGCCGCTGCTGAGGCTACGCCGACGCTGACACTGCGACCAGGCGCAGCTCTCGGCTGTCTCTCAGCTGGCGACCACCATGGTGCCGCCCGTGGCCGGGGGCCAGTGATGCGGCGGGGGTGGGGGTCCCTCGTTGACCGCTGGCGTTGATGTGAGCGACGACATGGAAACGGAATTGGAATTGGAATTGCAATTGCTGCTGCTGCTGCCATGCAACTGCTGCAACTGTTGCGGCTGATGATACTCGGGCTCCTCATACGCGGCATCATCTTCATCGCAGTCATGCGGGTAATGTTGCTGCTGCTGTTGCAGCTGTAGTGTTGCTGCTGCTGCTGCTGCTGCCGGTGCTGTTGCTGCGTGATGGTGATGATGATGATGATATGAGTGGAAATAATGTGGTGGCTGCTGTTGACTTGCCGCTGATGGCGACACGGACAACATGGACGCCGTGGGCGGCATTGGCAGTGGCAGTGGCAGCGGCAGCGGCTGCAGACCACGTATGCTATCCGCCGGATGCGCTGTATAGATGTTGCTCCTTCTCAGATGATTGTTGTTGTTGTGATGATGGTGCGCACTGCTGCCGGCAATGGGTGCACCACTGCCACTGCCCCCCGTGCCGCCAGCACCGTTGCCATGGGCGCGTTTGTTGCGCGACCACCACTGCACATGTGTGTCTGCAAGGAGAGCGGGGAGAGAGTCAAAGCAAAGGCACAAATTGTTGGTAAATCTGGCAGAGATTAAAGACTTAAAAGGAAGCAAGAGTGGGCACTCCGCTGTACTTACCATTGCGATTGTTGGAGCTCTTTTTGCGCCTGCAACGCACCACGGCAATCATGATGATGGCGCCCAGCAGCGCCGACAGCACGGACACAATGATCAGGGTCAAAGGCCAGCCCAGTTCCGTGGCCTTCTCTGTAAGGATCAAAAGAAAAAAGGGGAAAGGTTTTAGCAAGTGTAAGAGTTGTGTTAGACCCCTTTCCCTCCCTCGCCTCGTCTTATCAGCTTACCTATCGTGCCCTCGAACATGAATGTGCTCTTGGTGGGCATGGCCCAGGAGCATAAATCACATGTGGTTAGGCCATCGCTTAGCACCGGCTCATCCACAAAGAATGGCGGACGTGGTGGCGGGGGCACAAATCTGCCATTCCATAAGCCCTGCTCGCTGGCATCGAAGGCCATTGGGGAGCCAAACAAATCGTCATCGTCATCGAAGATGTCGAATGTCACATCACCAAAGCTGCTCAAGTCCTGCTCCGCTGAGCTGGCCACCAGGCTCTCAATACGCGGCGGGCTGAATGTGGGTAATGCTGCGGCTGCGGCTGTTGCAACTTGATTTACAACGTAACTGAGACGCGCATCCTGGCCAGGCGGCAGCAAGTTGACCATTGTCCTGGCGCTGCCACTGACACTGGCGCTGGCACTGATGTTGGCAATTGATGGCATGGCAATCCTTTGACTGGCACTTAGAGCTGCTGCTGTTG
This sequence comes from Liodrosophila aerea, assembly GCA_035045005.1. Taxonomy (NCBI): domain Eukaryota; kingdom Metazoa; phylum Arthropoda; class Insecta; order Diptera; family Drosophilidae; genus Liodrosophila; species Liodrosophila aerea. Next base: position 1,218,412 of record JAWNNL010000805.1, on the reverse strand, counting down.
CTGCATGTTGCCAGCTTCGCCTTGGCCTGGAAGAACATAAAGAGAGAACACATAAATATTTGTCGTTGCCAATTATAGTCGTCTTAATTGTGCTGTCAATATGGCCTAAGACCCATGCAGACTTTAAGGCTTTTCCCATTTTTCATTTCTCGTGCTAATCCTGGCGAGCTTTTCAAGTGGAAGTGAGAGTCATGCATCACATGCCAAAGCCACGTCAGCAAACGTTTTTCAATGACTGTTTTCTACCTATTTCCAATTTGTATCTCACAGATACATGACATGCCCCCCACTCCATCGCTGTGTATCTTTTCAGCTGGAAATTGAATTTTTGAGCAGCATTGGCAGCTCTCGGGCTGATATACTCTCCAGTTCTGCAGCACAAACGAGAATTGACAGCTTGACAGTTTGATATCAGTCTGAAAGTCAGCATTAGTTACAGTTTGCTACTCGAATTTGCTATATTAAAAAACAGACAACAACAATCCCTTGCATTGTCTATGTATCTCTCTAAATATTAGCTACCATTACACGTTCCCAAACGAACTCAATTTGCGAATCGTTGAGAAACAATAATCATGATAAATTAACACTAATTTGCAAGCACCAACTGCAGCAGCATTTGTTCTCTTCAATCTAGGCAGTGGCTGGGTTGAAGGGGGGGCTTTCATTCTGGTATTTCATAGGCATTTGCTAAATAAGCTAATCAATAGCTGTTAAACAAACAGTGTCTCTTCTCTCTATGAGTTGCTGTGGGAATTTGTGGAGAGTCATGGGAATTGATTTCTACATAAAATGCAGCAAATGCTTAGATGTGGCAAGTAGTTGCTAAAAGGTCTGCTTAGGAGTAGCAAGTGATACTATTAGCAAGCTAAAATTAGTTTATATTATAGAACATGCTTGCTAGAGTTACCAGAGTTAGCACTAGCGATTATATCAAATTGTAGAGCATTATAAAAGGGTAACATTTAGCAGCAATATTTGTCTACAGCTTATTTATAGGTAAATTAAAAATGAAATTCAATAATCCAACTGATTAATTTCAGCTTCTATTATGCTGTAAATTAAGCTCTATTTGACTAAGATTTAAGAGTAATTTTGATGAAATATTTCAATGATTTTGGCAATAATTAAATCTGTAATTTAATACAGCATTATTGTAGATAAATAATAAAAAGAATTTCAATTGTTAATCTGCCAAACTACATGCGCCTTTTGAGCTGTAAGTCAAGCTGTAATTTCCACTAAAATTCCATTAAAAATATATTTAAAATTTAAAATATTTCAGCATTACCTAAGCTAACTATTTTTATGCGATATATATAAATATCTATAAAGATAATAAATTTCATAGGCCTTACTCTTAAGCTCCTTAATTTTATAAGGCAGCAAATACAGCTGACACTTTCTTAGCATCCCATTTTAGTATTTACTTTACAATTATTCGAAATATTTCAACAATACTATGCTCTAATTTTAAATGTAGATTATATGTAATGCATATAATCTTGCATTCAAATTTCAATCTACTAACTAAGCTGCAAGTCAAGATATATATTTTATCACAATATTTCAATTCTTTTACATATATTTTCTAAATTTTATGTACTAAACTGCAAGTAGGTTTTTTAGCTCATACTCTCAACAGTTCTTTGTTTACTTTTATGCTTTTCTATATGTTTAATAACAGTAGTCAATTTTGTTATTAGTCCCCCATTCCCACGCCCCGTCGACACCACTGTGCATAGGGCAGCAGTTGGAGCAGCAGCTGGAGCACGTTTCTGGCATTAGCAGACGGGGCAGTTGCCGAACTTCAACGCCAAAAATGAAATGAAAAATGCAACTTCAGGTGAGGTCTAACAACAAAAGCAACAGCAACAAATGAAGTTAGTTGGGAAAACTACCGTTGCACCTGCCACACCCACACCTTCATATATAAAGATACGCTATATGAAATTTTTTGGCTGTAAACTTTTCACTTGGCAAATGGTTAAATAATAATTTTGCCAGTGGCTGCAGCGGATGGTGCAGTGGTGCTGCTGCTGCTGGTGGTGCAGTGGAGTAAACGATATTTAGTCATTCTCGAAAATGAGAAAACGTGATGCGCATAAATTGACGCAAGCCAGAGAAGAGAGCGACAGACAGAGCGTTGATACTACACGCAAGCGAGCGAATGCGAATTGCGAATCTTTTTTGAATGAATGAACACGCGCTGTAAGAGGGAGGGGAGGAGGGGGAGGGGTAGTGGGAGAACAGGAGTTAGTATACCTGATGGAAACGGGTTTCTTGTTGCTGTTGTTGTTGTTGTTGTTGGGCTGTGTGGGTGGCTGTAATTCCTCTTGCGCTGTGCGACGCCGTTGACGTTGGCTATTAATAAATTTATTTTCATTTCAGTTGCATGCCTCAAATAAATTGTTAAGTCACGTGCAACTGTATTGCGCTTTATTTTATTATATTCACATTTATACTAAGCTACTACTATTGCTTTTACTTCTTCTGATTTGTCTTTGATATGAGCAACTCGGCTAAGTAAATGTTGCGACAGCTGTCAGCTGCCAGTTGCCAGTTGCCGGTTGCCTAGACTTGCCACAGCTGCCACATGCCGTCGCATGCCGCCTTCAAGTGCGTGGGCGGGGCGTGTTGCTGTCCGTGTCCAAAGACGTCTTCAATTTCAATCGCTTTTCATGCCGCGGGGGCCTCGAAAGTTTTTGCCAATTGAATGACGACGCCCACCCGAAATGAAATAACAATGTATATTCACATAAATAAATGCGTGTGTGTACGTGTGTGTGTGTGTGTGAGTGTAACTGTACACATGAAAATAGCAACAACTCTCGCTTGTATTGTTTGGCTGAAAAGCAATTACACATGTCCTACGATTGCCGACTCGCTTTATGCTTTTGTATATTATATTTGTGCTCAGTATTTACACAACCAAACACACACACTCGCACACACACAGCTCACACACACACGCACAGCTTTTTAATTAGTGCAAATGTTTGAACATTATTTTCGCATATTTTTATTTGCCCCTGCGTCGCATAAAATGTGTGTAAATATCTGTACAAGCAGCCTGCCACCCCCCATTCCACACCCTATTGAAATTTAATACGCACAACCAAACACACACTCACATACAGCCATCACCCACACTTGGCCTGCTTTATAACTGCATAAATATGCTAGAAAATTGCCAAATGTTTTGCCAGGCGAGTTGGCTTTGCATTTAATACAAAAATTTACTGGTTTTCACCCCTTAGTGCCCCCCTTGCCACCCACTCCCCACCCGCCCCACTCGAAATTGGCAAACGAGCACGTAGCCAAAATATTTGCTCATAATGTCAACTGACCTGTCATGCAATTTATTATAATTAAAGCAGCAGAGCGCATTAGCAATGCAATTCCAAATTTTAATATACGGCAAAAATTTTAGAAAATTTTTTAAACATTATTTTTGAATATTAAATATTGTTCATGTATATAAATTAAGTTTATTACGACAACTGCTAATGTGGAAGGCAATAAAATTATAGCAATAAAAGCTATACATATATTTTTAAAATGTGATTAAATTATATAAGATTTTTGATAATATTATAAAATAGTTTTAAATATTTTAAGAATTTTTAAAAATATCATAAAATAGTTTATAATATTTAAATAGATTTCAAAATATTTCAAACCAATGCTAAATATTTTAAAGTTATTTTTAAATATTTTAAAGTTACAAAAGAATGTTTTTAGATTGTTTAAAACGTTTTAAAAGTTGTTGAAAATATTATAAAATTGTTTCAAATATTTTAAAGTTATTAAAAAATATGTTAAAGTAATTACAAATATTTTCAAGTTATTTAAAAATAGCTCAATTGCATTTAAAAATGTTTTTAAGTTATTCTTAAATATTTTAAAGTTATTTAGAGCTACTCGTATAACTCTAGATAGTTTTACTTCCTTATTAAAAGTTTTTAAATTCCATAACTTATTCTTCATCAAATAAAATATATAAAATATATCCAAAAATTATATAAATTTAAAATTAAAGTAAAATTTTCATTCAATTTATATCAAAATTCTTGAAATGATGAAATGAAATAAGTTAAGAGATAATCTTCTGCCTAGTGAAATGGAATTGAATTTTTCTGCCTTTGTGGAAATACACAACATTGGCAAGCCATGAAAGCGAATTTATTTGCCAATACAACACACAAACATATAAATAGAGGGAATCAAATATATATATATTTATTCATTTATCCCCAGAGCATCGAAAACAAGTGCCATCAGATAATATTATATAATGGAGCGTCAAATTTGGGCGCATCAACAAGCTGCGTGGGCGTATAATTTTAGCCATGACTGTCAGTCAGGAGTGGTCAGGCTACAGCGAACTGACTGAATAACAGACTGACTGACAGACTGAGAGACTCAGAGAGTGACTGTCCTTCCACAATCAAATTTGATTTCACTTGCTGCTGCCTGTAGCTTTAAAGCATAGACAAGGATGCCACAGAACGTGCCTTGAATTTCTCCTCTTCCTCGTTTTTTGTTTTATCTTTTCTCTTTATTTTTTTGGCCGTTTCTAGGAACTTTTTTTTGTGGGCGAGTCATCAACTCAATTCCCAGGGACTGAAACAACAGCAGAACAGAACAGAATGCGGCAAAGGAAGCCAGGGAGCTGATGCCATAATTTGCACTAATAATGAAGCAACTGGGAAATAGACAGAGGTGGGGGGAGGAGGGAAAGAGGACGCGACTCGACTCAGACTGTCATGATGACTGGACCGAAATGGCAGCGCAGGAAAACTGCAAAAGTTCTGGGCAAGTGTCGTAGGTAATGGCCAAGGCTTTTGCGCCAAATTGTAATTGAGTTAACTAGCAAAAATATAATGGCATTCCACGAAATTGAAGTGAAACAGACTCAAAGTGAACAGCTGTAGAGACAGACGGACTGATAGATAGACCCTCCAATGATAAACGTGGATAAACTTTCAGTTAGTCGTTCGACTGCATGAAAATTGAAATTTTATTCAAATGACTAGAAAAAGCGATAAAAAATAACCAAATAAACTGACACAAGGTTTTACATTAATTATGAGAGCGAGACGAATCTAGAGAGATGTAGTCTGTATCTGTATCTGTAACAAGGAATTGAGATACTCTCAAGTTGCATCAAACTAAATAGAGTTGTATAACAAGTTGACCGGAAAAACTGGTAAAGAAAATGAGAAACATAAACGAATTCCCAAAAGTCACTTCAACAGCTGATAAACTCAACATTTTATTGCCAATTTAAATTCAGAAAGAAAACTTCAGCTCGAAAACACTTTTGTTAAATCAATCGCTTGTGGTTGTTGTTGTTGTTGTTGTTGTTAGCATCTGCATAAGATTAATAAACTGAGCTAATGAATCCCCCCACCCCCCAACCTGCTGAACGAGGTTCGATTAGATAAGCTCAAGTTGACATTGTGTGGCAGCTGTAGCTAAAATGAAGCTATTAAAATGTGACTCAGTTTAAAGAGTAGAAAACTAGAGATAGTTTACTCGCAGAGTAGACCTTATATAAACTACTATAAGTCAGCTATTGTAGACGTTTTTGGGCTAACTTTGAGCACCTTTCGACTTATTGTGGCAGCGTCGAATGGGCTTCAACTACTGGCTCAAATGTAAGCTGAAAACAATTTTGCCTAAGTCGCAGCTTAAGTCAAAATTGATCAAATGCACATAAGAAATAAGCCAAGACAGTTGGAACATAGAGTGATGAACTAGCAGATACGCTGTAAAGGGTTTATAAATGTTGTTGAGTATAATATGATATAATATATATAGATAGATTACCCATTAAAACTGATTATCGAATATCGTCGGCGGTTATTAATGTGTACATTTAAATTGTTTTTTGCTGTTTACTATAATTTTTAATATCAACACATTTTTATGATATTTTATTATACTAAAAATATATATTAAATATGTATATATCAGAGTATTTTTTTATATAATTTTCAAAACTATATTTATTATTTTTTTTATAGTAAGGTCTACTTTAATTGCAAATTTTAGCCACATCATTTTGTTACTAAGTATTCATATCTGATGCTACTTAGGCTCAATGTCAGAAGGTTTGAGCGAATTTATTTTGAGAAATATGTGATTAAATATTTAAATTAATATTTTTTTCAATGTTGGTCAATATTCTCATTGTCATATTTTTTATAAATTTTTTAAAATTTATTTTTTATATATTTTTTATTTATATTTTTCCATATGCCTTCTGCTTGTTGCTCCTCCTGCCTCACTTTGGTTGCTCTTTCTGCCTTACAGGGTATTAAAACAGCACAAAGCTGGCTTCCAAACAATTTCAACAACTTTGAGGCCTGGCCACTGTGCCACACACTGGCTGACTGACAGACCGGCAGACTAACAGACAGGCAGACAGACAGACACCACCACACACAGCGTGTGGGAGCTGATTGCCTGCCTGTCTGTCTGTCTGCCTGATTGTCTGTTCTGTCTGCCTGTCTGCTCTGTTTCCCAGATTCATAATTTTCGACAAACAAATCGCTTTATAATCCCTTTTCAAACACACACACACTCGCACACACACACACACACACACAGCAGGCTGTAGCCTGAGCAGACACTTGGTTTCATTCTAATCCTGAGCTGTCAATAAGACATTAATGCTCTAGCTTCACACACAGCTCAACAGCGTTTGAAGATGATTTGGATTCTTGGGGGGGGATGGGGTAGAGTTTAAGGGATTTAAAACGGCAACTAGCAACGGGAGTAGGAGTTGAGTAGTTGAAAGATTGAGAGATGTGGGCGATCGAGTTACAAGACGCTCGACGCGCGCTCTGCGCTGCCCTCTGCTTTGCCCTTTGTGCCGCTTGATGAGTGAAAAAGGATGCCAGACAGTCAGCCACAAATGTATACACACACAGTTACAACACTTGTTGAGCAAAAGTGGGGGGAAATGTTCTTTATTTATTTTCCTTTTGTGAGAAACCACTTGAAGTAGCAGCGGAAGTTTTTTCTTTTTCTTTTTTGGCTTGGCCTTTTAGTATCTCTCTTTGAGCTATGCATATTTATGATCTACTTGGTTTATTTAGTAGAAAATCTAATTTCAACTTGCAGCTGGCATCGAGTTGCAGCTTCTTTAAAGCCTGCCAAGTGTCTAATGCAATTTACTGGCGCACAAACTCAATAAAAGCGAGTATGCCAGAGGCGTTATACTACTATAGTACTGGAGGGAGCTTTTCCAGTTGTAGCAAGCAGTTGATAGATTCGCCAGGGCCACACACGCAGAAGGATCCCTGACTACTACGACTAGACTCCAGGTGCTGCTGGCTCACCTTTTGCCCATCATTTTTCTTGACTAGAAAAACTGAACATAAATAGCAGCAAAACGAGCCAGAGCGAAGGGCACAAAGCATACACGCAGAAAAGGCAGCGCCTGCAGGCATAGCAACAACAACGCAAGAGAGAACACAGAGAGCAAAGAATAAGATAAAGAGAATCGCGAGGGTCTACGTCTGGGTCCATAGAAATCATCAGCGAAATGTAATGAAAAGCAGCAGAAAGCGCAAAAAATAAATACGAAAATCAATATGTAGGCGTAAGCAGCGGCAGCAGACCCAGCGTAACCCAGAGCTACAGCCCAGACACTGTGAGAAATGTGAGCGAAATTTAATTAAAAATATATAGAAAAAAAATGTAGCTCATATATTAATAGGATTTTCGCACAGTGTAAGCTATTGGCACAGGAAACATAAAACGAATTAATTCCATGTTGTTAGCAGAGAGGCAATGGCGACCCAGTCTAATCGAAAAGCAAGCACACACACACCCCTCACTCCCCTCCTGCAGCTAACAATAACTGCCATATGGGGGAGCTGGGCGTGGCGGGGCAGCAAACATGTTTAGGGCGGCTGAGGGAAAAGACAACAACACGACAGAAGACACAAATCTTGGCACATAAAACAATTAGCAGACGAGTATGGGCAGAGGAGAGGCGGGCAGGGGGGTGGGGCTCTAGCATAGTGGGCGGTTTATGTGGATTAGATGGGGCTAGCGAAAGGGGGAGGGTGAGCACGAAGTGCGTCGAAAACAAATGACAAACCAGCAGTTCAAATTAGTCAGCTCTATTTCCCACACAATTTCCACATAACTTGTGTCTGTTTTTCTTGCCAGTTTTCCTTTTGCAAGGCCAACTCTAAATTTATGAATATTAAATGAGCAAAAGCCAAAGGCTCGTATGTATGGTATGGCAGTGGCCAAAATAATTTATAGCACATGCAAATGCCTCATATATCAAGCGGGCCGTGAAGTCATAAACCAGAGCGACATTTGCCCGCTTCTCGCCTTTTGTTTTTGCACTGACCCAAGGATAACACAATGTCACAAGCTGGACACAAGCCAAAGACAAACAATTTTCCAATCGCCAGCAAAGCATTTGCCATGACATTAATGGCCTCCCTCTCCCCACCCCCTGCTCCTAAGGCCTAGTATTGCTGTTTGCTATATTTCTGTTTTGTCAGGCCAAAAGTGATAATACCAGGACGAAGAGAGGGGGGCGGAGGTCCACTGCCAAAACAATAGATTAACGCTTGTCCTGGGGTCAGCGAAAATGCCAAAAGGTCAACGAAACGGGGCAAAACTAATAGAGAAATAACCCAAGCGTGTGAAGAGAAATTGAGAAAAATAGAACAAGATATACGAGTATTGTGATATACGTATGCAGAGAGACTGCTTATCAACTCATATGACAGACATGCACAAGTGGGGATGCTCAAAAGGAGCATACACTAAGAGAAAATCGAAGTGATAAAGGGTTACTTGCAGATAAATAAATGAGTAAGTTGAAGTGCAGCAAAACTGATGAAATTTTGTATTTAGACCAAGCATGAATTACTAAAATTAGAAAAAATAAAGATACAATTACTGTGCTTGGCATTTGCAGCAATTTGACAACAGCAGCAGTTGCACATATACTTATTTCCTACATACATAAGTACTCAGTGTGCCGCACAGCACAGCTTCTGTACGTCAGCTGTAAGCTAAGCCAAGTGTCAGCGCAGTGAGCCTTGCATAGCTTGCTGATTTGAAATGAAGAAATGGCAGCACTGGCTTTATCGATATTTAAAATTTGTGAAAAATATCGATATCAACAATCATCACTCACTGAATGTAATTAAATTTACTACTACTACTGATAAGAGCACATAAAATCTGACTGAAGTCCTATTAAAACTGAAATGTCCCATAACATATGCAAGTGTGCTCATAATTTCTCAACTATTCTATCAACTCAATCAGAAAGTTCTACTAAACATCTACCCTAATTGCTAATGAACAATAAAGACTTGAAAGTTTTCATACAAGTGGCGAAAAGTGCCATCAATCATAGCAGAGCAACCCCTAGTACGAGTATATTCATAAAGAAAGTCAAGTTGTAATAGGAACAACAACTACTACACTTGACTTGCTTCAATTAAATTATAAGCAAATAAATTTTGTTATATATATTAACTGCTCGAACTAAACAAGGCCAAGAGGAAAGCATTTTAAGCTCGTAAAACAAGCAGAGAAAAGCCTAAAGAAGGCAGTTAACAATATTGGGCTAAGAAAACGTCAACAACAACAACGATAACAACAACAAAAGCTGAGCAAAATTGCCATCAACTTTAATTGAGTTGAAGGCATAACGGCAGCCAATACAAGCAGAAGAAGAAGAAGGAGAAGAAGAAGAGAGGAGACCGAAAGACTGAGCTTAAGCGGAAGGAATTTTAGCAAATTAGATTGTTTTCCACTTGAGTTCGTTTTAACGCTTTCGAGTCGCGCCAAGGAGTCGCAGTTGGAGTTGGCTTTCGAGTTGTGTGTCTTTTATCTATAGTCCCCCCACTACACACCTGCTACTGCCCACCCACAAGCACAACAATAAGCAAAAATAAGCAGTGGAGAGTGGAGCTGGAGAGTTTCCGTTAGGTTCTTCTCTTTTGGCACAATCATCACTCACTCAGTCGGCAGAAAATTGATGATAATAATCGCACGTAGTGCCAGTGGAGGGGGGCCCAGCCATTGACATAGACAGCAAGGGGGATTCTCCGTATCTATATGTATATAAATTCTTTCATTTTTTTTTGTGGCCAGCGGATTACATGGTGATGCCCAGCAGCTGCTCCAACACCTTGCGCGGCATCATTAAACGTCGCCTCGCCAAGTGACATTGTCAGTGGTTCAGTGGTGCAGCGCTGATTGAGCAGCTCCCCACTGTACACTGTGAGTGACTGCTTCTGCTCCACTGTGCGTATGCTGCTTGTACTCACTGTCTGTCTGGCTGTGTCTGTCTGTGTGTTTTTTTATCACAACGACAAAAAATGATGCGAATTTATCTCTATTACAGTTAGCTGCCGCTGCCGCTGCCGTTGTTACAGCCACGCCCACTCTGCGCCCATCATTTGTATTGTTGACATGCTGCGGGGCGTGGCACTTAGCCATGTGATACGCCCTGATACGCATTCGAGTCGACAGCTGAGCTGAACAGAGGCTAAGCGCGTTTCCACTGTATTTCTTTTTTTTCTCCACCCGGCTAAAAATGATTGATGGCCAGGCCGCTGCTCTACTTTAAAATGGCCAAAAAAGACAACAAAAACAGCTCAAAATATAACGACGTAAATTGCAAAGCAAGCAAAATAATGGCAATGGCAGCTCTTCGACATTTTTTCTAGAGATAAGTCAGACAGTCAGAGGGCAAGGGGGGAGCAGAGCTGGCTCTAGGTCTGACCTAAAATACTATTATAACTAGTTCCTGATTTAGTTACTATCAGGCTAACAGAACCTGTAATTACTATGGGTGAGGCTCTTCTGACAACTTGGCATTATAATAAGTATTAGAACAACTTTTCAAGGCAACTTTTCTCCCTCCTCTCACTGTATTTTTTGTGGGAGTAGCTGTCATATTTTGAGGGATGTGTTAAACATAGACGACTGGGATTGGGACTGCGATTGGAGTTTTATAATTAGTTGGTAACGAGCATGTCAACTTCGCTTTGAGTTTTAGTCATAATTTCAGTTGCTACGATACTATTTTTTAGGGCGAGTAGCAGTGGCCAAGAGGGAGTTGTAGCACGATATTATAATTAGTTTTTTTGCTGGCGCCTAGAAAAAAAGTGTCTTTGATAAGGCGAGGCGTGGCTGCCATAATATGACCCTCAATAAGCTGAAGGAAATTTGGGAAAAGTATAGAAAGCAGAGTCTATGATTATACTTAAAAGCATGTAGCTTTATTACCTGTATAATTTGTTAGCTTGTCAATAATATTTCCGATACTAATATGCCTCAAAGATACTGCAGTAATTGATAGCACTACTTTTTTATTACTAATGCTACTACTACTATTTCTTTATAGCTTTATTATCTGTAAAATTTAATAGATAGTCAATTATAATTACTAATTATAATATTAGTACTACTTCTTAGTATTTGAATCTGTTGCAGTACCTAAGGTATTGTCAGCCATTAACTTTAGACTTTTATTTGCAGTAAACAATTTTCTATACTAAATATTTACATAATATTTCTGATTATTCAAATTGAGTTATTGCATATATTATTATATTATTATTATTATATTATTATTAAATTTAATTATTTTATATATTATTTATGCAAGCTTAAGTTAAATTAAATTATATATTATTAGGCCAATTTACATTGACTTATTTATTATATTATTAGGACAATTTAAATTGAATTTATTTTTGAATATTGAACTTATTTATATACTTCTTTTAAACACCTAAATTCCATTATTTTCTTTATCATTTCTGAACATTTTCTTTGAGTTATTTAACATATTATATCCGATCATTTATATAGATTTCTTTCTCTATATCATTTCAGAATATACTTCACATTTCCAACGGGGTAAGTCTCTCACTTTTTTAACCATAAATAGCTTCTGTATCTCAGCTATACCTCTTGGCCTACTCCACACTACCATACTCTCTACTATACGCTCTTACCCCTGCCGCATTCTTTCGGTAGCTTTTAAATCTTAACTACTCTCTCTAGCTAAATCAAGTCATGACAAAAGACTAAGAACTCTGATACACACACACACTTAGAGAATAAACAATTTTCGAAAAATGTAAATATCATAAATGATTGTTAACATTAACTGTCTAATTTGTTGTCATTTCGACAGGGCCCAGAGCCAACACGTTTCACGCGGCTAAGAGAGCTTCTTCAGTAGACACTAAGATAGCAATAAGGCGGCAATAAGGCCTGCAGCTATACACCAGCCCCTCCCGCTCTCTCTGCATCCACTGTAATAACTAGAAACGTGTTTGAGCGACCCGCACGCTAATAACTCGCTTTTGACGTGGGGTAAATTAATGACAAGACCAAATGATTTTAGCCAAGTTGAAACACATAAAGAGACAGTCTGAGAGAGTGCGGAGTGCGAGACACTTAAATTTTGGACAAACATTAATAAACTGTGGGCTTTTAAGAGTAGTAGCCCCTCTGCCACTCTCCATCATAGGCAACTGCATGCATAATAGTATGCTGCCCAACGGTTTTCCACTAAAAGTTTTCCACGAGAGGAAGCTACCGTTTCTCAGATGCTTTTTGCACCCCGGCTATGTGAATAGAGTTCTTTCTGTTGTTGTTGTTGTTTTTGTTGTATTTTTATATTTTCTTTCATTCGTTCTTTCGGCTCTGAAATGGAGACGACATGAAAAACCTTTTATCTAAAAGTGTGCGACGCTGCAGACAGACCCAGTCCCAGTCCCAGACCCATACCCAGACCCAGACCTAAAAAGATGTCTGTATTAGCCAGTCAACTGCGATTGCGACTGCAACTGGAAATTAACGCGGCAGACAATGAAACAAGCAACAAGCCAAACAACAAACAGCAACAACAACAACAAGCCGGAGCCACCGAAAAACAAAAAACAAAGAGCGGCTCAATAATTTGTGGTTGCGGGAGAAGGAAGTAGTAGAACCCAAGAGATAGCCGAAAAAATGTTTAGAGTGTTTTTGGTTTGTTGCTGTGGCCAGCCGCTAATTTAGTTACTAACACCCGCTGCCCCCCCTTCTTGCTCATGTGTAAGCCCTCATGTACCTGCGGTTAGAGCCAGAACACAGCACTGCAGTTAACTGTTTTCTGTCTGATAGATACCAATGTGTAGAGCTGTCCGGCGCTGCTGCTGATGATGGCTAATTAGTTGAGCAGCTCACCCTCTGCTTCCCAGTCAAAACCAAAAAATAATATCTCTATTTCTTTAATAGATCCCCAACTCTCTTTTGTCTACCTGTCTGTCTGTCTGTCTGTCGCTCTGTCTGTGGCATTGTTAGAGTGAAAATTGCTGCACATTAAATGGCAAATATATTTAACAAAAAAATCCGAGTTTTTTGAACTCTTTTTCCATTTGTAGTTGTTGCTGCCTTGTGTATTCCAACCGCAATTTAATTGCTCTAATAAAAGTTGAAAAATTTTTAATGCTAACGTGCACACATTTGGCCCGTAATCTACATTAATCAACATTGGGAAAATACATACATACAGACACAACAAAAACAAGTCAAACAAAACCAACAACATGCCGACAACTGACCAACAACTATAGATACATTTATGCTGCAGATACACATGTATCTATGGCTACATCTATAGCCATGGCTATAGCTATTTCTGTGTCTCTTTGTGTTACATTAATTACGAAATGTCTGTTTGTGGTTTTTGCGGCTTTTGAAGCAGTCACAAAAAATCAACTCCAGCAACAACAAGCGCAAATCAGAAGCGTGAAAATGCCAGTTTTTCATAGAGCTCGAGTACAGTTATATTGGATTTTCCTGTTAAATAGTTTTTAAAGATTTTTTCTCAAATATCAAAAGTCATTAAAGTGCTGTTTGTTGGATTATAAGCGGCCTGTAACGAAGTGTAAACTGTAAAGTGGTATTAGGCATTGAAAGAAGTTCTAAAAGGCTTAGATATTTATCTAAATATTACGTATCTAGTAGAACCCATTTAATTTTCATACAACAAACTATTTACTTCACTTTAAATATCTTGTTTATTATAATTTATATACTTCTATAAATTATATAAAAAATGTAAAGTATTCTTATAAAAGAAAGTAAATAGAAATCATCCAAAATGTATCTTTTATTTCAAAAATTCTTTATAAATTATTAATAATACTTTAGAGTTATGTTTAGTGTATAGAATTGATACTAGACATATATATTTTTCTTTTTCTCAACTGACAAAACTCATTTACAAGTTTATCCTCAAGATAAAGTATCTAAAACCTCCCACTACTCAAGCTCGAATAGCATAGTTTTCTTTATACTTTATATAAACATTTAAAGTTAATTTCTTACAAGATTTACTCCTCATATCATAGAGCAGCCTTTACTTTATGTAGTGCTTAAAATGTCTAAAGTATCTACAACTAACCACTGACAGTAATTTCAGTTCTGCCCACACCAAGTTCCTACAGCATTTCATCAAGCATCTCATTAGTTTACCAATATCTTTGGCCTAGTAATTTGCAGCATTTCCATGGGTTTTCCGACTACATTTTGGGCTAACCTCAGCAGAGGAATTCGAATTGTTAAAGTCGTATGCCGGAGAGAGCGTATTACATTTCTAAGCCCTGGTATAGCTTACACAATTTGCACCTGAGTGAGGTGAAATGAAATGCGTAGCAGCAACACCTAACCGCAATACATACACACACACACACTCACTCCACTGCCTACTTAGGCTTGTATCTATTTGTTTTAATTTTAAGCATGCTTTGCTTTTATTTTTATTTTTTTTGGGACCGCAAAAGTCGCAAAGTTGCCAAGTCCAAGCAGCAAGAGCAAAAGCAACCAAAATCAGCCTTTGGCAAATGATGCGTGAAATTCAATACATCAGCAAAGGGCAATGGCAGGAGGGGGCGGCGGCGGGGGAGGGGTAGGATTGGGTTTGGCATTTGGGGTTTTGGATTTTGGTTTCTGGTTTTGTGGGTTTGCTTTGCCGTTTAGTGTAAACAGAAAACCAGAGAAAGCATTAAGCAACTTGCTAGCAGGATCAAATGTTTGTCTCTCTGCATGAGTGTGGGTGTATACATATCCTTGAGTTCATTCCAACACACACACACACTCAGTGGGCGGGGTATGCTGCACGTCTAAGTGTTTCTCGAGTTTTGGCTGTTTGTTCTACGCTTGCTCGTGATGTGTGAAAAGGCATCAAATGGCGTTAAAAATGTTTAAGTACACACACACACACACACTTCGACACACACGCACATGTGTACAGTGGGGAGTGTCGTGTGTTTTTTTTGCCGTATCTCTGCCGGGTACTTGGTACATATAAATGCCATTGATTGTCGCCACTCGTTTTGTATGACAAGTTCTTGTTGTTGTGTCTGTGTCTTTTGTATTATTTCTGCTGCTTGTTGTTGTTGTTGCTGTGTTTTTGTTGTATGACTTCTGTGCTTGCCACTGCCACTGTCAGTGCCACTCACCTGCCAGCGCAACGCTACGCTTCGCCCGCATGTCACATAAACCGCAGCAGAAGCTCTGCCCCCCTCCCCCTACTCCAGCCACTGCCCTGCGCTGCTCAAGTGAAGTGTGAAGCGGAAACCAAACAAAAGCCGCCTAAGACAAACTGCAGGTAGTGAAGAACCCGATCCCGTAGCAGTACTAGACCCCAGTCGAATCCAATTCAGCTTTTGCAGTTCCATTGCCACAGCAACATCAACAGCTACAGCTACAGCTGCCACAGCTTTTGGCATAAGCGAAATTATAATATGCATATACAAAGACATTCCGAATGTCGGCTACACTCGGCGAAAACATAGAGTTGTTCGAACTTGATGCTGGCAATACTAAACTTCCTATTGAACTGAGAGGAATGATGCTAAAGTAGAGAAATAAAATCGTATATTAAGTGGGATTCTATTGACCATGTATATACTAGTATATAGTTTGAAAGAACTCAAATAAAACCTACGATTCAAGTCTTATATTAAGTGTGAATCTATTGACTATGATTTACTAGAATATAGTTGAAGAAAACTCGAATAAAATCCACGATTCTTGTTTCTAGTTTCTTTAGAACTTGATTCAATATGAAAGACGTTGTCAAATTTAGCAAAATATATACTTAACTAAGTTAGGGGAATCTTAGTGATTCAAGTGAAGTCATACACAAAAGGATATATTTTTACTCAAAATTAAATTGCTTCAAAAATATATCAAATTTAGCATAAAATATACTTCAATTTTGGAGAAGCCTAATTTGTTTTTTCCAGATTTTTTTTCAACTTTATTCAAGTAAAGTCATATTTAAGAAAATATTTATAGTTAAGATTGAACAGAATTCAACAGAAGACTTTTTCCCACAGTGTATTCTCCCTCTCTCCATCACAGCGCTGGCTTTTCGCACTTTGCTCTCGCTGCCAGCTTGCATTGTCATAAAAAACGAGAGAAAAATCTCAGCGGAAAAAGTGTAGAACTGCAAATAAGTTTTTGGTCTTTTGTCCGGCATGGGATACCTTTTTCACACCTCTACGGCAAACCCCAAAAATAACCCTGTTTAAGGTTTTTGTTTTATTTTCCCACAAACACACTCACACACACACACACACCTTTTACGCTCCACAAACTATGCCAAAAAAAATACATTTTATTTCTACTTGATTTTTTTCTTGTGTTTATTTCGGCGCCTGCCCCGCCCCCTGAAGGCACACCCCTTGCTTGTCGGCCTTTTTTATTTGAGTTGTCGCTGTTGCTTACTTAACAACTTGTCGCCTCGACTCACCCCATTGCCCCGGCACCCTACACTAACCCCTACTCCTACGCTGCCCAAAAAAAAAAAATTGCCATGTCCTTTGGGCAAAAGCATAAAAACTTGACACGGGCTTCAGTTCAGTTCTTTTTTATGCTCCCTGCTTTCCTTTTTGTTGTTTTTGCATAACTACAAATTTCTTTTACGTTGACTGTTAGACACAGTCCAGGAGGGGGCGTAGGGTGCTGCAGGGTCGTGAGGGAAACTAATTTTTTGACACGCGCTGAGCGTTTTGCACTCGCTTCTTTTCCCACTTTTTTGTTTTTGTTCAGCGAATGACTTGCAAAATTTGTTAAGGTACACAATTTGCTGGTAGCTAGACACACACACAACAAAACGAAAAAAAAAACAACGGCCAAAACTGACAACACCAAATTTTGGCCTTTTTTGTTGTGGTTGTTGTTGTTGTGTCTTCTGTGTAAATAAAAAGTGCAGTGAAGCGAAAAATAATACCTGTTATTAGAAATTCTTTGATGGAGGTGCAAAAAAAAGCAGACAGAAAATAATTGAAAATACTGAAAAAACAAATAAATAAAAAGAAAATTAATGGACCCTTTGTAGTTTTTAAGTACTGAGCGTCTAAAAATAACAGAACTAAGGGAAAAGTGTGGAAAAATTGAAAGGGGGATTTCTCATTTGAATAACTGTGTTTAAATGCATGTAAAGAACATTTAGAATAAAATATCTGAGAATTATTTAACGATATAATTATGCATTCTCTAACGCTATTATTATTTTAGAAAATTGTTGTTTTATTTTAATTTAAAGTTGTTTTTTATTAAGTTTAAATTTGAGGATTTTAGTGGACTTTAACACCAATAAAAAACCGACTTTAATACCCAGAATATGTATAAAAACAGACAGTAAATGTTAAGAGTATTTTGTTTAATAACTCAAGAGGTTTTTATTAATTTATATTGTATTAAATTTAATAAAAATTAATTTAAGAATTTTTGTATATTAATATTTATCTGAATATGCTTTAATCAAATTACAATTTAAAGACTTCCATAGACATTAATTGCAATAAAAAATATTCCAAGAAAATTCTCAAAAAAACGAACAAAAAATATAGTTTAAATGGTAATATTATATAAGCTATTTAGCTGAAAAATTCTAGCAAATTTATTAGCAGCTCGAAAATGTGAATTTGCAACAACTGTAATGGAAACATTTACACACAATCCACATTTGATGGGGAAATGCTAAAATAAATAGTTTTTCTTTGGGATAAATCTTATGAGAAGTTGGTGAGAAATGCTTAACTGAACTTTATAGCCAAACTATGTACAGTGGCAATATGTGTGTGTCACACACACCCTCAACACGTAGCTCTAACATTTCAACCTGTTATCCTTTCAACAAAAAAAGGAAAAACTAGCCCCAAGTAAAGGCAAAAAAATGCCAATCTTCTTTTAAGCTGTTGAACAAAAAACTTTCACTTTGTTGCAGGGTGGAGGAGGAGGGGGAGAAATGAGTAGTAGAACGATCAACGACAGAAGTTTAGCACCGGCAACAATAACGAAAAAGAAGACGAAGCAAATGGGAAGAGGAAAAGAGGAAAGTTCTAAAAAGTTGCCGTATTAAGTCCATTTAACCCGCCATTGAACTTTACGCCTCAACAGAGTAGGAGAAAAAAAAAAGAAGAAAAGTAGTAGTGGAGACACAAAAAGAAAATATATTGTATGGGAGGGAAGCTGAGGAAAATCTACGCAAAACCAAGAGGAAAACTAGCAAGTTCTTAAAAACTTGCCAACAACAAAGTAAATGAGGAAAATGAAAAGGAAGTCGGGAAAATGGACAAGAAGAATGGAAAATGAAATGGAAAACTTTGTGCCAACACAAAAATTTTGTTGCCAAAACGAGGAGGAAAAAAATGAAAACGAAAAAGAATTCAATAAAATAACGCTTTCGTCTGAGAGAAAACTAAAAAAGTTTTTCGCCCAGGCCGGGCCACGCCCCCTTTGCCCACATTTAACTTTAACAATAGAAGTTCGCGTGTGTGTGTGTGTCGCCCCGAAAAAAAGCCACAAAACTATCCCAAAGGATAGACAGGTTGTGTGTGGTGGGGGGGAGGGGCACTGCACACTATTTGTACTTAAAACAGATCTATTGTAGTTGTTGTTTTTATTGCACTTGTTCCTTGTCTGCTTACAGTTCTACAGATAAACATTTGAGCTCAGTTCGAGATGGGGTGGGGTGGAGTGAGGTTGGGTGGCAACTCTACAATGTAGTACGACTTACTGTGAATGCATATTTTTGCGCAAAAGAAAATGGCGGCTGTGCCAGAGCAGCATATGCTGTGCTGGGCAGAGGCGTCGGCCAGGGGGGCCGCATAAAATCTAATAGAAAATTGAATTGATTGTATAATGGAATTATTACTGGAATATAGTAGTAGTCTTATCAATATTCGTTTATCACTTGAGCCATGCCCCCCTCAATCGCCACGCCCCTGTGCACACTACTAACTATTATCACAAGATAAATGCCCGAGTGTCTTGCTTCGCTTCCACATAACTAAGACTTATCCCAGAGCCAGAGACAGCTGCAGCTGTGCGTTGAACAAAACTGTTAAGCCCACAGCAGAGGCAGGATAACGCCAATGGAGCCAGCCAACCCAAAAGGATGTCAAGTAGAGAGTGGAGAGCGGAAGGCAACCTGCATGTGCTGCTGCTGCTGCTGCCTTTGCGTTGATTGTGGCATCTGCTGCTCTTACTCCAGCTCCAGCTCCTGGCTGCATGTGGAAGCGATTACCAAGGAAATGCCATAACGGCATTTTGGAATTTTAATAGAGCAAATTTCACTGCAAAAATGCGAACAGCAGCAGCAGCAGCGGCAGCACAACAACAGCTCGTCCTTAATGCTCGCTTTATACATCTTTTTTTATATGCTTTATTTTTGCCTGGTAATAAAACTTCCAAATGAAGTTTAGAAAACTTTTTAAATGCCTTCTTAGGCGTGGCACAGCTAAACGCAGGCCCCCAGGGCAGTGGTTAAGATGGAGGGAGGGAGGGGTGGGGTGGACCACTTCTTTAACACCAGCTATAAATTCATAAATTTTCATATTTTCTTGTTATTTCAAAGAGCAGAAATATTTTCATTACAACTTTTAAAGTATTAGAATGTCTTGGCGGAATTACAAACAGAATTTTACATTGCGAACACCAGTCGGACGCAATTCGTTCATACATCTAGTAATAACGGCAGCAGAGACGTCGCGTCGCATTGGCAGCATCACAGTTATTGTTGTTGGAATTCACTTTGCACTGAGAGCACACACACACACACACACACAAACATATCACGTTACGCATGGTAATGCCACGACCGCCAATAATGCACTAATTAATACTTAACGCAAGAAGAGGGCTAATCACCCATTCTCACTTGTTGCTTACTTTTTGACTTCAGCGCTTGACATCTTTGAGCTCTGTGAGAGCAATGCAAGAAGAACAAATTGATGCAGTAAGCACACACAGACACACCCGCACAATGCAAGCGTAGGCAAGAAGACTGCAGAGAGTTCTGCCTAACACGCGGTTAGTGCAAAGAGAGAGCCTCTCTCTCTCAGCAAATACACGTACATTGTGTATGTGTGCTAGAGCGCCTATTATGCAGATGCTGACAGTTGTGAATGCATTGGCATGATTGCCTTACAATTGTAGTCAAACTGTGTGCTGCGATAGAAGGCAATTAAAAAGGATTTTCAAAAATGTATTCAAAATATTAGGCTGCTGCTGCCGTAGCTACTAAATTTAGTGTATGAAGCGAAGTCTATTTTCTGCAAATAAAATAAAATAATAATAAAAAATACACTATATGTGTACATATGTATGTATCTAACACTTTATCTGCAACATTTTCCCTGCATATGCCTCACTTATTCTGTGCCACTACAAAATTTAAAACACCTTCAAGTTAGAGGCTTACGAATATTTTCTCTTTTTCGTAAAGTACTATACTATATTTTTTGAGCCGCCGCAGGGAGCTGGACCTACGCACTTGTGCAGCAAAACAAAACGCTATAATACAGAAGAGGCAAATAAAATGAAAACAAAAACGTTGGCTAAAGGAGGCGCCTCAATAATGATGACAACGCCTACAAACACAATACACACGCCCACGCACGACCACACCCACGCCCACTAAAAACGCAGATAGCTTTCGCTGTGGCCAGAGTCGTCTTAGTCTTCTTCTGCTTCTTCTTCTGCTTGTCTTCGTCAGTGCAAAATGCTAAATGGCCCCCAAGGACCTTGCCCCATGCCAGCAGCTGGAAACTCCGAAACTCCAGAGGCAGAGCTCGGCCAGCTTTTTGCAAATTTACGATTATGATTATTACAAGTCAACGTTTTTTTCGCTTCTCCTTCTCCTGCTGCTTCTTACACTTCTTTGCTGCTTGAGGGTTGCCTGGATATAGTATGAGTGTGCGTGTGTGTGTGTATGGGTGTGGGTGGTTGTTAGGTGTATTCGCAATTCGGCATTTGGACAGCAGCTGCTCCATTCAGCTAGAGCAAGTGCAAAGAATGCGTCAAAGTATTTTAGCACTTTACCACAGGCAGGGCAGGGGTAGCAACAGCAGGTAGATAGCTACAGAGGGAGAGGAGGGGGAGACTGGGGGCAGCTGCTGGTCTAGCAAAAGTTATTACAACTCTAGGCAGTGACTGGGTTGTGGCATTGACCTCCAGCAGCAGCCCCTGCGCGAGCGAGAGTTGCAAATTCCATGGGGCATAATAAACGCAAGATAAAAGTCAGCAAAGGGACAGGAATTATATAATAAACTCTACGCCAAGTGAAATTATTATACTATTTTCTTTGCGGTCTGTTGTAAAGGGGGCGTGGCAGACAGCTCTCTGGCAACTCTTCAATTTGATGTAACTAAAGTAAGATTTTTGATATGCAGCGCAGGTTGAGTTCAGTTGAATACGCTGCGAAAGGAAGTGGTTGGAAGGATAGAAGAAGAAGAGGAGGAAGGGGACGAAGCAGCAGACAGTTAGCAGTAAACAAATTTAATTTTGTAGTTAAAATAGTCTAGCAATTAAAGCCAGCTAAACTAAGTTTGAATATTAAGCAGAACTTTTGAAGAGTTTTCATTCATTTTTCTATTTATTTATTTACTTACTTAAGATTTACTTATAATGTTAATTTATGGGTAAACTTAAGCTTATGAATTCATATTTTATATAAAAATTAAAGCAAGCTTTACCGAAAGTAAACTTTGTAGCGATGGAGAGTGAAGCCATAGCCATGTATTGCCATGTATATAGTACCTATAGCAAGGCATAACTGTGGCCAGTTTTCCGTTAATTGAAATGCAAAACTTTAGCTGGCAAATATTGCATAATTTTCAGCAAATATTAAAGTAAACTTTTCAAAATTTGTTATGCCAGAAAAAAGTTTTATTATGCGAAACATTTTACATGCTGATAGCAGAGTCTAAAATAAAGTTTAGCAGGCACTGAGACTGTGTGACAGACACCTTATAGGTAGAGTGCTGGGGCTATGGACACACCTACACACAGTCAGCGACGCAACACACTCACACACACTCGTCTTAGTGTAAAGGTACCACAATAACTCAGTCAGACTGAGGCAGAGCGCGCTGAGGCTTATCAAGTTGGGCGCATCGAATTCAGTAAAAGAAAATAAAATAAAGAAAAATACATACACACTTCTACTCGACATATATATATATTTTCATAAAAAATACCAACGAAAATACCAAATCATAAAAGCATGACGACGAGCAATTTACCAAAAGCCAAATACAGCCAAGAGTAGTAGAAGCGAGTGAGAGATTCAAATCAAGAGAACGTGCGCCAACAGCAAGAGCAGGCTGCCCCCGCTGCCCCTCCTTGCAACTGCCACAGCTCAACTTCAAGTCGATTTAGGCAACTACTTAAAGGTACATAAGTATCTGGGTATATATAGGTATATATAGAGTTATATAGGGAGTTGTAAAAACAACAAGTAAATGATTAATGATGCGTAGCATTTCACTTTTGCTGCTGCTGCTGCTGAGGCAGCCATAGAATTGAGAATTGAGAAATTAGAAGTGAGAACTGAGAATTTCATATTATTGAGATTGAAATGGTGTGTGTGTGTGTTTGAGCTTTCTACTGGTGTGCAGTAATCACTTTGTCATTGCCATCATTTTTCAGCTGCAGCAGAAATTCACTTTTCGGTCTAATGGAATTGAGAGATACAGACAGATGGAAAGACAGACAGACAGACAGACATGCTGTCTGCATCTTTAGCCCTTTGCTGAGCTGTCAGTCGACACACACAAACACACACACCCAACTCGATAAAGGTTGAAGTGGAGACTTCCCTGGAATTGGCTCAACTCAGCGCTCAGCACTCAGCTCTCTCTCTCCCTGCTCACCCTGCCTGTCTTTCATGTGCCGACTGACAAAACTTTATGCATAGAACAAAAGATCAAAAGCAGAGCTGAACATCGAGACTCAAAAGCTAACAAGCCCAACAACAACGAGAACAACAACAAGAACACGAAGTGCCTGCTTATTGCTATGCATAATCGAAAATGTTACGCTAAATGCATTGCATCGATCCGTGATCCATGATCCATGATCCATACTCCATGCAGCATCCATCGGCAATCGTAGATCTGCGATCATAATGGGAGCGTGCAACGAATTTTGTGGTACGCAAATGTTGAAGCAACTTAGCGCCTAGTTATATCAAGGGCCTAACCACTCCCCCTCTCCCCTACTGACAGATTGATCTCTCATTTCTGCTGTGGCATCCTGCAGCGCACTTGATGATGCCAGCAAACACTCGGCTACAAAAGAACTCTTCAAATAAGTGCAACAACAACAACAATGAGCTGAAGAAATCATTTATATTGCTCAGCAATTGGTTTGCCCAAGGATGATGCCCAGGCTGAGCTCTAGTATGGGCTATATGCAAAATGTGTTCAAGTTGGAAATGAATAGTAGGAAGAGTAGAAAAGCAGCAGCAACGATTGAAATGTTATGCCTAGTTGGAGTAGTGGAGGTTTGGGGTGATATTTGTGGTAGAATTTTGTATTGAAATAGATTAATGAATCAATGTGAATGTGAAGTATAAATATATCTATATATATTTAAGCATTTCTTCGAAAGTAATAACAAAATATTAAAGAAATTCAGACTGTAACTTAAATGAATATACAGTCTATTATCATCAAACAATTTGATATTATAACATTTCATTTTAACATATAAAACTCACTGCCCTGACTGACTGACTGCCTAACTGACTGACTTGCTATCAATGCTCAGCCTAAACGTTAAGACTTAGCAGTCTGAAATTTTCAAATAACCTAGTTGTTAGGGCGTAGGATATCCTAATACAAATTTCAGCAGGAGGTGTATCAAAGTCGAGATGAAAATCATAAATATATATTATAAAATATTATATTATATTTTTATAAAACAGCAAATTTAGTATTACTATTACTTTTTGATTATGCAGTACAAATTTTCAACTATTTTAGATGTTTATTTATCTTTTAAATAATTTTTAAAGTTCTATATTATTATTTAAAAAGAAGATATTTACAAAAGGGGAAGTGACAACTCTGTGAAATATATATGCTATCGAATATATGTATATTCGATAAGTTCGTTTATGTTAACAGAATATTTGTTAACCATATGAAATAAATGCAAAGGAGTAGAGTAGATTGCTTTACAGCATATCAAAGCTAATAACATTATCTTTAGCTACATTTTCTCTAATAAACAATGTTGTAATTTTACTGCAGATGTCGTTAAAAGTTAAAATATATTCAAGCTACTCCGTGTTCAGCTTCTCCTACCATGAGGAGACACAACTATTTGCTAAGCGAAGGCTCAACATACAGTAGTATGCCACAAAACCCTCCGTAAAGAATTTTCCCCCACTCTCACAATATTAATTAGGCAAGTTTTATATGCAGAGATATAAAGAGCATAAACTTGCCACAAACTTGCGGCATTAAAATGTGCACAGTCGAGAGTCAAGTTCAATAAAACTCACCTGGATTTTGTTGTTGTTGTTGTCGTTTGTTGTTTGTTTCTCTGTTTATGTGTGTAATTGTGGGCCAATTAGCCGGTTGCCGCTTAGCCAATTGGAATGTTAGCAGCTGCCACAATGCGTCTGCTGTCCGATTGTTGCAGTTGTCCTTGTAAGCGTAATCCAAAGAGTTGAGTGTGCCGTTTACGTGGCAAGGATAACGGTAATTAAACCGCAGGCTGGCCCGTGCAAGGGGTCGCCATAGCCAAGGCCTGGGCTAGGAATGTTGCAGCGATTGTTGTTGTTGTTGCAGCGATTGTTGTTGTTGTTCTTGGTGCTGTTGTCGTTGGGTTATTGGCCGCGTTGCTTAGCTTGACACTTTTCAAACTTTTTCTTTTGGTTAGTTAAACAGCTTTTTTGCCTGCACTTGGCAGACACACACCAACACACACCTGTACACACACACACACACGGCTGCACTTGCAGTATGCGCTAATTTTTTTTATATTTAACTTTTTGTTGTTGTTGCTGTTGCTGCTTTACACTTTTTGCTCGGCTCCGCGTTGTAAATCTTTGCGCGTTGTTGTTGTTGTTGTTGTTTTAAAGAAATTCTTTTGCTCAATGGCAAAATGTTTGGAAGAGGAGACGACTCTATGTACGTCGTCGTCGTCGTCGCCGTCGTCCGTTGATTCTTTTTTCTCTCTGGCTTCTTTTTTATGCGCTTGCTTTTGCCGGATCTCTGTGGCGCTCTTCCGCAGAAACAAGCTCTTGCCACAAGCAGGTTGCAATGTTGCACACACAGGAGGAGACACACAGAAGGCGCTCTGCCTGGCTGCCTGACTCTGGCTCTGTTGGTTACAGCTACAGCCACCACAATCTGCAATCTGTTTGTGGCATTAAATCAGTGAACCAAGACGCGCAGCGCACCGCAGCTCACAGATTTGTTTATGCGAGGAGGCGACTGCCCCTCTCTCTGCCCCTCCACTCGCTCGTTGCGAATTTGTATTTACAAATCAGCACTTACAGCTCAATTAACGCGAAGCACACACACACACACACTCAGTTGTTACACCTGAATAGATCACTGAACACTCACGTATTATTCATGCATTCATTTTGATACACACTTCTCTTATTTAGTTGTTGTTATTCGCGAGTTGTTGTTGTACGTGCCGAACCGGTTACCATTTCAAAAACATCTCTTGTTATTATTGTGTGTGGTATTTTCGTAAAACTATCTGAGTATATGCTATTGTCCGGCTTTCAGTACCGCACGCCTCGACGCTTCACAGTGAACAGAACAAGTTGCGAGTTCGAGCCGCTGCCACGCTGCCCCACTCAAACGCAGAGCGAAGAGCGTCCAACTCGAACATGCTGCAAGCGGAACGTGAACATGGAACACGCTCCACATACGTAGCGACTGTATTGAGTGGAATACCATTGAGTGAGCGAATGAGTGACTGAGTGAGTGAGTGAGTGAGTGTGAGTAGCCGGCAGACGGCAACTCGGTCAGGTGTTAGAGCCGTGACCGCTGCTGCTGCTGCTGCCGCATCTAATTGTGAATGATT
Organism: Liodrosophila aerea; assembly: GCA_035045005.1. Classification (NCBI taxonomy): domain Eukaryota; kingdom Metazoa; phylum Arthropoda; class Insecta; order Diptera; family Drosophilidae; genus Liodrosophila; species Liodrosophila aerea. The sequence goes on along the minus strand of JAWNNL010000805.1, from coordinate 1,192,003 downwards.
TATGTGGGTCGTCGCAGCGTGCAACGCTATTCTTGCAGCCAAAAAGAAAGTGAGCTGCAGTCTACTACGTTTCTTTTAGCTTTCTGCTCAGCTCACAATCGTATCAAGTCTACTAGCTGAAAGCAAGACAACTCCCCTGAGGTTAAAGGACATTGGAATAAAGGCCAATAAGAAGTTGGCAGAACTGAAAAAGGAGTGAAATATTAGGCAGAAACAGTCGAATACTTTTACTTACAGAAAAAGAATTTTAAAAATAAGAAACCTAAACTTTTGAAAAGAAGTTTTGACTATATAAATATGTGATAAAAGTCTGAAAATAAACCTATAAATTCCTAACAGAATTTTAGACTATTGAAATACATAATTAGAGACGAACTGTTAGAATGAAGTAGTAAGATTATAATAAGAATTTTCTATATATATGTACATAAATCTATAAATTACTAACAGAATTTTAGACTGTTGAAAATGATATATTTCATAGAGACGAACTTTTAAAATTAAGTAGTAAGAGTATAATATCACATTTTAATATCATTTAATCTGGAATTAAGAATTTTCTATATATGTACATATATGTACATACATAATTACATATTTCAACTATTTTATTAGATTTTTAGAGAAATATTTTAGTTTAATATTAAATACAATATAAACTATTACATACTTAAAATTGCTTCAGTCGTAGCTACTAGTAGTCCAGCTCATATTTAGTTTTAATATGGTTTATTTCCAAAGTTCATAAATCTATAAAATTCCGACCCCTCTTCTAATGTTTCAGCCATAACTAACCATGATCACATCAGCTTTACATAAGCATATTCAAACTGCAATTATCAATCAACATCTATGCCAAATGTCAGCTACATAACTCAAACATAACTAAAGATACAGTATAGTACTTTGGCTTAGTTCTAGCATCTATTATTAAATATTTCGCCCAGTCTCTGTAAGCACACTTGCCGGCATTATTATAATACGCTCAGCAAGTGTATAATGAGCTGAGCTGAGAGTGCAGTACTGCCCCTAGCAGAGGAGTACGTCAGCCTAAGCTCAGTCGGAATTACGGTGCACACACACACACTCGCACACACACTGTATACAGGGTGACTCAGCTGATTCCGAGTGTCTGGCAAAAATGCATGCATGTAGGTGTGGCAAGAGGGTGAGAGATTGTGAGGGGCAAGCAGGGGAGGTAGAGACAACGACATCGAGTTAACCACACAAGGGCAAGGTGGGTGGAAGGAAGGGATTGGATGAGTCTGGCACTACTACGTTTGGGGCTAACTGGGCGCCGGGGCACTCGAGTGCACCTGTTTTGTTATGCAAAGTTTGCCAGCTCTTGCAGGTGGGTGGGGGTGGGGGCTCTGCCATGGAATATTCAATGCGGAAAAGGACGCGAACCGTACGTTTCATTTGCTCTAATGTGCAAAGTTCGCTTAAAAACCACAGTTGACCCCTGACCAAGCTGCAACGAATGGGTTTATAAATACATAAATACCTGCCACACACACACACACACTCACACACACAGAGACACCTACTCACATGCAACTAGTCTATTTATAGCACTCAGGTAGCTACTGTTGGCCACACCTGCCATAAGGTACTCAGACAGAGCTTAAAATGCAACACAATTAAGTCTATTCTCTGAGTGTTTAACTAAAGCACTTAAAGGGGAAGAATTGTGCAAACTTAATAAGCATGAAATTAAAATTAATAAGACATTAATATTAATAACTAAAGTGAACAATAAAATGAAGAATAGAATACAATTGAAATGAAAAAATATACAAAAATATACAGTATACAATTCCAGCATAATTAATTCATTCAAAATTAATAGCAATAGAGTTAAAATATATTCAAATTTTAATAAATAATTTACATCATAAATAACAAATTGTATATAATATAATATAGTACATTGTACATATAATATAATATATAAAATATTAATAACTAAAATGAAAAATAAAATGAAGATTAGAATTCAATTGAAATGAAACAAATATAATATATAGAATTCCAACATAAATAAAAAGCAATAAAAATAAAATATAGTAAAATTATAATAAATTATTTACATTATAAATAACATAAAACATATAATATAATATATAATATTATAGCTAATAATCTATATTATTTCCAATAATTCGTTTTTATACATCAAACTTAATGCACTAATTCTTTTTCCAATTCGACAATTCCAGCATAAATAATTCGTACAAAATTAATAGCAATAAAAATAATATACAATACAATTTAAATAAATTATTTACATTATAAATAACATAAGGTATATAAAATAATATATAATAATAATGCTATTTATTTATAATATTTCCATTAATTCTTTTTTCTACTTCAATCTAAATGAACTAATTCTATTTCCAGTTGGAATAGGTACACCTCTTACTTATAAATAAATAAATATCTTGCATTATAAATAGCATAATAAATATAATACAACATATAATACTAAAGCTGTTTATCAATATTATTTCCATTAAATCGCTACTCTACTTCAAACGAACTAATTCTATTTCCAATTGGTTAAGTCCACCTCCTACTTATAGCCTTATCTCAAATGCCAGTTGACAGCGACTTAACAAAATCTTTAGCCACGTTTTTAGCAAGTTTTTGGTATTAATAATATTTAAGCCGAGTCTTTGCCATTTCAGTGCGTTGCTATTTGTCAACTCAGCTCCAACTGCAACTCCAACTCTTCTCTTCCACTGCGTTGTACATTATCTGAAAATACTTTCCATAGCAACTGGCGACGAGTTGGACAAACCGGCTGACACTCAACGCTAGACAAGTTCAATGCCATGGATGGGCATCAAATGCAGCGATTCCAGCCAGCACTGGGAACTTGCCACAGCCACGCCCCATGCCGCATGCCCCGCGCACCAGCAACCGCTGCTCTGACAGCCACAAGAGACGTTGTCGTCGTCGTCGTCGTCGTCGAAGCTGAGCCTTTGGAATGATTTATGAGAAATTGCAAAGCGCAGCGAAGACATTGAGTTTGGAAGCTGCAGAGGCACTGGGTACTGGGCACTGGGCACTGTGTACTGGCCACAGCTGACGCCAAGAAGGTGGAGCGCCAAGACAAGACAAACAATTGACATTTGATGGATGCGTAACTCGTGCATTCAAATGCAACTCACTGAGAGCTCTTGAAGTTTGTTCCAGGCGTCGGCTAATTGTTATTGATAATCGCAACAATGTTATGTCTCTGTTCGATTCACAGCGTTTTAATTAGTTCATCAATAAGCACAAGGGGGAGCAGAAGCTGCGAGCTGGGAGCGTACCAGCACGTACCCTGCGGACCGGGAGGCCTTCTAATCAGATGGTTGCGGGCAGCTACCATGCGAAGACCTTTACCTTTAACTTGAATTATGTTTTGGCATACTCATTGTCTGCAGGCTGTTGGCCAATTGTCAGTTGTGTAGTGGAGTGGCGCAGGAGTAAGAGAAGCTGCTTGGCATGCCTGCAAAATCACGGCTCCATCCTGCGCCTAACTGCAAACAAAGTTCTCTATTATTGATTTATACCTTTCAACGATTCTCTGTATTTATCATGAGTGCAAGCCACATTTATCATTAATAATGCCGCGACCGACTCCACAGCAGCAGCAGCGGCAGCAATCGTAGACTCAAACTCACAGCAGACGACGCAAAGTGGTAGCCCAAACGAGCGGCAGCCCCAAGCAACCGTATCTAGGCAGCTGCTAGAATATCTAAGCCACGGCACAGTGGTTCGAAGTCAATTGAAAACAAACTGAAATTAAGACGAGAAGAAACTATATTAATGAGAATAATAATAAGTAAATTAAAAGCTACTAAAAAGGAGTAGAATAAGCATATACTAACAAATGGAATTCTATTTATAGTTAATTAACTAAGAGTACCTTTACATCTAATATACAATCTACTACAACTCAACACATAAACTGCTAGAACTTATTAAACAGCAGCCACTTAATTAATGCACTCAACTAAATATACAATACTTAATATGTTGCGGAATTTGCCAAACATTTGCTAATAAATTTATGCCCACTGTGCCACAATAGGCACCCCCGTTGTGCTGCTCCGGCTGCTGCTGCTGCTGCCGCTGCTGTTGGCTGAGGAATTGTGGGTACGTGGAGCAATGGGTCTGTGTCGTCTCCCTTGTCTGTCTTCAGTGTCTGGAGTGTCTGGGGCTCTAGGAGTTAGAGCTACGATCATTTTCCGTACATCATTTCTATGGTGTATTTATTGCCTGGTCGCAATGATCATCGGGCATCGCATTCGCATTCGCGTTCGCCTGGGCCTCCATTTCCGTTCTTCACTTAAAGTTCAGGCCCAGCCAAGTACGACGACGACGACGGCGGCGGCAAAATCCATTTTGGGAAGGTGATCTGTGGGATTGTGCTAATGTCAAATCAAGCTGTGCCCCCTTGTTATTTAGCCAGCCAAGGAAGAGAAGTTGCTGCTGCTGCTGCTGCTGCTGCCGTTGTTGTCGCTGCTGTTGTTACTGTTGCTGTTGCCAAAGAACCGCCTGCAACTAAAGCCATGTTGATTTTATTGTAAATTGCATTAAAAGATTGCATATAAAGAATTTTATTTATCACCTCGCGGTTGTTAGGGAAAACGCTGTTGGAGACAAAAGTTGCCTCGCGCAGCACAGTCCTTGCCACATTGTGTTGCCCATTGCTTGTTGCTGCCGCTGCTGCTGCTGCCGCTGTTTTGTTATTGTTTGTCTTGGCATGATCTCAAGGTCTTACTGTGGCAATTGCTTGCCCCATTGGTAGGTGTCGCTTTTTTGTTTAGCCAGCACTCCCTCCCCCTCCTCCTCCTCCTGCTCTTCCTGCTGCTGCTGGTGATCTTTGCCAAATTTGTAAATGTTCTTTTAATGGAATTTGAACACTTGCTCTATCGCTGTGCTCGCTGCTAGGGCTTTAGTTGTGATTTAAGTAGAACGTCTTGCTGCTTGTGCATCGATTGGTTGCATGCGGCATGTCAGTGTGACAATCTTAAGGAATTGCTGTAAGAACAACAAAAACCATTTTAGTTTCATTTGTAAGCGCAAAGTGAAGGGTTACCTAGTCTCTCCCTCCTCACACTCTTATAGTCACTGCGTGTGTGTGTGTGAGTGTTGTGTGTGTTTGCAATCGCTGCAATCGCATCGACGACCTTAGCACAGCTACAACTTGCCCCAGGATCGATTTCACAGAAGCTTGTTAAATGCAGAGATGCTCGCTGCCAGATGCTGCTCAGATAGAATACCTTGCAATTGGTTACACTTTGCGGATGTAAATCTCTTAAATTACAGTCAAAAATGCAGCACAAACAAAAGTAAAGCTAGGCAAAGCACAACAGCGCCATCGATGCATGAAGTAAGCCTATCGATATATTGCATACAGCCGCTCGCATATCGATATATCGCATGGCAATGCCAGTTTTCTGCCATCGATGCATGAAGTAAGCCTATCGATATATCGCATACAGCCACTCGCATATCGATATATCGCATGGCAATGCCAGTTTTCGATTTTGACGCCAGCATTGCCAGACTGCCGGAAATAAAATAAATGCGGCGTGTCAGCATTGCCATTTTTACTCAGAAGATTAAAAGGTTATTCTTGATTATTACTGCTTATAGCATACATTATATAATACTTTATACCTACAGCCATGGCAGACAAACCAAAAAACCCTTCACCGTTAGAGCAAATTGAGCGATTGTACGATGGGCACAAGAAGCATCCAGATCAAGATTATTTCACCTTCGCAGAGATGGACGACATTAAGGCACAATTCGAGAGTATTGCGAATACGTACACTAGTTTTCCACCCGGCACTGACGATCTGTTCAAGAATATGGCAAGGATAATACGTGAATTGCGTCACGAAGCTAAAATCAGGGAGGAGGACCGCAAAGCGGCGGAACTAGAAATTCCAAAGCGCGAAGAGATGTTGGCAGAAAACGAAGCTTATAAGAAGCAGATAGAAAAGCTGAAAACGCAACACCTCGATTCTCTAAAGGATTATGTGCAGACAGGAGAGCACGACCTAATGGTGAAGGATCTGCAAATCGATAAACTTATTGAAATGAAAGAAAACTTGATCAAGTCCTGTTACATCTGTAAACGTGACTATGCCTCGAAAGCACGTAAGCATCGTGTGGTCTCACTGAAGTGTGGTCACACTTTCGGCGAGTACTGCATTCGCCAATACGTGCAGAAAACTGATGCCTGCCGCACCTGTATGGCCCCGGCGAAGGTGGAAGACATACGCCATGTGAAACTGTTTGATTAGATTGAGAAAGTTTATAAGAATAATCGTATCATTATGTATGATGAATTCAAATAATTAAAAATGTTTGACTGTAAAAAGAAAGAGTATTTATTGAAGGTTTAGTTTGTAGCATTTTAGATAATGGTACAGGGAAAATTTACAGACTTAATGGAGATAATTGGCCTAAGTGAGCTGAGGTCTATTCCTCAGCTACCGCCTAACCTAATGGAGATAACATTATACTATAGTTTATTATTATCCAAATTTATATATTTCATAAAAAGAAGTTCCCATTCTGAAGCTGCGATTTTAAGTCTTTTAGCTAGCAAATCAGTTCAAAGTTTTGAAAAGATCTTCTCTTCTCTTCTTTTTGTTCTCCGGCCTGAATTACTGCAGAATATTTATCTTATAAGAAACACTTCAAGTTTAATTCAAAGAAATGCGAGGTATTTGTGTTGACACCACTGCGTCATATTCAAAGCACACACACACACACCACTCGAGTGTGTGTATTTTGACAACTTGTGTTGTGCGTGTGTGTGTGTGTGTGTGTGGTGCTCTTAGAGCAGTTGCCTTAAGTAGTTGGTCGAGCCAAAATGTAAGGCTCCAAATGCCTTTTGAGAAAGCGAATTTGCAGACAAATAAATCAAGCCACCTCTATTTTCGCCAAGTGGAGTGTCCATTGTGTGTCCTGAGCCGGGCATCCGCCTGGTCATTGGGGTGCCGACAACGGCGACGAGTGCCTAAAAATGGCAAAGCCGGTTCAGATTCAGCGAGGATCGCCAACTTGATGTTGTAGTTGTTGCTGCTGCTGCTGCTGCTGCTGTTGTACAATGCAATTGTTAACAAGCAAAGTTATGCGAAACAAGAAGAAGAAGAAGCAGCAGCAGCAACAGGCAACATCAAAGGGCACACACAACAGTGCCAGAGGCAGAGCCTTTTTAAAAAATCTAGTGAAGATGCTGCCGAGAGTTGGGATTGCGATTTCGATTGGGTTTCGGGTTTGCGTTTGGGTTGTGTGTGTGTGAGTGTGGTGTGTGTGTGTGGAGAAAGACTGCGAGGTCACCGGCTGCTTTGCCCAGGGGCTGAGCAGGGGCCTTAAATCTTAGCAGCTCTGGCTCTGGCATCATGACAAAGGATGCAGGCAGAAGGCAACGGAGGCGATTTGTGCATGTGATGCGAGCGAGCGTGTAGTGGAAGGTGTTTAACAAACAGCAAAACAAACAATTGTAAAACAGCCAAACGACAACGCCAGCAACAGCAACAGCGAGCTGAAAGCGAGGCGTGGCACAGTGCATACACACACCACACACACACACACAACGCCCACGCCCCTCACTTCGGGGAGTGACCGAAGGTTTCGGGGCTGCATTTTATCAGCGATAAAAGATCTGAGGCGCGAGAGTAACCCACAAAAATAAATACAAATACGACACGGCGCATTTTTATGCGGAAACACAAATTGAAATTCAATGCGAAACAAAAGTTTTGTGCCACGGACAGACGGACGGATACACATGGCTTAAATTGGCTTTTGCAAAATAAATAAAAGCACAGAATAAATATGGCCAAGAGCAGCGTGTGAGAAAGCATAACAGCAGCAACCGTAAAAGGCGCTTGCCAAAAACATAACTGCCCCATGGCACGCCCTCTACTCCAGAAACAGAACCAAGTCAAACCAAGCCAAAAAAAAGGGCCACAAATGGCACTGTGATAATTCGCATTCGGGCGCTGAGGGGCGTGTTCCTGATTGCAGCTTGTTAACAAGTGTTGGCAGTTTAATTGACTCTGGTTCTTGGGAGCCCAACACTACACTACACAACACACACATCCTGGCCAGGGCAATCAGCTGTCAGCGTGTCCTACTTAACCGCACGCACTCCACTTCCACAGAGCTCCACTTCCTGCATGTAACGTATACTATATCTAGGCACAGTGGGAGCTCATCCATAGATCGATCGATCGTTTGCCCAATGATTCGTGATCCGTTGCGGCCAAGCTGCCGATTAATTGAGCTAAAGCATTTTTATTAGGCCACTTGCAGCCAGTTGCATCTACTCCTGTTGCTTCTCGTTAATCCTTCACACTTGTTGGGCCTGAAATTGGTTGGGAAACAAGTTATTCAAAAGGGTATATAATAAATGGATAACGCAGGAAGTCGTTGCCGAGCGAGCAACGAGAGGAACCTGCACAACCTGAACTAACTGTGTTATAAATGATCTTATTAGGTTTTTTGAAACAAGACATTCTAGAGATCATTACTCTTCGGCCAACCAACCGACCAGGCCAGACCAGACCCGATCAGCACGCAATGGAGCAACCGGAGAATTGCGTGTGCCGGCAGCAATTAATCATCGCACACCTAACGCAGGCAGCAGCAGCAGCAGCAGGAGATGCATATTTGAAAATTTGCAAATCATAAGACCAACGGATAGATGGACGAACAGACAGACCGACGATCAGACTGGCCTCAACTGGCGATCGATCTTTAGGGGCCGCCTGCTGTACATCCACATTGGCTTAGTCACAGTGCTCAGCCCGACAACGCCCCCAGTCGCAGCCGCAGCAGATGAGCTGCTTGAAGCTCGTAGCCTTCACCCGAAGCTCTGCTGCTCGATTTGGCTCTGTGATAGCTGATTGCATTCCTTGATACCAGTAGCATAGAGTGATAGCACAGGGGAGGGGGAGGGGGAAGGTAGCGATTGCTGCTCCTGGGAAACAACAACAACACACAGCGCATTTCGTTGCGGCGCTTTGTACGTGACACTCGTTTTACCTTCCTCCCTCCCCCCAGCCAAGCTTCGTGCCTGCCCCTCTGCTCCAGCTGCTAAGCATCTGCAACTCCAGCTGCGTTCCCTTAATAATTAATTAATGTAATTGGCCTGTCGTTGTTGCTGCGATAATGATCTCATCAAGATGTGTGTGTGTGTGTATACAGATTTCGAATTCAATTTTGAACCGCAACGAAATTGGATTTCGTTTTACTTCTTTTCGTTCTGCAATTTCGACAAACGTTACGATTATTGCGCAGATTTTCGCTGCTATCGATACACAATGCGAACTGGCAATTGGAATTTGAGCTTTATATCGATAGTTGTACGACAATCGGCATGCATAGTAAAAAGTTGATTGTTTATAAAGGTATTAACTTAATACTATTAAGCTATAGTTGAGGCTTAGTTTATGCTTATTAGTTTATTTCATCTAACAAAGTTTCACTTCATTTCAACAAACATAATTCATTTCGTGAGTTATCGATATATCGTGCATTTGTCAGTGTGACCACATTGAAAACTGAATAAGTTCTTTCACAAAAATCACACAGCCAACAGCACAGGTCGTAAAACTAATTTCTATATTTTAACTATAATTAACCAGAATATTCGTTCACATCGAATTTTAAGGAAAGGAAAGGATATGTCTGAGGTAGAGCCGCATGAACACCTCACTCGGGAGGATAAACGGGACATTGCCATAAGATTCGCTAACTTAACCGACTATGGAAAGCACCTTTCGCCGGAAATAGAACTCTTGCTGATGCGTCTAAGCCTCATAATCGAGCAACTGCTGGAGGAAGATAGTACTGCAACGCCCAGAGGCGAAGTGCCAAGTGAGATGGATCGCGAGATACAGGCGCTAAGTGATGCAAAACTAGACATGGATGTGCTGTACATGTCGAAGGAAATGAAAATTGAAAAGATGATTTTCCAAAGAGATCGTTTAATATGCTCGATATGCAACACGGAGCTCACCTCATCGGGTGGGCATCATGTGGAGGCCCTGAAATGTGGCCATATCTTTGGTATACTCTGTATACGGCGACATTTGGTCAAAACGAAGCAATGTCCCCGCTGCAAGGTTGCAGCTAATAGACATGATCTACGCAGGATCTGCATATATCGTGAAAAGTCTCTGGAATTAAATACAAATTGAACTATGTATACTATATGTATCTCTTTTGTTTTTATTTCTGTTCCAAGTTTAACCTTGTTAAGGCAATTGAAAAGTTTGGAAGTGAATGTGTGCAACATTTCGGAATGCCTGGCCAACTAAATCAAATGTCACAAAGGCAGGCGAGGTCATGTGCTTCGATCCCGTGTGTGTCTAGCCTCTGGTCCCACCGGTCATAACTATAAATTTCACGCACCCAGCGCATAAAGACAATAGAGCCAATTTTGCAGCAACGGCAAAAAAAAACTATCAGCAGAAATGTAATTGAATTGAATTTTAGCTACAGAGAGCAAAGGCAAATCTCGGCACACACTGTGGCATGTGGCATGTGGTATGCGGCTGGCTAACAGAGAACATTCGAAACATTGCGTAGATTTCACGATTCCACACCAAATATAGAAATATCGAACTGCGTCGACCTCGCCGCGGACAATAGACAATTCGCATACGCACTAGACGAGAGAGAGAGAGAGAGATTTCAGCCAAAGGAATGAACTGGGTTGGGGCAAGTATATACCCTGGATTTGTGGAGAGTGTGTGGCAAGGTTCTAGAAGTCTCAACTGCTGGATACTCTTTAAATGTGAAGAGTTTGCTGGATTCTCTGGAAATGTGGAGAGCTTGAGGCAAGCTGCTAGAAGTCTCACTAACTGCAGTAAAAATAGATCAGACTCTGCTGCTACTTGTAGTACTTTTACTAGCCTTTACGCTCCAATAGATTCTAGTATTCTTAGACCAATATGATTAGTTCTAGTCACACTCTTTCCAATTTCACAGGGTATACGCTCTATGGTCTGCTCAACTCTCCTCTGTCTGCACAATTGCTGGCTCTAACTTTGGCCCGAGGCGCATTAAATGGGCCATGCAACTGTCTTTGGGGGCAAGCTTACGGTTAAAAGTCTTTTGGGTGGTGCTGAGGAGCTGCTGGCCTGGCAGATTGTCGTAGATACGTATGGCCATGGCTAGTATATGGCATTAGATTTCGAGCAATACCGGGAATTTGGATCGCTCATGAATATATTATAAATGCCATTTAATGATATGTATTTAAAGACAATAATCCAACTGGCCAACTGCCGAGCCGAGCCGTGCCACGCCGTGCCTGGCCTGCCTCAGGGCAATCAGCAATTGCATCGGCTATCGATATCGAATCGAACTGCTGGCTGGCTGGGTTCAATGTGCCAGCCCTATAATAATTCTTTCAATTGGGGGCCCATGCATGCCTGCATTTCTTGGCTTTTGTGCAGATTGCACATTTATGCATTTTCAATGAACAATTTTTATGCAAAAAGTGAACAAGTTGCACAATTTACTCTTGTAAAGAGTCTCCAACTTCCAACTTCAATCGAGTCCAGGCGTAGTCAGACCTCTGGCCAATTGTTGCTCTATAAAAATGGCCTTAACTGTGCTGCGGCTGCCTCTGCCTCTGTTGGGGCGGGGGAATTAATCTGTGCACAAGACCTTGCCTCGCTTAAGGTCTGCCCCTGGGGCCAGGCGACATTGGCATGGGCATGGGGCAGGTGCGCCGCGCCTCGCTCTATGAAAGGATGTTGCAGAGACTGAGACTGAGACTGCGGCTGAGTCCGAGTTCGAGTCTGTGGCATGGCTTGGCAAACGCACTTCATTTGAATTTCATAATTTCTTTGTTAGCTCCAATTTATGGTCACGGTTTGCTGGCCAATTTATGGTCATAAGCTACAGAGGGAAAAACTGAAAGCGTATAAAAACAGAAACAGAGAAAAGAACAACAAAAGACTTAACTAAATTAACGATAACGATTCGAAATGGAAATGGAAATGAAAATGGAAATACATTGCTTATACATATACTCTATAAACATATTTACATACGATGCCAACTGCAGGTTGTTGTAAGAGAAACTTCACGTCAGCTGTGTGTGATTCCCCACTTTCCTAATAAAGTCATTTGTGTATCTGTATCTTTTCTTTCAGTTTAAAGCGTGACTGTAACAGTTCTTGGTTTTTTTCTTAAATTGTCTTACATTTTCAACATCAACTAACTGTCTGTCTGTCCGTTTGTCTGGCTGTCCATCTCTCACACATTCCCAGGCAATTTTCAGCAATGAAAATTCTCTTGGCTCCATTTTGTGACTTGTCTGAATATCTGAAAGTCTCGCTGTCTCTTAGCAGTATCTAAGTAGCACAAGCCATTTAACTGTCTACGCCAGACGCGAAGACTGTTAAGAAGAGTGCTGTAGACACGCCTCTGATTAGAAATAAGCAACACCTGTCGCAGCTTTTGATCATAGTTGTTGTTGTTGTTGCTCTGGGTGTTGTTGTTGTTGTTGCTGCTGCTGCTGTCGCTGTTGCTTGTTGTGGTCGTGGCCAAGTTGTCCAAATGCAGACCCTAGCATCAAGACCTACAAAATAAAACAAAAAGCATGGGTATTTTGTTAAGTAGCCTCAGCTAGCAGATACCCTGTAGATCAGCTCATAGTTCTTATCACATGTGCGTTTTGCTTTGCAGCGCTGCTTTCGCACGCACAGTCGATGCTCTCACTCACTCGCATGCAAGCAGATTGTTTGATAGTGTGAATTTGGGCACCACTTCTGCCGATACAGACTGTCTTAGTTTACAATAATGTCTATAGAATTCTGCCCTATAAATTCTATATACAATTCCATAAGCTCAACTAGCAGATACCCTATACAAACTGTCTTCTATTATACTAACTTCTTTGGAATATTGTCCTATAAATTCCATATACAATTCCATATTACCTCACGCTCTTCACATGTTTATAGGGTATTCGAAAACACCTAAAAACACAAGGTGTTTATTTTCACAAGTCATGACATGAGTGAATGTGGAACCTTTCGCAGGGTGGGATGGGGGCAGGTGGGGGCAACTGCTGGGGCCTTGAAATGCGCATATATGGCGTTGCCCGTTGGCCATTATCAACGCCGTCGTTGATTTGCGTTTAACGTTACGTTACGGGCTGCGAGTGGTGCGCCTTAATCAAACATGGAGCCGCCATGACATGTCCATGGTCTGCGCAAATCCCTTCTGGGCAACAACAACAATACCAGACTGAGACTGGGAGACTGAGAGACTGACCAGACAGAGTCAACCCAACCCCGTAGCGTACTGAACCGGGCATTTGGCATATTTTCTAAACAACTTGGCGCATAAATCATTGGGGCGGCTGCTGCTGCCTGCCACACCTCCAACGACAGGCCATCGTCTTCTACCCCCTCCCGCTCTCTCTCTCTCTCCCGATCTCTCTGGGAAGCTAGGAAGCTGGCAGATTTTGCGTGCAACAACGATGAGTTGCAGCTAATGAATTTATGATGAGATTCTGAGCAGCCCAAAAAGCCAGTAGCCAAGTGGTGCGTTGCACGTTGCAGTTGCAACGCTGCCTGTTGCAAGTAGCCTGTTGCCAATTGGCAGTATACAGGAGCTGCAACTACAGTTTTGTGTTGCGATTGAAAATGACAGCAAAAAGTAAAGAGTGGGCTGCAGAGTGGGGAGATAAAGAGTCAGAGACTGTGATTTAGTCAGTTGTCTCTAGCTGGGAGGGGGGTGGGTGGCAGTTGACCGTTATCATGGCATTTTTATGGTAGCCAGACATGCTGGCATCAAAAATTCTATTACGTGGCAGCATTTTGAATAAAATACGGGCAACATCGTCGTTGAAACACAACACTTTCCACTGCTGCGGTCTAGAGACGGAGCCAAAAACAACGCGCTGGAGCTCAGACCCAGGAAGGAAGCAGCAGCAGCAGCAGCAACAGCAACTGTAGTGGTAGGGGGCAAGGCCAAACCGCAGCCGGGTTGTGGCAGCTTCAGCTACAGCTACAGCTTTGGCTGTGGCACTGTTCCTGTCGCCATAATTCAAAAAACAGCAACATTCGCACGTAAAATGTAAACGAAACCATTCGAGTGCAGTCAGCAGCAGCAGAGGGAGTGCTACGGGGAGTGAGGATGAGGAGCTGGCAAAACAAACGACCTGGATGTGGAACCGCAGTCTGGACAAAGGGCAGTCGTTTGGTTGCTGTTGCTGTAGCTGTTGCAGCCGGCCAGAGAGGGTTAAACAAACGTTGCACGCATAACAAGGAAATCCTTTGGGAGCGCGGCAGCACAATGGCAGCATATGAGATAGGGAGAGAGAGAGAGAGCAGAGAAACCTTCATTACACAACAGCCACCACACACTCTGCCCTCCTGCTCACTCTGTAGTGGCTTCTGGCAACGTTCCATGTTTGCATTTGTTTTGCTTTTCGGCATTTTTCGGAGAGCCAAACAGCAAATAATTGAAAGGGTCGAGAGACCATGAGACCATGCGACAAACCAGTCGAACCATCCAGCCATCCAGCAATCCGACAATCCAACGGTCCAATGCTCGACCAGTTGGTCATTCAAGTGCTGCCTGGCACTGTCGATTACATTTCAAGTAGCTAAGCCCTCTCCTCCATCCATCCTCAGGCTCTTCCTGTATGGTAGTATCCTGCTGATCTGGGGTTAAATTGCATAGACAAAATTTCGTCAGCTACTCCAAGTTTGTTTATATTTCATTTGCGATTCTGATTGGGAACAATTGTGCGATATCTTAAATGTAATTGTGTTGGCATAAGCAAAAGTATTGCAGCAAATTCTTATAGAGTCAGCGTGGAGAGGGTAGGTAGCAAATGGTGTCTAGCATATGAGTTATAGAACGAGAGTGAGTTGGACAAGTCGAAAGGTGAATGGAACAAAAGTTAAGAGCAGGGATTTGTTGTAGGTATAACTATAATCTGATAACTATACTCTGTTATTACTACAGCTACAACACATTCCATGCTTTTAACATTCTTTTCTTTTATACAATGTTCACTTAACAAATAGGTATCTAGAATGTATTACAAAATGAACAATAGGAAATTCTAATTACAGAATATATCTACAGAGCTTTCTTTGTAATAATAGGAGACATTCAAATTCGTAATATTAATATTAATTAAATAGTAAAAGAATCAAAATGAAGCACTAAAACTACCTCACAATGAATGAACTCAAACTTATAGTAGATCAAATGTACAATATATACTATAGACTATACTTTAGATACTTTACTATACTATAGTGTATACTTTAACTTTAAATACATCTTTCATATAAATATTCTTTTATTTACACAATATAGACACTCAACTTTATACACAAATATAAATAATTTTAATTGCAGTAACATTAAGTAAATGCTTACAAAAATTGCAAAATATTAACATGAGCAATCCAAAGTCCGCGGGGGATTTATCAAGCACATCACATAATACGTATTTTGTATACAAATACTTTTCGCTGCCCTGCCGAGTTATATAATCGCATAAATTATAAATATGAATTTATAATATAAACGACTTTTTGCGGCGTCCTTTCGAGGGCGACCTACATGCGATATGGCGTCGGGGCACAGCTGAAATATATGTCACACTTAAAATCTCTGAACATATGACAGCCATAATGAAGTTTTTAACAGCGCTTTTAGCGGCTCAGTGCCAGGGGCCAGGCCAGCCAGCAGCCAACAGGAGATAGAGAAGACACAAGGGGAGCAAAAAAAAGTTGTTAATGCCGTGTTGTTGCTGCTGCTGCTCATGTGGTGCATTTCGGCTTAATTTGTTCGCGGAATACAAAAAAGCAACAGCAGAAAAAACAGCAAGAAATACAAGTTAATGAAGTCATTTTGCGGCTAAGCTGTCTGTCCCGCATGCCGCAAAATCGCCCACACAACAAAAAATTATCAAAAAAAAAAAGATGAGGAAAAATAAAGTAATAAAAAACCGAAACTGATGATTTATAAAAATAAACGCCAGGCACCTACACAAAAGACAGCGAGAGACTTTATGGATGTTATATGGGCTTATAGTAATATACAGCGTGTTTTCGATTTCAGATTGTGATTGGCTGCAGCTTATCAGGCATCGCTGACGGCCCACATCAAATGGCCAATTGAAAGCCTCAAACATTTTCTAATTGTAACAAGAGTAGCCGAGTAGAAGCAGAGACAATAAAATGCCTTATCGAGCGGGTCTTTAGGTACGTGGATTTCCTGTACGCGAGCGACGCCAACGCAACGCCAAGACCCGCTTTAATTTCGATTCAACTTTCGAGTCGAGGTGGCAGGGGGCTTAAAACAATAAATTACAGTTTTTAACAATTAATACGCGTCATCAAGTCGCTCCAGCACCGCTCGCACCACCGGAAGCCACCCACGCACACGCAGTGGTAACAACTTTCGCCCGGGTGCTGGCTAATTAAGTGTAAATCACTTGTAAATCGTTGGGAAATTAATAAATCTTGTCAGCAATCGAGTGCATAGCTCGAGTTATTCGCTGACCTTTGACCTAACGGCTGCGTGGTATAAGCCAGCCAGCCAGCACATTTGCCTGCTCGATAACAATCATACGTCTTGAGCTTAGTTCTTGCTTTTTGGTCATGTTGCCACTGACCATTTTTGGTGCGTCTGCAACGGTCAGCTGCGTTGCTTCCTGGCCTCTGGAATGGGCTCTGCTGGGCTCCTATGTCTATGTCGTTATAATCAAATGCAGTTGCTCCCGAAAAATTCAATCAACATATTTCAGCAGCACTAACGAATTTACAAAATAGGCAAGCCAAAGGATGCGCCGCCAGCGAAGTGGAAGAAGAACCTGAAGTGTATCTAAACAGCAGCTGACGGCCCAGACGGAACACCAGGATGATGATGCTGATGATGCTGATGCTCATGCTGGAGCTGAAGCTGCTACTGTTGCTGATGCAGATGATGAGACGTTTGGCTCTCTGTATCGGTGTCGGTATCGCTAACGCTCGGTGTCTGTGGAGAAAGGTATACGTATATATAAGTAACAGTTAGAGAGAACAGCGTGATTGGAAATACATGGTTTGAAAAGGGGGATATACTTGGAGGAGTGAACACATCCATGAGGAGTACTTGAACAATTCGAATAAAGGGAAACTGGAGAAAGTCCCAGAATAAGACGTTGCCTCAGTGAATGTCAAACAATCCTTATAGACGAAGTCTTTGCTCAGCAATCCATAGTTGTATATGACATACTAAAGCCTCTTTCAGCAGCTTACTGAAATGAAATAGAAATGATTATTCAACTCAAATATATTTGATGTGCATATACTCACCTCCACAATCCAATTAATCGCCTCACGCTCGCATCTCTAGCCACCATACGTTGATTTTGTGCAATTTTGGAGCAGCAAACAACGAAACTGTGTATACCAGTAGCTGCTGCTACTGCTTGACCACTGCTAGGCAAATCTGCTGACCAGTTGGCCACCAAGCCACACACCAAATGCAGCAACCACTGCGAATGCTATACGTATCATCCTCATACACGTATCAGTTGTTCTCAGCTGCTCTGCCCGTTCTCTTGCGACTTTTGCAATTTGTAAACATATCCATATTTGGTAATTCCTTCTGCTGCTGGCAGTTTTCCACTTCCGTCTTTTCTGCAACAGTAGTTACTCCTTGGCTTAGGGCAGCTTCTGATTAGAAGTTAAGCGGGATGAGCTCTAAAAGGCAAGAAAGTTGAACAGAGAGTTGGCTTTCGATAAAATTGAGTAGCAAATTAAAGTGGAAGCGCTTTAAGCGCTTTTAATTATAATTCAAAATGAACTAATTTAGTTAGTTTAACAATTATTAGTGGGAGTTTTAACTTTGAACAGTATAGAAAACTAAATTTAGTTTAGAGTAAATGTATATTTCAACTATTTCAGATACTCTACTCGAGAGTCCTACTGAGAGTGTAGCAGCCGAGCTATGCCAAAAGCTGTAGTACTCTACTTGCTGCTGTTGTTGTAATCGTTGTTGTTGCAACTTGTAGTTGACAATTTCTTTGTTGCCCCCAATGAACAAGCGGCAACAATCCAGAAAACCATACAAATGCCAGAGCCGCAGACAATCTATGGCCGCAAAGCCCTTAATCAGAGCCAGAGCCAGAGCCAGTTGCCGTCGAGTAGGAATCTCAGCTCTCAGGTTTAAAAGAAGAGGAGGAGGAACTGCACAGATTTAATTGTCGTGGCAGCTGCTTAACGTGGCCTGTTCTACGTTTTGCCAGCAGCTACTGTTGTATCTGCTGGATGCGCTAAATAGTTAGCATCATTCCTTTGCCTGATTTTGCCTAAGAGTAGGGTGTAGGGTGTAGGGAGTCTGGTGTCTGGTGCCGCAGAGCGCATGCCAATTGGCAGCGGGCCGCCAAGTAGTAGTACTAGTAGCAGCTAAAGAATTGTCATTTAATTGCGTCGCATACGTGATCGAAGCATTTTACAGCAGCTACTTAACCCACTCCACAAGTTCCCACTCCTCCTCTGCTTCATCAAATGCTTCCTTGCCCCATTTCTTGGGTCTAGGGCATAAATTTCATGCGTCTGCTGCTTGCAAATGCCTGTTGCATGTAGTTGTTGCAGTTGTTGTCTGCTAAAAACAGGCAGCAACAATTCGTTAATAATCCAAATTCCCACATCGACAGCGCCGCCTGCCTGCCTGCCTGTCAATTATTATTATTTTTCATAGGAAAAGCCAAAGCGGAAAAATGAAAACGCCAAAGAGAATGCAGCAGCAGCAGCAGCAACAACAGCAGCAGCAGCAGCAACAGTCGCATCGCAGTCGATAGTCATAGTTGGTCAATGGTCGAAATGCCTAGTCGTTTTTTTTTTTCTTGCTTTTCTTGTGGCTGTCTTCTAATGCGTTTGCCACTTACCCAAAACACTCTTAACCCATTGTTGCCGTTGCCGCTCGACCACGTGATTAAATCTGCCTGAAAATTGGCCTTTGTTCTGCGCTGTGAAGCTACCGAAAGAAACACACACAGAAATAATAGCAAACGCAACAAACCCGAGTACTATACGCATCTCGGAAAGAGGCCAATAGACCGGGAGAAAGAGGAGGCGACTGCGATCGACCAACTTACCATAAAGCACCGTTACATTCCTCCCGCCACCAACACAACACAAAAACAATGCATGTGACCAGCCATTGGAGCCCAAGGTGCGGGCGCAGGCCTACGACTGGGGGCTTAGGCGCATGCGTAACCAGCAGGCAGGCAGGCAGGCAGCAGATCTAAGGCAGACGTAGCTTTCCAATTGGTTTGCTTTCCGCAGTGTACACTAGACAGCAAAAGAAATGAATGCAGTTTAGTAGGTGTAATGGACGTAGAATTTCATATAGATACAAACCAATAGGTAGATGAAATTTGGGCAACTCTTTCCTTTAATGATGTGAAGTAGAAAGGGGAAGCTGCAACTGGAAAGAGTAGAAATTCATATAAAATATTAGAATATATTCATAAATATGTGTGTATTTTATAAGTTATATATGTATGTATACCACACAATCTAAAACCCAACACTGAACACTTGTAGCTTAGTGTAATGAGCTGATCAAAGCGAGTAGCTTTGAATTCGAATGCATATCTAAGTGAAAAAGTCACCGAATTCCTAGCACTGCACACGTGTGTGTGTGTGTGTGTGTGAGTGTGTGTTTTTGGCAATTGGCCAAGTTCGAAGTGAAGTTGGCAACTCAACTGGAAATGCATTTTGGTTAATTAAGCGCGTTCCGGCGGCGATTTCCCGCTGCTTGGCAACCAATTAAGTCGCCGCCGGTGTAGCCTAGACTTGGCAATGAGAGACGGCCGACTCGGTCTAACTTGGCCAGGATATTTCCTGTCACTTGAGTGTGTGTGTCTGCGTGTGTGTGTGTGGCGACGCGTATAAATTTTAGGCAGCTGTGGCAAGTCCCAAGCTAAAGCTTCAACCACGCCAGGCAGGCAGGCAGGCAGTCAGCCGACTGGGTTGGCCTGGCTGCCCACGGGTTTTCTGGGGCGAGTTTCTGGGCCTTTTTCGACTAGGAGAGTAGGTGTCATATTTATAATTTACAACATTAGCTCGCCATGGGGTAGCTTCGCAATCTTGCTAAATTTATGCATAAAGTAGTTGAGGTTATATATTTTTCAAGCTCCCGCCAGCCAGCTCCTACGACTCCTACTCTTGCCCCTCGTCCTGCCAGACTGTGCGCATATGTAACACACGTTTACGAGCATGTAAAATGCGTGTATTTTATTTCATCTTTAGTTTTCATACGCTCTTTGGAGTGAGAACTCTGCTTAAATTGCCCATTGCCCATTGCCCATTTGCCCATTGTAGCCTACGTAGGCCAAGAGCTGCTAACGAGCGCAACCTGGATGAAGGTTAATGCTAATGTCGGCGCAACTGAGAGCCGAGAATGGAGCAAACTGTGAACTGACAAGAGCTATGCCCTTGGGAATCGGAGCCTTTTAACACAGATAGTATATACATATATATTAAAATACCAGAAGAACCTGCGCAGAGTTCGTCTGCCAGCCGAGCCTACTAGCTGGCCAAAGTGATGTAGGGCTTCATAAATCAAATGCGATATAAAAAACTAAAATATTTAAATAACATTTAATAAACTATGGAATTTAGTTGCGCTTGTTTTTATAGATACATATATCTCTCAAGATTTACTTGGATAAAGAAGTTAACGTTCTCTGCTTATCTGTCTCTCTTAAATCACTTCTGAGAGATGCATATCATACTCGCACACTCGGCTTGGCATTGTCAATTAAAAGCCCGAAAAAGAACGTATCCAATTTGTAATTGAAACTTATCTGGGCTCGGGTATGCGTTAAGTGCATCGGAATGCAGCTGAGAATGCCCAGCCCCAAATCGAGAAGAGTCGGTCGGTCGACGAGGAGTCGGAACACAAAGTTCATTTAAAAATCTACCAAGCCCCAAAGTCATTTGCGAAACAAAGTCGCCAAAAGACTTGACTCTCTTTCTCCACTTACGGCGTTTGCTTAACGGTTTAAGTGGCAATCATTGGCACCGGCCAAGCCAATGATAACCACAGCCACAGCCACAGTAGTTCGAATGAGCAGCCAGAACTGAAAATAAAGAATAAAAATCAGTGAAAGATCAGCAAACAACCCGCAAGGCCTCACTGTGAGCCGGCAATTACTAAATTCCGAAAAATGAAGAAATTTTCAAATAAACGAAGCAAACTTTATACAAAAGTGAGAACTCAACTTACTAACTGGATGTGTGGGACCCGCGACCCAGAGCCAGGCACCGACTTCAGCTTCAGCTGGAACTTCAATTCCGACAGAGACTTGCAGTTGGACTTGCTCTGAGCCCAGCAATTACAGTCAAGCCAAACAGAACAGAACAGAGCAGAATGGAATGGCATGGCATGGCATGGAGCGGAGCTCGTATTGTATCTTAAAAACTGTGAAGAATGTCCGCCCGCTCGCTGCGTCCGGCATTTACTTGAGCCCCTCTTTTTTTCGCTGGAATTCATCATCATGCGAATTAACTGCGGCAACATTTTGGGGTTGCTTTTTGGCCAATAGTTTTTGGGCACTTTCCATAGGGTCGAGAGATCCGAGTACCTGGTATCTGCGCGTCTGAGCTCTTGGCAAATACGGCCATGGCAATTTAGTTGTCATAGCACTGGAAGAATTATCGCTTGTGGCGGGCGGTCCTCCAAAAATTTTGTTGTCAACTGGCCAATTGGATGCGAGACTTGCACTGCTCGACTACGACGACTTCCAATTCTGACTACGAGTCTTCAGCAAGGTCGGACAGTGTGAGTTTATTATTATGTTGTGCAGAAGAGCGGATGTAGGGTATCTGCAACTACAAAGTGGGTTAGAGAAAACTTCAACTTCCCGATCTTACCAATATTGTTATTAAAGTTAACTTCGATACTGATGCTATGCATATGGAAGCGAGCAATTAGAAAACTACGAAGCAAAATAAAACAGTAATTCGTTTCGCAGATTTCTGATTTACGCTGCCATTGCAATAATAATGGTAAAGTTAAATAATTGACGAAATAGTTTCTTTTTATTGCCATGTGAAACATTTTTCTTATTGAATTTCTTTCCCACTTGAAGTTGGCTGCACTCACAATACAGTGCTGCCCATCAACGCCGCTCGTACTCAAAATGGCAAGTATCGATACTGAGTTGATATTTACATGATCGATACCTTAAAGACTTGAAAACATTTCGTAATTCATATAAATTAAAATAAACGAACAATTTGTTATACAAAGGGTATTTTACAGCACATTAATCTTTCCGCTTGTCTTTTTTTTTTGGCAAGCTGAGCGTGTGTTCGAGTAATTTGCCAGACTGGACACACTGTAGGTGTTGTTCGTAGCTTTCACAAATGATTATGTTTGATGTGCAGTTAATTTGTGTGGTGTGGCAATGGAATTGTAGGCATTGTGCCACCAGGAGAACCCAACAACTGCTGGCACAACAACAGTCCAACAGTCGCGTCAGCAGCGACGCATTAGAGCGCGAATCCCAATGATTAAGTCGAAGGGAAAACAGCGATGAGTGGCCCTAAATAGCCGTTATGCGGCATTATTGCGCCATATTTCATTAGTGCATGTGTGTTGCAGCAGCAGCAGCGGCAGCAGCAGGAGTGGAGTGAGGTGAAGTGCTCGCTGTAGCAGTGTCTGTGGCCTGTCCGCAGGAAGGCATAATCTCTATAGGCCACATTTATTTCCATGGGTCACTGATAGTGCGGCTATCAAAACACGGGAACACTTTTAAAATCGCAATGAAAAGCCGGCAAATGGGATGCACGCGCTAATAAAATGCCGATATTTTATGGCCCGAATGCTTGGACTGTCTCGGTCTCGAGCTGAGCTCAGCGTCTTGCAGTCTCCGCTTCATTCGCCAAGTTGGAGGCGGCAAGTGTGAATGTGAGTCTCGCTTGTTTTGCATACTCGCGCGCTGGAGCTGGCAGCCCCGAGGCGCCACGGACGACCGAGAGAGCTCTTTTTGGCCAATTCCCACACACAACAGCTCCGAAAATGAATTGCAAGTCATCAGAGTTTGCCGCAATGCCCAGACCTGACCATACTATCCAGAACACACGTCACTCTGTCTAGGATAAAGCCAGGAGAGCGAGAGACTCCAAGCAGAAGGTGGAGGCGCAGAGTGCTGCTGCCGCTTAAGTGCACATTACTCGAATCATTTGTAATGCTAATCAAAGCAGTCTACGATTAGCGATGACAGCGTGTCACGCGTGAGGTTTCGTAGGGGCTACGCTTTGAATTAGGAGTGTGTGTATTATGGTATAACTGGAGGTTAAAGTGGAGAGAAGACTAGAGAAGCTAACGGATTAGTTCCTCCATTTCATGGCTGAACAGTTATGTATATTGTTGCTATATACTTACCATACAAACTGTAATAACTCACGCTACCATCTCTCGGAGTGCAATGCATGCACCTTGGACGTGTGTCTGTGGCAATATCTTGAGTTGTGCTCGGAATTAACCTACATATAATGCTGAATGCTGTAGTTGTTGCTGTTGCCCGCTTGACAAATCTGCACGCCTACCTTGATTACCAATCGCAGCGGCAACAAACAACTGATAATGAGCGATTGCCTGCTACAAATAGTAAGAAGTATCCTTGCACACACCACCACAGTCTTACTCGCTGCACTCCCCACTTGATGGTTGCTTCAATTAGGGCAGTCTGGACAGGAACGAAGTACCTTAAGTGTGATCACTGATTAGCTTTATGTACCACAAGATGCTGTGGGTGTGGGCTGTACCAATATGCAAATGAAGGTAGTGCAGAGTGTGTGTGGAAGGAGGGGAAGCTAGAAAGACAGCGAGGAATGGAGGAAGTATATTGAACTCCTTGCCGAGAGTATAGTTCGTGCATTGAGCAATATATAATTATAATTAAAAGGCTTAGTTAAGGTATATAAAACAATAGTCTTCTTTATTATCCACAATTATTACAAATTTGAAGAGTTCTATTAAATATGAATTTTAATTTAACTTAAACACTGATGAACTGCATACGATGGCTGGAAAAGTATCACGACCAAAATGTATTTTTATAAACTTTAATGTACATAATACTTCTCGTGCTATCGCTGCTGCTTTCTGGAATTGAAATTATTTATGTTTAGTCTTATTAAATTCAACTTCAAAACTGATGACATGCAGCGGCGGTTCATGATAGAGAGAAGTAAATAAATACATATTTTAAAAAACAGTATTTTACTTCGCTCTTCACGAACAACCGCTTCAATAGTATATAACTGTTTTTAATTACATATATATATACGCCATATGCAATTATGTGTGTGTGTACGGTATGTGCACATAACACGTAGAAAAACTTCTTTATATTAAATTGAACTTCAACACTGATGACATGACGCGGTGGCTCTTAACCAGTGCAGTAAAGATTTACATATTGAAAAAAAAAAATGTACTTTTTCTGCACTCGTTTCGATGCACCGCTTCCATATAAGAACTAACCAGAAAATAATGTTATGTACATATGTATGTATGTATGTATATACGCCATATGCAATTGTGTTGTATGTGTATATACCAAGTAGGTTCAAAGTTCACAAAGATTTGAGAAAAACTTCGTTTACCTTATACCTACTTGGTCAATTATATAATTCGCCTTGTGGTTTAGTTATCACTATATGAATTTAATCTTATTTAATAATATGTACTTCAACTCTGATGATGTGCAA
The DNA here is from genome assembly GCA_035045005.1 of Liodrosophila aerea. Lineage (NCBI taxonomy): Eukaryota > Metazoa > Arthropoda > Insecta > Diptera > Drosophilidae > Liodrosophila > Liodrosophila aerea. The sequence continues at coordinate 1,167,215 of JAWNNL010000805.1, read as the reverse complement.
ATGGTAGATCAAAAAGTGAGAAGCAGTTACATTACATGTACAAAAATAAAAAACAGTAATATACCTCACACTTTCCGAACCACCGTTGCAGCTTGCCTATAATTGTATATTACAACTAATAAGAACAACTTTAACAAGTGCCAAGTGCAATCACGTTGAAGCTAACTAAATGACTGATTAAATTTTTCTTATTGCCAAAAGTTATTAGTTCTTATTTACTCTTCTTCCACTTGAAGTTGGCTTCTGTACTCAAATTGGTACTCGTACTCAAATTGGTAAGCATCGATAACTATGTTAATGTTAACATTGATCGATGATGCTGCGCATCGTATTTAGAAAGTAAAAATCGATAACTTTGCAAATATTAGTAAAAATAAAAATTAGAATAAAGAAAATATGTGCCTATATAAGCAGTATTTCCTACATCAGAGTGTTATCAATTGGCAGCTGCAAACTGTTGCAACAGCTGTTTAGAGTGCTCTATTAAAACGTGGCTATTTAGCTGTACTTGGGCCCTGAGGCTTGTCTCTGAAGCTTTCATTTGCCTGAGCTCTTGCTCTGTGTGTTTAAGAAAAGAGCCATAAAAATCACTTTCGTAAATCAAACATCTGCACACAACCTACAATAAGTAAAGAGTCATAACAGCAAATGTACCGTAAAGTAAACATGTAACCAGCACTTAACCATATAAAGTCATATGTGGATGAGGTAGAAGTAAGAGCTGACACAGTAGAAGCAGCAACGGCAGCAGTGGCAGCAGCAGTGGAAAGCACTTTGTAGAAATGCCGGCAGAAAAGCAAAGTCAGCTAACAACAATAACAATAAGAGAACGAGGGGAAACAATCGCGTCATAATCGTTTGTAGCGACTAATTTATGATCTTAATGGCGTCTAATTAACACCATTTTCCACAATTGAAAGATTTTCCATTAAATAAAACACTTTATGGAACTGCCCAGCAACACGCATAGACCATGCCTTGCCTTTGCCATACATCCAGCTATAGCTATAGCTCCAGCTCAAGCAACTCATCCGCATCCGCATCGAAACATTCAAAGCGCTCTGGCTTCTCGCTCCACTGACCGCGTCTCCGCCTCCACCTCCGGTTTGGGCAAGGCATGGCATAAACACGGCATTCGCGGAAGTTCTCCACCTCAAATGGAGCACACACACACACACACCGTAAGCAGTAAAGCAAACAAAGCAGACCCCAAATTCAAGGGACACCTGGCTGGGGGCAGCAATTGCACTGCTGTGCTTCTGCAGCAGCGTCTGCCTCAATCCGGAGGAAACGCTGCAAATTGACGGCGCTGCAGCCAATGAACAAAACTCGAAGGCGATTCTTAACGCATGAATGGCAAACGGCGGCACATAGAAGAGTTGTGAGAGCATGGGTGAGTTATAAGTGAGAGCACAACTAGCAGTTACTCTGCAAATTCACATAACTAAACTATAATTACTATGTTAAAGATGCCAAAAGATACAAGAAGAGACCGATAGATAGAATGCAAACTAATTGGATGGTTGAAGATACTGAGACGCTGCAAAAGGATACTGAGGGTGTGGAACACAATGGAAGGGAAGATGATTACAAAACTACGGAATTTCTTTTAATATTTTGTTTCATTTCAGAACTCTCGTACCACAATCGCTCAATATACCCGTCAAAACCCACCACACTGCAGGGTACCACATTTCGACGAATAGAAATAAAAAGTGTTGAGCAAAAGCAGTATTTGAAATGCAATTCGAAGGTTTTTCTCAGCGCCAGAAAGCAGCAAGAGTAAGAATCGAGGGATCAGAGGAAAAGGGAGAAGCAAAAGGTATTGGCAACTCTCCACCCTTGACTCTGGACTCGAGTGTCCCCGCGACTGTTGGGTGTCCAATCGCTTGTGACGAACGATCCGATGCGATCTCTGAGGCGGCGGCAGCAGAGTCACAGTCACAGCTGACAACTCACTGAGCGCGCAATGATTAATCGCGCAATTGTCCAAACGGCAGAAAACGGCAGCTAAAAGATACAGATAGAGCAACAGCTACAGCTACAGATACAGATACATGGGCATGATAGAAGACGTTTGTGTGTGTGTGTGTTTTGCCCTTTTTTCGTTGGTCTTCTGCTAGTTGCACGTTTTTAATTGCAATCAAAAGTGTTGCCGGAAACCATTTACAAAAGCTGTCAGCAGAGTGCGGCCACTTTTATCGAAATCAATCAATGGAATCGAAACGTTATAGGAGTTGTTTTTTAAACACTTTACGCTCTGATTGAAGAGCCCACGCATATGCAGCATGACCCCAAATGAAACTGAGAAGCGGTTGCCGCGGTTGAACCCGCATTGGGTCAACCAGATGCTTAACCCCGGTGCCTCCAAAGACACTTCAAGCGTGGCATGTAATTGAATTAAAATCAGCTGCAGCTGATTAAAATTCCAATGCAACGATCGCTGTTTTTTTTACTTATTTTTATAGCGAGTTTCCAGTCCATGTCCAAAATGCGCCACCTGCAGCAGCAGCACGTTTTAGAGCAAGCTTATCAGCTGCATTGCGATCAATTGCCAGAGCAAAGGAAAAATAGAATAAAATAAACCGAACTGAGCCATAGAAAGTGATCGAACTGGAAACCAGCAACACAAGGATGCCACATGGACGGCCGCATTCTAGATAGATCGTTGATCGCCGGCGGTGACATGTTGTCAACTCAAAAATCATGATCAACAAAATGTTCGACAGAACAGAACAGAGACGACGATCATCTCTATCGATGGCAGCGGCAGCTATTGACAGCGGCCTGGTAGGTTCACACATAAGTGAGGCATCATTCGAGACGTCATTGGAAGCGATTAAAAGGTGCACACACTTTTTAAGGATTGCTCCGCACACACACACGCCGGTGGTGGTCCGATGATCTCTCTCGTCAACTATAGTGATCTCGTGTCCAGTGATCTCAGTCACCTGTCATCAGGGCAAATATCAAAACAAAAACTAAAGTTGGAGGCGTACGATCACCGCAACAGACTATCAATCTTTTAGTGCCTGTCAGCGAGACTAAGAGATCAAATAACAGAGCGGACCAGAAGAGCAGAGTTGGTAATACGAGCCTCACTCGGCTCAAGCATTTTAACTGTTGATTGAATTATGACTATGCTGATAAGGGAGCGCCAGCGAGAAGGGAGAAGACTCTAGCATAAATAAGAGAAAGAGACTATCTTCAACTCTATTCCATCTTCAAACTGTTGTAAATTATAATATTCTGAACAATTTTATAAACGTCATTACTGCCATTACATTATAATTACCAGCCTAGCTCATTGCCATCGTTAAGGCAGCATAAAATCTTAAGCTGTTACCGTTTTATTCTAAAAGCCAAACGAGATTCCAACAAATTGGCATAAATCTCCGGGCCACAGTCTGCGGTTCAACGGTTATAAACCAGCTGGCAGGCTAGTTACCGATTTATTGATTTTAATTGCAATCCGTGACGTTTATATGATATAAGAATGCGCAAAAAGGCTCCGAAACGGCTTACAAAACCAGCCAACAGTGCGCCAGTGCTGGCAAGTTAGCTTTATTTGTCGTGAAGAATATTCTAGATGGAGAAATTTACTTACAATTTGGCAAGTAAGTTGCCTAAATAATATACTTTATTATAATATTATTAACTCTCAAATTTCTTTATAGATGATGCCAACATTGGGTGAAGTTTTAGCTTTTTTTGGCTTGGAAAATATTCATTTAACATAAAGATATTATTACCAAATTTCGCAAGTCTCTACAAATGAAATATTTATCTTCTATATTATCAGTTATTAACTATCTTTCCTTAGAGATTGCGCCAACACTGGCCGCTGATCAGTGATCATAGTTTGGGACAAGTGAAAAACAAATACGAATGCCAGACTGCAACTAGTGAGGAGCATAGCACTGCTTGGGATGCATGGCAGGCACTGGCAGAGGGACGGAGGAGCAAACAGGGAAACCGGGATCCCACCGAGCGTGGGGCATATCATGACATTTTATTGTGTTGTCAGACGGAAAAGTGCTTATTACGCATGCGCGACGGCGTTTGCGGTTGGCAGCGACGTCGGCAGCGCTGCTTTTAATTGTGGGGTGCCTGGTGCAGTAGTGGCAGGAGATTGTCGAGCTGTAAGAGGATTGCCGAGCTGTAGTTTGCAGTTTGCAGTTGTTTACGCTAGCGATTGTTTTACAAATTAATATTATTTTATGATATCGCGTTTGTTTTACTAATTGTTGCATGTGTGGCGTAGATAGCATTTCCAGCCGCCAGCTAACAGACAGACAGATGGACGGACTGGTCAGACAGATAGATAGTTGTGGTTATAGCCAGAGAGGTATACAACCGTCCGGTAGCCGGTGCATTTTGACAGTTTTACGAGCTCAACCAGCGTTGAAATGAATACCTGTTAACCGTGGTACATCCCCACTCACTCTGTGTGCGGAGAGATGCCATTCCCCGAGTGCCTGTGTGTGTGTGTGTGTGCGTGTTGGTGAATTGTGGCCATGTCCATGGCCAGGAATGTGCCAGCCACCCAAACATAGGAAGCTTCTAATGAATGCATACGCTTGCCATAATAAATTCGTTCTACATAGAAAGAATATACTATTTACAACATAAGGGAATGGTATATAGTATATAAAAAGCCAGAGCAGCTAATTTTGGATCAGTCTAACGTATGGCTATGACAATAGACTGCTGACATAGTGCATAAATCTGTAGAATGCTGGGAAACTCGAGAAATTTCACGCATTTAATGTGGAGAGAGGCGTGCAGTTTATAGAGTGTGAATCAATTGAGATTTTTGACAGTTGAACTTGAGTGTTTCGCTTATGCTTAGTACTATAATTATGTAGTTAATTAATATATAATATAGCTAAGTATAAATATAAGTTTATTTGTAAAGAAGAATTGCCAATTGATTGTATATTTTCCTGTTGCTAACTATATCTACTCTGTGAGTGCCTCCTTCACTTCCTTTGCTTTCTTCTGCCATTTCACAGTTGGCGTTGTCTATTGCTTTTACCTTTTATTTGATATACTTAAATGTCACTATCTGCCACTTGCTCATCCTTATTCGCCGCTCAAGCGTAGCACTCTCGATAAGAACTTGAGTTCTGTTTGAGTTTCTGCTCATTTCCTTTCATTTCATTTGGCGGCCGATAAAGTATTCACACTTTGTGCCTTAATTGTCAAAGGTTTACTTTATCTTTATGACAACAACAAGCGTAAGAAGCAACATAACAACAACTAGAATGAATTGGCAGACAGCCTGGCTGCTATGCTGGAAGGGTACACTGCCATAGCATCCATGGTACGAGTACGAGTATTGTACTAGCACCAGACCCGGGCCAAACTGTCAACTGTCAGTCAGTCGAGTCAGTTGGCCTGGCCGACAGCTCCTCTGTGTCTGTGTCTGTCTCCTACTCCACGGCACACAACTGGACATCAATATATATGTTCGGACTGTTTCTTTGGGTTCGCTGTGTGTGTGTGTGTGTTTGAGGCATGTTACTTTGCCTGCTGATAACTGATATTTGACAACTTTTGATGTGCTGACATTGACAGCGGCAGGCGGCCCTTCGTCTGGGTGTGCACACTCACTCCATATCTCTCTCTCAGTGTGTGTGTGTGTGTTGGACATTTAAGAAATTGGACAGCTGCTTTACGGAGCGGCCATGCTAAAGAGTTGCAGATATAAAGACTTTTATTTATAGCCGATTGGCAACGCTTAGTTCTCGTCTGTCACATGAGGATAAACGATTCATCTAGCATTCCAGTAGACAGCAATAAATCTGCAGATTATTTATTGAACAGTTCTGAGAAAGTGCAGGACCAAGGAGTTAAGGCAAATAGGTATTCTAAAATGTGTAGAATTAGACAAAAATTATAAAAGACTTTTGTAATATTTACCAGATGCAGAACTAGGCTGAATCGTACACTGTAAACAATATGTGCTCACATTCCCATGTGTTTTACGCCTGGCAAGTAGCTGCAATCAAAGCGATAACTTAACGATGCAAAACATAACAATAAACCCAGTTCCTCGATACGATCGTTACAATAACAAGCACTTGTGTTTTTCGTGCCACATGTGGCATGAAAGTAGCTGGCACAACAGGCTTTCCTGTAATGATTATGACCAAAGCAAAAGACCGTTAAAAATCCCAGCGTAATATGAGAGGGTAAAGCAAAAAAAAAAACAAAAAGCGATTTATTGAAATGAGCAGCGATCGCATTGTGCTGCCAAATGAACTCGTTTTCAATTACAAGAACAACAACAACAATTGCTATACGGAAGCAAGAAGCAATTTTGGGGGCTGGGATTGAAACTCTTCAGATTGGGGCTGAGCTTTCGGGGTTGGAGTTGATGGAATCTTTGAAAGCACCGCAGCAGCATTTAACGAGGTGGTCAAGATTGTGCCAAAAAACGATGGGTAATTACAAGACTGAGCTCTGTGCGTGCTCACACACACACATGCCAACTAGTCCTCTTTGTATGAGGCACTTGGGGCATGCCGTTTAAGTTGATGAATATGAATTTTGTGGCAAGTTTTATGGGACTTAAACCAGGGGAGAAAATCAGCGGCAGCACTTGATTGCACTTGTCAGCAGCTGGGGCACAGAGAAAGAGTTTTGATGTACTTAATTTAATGTAATGAATTTACTAGCTCAAATTACAGACAAGCTTGGCTATGAAGGAAAGAACAACTTGAATTAAAATCAGCTCAAGTTAAGTAGAGCCATCATGATTACAGAGTACTTCGTTTAGATAATTTGCGCAATTGAAAATACGAATTTAAATACCAGATCTGGAATAAACGATGTAATCGATGACGATTTAAAAAACATCGGTGCTGTTAACAATCGATAACAGTGCCTCTCTGCCAATGGTCTTTCTATCGCGCGAAAGAGGTAAACAGCAAGGTGCATCGAGTGCAGACCGAACAAGACATAGCGCCAAAACATAAGAAAGTGCCAATTTTGGCGCAATAACGCCAAGTGTGAGAGAGCAAAATGTTGCAAAAAATTGTGTTTTTTGCTTCATATTGGTGTTTTTGTTTCAACTTGGCGCAGGGGTTCTTTTTTTCTTATTGCAATTTTATTGAAGTGAAAATATCGCAGAAATAATGCAGAAAAGTATGGTGCTTCTTTTTTGTTGTTTTTTTTTCTTGTGGATATTTTTATTTTCAAGTAGAAAAGGTGCTTGCAATGTGGTTCCACTGTATTACAGTTGGAAAAAAGGGTGGTGCTTCTTTTTTGTTGATTTTTTTCTTGTGGATATTTTTGTTTTCACGTGGCAATGGTGTTTGCAGTGTGGTTCCACTGTATTACAGTTGGAAAAGTTTTCTAATTATTACGAGCGCGCGTACAGTGGAAGCAACCTCATCATGTCAATGCTGGAGCAAAAGAGTCGAAACTAATTATTAATAAACGCCAACGTTTGGTTGTCATTGTCAGCGCAGCCCCCTCGCCTCGGCAGAGCCCTCGCCTACATACTATCTATCCCTGCTCGCCGCTATGCCCCCCTTTGCCGCTGTGAAGTGGCTGTCATCATTTTAATGCCAACTCGTTACTTTATTTATCATCAACATCATTTGGAGCTCAGCGCTGACAAGCAGACAGTAGCCGTGGCAAGTAGCAGTAGTTGCAACTATAACAACAACAACAACAGCAGCGATTACTACAGCTCCACTTAGAACCTAGAGGGAGCTGCATGCCAGCGGTGGGGGGGGAGCGCCAGTTCCAGGGCCCGTAACATTGACTACGGCTCAGATAAAAGCCTTTCCATGTCGCTTCAAATTTAAGTTTTCAATTAAAAAAGACATAAACTGCCAGCCAGTGTGTGTGTGTGCTAGTGTGTGTATCTATGAGTGACGTAGCTGAGGCAGCGCAGATTGTTAAGTAGTTTGACTTTGACACAGGCGTCATAACTGTTTTTTAGTACCGTGTAGACAGCGCGGTGCAAAGTGGAGCAGCAACAGCATCAAACACTCAGCAGGAAGCAGCACAACCACCACAACCAATGCAAGGTACTACACTAAACTACGCTAGAATTAACTAAGCTACATACTAACTAAGCCAAGCTATGCCTAAACAAGTTTTTCACAAGTGCAACGCCTTTGCCTTTGGAGAAGAAAAGTTTTTGATTGAACAGGTGGAATAGGCAAATGATGTAATGAAATAAGTATGGATTTGATATAGATGGAAAGACATATAGAGAACAAAGCAAATATAGAGACTATTATATGCCTAACTAGCTTAAACTTTGACATATCATATAGGTAGGTTAGTTAGGTTTAAGCCTAAGAGCTGTGAGCAGTATCTCACTACTGAAAAACAGTTTTGATTGCAAGTAAAAAAGGTGGAAAGTTAAGAGTCGGACGCAACCGACAGCAGCAGACCCTTTACTTTGCAAAGAGGCGGAAAGTTAAGAGTCGGACGCAACCGACAGCAGAATACCCTTTACTTTGAGGGGTCAATAGAAGCCACTGAGATGTCTGCTGCTAATATTATGGTTGAGGCAATAAACTGTAGTACAAATCCAATACAAGTTTTTTGCGGCACATAAACTTAACTTTTACATAAGCCAGATTTATAGTTTCACATCCAGATAAATTTCAATATATTCCTGTAAACAGTATGTATTGTCAGCTTCAGTATTAAAGCTCTTTCCCACTCCCATATTTTATATAATTTTCGACAACAAATTCAACATTTTATTTAACTTTTTATGATTGCCTCGGAAAAGTTGTGCTGTGCGAGGCACCGCCATTAACATTATCATTTTGGAAAAAAGTTGAGGCAAAAGTGTAGCATTTATCAAGTTTTATGACTCCATTTGAAGCTGAGTGCTCGTCTACTGCCAGCTCTACTATTAGATTTTGTGTGAGGCGCCCTCAATTTGCTTGATATGCAAATAGCAAACGGAGAAGAAAGAATGTTTTTTTTCCTTTTGTTGAGCTGCTTTCATCACATACTCGTATTTTGTTTTTGTGTAAATTTTATGGTCGAAAATTAATGCAAACTGGACACTGTGAAATGCTTTTTTTCGACTATGATAAAACATCTAAACTGTGGCCCATTGTGCGGGTCTGGGAAAGTGTGGCAAATGGGGCAAGCTCCATGAATGCTCATTGTGAGCTCAAGCTGGGGTGTTGGGGCTGTGGCAGTGGCCGAAGGCCTTCTGGCTGCTTTTGAGCTAAAAAGATAAAGACAATTATTATCGCCATTATCGCCAGCATCTGTTGTTGTTGGTCTTACCACTTCCTAGAGCTTTGAAAATGATATGCTGGTCTTCCTCTTGGTCGCCGCATACAAATTGGCAATAATCATCAATTGGCAGCCGTGGCAGAGGCAGAGAGTGCTTACTGCCTCCAGTGTTTGCATTAGAACGAGCCACACCAAGAGCCAAGGCCAAAGCTGCTGGCTGCTGGCTGCGCGGTACAGGCTGCACTCGCTTTGTTGGAATGCCGTTAACAGTTGAATGTTTGCTTTCTATTTGTATTGTATTTCGCAGATCGTGTTGTGATCACAGCGGCCATAATTGTATTTTTGTTGCTGCTGCTGTTGTTGTTGTATTTTGGCATTCGTTTGCCGATTCCATTCAATGCAATGCGCAGCTCTGCCACATTGCATTCGGCATCCATTGTTCGATTCGATTGTTCATTTGTCGTCGCATCTCCGCTCGGATCTCGAATCTTTCTGCCATTTTATTGCATGTATCGCATTCTAGGCAGCGCATAATTGTGGACTCTGGTATGATAATTTTCCACTGGAATCGCTTTCATCTGCTGCATGTACAATTTTAGCAGAATCCTAGACATTTACAGAGCGCATAAACTGTGGATTAGCGAATGCCCCAACATTCAGGCCATGGCAAATGATGTACACAAATATCTGCGAGTCTTAAGTTGGAAGCTTTCTTTAAATTCAAATAAATTCAAACATCAACTTGATAAGCAACAAAATGACAACTTTATTCACTTCATATATAACTTTAGACTTCATACATATTCATTTCATTTTCATATTCATCGAAACTCCTTAGAATGGCTGACCATACAGATTACGTATGCCACATACATTGGCGGGTGCCCGGCAATTGGGGCACTCAGCCAATCTCATCAGCGTGGCACGAATGCAGCTGTCACCAAAGAGATGACCACATGCCAATGAGACCAGACGATGCGAGCCTGTGGCTTTCCAGGGCTCCATGCAAATCGAGCAGCATCGATTCATGCCCCGATCGACACGATGATATTCCACTTGCTGCTCAAGTTCCAGGCAGTGCTTATCCTTCTCCTCACGCTGTTGGATGAATTTCATTTTGAGTTCCTCCAATTGTTTCAGATGTGCCTCCTCTTGCGTATTTAGTTTCTTGAGCAATTGCTGACGCTGCTTTTCCTTCTCATTGATTTGCACTTGATAGTCGTGTTGACTGGTGCTTTGAATGGCTACCAGTGATGTCATTTGCTCCTGCACCCGTTGGTATTCTTGCCCGAATAAATTCACATCGGATTGTGGCTCTGCTGGCTGCAACAGTAGATTTTCCATGTTATTGCCAACATCCTGAAGCCGCTTTTGTATATTCTCCCATATATTCTCTTTTTTATCCATTTGCTCAAGCTTCATGCTGTCGATATATTTCCATAGATCTGTCATTTGCGTTTCCATCTTCAATTTGGTGAGTCTTATTTGCTCGAGACATTCCTCGAACTCCTGGATGAGGGCGTTAGTCTTCTTATGTTGACAAGACATCTTGGGCTTCTGCAAAGACAGAGTATTAAGTATTAGGTATTATTATTATTATTATTATTATTACTATTATTATTATTATTATTATTATTAAGTATTGAATACTTATACAACATGAATATTTACCTCAAAACTTACGAGCGGATCACGGCGTTTCACAAGAAGAAGAATGCGTGCACACAGTGTTGCCAGACAAAAGTTTTGCGTCAGGGATGCATTTCACGCTTTTTTTTGGGGCTACGACCTTTTAGGTGTTCACCTGAACAAACGCTCTCAAAGAGTCGTAAAGACGTTTCACGCTAAATTTGAATCGGTGCTTACAGATTGCAGATAGGTAAACCTATTTTTATATAGTTTAATATGCGGATGATTGTTGATTAAATCGAATTCTTAGCTAATGAAAAGAAACTACTCCTAAAAGCCATATATATATGTATCTACAACAATGCAAAAGATCTAGAAACTGGGCCAATGTCAAGAGCTTTGTTGGCCAGTACACCACTAAAAGCTCTTTAACAATTACAACAGAGTTAGGTTCCCATTATATTATACACTAAGTAATATTCAATAAATAATAAATCTACATAAAATGCTTTGCTCTTCCAATTTGAGTACATATACATGTTAAGAATACTCTCAAAAGCATCAATTTTTTTAATCTCTTGTCTCCAGTGCTTAAAACAATAAAAATTTACAAATATCGGATGCAAATATAGTTATAGAATTTACTCAAGCACATGTTTTAATTTATTTAAATTATTTTTACCGCGCACAGAGTCGTATTCCGATAACTATCGGTGAAATAACTTAAAGCTGCCACATTTTTGATAGAAAATCGTTTTACAGCACTATGAACTTTTTGGTCGCAGCTCTCAACACTAGTCCCGATTTCAAACTCAACTGACAAGACTTTGTATGGGCTTGAGACCAGCCTCAAGCAAAAAGTCCCAATTTTGGTCCTCAGTGTGAACGCGGTTCACGGTTACGATTAATGCTGAAACATATCGATAGTTGCTCAAATCGCGTGGCGATACAAAAAAGCTATATACATACATACTACTACCTGATCAATAACATAATTCTGAGATGTAAGTAATAATAAATAGAAAACCAGAATTAATATATTAAAACATAAACTTTATTCATTTCAAAAACATCGATTAAAGTAACATAAATTGTTCGTGTTATAAACAGCTGATCTGATCTGACAATTCCTTTTAAACAGCTGCAAAGTATTCCATCTTCATTCTTAAACTACAATCTCATTCATTTCAAGAAGATAGCGGATACTACTTGCATCCATACGGGCTCGACATATCGGGCACTCAGGAAACTGCTGTAGACAGCAACGTATGCAGTCATCCCCAAAAATATGACCACATCCCAATGCAACTGGACGGTGTAAGGAAGTCGAATTCCAGGGATCCATGCAAATGGAGCAGCACTTATTCCATTCGTTATTCTCACGATGATTTTTGACTTCCTCTTCAAGTTGCATTAAGTGCGAATCCTTATCCTTAAGCTGTAGGGTGAATTGCAATTCCTGCGTCTTCAATTCTTGCAAATGGTCTATCTGTTGTTCCCTTAGACACTCACGTAACTCCTGGCACTCCCTTTCCTTATCCAAGATGTCTTCGATAAACTCAGGAAAATTCATACTTTGAATGGCTGACATTGAATCGATCTGCTCCTGCATAGCTTGGTATAGTTGCTGCGCCCATTCCTGACCCGTTTGCGGGATGTGCATCTTCATTTTTTTGACTTTAGCTCCAAGTTGATTAATTTTATGTTGTATCAGATCAAGGGTTAGGGGCAGTTCTTCATCATCATCGTCGATATTCTGCGCATTCTCAACTACTTTGTTTATCTTCGCTGTAGCAAGAACCTCTTGCTGTTTGATTTCAAAAGCTTTGAATTCTTCATTCATTTGCTTCTGCAATTCTAATAGATCCAGCTTTAATTGTTTGATTTTATCCCAGAAATCGTTATCTTCGTTTTGATCGGTATTTGCATCAGTCATTTCGGACGGGTGTAAAAAAAGGAAAGTAAGTTGAATCTCATAGGGGTTCAGCGACAGATTTTCATTTTCATCGTCGATATTCTGCGAGTTTTCAACTGCTTTACTTATCTTCTTTGTTGTAGCTAGAATCTCTTGTTGCTTGCTTGCAAAAGCTTGGAATGTTCCGTTCATTTCCTTGCGTAATTCCATAGAATCGAGCTTAAGTTGTTCGACTCTTTCCGAGAATTCCATATCATCGGTAGTTGCCTCAGTCATTTTGTATATCTGCAAGCAAAAGAAAGTACCATTTATATAGAACTAATGTTACACTTATTATTGAGTATTATGGAAATAGTATTACATTATCTTTCTGATGATTACAAAGCTCAACAGACAGCGGGAAATCCATGAATGTGTGGATGCAGTGTTGCCACATCGTCAGGCGGGTAATATTGTGCATGGTTGCATTCCGATTTGTGACTAGTGTTGGAAAGTGTCGACGTTTGCTCGATATTTGCTTTGTTTGCAATTTTCTTTCTGTGCCAACAGCTGAGCAATTCACAAGGCGTTTGTGTTACAGTTTTAATTGTGCTACGGATTTAATTGTGTTAAGCATGTGCGTGTTTAAATTAGAATGCAAACGAACTGTTTCCAACATGAACCAGGAACTGAGAGGTAAAGGAAGAATATATACTTGTATGCTTGCTGAATTTGTTAATTTAATTGTAATCACTTTGCAGCTTCAGTAGATGAGTTTCTGTCGCAATTGTTGTTGCCCAAGCTGCAGCTGTTGCAACTATCTCACGAATGCATTGAGAATACTATTAGGGATGCCGATGAGAAGTTTTGGAGTCAGCTGAAGCCCAATGAACTGAACACATTGTTTAATACACTCGCAAGCATTCCGGAATTGCTGGACGAAGTCAACGAGCTCTACAATATGCCCTATGGCGCGGATATGGAGCAGGCACTGGACCTAGTCAATAGCAAACTGATCGTAGTCACAGTTCTACTGTGCAAAATCGAGATAAACCTGGCCGTTGTTAAGGAAAGCGTCGTGTAATATGTCTTAATAAAGTACTTGGTATTTAAGAGATTCGTTGAGTTGCGAGTGATGTGTGTGTGATTTATTGGGAAGTGTCTGTCGAACTGTGAGTATGCCGACTGTCTGGCATTCTGACAAGCGCTTCGCTTTTATAATGGACTGACAAATGCTAAATGGCCTTTCTCTCCAATTCCTAATAGACGATTCATCAATTCAGCGCCCTTTAAACAAACTGTCAACTGCAGTCGCTCCATTAGCCCCGGCGGTATCCCGAGGTGTAGAGTGTAGAACGAACTGGGTCCTAGGCCCTCGATAATTGCGCTGTCACTTGGCTGAAGACATGGCAATTTGTGGGCATAAAAGCGCACAAATTTGTTATGAGATGGCTGTTGATGAAATGGAAAATGCAAATGCAAACGAGACAGAAGTGCGCGCGCAAGCGATTCGCATTGAAATCCATTTAATCGAGCCATCATACTTGTGGCAAGACAGTCAGTTGGCTGCCTGGCTGACTGCATCTAGCATCTACCTAGGCATTTGTTGATTTATGAAATACTTGGCAAATGAAAATCCATTGCCGAGTTTCGAGTTTGTTTGCGAATCACTGTGCTCATGCGCATGTGTGAGTGTCCGTCCATTCGCGCTAAGCAGCTAAGAGGCGTTGCACATAATTTGCTTTGATCTGTTTCGCATTTGGAGTGCTGTCAACCAGTTCCAACGCAGCTGGAAGACAGCAGATGAGAGGCCCGGCTCACAATAGCTCTCCACTGCTCGGTTCACGCTGTTTTGGCGTAGGTTTCTTTAAATGCCAATTGCAAAGTTGCCTGCTTTTCTTTTTTCGCAATCAAGTTGGCCGTCAAAATTAATTTGTTATAATAACAAATTGAAAGTGGCCATAAAAAATGCATTTCGATTAGCATATGAGCAGCGCGTTGCAGTTGCACTGGGTGCACAAACAAATCATATGTTCATTTCATTAAACCCCGAAGTCGTCGAGGTGACGTTACATATTCGGGTCTCTCGACTCTTTAACAACTAAAACCAACACTTGTATCTGTATCTGCGCGTCACGTTTTCGTAAAAAATTAAGTTTTTTTTAAGTGCTTTCAGCCAAATTGAAAATTTGGTCTCTTGGCCTCGGGTAACAGACTCCACAAATAGTAATAATAATAATAATAATAATAACACAATTTGTGTTAAGAAAACAAAACTACAAAAGTCTTCAGTTTGGAAATGTGTAACAAATTGCGCTCAATTCTCAAGCTGAGCCAAGCCTCAAGATCAAACTCAAGATCGAAATCATCGATTGTCATTATCAATGTGATGATAAGCCACCACCAAAAGAGATCACATGTCTGACCACCCCACCAGGCCACACCACACAGTTCTGAGCAACGGTTCAGATACACTATCGAAAAAGAGTATTGGGAATATATTGAAGCAGTTTGTGGTGGAGTGTGGACTGAAGACTGTGGACTACTACTAGTAGGAATCCATGTAGAAAGAATTGAGTCTATAGGTCAGTTATGATTCACACCAGGGAAGGCGTTCATCTCATCAGCTCCAGCATTTAGCAGCTAGGGAATCCAACTCTTACCTCAGTCAAGGAGTGAGAAGTCTGTGTGAGAGGAATTCAATCGCATTACCTATCCTATAGCTAAGTAGCTGACTGTTGCAATCATATTGTGCTCAATATGTATTGTACTGGACTGTAGACTACTATTGGTAGGAATCCATTTAGAAAGAATGAGTCTATCAGTCAGCTATGACTCACATTAGGGCAGGAGAAGACGTTCATCTGTTCAGCTCCTGCATTTAGCATCTAGGGAATCCAACTCTTACCTCAGTCAAGGAGTAAGTAACTTGCAACTGGGAACTTGACTGTTGCAATCATATTGTACTCAATACTCTTCCCTTAAAGTGTATCTTCAGCTTCGGCTTGAGCACATTAGCCCAGTTTTCGAGCTTGTTTTACAGTGATCGCAGCTGTCAGTTGGCGGTCAGGCAACGAAATACTTCGAATGCACTTGAGACATTTCTCCTGAACTTCAACGCCTGCCACGCCGCTGTCAAAATATTTCAATGGGAGTTGAGTTCAAGTCGGCTCCCCTCCTTTTCTGTGTGTGCGTGTGTGTGTGTGTGTCGTTGTTTTTTATCACTGGAGTTACGGGCCAACTTGTTGTGCGGTCTTTTGATGAGATCTCAATATGACGGCTGCCTGTCTCTCAGTCTGTCCGTCCATCTTTCTGTCTGTTTGTGTGCGTAGCAGTTTGTTAGACAAATTAAATCTGTTATTTTTCAATTTTCCAATACAGTAACAAACGCAACGCGATAAGAACTGGCTTCTAACTAAGTGAAACTTGTTCTCTTCTAGCAGCAGAGTGGGATGAGGGGTGTGGGGAGTGGGGAGGGAGCACTGCATTCCCATGTCGCGTTGTAACCACACATTGATCGGGATAGGAATCGAGTTCGCTGCGGATCGAATGGATGATCACAGCTCTCCTCTCTGTGCCTCAACATATTCTTGTGTATTTATAAGGTTTCTGTCAGTTCTGTTAAGGATTGAGTTATTTGCCTGGATCGTGTGTATGTGCGTGTGTGTGTTTGCCTTTGGGGATGTTGTCACTTTTTTCCTCCACTCCACTGTTCGCATGCAGAAAATGTGGTTGTTCTTGCAACACGTGTAAGACGATACTCTCCACTCTCTCTGGCGATGTATTGATAGTAAGATAAAGACAGGTATGCAACACGTATAATGCAAATATTTGTATAAATCATAGCCTGATATTATAATGATGTATTAAACATAAGAAACACCGCCAGGCAGCAGATAGTACTGCCTCGTATCATTTATCATTGGACTTATCGGTGCGAGTGTAGGAAGGAATCGAAATTCTACAGCTGCGTTTATCTACTATATAGTATAACTATAACTATAAAAATGTCTACATATACCCTTGCCTATCTATAGCAGAGTTTCTATATAGAAAAATATATATATATATATAAACCTATGTGTGTAGTATCTATACCTCACCAACTACATCTACCTCAGATCCCACATCTACTTCTACCTCTACCAGTTATGCCTTAGATTTTAGTCAGTTTTTCTGTTCAATATCTACCATCTCTAGGTTCTATAGCTCTATATACCCTTATACCTCTGAGTACAGTATCTTTACCTCTACAACTACATCTACCTCAGGCTCCACCTCTACTTCTACCTTCACCTTTTATGCCCATGCAATTAGCTTAGATTTTAGTCAGATTTTTTGTTCTGATTTACGAGTTGCCTTCTTTTAATCTAGCATCCAATTTAATGCTAATAAATGACAGCTGAAAGCAAAGAAAAGTCTGAAATATAAAATGAAATTTGCCAGGCACGCCAGAGCAAACAATAAAATGGCAATTTGCAGCTGCTGAGTAAACATTTAATTGTTATTACATAAAGGCAATAAAAACAAACTAGACGAAGACCCATGATAAAACTGCAATTGCAGTTCATTTTGACATCGGCCTTGCGCTCTCAGCCTCAGCCCATAGATACTTTTGCCAGGCGGGCAGGCTTTTATTGACACTCGCTCTTATCATAACTAAAATCATTTGCATGTTAACCCAAACAACAATAACAAACAGCAAGGACCTAGAGCTAGAGCAGAGAGCCGAGAGCCGAGTCTAGCATGTCGTTTGGTCACCCAGGCAAACATGAAAATTCAATAAGCATAAGAATTTCAAATTTACGATGAAATTAACAATAATATTGCAGTTGCAGTTGCTGTCGCAGTTGGGCGGCTGAGGGCAGCAACACGCCACGAGATGTTGCAGCTTCCCAATTGGAACTGTAACTTGGACAGCAGTGGATGAGCCGTGTAGCCAGGGCACCCTGTGGCTAGAGCGACTAAATCGGAATGAATATAAATAAAAGAATAGTTATTACCAGCTCTCCCTCTGTCTTTGGCACCGTCGATAAAGTAGTGAGGCCCGCTGTGTTAATATGATATATGAAGGTGTCTGCTTGATCGTCAGTTAGCAGCTAAGACTATAATATAGTGCTGACAAAGTCGGGTCGAAAAACATGCGATCGATTCTCAGTTAGTCGATAGAAAAGGTGGAGAATTAAGTAATATACTAGGTCAGTGTATCTATAGCTGTTATTGGGATTCTAAAGTATCTCAGAATACAATATAAGTATAAGCTAAGACTATAATATAGTTCTGACAAAGTTGGCTGGAAAACATCGAATTGATTTGACTTTATAGCAAGTGTTTAGATCTGCAGTTAGTCGATAGAAAAGGTGGAGAATTGAATAATGTAAAAGATCAAAGTATCCATAGTTGTTAGCTGGATAGTTAAAGTATGTATCTCAATCTACAACCTAAGTATCTGTAGTATCTTTAGAGTATCTAAACTGCATCTAGCTTGTTGAATCCTTAATCAAAGTATTTCTCTAAATATACCTAACAATCTCAGCAACAATTTGTAGATACTTCCTTTAGCTAAGCATGTTTAAAGAGTCTATTTAGCTCGTTGAATTTTTAGTCTAAATAATTCTCTAAATAATTTCAAATATCTCTGCAACAATTTGTAGATACTTCCTTTAGAAAACTTGCAGATATTTTGAAGAATGCTCATAGATACAATATTTCCTTAGCTAGCGTATTTGTTTAGCATTTTTACTGCCGGCAAACTTTCTACAGTCTTTTTCTATAGTCTAATGCGTTTATTTAATAAATTCATATACGACGCATAAAATATAATAGTATAAAAATGCTGCACAATGCCCACAGGCAGACATGCAACTTGCCACAGAACTTGAACTGGCACGCACGCGGCAACTGTGGCAGCTGAATGGGGCACACAAGGTGGTGGGGTGTAGCGTGTACTAGGAGAAGCAATTTTTTATGAGCTCAACTGCAATAATCTACGCAATTTTATTGACACTTGTCCTTGTTTGCTTTTGTTGCAATTCATGCGTTCGTTTGAGTGTTTATAGCGAGTGAGTGGCATGTTGCAAGCAGTTGGGAATGGCCCTAAGAGCCAGAGACTTTCTCCACACGCTTCGCGTCTATCGCAGCGCTGATAAGCTGAGAGTCAGCTGTTGTTGGTGTTGACATGGGAATGCTACAGGTTGTGCTCATTTTATAGGACACAGAGACACCACACCACACCGTTTACAGTTGTCAACGGGGCCCTATCTGATTGTCACCTTTTAGCGTTTGACTAATGAACAAATGCCACAAACGCGGGAAAGATACTTCTTGTATCTTTTTCTCTGATTATACTTTTTTTTGGGGAGTTTTAATTTCAGTAGCCCCACACACACACACACACACACACACACACACACGTAGAGCTCTCGCGATGGCTGTGTGGCAGGCCATTTTAGATAACCCTATCTAAATGCCAGTCTTGAGTAAAACAAGCTATCTGTTTATGGCATCTGTGCTACTTAATTGAGCCACTGCCAATAAAGTTCGGGCCAGCAGTCAGACTGAACAGAGTTAAGAGCCCAGGTAATTCAACGAGTCTCTCAGTGTATGCACATAAAACGCTTTTGCATAATTATAAAAATAAAATGAAAAACAATACAACGAGTTATTGCTTCCATTTTCCTCCTTTCTCCTTTTTCCTTTCCACGTTGTCATTTAAAAATTTTAATCGGTTGTCATAAACTGCAATCGCATTAATTTCCATCCATTGCCCGACAAGCAATTATATGTAAATAAATATTTATTTATTTAAATTTCGATATTTATTGCCACGAAATGCATTCTATAAATTAAACAGCGTATTGTACTTTATGACTTGTGTTGATTTAGTACTCTGCCACTTGATTCAGGCGAAAGTAAGGTCAAGGAAATGAGAGAAGAGAAATATTGATAACTGATATTGTGAAGCCTATCGCTTACCACCACAATTCTGCCGTTTACTCAATATGGTCAAGTATCGCAATTATTGGCGGCCACTAGCTTACTCATTGTGGTTCAATTGAGAGATTCAGTTCAGTAGTTCAGTTTGCTGAACGAACTAGATCAGTTATCCATTTATATCTTGCATTTGTCAGCATCTGGTTTGAAAAATTGTGTTTTTATATTAATCTTAAATAAATACGCTATGTCCATTATGTCCATTAACTGTACTTTTACAAGCCATTCACATCTGCCTTATTTATAATCATCTAGAGGCGAGCTTTGCCTTCACTTTGTGCCCAAATATTCCTCATAATCATTAATATCATTTAGCTGTAATTTAACACAAATGTTTAAAACTAAAATAGACTATTTCTTACACATTCATATGTGAAGTTTTAGGGTTTGCCTTTGTTTTAGTGCTGTTCTCACATTTTCCAAATTAAAGAGCATAATTATTAACCTTTAGCATTTTCACGCATGAAATTTATGAGAAAACAAGTTGGGAATAAAATTATGCACGTCTAGGGAGAATATTGGATAGGCTTTTGGTTAAGTTTTTTCCATCTCTCCGTTTCCATTCGATGTTATTTATGAGTGTCTATTTTTCAAGGGGAATGCGCAGTGAGGCATGACTAATCAGGCTGTGGCTGCTGCTGTTGCTGCTGCTGCTGCTGCTGCTGCTAATTGCCGTGAAGGCGCCGCAGCTTTACTTATATGTATATAAACAGCTAAAACTACAAATATCTAAACAGATATGCAGATGTATGTGCATATATATGCATATGGTATTTGTGCAGTAGTCTGAGTCATTAAAGCCATGCAAATTGCAGCAACAAGTGCAGTGCCACAGCCCCTGCCCCCCACCCTTTACTCCTGCTCCTGCAGCTTAATTATCATAGCGCACAGAGGCGCAGCTTGTCCCCTCTCTGCCGAGAGTGTAGCAGTATGTACAACCAATCAGCGGCAGCAAGGCGCTAAATGAGCTCGAGTTGGCTGCCAAGTGTCACCAGAGAGAGGGATTCGAGAGGGGGGAAACAACTCTTAAAGTGTTGTGCTAATTTTATATGCAAATTATGGCAAAAGCGCGGCTTGTATGCTAATTTCATAGCCAGGCTCAGTCTGGATGGAGGCTCCTCCGGTTGCTGCTGCTGCTGCTGCAACTCCTGCTCTGCTTGCCACTTAACACTCTGTTTTTTAATGATGTGCAGTCTCTCTGTATGCATATGCCAAATATTTGAAGAATGTCCCCCCCCCCCTGCCAATCCCTGCTGCAGTGCGTCATCAACTGTTGGGAACTGTGTTTGGGCTTTTATCTGGCGCAAAAGTGTGAAATTTTGACGCAACGTCAAAGCAATTTTTCGCTTCACTTTGCCGCGATATGTGGATCAGGCTGAAACTGTGACTTGCTCCGACTGGTGCTGCTCCTTTCACCCAGCACAGCGGCTGTTAATGATTTTTGAATACATCATGCTGGGCACACACACACATACTCGAATGCCTGCTTGCAGTTGGAATCTCATATAGTATTTTTATTCCTCTTTCCAACTGACACTTATGGAAATCTGTTGCAGTCTCTTAATTAGATGTGCCACATCCCAAATTATATATATACATTTCGCTTATTTTTATGATATGCACTTTCGGCAACAATCATATTATATGCACTGACATTTTGAGGCCAGTATATCGCATAATAAGTTTTTAATTTTTAATTGTGCTGCATTATCAACGAGATTTAACTGCCAAATACTCTCAGTGAAACTTTAGCATTATTTATAACAACTAGGTCAATTACATTCATCTTTTTTTTTGGCATAAAATACCATTTGCTATCAGCTTACAGTTCTCTTTATACTCTAACTATCTAATATTTTGGTGGTATATTTAGCTTTTTATAAAAAGCCATGAATCAAAGCAGTCAAGTCCATAAAAGAACCAGCGAGTGGGTTAGTGTTTGATGAGCTGAGACATACCCTGTGATTGTCAATGATTAAATATGAAGAGTCTGTGTGGAAGTTTTGTTAAGCAAGAAATAATATTCAAAGTTTATTAAATATATGGAAAATATTTTAAATTTTTACACTTTGTTTTGCTTAAGCCCAAAATAAACTTCTAATTCAATGAGTACTTTGAGAAACTACAAAAGTTACAGCTTAAAAGTGAGGTTAGGTTTGGTTAGGTTGCGATTTGTTGAGTACTTCCAGAAACTGTAGAAGTTAAAACTTAAGATAGATTAATATAGATTGTCAAGTCTATGGGAAGAACACTATTTGAATCCTAGATATTCGGGTTAACTTCATTGTGATGCTTTGTAAAGACTTCTTTCTCTTTACAGTATTAAGTTGAAACTATAGAACCTCCGATATATACAAACCCCTTCGAATACTGTCAAAAATGAACATCCAAGTTTATATATTCTAATAAAACATCTGATGCTTCAATTTGCTCTCTTCTTTACCTTCGCTTCCCTAGCTATAGTATGCACTGCTCTATATTCCACTCAATTACAGGGTATCTCTGAAAAAATGAGTAGAAACAATTTATGAAAATTTATAGAAAATGCCAAAACGCAAATCAAGTGTTACTAAATTGTGAATAATGACTCCATCGAGTCGTAGCCATGCAAACCGTTAGAAAACGCAGTGCACACACACACAGTCACACACACAAACGTGTAGTACTAGTGTAGCTGCCCAATTTGATGTTACAAAAGGCCAATAGAAACTCTAACGAATCTAATCAAAAGATAAACTCACGCGCAGCATAGAACGACGACGAATTGAGGTTTTCGGACGAGCGCGGAGAACTCATCTAACGAGTATTTTAAAGTTTCAATCAAAAATTCGTTACACTTGCCAGGGGTGGGGGAGGGGGAGACTGGGAGAGAGAGTGTGGTGTGTGTGCGAGAACAGTCAGCTCGTGCAGCTAATAAGCCGTAGCTTACATAAATGCGGCAACAATCAACAAAATTTTTGAATTTCGATTTTTTTTCTTCGTTTTAGTTTTTTTTTGGTATTTTTGGCCAGCGGCCGCAAACATGAAATTATGATTTTTATTGAGGAATTCGCACAGCGGGCGGTGTAATTAATCAGCGGCAATGGAACGAGAGACGGCAGCAGCAGCAGCAGTAGAAGGAGCAGTAGAAGCCGCAGCAGCTCTTGGCGTGAAACGGGCGAGGTCGAGTGTCAGCCAGTGTAGACACACTTCCTCCCCGCCCCCTACCTACCCCCCCTCTTAAAATAAACAGTGTATAAAGACACAACTGCAAGACTGGTGGCTCATTGGGTCTCTCTCTGGTTCTCTGGTTCTTTTTTGACTGCATTGACTGGGGGTCAATGCGTTGCGTATGAGTAATCTCTGTTCGTGCTTCCCCTTGCCCCCCCTCTACTGCCACTTAACCCACATATCCCGCTGTGAAAGTGAGTTTA
Organism: Liodrosophila aerea; assembly: GCA_035045005.1. Lineage (NCBI taxonomy): Eukaryota > Metazoa > Arthropoda > Insecta > Diptera > Drosophilidae > Liodrosophila > Liodrosophila aerea. Next base: position 1,144,061 of record JAWNNL010000805.1, on the reverse strand, counting down.
ACGGTAGTTTGCCTAACAATAATGCCAAAAGCGATCAACGCTGTTTGATTTAAATTGTTACTATTATTATTGCTTGGTAGTCGTTGTTGTTGTTGTTGTTATTCCTAAGGTGTTGGCCCACACACACTCTGAGGCACACACACTCACTTCAGATACACACACAAGTAGTTTCAATCAGCGTCTGAGCGCTTGTTAGCTTTGGTTGAGTTCCCAGCTGAACTTGACTACAGTATATATAATATTAGGTGCAGGATAATCGCCTTACCAAGGCATGTGTATGTCATGCATAATATACTGCATAGTTATGCATCTTTTTGATAAACTTTTTACTGTCAAAATCATGCCGAATGATGGTAGACTTCACTTAGTATTAAACACTCAGCTGAACTAGCAGTGCTTATAGAACTAGTTCGAAAGAGTGAACTATTAGAAGAGTGATAAGTAAAGATACTATGGAGAGTGTTTACTCTATTAATTAAAATCTTTCTATTAAGATTTACTGAACCGTATCTAATGCAATATCTATACGTTCTTTAGAGGCCTCTAGTGTTAGTATTTAGACTCATATTTATTAAGTATAATAATTAAAATATTTTCTTTTAATATTGAGCCTTTAATATTTATCATTTAATATCTCTTATCATTCATTATTCTAATATTAATATTCAATATATATATGCAATAGTTATTTATCATTGCATACATATACATATAGTAAATACATATAGTAAATATATATTTAATTCTCTTCACCTATATTTCCTGCCACTTTATACTTTTTCTTTCACTCTTCTCATTAAACATTTGCTTCATTCCATCGAGCTACTCCCTTACTTTCCACCCCTCGCTTTCTATCGCTGTCCCTACTGGGCTTTCGGGGTGTTTTGGCCACTTAAGTCTTTGCTAAATTACGCCAAAATCGATTGCAATTGCGTCGATTATCGCCGTTGCAGCAGCCACCACAGTCGTTGCCAAAATTTATCGGCCGCAAATGCATTTCACGCGATATTTATGTAGTTTAAGCCAAAATATATTGCCAGCTCTACACACAGATTGTTAGTAGCTGCAGTACATTTGAGTTTGCAGTTTAATTTGCAGTCTAAAGTTGGATTTGGGTTCAGTTTTACTTTTGTATCTTTTTTTTTGGTCACTTTTACACTATGGCCAGAGAGCCACCGGTTTTTAAAAAGGCCGCAACGTTGGCTCTTATCGTGGCAATTACAATGAGAGATTTATATGTGGAGTACCCCGAGCAACTCCGACTCCCTCTGTTACTCTCCACTCTCTGCAATATCGCTCCAGTCTCTATGCACTCGGTCGTAAGCCTAGCACCCGCACGAGGTGCGCACAGTTCAAACGCTCAGCTGCCGGCAGTCAAAAGCGTTGCAACAACTACCACACACCCTGTAGCTTGTAGGGTGTTTTGAATTGTGTGCTTAAGATGTCTTACATATGATTATGGAGACAGAATGAGAAATATAGCCAAGGGTATTCAAATTCATGTAACTTTTAAATATATCACAGAGTTTCTTGAGAAAATTTAGTTTGCTTATTAGCTGTGATCCTCGACCTATGATTTTCAAACTATCCTATTTCTGTTGTATGGCGTGAACTCTGATCTATGATCTCTAATCTATTATCTCTGATTTACGGTGTCTGATCTAAGAACTCTAATCTCTGATCTATGATATTTGATCTGTTATCTATGAATTATAAGAAAAAGATGTCTTGGATCTCAAAGCTATGCTCTCTGTTTTAAGAATTCTAATCTATGGAAATTGATTTCTAACTCTGATCTTTGATTTCTGATCTAGGATCTCTGATCTATTATTTCTAATCAACAATCTCTGAACTGTGATGTCTGGTCTCTGATATAAGATCTCTAATCGATGGTTTCTGATCAATGGTATCTGATCTAGGATCTCTGATCAAGGTTTCTGATCTATGGATTGTAATCTATGACATATGATCTCTAACCTCTGATCTTTGAAGTCTGATCTAAGATCTCTGATCTATTATTTCTAATCTACAATCTCTGCTCTATGATCTCTAATGATTTCTAATTTCTGATGTCTGATTTCTGATATAATATTTCTTATCTATAGTTTCTGATCTATGATTTCTGATCTATGATCTCTGATCTATGAACTTTAATATAAAGAGGTATTAGAAATCATATCAATCTAAATAGTATGATTGTAAAGAGTATACAAACGTCGTATACAAACGTCGACTTTCCTTCCCGATTTGCCCCTTTTCCGCCTGTATTTGTGGCCTTTGTTTTTGGGGCCACAAATGTCGAATTAAATGGATTTTTATTGAAATCAAGTTGCGGGCCAATTTGGCAGCCAGAAGACAGTAGAACCGACAGCGCCGTCGATAGAATCTAATTGGCTGAGATTGTAGCAGGAGGTCAGAATAAAAGCAATACTCGTACACACACTACACACACAGCTGCCACACATTCCTCACACACACACACACACACAGACAGTGTAGTAGTAGTAGTAGTATACCCTGTAGCAGCGAGTTGTGGCAAATAGAGTTGTCAAGTGTTGCAACTGGTTGTCATCTAATATTATGCAGGGCAAGTGCGTTGCTAATTGGCAGGCAGATCTTTATCTAATCGCGCCATGAATTACAATGCCAACTAATTACAGTGAGTGCAAGAGAAACGGCAATACAAAGAAAGAGTGAGGAGAGAGAGAGAGGTGGTAGAGGAGGGGGGAGTGGGGAGACTGTAGGCTATGATTTATATGTTTGTAATTTCCAATGGAGCCCACGAGCTGCACTGAGTGTGCGTGTGTGTGTGTGTGCAACATGCGACAGCGGAGGCAAACACTGGACACTGATCACACTCAATGTTGCAACTTGCAACAACAACTGAAAAAAGGCCCCGTGGCAGCGATTGCTGCTGTCTAAACTGGGCCTAAAAATGATGGCCTAGACTCGTGCAACTAGCCTCGACTTGTGGCAAGTGTGTGAGTGTGCGTGTGTGTGTGACATTGCAACAGCGCTGCTGCTAATGAAGATGCGCAATGCATCATGCTTGCCTCGAATCCATGCAACATGTGTGCTCAGCGCTGGGCCAAAAGCCCAGAAGCAATTTTCGTAATCAGAGAAATTCATAAAAATTAAAAGAGTCATTTGCATGTTTTGTGGCAACGCGACGCGACGACTCTACGTGGCCAAGTGTACATACAGTATGTGGCAAGTAATGCAAGTAGGATTTGCCACTGACTGGTTTACACACACACCCAGAGAGAGAGACACACACGGAAGGAGCTCTCGGCATTTGGGTGTAAAATAAAGGAATGACTAATTTTTCAACGTTTCGACGAATGATAAATGTGGCATGTGGCGAGCCCGAGAGCAATCATGTTGCACTGTCACTTGCCCAGAGTTGCAAAGCTGCAAAGCTGCTAAGCTCCTCCGCTTGCCGCCGCACGCCGCCTCACGCCGCATGCCACATACTACACGCTGCAATTGTTGCAACGTCATAATTATCCATCCACGTCCTCGTTCAAGGCCCTGAGAATGAGTAACGACTGCGCCGGTAAATGGACAACGCCAGGCTGCAGCTACAGCTACGGCTACAGCTACAGCTTGAGCTCCATTGCTTTGTGCCCCAAACTCCCTTTTGCATAACTACACTATGCTGCAACCCATAGGATAGCATCTCTCCATTGCATACCATATCTCTGTGGGCTGTGGCACTCTTTGGCTGTGGCCGCCACTTGGAATTTTAGTCAAAGCCATCAAAAAATTTGCATTTTACTCGCAGCAAGTGACGAACGTCCTTTTTCGCCTTTATCTCCTTTTCTCGATTCCTTCTCTCTCCTGTTGCCTTTCTGCAACTTAAGCCATTAAGCAGGCCCATGACAGAAGCTACACTGTGCTCTGCTGGCAGTGATTTACAGCCAACTCGAATAGTATATGCATCTGCTATGACACAGCTTTAAGGCAGCTAAAAGCTTTAGCCTTATGATGACTCTATTCAGCTGAAAAGCTTGCAAAAATTTCAGCTAGTTTTTAGGCTGGAAGATGAGAGGAAAAGGAGTGAACATAGGAGTTGTAGGTGCTCATTAAGAAAGCAAGTAGAGCTTAAAGCTTTGCTTAATTGGTTAGACTTTTCCACTCTGTATTTCACTCTCTCCTTTAACTTAGATCTACTGGATATGAAGAGATCTGAATAGAGCTTCACTTAGTTGGAGCTTAAAGCTCTGATCAATTGAAGTTGAAGATGCTGAAAAGAGCTTTAAAGTCTGCTTAAAAAAGTAGGGAAAGCTACAGTCGGACGCAAAGCTACAGTCGGACGCAACCGACAGTAGGAGACCCTGTACTTTGGTTTGCCCTGGGCGTCGGTAACAGCAGCAGCATATATGTATGAACATACTCACATACACATATACATGCACTTATACATACACACATACACACAAACACATATACATACAATTATTCGCTCAAATACAAACAATAACCAATACTCATACATACATTCATACTCACAATCAAAAATCACGCATACGCCCTAGTGGCCGCGTACACTGTGGCTTCCCCCTCCCCCTCCCACATGCTAAGTACAGAAAATTGTTTGTCAAATATCTCTGGTGTTTATTATCCGATTGGGCTGCAACTCGCACCAAACATGCAAAGCACCTAAAGCTTTATTCATGCAAAAAAGGAAAACAGTGACTCTAAAACTGTACATGCTGGGAATATTTTTGCGAATTTGAGGGGGAGGGGGATGACTTTTCAAACATTTAAAATAAACTTGACCTGCCTATGTAATACACGAACCTAACAAAAAAAAAATTAAGTCTCTAGCTCTTATAGTTTCCGAGATCTAGGTGTTCATACAGACAGACAGACAGACGGACAGACGGACAGACGGACAGACGGACAGACGGACAGACGGACAGACAGACAGGGCTATATCGACTCAGCTCGTCGTCCTGATCAAGAATATATATACTTTATGGGGTCTGCCACGCCTCCTTCTGCCTGTTACACACAAATGTCATTTGCACAAACCTAATAGACCCTTTGTACTTTTTTAAAGTACAGGGTCTAAAAATGGCTGTAGCTGAGGCTACAGTTAGAGCTAACTTTTATAGACAAAGCTCTAAGTAATGTACTTCTTCTGTTGACATAAAATACTGATGACCATATCTTCGTTTCTTCAGCTTTCACTAGAGAGGGAATGTTTGACATGAAGAGTATACGATAGGCACAGAGAGAGTTTCCTTTAGGTAGATTTTAAAGCTTTGATCAGTTGAATTATTCGTTTTTTGAGCTTTGATTAGAGAAGGAATGTTAGACATGATATGTCTGGAACAGAGCTTGAGAAAAGAGCGTTAAAGTCAGCTTACAAAAAGCTGTTGTTGAAGCTGAAGTAAAAGCCATCTTCTATAGCCAAAGCACTATGTAATATACATACTTCTTCTGTTAACATATGATTCCGATAAACATATCTTCACTTCTTGAGCTTTGACTAGAGAGGGAAACTTAGACATCAGGAGAGGGAGAGCGGGAGTAGCATAACTCATTTGCCAAGCGACACTGTGACAATTTCAAGTGTCAGGCAAGAGAAGATGCCCTTAAGGAATCATTTTAGACTCATCATCGGAAGTAGTACCACTGTACCATCAGACTGGACTGGTGCTGCCTCTGTTGACTCTTTGGCTAGCTGTTGGCCAAGTTGCTTAAACTAGTTTGGCATTTTTATGCGCTGTTTGCTGTTGTTGTATCTGTTTTTTCCTCTGCCTTCTGCCTAGGCTGAGAGCATTTAATGAAGTCATTAAAAGCGGCGCGTGTGGCGCGATCTCAAATTACTTCGCATAACCGAAAATTACATACAAATGAAGGGAGCTGAAGAGACTGACTGAGTGGACCCTAGTAGTAGGTCTAGTAGTACCTACTAGCAGTAGTAGGTACCTTGGCAAGTGAGGCTTAAAATAAACGCAGGACAGGGGCAGGGGGAGGACTAATGGAGCTGCAGCACGAACGGAATGAAGACTGCGGCAGTGAGCGACTGTCAAACCGGTAGACAAGAACTTGCAACGAAAGAACTGGGAAGAAGAAGTACATGCCACATAGCATACAACCTTCAACAACTGCCTCAACTGCATCCGCGAACTAATGGACTGTGCAAAAATGAGTGACGCAGCATCAAGACGACGCGACGTCGCTGAATCCTGCCAGCCGCAAGCAGCTGCCACAACGGATGGGGGCAAGTCTCTTTATATGCAATGGCCATATTTAGATAAGGTAACGACAAAATTTCTTACAATGTTATGTGAAGTAAATGCCGCAGCTCATGTGAAACGCACTCGCAGGATGGGAATGGGGATGGAGGGGAGGAAGCTGCAGTCAAGCACACACGATGAGAGTTAAATTCGTGTTGAAATAAATTAATTGCGCTAACTTGCAACTCATGCGGCACACACACACACAGGACTCTAGTGCAGTCCGAAGTCTTGGCTCCACTATCTTAGGTACTAGGCCAAGGCCTAGGCGACAACACACTAGACTCCTTTATACCCATACACACACTCACTCCTTGGGAATGGGTAAAAATTGTCGTCGTTGTTTTGGAGGCTTCACTTTGCCTGTGGCAACATGAGTGCCATCGATCAAAGTCTGCGTGCAGTTTGAGTAGAGACAGCGGCAGCAGCAGCAGCAGCAGCAGCTTTGTCTCGCCTCGAGTCAAATGTCCACAAATTAATTTTCTTTATTAAATTTTCAGCATGAAAAATGACGCGAAAAACGCTTCCGCATGCGCAAACATACAACACACACAACACACCACACACCACATACAACACACACAAATATTCAAATCAGGTGTCGGCTACTGCAAAATGTCCAATCTCTAAGACCAGCTTCAGTTCCAACTCCCAACTCCCAACTCACAGCTCCAACTCCAGCTCCAGGTTCGAGTTCAGGTTCAGACCTCTACTCCCAGCTGAGTTGAGTTTTTAATTTGGCTAAGACAATGTGCCGTTTTGAAAGATTCGAACCGGTAGCCAAAGTAGTTTTAATTGATGTGCCACAGCAGTCTCTCATGCCACTTGATTAATTTCATTCGAGAGGCCTGAAAGGATGCCAGTTGAACCACAGTGAACTATTGATGGTCAGTTGTTGGAGAGCTAATGCTTTTTACGAGCTTATAATTACCACGCATGGCATACTAAATATTTGATAAATGTCTGTTGAACTTGACAGAGAGAAAGGTTTAGAATCTGATTGAAAGGATGCTAAAGTCTCTTTGGGAAACATTCAATCTTTCATTTTCCATTAGAGTATATTACTAACTAAACTACTATATCTAAAAAACGAGTAAGAACATAGCATTTCAAATCATACAAAGTCTATAATAAAACTCTAACAGAAATACTATTCAGATTCTTAAGAAAACTTCTTCTATAAACTTTTCATATTATTTTGATATTGAATGAATATTTTTCTATATAGTTTCAGTGATGAACTTAGACTTATCGAAATATAGAGTTTAGATAATCTCTCTTTGATGTTTGGCTTAGAATTAGATCACTTAGATCACATTCTAATGAAGCTGTTCGTTTAAGGTTTGCTTCTAAAGTCTCTAATTAAACGACATATAAGTAAAGCACTATTTTGATTCTTGAGGAAAATTCTTCTATAAACTATATATATGACATTTTGATATTGAATATTTATATCTCATTTTGGAGTCTATACTTAAGTATATAGTATTGATAGTAGAACTTAGGCTGATCGCTAAACAGAGTTCAGATGTTCTCATGATGATTTTTGACCTAGAATTAGATAACTTAGAGAATTCTCAGGCTTAAACTTAATGAATTCATTGAATTTTCATCTGAATATTTCAACTGAATGGAAACTATATGATACGTATAGGAATAATATCTTGACTTAACTCATAAAACATTCTCAATATTGATATTCGATGAAGCTCAACTTAATCCAGCGAATAATTAGTTTACAAAGTGGGAGAAGTTTACTTCACAGTAATACAATTTTCTTGCACTTAACTTGATACAATATTGATACTCTCAGAACTGCTATGTCTATCTTTAGTATCCTTTTATTAGTATCAACATTCTATGGGCTAATCAAACCTGCACTCTGCTCGAGGCTAATCAAAAGTCTCAATGTATAGTACAAAAGTCGAGTAAATGTTTCACTTAGACACAGAGAGAAGAGGCTCTAATAAACGTAGTAGAATTGAAAACTAAGTGCAACTAATGAACTGAAATCGAATGAACTTTAATGAGCCAAATGCAATGATAGTTCAGTTCAGTTCAGCCTGAAAGGTCTTCATAGGATAGAGAGAAGAGAAAAAGAACCAAGTCATTTCCACACAACTTCAATTAGGCGGAGTTCAATTCAATTTCGGAGAATGTCGAGACGTACGGGCAAAAAAGGAAATAATAAGGCGTAACTAAATAGGCGCTTTAGTCTATAATCATGACACAATTTCCGCCACAAGAAGCGTATGTGATGAGTGCCTTGGTCGGGTCGGGGTTATTTTTATTTTTATTATGTATTTTGTGTCAGGAAGTTCACATGACTTTTGCCTTCTGTGGCAATGAGTTGGCAGAAAGCAGTTGAGAATACTATTGGAGCATTAATTCCATTCCGTTCTCGAAGCTCGCGTCACAGTTGAGAGTTCAGCAAAGTAGCAAACTAAATGATGATGATGATTCGTAATAAATTGAATATTAACCAGCATTTGGTCTACTCCAAGGCATTGTGTTTGGCAAATTGCCAGCGCTTGGAGCATTTAGTTGCATATACAAAAGGGGGAGAAGTACCCATACTCTCATACTCTTTCGTATGTTAATTCCTATCACCTCTCACTGGGGCAAGTGTCACTCAACGTTGCACATACTTATGACAGGTGCACAAAAGAGACTCCGACTGCCAGACGACTCGCAACTCGAAGCTAAAAGAAAGCCTCATGTGCAGTAGTGTGGTCTAGGCCTATAATTAAGATAGTTAAGTGGTGTAAATGCACATTGCTGGGGCGTGTACAGGGTATGTGTAGCATAGTGTAGCCTAGTGTAGCATAGGAAGTGCCATGTTCCTGTGTTGGCCAGCGGAATGCGCCGCATAATTTGTGAACAATTACGCTTTGTAATAGCATTTAATGACTTCATTCAGTTTACTTTTCGAAAATATATGCACAACCATCAGCAAATAGCGGCGCTTTCCATACCAATTGCGATCTTATCACAACATGTTGTTGCACCCAGATACCCAGCAGTAGATACCCCATTAACTGCAGGGTAAACTCATGGTAAGAGTAGAAAGACTAATGACACTGTGCAACGCTCAACCAAGTACGAGTACACTTTCAATACGATCCTCTGATAAGGTGTAGAAGGGGGAAAATTGTGGAAAAATATACAGTGTGTGCAAATGTATTGGTTATAATAAATGGAAAAGTAATCGTAAGGTTTTACTTTAATACTTTTGATCAGCTCTTATAATATATTAATGGACATTTGAATCGAAATAAAGCTGAGAATTTAACACATCATTTATGCCTTATAATATACAATGGAAAACCTTAGATACTTTGAAGTTATGATCTGTAGAAGTTCGTGTATATTTCATAGCTATTAGCCAGACTTTTTCTTGTCTTAGTATAACTAATATCTCTCTTTAATATTTTGAATATTTTGGCAATTGTATTAGGCAATGATGGGTCCAATAAATCTTTATGTAGGGTAAATTCTCAATCGGCTTACCTATCCTTATAATAGTATCTCCAACCTCTGTACAGTATCTCTGCTATATTTCTGCTTCAAATATGTATCTTTTATCCGTGAAAAAAACTAGTTTCATCTTTTATATACCCAATATATCTTAATGCTGGTCTAAGTATTATTTATTTATTATTCCTTATCACCTTTCTGTGCTATATTTCTGCTTGAAAAATGTATCTTTTATAAGGTTTACAAATTTCAGCTAGGCTTAGCTTTCATCTCCTAGAACTAGAATCATTTTAATATATTTAAGCCGTAACCAAAACTAATGCTTTATTATCTCTTTATTTTCAGGTAAATACATATTTACTCTATTACGGCTTCTATTTATTATGTGAGTCTTTAATATTATATGTACTCTATAATTCTGAATCGGTTGCTCAACTCAAAGTATAAATTTACACAATTCTCAACACAAATAGTATCTCCATAGTAGGCTTATCCATACAACATCTTTCAGTCATCGTAAATACTTTGATGATTCTTTTGTGCTCCGGCTAATGCTCTATATCCATATATGATGATACTTTAGCATAGGATGCTCCACTCGATAGAGAGCCAACAACAATTTGTATGTGCAAATTGCAAAAAGCTTTTAACATTATCGAAATGGTAATCTGATCCGATTATCATTGACTGGTCACATGTGCAAAATCCCCCCACTCCCCGATAGCCATTCCCAATAGCCATAATCCCAGCTCATAGACCAGTTTCAAGCCCTAATCCATGGCGATGTCATTAAAAGTATTTAAGAGCCTGGATAGTGAGTAGAGAGGGGGAGGTGCAGTACAATTGGCCAAGTTGTTGACGTTGCGTTGACTCGATCCCAATGCATAATCGTAAACATCACTTTGCATAAGAAGAATGCTCCATCAATTGCAGCATTCACTAGCCCATAGCCCATTGCCTCAGCCCCATCGTCTGCTCCGCTGCGTCTCTATCTAAAGTGATATTAATTAAAAGATCATTTAAATCAGTGCTCATAAAATAGCAAAATGGGAAAAAGGGAAAATGCTGCTGACATACGATGGCCTCATCAGTGCCACTCGGAATCAGCCGTGTTTGCGGATGAGAGGATGTGAGGATGTGACTCTACATACTTATATAGATGCAGTTGGAAATGGAGATGGCAGCAGCGACAAAGATAACAAGCAAAAGGTAGACAAGTTGTAGTAAATACTTCAATACACTTACAGAATGAAAGAAATTAATACAAGGATGATGAAAACCTAATTAAAAGCGTTATAGGAGAATGAATTTCAGTTCCACCTATGGCTAAATAAATACCCTTTATAAGTACTTATATCTTTATACTTATTTACCAAAATATCCATTCAGTTGCTAGCTGCTTAATACATATGCTAAATCTAGTCTTAAGCTATGACTTTGCCAAATTTGATTGAGATTGGAGCCATGGAAGCTAAGTTCCTAAGGAACAGCGAAGAACTTTGAGGATAAAAACATTTTTGGACGCTTATCAGAAATTTATATTCCATTTCAAAGCACTATAGCTATAGTAACTATAGGAAATATCGATGTATTTCAAACTATTCCAATATGTATGGGAGCTATAATTTAGCTATAGTTAGAGAGTAGTTAGAGCAGAACTGTTTAGATATATGATAGTAAAATCTTGATAAAATAGTAAATACTATCAAATTTAATTCAAAAAGTAAAGAAATATTCTTTTAACTTAAAAATTTACATACCTGTAATTAAGCTACTCATCTGATAAAGAAGTAGAAGTTTAGCGATACATATTCTCCTCTATATCATCATGTAAAGTCATCTACAGTGTATCTTATACTTCGTTGTTGCAAACTGTTTGTGGGGTAACTGAAAAAGAAGTTGTCGCTCACCACGTTGATATTTATTGATACTGACAATGAACTCTGGGCTGACTGGCTGGCTGGCTGAATGATGAGAAGGAGGTGGAGGGGGAGGAGCTCCTTTTGGCTGTCGCCGTCGTGCGGCTGAAGATGACAAGTTATGCAAATCGTGGAGACACCAAGATCAAAATAAACTGTACGCATGCAAGACACACACAACACACACACGCACACACACTCATACACACGCTGTAAGACACACAGGTGAGTGGGCAGAGGACAAGGACAAGGTCATGGTCTTCTCTGTCCGAAACGAGTGCAAAAGTGAAAGATTGATGGTGAAATTACTTGAAAATGTTTGTTCTTCGCATCTGCTTGCAACCTTGCAACACACAGCACACAACACGGCCATGACGTTGCAACGTAGCATAACGTAAATAAGGCAGCGACGACTTAGACAAATGTCGCGACTGTCTTGATCAATCTACAACGCCTACCCGAAAAAAAACTATATAGAGAAAACAGAGCTCATCCTCTGGCTGGCTAAGCGACGCTGACAAACCTGTCTCGGCCGTGGCTGCGGCTTGTGGCAAGTTGCCTTTTGCCTAGGCAACACTGGACAACAACAACAACAACAACAACTTGTCGCTGGGCTGGGCAATGGCCTGGCAGTAGGACTGACTGCCTCCTCCTGCTTGGGTTGGGTCTGCCTTCAATCAGTCGAACGCAATTCAAGTTGACAACATGTCGCAAATGCGTGCGGCATGCGGCAAGCGGGCTGCGGCAACACATGCTGCACTCCTATGATTATATAGATTATGTTGCCCATTGGCCAGACCATATATCTACCTGCTGTAATCCAACTCCTGCGCCTGCTCCTGCTCCTCCGCCTGCTCCTGCCTCCTTGCCACATGGAGGGACGGAGTTGCAGTTGCAGTTGCAGCATGATTGAAAGATTGAGTGCCAGGCACAATTAAAGTTCTGTATGATGTATGTACAGCAATTGTCGCAATCCCAATTTGGCTCTTTGCCACTGTTAAAGCAAATGCCACAGCCAAACAGGTGCCTTGCCTCGCCATGCCGCACGGCCAGTTTAAGGCGCGTCTGCCACAAGGTGCCATATGAACTGACACTTTGAGTTATCTATGGGTAATTGATTTGCTGCTCAAGTGTCGGCTATTAGTGCAGCTGAAAATTAGTAGATGACTTCACTTTAATCATACAAATAAGCGCTTAAATGTCAACTTGAATAAAACTAGAAAAGAAGCTAGAAAAAACTAGATAAATAATGCTAAATTTAGGTTCATTTTGTCAACGACTTTAAAGCAATAATTATGAGTAATATTCAGTTGATTAGTTAGTATGGGTTTGTCTATATTAAACTAAGAAGTTAGGTGAACTAAGCAGCTAAACTATATATTATAAATGTGTATAGTATATATGTTATTTCTACATAACTCTAGCCGATATATATTTGGACACATCCTACTTCAATACCTCCTAAATATCAGCTAAAATTCAGCTTATGGAAACTAAAGCTAAAGCTGAAATTTATACCATACATACTTTAGTATACTCTCAACAGACACTTTAAATTTCATAGCAATCCGTTGAGAAACAACCAAGTTATTCACTATTTGCTGTAGGCCAAAGAGCAGTGTCAACTAGCATGCGATTTATTTGTATCTAGCGAGTAGTTATGCGAGCAACGGCATATTATATGATACTCTCATATTTTAGTACCCTTTTTTAGTACCTTTTACTTGTGCATTACCACTTTATGCCAGTTGGCACTGCAGCCTTTCTCCGGCAGTTTTGTTTATGGCATTATTGAGGCTATTAGGCGGCATAACTTGGCCATGGCTAATTTGCCTGATGAGCGGCATGCCTCTGGCCAAAAATGGTAGTGTTACTGCCAGTTCGACAGCTTTTGGCCTTTTTGCTTATCTTGCTTATCTTAAGAGTGTCAACTCTGTGGTCATCATCGTCGCCTTAGCCGCAGTCCACTGAGACACACACACACTCACACAGCAACACACACAAAGTTGTTGAGCCGCCTGAGCATTACATTACCAACACTACAACACTACATTACCAACAAAAGCCATTGCCATTCATTAACAGCTGCGGCTTTTGTGCGCTGTCTTGGCCAAGTCTTGGCGAAGTCTCTCGGCTGCTTTTTTCTTTCTGCAAAGTTGGCAACGTTTTCAACTTGAACTTGAGGTGGTGTAAGCAAGCAGAGGGATCGGGTTGAGGGGGTGTCATTAAGTCCAAACGTAAACTCAAATTACAGCAAAAATTTTCGCGTGTTTTTTTTATGAGTCGAGTCGCTCTTTGTAATTTTTATTGCATATTACCAATGCACTTTCTGTGCCGCTTCTTCTTCTTCTTCGCTTTAATATGTTTATTGTAAATCTTGCATTATTTTGATTGTTGCGCTTTTTTATTGTTACGTCAATAAGTCGCGCTCTTTTATGCGCGGCAAATGTATCTACAAGATACAATCCCATTGAGCAACAACAGCACTGGCTCACAGCACAGCGCATTTCCGCCTAGGCCAAGTTGCAGTCGGTATCCCCCTCTCTACCTGTTCCCTCTTCTATCCCTTACCTCTGCTGCTTTTAGTGTGGACAGGTGTACGCTGAAGGCCATTGAAAAGCGTTTGATAGCGTCAAAGAGTGATGTATTTAATGATTTGTTTTTGCACACACGCATGTTGCGGATTTGTTTGCTTCTCCCGAGGGGGGAAAGGTAGTATAGTGTAGTGTAGTATAATACACTCTCGTATTCCTCGAGTTTATCTCATAGATAAACATATAAGTTATGCAATTTTCTTGCCATTGAAAGCTTCCTGTTCTAAACTTCTGGGAAACGCTGGCTGTGCCAAACAGGATGAAGCTAAAGTAGTGTTAAGTAAGTGTGTAAAAATGGGCAAGAAAATTTATGCAAATATTCTTTAAAGTATTAAAATTATCTTATATTAAATTATAAAGAAAATGATGTTTAAAGGTTGAGATAAAGCTATTTAGAGATGAATTTAAAAGTCAGAAAATATATTTAATTTCAAACCCTTCTTTCAATATTAAAATTTGAATTCCATTAGTTAACTGTTAAGAAGTTAATATAAATATATTTAAAATTAAAAGTTTAAATAAAGAATATAAAAATTGGAAAGGTTTCTGGCAATAATTTGGAATAAAATAACATAAGAAATTTTTTATACCATAATAAACTACACTCTAATATAAACTAAACTTATTCCAAGTCAAGCAGACTTAATTTAAATAGAATTTAAAATTTCATATACAATAAACTACCCTCTTATATAAACTAAACTTTTTCCAAGTGAATCAATCTAAATTCGAGTTAAATACTCAATATAAGCTTAAATTTGTGCTTAAACAACTTGAAACGAGAACAAACCAAAGGCAGAGTGCCAGAACCGAGGTTCAGGCTAAGCAAAGCTAAAAGCTAATATTGTCTGCTTTGTGGGCAAATATTTGGCTTTGATTTAAGCCGTAGCTGCAGCTTATGGCCAGGAACCAGGCGACAGCTACAGCGACAGCGACGTCGACGTCATTTGCCTTTGACCAAAATGCATTGTCTTGCCGCTGAGAGAGGGGCGGAGGCAGAGGCAGAGCGGACCGAGAGGCGGGGTGTGCTTAGAGCCAGGCTAAAATGACATGCCAGAGACAAATCATGATTTGTTGTTGAGAGCTGAGGCTGTGGACAGAGTCAGAGTCGTTGTTGTTGTCGTTGTTGTTGTTGCAGTTGCCTTAGCCCTGGTCAGGGCTGCCGGCCAGCGTGCCTCAACTCGTTTACAGCTGCGTCTTGGAGAGCGTCAACAATGAAATTGTCAAGTGTTGACAAATAAATTTGAGGATTTTCAAGAAGATTTACTTATGCTAATGAAAGACACTTGTCACAAATACACTACACACACACACACACACACTCTCTCAATGGCGGCAAGTTCTTTAAGTGTGAGCCGTTGCCTTGCATAAATATGTGCCACAAGCTGCAGAGCAGCGAACTCTTGTGGCAGCAAAAAAGTACCGTAACAAATTGCCAAGTTAAAGAATTTGACGAGAGATGCAAAATAAAAGAAAGAAATGGGAATAAATGGACGAGAAAGAGTTGTTGGAAATGCGAATGGGAATGGAAATGGCAAATGGAAAATGTTTGTTGTACGAAGAAGCGAATATACGGTACGGATGCTTCTTCGACTCTATGACCATGGGGCATTTGAGTGTTTGGAACATGCACAACGAATATTCACATAAATATTTATGAATGTGCTCAGGATTCGGCGCAAAAAGTGCAACAAGTACGAGAAAGACAAATAAGGTTCGGAATGATGAGCGAGTTGTTGTGCTATAAGGAAGTTTTTTTCAGGCATTTCTGAGTTATTCTCTTAGAAAATCAGTCAATATTTATGTGTTTGTTTATATACATTTGTTAAATATAATTCTTATTAGAGATGACGAACCAAACTAAAGAGTCTTCATTTTCAGAGCAACTATTTTAGCAAATATTGCATAACTTTTGCATTGCTTAGCGAATTAGGCTGAAAATTTGAGCACATGTGACTGAAATAGTTCCCAAAGTAATCTCCAAATATAAAACCTTTAGCTATTGTATTACAAAAGTTATACCATTTATAGTAATAGACAAAAATTTTAAGAAAAACCGCTAAAAATTAGTTTTTAAAAGCATAATTCTTACAAACAAACTACTAAATTAAAACATTCATATATATATAGTTGAATATGTACATTATTAAAAAGTTTCTCACTTTTACAGGGTATTGATAATCCCACCTTGAACTCTAACAACTTCGTATTGATTTAGCATTATGAACTTGCCGCATTTCTGTTGAGCAATTTCCTGTGGCAAAGCGTTTCATTTCAGTTATTTATAACAGTGCTATATAAAGTTATATGCGTAGAGCTAATTAAAGTCAAGATTTCACACGCTCATCAAATGGCCGCAACGCCTTTTGAGTGCCAACTCAAATCCTGAACGGGTAGAAACAACAACAACATTGTGTACCTGCCATAAAGACAGCGCCAACATTGTAAAGTAATGGAAAAGAAAAGAAAAATCTTGGAAACAAATCTTCATATCGGTTGAACTTGGCCCGTTAAAACAATAAATTTCTATAAAATTATAACCAAATCCAAATGCACTCGTCTGCTCTCGCATAATTGAGTAATTAAACGCAATGCACTCAAAATGCGCAACATAACGAAACCTGTTTTATGCTCAACATTCGTACAGCGCTCAAACAGGTTTCTGAGCGTGAATCGTGAAACGAGTGGGAATGGGAACACAGAGCGAACCAATTGGTTCGATGGTCGAGGTTCGATTGCGACTGGGTTGGCGTTCGTTCGCTTGCAAACGCAACACAGTTCGTGTTGAGTGACAAACCTACTGAGTGCAACGGCTGCTTGAGTGAAACGATGCCGCTGCGCTGCGGCTGGAGTCAGTTCAATTTAGTCGCTCGTACGACAAATTTCGGCGCGGCCGCTCGTTAACGTTTTCGCACGAGTCGATTTATTCGCAAAATACGAAAAACGAAAAACTTCTCTGAATGGAAATTTGGAAAACAAAAATAAATTATTATTATTGAAATTGTTATTAAGTTTGTGTTGTTGTTTGAGTGTGTGTGTTTCCCCCCCTAAAAAAGTGCCTAGCATAAATAGCAAAGTCTCTCCGCCTCTAACAAATTGCATTTACAGTTATTCTATATACACACACACACAATAACAATTTGAAAAATTGTTAAGTGCCAAAATAACAACAAAAAGCTGAAGCTAAGCCTGAGTGCAAAAGGAAATTCAATAAAAAAATATTTAAAATTAAATACAAAATTCGCAAATTAAAAGTGCAAAAATTTTATGAAAATTTATAGCAATTATAAAAGTTGAAATAAAATATAGAAAACGTATTTATTGTTGAAATATAGCAAAGCAAAGTTGTTTCTTATTCGACGCTGTGACGCCTGCGCAGCTGCAAAAATTCCAATTGGATTTATTCTCTTGCGGCACGCTGACAACAACAGGAAACGGAAGCGGTTGCACGCCATTGCTTACCACATTTTCCTTGATATTACAACACGCCGCTGCAAAAGGTAAAAGCATTCACCACTCCACAAGAAAATCACAGCCACATAAAATCATTTCATTTATGCAAAAATATTTCAAGTGTAATTAGCGGCAAGCGAATGAAAACGATGTGTAAAACGAGCAAGAAAGCAAACACATAAAGTCGCTAAACCTGTCAAGAAATTATGTCAGTCTGTCAAAATTTGCAAGAGAAAAAGAAAAAAACAAGAAAAAACGTAAATAAACAAACAGCAGCAGAAATGAGCAGAAATTTCAAGTGATTGTAAGAGTTAAGCTGCTGTTGGCATACCCTTACTGAGGGTGTGGGGAAATAAAGAAATATGTTTATAAAAATACTTAAAAATATAGTGTTAATAGAGAAAATAATAAAAGATTTTTCTGAGTATTTAATACTTTATTTAGTTAACATTCTTAATTAATTAAAGTGCATTCAGTTCAGAGTTAAGCAGCAGCTCGAATTTCTTAAAAGAGATGTAGGAATAAAGCCACAACAAAATGTTAAAAATACAATTTAAGTTTCAAGTTCTATAAATTATAATTTCTATAAGTTCTAAATACCACAAATTCTGAGTTCTTTAAGTTCTAAATTCTATTTATATAGTATAAAGTATTTCTTAACCAACATAAACTCAATAGGAAAGCATATGTATGTAATACTCATAATATACATCTTAAAATAAGTCATGCGTTCTACATGCTCCACACTCGCTATTTCTTATCTGATCCTCTCAATTTCGCTACGTGTTGTCATGCTACCTAAGAGCAGTAACTCTGCCAAATTTCAGCTTGATATCATTGCCTAAAGCCGAGTTCCTATAGAACAGTTGGCCATAACTGATTAGATCTAACCGTAATCTTGCGCAATTCTCACAAATCTGAATATGCTCGCCTTATAGCGCATATTGTGCCAAGTCAAAACGACACTTTTGACATTATTTGCAGTTTGTGTTTTGCTTTGTTTTCGGGATTTGTGTTGTGTTTAGATTTGTTGTGTGTGTTTGGTTTGTTTATCTACTTATGTATCTGTTGTATCTGTTGTTGCCTTGCTTTTTATAATATCCCATGATTAAATTTGACAGTTGACAACTTTTCTCGTTGTCTGCCATTTAAAATGTGTTAATGTTTTTTGTTGCTTTGTTTGCATTCGGCTTGGGCTTTGGCTTTGGCTCTGGCTTTTCGTGTATAAATTGACAATTCAACTGGCGTTTTACATCTCACACACACATTAAAGCTATATCGACACGCTGTGTGTGTGTGTGTGTGTGACAAGCTACTTGATGTTGGCATAATAAGTACATTAACTAGAGCAACAACTGCCAAATGACAGCGTATTAGGCCCGCTTTACAAGGGCGTTTAGGGTTTTATTTCAACTTAAATTTTGTTAGGCTAAGCACTAGAAATTGTAGCATGTTTAACTAGTGACCTTGTTGAGCTTAGTTCACTTTCTAGCGCAAATTTTAGGCAGGTTTGAAAGTGAAAACCTTTTCCAAGTAAAACTCGGCTTATTAAAGTTAAGAGAGTACTTAAGAAGAAGCTGTAGTTGACTGACACTAACAGACCGCAGCACTTTCTATGAGTGTATATATACAATTTCAATAGATGCTAGCACTCGTATATTAGAAGTTTAAAAGTATATATTAAAAAAATATGATAGTAAATTTTATACAAATTTGAAATACTGGAATCTATGTAGAACAAGCAAAAGCAAAATAATATACAATTATAAAAATCTATATATTTAAAGTTTATTGTCCTCACTGACTGACAATCTTCCCCTCCACACTACCTGAACGCGTAAAAGCACAGTTCCATAGATACAAACAACATTTAACCCATAAGTAGCTTAGGGTTACCTTTATCTATGCTGTAATTTGCAACCTAATCGGCCAATAAACGTCGCAGATTCTCGCTAATCAATTGGCTCTGGTTCCAATTATATGTTTTTAATCCTGATTCCATATATTCCACATATTTGATATTTGCTTTGGCATATACTATATTTCACATCCATTAATTATATTTTTCTTGTATTAAATTGAGTTTAAACGCATCTTATTACACACCATATGTTTGTAGTTGGCTATACTGTATCTCAGTTTGTTGTGGAGCTTAGTAAGCATGACTAAGTCTCAATTATGCAGCTACTAATTAAAGCCAAATAGTCAGGTTCTTTCATATTAACAACAGCTGCTGAGCCAGAGGTTTTGTAAAAGACACCCAGGTTTGCTATTATGTGTTATTATCAGCTGAAATAATTATGATTATGAGGCGCACACACACAGCAGTCAGTAATACGAGTAGTGATAGTAGTAGTATTAGTAGATTAAAGCAACTTTTGATACGAGAGACATGCATATTAATTAGATTAGAGCACATTTCAGTTAAGCTTCGCTTTGTGGCCTTGTAAGATACTCGCTCAGCTCATTACAGCCAAAAAAATATAGATAATCATACAGCTGGGAATAGTTAGTGTAATATAGCTCAAGTCACGTGCCAATTGCATTAGGTTTAAGTAAAGTTACTAAAGCCACAGCTGCATGCATACGACTGTATTAAGCATACGCACTGTGGTACAGCAAGGGGAAGTGTTTCAATTAGCTTCAGCACGAAGCGCACGTTAATGCGAATGCGAATGTAATAAACAGGAGCTGTAACAAATGCCAATAGAAATCTGTAATTAAAATCATGACAATAGTTGCAGGCAGACAACAACAACAATAAGAACAACAACAACAATTGTCACCAAGCACCCCATGAGCCAGACATCAAGATCTGGCTCAAAACAAAAGGTGTCTGCAGCTGTTTCTCTCCGATACTCTCTCCCTATCTATGTCTAACTCTAACGGCAAAAGCTTAGTTAAAGTCCCCTTGGCAGGCGACTACTTAAACAGCCCCTACTCACGTCCCTACTCGCGCCTTTCCCTGCTCGCATTTCTCATTTCATTCATGAATATATTTTGTTTTGTTTTCGTTTTGGTTTTGGTTTTTTATACACACGCTCGCAAGGGTTGCACTCACACAGAATTCTTCCCTCATTTCTGCTGCACAGTGTGGCTTGTGGGAGTGGCAGAGTGGGCTGAGGGGGCTGAGGGATTGTCTCAAGTTCAAGTGCAACTTGTGAAGGCTTCCTTCCGTATTGCACTGGCCGCAATGTCTAGACATAACGGACAGACGCGCTGCCCCAGACAGCACAGTCACATAACACGAGTTCAACTCGCACACACTCACACACACTCGCACTCAAGTCACAGCAGAAGAAGCACAACTTTTGTGTCGCCAAAGAATGCAAAAGGGAAAAAGCAAAGAAACGCTTGCAATTTGAATAAACATTAGAGCGACAGTAAGAGCGGCAAAACTGATAGATACAGATAGATGCACTGGGAGAAAAGTATGTGTAATACTACTGTTTTTGTCATGTTTAAGTTAATTAGACTAGCGAAAGATTCTGCTTTAGTATAGTAGAGTAATTGTTATCTAATTGCATCTATATGAAAATCTATTCATCTTATTTATATAGACTGTCTGTTTGTCTATCTATCAATTTATCCATATATCTATGTATGTGTTTGTCTATCTATCAATCTATCTATACATCCTCCTTTCTCTATATATGTTTATCCGTCTGTTTATCTATCTATCTACTGATCCACCTGTATATCTGTCCCATTCATCTATGTATAAGTCTATCAATATAGTCTACCTATGTACATATATCTGCTCATATTCTATACGAAGTTTAATCCATCTATATTCATATTTAAATGTCTGTCTATCTCTCTATATATCCACCTCTAATTCATATAATTCTCTCCATCTGTTTATCTATCTACCCAATCAACTACGTTCCATTCATCTATGTATAAATCCATCCATATAGTCTTTATATCTATTTATATACATGTCTTAAACGGCTTAATTAGTTTCCACTTAAAACTCCCTCAATTTAATATCAATTACTTTCGCTCAGTGTATCGAGTCGGCAGCCTACAGAGTGAGAATTATAATGGCGCTGTGGTCATAAATTAAGCCGCAAAGACGACACACAAGCAAAAGAGCCGACCAAAGGCAAATTTTTATCAACTCACATAAATATACATAAAGTCAATAGATATGTGTGTATCTGCAGATGGAATAGATATATATCTTTGTATTGTATAAACAGCCTATCGACAGAGACATCAACGAGTTCGTTTATAAATGCGGCTAATTTGAATTAACAAGACAAAGAACTCGCGAGTCTCAGCCTCGGCTTTAGAGATTAGCACAGAGCGTCTATAGAAGTAAAGTAACCCAAGCTGAATTTGCTACGTGTTGCAAATATAATTTGAAAATCTACAAATTTGTCTGACGGAAGTAGCAAAAAATTGTTACAAAAAATACTATAAATAAATAAGAAAAATAAAGCATGAATAAGAGCAGTTGTTTGTAGTTCGTGCGCTTTGGGCTTAGGCTTACAAAGAACTCTGAGCTCAGCTTAAAGGGCGATTGGCTCTGGCTGTGGCTTTGTCTCTTGTTTCTGGTCTTAAGTTCTTATCGAGGTGTGCCTCAGCTGGCCTTGTGCTCTTTTTTTATGACTTTATGTAATGTTTCAGCTTGTTGCACTTGCCAACAATAATAAGAGCAACAAGAGGTTTTCAACTACAACTAAAAATAAAAAGAAAAAGTTGAGTTCTAGTTTTGCCCATTGCGGAAAAGTCAAGCTGAAGACAGTACAGTTTTTTCTTGGGTTTGCAGTTTGGCACGTTTAACACTAACTATATTTTAACTAGGGAAAATTACAAATATAGTTTGTATTAAGTTTGGCTTATACTAAACACTTTGTTTAAGTTTTAGTCACATCTGTAATAGAGCTTTGATTAAGCAGCTTGGAGTGCTGCTAGAGGAAGTATATTACAGCTATAATTTCTATAAAATTTAGATCACAATAAATGTAAGAAAATAATACAAATTTTATTACAAAATGAAGCTTAAAGTTTTAGCTATTTAAAGCAGAATTTTAGCTTAAGAAGTAATGCAATTGTATAGATACATTTGAAGTGGTGTATCTAAAGGAAGAATGGTAGTAATATATTAAGGGAATTTACGTATTTTGACAACTAAATATCTAATGTTAAATTTCTAAAAATAATCTAGTTTATATATTAAAAGTTTTCCTTTCAATCATTCCTTTAGTTAAGTTTATGTCATTTTGACATTCAGAGTTTTAACTCTACTTCTACTTCAGCTATTATCAACCTTCAATCTTCATACATTCATTCACACTTTACTTTTTATACTATATGAGACAACGTTTGGGGCTTTCCCACAGTTACTTGGAGCTATGCAAATTGGACGTGCTTTATCTAAACTATAAAAAACGAGCACAAATGCTACACATATGCGTACAGCTTGAGAGCTAGAAGCAGGTCTAGCCATAGCTATAGCTCTATATATGCTACATATGGCCAATATTGAGGCGCTTTATGGCTCAGAAGAACAGGCAACAGACCATAACCACAGAGATACTTGGAAGAAAAGCAGAGCAGAAAGAGAATAAAGTGAAGAAGGAAGAGGAGGGGAGGGGCGGTAAAGACAGACAGCGGCAACGCCAACGACTTTGATATGGGCTGATGATGAGCTCTAATTTCGAAATTATACAAAATTATTGCCACAGGGACGTGCGAGCGGGCATACGAATTGAGGAACTTAAAGGCACTGAGAAAAAAACTATAGTGTGTAGTACAGAGTAGCAGAGACTTCGATACAAGTTTCGGTTTCAGTTGAACGTGGTTTTAACTTTAAATTGTCGTTGTTTCAGTTGTTGTTGTTGTTGCTACATAACAAGTTAATTTTCATGTAAATTTCGTACAACAACAAAGGAACAACGACAACAACAACAACAACCGGTTAAACATAATCACTTAATTTGCTGATTGTGTGCGTGGCTCGTTTTGGGGCTCCAGCTCTTAATCGTGGGCGCTGCTAGGCAGAGGGAGGAGGGAAGACTAAAGAGGGGCACCGGGGAGCAACGTTCCCATTCAGCTGAAAGGCCGCTAGAATCTGTAGATCGTGGAGAAGTGTCAATATTATTAAGTGACGATGTTCAATATGTTTTTCAAACTCTGATAAACGAGCTGACGTTCGATAAAGCACAAGAAGAGAACAACAGAAAAAAGATAATACTCTATAGGTATAATAGAAAGTAAAGCAGAGAACAAAAGGCGGTCCACTGCCTAAGCCAAGTTGATAAATTGTGTGTGTATTTATGTTGGCTACCAGAAAATAATTTAACAGAAAAAACAGCAGCGAAAAAAACGTGTAGAATAAATAACAAACTTGCTAAAAACATAACTAGAAAAAAGGTGAAATAAAAACAAAACAATTTGGCAAACAAACAAAAAATGCGAGCAGAAAAAACAAACGAACAACAACAACAACAACAGCAAATGCTTGAGTTATTAGCACAGCATAAGCGACGTCAGCTGCGACGGCGACGGAGACGTCAACGGCGACTGCGACTGCAACTTTCATGGGGGCAGCGCGTGGGGTCAGTTGCGGGCGGCAGACGTATGCACGTTTCGTTTTCGTTGTCTCCGTTGCTTTTGCTTTTGTTTGTGTTTTTTTTTTCTTTCAGTTTTATGCTGTTTATTCATGACAGCAGCCACAACAACAACAACAACAACAACTATAACCATTGGAAAGCTTGCAAAAATAGCAACACGTGAAAACCGCAAGCGAAAAGAAAAAGAAAAAACGAGAAACAAATCTCTTGACGAAAATAAAAACTAAAATGCAGAGTACCACTCACCCAGAACGCACTCAACTTTTTGCATGCACAGCATGTTGCGTGGGTTGTTTGAGGAGTTCGAAGTGAACAGAGTTTGAAGTGAGGAAAAAGAATAAGTACTAAGTGAAAAAATATAAATAAAATAAAGTACATAAGATAAAGTCGATAGCTCATACATTTTCAACAATTTCTAATAAGTTGGGTTGTTTGAAGAGTTCCAAGCGAAGAGAGTTTGAAGTGAGGAAAAAGAATACTAAGTGAAATAATACTGTTAAGGGATGGCTTCTAAAAACATATGTAGGCTTTGATTTAAGATATATAATGCCATTTATTTAACAGGAAAATGAGGAAAGTAAAATATTAATCATAAACGTTCTTCTTTTTCTTCTTCTATTAACAAACGCAAAACTGCGCATCGACCAATCGATACTATTTACAGCATACTCATTCGGCACTTTAGAAATAATATTAGCAATCGCCTCTGTTAACCGCTCGTTAGAATATAAATCAAATATATTAATAACTCGACAGCTTATAGTACTTTTTTAAAAATTTCTAATAAGTTGGGTTGTTTGAAGAGTTCAAAGCGAAGAGTTTTAAATGAGGAGAAAGAATATTAAGTGAAATAATACTGGTAAGGGAAGGCTTTGCTTTAAGATATATAATGCCATTTCTTTAATAGAAAAATAAGGGAAGCAAAATATTAATCATAAACGTTCTTCTTTTTCCTCTTCTATTAACAAACTCAAAACTGCGCATCGACTTATCGATACTATTTACAGAGTACTCATTCGGGAATGTAGAAATAATGTTAGCAACCGCCTTTGTTAACCTTGCTTGCTACAATTAAAATGAAATAAAGTATTATTTCGAAAACTCATATAGTTTTCACAATTTCTAATAAGTTTTTCTTCACTACTTCGAGCTTTTTTCATTTGCTCTGCTACGCATAACAACAGCTCTCTACTCTAAGCTCGAGCGCACCTCGCTGATGCGTCTGGCTGACAGTCTGCAGCGCTGCTGCTGATGCTGCTTCTGCTGTTTGTTTGCGCTTGTGTGTGTGACCATGCATTTATGATGATTTGAAGCTCTCACACAGCACAAGCATCTCAAAAGAGCGAGCCAGATCCAGAGAGAGAGAGAGCAAAGGAGCGTAAACGCAGCTTTAACTATAAATAAAATCGAAAGGTAACGATGGCTGTGGGAGAAGAGAGAGTGTGGGGCTAACTCTTTTCACACACACACACACACACACACACGCACTGAGCCAAGCAAAGCAACGCAGTAAAGCTGATAAAGCAGCAGCAAAAAGAACAGGGCAAAAATAATAATACAAATAACTATAGATGCATAGATAGTACGCAGCGATAGTTAGATGGACGAGAGCAAAGGATGTGAGTGCGAGACAGTGTGTGTGTGTGTGTGTGAGTGTGTATTGTGTGTATGCATGTTGGCAACGTCGTCATCATTATCATCTCTGCTGTTGTTGTTGTTGGTAGTTGGTGATCGGCCGAGGCCGTATTGCCATAATTGTTTAGTTAGCTCGCCCGCCCTAGCCTTGGCCCACCTGAGCAGCCTCAGCAGCAGTTGCTTGTTGTTGTTCTTGTTGTTCTTCAGTGCAGTCATGTGCAGGCAAGTCAACGCCAACGCCAGACTCCCTTTTGCTGCTGTTGCTGCTGCTGCGGCTTAGAGCCATGGCTAAAACCTGATTATGAGTGGCTGCAACATGTTGTTGTGTATTCTAACACGCTCTGCCCGGGATGCTGCAAACAAAATGCGTCTTTAATGCAAACATGCAGCAGCAGCAGCAGCAGCTTCCTTTGAAGTTGTGGCAGGCGGGAGAGGGGGAGCAGCTGAGCTTGTTGCATGTGCGTACAAAACTTTAAACAGGAATTTTAACAACTTGCTTTGTACTTTTGCTTGTTGCTCGAACAACAACAACAGCAACAACAACAACAACAACAACAACAGCAACAACAGACATTCAACTACAACTGATTTATAAAGGAAAATTTCTATGCGTCGCTCAGGCAGAGCCCAAAAAGGAAATGCATGCCGAGGCCGCAGCGCGAACGTATTGAACGAACAGATCGAGGAGGGGGAGAGGGGGAGGGGTGTCTCAGCTCAGCTGTGCTGCATGCCAAACAACGTGCCAACATTGACGGCGACGAACGCTGCCAATTAGAAGATTTCATATTTTTTTTGCTTTGATATTTGTTATTTATTTATTTACTTGCTGCAAACAATGCAATTCAATTAGACAAAACAGCAGTGGGGGCAGGTCGTTGTAAAGGTTAAAGTTGGCTGCGGTAGATAAGTCAAAGCACAGCTGGCATAGCAGGCAGCTTTTGTTAGGCATAATAGGATGTGAGGTATCACAAAATGAATTGTGTATAGCAGTTAGCTTTGTATGAGACACAGCAGAGAGCAGCTAGTGACTAAGCTGACAAATTGTTGCTAGTCAGCGTTTTTAGGTTAAGCATAGTTTAACTATGCCACACAGCCTTTGGCAAGTTCAAAACTTAGTAAGCGAATTATTGCTATTCATGCTGTTTATTACTCTAAATTTTAGTATGTTCTGCATTGCTAATAGCAGTTCATAGAGCCTAGATTATTGTGGTGTTTTATGGCTAATAAAAAAACGAGTATTACGAGTCGCTGGATGATGGTCACAGCTGTGGGTTTTAAGCAGCAGCAATAGTATCTCATTAGTTTCAATGGCAATGATGAGCTTTATGAGCGAACATCCATCACACCAGCCGACATATTGCGATGCTTGTATTGTCTGTCATATATAAAATGGATGAGGTCAAAGTTGAGAGTCGCAAGTGACGGCACATCAAAGTCAAGAGTCAAGAGGCAACAGTCAGCTCAGCTATTGTGCCAAAAATAAGAGATATAAAATGGAAATGAAAACGAAAACAAAGCTGTATATACATATATATAGTAGTATAATTATATGCAGAGAGAGTCTCAGTCAGTTGGGGAGTCTTCAGCGTAGTCTTTAGCTGCAGCAGCGCCAACAAGTTGCGTTATCCGGCGATAATTAAGCAAAACTTGAAGAGTCGCCCTCCGGCGATGCCAAATTGCCGACGTTGCCGCGCCGGGTGGTCAGTGGTATCAGAAAACTGAAATACCGAATACCAAAAGCCAAACACCGTTTATATCTTTGCTCATTAATGAAAAAATATGCTACTTGCAGCAAACATTTTAATTATGACTGCGAAAATGCAAAAGACGCACGCAATCAATTTTTCAGAAAAAAGATATGAGAAAACTTTAACTTTAGTTTAACAAGGTCAGGGCTAAAAACCGAAGACCGAAAATAATTTGCCTCAGAAATTATTGTCGATGTTGCCAAAAATTTAAATTTGCAATTACAAGCTAACAAATAACGTTGCAGCTTGCCTGTGCTAAACATTTCTGACAGCTGTTCCACATTTTTTTGATTACTTGTGGCATTTAAAGTACAGCCAAAGTCACGTCTGTCGGCCGGTCTGTTACACATTTCACATAATTTGTTGACTTGTGTGTCGCTTCTTCTTCTACTACTGTTTGCTTTTGGACATGAAGTGTTTGCTCAATGCTTTTGCACATTAAGATGTTAAGCTATCGAATGCTAACAGCCTCAATCTTAGCTGAAGCCAACTCAGCTGAAGATGATGACACATCACGGTGCGTCACAAGAGCAACTTTTACTGTGCCACTGAAGTAGCGCGCAATCGAGCAGTTCACATAAGGATAGCAGTTGTAGAGGTAGTAGTAATAGTTAAATTGAAAAAGTATATTAATTAGTTAACTCATATTGAAAATAGCTAGAAAAAGTCTAAATTGCCAACACAATTCTGCATGCACTACTATTAAGCATAACACTTAGCTTTTGCATGGGTGTATTAGTTAGTTAATTATTAATAAACTTACTACTAACTCATATGAAAATATCTAGAAAAAGGCTAAATCGCCAACACAGTTCTGCATGCGCTACTATTAAGCATAACACTTAGCTTTTGCATGTGTTCTTTATAGTTCTTCATAAGGAACTTTATGCCATGGCACTCAGCTTTTGGTACCTGCCTGGCATAACTATTTAGCATAGCACTCAGCTTGCGTTTGCGTGTCTGTAAGTTACATTCACAATTATCGCACGAACTGTCACATTCACAATAAATATTAAATAAAATATGCAATAAACAATAAGCATAACAATAAATGACAAAAACCCGCCGCATTACAATATAAATCGCTACAAAAACAAACAAAGTGCAGTTGGTCGTGTGGTGTGTGCAGTGTGGAGTATGTCAACTGCCCATTGCCCATTGATCAGACACCGCTGGGCCCTGGGGTAACCTGTGTGCTAGGCGGCGAGACACCTGTGCAAAACGTGTTCGCACGCCGGCAATGACGTTGACGTTGACGTCGGCGTGACGCCAATAATAGGCAGACAATATGACCTTTCTGTATGGCCACACACACTGCAGACATTATTGTGGCTAGGCGGCGGCGACCCCCAAAGCAAAACTTACATACGACAGAGAGTCGCATGCACATACACATACACACGCGCGCACCCACACCCAAAACGAAGCCACACGAACTGTATGAGCGCGTCACACACACATACATACGTCAAACAGCGACGTATTGAGAGAGCGTGGAGTTGGGGAGAGCGGGAGAGTGTGGGACAGCATGGCCATGCTCATCAAATTCTCGCATGTTGCCTGTCAAAGCGCAGTGACAAACACACATACACGAACGCGAACAGCATAGTTGTTGTTGTCGATGGGGAGAGGGGGAGGGCGGAGAGGAAATCATTGACGTTATGGCATCTGCAGCTGCTGCTGCTGCAGCACACCTCTTGCGCTCTCTCGCTGCCTCGCTGCCTCGCTCATTATGGCAGCGCTGGCATGGCAATTCCTTTGAAAAAATTCCACCAGTTGCAGCTCTTGTTTGTTTTTGTGCGCGCGCCTAGCCATAATGTTTTTATGATGACCTACGGCAGAGTCTCCCATTCCCCATTCTCCCCCTCCCACCCCTCACCCATTTCACTGCTGGCTTGTCTACACTTTAATCCGCTGCAAGAAGTTGTCTTTATTTTTGCAGCTCGCCGCAATTAGCTTAGCACACAGTTGCCACACGGCACACAATGGTGCCAAAAGTGGTGTTTTATACTGCATTGTATTCACATTGGTTCTCTTTGAATGAAATTGGTGTTTTTTTTCCATCGAGTGGCAACCCACAACTATTATTGGCGCGCAATGCGATACAGGAGACTCTATGCTGGTGGCAGACTCCGTGGCATGGCATAAAAATTAATTGAAAAAAATTATGCAGCCAACGCGAAAAAATGCAATGAAATTTGAGCATCGATTGTGGGTCAAGCAGCGGCAGCTTTAACAGCAACTCCTACTCGTACTGCTGCTGCGGCAACTCATCGACAGCTGCCCCCAAAACAGGCTCCACTTAGTAGTTGTTGCCACTTAGCGTCAGTGGCAGGCAGCTGCAGAGCCCAGGTAATGCCTGCGCTTCAGCTTTGCCAATCCATTTCAATTGCTGCTGCGACGCGTTTAAGATTACGCAAGCGATTAGCCAGGCAGCTGGAAAATGCGGCATGCCGCTGTGGCTCTCTGGCTGCCACACTGCCACACGCGGCAAACTTGTTTATTAGATGCTCCCTATTCTATTGCTATCAGCAGCACGTGCCCCTCACTAAAAGTCGCCACAAATTCGAGCTGCACGTACCAAGCAACCAACAATCTCGCTGGAAAAACTCAATGAAAAACCGCCCGAAAAGAAAAGAGAAAATTGCGCAGAATATTATGACAAGGCAAGCGATAATAATGTTTTATAAGTGCTTTAATTAAAAATCAATGTTGCCAGAAATTGTCAGTGCCACAAAAGAAAGAAGAGAGACTCTTGACACTTTTCTTACGGATTTTTCACAATTTTCCTAGCACTCAGCAAAAGTGAGTTTTTTATGCGAACTGCAGCAAAAGCGAAACACAGACAGACAGGCAGACAGAAAAAAGGTCGTAATTTATTAATCAGTGCATTTAACGACAAATTGTCAATAGAAAGAGGGTCGAGGGGAAAGGGAGGCGAAGAGGAAGAGTCTAGGAGTTGCCTGTAGCTGTTAGGCGTGGGTGGATGGGGGCACTGCAGTGGCAATCAACTCGACTCGAGTGTGGCAGACACAGCGCAAACAGAATGCAAAAAAGCTAACGATGATAACTAAAGAAAGCTAGATGAAGTAGGGGAAGGATTTAGACTAGAAGATACGCTGTAAAAGAGTGGATAGAGAAATTAATTATGATTATTATTAATATTTTTAATATTATTATTATTATTTTTATTAATATTATATTATATTATATTATGTTCTAAATCTACCTTAGCTGTGCTCGAGTCAAAAGTATCTCAAGCAACCCGAACTCCACTTATGTTTGCTACTAGCAACTTCAACTCAATCTCCAAACTAGTTATGCAGTCTCTCTATAAAAACCAGCGACTCTAATAAACTATGGACTATTAAACTATATATTAACTACAAGTACTAAAATTTCTACACTTGTCAACAAAAGTTGATAAACCAAAAGCAGAAACAGAATTAAAGTCGAGTGCAGTTGAGTTTAATAAGTTTGAATGTCAGCCACTAGAGGGTATAAAAAGCTAAACTGCAATTACAAGCACAGACGGAGAGGAAGGGTAAAGAGAGAGAGGAGAAAGAGAAAAAGCGAGAGAGATACAGAGAAAAAGAGACATAAACAAACATATGCTGCAGAGTCAAAGTTAACTCTTGACGCATTTACAAGCGCGCCCTGGCAACAGTCACAGCCTCTGCTACAGCCTCTGCCTCTGCCTCTGCCACTGTCACTATCTCTGCCTGTGAGCAGTGTGGGAAAAGTGGGCGTGGCCAATGGGCATTAAACGGTATAACCAAGTTTTACTCAAGCTGCTCCTGCTGCTGCTGGCGTTGTCGTTGATTTCATTTCATTTCAACTTTTGTTGTAGTTGTTGTTGTTGTTGTTGCTGCTGCAATTAATTGACGAGCGACCAAAAAAATTGTACAGCGAGAGGGTGAGAGGGTTTGTGGGGTAGAGGGGAGCGCGACACATAGCATCTAAAAGTCAGAAAAAACAAACAAATAAACAAACAGTAACAGTAACAGAAACAGAGACGTCATCGCCGGACTACACTTGCTGCCTGGGGTCGACGTCATCATGTGAACTTGTCTGGACTCTGTAGTTGCATACACACACAGTCTAAAGCTATGTATCTGTATCTGTAGCTGTAGCTGTATCCATATCCTGTGCGCTTGTCATTAATGTAGCCACCCTAATCAAGCTCAACTCAACTCAGCTAAACTCAACTTGACTCCACTTGCAGTGACGCCCAGTCATGAGCTGTATTCACACATACACACACTCGCACACACTCTCTCACACACACACATCTTCATCATTAACTTGGCGGCCTGGCAAATTGATTCATTAGTCAAAGTGACTCTTAGTAAATAAGCCACAGCCAGCAGTCAAAGAAAACTAAGTCAGTCAAAGCACAAGGGCGTAGTTAACAATTTGGTAGGGGGAGAGGGGTAAGGCAGCTTGAAAAATGCACAAATTTACTTGGGCTTATAAAAAAATTAAAGTTAATTATTAAGTACACATAATGGCTGCTATAAATTAGACTCAATTATCGCATTAACTCGCTTAAAATTCCCTTAGAGTGCTAGCTCCAGCTTGTCTAGTAACAGTGACTAAAAAGACTGATACGTAGTACAAAATGACAGCAGATATTCTCATATAGAATATGTACTTAGATATACATTCTTAACATACAATTCTCAACTTGAAAAAAACATACTTAAATGAAGTGTAAAATCTTTCCTTTGGGCACTATTTTCTTTATTGAATTTAGTCTGAAATTTCTATTAGTATTTACGTTAGATATTTTCTACTTTTCAGATATTTAAATTAACTATAAAATTCATCCATTAAGTATAATTTTCTTTATTGAATTCAATAATTCCATACTTTTCATACACATAATACTAGATCTGTTTCTCTCACTATACCTATACTGTATATTGTATACATTATATACATACATATACATTATCACTATATAGTTCTCTACTTAATTAAAACATACTTAAATGAGGTATAAAATTCTAAATTTTTTCTTTTATTTTTTCTACTTTTCCTACACATAATACTAGATCTATTTCTCTCACTGTACCTCACTCATTCACTCGCTTAATAATACACTATCGATACATTTTCCCAGTTGTAGTTGAGCTTAAAATGCAACGAGTTATTTATCAAATTGCATTTGATTTGTTAATTAAATTTTCTATTTATGCTTATTAAATCTGGTTGGTCATATCGTGGTCGTGGTCTTGGTCGTGCCGCTGCTAAACACGCCCAGTTATGGCATTTAGTATGTTTTATGGACCAAGCTACTAGTCAACCGGTTTTTGGCCAATCTCAGTTTAGGCCTAGGCTTAAGTTTTTTTCAGCTTTAAGCCATTTGGTCTCCCACTGTTATCAACAAATGAGTCGCGTTGATTGTGTCACATTTGCCGTTTGTCTGTTGGCCCATACAATGTTCATATTTATGTTAACAAAAACTCATTTTATTAGCCACAATTTTAATGGCTAATAAATGTACGCAGGCTTAGAGGGTGTCAATAGACAAACTAGAAACCTGTTAACCCTTTTGTGTATACACTATTGCCATTAAGACTCTCACTCCCACGCCACACACGTTCATTGGCCAACACTCTTTTTGGCCAATTCCCAGGCGTTCACAGCGGAGATACATTAGATATATGTCTATAGTGTGTCTTTTTGGCCAACTCTAACGGCTGCACCCTACGCATTTATGGAAAAGCAAAACACTAAATCTGTGCTGGCCATTTCGGTTGAAGCCCGATCTCTCAGATAGCGCCAAGTGGCAACTAATGATTGCGTGGAAAGCCAATTGGCAGCTGGAAAAACTAATTAGCGTTACATGTATGTATCGTATGTCTGCTATGGCTATGGCTATGGCTTTGTGAAAGTCCATAATATGCGACATGCTATGCGGTTTAACTAATTGCGAATATTTCCTTGTTTTTCCTCTTCTTTTGCTGCAAGTATTTACGCGCTACTTACAGACTAGTCTACTACGAGTATGAGCTTACGGGAAGCGCAAAGAGGAACTGCTTGGGAGCTGTCGAAAGTAGGAAATATATATATGAGAATAGGGAAAGAAATCCAGAAGAACACAGAATACATATATAGGAATAGTAATCTAGAAGACATCTGAATACATTCTCTGTTTTAGTTCACGTTAGATTTTTAGAAAGTTATTTAAACACTATTTAGAAAACATTTTTTTAAGTATTTTTATTTGTACTTATATAGATAAAGTAATTCAGAAGAAGTCAGAATGAACTTTCAGTATGGCTTACATTTTTTCAAGGATTTTAAAAAGTATTTGGACTACTAAATCATTTAGGCCATTTCTATCAAAAGTATCTTAGAAAGTTTACAACAATTTACGTGAAAATCAATTAAGCTTATTCAGCTATTCATTAAAATAAATTTGTAAAAAATGTATAAAAATCTTTATTGATTTCTTATAGAAGCTCAGTTTTCTACAGAAAGTTCTTGCTTCTTCTGCCCAGTGTTAATTCAGTTATATATATATATGATTCATATATACCCTTACCTCAATGGCAGTCTATAGTCCCCTGCTCTACCTCAGCTTACTCATGCCTTAATTAATTGATGAAAATTAAATTAAAATTACTCACAATTAATCTTATTTGGTTTTCAATGAGTCAGACACACTGAAAAGATGCACACACTTTTACTTTTCGCATTGTGCCGCTATCAACTTGTAGCGATCGCACACACAGTACACTATCGATAAATGTAATCTATATGCATATATCGACAGCAACAACAGCAACATCAGCAACTGAAGGCGGCACCCAGCGAGTGTCAACTTTTGCGGTTCTCAGGCAGCGTTGTCAGGCGTAACTTTATACGATCAGCTTTCGATTTGGCGAAGCCTGAGGTTAAGATACAAAAAAGTAAAAAAAATTAACATGACCAACGATAAGTAGAGATTGGCATGAGTTTGGCTATAGGCATTGGCGTATATGAGTATGAGTATTGGCCTGGCCACAGCCCCAACACTCAGTGTAATTCTGTGGTTTTGGCAACAACGAAAGCTGAAGACAAAGCAGAAGAGGAGAAAAAACTGTGAATGCAATTGATATCTGCTCAGGCAGAGGACAACGAACGGACGTGCAAAGCGGATTCAGATACGAATTTGGTTTTTCGGATTCAGATTCGATTGTCAAAGCCAATTGTGGGGCTCCATGTAAGTGCCAAGTGTGTGTGTGTGGATGTGTGTGTATCTTAAAAGTTGCCTGCGGCTATTATGCTTTCCCTGTCGCTCAGCTACTTGCCGCTCCCTCACTCACGCTCGCTCCTGCCTTCTGCTTTATGCGATATGAATTACACAAGTTTCCTGCCAGCGTTTTATGGCCGTTTTCCTCTTTATTATTATGCAGTTGTGTGTGCGTGTGTATGCGTGTCTGTATCTGTGTGGTGTGTCGTTATAATATAATAATTAAACGAATTGCCAAAGTGTGTCCGCAACAGACGCGCGTTGTTCGTCAGGGCTCTGCCAACTGCCTGCAGCTAGCTGCAGCACTTAGAGATGACAGCTCAAGCGACTATCTATAGCTACAAGTTTTTAGTTATAAGAGGTCTGTAAGAGAGATCAAGCGATATTATAACTAGTAATATAACTAATATCTGGAGTAATGTAGTCAGTAAGAAATGCAAAAGAAAGGCTGTCTAGAGGAAAGTTGAGCTATGACTCACTTAAAGCCAAGATTAGGAATAAAATCAATTGTAAACTATCGATAGATAATACAAAGTATCGATAAAGAACTGCCTGCATGCTTGGAACTGACAAAGTCTGTCCGCATGATCAATATCATTAAGCATATTATAAGGCTTCACTTTGAGATGCTTTTGTATCTCACTTGCTGCTAGCTCAGTTAACTAAACCATTAAGTTGACTAAGCTGCAAATATATTCCAATTATGGTAGCTAAATCTATGTTATATATATATAGAAATTTGTTCTAAACTGAACCGACTGAGCTTTCCATATAAATCAGACTTTAATTTAGGCTCCACAAATTAAAGCCTATCTACATTATAGTCTGTTCGTCTGTCTGTCTGTCTGTCTTTACTATATCCTCAAATTTATAGTCTAATTTAAGTGCAAGTGCTGAGTGCACATATTTCGCTAGACTTTATTGCAGCTTGTCAATCCGAGAGATACTCTTTGCTTGCCCTGGTCTAGTAGTAGCTCCACTCACACTGTCATCGCTAAGTTGAGTACAAGACCCAGTTTTTAATATGTTCCTTGGCTCGTACGTTGTGTTGTCGAAAAAGGGTTTTTATTTTATTTTTTTTTTGTTTTTATATTTTATTTTCTTTCTTCTCGCCTTTATTTTTACTGCTTTTATTTGTTTTTTACACTCGAGGTGTCAATTTCAACGCCCTTCTTTTGTTTGCCAGGCTGTAGACGAGTTTTGAGTAGAACCGAATGTGAATGTGTGTGAATGTGTACACACATACGCACATACATTCGTTTATATGAATATTACCCTCGTTTTTAATTTCTGCCAAATTATGCGCAATACTCCGCTTAGAAGGGTTTGTGTGCGCTGCCATACACTGCGAGAAATCTGTTATGCAAAGTAGACGGCAAAGTATTTCTATGTGCCTACATTTACAGTGGGCGTTAAATGCTGTAAAAATCTATAAATATTGCCAGCGTGTTGGGCTGCCACACCCACCACACACACTCACACACACATGCAGCACCGCCTACAAAATGTTTAACATAAATATTTGCAAATTTCTCAAACAACGGCGTTGAATTAAAACACATGCAGAAACTTGTGTATAAATTGCCTTTGACTTCTGCCAAAGCAGCGTTGTGTGGAGAGGGGGGGGGGGGCGTGAGAGGTGCAGAGGTGAGAGGAGGCGTTGAGTATCAGCACCTCATCCTTTAGCACAGCAATGACTCCAAGCGACATCGGCCTCATATGTGAGATGCCAAGCACAATATTTCAGCTCATATAGAGAGTCGTATATACTTTTGGGGTGTGTACTTGAATTGGGCTTGACGGGGGGCCCTCAAAGTCATACAGGCGGAGGTGGTTGAAGGAAGGCGTGGCACACACAAATACGCATTTGCATTTGTGCTTCGTGCAATTGACAACTCAATAAAATGTCGCTATTTGAAATTTTTGCTCTGTTGTGACAAGCGGCATGTTGCATGCAGCATGTTGCATGTTGATGTGTTTATTACTATTGAGCGTACAATTCGTTGACTTTTGATACCAGGAATATCGCACATAAAAGAACATTTAATTGCCCCCAGGCATTTGAAGTGACTTGGCAGCTTAAAGGGAAGAAAATTAAATTTTAGAAACATTTTGTATCTAAACAAAAATTATATTAAAATCTTGCCAGTATTTTTACACATTTCTACAGCTCTAACATCTATTATTTAAGTGCTTAAATTACTTAAAATCTACAGAGCTAACTTCCTTTTGAAATGTATCTGCTGCTTTTGTATCTTCAGCTTAATGTGTCTTGAGCTGCTCACATGGCATGGCTAACAATTCACATCCTCATAATGACTACGTGTTGACAACAAAATTAATTCAAATTAGCTGAGCTGCAGAAAAGTATCTGTATCTGGCAGATACAGCAAGCCAAGGTTAACTGAATTTCAACAACTTTCGCTTGGCTTTGCGTGTTGCAAATTTGCCAGCTGCAAAAGCAAAGGAGCTGAGCTCACTTTTCAACTAGCAACATTTGTGGCAACTACTTACTTAAGGTCTCGGCATTTACCCGTGTTGCAAGTAACTTGTACTCGTACTTGTACTTGCAATTTGCCTTCGCTCTGTGGTAGTGGTATGATAATTGCTGTCGAATGCGTTTTTTATGAGCTGCCGACATAATTGGCCTGATTGGAAGATGATCTTTGCGTGACTCTCGTAAAGTAAAGTAAACTAGGGGCAGCTGATGGTGGCGCCACTTCAGAGAATCAGAAAATACAGTTAGAGCACGGGAGTAGTGGAGTCTAAAACGCTACTGTCTAACATACTGAAGTGAGACATTAATCTCAGTTAGGTTTATCTTTGATGCATAACAAATGAGATGCTTTTAGTTTCAGCTAAAAGCAGCTATTTATTAATGCCCCAAATGAACCCAGCTACGGGCCAGCCGTAGCCCCAACAGCCCCAACACCACAGCGATCTTATTAACCCAGTTTCTCCTGACCAAAAATAAAGTAAAACGAACTGAAGTCTCTTTTTTCTCAGTCGCTGTGTTTGCATTTGCATTCCTTGCGCTTGATTTTTACTTCCTTTTATTTGGTTTGCTTTCTGTACGTCTTTTTGTTTGTCGCTAAGAAACTTTTGCCAATAAAAAGAAACGAAAGAAAATCTGCACAAAGTAAACACGGCAAAATTGCAATCACTTTTGGAGCAGAGGCAAGAGTCTGGGTCTGGGACTGGGTCTGGTTCTGGGGTCTCTGTATAAACAGCTGCCAGCATCAATCTTCTAATGCGTTCAAAATTTAGCGCTGTTGCAGCAATTTTATTGCCGACACGAGGGAAGCAGAATACAGGCATGATGTTTACATTTGATGTACAAAGTTCCTTGCCTCTCGCTATACCCTAACAAAGAAGGTGTTGACTGGGTCAACAGGCTAGGCGAAAGAAAGCAGCGAAAATAGAGAGAAAAAAAATTGAAGAAGTACAAACTTTTTGTATTGAGATACTTTTTATGAGTAGCTGGCATCTTAGATACAAGCCACAACTATGAGATACTTCTGTCAAGACAACTGTAACTCGTTTAGTAAATGTAAATTAAGCAAACGTTCAATTGTTCGGTATATAAAAATCTATTCAAGTTAATTGCAGTTATCATGTATATGTATCTGTCAGATACTTGTGTATCTTTACGCTGCTAGGGCATAAGATATTCACTTTGCCTGCTTGGGGTTGCCGAAATGAAGAAGTAAAGAACTTGCTGAGCCGAATTGACTTGTTGCCACGCCCCCAAGGAGCAGCCCCCCTGATGGCAGAGCAACATGCAAATTTATGAAAGCCGCTTGGCCTCTGTGTGTGTGTGTGTGTGTGTGTGTGCGACTGTGTGTGTTTGCTGATTATTACTTTTCGGTTTTTGTTTTTGGTGTATATTAATTTCTGTTCTTTTTTCTGCTGTTGGCTGTTGGCGTTGCTGGAACATGGCACGAAGTGGAGCTGAAGTGGAGCTTGTTTTCGTGCGCGGAGCGTTGTTAATAATTCGCTCGCATTACGCGCGATCTTGAGGAAGATGTCGTCTTAATGACTTCATTAATATTGAGTAAAACACAGCGAAACGACAACAGCAACAACAGCAGCAGCAACAACAGCTACATCTGCGGATGAGAATGAACATGAGCAAGGGACAGACAGACAGACAGACAGAGGATGCAACCAAGTGAATTGTGTGGCGGCAAAGGAAATTCGCGCTCAATTGCCAAAAGCCCAAGAAATGCTGCACTTGCAACATGCCACAGTTTCTGCCCCCCTCCCCATCCCCTGTCGACGCTGTTGTTTCCGCTGTGAGAGCGTTTACTATACAAGTATGTATACGAGTATCTTACCTGCAGTTCTCGCTCTCCTGTTTCTAGTTATTGTAATTAAAATTAATTTGAAACCTAAACGGTTAATTTAATATAAATGCATTGGGCTAGGAAGTGGCTCTTTAATATTATACACGCTGCCCCAGCTAATGATGTGAACTGCGAAACGTACTCCACTATATTAATTACATTAATTTCGCATTTTCAATCTGATAAACGCACAGACGTGTAACAAGACCAACTACACAGAGGCCAGGTGGGCGTTACCCACCTGTGCCTGTACTACCAATGAGTCTGACTCTGAGTGTCTAACTGTGTAGCACTCTTTTTCCACTACTATCGTTATCTTGGCAATCTGATAGCGCAAATTAAGCAACTGGCATAAGAATCTAATAAATATAATGTGCATTATTATTTACCTAGTTGTAACTCTAATCGAAAATTAAAGCAACAAGCTTGCGCGTTGCCCCATGTCCAACTTAATGAGCTTATACAATTATAAATTGCAGACAGCGGATATTATGGCATCGGGTTATAATAATTTTATGCAAGTGCATGCAACAAATTGAAAATGAAGTGCAGATTATGTAGGGGGGATTATATACATTAAACTAAGCTTCTATCAGCGATTTTTACTGGCAGATTCTACATCTGTAGCATATATGCAAGTTTAAGTATCCCTTTGACATATTTTGGCCTAAAGCACTGATTCTATATGACAGTTTTAATTGGAAGATTCTATCAAAGATTCTAGTTGGTAAATTCTATACTAGACATTCGCAATGGCTGACTCTGTATCACAGATTCTACATGGCAGTTTCTGTATCTCTATGGCTGAATCTATATAGCAGTTTTAAGAGATTCCTCCAAAGATTCTTACAGATTCTCACTGGCTAACTCTATATTACAGTTTTTATATAAGAGTTTCCTATATATCAAGTACCACATGAATAATTCTATATCACAAATTTCATATGCAGATCTCTTAAGTTTTCCAATCTATTGCCTGTGACTTACTTTAGTAAATCGTACTAAAATCTCAGGGCTTAGTTTTCGCTCTGTTCTTATTAAATTTGACATTATCTTGCCACTTAAAATCAAATCAACTTTCCCACTAACCGACTTTTATCTCTGGCCTTTGCTCGTTATCGAGCTGTAAAATTATTATAAAAAGAGCAAGAAAAATCACTTTCTTAGCGAAACAAAAAATGCCATTAAGTTGTCCCAGTTATTGCGGCAAGCAGTTATCATAGTGCTCAGAAAAATGGCTTAACTATTAAGTACAATTCACGCGCTTGCCACTTGCAACTGGCAACTTGCAACTTGCAACTGGGTTGTCTGCACCAAAGAGCGGGCCGAAAGAGGTCTATGGGCAGCGTGCGGCTCTGGGCGTTAAATACAGGCTGCAGTTTCTATAAATCAGGCATATTTCTCAACACCTTTTTAGCCAGGCTTCGAGGCTGAGGCTGAACTGTTTCTCAACCCGCTCATTAAAAACCATTAAGGAGAATATTCAACTGTGAAAAATTATGGCGTAAATGATACCGCGACAATAAACGAAGTCAGTTGGGAGGGGGCCAAAGAGGGTCGGGGGTCTGGGGTTAAGCTGAAGTTCGTAGCTTTAAGCCATGAGCTGAGCTGAGCTGGCTGCAAACGCGTTAACTCGGTTTCTGTGTCATTTTCTTGTCTGCAAGTCAGGTTAAGCGTCAAATAAATTTTCGTCTAGCGAAATATACTATATAAAAAGAAGAAAAAAACTATTCCCACTGGGTAAAGTCTGTGTTCTTTTGCGGCCAAGTTGCTGTGTGCCACAAGTATTTGCCACAATTTGTTATTGGCCATTTAAGTTGTTTGTTTGTTGTTGCTGTTGTTTGTTCGCCGGCCGTTGGCGCAGAAATCTGTTGAGTGTTAATGACATTTTTATGTTTTAACGCTTGAAAAGCTGCAACAGCCAACTGCCACTTTTGGTGGCATTTTGGTGGCATTGCTGCCACGGCCGCCTGCCTGGCCTTACATTTCGCTTTTTTTCAATTTGGGGAATGGGAATGGGAAAGCAAGTCCAATTGAGAGACCACTCCAAATGCAGTTACAGCTCTCTGCTTCCGCTGACATTTGAAATGTTGCAAATGTGGCAAGTTCATTTGAGTTATTGAGAGAAACGACAGGTGCTGACAGCACTAAGCCGCACGTGAAAGGCGGGTCATAAGGTTCACTTTACCTCTGCTTTAATTGCGCCAGCTCAACAAATTGAAAAGCCACATTTAAGCCCCACAGAAATCTCTCTATGCCACACTTAATACTATACAAATTTAGTGCAAACTTAAAACAGTTTTTCTTTGTCTTAGTGTGCCGAACTTGTGTCAACATTAATTAAATTTCTGCGCACATTTTGCACAAACTTTTTGAGCAGCTAATTGGATTTCGCTTGCAA
Source organism: Liodrosophila aerea (assembly GCA_035045005.1). Lineage (NCBI taxonomy): Eukaryota > Metazoa > Arthropoda > Insecta > Diptera > Drosophilidae > Liodrosophila > Liodrosophila aerea. The sequence goes on along the minus strand of JAWNNL010000805.1, from coordinate 1,102,410 downwards.
CCACAGAGGAAACACAACACAAAAACAGCAGAAGAAAAAAAAAACTAAAACCGCGCACTAATAACCAACGAAACACAGCCAATTGGAGGACATACAAAAAAAATATACGTAAATAAAATAAAAAATAAATAATCCGCCGCAAGTTTCGCTGCTGCAGCTCCTTCTTGTCAGCCGTGCCGCGTTTTGTGGCAAGTTTTTCAAGCAAGCGAAACGCAGAGGAAATGCTCCTATTAAATGCATTTTATTTGCTCGGTAGTTCTATACAAACACTGTGAAAAATTGTATGTTAGAATAGAAATAACTTGATATAGGATCTCAGCAATTTATTCTTCAAATAAGAACGTAATTTTTCAAAAAATGTTTCATAAATTAAAATTAAGTTGACAAAATCTAGTAAAAATTCTAGTATTATTATATTCATTTATAATATTTTAATCTTCACAAGAAAATGTTCTCAATATTTGTTTCCTTGCTTGACTGAGTTTATCAGTCTCTATCTAGATTCTAGTATTACGAATTCGATATAAGATTAGCCTGCTCTAGTTTAGTATTCTCCACTATATAAATCTGGAAATGAAGCTGGAAAAAGTTGGGTTTTTCTCCGAGTGTACATCTGTTCTTTCACTCGCCTCAGCTTACTCTACCGCTCTTCATATTCTGCTCTCTCTGACTGTTGATAACTCCCTTACTCTCGTCATACCACCCTCAATCTCACTCCCTGTCTTCCTACCTACCTCTCCTTCAACCTCCAGCTTTCCCTACCTTCCTCTTCCTCCGTTTTTTCGCTCTCTCTTTGGCTCTCTCGCAGTTTATTCCTTTGTTTCAGGCTTCAGTGGCGCTGAAATTTCGCGAAATGTTTTCTTTTGGCCATTTCGCTGGCGTCTGCCATTTTAATGATTTACGTTGCTTAAACGAATTTCAGTTTCGCCTGGTGGCAGGTCGCCAGTCTTGCCACATTGACAGTGGCAGTGGCAAGGGGCAAGTGGCAGAGTGCACTGTGGCACATCAGCACAACTGTTTGACTACCAACTGTTTGTTTGGTTAACTTGCAGTCTCTCCGACTTGAAGTGCATGTGGGTGGGCAGCGCTCTAACTACTGCTACCCCTCACAATATTTTCGACTATAGTGCAACGACTTCTGCATGCACTTCCTGTGTGTGTGTGTGTGTGACTGTACTTCCTGCACCCAAAATATGTACTAATAACACTTAACTGCAGCTAAGTTGGCAGCTAAGCGTTAATTATGGCAAACTTTTCCGCTAAAAGCCAGCTAAAACGTTGCCCCATAAGACACACACCAAACTCTGCCTTAGGTAGTGCCCCCCGCTCCCCACTCACGACAACCCTACTTCCTGCCCCTGGTCCAAGTCCAAGTAATGCATGTCGCTACATATCAACAAAGGATGCAGTTTTGCCTAGACGCAGCCTCGGTTCAAGTTCTCATCACAGTCTCAGGCTGCACTCTGCTTGTTTTGGTTGTTTTTTATGTTTATTTTTTTGCCGTTTTGTTTTTGTTGGTTTTTCGCAGACTTCAGTCAATGCACTCTCTATGACGACGTCGTCTGACTGCACAAAATGAAAAAGTTTCGAAATATACACTCGAATCCAAGGCCCAAAAGGAAAAACTTGGGGAGAGAAAACACGCATACTCTAACTGCATAGGCGGCGCAGTGCTGAGGGTTGGACTATGAAATACCCTAAGTGAATAAGGTGTTGGTTTAATAAATATGCCAAACGATATGGCAAAATATATGCTATAAGATATAGCCAAAGATATACCCAAAGATAAGCTATGATAAGATAAGGAAGGGAAGTAGTTTATTTATTTTGCATAAATTTATAGCAGCTCATTACTTTTCAAATATCTAGACTGTCAAGGTTTGCTACTCCTTTTATTTTACACCATTTCTTTCTGTTATTGTTTCAGTTTCTTTTATGAATTCGTCTTTCTATGCTTAAGAGGCTTAATACTCCTTCTATTTCATTCGTCTAATCTTCCTTAGTTTCACTTAGCTTCTACTTCTTTTGCTACTTCAATCCCTATCACCTCTTCTACCTTTCCAGTTTCTTCTACTCCCACTTGTTCCCCTCTTTCTATTTTCTATGTTTTAGCTTTTTTACTGCTTATAGTTCTCCTATTTGAACCTAGTTCATCTATCCTCATTTACTGAATCCTCATTTACTGATTTTCTTCTCTTATATCTATTTCATCTTTTATTTCTACTTCTATGTACTATATATCAACCTATCTTAACTTCTTCCCATTCTTCAACTTTTTTTACTTCTATATTAATATGTAACTTCTATTTCTATTTCTACTTCTGTACTTCATATATACTATTCCATATACATTCTTTTCTATGTATTTTTGCTTCTAAATGTACTCCTATTCCAATATCCACTCCTCTACTCCATTTAAATCATGCCACCCTTTAGCCAGCGTCCACTGATTCCCAGGGTATCAGCACATAGGCCTACTCCAGCCGCAAAACAACACAAAAAAGTACAAAAAAACAAACGCTCGTTGCATTTTTGTAAAAGGCAAAAAAAGCAGATTATTATTAACGCCTGTTGGGTATGCCACAGGATGATGTCTGCGCCGAGTTGCAGCGCCGCCGAGTTGCAGCTTCAACTGCGACGCTGGCTACTGTACACACACTTTTCGTCATGTTGTTGTTGTGGTTGTTGTTCTGCTTGTTGTTGTCGCTGCATGTTGTTTTTTCGGTGCATTCGCCTGCGGCAACAACGGCAAAAGCAGCTTTGGATGCAAACTGCATCCTGGGCAAAGAGTGAAAAAAAACAGCAGAGAAAACAAAAAAATTACAAAAAACAACGGCAAACATGTCGCCTAGCTTTAGGGGGAGTAGGCGTAACTGCATGACTGGCAGTGCCTCCGACTGCTGCACTTGAGCTGAGCTCAGCCAGTCGGATTTGGGCCCTGGCTGGCATCCTGAGAGCAGGCTCGTCATTGCCGCTGCCTGGCGGACGTTACGTTACGTTTACGTGTGTGTCTCAGGCAGTTGCAAATTACGCTCTCAGACTCAATTGTCTTGCGCCTTGGAGACGAGAAGGCCCCCAAAACAACAACAACAACAACAATAGGTGGTATTTAACGCAATCTTTTAGCTAGACAGACATAGGCACAGACAGACAGACGGTCACAGACTTGGACTCAGACTCTCCAGACATTTCCCTTAAGAGAGTAGTGAGTAGGGAGTGTGGGCGTGGCTGGGGCAGAAGCGTCGCGTCATCGTCGCGACATGCACTTCAGAGCAAAAGGAAAAAATTTGTATATGTTCATTAGATGAGGCTGCAGCTGCAGCTGCAACGCCCTGAAGTAGGCAACACTTGTCGAGTGTCGGGAATTTCGGTAGAGTGTACAGTTGTGCCTGCACTTAATATTATTAAAATAAGCATATTGCAAAATACTTGTTAAACATTCAAAAGCCCTTTGCTTAACCACGTGTAATATTAAAATATTGCAAAAAATTTACGTATATCTTTATGCATATTTCATCATGCAAATGAATTGCTCTTAACAACATGTTTAATAATCATTTTTTATTCTCGTTTTCTATTTGATTTCAGAGCTCGTTCATGTATTTATGAGGTACGTACAAATAAATGCCGCTATTTGCATATAATAGTACTACATACATATACGTATTTATGGCCGTAGAACCAACAAATTTTAAAGCGGCTTACGTTTTTTTTTTGTGAAAGAGAAAAACTCGAAACCTAAAACGTAAATGAATCTATTATGACAAGTGCGTGGGCTAGCCCACATTCAGTGGATTTCGGCAACTACCAACAGCATCGGCAACATCATGTCAAACGGCAGCAATAACAACAGCAATAAGAGAAATACCAAGAGATAAAAAACGTATGCCAAAGGGCCGGGCCATAAAGCAATAGGTGGTTAAAGCCAGACACAATGCAAACGGCAGCTGAGCCGATGTCTTATTAGAGAGACCCAACGTGGCTTTGATTGACACATATGTTGAAATATCAAATTATAATTTCATAAATAGAAGAAAATAATAGTTAAGCGGCTTTATAATAAGGTAATTGCCGCAGCTATTAGGCCTGGGCGTGGATGGCCAGACAGACCGATAGCCTGATCTTTTGGCTCTGATTGAAGGTCAATGACAACACGTACTTAATTGATTATTAAAAGAAACGACCAACCTCAGTACATAGATTGAAAAAACATGTTTTAATTTCATGCTTAAGATATCGTATTAGTAGCGGAATTTTAATTGCTACTATCTTACTCTTAGCCTAGCCTTGCCTTGCCACCTAGCCAACAACACCTGAAACTGAAAAACAAAAACAAGAAACTCTAAACTCAAACTCAAACTGGAAAACTAAGAGAAAAACAACAACGAACTCATGCGAGTTACATTTATTGTTATTGGTAGTTCGCTTTGGTCGTGTGAGTGGTTGCCACATAAGTAATATTTGCCGCACTTTTGCAGCGTGCAACTTGAGTTCTTTGCTGCAGGCCAAACAATTTTCACACCAATCCAATATAATAATAAAATCTTTTGTGCCCCCTTTCTTCTTCTGTCTCTAAAAAGCAATCAAAGTGAGCGAACTTCCATGTGGTCTAGGAAATTATTTACTGACGAGTGTAGAGTATCGATTCGCATGCCGAAAGATACTTTTTGTCGATCTAAGCTCACATGACCTGCTGATTAACTAAGGCAATTCAAACCATCTAATCATACATAAATCTATTCGTATAGATTGTAATCTCATTCAAACTTTAACACATTCCATTGTCTTCTCTGCGGACTATCTTGTAAATCATAAATCTTAACACATACCAAATAAAAAAGTAGACTTATAATTAATGTTCTCGCAGACAGAATTCAATAATTAACTGTCTCTTTTCTCAGTCGGCGAGTTTCTCAAATTTGTAGCTATAAAATAATACAAGATAGACCATATACCATCCAATACTATGGTCAGTTTTCATAATTAATCGATTCTTTATGCAAATTATATTATTTTGTATATTTGTTTAGATAAATCGTGTGTGTTCAGCAAGTAGTTTATTAATCGACTCGACTATAGATTAGTTATAATAGCAGTCGTTGTGGCCTAAGAACATAATTAAGTTGATAATTATTTGTGGTTTTTTTGCATTATTAGAAATAATTAAAATAGTGGGGTTTTCTACATTTTTGTGGGAAATAATTTGAGAAGCGGAAGTATTTTTTGAATATATAAAAAGTTGTATTATTGAATGGAATACTTTGTATCAATTTATTTGATAAGTTTTCTTTGGAAGAAGGTTTAAAAAAAGGCCTTAAGTTAGGTGAATTCTTCTTTTTATTATAAATTAAAATATTAGCTATAATAAATGTCATTCCACATATAAATATTACCGCTTTATCTTTTAAATATTTTAAAATATGAAAATACTTCAAAAAGAATCCACAAATTAGGTAAAATTTTCTCTATTTCATTCGTTGTATCTTTTATATTATTGTAGATTTTTTTAATATATTTCTTTTGTCTACATATTTACTATTATGCTGGAGCTCATATAGGCCAGCAGTAGCGCATCTGCTGTGCACTATTTGTAGGGTATATGCACACAATCCTTTCCTCCTGTTCTCAGGCTGGCAATAATTACTGTTTGCTGGCAGTGCGGAGTTTTTTCTTTTAGTTTACGAGCGTATAAATGTAATTGGATGCGCTAAAATAGTGGTTATACTCAAACGAATACCCGTACGAGTACCCGTTGTCCGTTGTCCGTGAGAGAGTGTGTGGTGTGTTGTGTGTGTGTGAGTATGTTTATAAATTGTAGAGAGTCTCTGTCAGTTTGCCTGTCATTTGGTGTAGTGCGGCTTAACTGCAATTTGCAGCAGCAGCAGCAGCAGCAACAAAGAGACTAGAAAAGTGCGCATGGGCGCAGGCAAAACGTGTCATCATCGATTACGCTGAGAGCAGCAGCAGAAGCAGCAGCAGCAATAGCCAGCAGTTGGGCAAACAAGTTGGCAAGTTGTTGTTGTAGTGGCAGTTGCAGTTGCAGTTGTTGTTGCTGCTGCAAACGCTTTGTGTTATCGCGCGTTGGGAGCCGACGACGCCGGCAATGGCAAAATCCCCCGGGCGCGTAACTCAAAGCGACAACACTTGACACTAATTAATACATACGCACCCGTAGCATATTCCCCCCTCTTCCCCCTCTACACTCTAGCCAGGCTCTGGCTTTCTCTGTGTATGCCCAGCTGCCACCCACTTGGCATGTCGACGCGCTCGTCGCATTTCAATCAAGCTCCTGTCAGTGCGTCAGTCAGTCAGTCAGTCCGTCAGTCTGTCTGTCCCTCAGCTGCATCAGTCAGCGTAGAGATTCAGTCGTGATAAAGTTGTTTGAGAGTGTTTGCAGCCAACAGTTTGCAGTTTTAAACAGATACACACTCACACACACACACTCGCTGAGACCATGTGGGTGTCGTATAACATTTTGCTTGCTGTTTGATGCTTATCAGTTTGTCGCGCTTCCGTTAGCTTGGCTTAGTTACACACACACACATACACACACACACACGCACAGACTGCCTGATAACATTTACCGTTGCATTTGCTATGCTGACACTTGGCATAAAAGCCCCGGCAACATTTGTCTGCCATCGAATGAAAGAAAAAGTGCGAAAAATATACTGTAAGCACCATATGAAACTCGAGCTCGTTGAGAATATCTTAAAGCTGACGTTTAAGCTGTCAAGAAAATGTTTTCCAGTTCATAGAATGTAGTGAAAGGTGTTGTGGAAATGGAAAATGTATAGCCAAGTATATAATTTATAGAAAAGTATATTCATACAGATTAATAATAGTACCTAATATCTAATACCTTTAGAATGAAATTTACTGTCAATAGGGTAAACAATATATTATCTTTTAGAAGTTTATTTAAACAGTCAAAATATCTCTTAAAACTTTTGTAAAATTCGCTGTATCTAATTAGAGATTCTTCCCATAAATTGGTATTGTTTTTATGCCTTTTTTTTACAATTTATTATAAAAACTCTACCAATCTTTTTTACACAAATTTGACAGTTGAAACGGAATTAATACAGCAGACAGGATATCATAATTGTCAAATAGTTAAACAATACATTATGTATCTGTAAGAAGTTCTAAATGAACATCAAAATATCTCTTAAAACTTTTCCAAAAATTCGCTGTATCTAATTAAAGATTCTCCCCATAACTTGGTATCGTTTTTATGCTTTTTTTTACATTTTATTATATGAATTCTACCAACCTTTAATACACAAACTTGACAGTTGAAACGGAAACATGACAGCAGACAGGATATCATAATTGTTAGTCATCAAAGACCTCAATAAACCCACTCAGAAATTCCTCAAAATTAGACTGCTCATAAAATGCAAAAATCGGTTGTAAAATATGCAAATTTATTTCATTTTTCACTTGGCATTTCCGCTGGCAAATTGTATGGCAAGCTGATTATAAAGCAATTAAACGAAATCGTGATTCTGTTAGGTGCAAAGAGGTGCCAGAGGTCTGACAATCAGTCATATGTCTGGTCATATATCAATGGGGCAAACAAATGATCGATGAAGTTGATTCGAAATTGTTGTAATCGAAAATGAAAATGAAAATTTTGAAACGTTTTTCATTTGATAACAATAAACAGAATGATAGAAACGAATCGTAACGGTAAATAGCATTAGGCATTAATTTTCGGCTCTTTAAAGACAACTTTGACACCGAGTGCTGAATAAACGCTTAATTAACACTCAATAGCGCAACTAATGGAGCTCAAGGGGATGACGGGGCACGGGGCATGGGGGCATGCCAGCTAAGTAAATTGCGGCAATTCAAGGCGCGACGAATGCAATTCAAAAGACCCAAAAAAAAAAACGAATTGAAGAAAAATAAAAAATAGATATATATATAAAAATCGCAGACAAAATTAAAGTTTTAAAAGTAAACAACGCAAATTGACATTTTGCCTCAGCGACAAGCCAAAATAAATAGAAATAAAAAATCGCTGTTGCAAGACGACGACGACGACGATGGCTATGGGGCAAGCCCAGCAGGTCGCCGCCAATCGAAAATGACAGTTGCAGTTATTTTCAGTTTTTCGACAAAAGTTACTAAATGACTAAACTTTGTTGTTCGACATTCGGAATCGGCATTGAATGTTGCATGTTGCATGTTGATTGTTGAATGTTGCACATTGACTGTTGACTGGCTTGGACGTTGGCCGGAAAAGTGAAAAGCCTGGCACCCAGCAAAGAAAAACCAAACAACACCTGAGGGCAAGGAGTTGCAGTTGCGTCATGGCTGCTAGCTACAATCAATGTGGCTGCCACAGTTGCAACAATCGTTGGCTGTGGGTATGTGTGTGTGTGTGTGGGTGCACATTGCATCGATGATCGCGTTGAAATCTGCTCGCATGTAACGTTTAAATTTGTTGGAAAGTCTGGTGGTTGGCGGTGGTGATGGTGGAGTGAGTAACTTTTCATGGCTTTTAGCAGCACAAGCAGAGTGCGCACGATTTTCTTGTAATTTTCCGCTAGAGTTTTTCTTGAAGCAGTCTCTCAGACAGTGCCTGGGCCCTGGCTATATAAATCTGCGAATGTTTGTTTAATTTCGTGTGTTTATTTGCCGCGTTTTTTGTTTTAATTTGTCCACAAAAAATTGCTCCAATCGTTCGGCTGGAAAACCGCTAAAACAAGAGAGCAACAAAACGAAATAAAAAGCCAAACGAAATTTGGCTAATTGTGTGGCGATCATTGCTCATTACGGCTCATTATTGCTGCACAGTTGTTGTTGTTGCTTGTAGGTTGTAAAGTGGTTGTTGTTGCAGTTGTTGCCTTGCTTTGGGGTGGTGCAACTTACAGGTTCTTGTGCTGTATTCGTGTTTGTGTTTTTAGGTCTCTCTAGTCTCCCCCCTCCTTTTATTGTCATTGATCTTGTACCAAGATTAGCATAGATATTGTTTTCTATTTGTGATTAGATGTCTGAGCACGATTTTGTTTATTGGTATTGGTTGTGGTATTGGAGCGAGTGGAATGTTTGTTATTTTTAGCCACTAACCAAAAAAAAAGTAGAAGAAGTTAACAAGTTGGCGAAACGCTGCTTTAAAGGCCATAAAACGAGCCCATAAAAAGCAGCTATTAAATATAATGCGTATCGAATTTATATCATTTGCCCAATCAACCCATCAATTTTCTATGCAGATTAATGGCAACTCCACGCACAAATTCAACGTGTGCTAATGGCAAGATTTAAAGGTCTCAAATTACCATAGATTTTTTTCTATATATATTAAAGCTACAGAATGTTCCTTTTGAGAATTATAATTCAATCTACATAACTATAAAGTTGTGAACGAGTTTATATACTCTACAGGTGAATGTATCTTGCAGAAAATACTTTTGCATCTTATAGTTACTTTTGCGTCGTTCAGATACTTTTTCAGCTTACAGATACTTTGCATTTTACAGATACTTTTGTATCTTATAGTTAATTTGCGTCGTTAAGATACTTTTTTAGCTTACAGAGACTTTTGTATCTTATAGATACTTTTGTATATTATTGTATACTTTTTTATCTTACAGATTCTCATATATTTTAGGAATACTTTTACGTATTTTATACCTTCCATGTCATATAGATAGGTTTGTATCTTACAGATACTTTTGTATCGTATAGATACTTTTGCATCTTACAGACCTGAATTATTATTTAGAGTATTAGCTCTTCGGCGCCTTATACGGCAACTCTTCTCCATACTCCTCACTGTTTTTAGGCTTTATTATTGTCTACATTTAAAATCTCTTCTATTTTTGCATTTACATAGTTTCATAGCTAATCAAAGTCAGTCGTAAAGCTGTTGATTAAATGCCGAATAGAATAATCAATAATGGAAAGAAGCCTGCGCTTATTATTATTGCCTTTGTTCTATTTGGTAATTTCAGAGTTTTTCATTCACGCAAAATCTATATTACAGATCATAAAATTCAAATAAACTGACAAGCGAAACTTGATTTGCGGGCAAATTGAACAAATGTGGCACTTTGGGCCAAAAAGAATGATGACAAAAGCCAATAAAAGTTTTCAGCGGTTTTTGTGTATGAGTTTTATGATATGCGGGGTTCCTAACCATAAAAATGAGACATATATGGGTATTAATACTTGAAGAGTTGAGGTTGGGTTTTGACTTTTCATCGATTTTTATGCGCACGTTTGAAATGTTGTTGAAGCATTGTTTCGCTTAAAGTAAATAAAATAAAATTAAGCAGCGACCGAGGGGAATTTTTGTGTTGATTTAGCATATGACAAAGCGTTTGACTCTAAGTTTTTACGACTTTCGCTTTTAATGGCCTCCAGGGGCCAGAGCAGTGGTCTGGTCTGGTCTGATCGGCTCTGGTCTGGTCTGGTCTGGTCTGCTGTAGGTCGCAACTCCACGATGTAGTAGTATAAATCGACTCCTTTTCACACAGTCTCTCTGCTCTCTGTGTCTCTATTATGAAATATGAAAAGCGCAATGTAAAATGAATCCGCTGCAAGTTACAAATCTATGCAGCACGCGGCACGGACGCCAAAGTCGATAGTCGAAGTCGAAGTCAATGCTGCCGTTGCTGGTGCCACAAAGGCGATACAAATCGAAGCTGGCGATCTGCGGACTTGCAGCTCCCTCTGCTGCCTCTGCTCATGTTGCACTTTCCACTGCGGCAGCAGCAGGTCTGGAACTTGCAACAAATGCCTGTGGCATAAATGCTCGACATAAAGGGCAAGAGTTCAGAGCCAGTTGATACTCGTACTGTGTGGCAGAGTGAAATTGAAGCATCAGCCGCAGCACTTCTGGCATCACGTTGCATCAACATTAAATCGCATACATATACCAAATTATTTTCAACAATTTTCTGTGGCCTGAAAAATTGAAAGTAATTGTCACCTCTTGTGAATGGCATAGAAAGTGTGTACGTATGCACGTATGGAGTGCATTGAAGGAGAGAATGAGGTTAGAGCTGATGAAAGTGAGGTTAAGCTGCCGCAAAGTGAGGTTAGAATGCATAACAGTTGAGGTTAATCTGCGCAGATTGCATGCTGTAGCGAGAAAATGGCCTAAAATGATTATATTGTGCCAAATTGCTTATTTAAGTTATAATTTAGCAAGGAAAAGTGAGGTTAAAATGAAGAAATTTAAACTAAATAATGTAAATGTAGAATAAAATGTGCAATAGGCAATTAAAATTGTTGAGTATGGCACAAAACAAGCTAAAAGTTTAAATTGAACAAGCTGTTGTTGTCAAAGTGAGGTTAGGTTAACGCAAAGTGCGGTTATGTTGAAAGTTTTAGGGCAATTGTGTATGAAATTGTATAAATAAAACATAGGCTTACGTTTTAAGCAAGGAAAGTAATCAAGAAGTGTATTAAAAATTGAATAAAGGGAGGTTGGAATGTAAAATGTGAGGTTATATTGAATCTTGCAATTATTTTCTAAATGAAACTATAGTTGAATTAGCTGACAGAGTTTATGACAATTATGATTGCCTGTCCTAGCAACGTTAGCATTACTCATCTTCTGCATGATGGCGTTGGCAAAGCGTTTGCCACATCTCCGAGGCGAGAGCAGATGAGCATGCCACAACCAATTAACTCGTGCTTGAAGTAGTTCCCTTCATCCAGTTGCCTTCTCTAATAAAGACCTTAGTCAAAGCGTAGTGAGCACCCCCGCAAAGTAGGGCCTAGACATGGAGTATTGCCAATGGGATGCATGCGACCTGTATCGTGGTGCATGCAACACTTGCAACTTGCAACAAGCAACAACTACACGAAAAATTAAACGCAAATCGCAACCAATCACAAAGATTACCCACACACAGCAAGAGAAGGGAGAGTCGCCCCCGCCAGGCTGCAAGGTACATGGAAAGTGGTAGAGGCGTAGAGGGGGAGGCGTGGCTGCAAGGCGCTTGCATTGGTATTTTAAACACTGCCAGGCGCATAATCAAAACGCTTAAATTATAATAACTTTATTAAGCCGCGACTCGACTCGACTCGAAAACTTGTAGCGAGTGGGCAAAAGTGAATTCACACACACACTAACACACACACGCTCACCCCTCTCGCCTAGCCGAACAGGTGTAGTGCAATGAAAGCAATAATAACAACAACAACAGCAGTAAATGGCAACAGGTAACAACTCAAAAGGCACACAAACACACTGGCAAAAGTTTTTTCTCTTTTTTCTTTGGCTGTGCTGTGTTTTGTTTTTCGAGTGGTTTTTACTTGGTATACACTTGAGCATTGTTGTTGTTGCCTGCTGTTTATGATTGTTTTTTCATTTTCTCAAGTGATGAGTAGGATATCTGTCTGTTCCTACAGCTATGCCAACGACAACAACAACAACAAGCACTAACAACAACCAACAACTACCAACAACAACAACTGCAACAAGCTATTTGCGACTCACGACTTTTCATGCAATTTTGAATTTAAAATTCTTCACACACTCTTTTCATTATGTTGCCTCCATTCCTGACTCAACCCAAGCCCCCTCTCCACCCCACCTCTTGCCCGCACAGTTAGATCAGCTCTCGCCCCTCACCCCCTCCGCGCTCTCACGCTCGCTGCTCTATTGGCCCGCCATCGAAGCCAAAAGGCAGCAAAATAAGATGCTACTCTTGTGGCCATCTTGAAGTGGTTGTTGTAATGGGCGAGTGTGGATTTATATCTGTGTGTGTGTTGGTGTGTGTGTGTGAGTTGTGCATGTATGCTTGCCACTAGAAGAAGACGCCTCACAATCACGCGCCATTTACGTTTTTATTGGCGCTGGCGCTGCTGGCACTTCACAGTGGTGCAAGTACGCATGAACAGCGACTGAATTGTGGCAGGCATACATACTATATATAAAAGATATAGTTAAATACATTCCAATTTATATAAATTAAGTCACTACATATCAACTGCAATTAGTCTAATCCGCGCTCACTGATTGACTTAATCAACTTCTCTAATAAATTGCACAAAATTGGCACAGCAATTACTTTAGTCATATTGATTAATCAATGATAATCATGCAGTAAATTGAGCTTTATTAATATGCTAATACCGACAGGGGGTATTGAAAATAATTGCCTTAAAAATTACTCAATTAGCTGTGACTGGAATACACTTTGTTTAAATTGGTTCAGGTATTCAGTAGAGAATTTTTGATAGAATGAAAAGCATTTAATAAAAGTAAGTTATTAAACAAGATAGTCTATAGCGTGCTCTAAAATATTTAAATATTTTTTTTTATTTGTATATTTGTATTTTTAGTACACATTTAATCAATAGTAAATTATAACTTAGGAATATATTGACCCTTTTATTGTACCTGCTTACCACTGTGCATAAGCACGCATGGGATTTTGTGTTGGTGTCGTTGGCGATGGCAATGGCAAAGATGACGTTGAGGCTGAAACTGTGGCTGAGACTGAGACTGTGGCTAAGGCTGACGATGACTGGGCTGCTTGCCCTGCTCAGTGGCTTAGCCAGCATTCGCCAGCTGATGTGTCTGTCTTGGACTGTTGCTGCTGCTGTTGTTGCTGTTGCTGTTACTGGCAGCACTTGGTGGTCCAATTCAACGAATTGACTATAATCAGTCTAGTGGCAAGTACTTTTCGAGTGCCTACTCATGCACTTCTGTATGTAGCATGAAGAGTGTGGAGCAATGCAGCAGTGGGCAGAGAGCTGCAAGCACAACCACTGGGCAACCGGGCAAGTCGGCAAGTTGCAAGTGGTTTTAGTGCCTCATATGCAAATGCTGCTTGCGCCACACGGTCTAGAAACGTCAAGGTAACCAGAAGTCAGTCTCAGTGGATGAATGCCGAGGCTCACTCTCACGACGAAGACAACGACGACGCACAAAATAATTTATTACATACACTGCAACAAATTACAGAGCTCATTAATATTTAAGCCAAGTTCTGCGTTTGGCTTAGGCTGCAGCAAGTGTTGAGGCAAGAAAACGAAAGGCAACACACACACCAGCAGCCAGAAGGGGGCGTTGCATGCCACAGCGGCGAGGCATGGCTCTCCTCTTCCTCTTCCTCACTCTCTGCTTATACCTAATAAATCTGTAATTTGTAATTAATGTGAAAAATTGCAAGGCGAGACGCCAAACAAGCCTTAAATTGTTATTACGGCCAGTGTGTCGAGTTCAGTTTGCCTCATAAAAACGACGAGAGTGTGTTTCTGTGTGTGTGCGTGTGTGTGTGTCGCTTGGTATGTTTTGGGTCAAAGCCATAACTCTTGGACAAGTTCGGCAGTTCGACAATTCGCCTGTGCCTGTGGCCAAAAGTCGTACAGCCTCAGCTTCAGTCAGCGAAAAAATCGACACAGTTAATGTTCGTGCTGTGTTTCATAAATATAAATTAAGTCACTTGACTAACGCACAACGCGTGTTCATGTCTCTAAAGACTGCAAAGCAACAACTTGGTCAACAGATTTTCAGTAACTGTATCTCTCATGATCACAACAAACGGACAAAAGTATCTACACACACTCTGGCATATCGCGCCATTGTCTGCTGAAAGCAACTCATGCGGCGTGATTAATATGGAAGATGGCCAAAACAGATCCATAGCCAAAATAAATACACACACAGGCAAATGTGTGTTAGTGAGTGTGTGTGTGTGGAGGGGAGAGCAAGGTGTATGGAGTGTGTGTGACAACTTAATCGAGAAAACAAGAAAATGAATGTTGTGGCATCTGTATCATAGCTCATTTTGAAATAGAGAATGCCTCGACTAGAGGTAATTTTAGCTAGATGAAGTAGCTAAGATCATTGGGTAGTTTAAGTATATGAGGAGTTCAGTTAATATATATACTAAGATATATAGACAACTGTCATAGCTTATAATATGCCTAAAGGAGTAATGGAATTTGCTACTAGTTCTCTTAATTAGTAGCCAAATACTGACTCAGATTAATGCTTAAAGATTTCCTATTAAACTCTGACAATATTTCAATAGTAAATTCAACCATCATAGACAAGTTTTTAGAGGCTCTTTAAATTTTTAAAAATTGTAAAATACCATCTAAATAACTGTTAGAAAACTATGTAAAAATATGAAAAATAATCTACAAAATATTAACAAAAAATTGTTTAGCCTTACAGTTGTATATAATCTTTTAACTAAACAATAAAAATCAACAAAAATCTAAAATAATTCATTTTAATCTAAAATATTAAGTATAAGTTAAAAATAATTGCAAAACTTTTCAACCGATACAAATTTAGACTATCTGAAGCATAAAATAATATTTTTATAGCGAATTCAGCATTTTGATTTCTATTTTATAATTTCAATTTCTCCGGCAAAAAAGCCAAACACAATTAGTCCATTAAAAACAGCAGGTAAAAAAAAGCAAAGTAAAACAAAATGTGGCATAAAATGTCTGCACGCATGATTGATAATATTCGAAAGCTAAGCTATGGGTAGTATAGTGATTTCTGTTGACCGCAATGGAGTAGGAGTTACGACGATAAAGAATTCGCACTATTGCCCTTATACCACCTTCCCCCGCTACATGCCACAAGCCCCTTGATTCGATGCGGTCAGAAGCAAACGCAGGCGGTTCAATTGCTAACCGGTCAGTCACCGAATCAAAACACTGGACCCAACTGGGCTTTGAATGGAGCAAAACGTGAGTGCAAGACATGAAACAACTATAAGAGAGGGTGGAGGTGGAGGAGGGGGGAGAACAGCAACAGCAACAACAATAAGCAGCGTTTATATGGCTGATGAGCGGGCGCCTTTGAATACGACCCCAAACGATAAATATAAAGATTTTTTTTATTCCGTGGTTGTTGTTCACTTGTGATATTTATATTTTTTTCTCAACGAATCAATCACAATGATTATGATAAATGATTTCAGTTTTTCACTATTTTTATATTTCGGCTCTGGCATTGTTTGGTATTTCTCTTTCAGTTTCCTTTTTTGCATTATTACGCCGCGTAATGGCCGATCAGCCGAGTCGGGGTTGTAATTGCCGTCTTATAAATCACAGTGAAAAGATATAATTTCTGTTAGATGATCTGTTGCCTGCCGTAGTTGATTAGCACATTTGTCCGAGACGAAGACGAAGACTGAGTCTGAGACTCTGAGACTCACTCTCTCAATGAAGTTTCACTTTTCTACATCAGAAAAGCTCCACGTAACGCTGACCCATTGAACTCCTTACTGGCTTGGCTTAAAGTACTTGCCATTTTTGTCTGACTCTATGACTGTATGTCTGTATGGGTATTTCTTTTCAGCTATTTACTTAACGGTTTCCAGCACAATGCCGTTTTATTAGCTGCTGTACGAGTCGGGAGTTTATCGCTTATTTCTAATCTTGTTAAGATACTTCATTAGTGTCACAGACAGACGCCTTTCCGCAGCATTGATTAATGTATGTCAGGCGGAAACATTGGAGCAGCACCGCCACCACCAGCAGCAGCACCAGCACCAGAGTGGTGCCATGTAACAAGGCGGTTGTGCTGGACCACCAGCAAAATAAGTAGTAGCCCCAACTTCTACTACTACCAACTACAATCTCAGCTCAAGCAGCTGTTGGTAAACCTGAACCTGACTCACATAATACGGCTCTGTTTGCATAGCTGCCACGCCCCTTTCATGTCGGTCGCCTGCAATTTGAAGTCTTTATTGTGGATTTTATGCATAAAGGTGGAACTGCATCATTAGTTTTCCCCCCAAAAGCCTTAGCATGTGGTAGCTCACCTCGCAGAGATATATGAAGCTTAATGTGTTAGATAAAATGTAGATACTACAGAGAAATAATATATATAGAGAAAAGACTTGACTCTTGAGAGCTTAAATAAGATATTAATATGTGTAGAGAAGAAGACTTAAATGGAAGTACTTTTATGACAACATTTTACAAATATTTATAATATATGAAGGCACATTTGAACACTCAAAGTAGATATTATTATACGGAAGACGAGACTCAGTTACAACGAAGTTCTAGCATGAGAAAAGCTTAGATATATTTGTAAAATATGATGCAATAGTATTTGAATAAGTACACTAGATGTTCATATATGGAAAAGAGACATAGAAATAGGAGTATAAATATTATTTACTTATCATTATGCCGTGAAAGAATTGTGTATTGCGACCTGAAGGATCTACTCCACACTCTGCCTGAGTTGAGGGTTATAGCTGCTGAATATAAGTAAATATTAGTACTATAACATACTCTTTTTATTTCTATATTTTTGTATGTGAATTTGGCAACATTTGACCAGATCTATGCAGATTTTTAACAAACTTCAACAGCCATTACTGCATCTAAGGTCATATGGAATAATGTATCTAACATTTTGCTGCTGGAACCTACTGCAACCAAACTTATTTACATATGACTCATAATCATGCAACTATTCAAAGTTTATACTATAAATCCGACAGCTACATAAACTCACTTTAAACAAAAGGGTATAAAAGATATTTATAATCTCTCAACTAGCCAAAATTCCCAGTCAAGAGACACAAACTAACCCGCTCGACGGGCTTAACAATGTCTTTCATGCTACACCATATTCATATTTTATTAACTAAGCTAAGCGACAACATTTTTGTTAATAGGAACAACTTTCAAAAAAGTGCTAACAAGCTGCAACAAGTTGCATGTTGCCTTAAAGTATTTCTTATTAAATTTGACATTATTAAGCAATATCTTAGCTGCATATAATTTGTGACAAGTTTTTTAATAAATGTGTGCGATATTTTGGTTGATTTTTCGCAGACTTGTTAACGGAACACCCAAGCAGCGATCCATGTGGCGTGTGCAGTGACCCAACGCTAGCGTATCGATAGAGGAGCGGGAAGCGAGGAGGAGGCGGAGGAGGGGACCGACACTTGTCGACTCGTGTGGAGTGTGGAGTTGGGGAAAATGTTTGCACGGCTGCCGGGAGCAGCTGGTGGCGAGGATGTCTATCAGGATGCAACGTCAACGATACGTTCGGCATTTCCCAATTCTCGACTGGATTCGCTATCATCGGCGCATCCAACACCTGCCAATGAGCCCGAAGTCAGTGTGGACAGTCAGATGGCGGCACCGGATCCAGCCGATGCTGTTGGCTATAATCCGCTGGCCGATGAGGAATGGTGGTCCAATGCCATCGAGGTGGACACATTCGATTCACCGCTGGCCTTCGATGCCAGCGAGAATGGACTGTGGAATGGACATTTTGTGCCGCCACCACCACGACCGCCTTTCCTGGATGAAAGCGTCGCCGCTGACGGCCTGACCACCTGTGATCTATGCACGTGGGCATGGCAGCGTAATGCCTACTCCCTGGATGGTTCGATAGGTAAGCTACTACTTCTTCTACTATAGTACACACTCTGCTTAAGCTCGAATGAGTAATGGCGCGTCTAGCTGGGGTAACATTGTAGTCGCGTTTTTTTCAATTAAAAAACTTAAGCCCGTCCCAATGGGCAACTCCTCGTGCTGCAGCGAAGACAATACATTTGGTATCCGCATCGATCGCTGATATCAATTTATCAAACTGATGTTGGGCGTGCGTGGCGCGATTGCTTTTCGGCAGACTGCAGACTGAATCCGTAACCGAATCCTCTCTGCTCTCTGCCAGCATTTGCAAATTTAATTTTTGCACATAACTCTTTGTGGCACAGCCTTTGGGGCTGGAGCCCTCCTCGCTCGATCTCATTGCCCGATACTTCTGGATTCGTTGCTCTTCCACGCGCTATCAGCGCCATCGCCATCTCGAGTCATTTGTCTCTGCGCTTGTAAAAGTCCCCCCTCCTCAAGAGCGGGGAGTGGGGTGCTCATTGTAACCTGGCTTAGACGAAAATAAGTATACTATATGAAGCAGTGGGCGTGTGCCCATAGCTGGCGATGATTAAGGCTCTGCTCTGCGCTCAGTGGGCTGCTTATAAAGCATTTGCTTTTCATATTATGAAGTATGAAGTAGTAGAAGAAAAGTAATACACACTATCTTGAAATAGAAGAATGCAACTGATTCAAGATCTAGGAACCAGGCGATAGTTCGCTTTGATGTACAGGAAACGGAATGAGTAACTTACTCCAATTAAAACTTGTTACAAATTCAGGCAACAATTAAAAATGTTTCATAGTCAAAGTTAGTGAATATTTGAACAACTTTAATTGCAAAACCTCAGCCCTAATAATGCAGTCGACCACTCACTGCCCGAGTAAAGCCCTCAATCCGCAGCCAAAAGTCACCCGCTTACACAAAAGTTGTTAGAACTCTCTGGCATAATAGTAATAACCCAAATAAGCGAAATAACAAATGCAAAAAGCGAATAGCAAATGAATAAAATGGCCGGGTGCCCACAGGTCGCAGACCGCATAGAGTTGGCACTCATTCATACATGTGAGTGGAGTTAGTCCGATTAGGGTTATGGTTAGGAATATATGGCGTGGCATTTAGTCGTATTGCCGTTTGCCGTATTTGATTTCCAGGAATCGCTTTCAGCGCAAATTGAAGTCATTATAACTGGCAGGGAGAGGGGAGCGGAGGAGGGGAGTGCGAGGTCTAAAAAAGGAGCCTGCAACTGGACGTTGAACGTTGACTGTGCGGCGGCTCGGGTTATTAGGCTAATTATAGAGTGGGGGCAAAAGGCATTTCAGCATTTCTCATCAGGCGCTCATATGGAACTGGATAGAGTATGTTTAAATGGCTTTATTCATGCCGACTGCCGACTGCTGTCGCTGTCGCTGTCGCGCCGTCTGCCCCAGCAACGTGTCAACTAATTTGCAACACTCTCCTCAACTGTAAAGAGCCCAAAGGAGGCGGACACTGGTCAGTTCCCTGGAAATACCTGCGGCTGCTCTTTGCCTGCGCTTTTTTCTCTTATTTTGGGAAAGGGATTAACAGCTACAACAACAGCAATACAAAATTTGACTAATGTCTTAATTTTGTGCCTAGGTGTTGTTGTTGTTGCTGTTGCTGTTGCTGGTGTCGGGTAGTTTCGGCCAGAGCAATCCCTAGACTCTGCTACCCAAGTCCCAAAGCAAATCGTGCCTCAACTGCGGGCTGCAGCGAATTGCCATTCACTTCGCTTCATCCAGCGGTGGAGCCCTAGCAAATTGACGCTTTGCATGTCGTGTTGGCCCATGTCTAGATTTTATATACATATTTCTCTATTTTACGTTTTGTTTGCCGCTCAAATTGACAGCTGAATAAAATGTTATTATATTTACACCATAATTTGCATGGCAATTAATCAAATGGCATGCAAAATTGTCTGCCAGCCAGCGACACACAACCAACAAACACCACAAGAGTGCCAAATGTTACACAGCAACAAATTTGCTCTTTTCTGTGGCGCTTTTTTGCTTTTGTTTTTTTGCGACACATTTTGTGGGCGCTCTGGCCAATTCCCAGAATTTTTTGTTGAACAATTCTAAAACAAAATATCAAAAGGTCGCCACCGCCTGAATGTCTAAATTATGAGAGACACAAAAGCCTCAAGTTTTCCATGCTTGTTAGGTAGTAGTTGGGAACTCTGTGGCTTTCATTAGAGATGGGCGTGGTTTCATTAAGGTGTTTTTTAGTAGAATTTAAGCGGAAATTTAGCAATGGTTTTTATACTATAAATAACATAAAGATGGCTTGCAAATTTGTTAGCAGATTGTCTAGTAAATTCAAAAACTTAGAGAATGGAGAGGAAACTGATATACTTCTTGGTGAATGATTGACTGACAGACTGATTAACAGCCATGAAACAGTTCAAATCAAAAGTTGGTAAAGGTTTCTAGTTGTTAATATAAAGTTAGAAGCTCGATTTTAATTATAAAATATATATTCTAAGCAGTACTCTTATCTCTAGCTTAGCCTGCATTTGAACCTTGTTAAAGCAAGACTTTAAATATTTCTATCAAATATATTAAATATTTAAAAAAAAACTTCCAATAAATAAATATATTAACAACTTCATATCACTCCTCATACTCAGCCACAATTTAAAGTCTTCCCTTCCAATTCAATTTAATGTTATTCTCCGCTCACATTATATCTCACCTTCAGCGTCACTTTATGGCAAATTAAGTTAACCGCTTGATTATATAGAGCTGCACATTTTGTATAATTTATGTGGGCTCAGAACCCACCCAGAACATCAACAACAATAATAAAAGGGTAACAATGCCACATACCACAAATATTTACAGCAATTTGTAGGCACAATAAAAACGAAATGACCAAGCCCCAAATATATATAAATATAGAAAACAACTTGCCAAAAAAAGGGGCCCACAAAAAGGACTTCAGTTTGACTTTGGGCGTTTACAAAATGTTTTACAACACCAGCAACAACAAACAATGACAAAGGCAGCAGCTGCTGGCGGCAGCTCTCGTCCCTTTAAGCACTTTTGATATTTTTATTGTTGTGGCGAAATATACATAAAATCGCATAAATAAATTCTAAGTTCTCCCATAGAAGGAGCACCACAACTTAGACACTCTGTCTCCCCCTCCGCTGCAGGGGGTTAATATCATAAATAGCATAAATGGCATTGTGAGTAAACACCATAAATATTGCCAAGCCATAGACGAAACAATTATTGACAGATTTATGCATCGCACACAGGCACAAAAACATCTATTGAATGGAGAAGTTTTTGTCAGTGATTACCAAGATCACAATGAGCATTGTGAAAATGTCTAAGCAATTTTCAGAGCACAGCTGCTGCTCCATTGTGTGTGGCGGTTGGCCAAGAAGGGGTTAAGCTGAAGGTGTGCTAATGGAAATTTATGTAAGAAGCAGCAAACAGATAATGCTAACCGTTTTTATAGCACGTGCCATTAGCATTTTATAGCATGCTTTTGAGCTAGCTGGAGGTGAAAGAAAGCATATAAAAGAAACAGTTAAAAGTTGAATGGAAATAAATATATAAAAAAATATAATATAATAGAGAAAATTGCATGAAATTTAACCGAAAAGCAATAGCTAAAAGATTCTATTTAAACTAATGCATACAGACTTTAACTTCTACTGTTATTATAAAAGTTCTTTAAATTCTTTTAAATTATATGCGTTAAAGTACAGCAGTCTGGCAACACTAACTCCGTCAGTGCTAGCAACTCTTTAAGCCGCAGCCAACTTAACAATATGGCTTTGGCAACTCTTTAAGCCGCAGCCAACTTAACATGGCGTTAGCATCAGGTAGAATTTCAGTTCTCTATAGTCAGCGACAGTTTCTAACATTTTCAAATAGGAAAACGTATTCTTAAAATGATGTCGTATTGAAAAGGAGTACGTAACAATTACAATTTCACAACATTTCCGCATCGTTTGGCTGGATATGAGTAGCCAGACTCAGTGGCATTTGGTCGTTAACGCCTGCCCCTTGAGAAGGTATAAAGCTAAAACAATATAGTAGACTAATCCGCGGATTATGGAATGTGAACAAAAAATAATAAAAATAACCGCAAGAAAAGTATAAAAACCGTTCGTGTTGCCGTTTTTTGTACCCTTCGGGAACGGCGTCTGGGGGCAACTACCGGGTATTCAGATTTGTAAGCGGAAATGAGTGAATTCTTCTCATGTTTTGTAGCTTTTTGCGGATTTGTTGCTGCTGCTGCTGTGCTCTCACTCGTATAATTGTTGCAACGCACTGCGGCCTAAAGCCATAAAAAGTAAACACAACACAGAGAGGGAGAGTGTGGAGAGGGTATGGAGTGTGTATGACCTGGGGAAGAGTTGGGGAGATGGGGAGTCAGCGAAGCAGCGAGCAAACTTATTTGCTATTTTCATGGAATTTTCATAATTTCTGCTTCGTTTGCTCAAGTTTTTTCTCTTCTTGCTTTTCTTTATTTCATTTGCTTCTTCAGTTTTTCATTTGCCAAGTTTATTTTCTTTTTGTGGTTTTCACAATGCGAAATGGTAAAAAGTAAACAAGTTGCGCTCCAAAGATCGAAAAATTATTATTACAGGCAGGCGATATTCTAGATATTATATGGTTATAGCTATGGCAGGGTGTTGATGGTGTGTTTGTGTGTGCGTGTGTGCCAGTGTGTTTGTGGGATGCCAGCATAATATTTTTAACTTTGTTTACATTTCGCATTTTTATTGTGGCGTCGTCTTCAGTGCATCTGCATCTTCTGCTTTTTAATCAATTAGGGCGAGTCGAAGACCCAAGAACGGGGCAAAATAATAAAGGAGTTGGCCTGCGGGGGCTAAAGAACCCGAACAACTGGACCACACACGAAGCGTTGAGCGCAGAGCGTTGATGCGGGCGCCAGACAGCAGAGGGGAAGTGAGAGGGCGTAAGGCAACTTAATACTAATAGAATTGCTGAAATGCTGATTAAAATAGTTTCACTTTTTAATTACAATTTATGCATTTGCTGCCTGCTCAGTTTGTTACTAATTATTGAGCGAGATGTGTATAGGCAGACAGTCAGGCTCAGCGTGTTTACCCTCAGGGGCCCCTACAAAGCGAGATCAAAGAGGCCTCAACGCACAAACACACACAACAGACTCACACCCCAAAAAGTAGGAGACGTCAGCAACACACCACACCGCAAAAAAAATAACAACAACAAAATATCCAGAGAAACATTGTCTCTCTGGCGGCGACAACAACATCAAAGGAAATTGTAGACGCAGTTTTCCTGCCCAAACATAAACATACGCCTTATAACTGGCGGCTCTATTTGCTTTGCGTACTGCGCTCTGGGAGAAAAGGGTATATCAAGTTCACAGAGCAGTTTAGAGAGAATTGAAGACTTCCAATTCACTATAATTTGAATTTTAATTAAAACTGCAGACTTACATGTAGTTCAGGCTGAAACGAAATGCTAACTATACTCAACTAGTTCTCCATAAGTACAAGATTTGATTTTAGACTCATCCCACAGTGTAATAGCTATCTATATGCAATTTTCTGTAAGCCAGTCCTATGATATAACAAATAGTTACTGAGAGTTTCTACATTCAACCTTAAGTAGAAGAATGGATTTCAGATTAATCCTATAATGTTAGAGCTATCTATAAGAAATTTTCTATAAGCCTTCCCTATAATATACAATATAGTTACTTGAAGTTTCAATTACCTTATTACAGGGTATCTCTCACACCAGCTTTTGCAATCATCACATTTCCTATCCGTTTAGTTTTTCCATTTGTTTCCCTTTTGGCTTTGCTGTGTAAGAAAAATTAAAAATCAATTTCTCGACACTTTTCTCTTGCGCGCCCCCAAGCTCATTAGCAGCGCATCATATCACAGAGAAACCGTTTTCTGTTTTGAGTTTTCGAAAAAACTTACGAAATTTTGCATCGAGGCAACAAATTCTTTGAAAGTCTGCCAGGCACCAGCACCTACAACAACTCATTTCTCCTACTCCTCTCCTACGCACCGTCTCAAACCAAGCGGGAACTGCTCTATATGTTTGTGGAACCGAGTTGGGTTAGGGTTGGGGGGACTGAGCAAAGTGGGTGTTATTTTTAGTGCTGAAAATCTAATTTACTAATGAGCCATAGGCATTCGAAATATGCACATAAATTTCGCCTAATTGAAAATCTATGCGCGGATAATTATGACTGCCACTCTGCATTAAAATTTCAGGCGTAAAGTCAACCTATTTAATATTTATAACTAAATTTACACCGTGCACACATTTTGGGAATATAAGTATTTAAATTAGGTACAGTGTGCACAGCTGTGTATGGTGCAGCAGGTGGAAAATTATTTAAATGCAAATATGCGAAATGAGAAAGGAAATTAAAGAGTATAATAATGCCATAAATCAAAATGTATTGGGAGGAAAAACTATAACAGAAAGCAGAGTGAAAATGGGGATTTGGTATAAGCTAAATCTGTGTTGGAATAAATACTTTTCATTTCGAGATTATATATAGTCAAATATGCTGTGAATTCTCTTACTATATTATACTATATACTTTAGCAAAACTTGCCTAAAAGATATGATTTTAGAGCTCAAATATTCTCTGCTAAACCAAGACATAAAATACTTCTTTATTTACTAAAAGTTAACTTAAACTTTAACTAGTTTTATGCCACCTCAACTAGCCTAATGCTGCATGTATAGCCATCAAGTTCAAGCCACTAGACACACTCTTCAATCAAGTTTAACTGTAAACAAGCCATAAAAATCATTGTTGACAATGAATTGGAAATTACAATAAACATATCAAATGAAAAGCAGCCGTTTAGCCAGGTTGCATCTTCAATGAGACCAGTTAAGGTATTTTATTACAAATTCTGCACACAAGTCAAGGTGCAAACAGGTGTGTGTCAGCATGTGTTTTCCTCTACGCTTTTCTCATTTTTCCTTTTTTTTGGTCAGCTGACGAGGGCATGACTGAAGACGTCATAAAACCCACGTAGACAGTGGAGCACTATTGGCTAAAAGATCATAAAAGACTCTTTTATGAACTGACAACGACAACTGACGACAAACACACAACGAAACAACGAAGCAAACAACAAGAGGAAGAAAAGCATACAACCCGGAGCGAGCAACGGCTCCCGTCCCATGTTTACTATAACACCTAATGTTCTACTAATTTGATATATGTTTACGAGTAAGAAACCTTGCCTGGGCTCAAGTTTTCAGTCAGTCAGTCAGCGAGAGCTCTGTCTCTTTATAAAGTATACTTAGTAAGTTTAATCATTTTATGAGTCGCCGTTCGTTGTGTTCTACTGTGTAAATTTTGATTAGACGTTCGCGTCCATCTTGATAAGACCACGTGTAACTGTTGACTTTGGCTGTTGATCGTGCCCTATGATATCATTTGGTTTGCCTAGTTACATTTTTGGGGTATTTCATTTTGTTTTAGGGTCTGTCTGCCTGTCATTTTGCATTTGCATAGCGATACGGATCAACAGTTAAATGTGTGCGTATGTGTGTGTAACCTTTTACGATCTTGGCTTGTTTATTTAATTGTCTTTTATTATGTTTGGATTTAGGTGAGTTTTCGGTTTATTATTATTTGTTTGCCTAGTTGTGTCAATAGCACTGAATAGCCCAGGAATTGTTATTTGTGATGGCTCAAAGTGGAAATGCATACAGACACCAGAATGACTTGTAGATACTTTCACCTTAAGATAAAGCAAGAAAGGGTCTAAAAGAGTGACTGTATAGTAGTGTGTTATTTCATACACAACTCATTTATTTACTATAAATTAAAGCTGGCATTTTGTGTGTATTTAATTGCTGGATATATGTATAAAATTCTATGCCAAACTTAGGAAGTAAAATTGTCAGATTATCAGCGGAACTTCATAAACTTTTCTCCACTGTTTTCCAGTCATTAAAAATTTTGTAAAAATATTTATAGTAAATATATCTATTTGCTAATGTCGCTCATAAATTATCAGCTCAAAGAAAACTATTAACTGGTGCATAAGAATTCCATTAACCGCTGGCCAAGTCTTTATGCTTGGGCGGGTGGGCGTGTTGTCAACTTTTTATGCATTTTCCTCATCTCGAAATCCAGAAATAAGTATCTCCAGCAGCAGCAGTCGTTCTGTATGAAAAACAACTCATAAATAAAACATCAAATATTCTTTTATTATATCCGAGAATAAAATCAACTTTCTGCACCAATTAGTCAGCCTAAGAAAACGAAATTGAGTTTTTCCCTAGACTGTGAAAATATTAGAGAATTTTCCCCAAATTTGCGCTTCATTTAATCAGTGAATTTGCATTTGTTTGAATTGTTTTGGCGTTGCAACATTAACATTATCTCTGCTTCGATTCGAGCTAATTGCCGCTGCCAAAAAGTTTGCGACACAAATTAAGGCGGCTTAGCGCGAGGGCGTGGCATTGTTGGAAAACACAAAAGATTTATATGTGCCTCAAGTTTCAAGTTTCAAGTTGTTTTTTCTCTCTACAGTCACAAGCCGTATATATGCTTATACAAAACTAATTAAAATTCAACTTGGCAAAAAGTTTTTTAGCCTAAGCAATAAATATTGTAAAATATGCAGGCGTTTCCCCTCCTCCCCTCCCCCACACGACTCACGCATAGAGGCAACGCCTGTGTTTTCATTTGCTGGCAAGTGGAGCATTTTCTTGAATTTCCATGCGGTTCCATTTGTCATTTGACTGCCAAAGTTTTTCTGTTTGTGTGTGCCAAGGGAATTGCGGAGGAGAGTAGGGAGGGGAGTAGGGTCGGGCACTTGGCAAATGAGTAAGTGGCATTGATAGGTTGCTCTTAAGAACTTGCAGAGGTTTTTCTCTTTGGCTGAGTATAAATTACAGTTCGGTTTCCACTTGCCATCCCTACTAATTATTTCAGGTAACCGAAACAATTTATCTTGCTTTATAAATATACGTATTTATCCCCAAAGCAAATGCATTTCTTATAGAGTTGTTTTCACAGAGACACCTGAGTATTATATTATACAATAGAAACATTTATCATGACTTTATTTTACCTGTGAAAAGAAGTGGAAATCTACCTGAGCTACTCCTATGCCTCTTGCCACTCTCGGTTTCTTTTGAAGCAGAGAAAAAGAAATACAGGACAAAAGGTGAAATGTTTGTGTGATAAACCTAATGAGCAACCCTCTACCGATTACCATCATCATCAACAACTGTGGAGAACTGTAGAGAATCGTTGCCATGTGGCATATAAATACAAATATAAAACTGTTGTCACTTCATGCCCCAAAATGACATTTAAATTTGTAGGAATTCGAGACAAGTTTAAAAGGTTTTCTTCATGCGAGTGAAACTCTACTATAAAATTCAATTAAGACATTTCAACGGTTAGCTAGAGACTAGTTTGGTTATAAAGTTTGATGAAATATTTAAGAAATATGTATGAGAGCGGCCTTCGACTTGGAAATAATTACAGAATGTTTAGTAGATAATTTGTTGGCATTGTTATGCAAATTCAGTGGCAGAAGAATGGAGAACTCATTCCGAGAACGAGTGTATTCAGTATTCAGTTCATAATTGAGACATTTGCCGCAACACTCCGGATTCGTATGCAAATCTAAGCCAACTAAACATAACTCTCTCATACCGCAAAGTTTTGCATATTAAATGAGCATTAAATCTTCACTAGCTTATGCTTGTTCTTCTCTTTATTTGTTATTATTAATAACTCGTATGGAGATTCTCTTGGATGGCGGCAACATTCTTTTCATTTCATTTCAATTCAACTCAACTCATTTCAACTCATTTCATTCCATTTCAACTCATTTCTCTTTCTCGATTTTAATTTGCTTTGCTTCTCTTTCTGTGGCAGAGACTCGTACGATCCTTATCAGGCTGGTAATGCCTAATTTATGTGGCAACTTCAGGTCTTAATTTATGCACGCGGCTTAAGTGAAATGGCTTCGCTTCGAACTCAAAATTCCGTAACTCCGAACCGAACCGAACTCCTATATCATTTTTCTTCTCTTCTTCAGTCGCTGCTGCTGTGTGTTAATGCACTAATTGTTTTTGGCAATTAATCAATGTTTTATGTGGGAATTGTTTCGTGCCTACTACTGTAATTTCCTACTAATTCCATACTATGTTATAAATTATAATTTATGTTGACATTACCAAAACGAAAGTTCACACCGTGTTACCAAGTCTAGTCGCATGAACTGAACTCTCTTTGTAATGCTAAATTGAATTTTCCATTCAGCTTTTTGCATAATTGAATCTGTTTGGCTTCTGACAGTAAACAGATTTCGGCATTTCGTTGCCAAAGGAAAAAGAGCAGCAGACATGTCACACTCATTGGCATTTTGCCCAAATATGGCCAAGAAGAAAGGGCCAACATATTTTGCCAAAATGTGCCAAAGCCAAATGCCAGTAATCAAGTGCAAAAACTTGGCAGACATTTCTCGCCTCCTCTCGCCCCGCTTTCGCATGCTGGAAAATTGAAAATTCGGAAAATTTAAGGGTGCAAACGTTCGGGTTAAGAGTTCACTTCACAAGTGAATCTTCAATGAACTCTTGAAGCAATTGTGTACTCAAGTCAAACAAATTATTTGGTTAACAAATTTGTCTAAGATTTTAAATTCTATTAAAAAAAAACTTGGTAATTTGCATTTAGGAAAATATTTGTAGAAAACTTTATGCACAACAAATTTATACGTTTAGGGGAAATAAAATTATTGTGGAAATATATTGACAAAAAAAATCTGTTAAAATTGATTACATATTTGAGAAACAGATGTGAATTATTTTTTAATAAAATTTTTACTAAAAATGTATTTTTTTAAATAATTTTTTAATATTTATAATGCAGTTAGTTATTGGGGGTTTTGTTATCAATATAGATAAAGAAAATCTATTATAATTTATTACATATTTGACAAAGTTATATGAATTGTTATTTGATGAAATGTCTACTAAGAAGTATAATTTGTAATAATTTTTTTAATATTTATTAAGCTGTTATTTATTGGAAATATTGTTATCAATGTAGACATAGATCTCTAACAGAATAGGTATATACATATAGTGTTCAAGAATGAACATGGAATATAAGATATATAGTGCAACCGCCAAGTATAGACATAAAGAAATAATCATATGTATAAGAAATATGTAAAACTACAAGACGATAACGCAGATTACTAACTGCATATCGCATATCAACAGCGGCAGGCCACAATCTTTTGAGCCTTGCAGTAACACATGTTACATACTAGACCTATAGTTATTAGGCATTAAGAAGTCTGCCAGTGAGCCTAGACATTGTATTGAGTTAGGCTCACTAGACAACATAATAAAAGATAGACCTTGAATAAACAGAAAGTCCAGACTAGACATAAAACAATTAAGACAAGATAATAAAATATGGGAAATTTACCCTGATAAGGGAAAACCCTACGCTGTACCTAAGCATAGATAATTAACAGATTGTACATGATGTTATACATAACCCAGAAATGCTATAAATAAAAGAAATTTCGCGTCTTGCGAATGAGTATACCACCAACTCACTGCCTCGCTGGTCTTTGTTTTGTTCTCTGAACATATAGTATATATAGAATCAATCTATACTATAGATCTCAGTTAATTTTCTACATTTATTCCCTTATTTAATTGTTATATTCCTTTAATATTTTCATTAATTCTAATTTGTTTATGCTGCTCTTAATACATTTTTAATTTATTTATGCCTTGCACCTTACCGAATGAAGTCATTAGCCTTAGTTGTGGTAATAAACTTTTTCGGGGTTCAAAACGAAACCAGGCTAATGATGTGGCACAGTAGTCGGTGGTAGTTGCAGTTGCACTTGCCACTCGCCACTTGCTGCCGTTGTTTGTTGTTGTTAGCTCTCACCTGGCGCAACTGTAAATTACCAAAATAATGAAAT
Source organism: Liodrosophila aerea (assembly GCA_035045005.1). NCBI lineage: Eukaryota > Metazoa > Arthropoda > Insecta > Diptera > Drosophilidae > Liodrosophila > Liodrosophila aerea. The sequence continues at coordinate 1,072,075 of JAWNNL010000805.1, read as the reverse complement.
AAACAAACAAGTTGCCCTTAGGGTTAGTGGCAATAATAATATCAACAACAACACGTGCAACGTGCGGTATTGACCACAAATTAACAGTTGCAACATTTCGTCGACTCTAGAACAGAAATTTATGTAAAACATAAAACTGTGGCCATAAAAAAGAGAATGGAGGGAGGGAGGGGCGAGACAGTGTGGCAGTTAGCTCAGCGGCTGTCTGCAGTGCGTAATTACGGCTCACATTACAGCATATACACACGGCATTAACACACACACTCACACACACACACGGGCTGCGCATTTGCACTTAATTGTGGCGCTTAATTAGACCAAAAAAGGTGCACAGAGGCACACACACACACGCACACACAATGACTCAGAGCAGCGCATAAAATGGATGTAGAGATAGGGGCATGGAGAGGGGGAGTGCAGTGAAGTGGGCGTGGCTAGTTGGCTGCAGAGATTTGCACTTAATGCAACTGCTATTTGCATGTTGACTCCACTCCAAAGTACGACTCAATTGGCTTAATTGCGTATAATTGTTGTTATTGCTGCCGAAAAACTAAAAGGGTTTTGATGAGCTGCTAATGACAGTCCCCCCACTCCCCCCATTCCCCCCTCCCACACACTATTATCACCACAATTACTCACTTGTCAGTGGAGAGAGAGCGGAGAACAAGCCACTAAAATGTAGCCCTGGCTCAAATGTAATTAACTGCAGCCACAACAACACACACACGAAACTACGGAGCTCTGTCCAAAATATTTCAAAGAATTTCATGTGAAATTCTCTGCTAAAGTTCGGCTGAAATATTTGGCATACGCAGTAGCAGCAGCGGCGGCAGCGGCAGCAGCAACTCAACATTTCACATACTACTCTCAAATTCGCAATTCGGATTCGGATTCGTATCTGTATCTTGTATCTGGTGGCGCCGCCGCTGGGGGTCCTGTCTCAGTCGCAGTCTTAGTCTCTGTCGCTCTGTCCACACGCTTGCGCATTCAATTTAATTTTTATTTTCATTTCGCTGACAATTTGCAGCCTGCTGCAAAAATGTTGTGCGTTTTTTAACGACTTACCCAAAAAAAAATACTCAAAAAAAAAGTGAACTAAAGACGAGTCCGAAATGCCGCATGATGTTGCACTTCATTGTTGCTGTTGCTGTTGTTGCTGTTCATTTGATTATCGCCACTGTCGCCGTGTAATTTATTATATTGACTTTTTGGATACCACTACTGACTGCAGCAGCGGCATACCCTCAATGTTGGCCTGGCCCTTATTTTTATGGCTTTAACCTTTTGCCAACCGCCGCGTTGCTGACATTATTTAATTTGTCATTTAATTCTGTTACGATGCGTACTGTTGCTGCTGCCGCTGCTGCTGCTGCTACTGCTGTTGCAACTTCGCTTTCTTCCATCTGTTGCGAATATTCGACGCGTAAACGAGTGTGTAATGAATATATGTGGGGTATTCACGAAAGTTTATGTTGATATTCATGACTTTTTGGCCTACATATGCTACTTCCTTTCCTTCCTTACCCAACTGCAACTGCAACAGCAACTGCAACTGTAAATTATATTCTGCTTATTCTTATTGCTTCTTCTACTCGAGTTTCTTTTGAAATTTCGTTCTGTTTCTGTTCTGAGAAGCACAAGAAATGACAGCAGAGCAGCAGCTGTAAGTTTATTATTTATGTGGAAGGCGCTTTTATTATAAATGAAAGAGTATATTTAATTGAAAATAAAGTTTTGACATAGAGTAGAGTTGAAATATAGCAAAGAAATTATTGAAATAAATTATTGACATTCTTTTAGAAGTTAAAACAGTTCGGAAAGTTTTGAATTATATATGTAAATATAATAAATGAATATAATATAATATAGGAAATTGCTAAAGCTCCCTTACTAACTTATCTCTAAGATTTTTGTCAGGTAACTAAAACTGTAGAGTTGTTATCTGAGATAGAAGTAAGACATGTTTTTTATAATCATTTATCTAATATTTTTCAAGACTTGTTATCAATTACTCTCTCATAAAACTTGACTTAATTTAAAATACATTTCTGATATGACAAGCATTTATTTTCTCTCAAAAAAGATGCCTTTATTTCAAATACATTTCTATAATAAGAATCAATTATTTTCTCTCAAAAAACATGCCTTCATTTAAAACACATTTCTAATAAGACAATCAAAGTTTTTTAACCCGCAAATATTTTATTTTATATGCCCAACTTTTATAGTTAAAACTACTTTGAATACTTGTACTATCTTTCACATTTTTAATGAAAATAAATTTAGACAATTTCAATGAATACGTAATTAAAAATCGCTATCTTTAGGTCGTAAATTAATTGCATTTAATCAAAGCCAAATCGAATGTCGCCAAAAATAACTATAAGAGAGCGCCGCCCACAGTCAAAAAGACGCACAGACCTGGTCAGCATTACTATACTAGCCACAGCTAAAGCTAAAGAGTTTGCCCCCTGCCACTGCCAGTTTGTTGCCAAAATTGGGCTGAAAAAATGCGCTAAATCATTTCTTAATTGCTCAATTTGAAAACAAATGCGACCATTTAATTTAATTGTGTGGACTGTTAATTGAGTCGTATTTGGAGCTACGGTTTTCGGTTGCACGAATGCCAGCCAGCCAGCCAGGCAGCCGCCCCACTGAGCCACGCCCACTCCTGTGATACGCTATTAGATAAAAAGCGCTCAATTCACTTGCAGTTGCAGTTTGGAGTTGCAGTTGGTATTGGCATTTTTGTGGGGCAATTAAAAATGCAACTGGGCGACAGTTCAGCAGTGTGTGTGTGTGTGTGTGTGTGCAACGCCAAGGGGCAGCAATTTCAGGCAGTTCGTTTGTGGCAAGCAGCAGGTGCCAGCCACTGTTGAAATTAGCATATGGCAAATGCATTATGCGCTAAATGTCGCCAAAAATTCGACATCGAATCGAAACTGATGCTGCCACATTTGGTGGCACATACGTATGAGCAGAGGCATGCTGTCCCATAAATCTCCATTGAGTGCAAGTTCTTATACGTGTATGTTGTATTTGGGGCCGCATCATCAATCATCTTGCCACAGATCGATTATTACAATTGCTGACAGACGAGAGAGCGCGCAACACGCTGCGGTTGCATCTGCGGGCTCAGCCATTTGTATCTGATGGATGTAGCTTGTTTGCCTCCTGCTGCTGGCGAACTGCAACTGCAACAACATGCAAGCCCAGTTTGCATTTTCCATGGAAACTGTTGCTGCCGCTGCCGCTGCTGTTGTGGCACAGCTGCAACAGTTTTGCCTTGCGGCCAGTTGCTGCTGCTGTTGTTGCTGTTGTTGTTTTCGTGTCAAGTCCTAAAAGTTCCAAGAAACAAAATACAGTTTATTTCTCTCTTGTATTTAGCTACGAAGTTCTATGCGAAAAGTGACGAGCCAACAGAACGTCGTCCATTGTCCAAGTCCAACTTTTGTGGCACGAAATTATTTTAATGAGTTGCCAATTAGACCTATACGTATGTACGTATATGCCCCAAATAGATCTGCCCCAACTGCTAATAAATAGCGCGCTGAGCAGTTCAATTGGCTGACTTCCCTTTTGCCCCATTGCGTGGCAGTGCACACACAAGCACACACACCTGTTGCATGTTGCGGCCATATTGGAACCCCTGCAGCAAGTGGCATAAATAAGTTAAGGGTTCCCCCTCTCGCGCTGCACTTGGGGCAACTTTACGATACGCTCGCCTGACAGCATCCGACAAGAGTGGAAGTTGTTGCAAGCTCAGAGAACTCCTGCAGTTCTTGCTGCACAATTAAGTAAAAATCGGTCGAGGTTGAGGTTGAGGTTGAGGGAAAACTGTAACAAAGTCGAACTCTAATAAGTTTTCTCATATTTTGCCGCTCTCTACGCTAAATGTATTTTGCATAAAGCAATTAAGTTTTTTCCACAAGTTTTCCACAGTTCTTGCGCTCTTTTTTCAGGTGTTATCATTAGCTTTTATTGGTTTTCCCTGCTACTTTTTCTGGCTGGCGCAATTAACGCGTGTTTTTCTTCTCTCACTTTTGTGAGGCGCCGCTTATTAGCTCGTTTCCTCTCTACGTGCCACGCCCACATCCTCAATTCACTGCTGTAAAATGGCTTTTCAGTCTCTTTCTCATTCCACCTCTACCTCTGCCTCTGCCTCTGCTTTGTTGGTTATTAATTACGCTCCACACAGAATTCGCCTCGCGGCTGCGTTTTCGGCCAATTGAATTTATTACGGCCAAAAACAATGCTAAGGCGGCCATAACGGGGCAGTGGGGGTAATGCGGAAAAAATTGTAATGGCATTTTTGTTCATTATAGCACCGACAGCATTAATATTGAAGCAACTGGCAACTGACAACTGGGATAACAAGATAACTGACAGCGCACAAGGTGTACTGACTGCTGCAAAATTTATCAATGAAATTAGGTCAAATTTATTAAATTCACTAGCTGCTCTCTGGCCTCATTTAGGCCAAGCAAGGGTCTAACCCGAGACACTGACGAGTAAATTGTGTGTGCTTTAATGCTCTTTGAACAGAAGGAGTACTCAAGGCCATTGTTGTAGTTTGTTGAGCTAAGATAAGAGAGTCTAACAGAGACTAGATGTGAAATTTATTTAGCATTTATAAAGTAATACCAATTTTAAGTCTAGTTTATGAAATGAGGAAAAGCCCTACTACTAATTCAAAAATTTAAGACAGTTCTGCCACTAAATTACTTCGAGTAGTAAGTTTGCCAACTTGAGCTATAAATTTGACATGAAAAGATTATTAAACTACTAAAATATAGTACAAATTTTCAAGCCAAAATGATGACAGTATTGTCTGGTAAAATATTGATTAGAAAATAGGCTATATCTTTGCAAATATAAATAAATTAAATAGCATATTAAATCTCTTTTCTTTACTACATAGAAATACTTGTAGTATTAGCAAAATGTGTTAATAAATAAAATCAAATATAAATATGTATATTTTTGTTAGTGTAACCGTGCTTCGTTTTGCCTGAAATCACTGCCAGTGGAATCCCTACTCCAACTGCTAATGTAGCGCTGTTAATTTTAGCTACAATTTGGCCCTTTGATATCAAAAGGATGCCGCAGTGAGAGTCGACTGAAATATTTATATGCGTGTTGATTTCTGTTTGCTAAATTTGACCTTACAACCTGTCCCCACCACCCCCCCTGACAGAGCTCAACCCGCTGGCTATAACAGATGCCCGATTTTAGATAAGGTCTAGGCAAAAAGGGTCAAAACGCAGTCGCATGTGGGTAAACAGAGATGAAAAGAGGGCGAAATGGAGGGAGTGACCCGTAGAGCCTTTACGGTATTCATTGGCTGCCTCATTTAACTGAGCCCATAAATATTCTAAATCACCAGCGGGGGCAACTTTTGCCCTGCGACTTCTGTGCTCGGAGATAATAAACTTTGTAATTAATTTTGCATCGTTAAATGACCGAGAGATGGCGGCGCAATTCTTTTTGTTCTAGTTTAATTTCAGTTTACTGTAATTTTAATCGCCTCTCCTTTGTCAGTTTATTCCACTGCTGATGGCTAATTGACTTCACTCACGAATTTCCATCGAGTTCATTTCTTTTTATAATATTTTTACAACTAGACGAAACACCTTTCGGATATGTATCTTTTGATGCCTTGTAGTATAGTGTAACCGCAACTTTATATTCATAACTTTTTTATGAATTTATCAACTTTATCGCCATCGCGCTATAAAAATTGCATAAACATAAAAAAACAACATTACACCTGCTATACCCGCGATTACTTTGTAGCCAGTTCATCTGGTTTCTCGTCTTTCTTCTGCTGCTTTATATTAACTCATTACACATTCGTTTTAATTGAAAATTTCATTATCTCTTTTACAGATACCGCTGGCGAGCTGGGCTGGGCGTTTACTTTAATCGTAGTCTCAATCATATCGGCTCTTATAGGTGCTATTGTAATGGTCATAGTTCTAAGATGTAGAAGGTAAGTTGGAACACTATTTCTTAAAGAAACTTTCTACATTTAAAGTGATTTTTTTAGAGATATCATATCCTTGTTTAAAGTTGAGTTTTTAGAGATATTATATCCTTATTTAAAGTTGAATTTTTAGAGGTATTATATCCTTATTTAAAGTTGAATTTTTAGAGATATTATATCCATATTTGATTTTGAATTTTTAAAGTTGAATTTTAGTAGATATTTTAGTTAGTTCAGATACTTCCACAAGTTCAACTTCTTTGCTATTTATAAAGTCAGTACAGACTCTTTTTCTCATGCTTCAAGTACTTGTCGTAATATCCACATAAATTTACATTATTATAGCTAATTTATCGATACGCCTTTAGTACATTTTCATGTAATAAAAGCAAATTTAACAACAACATACACTTAAATTTGCAATTTAAATTAATTGCCCCAGACGAACAACAAACAATTTATAAAAAAAATGCTAATAAATAGACATATTTTGGCATTTAGCTAGAAAAATGCCGCAATTAGTCATCATAGAGCTAGAGTCAAAATGTTTGTGAGTGTGCAAGTGTGTGGTGTGTGTGCTTATGAGTCGCCTAGGCAGAACGGACATTCAACTCGAGGGAGACCTAAAAGACGACCCCAGCGATCCGTCATGCCGCGACATTTACAATGCCAGACAAATTGAATATATGCGCGAATTTATCAGCTGCGGCATCTATGTACAATTTATATGTATATGCATTAATACACACACGATGTAATTGTCAATGTGTGTGTGAGTTTAAGATTTACAACGTATTTGCCCACACGATAACAGCAACAACAATAGCGAAAAGCAAACAGCAATTCAATTAAACGCCTACGCCAAAAACTGGCGGAAAAAAGGCTAGAATGTATAGCTGAAGCGAAGTGTGGAGGAACTTAGATACTCTATATACATTTTTGATATATATTTAGTATATATTGGATATAGTATACTATATAATTTGGATATAGTAAACTGTTTTTGAAGTGGCTTTTGTCTTGACTAATTAACTAGTTTTGGAGTTAGACTAAGTTCTACAATGTTGTTCAACATTTCGCTAAGTATATGAATTTTATAATATAACATATATTTAAATATGTATTGAAGTCTCTCTGTTTCATATTCCATCTCAAAAACCCTTAGACTCTTCGCCAAGTGTATAGGCTTAACTGCTTAAGAAACCTTACAAGCGCCAAAGAGAATGCCGCGAGTATATTCGAAACACAAGACAAAAGAACATGAAATTGCTTTATTACTTAATTGCTCTTTAAAATAAACATACAACAACAGCAACAACACTAACAAAAGCGACAATAATAACAGCAATAACAACAACAATAAACAGAGGCTACATTTTGCCACAGGCCATGCTTTGCGTTCTTTTACGAAGTCTATTAAAGGCGTAGAGTGGGTCAATCACACACACTTACACACACTCTCACACACACAAGTCAATACATATTGCTGACTAGGAAAGTTCCTCTGCTGATTGTTGGAGAGAGGGGGCAGCAAGGCTGCTGCGCGGGGGCGTTGGCCGGACACGCGAACGCTGAGTTAACCAAATACCAAATTTCAGTTGGCGTTGCGCAGGCGCCGCTGCTGCAGTCGACGCTGACGCTGATGCTGACGCTAGCCACATGTCGCGTCCAATTAAATTGTCATGTTGTCGTATTTTGGCGGCATGTTTGCATAAAATTAATTTTGCAAATAATTTGCCAAAGCCAAACAAAACAAACAAATGAAACTAAATACAGCAGTAGGCGAAAACAACCCAGAGATTTGTTTGCGCTTTGCAGAGAGTAAAGAAAAGGCGACTAGTGAAATACCCTAATAAATTTGCTAAGCTTGGCTTGATAGAAACTTGTATAAAATATTACTATATTGACAGTGATATCTAGTATTTATTGCACATTTTATTTACACTTAAAACCTAACTTAAAAGTTTAAAAAGTGTATAGTGAAGTATTAGAATTATAAGCTGTATAACGGAGGTAGCACACATTCAACATATTTGCTCAATTTTCGAGGAATAGAAACAACTCTTTAGAAAGGAATTTAATGTAATATTTTCTAAAATATTTGAAAATTGAATTTTGGATAATTTTACCAAAAGAAGACTTTTATTTCTAGGATAATTTTATAAAAGTATTTCGGTATTTCACAATATATGTAGAATCGTATAAATAGAATGCAAAAAGTAGTAAATAGAATCGAATAATTTTGAAAATGTTTGTTTTAGACTGAACTTAGCTATGCTACTAGAACTTCCATATATCTGATTCTCCTAATCCAAACCAGAATATGACTATTCAATTATACCATTAGTGAAACTACACACTATACTTACTTCATACTAACTTATCCGCCCAGCTTCTTTAACTCTCTCTATGCCTAAACTTCGCTCTTTCTGCTGCCAACTCTACACCATACCCTACAAATCAATACACAGGGTATAGCGAATCAGTTACGAATGTTTCGATTGAATGAAAAACAGTGAGTTGTTTAATTTGTTAGCAGCTAGAGTGGGCAGGGGGTGGAGCTATTGGGGGTACTTAGAGCTGCCACACTTGTTGCCTTGTTGCTTGGCGACGCATTCACACGCTTGGCTAGAGCCAAGTTGAAGCCATTATATGAGCTATAGTTTTGGCTATATTAGCGCTCTACGGCTAAGCAGGCAATGCGATTGTCACGCTGTTCACCTTGCCGTCAGCTTGAGTCAGTCATGTGGCAGTTGTTGTTGCTGCTGCAACTGTTGCAAGTCAGTTGTCGCTGTGTATTGGGGTTTCGGGCGTCGTGCTCGGACGTGTTGGCTGCCAAATTAGCAGCAATTACATGTAATATCGGTTACACTTATTTGCATATTGATGCAATACTCGATCTCTGCTCTAATGGTGCTATAAATTTGCCTTTTTGCCACATGTTGCAGTTGCCAGTTGCCAGTTGTAGCTGTGGTTTCTGTATTTATTTAGTGCATGATTTAGAAGTGCAGCAGCAGCTCGACTGGCACCTGCCATGCGGCTTGACATTGTTTGCTCAGTGTCTAGACATTGGTAATGGTAACACACACACACACACACCACACACATAGATGCAGTTACTGTCTACTTGTCGGAAAAAAGTAGTCAAAGTGCCATTGATTTGCCAATTGTTGAATTGCTGCAATGAGACTACTCGACTTACACGCCGCAGCGAAGACTGCAAAGTGTTTGATAAGTGATTTCACTTGAGACTGGGCTTTAAAGATACTTTATCTAACAGATAGTTTGCTTACAAATGGCATTTAAAATGCTATGTAGAACAAGCTTAAGACCATGTGGCTTAAGCTTTTTATAATGCAGCACAAAGGTCTTAATAAAAACAGAGCTGAAGTGGATGGATTTATAGCTAGACTTGTTGGTATAGCTTCTGTGTATACTTATTAAGCAATCAATATTTAATTTGCCATTAAGATTCGTAGAATATATTGAAGTATGTTTAAGCCAGATGTGAAGCTTCTAGCTGCAAAATTGTCAGAGTTGAACAGAAATCCGTTTTATTATGTCAAAATGAATTAGATATAAAATAGAAAAATAGAAAAATTATACAAAAATTGCAGTCAAAATATTAGAAAAGTTTGAGCAAGAACATTGTCATAATATGTATACCCTGTATGTTAAAAACGAACATAAGGATCCATTGGTTTAACCATATTATGAGAAATTAATTTTGTGGCAATATTTTAAATTTTTCTAGCTAAAGATACAGACAGTTTCATAGTAATAGCTTTAGCCAAAGCAAACTTAGACATAAAATATAAAAACTGTATAAATTGCAGGCAAAATATTAGAATAGTTTAAGCAAGAACATAGTAATAACTTGAATACCCTGTATGTTAAAAACGAACATATACATGGGTCCATTAGTCTATCATTAGTATTACAAATTAGTTCTATGACAATATTATAAATATTTCTATCTAAAAATACAGACAGCTTCACACTACACGCTTTAGACTAAGCAAATTTAGACATAAAATACAAAAATTCTACAAAAATTGCAGTCAAAATATTATACAAAATTCAGTAAGAACATAGTCCTAAAATGCATAGCCTGTATGTATCCATTAGTTAAACATTATTATGACAAATTAATGCTGTGGCTATATTATAAATATTTCCAACTAAACTCCATACTAATAGCTTTGGCCAAAGCAAACCTTTCTGTTGGTTTCATAGTAGAAAAAACTGCAGAAAATTGTCGCTTCGTGTTCCCTAGGTATCATTTTTTTTCTCTGTTATAAAATCAAGTTGAAAACGTTTAAAGCCAGCTGCTGAATCGAGTGCTTGTAACATAAAAAGGCGTGTTCAATTAGCATGCTTCAAGCTCAATGCAAAACGGAGAAAAAAAACTGAAACTGAAACGAAAAAGTCGAAAAACAAGCGCAGAAAATTGAACATAACGTTTCAAAGGAAAAACATACGAAAAACAAGACTAAAGAAAACACAGTTGGAAAATTAGCGCAGCGCCAAGGCACGGCCCCCAAGACGACAGACGGACGGACGGACGGACGGACAGACGGACGGACTGACTGCACGGTGAGCTTGTTCAATTTAATTGAATTGCGAAGAGAGAAAAAATAAAATGAGACAGGCGAATGCGAATCAAAAAAAGAAAAAAGAGTCGACTACAATTTACGGCCGGAGTTTCAGTTCAAGTTAACATTATAATCGATCAAGGCAAAGCGAGGGGAAATCTTCTAGCCCCTGCACTCAATCAAAGACGGACAGACAGTGGGACACTGTGCAGTTCAATTCGGTTAATTGATACGCACAATCTATACAGTGGATATTGGTTCGTGCTGTACGTTATGACCCAGTAACAGAACAAGTGCAAATGCTGTAACGGAGGTTAATGTCGATAGGAAAAACTGTTATAGTGGAAATTGCCAGAGTTAAGGTGAGAGAAAGAGATCAAAGCACGCCTGGCTAAGCCGGTTTATCGATCGGAGTATAGAATGTTGTTATTGTTGTTATGTACATAGTATGTACATATTTTATAGCTGTAGTTTATCGTTTATCTGCGTGTCGCACGCAATTGTCGCATTTGCCTAGGCAAGTTTGTGTCCTAAGTCTTTCGTTTGACATTGAACAAATTTTTGACATTTAACGTTTGTGCTAATTTATGCCTGTAACTAACTATATATACTAACTATTTTCTTGTTTCTTATCGTTGCAGAATTAAATCAGCGAATGCCAATGGTAAGTGCAGGAAATTACTATTAATTAGTATGCATAGCTTGGCTAATACACGACTACTTAAGCCTCCGCTAATTGCTTATTAAAATGTGTTAGTTATTGATGCTGAAAAACAGCATTTCCATTCCCATATGACTCTCGACTCTGCTTCCGTTCGTCGTATCAATTAGTCAGTGTTGCTTTAATTAAGCAGAATCATCGTGAGGTGAAGTTCTTCTCCTCTTTTTGCTTTCGTTTCCATTTCCATTTTTAATTGCATAATGCTGCTGTATGCTATAGTATGTTGCATGCCACGTACAACAAGTGGCAACAATTTAATTTGTTTTCTCTTAACAAATTTTTGACGACATGAAGTGCACGTTCGTGCCACAAATCTCAGTTTGTGGCAACTGCAACTGAAACCGAAACTCAAATCTTGACTACGTTGACTACTACGTGCCTGCATCCGGAGATCCTCGACTGGAAATTTGTCTACAAATTAAGGCAAAGTCTAAACAATTGTCTTGCAGCTTTTGGCATTGGCCTTTTCCTTTTGGCCACGTTCGCAAATCGTGCTGGAAACTTTTTTCTTTCTGCCTGCTTTTGTCTGTTTTTGATTTAGTTGCTGCAGCAGAGGCTCTGTCCACAGTAGGCGAAATATTGACAACTTCCCTCTCTCTAGGTGTGTTGCGCCCTTCTTTGACGAACTCTCTCTTTTCATTTGTCGCCAATTTTACTGTCTCTCTGTCTGTCAGTCCGTCTGTCTGACATCGACATGCAGGACAAATTGTTGACGGCATTTAATGTCACAGCAGCCAATTAGCTGTCCCATGAAAATCTCCACTTGCTGTTGCTGTTGTTGTTTGTTTTTATTTGCCGTTGCTGTTGTTATTTGCAGTTCTCCACTCTTTTTGTTGTTTTTTTGTTTTTGGCACTGTAACTTTTTGTTCGAGCAGAGTTTTTCGTTGGTTTTTTCGGCTTGTGTACATTTCGTTGGCTGCTACGCACGGTTGCATGTTGCGAAAACAAAAAACAACAACCGAAAATACAAACAATCAACACAAATCGTTAAACTGTCAGCAGCTTTTAAAGCGCGCGATTATGTCGAAGTCTACGTCAGGCTGCAGCTTCAACCTCAGCCTCAGCCTCAACTTCAACGTCAACATCCACGCTCGACATGCGACGACAGGCGCCAGTTCTCCCTCCCCAAAAACAGTAAAGAGAAACACAAATAAGTAAAAAACAGAAACACAAAAATACACTTTTTTAAATGCCGCAGTGAAAATTGCTCGGTGCAGTTCGCCGAATTAAATTGATTAAGTGCTTTGCAGTAAATTAACTGCCAGTTGACTACAAGTTATAAACGAATGAAAATGAACAGAAATAAATTCGAGTAAATAAACATAAATATAAATATATCTAAATACATTGAAATAAATGAAAGAAAATCTGTATAAATTGAAATAAATATGTATATAAATTAATGGAAATAAATTCGAGTAAATATAAATATAATTTAATAGAAATAAATGACAGTAAATCTGTATGAATTGAAATAAATATGCATATATTATAATATATATGAATAGATAAGAATATATACATATAATAGTTATAAAATATATTCATATAAAGCGGAAAAACTTTACTGAATTAATATATACTTTATACGAAAACTTTACTAAAAACACCAACAAAATCTAAGCTCAAATATTAACAATAAAGTTGAATAATAAACTCTTTAAAATGGTTAGAATATACTACTTCAAACATAAATTTTAACAAAATTTACTACATAAATAACTAGCACAAAAAATGAAGAAATATAGTAAAGTAAAGTAAAGTAAACAAACTATCACACTTTCTTATGATAACATTTTTATTTCTGTATATAAAGCTGACTCTTTTTACAAGCTATCTATAAGATAATAAGTCGTTTATATAATGTGGAAATTTACAGGGGATTTATCATATATGGGAAACCTTTACAGGGTATTCCACACAAGAGAATATCTACATATATTTCATATATACAATCGGATAGCCTCTCCATCAGGCCAGAGCTTCATGTCTGCTGATAGAATTAGCAAACTTTAACTTTGAATTAAAGTCTTAACATAAACTGAAAGATAATGCTTAAGAGCTGATTACAATACTGTCAATAATCTCCATCATAAAGAACCTGTTAATAGCAGTATTTCAACAATTAAACAAAAGCTGATTTGCTGATTTACCTTTCACTACATGCACACACACTCAAGACTCCAGACTAATTAAACCTGCCTCAAGACAATACACAAATGATATTGCAACATTTAGCCAAAACTATGCGAATCGTTGAGATAAAAACCAGGTTGCAACATCAATTTGCAGTTGGTGTCAATTGCATGCGAAATTCTATGCAATTATCTTGAACGGCAGCTGCCGACAATTCCAATTCCACTTCCAATTCCAATTCCAATTGCTATGGCAATTGCAATCGTACAACGTGGCGTATGAGTAACAAACATTATTTTAATTATGCAAATAAAAAATAGAGAGATAGATAAAAATAAAAAACTTGAAATGTGACATTTTGCATGGACAAAAATGCATTCAAAAGCTAAATACGCTGACAGTGCTATTGGCATTATCTGTGCGACTATTAAGACTTCATTACACATGTCATATTTGCCATTTGCTTGCCACACACACAAACAGCGGAAAAAAAACGCTCGTTAATGCCTTTTTTCCATTTGTTGCATTAGTGTTGTTGCTGCTGTTGCTGTTGCTAGTGTGGTACATCAAGTTTTTAACTAAAAGCGGCTGCAAAATATTTTGTTAACAAAATTTTGCCGCTGGCGTTGCACGCAGATAAGCAGCATGAGATAAGGCCAGCAGCGGTAGCAGTTACAGCAGCAGTAACAGCAGCAACAGCAGCAAACATTTGCCACCAATGCACAGTGGTTGGAGGTTGATTTTTGTGCAACTAAATTTGAAGTATTTATAAAATGTTTAAAGAAGTAAAAAAATTAAGTAAACTGCTGATAAATTTTATACATTTTATTTTATAAATATTTAAAAATATTTTCATAAGTTATTCAACTTGCTAAAATGTAGTTAGTTATTATAATCATTCTGAAACATTTTAAAAAGTATTTGAAAAAATTTTTAAAAATATTTGTAAAGGTTTTTCATTTAGCTGAAGTTTAGTTTATTATTATCTCACATTTTCCAGCTGTTTGCCTCAGTGTACAGCGGCAAACAAAAAGCGTAAGTTCAATGCAATTGCTGCAGTAGCAGCAGCAACATCGTTAACACTGCACACAGACAAACGAAAAAAAAACAGCCATTAAAGCTAAGTCCGATGGCGAGAGTCGGGGAGTCTGGCAGTTGGCATCGACTCGCTGTGACATGCACAAAATGCATGTATATGAGCACCTACATACGATAAGCCTGGGTTAATAAACGCCAGGCCAAGAGACACAGTCACAGTCCGAGTTGGCATCGGCATCGTAGTACGTAAATCATAAGCATTAAAAGAGCTAGGCGACAACTGTGAAAATCAAATGAAATGAAATGAAATGACTGCATTATGCATGTGCATAACTTGGAAAATTGTCCACATAGTAGTCGTAGTAGTCGTAGTAGTAGCCTGGCATTGCGTATGCATAACGCTAATTAGTTGCAGCGCCTCGAGCTACCACAACACCAACTCCAACTCCAACTCCATTCCCAACTCCAACTCCATCGCCTTCTCTAATGAGAGTGAAAGGCTTTGTTGGTGTTAAAACCTGAGCATCATTAGCTCACTGGGATTGGGATTGGACTGGGGGATGGGTCGGAAACTGGTCTCTCCACTTGTCCCATTACTATGTGTAGTAGAACTTAAGGAATCTATAAAGATTCTTTAGGCGGATAAACACATATTGCCTTTAAATGGTTCAGTCTAATGAATAGCATAGTTTTATAGCCTCCTCTACCTCTATGACTAAGGAGTTAATGATCTTTTAAGAGCTATACTTATGATAGGTAGCCAATGAGTCAGGAAGTTCCACTCTTGAAAAATATAAACTACAAATTTATGACACAAAATTTACGCTTTTTCTTTAATAATTATAAACTTGCTAAGCATAGTTACTGCTATAAACGTTAACTGTTTTCTATTTATTGTTATTTTGCTTAAGTTTATTTCGCATTTATTTTCCTTTTACTGTAACTAATGATCCATAGCTCTAACTCTTTATGCTGAATGTCTACAAATTGCTCATGCTTTCTATAGCTAAACTTTTAGTACTATATCTCATGCTGTTCTGCTGGAACAGAGCTTGTTCTTTAGCCATAATTTTATGTTCCATGTCTAGAAATGACTTTTGCTTCCCTTTGCCTTTTTTCGCAGTTATAGAAAGCTAATTTTTAGTTTCTTTCTTAGTATTTTATTATTAGTTTCTTAACCAAAGTTCTAGAGGGAAATGTGTAGCATATTTTATAGATTTTATTATGATTATTTTTTTAAAATTATTGCGGGTTTTTTACAAAACTTTTGACTGCAGAAACTGATGCTGCATTACCTCATTTCTTATACTTTATTTTATATTTTATTTACATATATTTATATATTATTTATTATTAGTTTTTTAACCAAAGTTCTAGAGGTAAATGTTTAGTATATTTTATAGAATTTTATTATGATTATTTTTATAAAATGATTGCGGGTTTCTTACAAAAGTTCTGACTGCTGTAAATAATGCTGCACTACCTCAATTCCTTCATTTATTTTATATTTTACCATATCTTGGCTTACTTCATTCTACCCATAGCTTAATGATCTCACTGCTGAATGGCTGATGATATAGTGTGCCCAGGATTACGTATGAGCGGTACACACTGCCGTTGCACAATGAGAGATCACATGAGTTGATTATAAAGGATCTCACAGCATTTGCTTTTGGCATTTTGGCCCAATCGCTCGCCCGTTACCAATGCACCACAATTGGCTGGCTGGCTGGTTGGTTGGCTCGCTGACTGTGCGCAGCACCACTCGATGGTGGTGCTGGTGTTTCACAGTCGCAGTTGACAGCCGTTTAATTTACGCTTTGTTTGTTTTGTGTTGTTTGTTTGTTTGTTTTCGCTGTTTCGCTCTCAAATGAGGTGAATGTTTGATTTATCGCTCGATTATAACCCCAAATGTCATAGATATTTCTGCAGTGATTCCAATAGCAACTCCAATTCCAATTGGCTTTACCTTTAACCAAAATACCAATGTGTCTTACTCATATGTGTTTACCCCCTCCCTGCCTCTCTTACAGGTGGTCGCCCTCAGCCGTGGTGGTGCCGCAACAATCGCAATTCCGGCGGCCAGAATCGTTCACCCATCTCGATAAAACATTCAGCGGATAGCATACGTCGTCCCACCAGCAATTCCGGTGTCTGGACCTGGCTAGGCGGCAGTCGACGCTCCTCGGCGGGACCGGATCAGATTGGCCCACCATCCACATCGCCAGCCGAGAATCATTATACACACATGGATGATGCGTACAGTCCGGTGGGCGTCAGCGAAGCTCTCTATGCCGAGCTGGACCGGGAATCGGTGCGTTCAGCCAATCCGTCGTATCAGAATACGGCGTACAGTCAGTGTGGCGAGGTGAGTTCAAGGGAGAAGATATGTGGCTTTAAATATAAGGGTGAATCGGTTGAAATATATGTGAAACTGTAAGGCATAAATCAGGCTATGGTTATTAGGGTATGGAGTACGAATTATCATATCAATTGATAGCTAAATAACATCCAATTTGTTGCGCTTCAGAATGAATCGTTAATGTACTCCTACTTCATATCTTACACATACATTTCAAAGAGTTTATGCCTCCATCGTTCACTCCACTTTCATTTATTTCAATTATAATAACGCATGGCATTTCACCGCTTAATCTCTTACAGAAATACAATTTCCAAGCCCACGAGCAAGACATTCCCATGGTCGTCTCGTCAGCGCCGAGCAGCGCCTACTACTCGGATCTGTCGGTAACGGCAATGCCCGGCGGCGCCAGTGGCAGCAACCAAGGCGCCTATGAGATAGTTGGCCTAAATGTCATGTCACAGCCACTGCCCAATTGGGAGCATCATGGCGGCGGCAGTGGAGGCGGCGGCGGCGGCGGTGGCAATGGTATGGCCAACACCAGCTTGACGCCGGGCGATGCGGCCATGACGCAGCGACGCATGCCACGACTGGCGGCCATCAATGAGACGAGCACGAGCACAGTGCCCTCGGACTATGTTTGAGGAGATAAATTAAGAGATAATATGACTTTAAAAGAGAAATAACGAGCTTAAACATGTTAATGTAATACGTTGAAGAAAAAAGAAAAACAATCTATATATACATACATATAAATTATATATACATACAAATAGTTGTAGGAAATAATCTATTTATAACATAATTATGCTAGCTTAGAGTTAGCATAGTCTCGATTCGTGTCTTTGTTTGATTCAATGTCTGAATTGTAATATAGAATGCAACATATTTACATATACTTACAACAACAAGCATGATGTATTATATATCTAGTTTTTATATAGTGTTAAACAGCGATTTAATCGTGGGTGATATTTAGCCTAAAATATGCTATATTCTTATGTTCTATGTACTTTAACATTTTCTAAAAATGTGAGAATGAAGAGAGAGCCACAAATTAAAGCATTTTCGATCAGTTTTGAAATAGGCAACAGTTGAAAGTGGGAGGAATACTTAGTACAGAAACGACACCCAACAACAAAAACATAAACATATTTACAGCAAACATGAATTTAAGCTTACAGGAATGAAATGAAATGTATGTATCTATAAAGAAAACATATTTACAACGATTTTAAATGCAACAAAGTTAAAAGATATTTATAACACACACACACAGCATTATTATATACACATATATACTACTCTATATACAATATACTCTGTAATACAATCCAATTCAAAACTGGGC
This sequence comes from Liodrosophila aerea, assembly GCA_035045005.1. NCBI lineage: Eukaryota > Metazoa > Arthropoda > Insecta > Diptera > Drosophilidae > Liodrosophila > Liodrosophila aerea. Next base: position 1,053,886 of record JAWNNL010000805.1, on the reverse strand, counting down.
CTCAGCTCGCTGTCAACTCCAAGTAGCACCAAGCATCATATCATTTACATACATACTTACTACAGCATTAACTCGATATAATGAATACACACAATGAATCTTTTCCATATGAAATGCATTTACTTAGAGAAGAAATAAAAACAAAACGTACTGTATTTTAGATTTAGTTAGCAGCAATATGGCCAATGCTGTAATACAATTAAATATAATAATTTTTGTACATTTTTTGTTTTAGTTGGATGTGTGTTTACTGTGCGTCCAAAAAAATGAAGGAAAATTTGGTCAAAATTAGAAAATCCTTGATAACTTTGTTGTTTGAAGGATGATTAGGATGTCCTTTGGACAGATTGTAGTCCTTAGTAAGGCGCATTCGTTGACACCATGATCGTCAGGATCAAACAGGATATGGCGGAGTTATAAGGACTTTTCTATAAACAAAAAAGTCCTTTTAACTCAGCAGTCTAAAGGACCTTCGTCCTTTTGATAATGGATTATGGTTCTAGGACAAAAGCTGCACCTCTCTGCAAAAGGACATCATCCTAGCTCCTTAAATGGCCAAGATACGGCTATTTTTGTGTTTTTAGGACAAAAAGTGTGAGTCTACAGCTGTAAATTTTTGAAGACAAAAATAGCTGAGTCATGGAATGTTGTTTTAGTTGTTTTTGCTGTAGTTGTTGTTGTTGTAAAATGCCATATGCGGCTGGTTAATTTTACCCCCAAAAGTATGCAATGAAAACGCATCTGAAAAAATGAAGAAAAATTTGGCCAAATTTAGAAAATCCTTGATAACTCCGTTGTTTGAAGGACGATTTGGATGTCCTTTGGACAGATTGTAGTCCTTAGCAAGACGCTTTCGTAGACCCCATGATCGTCAGGATCAGACAGGATATGGCGGAGTTATAAGGACTTTTCTAAAAACAAAAAAGTCCTTTTAACTCGGCTGTTTGAAGGACCTTCGTCCTTTTGATCACAGTTTATGATTCTAGGATACAAGCTGCACCTGTGTGCAAAAGGACATCGTCCTAGCTCCTTAAATGGCCAGGATACGGCTGTTTTTGTGTTTTTAGGGTCAAATTTGCGACCCTTACCCTGCAAATTTTTGGTATGAAAATTGCATACAAAAATGCAAGTCATGGAGTGTTCTAGAATGTTCTGGATTGTTCAACAACTACAACAACAACTACAACTACTACAACAACAACTACTACTACTACAACAACAACATCTATACAACAACAAAAACGAATTTTTGATCGCAACCAAAAGTATGCTATACAATTTTTATACTCTGCGCGGTTAAATTTAAATTTTGAATGGAATTTCTGAGCCCCAAAAGTATGCTTCACAATTTTCTTACTCTGCGCGGTTTTATTTAAATTGCCTAGCAAACCAGCACAACCTAGGCTAATTTGGTTTTCTATCTATAATCATCGTTTAATCTGTGTATTTCCACAGATTTATGGCAATAAAACGAAGGCAAATTTGGTATTTTATTCTAGAAACTTCTTTTGTAGTACAAAATATCAGATTCATAGTTTCATAGCAGAGATTCAAAGCGCCTAAGACTACTACGTAATAATACTGAGCTATACTACACTTAAACCCTGTCGCTATGTATGCTCTTCCTCGTCCGGCGTATCACAAACATGTACAGCCACTGCTTCAATCTGAATTGTCTCCAACTCTTCAGCCGGACGCTTGTGTATTTTATAGTGCATACGCAACGCTGCCATTTGGCGGAAGTGTTTGCCACATTCCTCACATTCATGCGGCTTTTCGCCGGTGTGAATCAACTCGTGCTGTTTGCATACGGCTGCCTGGGTGAAGGTACGTTCGCAGTAGCTGCAGGCAAAGTTTCGTGCACGCTCGTGTGTGGTGCGCATATGCTTGTTGAGGTTGCTGGAGCTGTAGCACACCTTTGAGCAAAAGCGGCAACTATATGTACGCTCTAGTGTGTGATAGTTGAGATGTATCTTTAGCTCAGTTCTGGTGGTCTTCTGCACGCCACAGTAGGAGCAGGTATAGTTCTTAATGCCTGCGTGGCGCATCATGTGCACCTTTAGCAGCTGCCGACTGGAGAAACGACGCGCACAGTCGGCAGCCTCGCATGCGTAGGGCAACTCGGAATTTTTCCTATGCGTAAAGCGATGGTTTCTCAGTTGCGACATGGTATCGAATGATTTCCCACAGAACTCACAAATATGAGATCTGTGCTCCTTCCCCAGTTTGTGGCACTTGCGCATGTGTAGGGTTAGAGTGTTCTTGTGGCTATAGCCACGATCACAGCCAGGTTCGGTGCACGGATAAGGCATCTGTCCATGGCGCCGTTTATGTGTCTGGAAACGTTGCTCATTCAGGAACTGTGCAGCGCACAAATCACATTTGAAGACGGCTGTGGTATGTTGCTGTGAAATGGTATAATTAATGGAAAGTTATAAGAATTATCAAGTGAAGTTACCAGCTCCTCCTCATCTAATTCTTCATCGTCTTCCGCCATTTGTACGGGTGATATAGATTCCAAAATCTCGATTTCAGTGCGCACGATTTCTGTAGTAGCTACTTGTTGCTGCTCACATTTGGAGCGCCTACCACTTGGCCTTTTCCACTTGCCTTCTTTACAAGTTGGCTGAAAGTTGTCATCAACTTTTTCCTCATCACAATTGGCTAATAATTGCTTGCGCCACTTTGTGTCGGCTGCAATGCATCTGGCGCGAAACTCATACAGCAGCTCCAGCAGGTCATAGCACTGCTGGCATAGCTCGCTCGGCACACGCTCCTCCTCGGACACGGACAAATCTGTGCAGGTGACAAACTTGTGTGCTAATGTGGGTAATTTGCGCATATCGTAGCTGCCGATGGTGGCATCCAGATCACAAGTGCACACTCGACACCTGATTACAGAAGCCATTGATTACATCACAGTCAAATTATTGTAGAATATTATATTTTGTGTCGCAGTTTCCCACCAAAATTTATGACTTTATACTTTTCATCGTGGTTGCCAGACTTGGCATTTTTGCGCCAAAATTGGTGCTTTTATTTTGTGGTGGCGCAAAGGCATTTTTTAAATTGGTTTTACCTCGATAAGATTGCCCTAATCTGAAATTTAAATAAAATGTATTTGTAGTGTTAGTTTTGTTTCACTAGCCCAATTTTTCCATGAGTTTATGCACTTTCGCAATAAATAAAAGAGTCGAAAAATAATTTTGCACTCATCCACATGTAAATATTCTTAAAAATATTTAAAGTACTTGAAAAATACTTGTTATGTTACAGGTCGCCCCCTGCAATAGTTGTTTACGTTTAGGTACAAAGTTCATTAAAACGCAGTCTATAGATCCAACATGTTGAAAATCACGAATTACGGAGCGCGAAAACTTATATTAGATGCTTGCAAAACTCGACTATATGCAGCATCAGCAGCGGTGCCAAAAGCAAAAGTCCAAACCGAGGTGAAGAATGATCCAAAGAGGGAAAATGAATCTTTCATGGCCAACATATTTCGTGGCAATCTTGTTGCGAAACAAGTCTTCCCCTATCCAGATGTCCTGACGACGGAACAGAAGGAGACAGTAACCACCATGGTAGACCCCTTTCAGCGTTTCTTCACCGACGTGAATAACCCAGCACTGAGCGATGACAACTCGCGCACCGACGAACCTACCCTCAAGGCCCTTTGGGAACTGGGTGGAATGGGCATTCAGGTGCCAAACGATTATGGTGGTCTGGGCATGAATAACACCCAGTACGCTAGACTGTGCCAAATAGTTGGAGCCAATGACTTGGCCCTTGGCATAACCCTGGGTGCACATCAGAGTATCGGTTTCAAGGGCATCTTGCTCTACGGAACGCCAGCGCAGAAGGAGAAGTATCTGCCCAAGGTTGCAGGAGAAACGGTTTATGCTGCTTTTGCCCTCACTGAACCTAGCTCTGGATCCGACGCCAATTCCATTCGGTGCCGTGCCGTCAAGAGTGCTGATGGCAAACATTACGTTCTAAATGGTTCGAAAATTTGGATTTCAAACGGAGGAATTGCCGAAGTGCTGACAGTTTTTGCCCAAACCGAACAAATCGACAAGAAGACAGGAGAGAAGAAAGACAAGGTGACAGCATTTATTGTAGAACGGGCTTTCGGAGGCGTAACCAGCGGTCCACCCGAGAAGAAGATGGGCATCAAGGCTTCCAATACGACGGAGGTTTACTTTGAGGATGTGAAAATCCCCATTGAAAACGTGCTCGGCGAGGAGGGACAAGGCTTCAAGGTGGCTGTAAATATTCTTAACAATGGACGCTTTGGCATGGGTGCCACGTTGTCGGGCACAATGAAGAAGTGCATCGAAATTGCCACAGCCCATGCGAACAGTCGCACACAGTTCGGCCAGAAGATCAAGGAGTTCGGCACTATCCAGGATAAATTGGCTCAAATGAATATACTGCAGTATGCCACGGAGTCGATGGCGTTTATGATTTCGCAAAACATGGACTCGGACAGTCAGGACTTCCATCTGGAGGCCGCCATATCGAAGATATATTCATCGGAATGTGCGTGGCATGTCTGTGATGAGGCCATTCAAATTCTCGGCGGCATGGGATTCATGAAGGAAACTGGCCTGGAGCGTATCATGCGAGACTTGCGCATTTTCCGCATATTCGAGGGCACCAATGAAGTATTGCGTCTATTCGTCGCACTCTCCGGCATCCAATACGCCGGCAATCATCTGAAGGAACTACAGCGTGCCTTCAAAAATCCTGCGGCAAATCTTGGCCTAATATTTAAGGAGGCTTCCAGGCGTGCCACGACCACGATGGGTCTAGGTGGCACTGATCTGAGCGAACATGTGGTTCCTGAATTGAAGGAGTATGCCAAGAACGCAGCTGTTTGCATCGACCTCTTCGGCAAGACTACTGAGACGGTGCTAATGAAGTACAACAAGAACATAATCCACGAGCAGCTCGTTCTGAATCATCTGGCGAATGCTGCCATCGATATCTATGCCATGGTGGCTACGCTCTCTCGATCCTCGCGTGCCGTGAGGCTCAATCTACCCACTGCTGAGCACGAACTTAACCTAACCAAAGCCCTGTCCCTGCAGGGATCCGAACGAGTCATAGGACATCTGAAGAAGGCCGCTTCCGGCCAACTGCAAACCGAGAAGAAAGTGATTGCGACGATTGCACAAAAGGTCTGCCAGGAGGAGGGAGTGCACTCCACTGGTCCTCTGGAGTTCAATTGAATTTATCAATAAACTAAACTACGAGTCTTATGTATGAACAGTTAATAGTAGCAATTAAACCTTAAACGAACGAACGCCCATAGAAAATAATCATCTTTTCATGTCTAAATAGCTTCTTTTTGTCGAATGCTAAATAAAATGTTTTTAGAAAATTGTACGCTTCTTCTTCTTCTTCTTGTTCTGTCTGAAGCTCTTGAAAGATTAGAAAATAGATTAACACGCTAGGAAATGTGACTGAGCGAAGGTCGATGACTCGGACGTCATAAGAATTGCCACTAAAAATAAAAATTATAATAGATAGTGTTTCTCTGATTAGTTGTAGTGTGTGCTTGATAAAGCGGAAAATTCCATTTAAATTTTAAACTATTTGATTAAAGCTTAGTCATAAATCATTTAAATTATATTAATTACTATTTTAAATGAGACTGATAAGATCTGATTGAATCTGAATTATACGTAAATATAAATGTCGCATAGCGTGTGCTTACTGTAGCAACTACACGCTTGCTGACAATTAGAGAAAACTTTGCACTTTGTACCTACGAATTCTCTGACTACATTTTATACCCCTAAGAGCGTGTTGCATATTTGTATAATTATTCCGTACTTTATATTTAGCTTTAGTTAATATTTGGTTGCATTTTGAGATTAACTTTTACCTTTAACTAGAGTATGAACTAATCTTAGTCTACTAATTTAACTTAAACTGCGAGCTGCAGTTACTCACCGTCCCCTTAGAGATGGGCATGAAGATGTCTGGTCTTGAAACCCTTTACGACGCCAATCCAATTAACTATTAACTATCAACCGGCAGTGGATTATCTGCAGTCACTGCTTCACTTGTCGCACTATTCGCATTCCTTTCTTTCCGCTGTCGCTCATGAATCTTGCGATGTGTGCGTAGTGCTGCTGGTTGGGTGAAGCGTTTCCCACATTCCTCGCACTCGTGAGGCTTTTCGCCGGTGTGCGTCATCTCGTGGTATTTGCGCGTGTCCGGCTTGGCAAAGCTACGCTCGCAATAGCTGCAGGCATAATCTCTGGCTCGTTCGTGCACGGTGCGTATATGCATCTTGAGATTGCCGGAACTATTGCAGACCTTGCTGCAGAAGCGACATGGCCAAGTGCGCTCCAGTGTGTGGTAGTTCATGTGTATCTTTAGCTCATTGCGTGTCGTCTTGCGCATGCCACAGTAGGGACAATGGAAGTTCTTGATACCCGCATGGCGCAGCAGGTGCACCTTTAGTTTTTCTTTGCTGGAGAAACGTCGTGGACAATCAGACTCAGGGCACGCATGTGGTAACTCTGATTTATCCTTGTGTATGTAGCGATGATCGTTGAGCACAGCTCTTGAAGTGAACACCTTGCCGCAGAATTCACACACATGCGACTTGAGCTCTGGTCCCAGTTTGTGGCAGCGTCGCATGTGCATGCTCAGAGTGGGTTTGTGGCGATATCTTTTGTTACAATCCTCCTGCTTGCAGCTGTACCAGCAGCTGGTGCCGGAATGTTGCTTCAGGTGCTCCGACAGGCAGTGTAAGCGATTGAAGGATCTGTTGCAGCCGGAGGCAGTGCAGGGATATGGCGAAAGACCGTCGTGCTGACGTTGATGTGCAACCAGGCGATGCTCCACCAAGAATCGCATATCGCAAATATTACATTTCAGGTTAACTGAGGGAGAATCGACGCAGGTGATCTGCAAATTAGAGAATAGTCAGAGGTGGATTGAACCATAAGTTCTGTACTCACGTGTTCCTCAGTCTGTTTGGATAATTCATACTCAGCTTCTTCCATTATATTAGTTTCAGTATTCGATAACCTGCGTTTGCCTGACTCTTCCTCGCTCGCGTTGCAAGCCTCTAGGCGCCACTGTGCATCTGCCGCAATGCATTTGGCACGAAATGCATACAACTCTTCCAACTGATTGCAGCACTCCTGGCACAGCTCACTGGGCAACTGCTCCTCCTCGGCGACAGGCAAATCTGTACAGCTGACAAACTTGTGCTCTAGCTCTGGCAATTCCACCATGTTATAGCTGCTGTCTGCATCACTTAGTACACAAAAGCACACACGACACTTGCCTTGAGCCATTTCAGACATATATTATTTTAGTTTTAACAAATCATGTGCTCCACTGAGTAAACAAACAGTTTAATTGTTGATATGCCGTCCAATCAGCTGTGATATTTGTATCGATAAACGATAGGTCAATTGGAACCGCGGCTGGCATCGATAACACTAGGCAACAAAGTTTAACTTTTTAAAATGCAGCTCATCGATTTTTAACGAATTATTAAATTATTTTACTTACATTTATGTACTTCTATCTTATCAATAAATATTTGCGTTAAATTGTAAACATCTAATATTCATTAGCGCTGTATTCCGCTCCAAGTGTTCCGGCTTCAGCTGTTGCGCTGGAATTCGGTTCGTTGGTCTCCCGCACGTGGATCTTCCGATGCATACGCAGTGCTGCCTTTTGCCGGAAGTGTCTGCCACATTCCTCGCACTCGTGGGGCTTCTCTCCGGTGTGAATGAGCTCGTGCTGCCTACGTAGAACGGATGTGTTAAAGGCGCGATCACAGTAGGTGCAGGGAAAATTACGGGCCCGCTCGTGCACTGTACGCATGTGCAGGTTGAGATTACTGGAGCTGTTGCAGACCTTCGGACAGATACGGCAACAGTACGCACGCTCTAGCGTATGATGGTTGAGATGAATCTTTAGCTCAGTTCTGGTGGTCTTCTGTACACCGCAATAGGTGCAGCTGTAGTTCTTAATGCCCGCATGGCGCATCATGTGCACCTTGAGCAGCTGTTTGCTGGAGAAGCGTCTACCACATTCCGTGTCCTCGCACACATACGGCAGCTCTGATTTCTCCTTGTGTGTAAAACGATGATTCCTCAGTCTCCACATGGTGTCAAAGGTCTTGCCGCAGTACTCGCACACATGCGCCTTGTACTCTTTGCCCAGTTTGTGGCACTTCCTCATGTGTACGCTCAGGGTGTTCTTGTGGCTGTAGCCGCGATCACAGCCAGGCTCTGGGCAGGGATATGGCATGCTGCCATGTTGACGTTTGTGCGCACGCAGGCGATGCAGCTCCAGAAACTGTGTGGCGCAGATGTCGCACTTGTAGATGCCCTTCGAGTTGGACAACTCAGCTGAGGGCTAAATGCCTTAAGTTTAGTATAAGGGGACTGTGGTGATTCTATAGCCTACTTACCTGTTCAGCCGTCAACTCAGTGCTGGTCTCTGGCAGTTCTTGTGCGACAGCCTCCGCGTCTTTTGATTCCACCTCAGGCTCTGAACTGCTTACATCCTGCAGCTCATCTATCGCTTCTTCTTGCTCCGAAATATCCACAGAGTTCGTCAGGATTTCTGCTGCTGTAGTAGTCTTACTGTCTTCATCACAAAATGCTAGAATTTCCATGCGCCACCGCGTGTCGGAAACTATGCAGCGGGCACGAAATACATACATGCGATGCAGCTGGTCATGACACGTCTGGCACAGCTCACTGGGCAGACGTAACTCATCGTCCACTGTCAAATCCGTACAGGTCACAAATTTATGCGCCAGTTTAGGCAGTTTTCGCATGTCATAGGTGGTAGTAGAGGCAGCTAGGGAGCAAATGCAGATACGGCACTTTCCGGAAGTCGTCATCGAAAGTGTTGCAGCTGCAATAATCCTAAACTGATCCAAAATTAAATGGGCTGATTGCAACAGCTATATGTATAGTATTATATTGGAGCTTCAATCATTTCAGATTCCTTCAATTTTTTTATCAGCTGTTGAATGCCTACAAACAAATGGTTCGAAAGTAAAAGGTAGCGCAGCACACACACTTATTGCTCTGTTTGGCATGTTAGTGACGTCACGCATGCTAGAAATCGCTGAATGCACTCATTTCCAACCTTACATTTTCTTACACCTTGATTACAACTACTCCCACTTTGACATTTACCAACACTGCCACGAAAATTGTGGGTGGAAGATTCATAGACGTTTTCCTATTGTCGCATTAAAATCATGGAAAAATCACATGAAACGCATTATATTGAACTCTCCAGCAATTTTATACGCTTTGACGCCGTAAGTCAGCTGACAAATGTGTTCTTCGATGACTCCAATAAACAGGTGAGTACGAAACAATTTCTCAGAAAAGTTTCAAATATTTTCCATTGTTTTTCTAGATTTTCGCCGTACGCTCGGGTGGTGCAACGGGAGTGGTGGTCAAGGGCCCCGTTGAGGACACTGTGATATCGTTTTGCATGAGTGACCGTGGCGGTGCTATACGTTCCATTAAGTTCTCACCCGATAATCAAATTCTGGCCGTGCAACGCAAAGAAAATGTCGTGGAGTTTATTTGCTTTCAGGGCGAACAGCCGCTCTTGCAGGACATCATAACACATCAAGTGAAAACGCTTATCTATGGCTTCGTCTGGGTGCATAATCGTGAGTTGGCCTTGATATCCAATACTGGCGTGGAGATCTTTCAAATCGTACCCGAGAAGCGTCAGGTGCGCTCGATCAAAGCCTTGAGCATCAGCATCAAGTGGTTTGCCTGGTGCTGCGATGCCAATGTGGCACTGCTGTGCACCACAGAAGGCAACAGCCTGGTGCCGGTGATAGTCAAACAGAAGGTCATCACAAAGCTGCCCAAAGTGGACTGTAAGTTGCAGGCAATATAAAGCGAATTTCAACTTCAATCTCTACCAATTCCAGTAGGCACACCTGCGCGGGAGGTGCAGGAGAGCAAAGTGACGCTAGGTCGCGTGTATGGTGTCTTGGCCGTTCTCATTCTGCAATCTAACAACAGCACCGGCTTGATGGAGGTCGAAGTGCATCTTTTAAATGGCCCTGGCCTGGCACCACGCAAATGTCACGTGCTGCGCCTGAACCTAATCGGACGCTTTGCCATTAACACTGTGGACAACGTCATAGTGGTGCATCATCAGGCCACAGCCACATCACTGCTATTCGATATAGCGCTTAGTGGCGAAGTGATCAGTGGGATTATGTACCATGCACCCATAACGCCAGGACGTTCTATCAAACCATTTGGATTAAAGCTGCCTTCCCTCTCACCGGATGGTCAGATACTGCAGTGTGAGCTATGTAGGTAGCTTTAATTCCCTCTTTAGATCCGTATTAATCCACTCCTGCTTACAGATTCCACCCACTGGGTGCTGTTCCAGCCGAATATTGTGATTGATGCCAAACTGGGTTGCATGTGGTATCTGAATGTATGCGTGGAGCCACTCTGCCAGTTAATCCCGGATCGGCTACGGCTGACAGAGTTTCTGCTGCAACGCTGCACAGGCAAGCAGATGCTATTGAAGGTGGTGCAACAGCTGGTGGATGAAGAATTCAAGGGCACACAATTTACCCAGTTGGAGCTAATCTTTGACAGAATTAACAAGATTTATGCGTAAGTATAAGCTAATGTCTTTCGTAATATGTAAATATATTTATTGACCTTACCAACAGTTCCTGGGTGCAACTGGAGCTGCAGAATCAAACGGCACAGCCTTCCAATGTGAAAACTACCATGGTCAAAAACACGACACCACCCATAGTGCTCATCGAACAGTCGGACATGTCGCAAATACTACAACGCATTGCCGGACGATCTTATACAGAGTCGATACTAATGCTTTATCTGCAATCGCTGAGCAAGTACAACATTGCCGCCCAGGAGGAACTGAGTAAGCTGATCATCAAGGAGCTCATAAGCAATCGAAGCTTTGATACGCTGCGTCGCCTGGTCAGCTATTCCATGCTGCAGGAATCCAAGGCGATTGCTTGCTTTCTGCTGGCTCATTCCGACGGCAATACGGCCATATCACAAGTGGCCATCGATATGCTGGGTAAAATACAAGCACATGAGGTAAGCTTGGATGGTATTAAATGGAATACTCTATCTAATCATTTGCTATAGATTATTATAGAGGTGATGCTGGGCCAGGGCAAGGTGATTGATGCGCTGAGACTGGCCAAGAATTCATTGGGCGTGGACAAGGTGCCGGCGCGTAAATTTCTAGAGGCTGCATACAAGACTCAGGATGATCTAATCTTTCACAGCGTTTATAGGTTCTTTCAAATGCGCAATCTGCGACTGTATGAAACGCTGTCCTTTCCCAAAGGTGAGCTGAGGATTGTGATTCATTTTTGTAAAACTTTCAGTAAGAATTTCCTTCAACTTTTCAGCGGAACAATGCACGGAGTTCATACAGCATTATAACAACACTTTTCCTGCGGATAGCAGCATCAAGCTGCCGATTAGCTGAGTGAAATGTGAAAGAATTTGTGATTTAGATTTGTGGTTTGAGGTATTCGCACTTGAGTCTACAATATAGTTAAAGATTGTATATTATTATAGCGTAAATTGTGACATAGAACTAATTCTAAATTACAATTAAATAAATTTATATACCTAATCGTAAACAAAGCCACTTTACACTTTATATATTTAATTTATTATTGCATATATATAAATATTGTTCGAAGTACTGTTAAATTATTCAGTTTACTTTGATAAGTATAAGAATTTGCATAAATTTTGGAACGATTAGGAACTGCACAGATTCTTTCACATCTTTGCATCCGAAAAGCTATTTCTAATACTTGCGACAAACACATTTCTTTACCTTACGTACAAACGAATAATAGGAGGTCACAATGAATACATACCATGGCTTAAGGAATATACACAATATAGAGAGGCCTTTCCCGCCTAGGAGAAACGCCTGGGGGGTGCCTTTAGCTGGAGGATGCCCGGCTCCTGCTGGCTGTGACTATTTAACAAATGCTTACTGGGACATGGCAAATGTAGTGGCGATAGCAGTGGATCCAGTGCGTCTGTCTCGCTAGGCAGATCAGTGGCACACCGTGGACATTGCTTGAGTTCGGCTGTGGCTTCATTGAGGCAACGCTGATGCAGTGAGTGGCCGCAGGAGCCAAGCACAATAACCTGCGTCTGATCGTATAAACGCTGCCGGCAGAGCACACAACGCATGCTGGTCACCCAGAGACCACGTCGTGCCACGTATCGCTGCTCGGCAAATTCCGCATGCAAATCCTCGCATAGTTTCTCCGATTTGACACGCAATGCTTCTGTCTGTTGGCGTGAACTGATAAGCATGCTCATCAACAGATCCTTGATGTCACCAAAGCTGCTGGAGACATTGTGGGTGTTCATGATGAGCTGCACCAGGTTGTGCAGATCAATGTGCTGCGATGCCTCGTGCAGCATGGACTTGGTAATCGATTGCAGCTCCTGGTGTGGCAATATATACTGCAGCAGTGCGAACCAGCAGCGTTCCAGCTCCTTCTCAGGTAGAGTTCGTGCTGAGCGCGCCAGCAGTTCGGCAATATCTTTGGCTTCTTTCGACGCATCTTCCGCGTCCGCAGCACGCAGCAGTTCCATGGACAGGTCAAAGGCTTTCGCATAGCTCTCTTGTTGCTCGTAGAGGTAGATGACAGCACGCTGCAGCTCATGGCGCTCTACAATGGCAATGGCTTTGTCCAAGCGATAGCCCTTGCTGCCCTGCAGATATTCCAGCACTGCCTCCGGGGATTCCTGCTGGCAATATAGTTCCAGCAGCAGTTCCAACTGCATGGCTTGCATCTGCATATGTCTCGCATTAAGGCACTGCAGCAGGCGAAAGAGCAGCGGCTTTTGTTGACTGAGTTGCTCCAATAGTTCCTCAATCTTGTCGGGATAATGCAGCGCAATCAAACGCGTCGTCTCCTCTGGGTTTATCTCCAGCAACTGGGGCAAATGACACTGCAACTGCTCGTAAATGCAACGTTCCTGATCATGGACATGGCGCTCCATGTAGGCAAACATGGTTTCATGACGGGCTGGATTTTTGATGTAGCACTCGAGTATGTTGTCATACCGCTGCAGTTTGTCCAGCAGATACTCCACCACGCAGTAGCAGGCGGCACGTTCGGCCAGCTCCAATTGCTCCTCATCGCTGCTGATGTCCACAAGGCAATTGCTCGAGAGTAGCTCATGCCAGGCGCTCTCCCGTTCCGAATGCTGACGCGCACTTTCATGTGCAATCTGCTCCTGGGCCAGGTAGCTCAACACGCGCTCCAACAGCTGTTTATCCCGCGGCAAACACTGCGTAGAGATTTGCTGGGCAATAAAGTTCAAAAGACAACCAATCTCTGCCCACTGCAAAAGAAAAGTAGCTTTAGTTTCAGTTAGTTGAGTCTTCTATTAATCTTACCGTTGCATTCTCCGGCGTCATAATCTCCAGCAGCAGATAGATGATACGCTTGCGATGTGAGTAGCCCAGCTCATTGTTGAACTCTCGCTCCTGGAAGGCCAGCGAGATGACATTTAGCGTTTCCCTCGTATCAAATTTAAGTAGCGCACGCAGATATGGATACGGCAGCTCATCCACTGGACTGGCACTGGAATGCTGTGAGGTAAGACAGCGCAGCACATCGTGCTTCACCTGATGCACCTGCTCAGCGGGTATGTCGCCGCTGGGAAAACGACGACCTGCCAAGCAGCTGGATATGTACACCAAGAGGCAATTGCCCAGATCTGTTTGCTCGGGCGTCAGCAGTGGCAGCAGCTCCATCAACGATGCCGTGTAGTCATTCAAGGCGCAGGCATTAAGGTAGAGTTGCGCCTGATACAAGTGGTGGCGTTTGACTGCCTTAAGCACCTGATTCAGATCCAGGCACATCCAGTCAAGTTTCAGTATGAGCTGCTCCAACTTGGCCGGGGAATGTTGCAACCAGTAGTCGACAAGCGCTTGAGATATGACCGGATTTACGCTGTTTATGGTCTCTTGCTCAATGTGCTCCGATATGTGCTGCAGAAAGAGTTCCGTATTGTTATGCAGCCGCTCCCAGAGTTGTGTCCACAGTAGATCCAGTTCTCCCACTGTGATCAGGCAATTAACGATTGCACCAAGGCAATAATCTGGGGCACGGGCTGAATTGGCAATGTATTCTTTGAAGAGCATAATGATGCGCTCTTTGGCCTGTGCGCGTTTTCTGGGACGGTCCACCGAGGCTATGTAACCATCTAACGCCAGCTGACATGCCTCCTGCCAGCGATGATTCTTCACCTGTAAAAAGAAGGTATTAATAAGGATCCCAGACTTTAGTGCTTACTTACTAAATAGCTAATCCTTTCCGACCAGGTGCGTACTCCGATGATGTGCAACGAGCGTGCTCCAAGCACATAAAGCTGTGTACTGCGAGAGACCACAGAATTATAGCAGGCATTAGTGCCAGCCAAGGCAAAGGCAGGTGACACATTTCCGCCGGTAGCCAGACCCTTAAACTGTGCCGAGCCGTAGACCAAGCCCGCATTGGCCATATCCATGCACTCTAGCTCCCGGCTGGAACGCACATCCACCAGGTGAAGAATTTCCGATGTGTCCAACGACGCTACACACTTGGGTCCCAGCCAGTGGGCAGAGAGCAAACTACTATGCAGCTGCACATGACGCAGGTACAGCAGAGTGATTCGTCCATTGGCCACAAAGAGCTGATGAAAGAAGAGCTGATTGCCACGACCGACAACAATCACCGGATCCACGGAACGACTGGTATCCGCTGCCTGTATAAGCACCAGATGCCAGGCAAGTAGAGGCAGGCAATCGGGAGGTCCTTGTAAGGCATGGTATTTGATTACCCGCAGACGTGGACGCACTGTGACAATGAAGTATTTCGACAGCGTAGCCAAGGCCACAATGCAGTACTGGTCCAATTCGTGGCGTCCTTGCACATCCATAATTAGAGGCTCCACAGCGCAGACCTCGCCGCGTGCGCCAGAAAATAAGCACCTTGAACTGCAGCCCCTGATTCCCAGTTTCCGGGTGAAGCTCAGCGACCACACAGACCCTCCAGCATCGGCACAGAGTGCCAGCGATGAGCGTGAAGTCCATTTCACATGCAGCACACCCGTATTGGGCGTTATCACATCGAACAGTTCGCGTAGCACATCACCGGACTGGGTGTCTATCATTGTGACTAATCCTCTAGCGAAACCGGCTAGCAAACGTGTGGAATCGGCATTGAAAGCCAAACTGGAGACAGCTCCTTGTCCGTGTTTGTCCTGGTGTGCCCAACGCAGCGTTTGTGTGACATCAAAGTTGAGTATGTGCCCGTGTGAGGTGCCAATGGCTATGTATGCTGCCACGGCGCATGCACTGGCCGCTCCTGCATTGACCCTATCGGCGGCCGATGATAATTGTGCTGAAATACCATGCAGAAGAGTGTACCGCATGATAGAGCCAGAGCCACCACCGCCACGCCCATCGGCGCGCACACCACAATCTTCTCCAATTGAAGGCGTTGGCGTTGCCCGCGGCACCGGCACTCCCAGCTCCGAGGCCACATCGGAGTCGGCTTCGAATTCGCTGAGTACCGTCTCCAGTGTGGGCAGTACATCCGTGGGCGGTATGGCATACTCCACATCATCCAGCTGCGGGAATACGATAAAGTTTTCATCGTTTTTATTTTGTTGTTTTACTCACATCTTCGAACTCGAAATCCAATTGCAAACTGTCCGTAGAGCCACGTTCCGATTCCAGCAACGATTGCAGCGAAGGCGCCTTTAACTCGGCCATGCTGCTGCAGAGTCCTGATGTATTATTATTCTTGTAAAGCTAATTTTATAATTTTCTTAATTTTTATCAATGAACGCCCACATTGTATCGATAACAAACACAATTCTGACTAGAATTATCGATGAACGGCACTTTAACCCACTGTTACCACTCGACAATTAAAAACTGTGCCAAAAATAAATAAGAAAATGGGTTATAAAATATTAATACATTAAAGAAGAAGAATCAATGCCCCGCTTAAATCACTTCCGGTTCGCAAGCGAACTCAAGCATATCAGCATACGCGTTGATCTCAGATCGGAAAGTTGTATTCAAATCGTTAACAGAGTGCAATTCGCTTAACAGAGGCAACCAATGATTCTTTTTGGCGCGTAAAAAGTGTAATCTAATAAAATGTGCCTAATTATAGTGTGTTAAGCTTATTGTGTTCCCAACCGAAGAATATTTCACCAATGATATTGTATATATTTTAAAAGAAACTGATTATAACTCAAGTTAAAGGCAATCTTATTGATGTAAAGTTCAATTTAAGGGGCCCATCCACAGTAGAACATGTTGGCCGAGCATGTTGTGCGCCAACACAAAAAAGAGCCAATTTTGCCGCAATAACGCCAAGTGTGGCAACTGTCGTTCTCGGGCTCTCTCTTTGTGCGCTTTTCGTTGCTTCACCAGTTTCATTTTAACCTTTACCGTGGCCAGTCGTATTGGTGCACGCGCGCTTATTATTCGTGGACAAACATTAAATTTAATTAAATGCATAACTTACTAATGGAATTGTGCGTAAAACAACAATAATAATTGGTGCCCAAGGGCGAGCATATCACAGTGATCGGTGCGTGAATGCTGCACCCGGAAGAAGATGAACCAACAACGCGCGTTGCGTGCGACCGTGGAAATTTCGATTTTTGCATAAGTCGCGTTTCGTCTTTATTAGGAAAAGCGCGAGACGCTGCTGAAATCAAATGCAACAGCAGCAATAATTAATTTCGTTACCGTAATTACAGCGATTTATAAATAAATTTGTTTAGTTTGGTGAATTGTTTGTAATTTCTGCATTTGCTTTGTTGCCTGTTGTTTGTTTGTGTTTTTGGCTCTCTCACACTTGCTGTGTGCGTCCTCTCTCTCTCTCGCTGCTCGTACGCGCGTCATTCATGTGTTGGTGTGCCGTGACGTAAACAAACGCAAAAATAAAATAAGAAAATCGAGAAGAGATTCTATGCAAACATTTTACGAAAAAATGCCAACAACAACAGTAGCAGCAACAGCAACAATAGCGGAGCCGCATGCCGATGTCGTTTCACGTGCCAAATACATTACAACAAGAAAATTGCGATAACTTTTTGCGTCGTCCGCTTTGTGCAGCTCATTCGCTGCAAGGCCAGCTGAGCGCAACACGTTTGTGTTTTGTTGTTGCTGCATGCGTAGGCGTCGACTGCAGCAGAGAAATGCATTGATACGTTCACACAGACATACGAGTGCGACAGGTAAGCAAATAAACTCACACACCCACACACACATCCATTCTTATACACGCATCATAATTGTGTTTCTTTGGGCCGACGGGTGTCAGAATTTACATAGTTAATTATTTCAACCAGCAAACTTATCAATTAGTAAACCAAAGAGCGGCGCCTTTGCAGGTAAATTTCCATCCGCAACACACACACACACACACACACACACACACACACACACACGTAGAGCGAAGTGCACGCATACAAGTGTAAAACTCACGATGTTGCAGTCTCGTTTTACGTTTGTTGAGATAAGACGACACACAACAACAACAACAATGGCAATAACAAGCGCTACAACAACGACAATCAGAGCGACAATAACATCAAAAGCAAAGCACGTTAATGACATTTCTGGAGCATTTTAACACACGGCCAGAGTTACGACTGTTGCCGCCTTCTCTTGAGCTTCACTCGGCTCTCGCTGAACGCTGTTGGCTTCAGTCCATCCTCTTATGCTAGTTTTTCCACATTTTTGTACCCTTTCCTGTGGCGGGTTATCACGCTTAGCCTAATTGATTAGTTACACCTGTAGTTTAGCAGTAATAATATTGATATTGCTGTAATTATAAATAAATATTATAATGTGAAATATTAACTGGCATTTTTTTTCAATTTATATGGAGTATTACGGTGAATTACAGAACGCTATCAGTTACGTTACGCTGCGTTACGTAAGAATACTATCAGTAAAAGCAAAGCAATAATTTACCGTTGATTGATATTCTTTCGCTCTTTTGCATTCTTTCTATGGTTTGTTGTTCTTGCAGAGAGGAATGCAATTTCATGCTCTTATTTATATAAATGCTTAAGAGAAATGTAATTTAGAAATGAGCTTAATTTTTGTGGTAACAGAAGAAGCGAGAGTCCCCTCCTCCTTCACTTCACGCAAGTCGTTCAAAGGGGCATAAGATCTTACAGCGTGGGAGGCAATGTCCGGTCAAAGCATTTTATTACATATTTTAATAGAAAGTAGATAGGTTTTCCTTTGATTTTCTTCTGTTTCATTTGCTCTATAATCTACTGTTTAATATTTTATTTCTAATTATTCTTTTATTCCAGCCATACTCTTTAGCGCATGCGATAGTCGTTGCATTTGATTGGCGTTCTAATAATTTTTTCTGTTGATCATTGCTGCTTTCGTTTTGCGCTCCTTTTTGGTTTTGGCTTTGGTGTGCGCTTTGCTTTTCATTTGTCTTTCATGGTCACTAAATTTATTGGTCAACATTTTATCTTTTGGTGTCCGGCACCCACGCGGCGACGTCGACGGCAACGGCGACGGCGACATCGACTCCTTCAACTAGTTTTTGGGGTCTCTCTGTGTTGCTGTTGTTGTTGTTGTTGCTTGCCTCCGCTGTGCTTTTCCTCCGCCCACATGTAAATTTAACGCTTCAACGCGCTGGGCTCTTGGCGACCGGTTCGGTGTGGTTCAGTTGGCGTTCCGTTCTCTAGTTTCAATAGATGCTAGATGGCGATGGCGATGGCGATGGCGATGGCCGATATCCGAAAATGTTTTTCCGTAAACGTGGTCAACAAGCACATAAATTATTAGGGCCAGGGCACAGGCCAGGCATAAAAGAAAACCAAATGTATATGTGTATTATGAATTATGGGCATTTTCCGTTAGTTTTTCAGTATCATAAAACGGAGGAAAAAATATCTTAATTTCAATAAACAACGCCCCGACCAAGGCGTAATAGCATTTCTCTCATCTGCTCGTAATAATTTCGATTCCAAATATTATTTCTCATTTTTATGTTTATCTTTTGGTCAATTTGTTTATCTGATGTGTATCGCTTTGTGATCCAGCGATTGCATTGAAACAAATTTGCAATTGTGGGCACTGGACCTTAACCCATTGTTGGCCACATGATAAACGAATGCCTGGTTAATAAATCAAAGGCTACAGGCTACGTGTCCAGTGTGTCCTGTCTGTAAGGAGGCAAAACGTACTCATGGCAATGTCGAAAAGTTGTACTGCCCTTGCCTCAAGTAGAAACAGTAGTCGCTCGCCTCTGTGGCATGCAACCTGATTGGCTTGCCACTCGACACACACACACACACACAAGCACACTCATACACAGGATACTCGTAATTCATATGCCTTGTAGATTTATGAAGTGCCCAGGCAAAACTTCAGCTTCATTCAGCTTGTGGGCGTGCTGCTTTACCGGGGGTAAATACTACTATTATTATAGGGTATAGCATGGAGTAGAGTGGAGGGCAGTAAGTGGGGGGGGGGGGGGGAGAGTGGGTCCTGCTTGTGCTTAGAGTATATGCTACTCGTACATCCTGTGTGCATCCTGGGCATCCTGTGTGTGTGCTGCTGCTGCAACAACAACGCCTGCCTTTGGCACTCTAATGATTTTTTATTGTTGTCGCTTAAGTGGCCCATTGTACAGCTGGCAACATATGGTCACCCCCCAGTCCTACCCCCTTTGCCACTTCACCCGTTAAGCTGCTTCAACTGCTGCTGCTGCTGCTTGTGGCATCTAGCAATTGACTTGCAACTTGTCCAAATTGCTTTTTATTTCGCTGCTTCCGATAACATTTCTAATTATATTCCACTGATTAGAGACAAATTTCGAAGCCAGCAGGGAATCGCAGAGATAACGAGAGAACTGGGCATTACCTATCGCCAGCGAGGGATTAAAGTTCTGCTGGACATTGGCTAAGATTATTCGACTATAATAAAAAGTTTCATTCAACTTTATTGGGGGCTTAGTTCAGCTCGAGTTTTGAGCTTGACTTGAGCTGCTCTCTGTCAAAGCTCGCAGTACTTTACAACTCGGTTTAATAGCTAAAGATTACGCTAGAGATGTGGATGTTTAGGTTTTTCTATATAAATGAAACATCATAAATTCTATAAAAATAACAATAATTAATTGTGTACTATTCATTACTTATTCTTGCTATTCATTTCTCTTTAGTCGAGTCGCTAGCTTGTCTAAGTGTGCACACTTATCACAGACACTTAATTAGAATTTGAGAATTTGAAATTTTAATGAGCACTTGCCACTGTTTTTTGTCATACTCTATTAGTAGTTATTCATTTCTTTTGTTTGATAAGTAAACAAGAGTTAGAACACGTTTTGTTCGTCATGTTTCTATACTGCGATTGATGCCTGTACTCTCGGCTAGCTACAGCAGTTGTATGCATAATTAAACACTCATTAGCATGTGTAATTAAATTAGCATTAAATCAATTAGTTTGGCAAATTAAAGTTCAATTTTCATGCTACTTTTGCAAGTAATTTAAAGGTGTATGATTGATAGAGAATTGATTGAATTTCAAGCGAACTTTCCGTCTGCTATAATGATGTATAATTTTCATGGTGTTGCTCTCGTTATTCCCTTCTTCTTTTCATCCGTTTCCTTTTGTGGCAAAAGATTGCCTTTGTCTGCTGGAAAATGCATTCAGCTTAGTCATTATAATGCTCGCTTCCCTCTTGTATCAAAAGTATAGTGATACAGAGAGGGGGAGGCGGGGCGGATAGTAAACTGGTTCTCAGAGTCGTCTCTAGCATAAGAAGTAACTCAAGTAGCTCAGTTGCTGTTTGAGTTGCAGCTTTATGCTGTTTATTATGATCTGTTGGCGCAACAAAAGACAAAAGCAAAGTAGCAAAATACAAATAGAATGAAATACTCAAAACAAAATGACAAATAAGCTGCCAGCTAAGCGGCGCCAGGACTTTAGACAGTGTCGTAGAGGCAGTCCAAAGTGGGAGAGGGGGGACAGCTTACTAAGCTAAGCGCTTTACTTGATTAGAGTCTAGCTGGGGCGTAACCTGTTCTAACCTCACCTTACCCTGAGATCCCGCTTATGCAGCGTGCAAAACTATCCGGGGGAGGGGGCAAAGGGGTGTTGCCATTGATTCAATTCACATAAAACTTATTGCCATGGCCCAGCTAATTAGCAGAAGCCACAGATTTTGGCAAGTGTGCTGCTGCTGAGAGGGGGCAGGGGGGAGGGGAGAGCTGTAGAATCTGGTTGAATTTGGTTCGGTTCGATGCTAATGACTGTGCTAATAATTGCTTTGTTGTGGCTTGTGTTATTACTCCCTTTTGTTGTTGTGCCAGCTGTGTGTATTTGCTCTGCTCTCATTTGGGACTTTTTTCGGATTCACCGCTTTATGGTGCGGGCTGTCAAACAATAGAGCTGCCTCTGCACAATGGGGATACTCCTTTTCTAAAGCCTTTTATTGATGGGGTTTTGGCAGTTGAAGAAGCAGCTCAAGAGTTTTCATGTCAATGGAGTTTTAAGTGTGTTATATAAGAATTTTATAAAGGATGTGGAATATTGATCCCTCTGAGTTGCAGTCTGATTCGAGGAATTTAGTTCTATATATATCAATCTATAATAAAGATAGTATATAGATAGTAAGTACAGACATACATACAACAGAGTAAGCTCTACATCGTCAAACTTTAACATATCTTTTGAATAGGTTCGTTTTATCTATCTGTCTGTCATTTAAGATATCACTGATCAGTGGTCATAACAATACTCAAAAGTCTGCCAAGATTTCTGCTTTTATTTATAGGTTCTGTGTTGATTGATAGCTCTCGACTGTAGTCTTATTGAATTACTCTATGATCAAACCTTTAAATCTGTCCCTATTAAATTACATTAAATTCAAACTCACTTTAAGCTCACAATTTTACGGTTTTAGCATTATCATAATCTGTTACATTTATCTACATTTTGCTGAGTGTACGAGCACACTCTGCTGCACACTAAACTCTAGTAAATGTGCCACTCTCTCTACAGGCAAATCACATTTAACTGCCTAAGCTTTAAGCTACACGCTTTGTTCTATACTTTTAAACACTAAATTGTTAAAAAAGTGTTCATTTTATATATTTACTTTATATATATAGTATACTATAGTATACCACTATTTTCTCATCTAGCTAAAAACACATGATAAAATGCTTTATATCCATCATGGCCAGTGTGCGCGGCGCTGTTCAGCTGTTGCAGCTGCAGATAATGCGATAGCTCTGCCTTTCTTTTTTATAGTATATCTGTATTGTGTGTGTGTGTGTGTGTGTGTGTGGATATCCTGGCAAAAGGCAGCTTTACAGTCCATTGATGACCAAAAACTGTCCAGGCTGTCTGTCTGCCCCGTCGCTGTGTCCCGTGCAGCGCTTTACAAATTGACTTTATGGCGTCGTGTGCATTTGAGCATTTTTACACCCACTCCGCTGCCCCTTCCCCCCCTTTTCGCTTACTCCTCACTCTAGCAGTTTAGCAGCTAAAACGGCGACACATAAATGAACAGTAAAAGGAGGGCGGGAGGTGGGGCAAGAGTGAGTGAACACTGTGAGTGGAGCTTGTGGCACGTCACGCACACTTTTTGCCTTTTATGCTGTGTGTGTGTGTGTGTGAGTGTGTGTATTGCATGTAACTTGTGTCAAAAGGCGACAACTAAATGCCTGTACAGTCAGCGGACTCTGACACGCCCAACGAGCAACGCCCACCACCCACTATCCTACCGCCAGGACTTCACTCTGCTTGCAACAGAATGTTGCAATTTAGCTATTTTACAATTTGATTTGTTGCCACACAGAGCCCCAGCTTAGAATTTTATAATTAAAAGCGTAATTATTCCCTTTTTTTGCCGCCAAACAAATTGATTTGAGGTTTTGGCGGCACCGCAGCGCTGCTCAAACTGTGCCATAATTTACAGCAAAAAGCGGAGCACATAAATAAATGTACAAAATGCATAAATAAAATTGCAGGCAGCATAAACATAATGCCGCACAGCGGGAGAGCGGGAGAACGTGAGAAAGAGAGTAGGGAGAGAGTGAGAATGGGAGAGAGACTAGCGTAAAGTTGTGGATTGGGTAGATGTAGGGGATTTGGGGCGCTTAAGCGCCGGAACAAAGCAATCAGCAGCCCCCATGCGTGGCGCAGTTGCCGCAAAGAGAGCGAAGCAAAAAAACGACACAGCATAAAACATAAAAAATAAAATAAATATAAAAAATAACAAATATTACGCTTAAAAATTATTCACAGAAAAAATGGTAAAAATGTTGTGCGCATATGTAAAATAATAAACTAAAAGAAAAGACAAAAGCAGCAGCAGCTGTGGTAAACTTTGACCACGCCTCCCCTCCCCCCTCCCACACTAGCTCGTGCAGGCGGCTTAGCTGAGAGCATTTATTTCATTTTTATGCCAGCGTACAAATTTTGTGAACAACCACAACAACAACACAAAGAGACACACACGCACACACACACACATACATTAGAGTGCTGCGAGTGTTAAGGAAAACTAGATGAAAAGCTTCGCATGGGGTGGCGGGGGGTGCTGGGCGGTAAAGCGCAGCGCGTAAAAATTCAAGTTGAAAAATGTGTGCGAAAAGCGGCCAAAGCTGGGGCGCATCCTGTGGCCAGCTGTGGTATGCGACCGCGTGTGTGTGTGAGTGTGTGTGTGTGTGGAAACAACAACAACAAACTGAACAACAGTAACTAAAGCGGAAACAAGTGCAGAGAGAAGCGCAGTGAGAGGCCGAGGCTAAAGCAGACGCAGCTGGGAAAATCGTCAAAAATGTTGCTAAAGATTTGAAACGTTTTAAATGCGAGAAGCAAAACGAAAACGAAATGCAGGCAGCAGAGGGGGAGAGGAGTGTGAGAGGAATAAGGAAGAGTAGGGCACTGTACACTGGGCTAGAGAGCAAAAGGTTTGACTACAAATGAAGAGTAAAAAGAAAATAATACTTGGTGATCTTTCTAAAGATAGATTTGGTGAATACCGAAAAATAATATGAAAATAAAATGGCAAATTTAAACTCAATATTTTGATGAGTTTAAATTGTTAAATACAGAAATTGGCATCCAAAATGTAGGTAAATTTATTACCGATGCTGTAGATAGCAGAAAAGTTTCTAGAGCAATAAATATGCAGCCAAAATATTCCCCTCTAAAACTATTCCTGATGGAACAATATTAAATTGCTTATTGGACCTATAGATATTAGATATCAGAGAGCTTTTTCAGACTACTTCACTCAAATTGTTGCCAATGTTTCAAGCACTTCAGCCCAGTGTGAGGCAGAGAAACCTAGAGGAGTCGGCAGCAGCAGAAGATGCAGAGCATAGCACATGTACTAAGGCAGACTGTGTTGTAGATCGTATTGCAAACACACACACTCGCACACTCACACACACACACACACACACAGTGGCAGCTGTAATTGAGAACAAAGATTACGAGCTACAAAAAACATAAAAGCTCATAATACCACACAGTACACAGTACACAGTACACAGTGTACAGCAGAAGAGTAACAGCAAAAATTTAAATGGCAATTTGTGCGCGTAACATAAACCACTGGCACTGCGAACCGGTTCGCTGTAAATGCAACTCCACTTCGTTAGTTGTAAATTGGTTTCACAAGTAACTAAACTCTGCAACAATTAATGGCTTTGTTTACTTTAGCAAATAAATTTTGCAGCAAATAGAGTTGTTTTAAAGAATGAAGACAGAGTTTGAGGAGAAGAATATTGTTTAATTTTTAGATAATATACTAATACTGATGATCAGTTAGCCGCGTTTCTGTGTTGAATCTGAATTAGAATTATATATAAGTATTTTATTTATTAGTATGAAACAGAATATTTAACTGTTGCTCAGCTGAAATTTGTAGCAGGTCAGCTAGATAATAGCTCTAACAAAGCCTACTACTGGCGAGCATTTCCCCTAATATGTACTAGGTTGGTCACACTCAACTGATTCGGCATAACCACTGTTAAGACTCTGTTAAAGTACACATTCGGTTATTAAACATTCTGCAGCAGTAAAGACTCTGTTAAAGTACACATTCTGTTAATTAACATTCTGCATGAGCAGTCTTGATTGTACATACATCGAACTTAACTACTTCGTTTCGTTTTGCCTCTCACAAATTATAGTTATAGGTTATAATACAGAGTGACGCACTAGATAAACCGAGGAGCTAAATCAAATACGTGTTTATTGAATGAGCGATAGAAGAGAAGTGAGCGAGATACGTAAACTCTGTTACGCATACGCCTTACGTTAACAGTACAGACTTATAACATACATATAAGTACCTCATTTGGTACTGTCAACCAGTGTTGCCATTTGCAAAATAATATTCAAACTTATTACTATCAACTTATTACTTTCAACATCATTTTTATTAAAATATTAATAATTTTTACTCTTGCTGAATATACTTTAGAATCTAAATTAATTCTTTATTTTTCTCTTTATTTTCAGGTACGAATTTTAAACTTATGTTTACTCTATTACGGCCTCTATTTATTATTTAAGTCTTTAATAGTATATGCATTCTATTATTATGAATCGCTTGCTAACAGTATACTAAACTCAAAGTATAAATTTAATTTCATGCAGTTTAAATATTTCACGTTATTAACAACAAACAAATGCTGTTTTATTTACATAAATGCCTTGGATATTTTTAAAATTCACACACTTTATGCGAAATTGCTGTAATTTATTTAGTCGTTTCAGCGTTTAAATTTAACGTGATTTATTTAGCTTAAATGTTACATTTATAACTGAGGCTGTAGGCTTTTGTTTCGCACATTTATCAGATTTTCTGTATGGGAGGAAATTACATTTTTGCGAGCCAACGCACTTGTTCCTCGTGTTGTTATCACTCTGGTCCGACTCCTCGACTCAGTGCTCGTTCCCTTTTTGCATTTTGTTGTTAATTGCATTCACATTTGAAATGGCAAAAGAGAGATCACAATCATTTACCATACGCGTGCCTCAATTCGAAAAGCTCCCCTGGGGATTGTTTGTGTTAGGTATGCTGCCCCTCCCACCTCTCTCTCCACTCCCTCTCTGACTCTCTACACCTTTCCTCCTATGAGTGTGTGTATGACCCACGTAGCTACCCAATTGGATTTGTCCCTTTTTAAAACGCATTGACTCGTTTTAAGTGTAATAGAGTTGCCTGCCAGGCACACACACACACACACTTGCTCACACACACACTCGCACACACATTTGGCTATGCAAATGAGTGGTATACAAAACCAATGGCAATCATCGAACTCAGGGCCGTCTACAAGCCATTAGGGGCAGTGGGCACTTTAATGGGAGGGGCTCTAATTATCACAGCTTCGATTTAGGCTAATATAAAGAAGATATGGAATCTTTTAACTGTTAGGTTGGCTATGAATTTGCAGTTGAAATCAGCTTATGATTGTTCAAACATATTCTGGCGCCCCCTTGATCGTGCGCTCCTGGAATCTAGCACTGATTGGACTCTACACACCCAGCCACACACACACACTCACACACGCTTACACATGGCAGAATTTACAACAATAAAAAGCGATTTAACACACAAAAGGATTTGAACCCGAAACTGCAATGCGACAGGAGAGCAGAAGGCTTGCACAGGATCTGTGCGAGAGACATAAGGGAATACGGCACAAGAGGAAGAGCAGGAAAATGGAAGTAGGGGGAAAGAACACAATAGCTGGACAAGCCAAATTTTGTGCTGCAGCTGATAGATTGTAATCCTGGTGCTGCCGTTGCTCTTTGACTGCTTTCAATTGGCTCCGCCTGCTGGGATGTCAGGGGAGGAGCCCAGAGGGAGGAGGTGCGGAGGGAGCAGACAGAGGGCAGGACCAAAAGCATGGCCTTGTGTGCGTGTTAATTTAGTTTTGTTGTCAACGAGGCAGGACTGCCAAAAACAATTGAAACAATAACAAGACAAGTGAGCTAAGGGCTGGCAGGAGGGAGTAGGGAGTGGGAGGGGGGAAACCCTCTGTAATGGAGAGATTATTTTAACTCATGCCAAGTTGCATTAATTTGCCATCAAGCAGACACATTTAACATGCTTGTGGAACCACAAAATGTGTTTAGCTGCTGTTTGATTAATTGCCAAGGCCGTGCGTTGCCAGACTGTCACTTTATATTACGATCTGGCAACGCCAGGGGTTGCCGCCTTTTGACTTATGGGCAAAGACAGCGCTCGTATGTACGTCGACTATTTCGTTAACAATAAATAACGCTTGAGACAGCGCCAAGGGCTTTTGTTTTTGGCTCAGGCGAACACTCGAGTGGCCCGTGTGCCGTTTGCCTTTGCCTTTGCCGTTGCCTTTGGCTTTTGCCTTTGATCTGGTGCGCAAGGAAAACGTGCGAAAACGGTTAACAAAGTCAGACAGGGCACAACCCTCAACAGCCACAACAACAACAACAAGAACCTTCCTTCTCCTGGCAGATTGATGGCCTCGTAGCTCGTCCTTACTGCCGACTTGTTTGCCTTTCATAATGAATGCGGCTTGGTGGCAAAGGCAAAGGCAGCTAAAGGAAGCACAAATAAGCCAAAGCCAACGCCACAGACACAAGCAAAACAGGATGTGTCTATATGTGTACATAAGTACATATACTATATATATATGTATGTGTGTGTGTAACACATGCATATGTGTGTTCACTACATTATGTTGGCAACCCCCAAGTACTACTATATGCCAGCTACCCCCACTCGCAGGTTATTGATCAAATATCGCCTGTCATTGGCAGTGAGAGTGCTGTAGCTACTACACCCACTACACTGATAAAAATGCCTACTAAAAGTAACTTAATTGCTCATAAGAAAGTAGACAAATAGTCTTACTATCCTGCTGCAAAACTCTCGCCAAGTCTTGGCCACTTTATCAAGCTGAGATAAGACCTAATTCATTTAAGCCTTAGCCCTCTTTTTTAGCAGTGTACTGAAACTAAAAAAATGCCATTTAAATTGTGCTTATGCACTGTTTACTGTCATGTGGCTGCTTTATGTGCTTGCCTACGACTGACAACCATTTCAACTGTCATTTTGTGGGCGGAGAAATTGCTTTGTTTTTCAAGGGAGAGAGCTGACTGTATGCCCCACTCACACTCTCCTGCTGTCACTCTGTATCTTGCGCTACTTATCAACAACATCATCATGACCATTATCATCATCATCATTATCCTTAGACGGCACATGCTTATCACAGCACCTAATCCTGCCCGGACTAAATTGTCTGCTCCACTGACACTGCCGCCGGACAGCACATTTAAAAGGCGTCTCAAAATAAATTGGCCTAAATAATAAAAAGACGTAAAAAAATTCCAGAAAATCCAGCAACAAATGCGTCACAAATTTCTCAACTGTAAATGAAAATGGGGCGTGCCCCCGGGGGGAGAGCTCATCATGCAGAATTTAGTTGAAATTTGAAACCAAAATAGGCTCGAATTATTTTCGCACAGTGGTAAGACTAACGATGATAAATGTACTTTAATTAACTGCAAAATTAATATTAATGAAGGCCACAGCTCAAAATCAATTAAGCACAGTGTACATAAAGAAACTTTCTAATTTGATGAGCCAAAAGTGTTGGAATACTTTTGGTATGGATGCCAACTCATGCAGCACATGTTATGCATAATAAATTAACGCTTATAATTCCCAGAAATTGCTTAAACTATTTTCATTTTGTTGTGCTGAAAACTTTTGTTGAACAAATATTTCTGCACACCTTTGGTAAGCCGTACTTAAAACCACTGTGCATTAAGCCACACCTCCCCCACACCTCGCCCACATTGTTGTGCTAGCTAAAAATGCATTATAAAAAGTTTTCTTCTCATTGTTGTTCTTGTCTCGAGCCGCAACATTGCGTCGGCCATATTTGTTTGGCTTCCGTTTCCGCCGGCGCTGACGTCACAGGAAGTGGGCGCATTAAAAAGCAGTAACAGTTGCCTACCCCCACCCCTCCCCCCGTGCTACACAAACGTCATTATCCAGTGTAGTGAAGCGAACTTGCTGTCTCTGCTCTGCCACAGCTGGTGGCAAGGTGTGAAGGACCAACATGTTGCCACAATGACCCTCATTAACTTAATGGTCAAGCCAAGTTCTGTTACCACTGTCAGACGCCATATTTCCCCTCCCACTGCAGCCCTTGCCCTCGTCAATTGTTGAAAATTTCATTATTTATGCATTAATTTTGCACATTAAAATTGTTTTAATGGCTTTCTGCCTTTGTGCCGTGGCCAATTAGAAAATCAATATGCAGCACTTTGTCAAAAGTTAATTCAATTTGCTACCAATAGCAAAAAGTATATACATAGTATGAAAAAGTAAACTAATGTAATTAATGGGCAAAGGTCGGCGCCAGCAGCTGTCAGTTATTGGCTTGAGGTTTTACTCTAATGTGTTTTTAAGGATAGGGCGAAACAATATTGATTTATTGTGCCAGAATAATGTGATCAAGTTGAGTGAAAAGTTGCCAGTTGCTACTCTTTATATACTAGTTTAGAGTATTATTTAGTTAATGTATAGTTTAACCCGTGAAACTTCTAAAGAAAATGTTTATAATTCTTGGTATATCAAAAAGAAATCTAAACAAAAAATCAAAAAAATTTCAGCATACATATAATAGTACGTTATTGTAGTATCAGATATAATAGCTTACTAGAACCCATTAAACTTGGAGCTTATTAAGGGTTGAGTTAGCAAATAGACATATAATTTATACAGCTCTAGTGTATAATATTTGAGGCTATACTTATATACAGTTAATTTATAGTTTTCATGAAAATAGTCCCTTGCAATATACCATCAATTGATACATATATAGTAATGAATAATCAATGTAATGCTTTAAAGTCCCACTGTACAAATTCATAAAGTTAAGTAGTAGTTGTAGTAATAATATAATGCTTATTGATGTTGACTGACAGGAAATGTACGCAAAATACATTTAAATGACTCGCAACTGACAGATGTTGTCATTTCGCTAGCCATTAAATGGCCTATAAACGTATCATAAAAGTCCGTCCGTCTGTCTGTCTGTCTCGGTTTCAGCTTTTTGGCCACAGAAATCACAGTCATCATACGGGGTGTCATTGTCATTGTCGTTGGGATTGTGATTGTGATTATGCTGGGATACGCTGTGGATTGTCACACAGTGCGTATACGCAATATGGCTAATGCGCTCTCCAGACTAAGCCAGAACTAGCCACAATACACATACACACTCAGGCAATTTATTTATGGGCTGCCAACAACAACAACAACAACTACAAAACGTTCTATATGCCTTTTTATGTGTCGCAAAAAAAAGAGAGAAGAAAAAAACTGACAAAACATTTCTAATATGTGAGTTTTATTTTATTACATTTTATTACACATAAGTTGGCTGCCAAATGCGTACACCCACACACACAGACACACACACACTCAGTCACATAGACAGCTAGCGAGACAGACAAGCTGTATTTAGGGAAGAGAAAAGTTGCCGGTTTAGAGCTCTGTGTCCTGGCCACGTCCTGAACGCGTCCTGGCCACGTACAACGTATCTCCGTTTCCGCAGATAAACGCGTGCATCTGTGAATAGGCTTTGACTCTCTGTCTGTCAGTGTGTGTGCGCGTACACTGGAAAAAAGGACGGTATAGAACTAAAACTGTTTGAATTGGAGATGTGTAATCTAGTTAAAGCTTTCTAGTTATTCCTTTTATATTGTTTTCGAGGCTTATCGATCTTGTTTTAGATTTGAACAAGTTCTTATTGAATGTAAAGATAGCGAGATAAGATTCATCTGCTTCTCTATAGAATATTTCCCACTTCCTTGAAAGATATCACATTCTTCTCATCACTATTTCACACTTCAAAATGAGACACTTCTTCTATTCAGAATTTCCGTCCTCAACGGCGACTAAAGTCGGAATATTGTAGTTAGTTTTGCCCTCAGTGTATGTGTGTGTCTGTGTGGGTCTGTCGGTTTGTTTGTGTGCGTTTCCTTTTAACAAAATGTTTTGATTTCCATTGGTAGACAGCAGCAGACTGTTGGGCAGCTCAACTAATCTGTTATCCTGGCAGCGGCAGCAGCAGCGCTCACGCTCTGTCTCCCGCCCGTTCTATATCCCTCTGCTTTTTCAATTCATTTTATTTATTGAAGCATGAAAGGCGAAATCTACAGCTGTAAAGAGATACAGCTACACACACACACTCTCACACACACACAGCTGTAGCTTTGGCTACATAGATACTCTACTTACTCCCACTCACTCGCCGCCCCCTCTTGAGAGATAATAAAAGCGTATAAAAAGGCAACCTATATGAGGCAAAACTGCCGACGCTTTTTTGCTATTTTCGCCTGGCTCTGAAAGGAGTATAGAAGAAACACAAGAAACAGCAGCAGCGGCAGCTAAACACCAAACAAAAACAACAACAATAGCAATTGAGATGAAAAGCAAGCAAACTTTAGCTGCTGAGGCGGCAGAAAAACTTTTCTTGAGCTATGTGCTCTTTGTTGTTGCTATTGCTATTGCTATTGCTATTCCTGTTGTTGTTGTTGTTGTTGTTCTAGAAGCTAATTAACGTTTCTTTTTGATCGCAATCGCTTGACAAAATGTCTTTCGTAACAACAGTTCATCTTGGGAAGTTTGACAGCAAATAATGTAAGGTACGAGACGAAGTGCTAAAAAGTTGAACCTAAAGGAGTTTCCTGGCAAACTTGAAAAACTGAAGTTTAATTTTGAGTTTATTTTAAATGCAATTGGCAACTGTTGCAGTACACATTCTATATTAATGCGAAGAATCAGTAAATAGTTATAAATAGTTAAAGAATTTGAAGTTTTAAGTCGATACCAATAAAATGTGTTCTTAATTGAATCTAAGTACAAATACTTACTTCAGATATTCTAGCTTCAATTATTCAGTATGTTTTAGCTACTGTATCAGACAGTTCTATACCTCAACTTATCTTTTCATGCTCCCGAGCTACATTCAGAGTTTTGCGGTTTTCTTTTTCTCCCGAATTTAATCTAATTTATATACAATTTACGCAAATTAACTATTTGCAATCTGTGCAGAGATAACAGAGCGAAAACCTCTGCCACAAGCTTTTCTTTTGTATCCAATCGTAAAATTCCAGTTAATTTAGCCTTAAAGATTTCGCTTGCCTTTATTTATAGCATACTTTTCAGCGAACATTTCTCTGCGAAGCTAATTAGACTTGCTCGCTTGTGGTTGTTGTTGTTGTTGGACAAATTGAGTTGAAATTCAATTTGTGAAATCATTACAAAATGTGCAAAACAAATGTGAAAAGGCCAGGGCACGAGCTGTGCATAAAAAATCAAGCAAAAGGAAGCCCAGCAAATAGGGAGAGGGAGGAATGGGAAGGGGACACGAAATGGTGGCCAACAATCAAGTTGCCTTGTTGACTGCCCCCGCGCGACTCGTCGACAGCAGCAAAATGAAGTGCAGTGGACAACACGCAGGAAGCAGAGGGGGAGTAAAAGGAGTGATAGAAATAGCGAAAGGACATAGTCGACGATGGCGCTAGAAATGACAACAGTGTGCAACAACAACTACAACAAGGGCAACAACAACAGCCACAATGCCAACAACTTTGCTTTGTTATTGTTTTCTTCGTTGTCCCCTGTTGAGCTGTCGTTGTCCTTTCGCCATTGTTGTTGTAGTTGTTGGCTGTATCCTGCCACTGGCAATAAAACCAGCGGCTTGCCTTGTCGTAGTTTCTTCTTCTTTTTTGTTGTTCCCGTGCTTTGGAATTTTCAAGTTGCATGCCACACACACATTTCTCGGTCAGTGACATCTAAGCTAAGCACGCCACAATACACTATACTCTATGTGCTGCTGTGTGTGTGTGTGTTGCATGTTGCAAGTTGTTTCATGTTGCCAGTTGATTTCTTTTACATGTTCATTTTTATACAGCGCTCGCGGCGATTTCTGTGTGACAAAAATCTGTTTTTGGTTGACTGCCTAACATGGCAGCAACTACAGCAACTAGAAGAACAACAGCAACAACAGCAGCAACAGCAACAACAAACAAAAACCAAATCGCAGACCAGCAACCTTTTATTTTGCTCAGAGTCTCAGCTGCCTTGCCCAAGGTTTACTTGTTTTTGTTGCCATTAAAAAGTACTAAAAATATAAAACTATCTACAGTGGGTATGGAATGTTTAAAAAGGGAACCAAAGTAGACGCTGTAGAAGCTCAAGTAGCAGATAGTATGAAGGACAAAGAAGCTTTGAATGGGTTCTTAAATTCTATAAAAAGCAGATTAGCTATAAGTAGGAGAATAAGCTGGAAGTGTGATTTGTGATATTACATATTTAAGCCCATCTTTTAGTTTATCTTTTGTCCTATATTTTGGATTATATTTGAGCCTACATTACATATATAATTTAGCCTATAATTTGGTCTATATTTTGGCGTATATTTTAGATTATATTTGAGCCTATATTACATAAATATTTTAGCCTATAATTTGGACTATATTTTGGCATATATTTTGGATTACATTTGAGCCTACATTACATATACATTTTAGCCTATAATTTGGTCTATATTTTGGCATATATTTTAGGTAATATTTGAGCCTATATTCTATGTATATTTAAGCCTATAGTTTGGCCTTTGCTTGAATTATTTACTCACAATTTGTTAGCCCAAAAAGGGCTTATTTATTTACTATATTTATTCAACAATTATAATGAGTAAAAGAAATATGGAAAAATTATTTAGATAATTTAAAGAGGATTTATAAAAAAAAAGCCAAAAAAAAACCATTATTGAAATATTAAAAATATATCTCTATTTGAGAACTTTTGCCAACTGTAAGAGTTAGCACTTTAAAGTGGCGTAAAACCATTTGAGACACGTTTTTGTCTAACCAATGTTTACATTTATCATTTACAGCTTGCGAAAATATTCTTAAATTGTTTTACATATTTTGATAAATATTTGAAAACAATCTCGCCACTATGCAGACTGCGCCACTTCAAATGCTAAAAAATAAAATAAAATATTTAAAAAAATGCACATAGCATATTTACACATGGCCTTTGGCATTGTTTTCACAGTTGCTGTTGTTGCTGCTGCTGCTGCTGTCGGTTTTGGCATCTAAAATAGTTGGCGGCCTTCTGTTGTGGTTACGTATTCTTCCTGCGTTACAATATTTGCTCTATTTTTTTGCAGTTTCCTCTTTTTTTTGGTGGGGTCATGTCGAACACAACAATATGCCGTGTGGCGGCAGCAGAGTGGCAGTGGGGCAGGGTCTGGCAGTCTGGCAATCTGACAGTCTAACAATGTTACACAGTAAAAAGTGCTGGAGTAAAATTAAATCTTTTACACCCCATTTAAAACTATTTTGGAGTTAAAAAAGTGGTGCTCTGAATTTTTAAACTTCTGGTTTAAAATCAAAACCAAAATGGAGTAAAACTAGCTGGTCACACTCTCATTTCAAATTTGCCGCTCAATTTTTGGTTTACTAGAGTAGAATTAAATCCAAAAAGGGTTTAAAAGCCCTGCTCTCGCTCGAAATGTGTGCATACATACACAGAAGAGTTGCAATAAACGATAAGTTTGCTCTCTACGCACACACACACTCAAACAAAAAATAAAAAAAAAAAAAAACGTAGTTCTCTGCCTGGACTTGAACCCGAGTCGTCCGCATTCTGCATTCTTGCAATCTGTTCATAAGAAATGTATTTGGGATGTGCAAACTGTTAAAGCTTTGTGGCGCAAGGGTCTAAGTCGACAGTGAACAGTGCTGCGCGTGTCAACCAAGGAGGAGTCGTGAGTTCAAACCGAGAAGCCGGACAAGTAAATTTGGTATGTAAAATTAAAGATATAATTAAATTTAATTGATGTAAAAAATTTATAAAATATAAATATGCATCATATGTAATTTGGCGGTTAATCTAATAAGAGGAAAAAATCATGATTTAAGATTTTTGTAAATCTAAATTTGAAATTATGGTCGTGATTTTAGATTTTTTAGCATCTTATTTTATGCTGGTTAAATTAAATCCTATTTTGGTTTTGATACAACTCCTCTCTTGGTTTAAAATTAAATCCAAATTCGATTACCGTTCAAACTATTTTGGTTTTGTATTTACACCAAAATTGGTTTAAATTGTGCACCAAGTGAGAGAGCAACGCTTAAATGTGTGTGTATACCAATGCTCTCTTTGTGTACTCCAGCTGGTTTAAATTTAAAACTTTTTTGGATTTGTTTTATATAGAAACCAAAATAGTTTTAATTTTACTCTTTTTTTTTTACTGTGTAGCATGGAGACACAGAGGGAGAGCCCCCAGAAAAACCACACCAAACCACCGCAGGCCTTTTGTCGTTCGCCATCTTTTTGTAGCAGCTGTCTGTTGTCATCTGTTGTTGTTGTTGTTGCACTTATGAAACTTTTGCAGCAGAGCCAGAGCCCCTCCTCGCCCCATGCCCCATGCCCCACGCCCTTTGCCAAATGTCAACTGCCTTGACTCATACTGCAATTTATTTATAGCGAATTTTATTGCTAGTTCAATGACTGTCATTTGGTTTTGCCATTGCCTTGGCTTATCATGCGCTGCCTCGTCTCCTTCTCTTGGTTTTAACTATAGATATAGATAGATGTAGTTCTGTTTGGGGACTGACAAAAGTTAAATTGACAGGACGATGGCAGTCAGAGCATGCCATAAACTTTATCAAAATGCAATTGATTTTGAAGCGCAACTTTCATTGACCCAAATTGAGGCAAACAACTCGAAACGTTTGCCATTGTTGCCACAGAGTGTCCAGAATACAATTTCATAAATTTCATTACACTATGCTACAGCGGCAGTAGCAACGTACAGTAATAGCTAGTTGCAGCAATCCCTAGGCAACCCTTAATTCGGAAAAACTTTCGGCCAGCGCCGTGGCAAAACTTTTGCCACTTGACAACAACGAGAAAAAATTATATATATTACATATATATGTATAGAAATTTATCAATATATGTCAACGGGGGCAGACGGGAACAGACGGGAGGCCAAAATATAAACTTTTCCAATAAAACAAAATTTGTATACCCTGTAAAGGGAAGTAACAGATAAAGAGTATTCGACTTCTGTTGGCATTTTCTTAAAATTGTAAAATATAAAATAAAATATTTTCTATTTATTTCTTTATAAGTATTTATATTGCTTAAGGTCTTATATATTTTTCCAGGGTATCTACCACACCTTATAGCTCAATGCAGACTAATATTTTTTGTTGACTTGAAGTTTTTGGCGCTATTTAATTTTGTGTGTGGAGTTGTGGCCATCGATAGCCAACGGCAGGGCAGCACTCAGACCACTTGGACTACTGCAATCTATGACTCAATCTCAGTTTTGAGTTGAGCTGAAAGTACTGAGTTTCCGTTTGCAATTGGTAAACATTTTCCGGTCAATTTGCTGGAAGAGTTCAGTGTGGGATTTCGGTTTCGGCATTTACTATTAACTTTTACTTTGGCCGACTAAAAACTTTCCAACGTTTTTCGGTAAATAACGCACTGTAAACAGTCCGAAAAATATTTCAACTTTGAACTTTGGGTTTATTTTGTGTGAGAGCTATCTCTAGCTGTTCTTCATTATCAGCTTGCCAGCACTCGAAATATATACTTCTTTTTTTAACTTTGGAAAACTGCAAACTGCTCTGGCACTGGTAGAAGCTCAACTTGAAACTGGCAACTTTTTCTCGAGATTTGTTTAGAGATTTTGCTGTTGGTTTTCATTTCATGATACATATACATTATATACTCGTACAGTACAAAGTGGTTTAGGGTTCGTCGGCTCTTTAAAGACTTTTTATGCACTCCCATAAAGTCTGTCAGCTGCAGCGATTCTGTTAACCTGTGCGAATGTTTTGCCAGCTCATAAAAATGACATAAAATGCGTATAAAAAAAGAAGGAAATTAAACTGTCTAACAGGAACATGATGTAACGGAGAGTGCCAATGATAATGTGCTTTAAATGATGTATTAGTACCAGTATAATGAATTAGAAAGAAATAAGTTAAAGCTGAGTATGCACACTTGTTTGAAGATTATCTAAATTTATATTGTATCTTAAGCTGGCATATTTACTGTGCCCATAAAATTCGACTTCAATATACTTTATATATATCTACAAAATTTACCTATATTTTTCCTATATTCTAAAGAGCATTAGCTAGTCGCATACATGTCAACGTAAAAGTTCTTGTTACTTGTTATATTTTAATTTTAATTCGACATTACGCATACGCAACGTTGGCGCGCATAAAATGTTTTGCCAACTCATATAAAAGGCTGTCATTTTTAATTTGTAGCCTTAACGAGAAATTGTTGAAATTACTTGAAGCGTGCATAAATGAGTGTGTGTATGTGTGTGTGTGTTTGTGCAACGCATCTGATGACAGTTAATATTTAATAGCGTTGCTAATTTTATGAAACTGCCAAGCAGCAAATGCCACTGACTCTGCCTGATGCCTGCTGCCTTCCTCTAGAAAACATGAGAAATTTGCAAGAGGTTTTTCTTCTCTTTGGAACTTTTCTGGGTCGTCTTAAAGGGTATTGGCCCCAGTGACTTGCCTTCATGCTCCACTCGCTGTAGCGACAAGTCACGGTTTTTTCTATTCAATTTCAGCATGAAACTTATTCCCCCCCGGTTTGGCGATTTATTTATGTCATAAAATTATTAGCAAGTCGCCAACAACTCTCCAAACAACGCCGCGCCCCCAGAACAACAACTATCATAATTTTAGATTCACTTTTTCTCCTCTTCCTACAAAGTTGTCAAAAAGTTCGCAACTATTTTTCACGCTTTTGATGCCAGCGAAGCAGAGACGTACGAAAAATGCGCTTCGATATGAATTTGCGCTAGAAAAAATGCTGTAAAAAGTCGGAGTACACGTATAGCAATGCCGGATAAGGACCCGAGGGCAATGACGGGAGCTCCACGATGCCGGAGTGAAACGGAGTATTCCGGGTGTAATTATGAAATATGAAATATTTAAATGCAGCTGCTGGTCGTTTTATGCTGTTTGCTGTTTAATTATGCTATGATTTTTGCCATTAGATAAACTTAATTATTATTGTTTTATATTATGTGGAATTTTATGCATAGAATCTTGCTCTTGCTGCTTGTTTTTGCTGTGGCTATTGCTATTGCCATAATGGCTATGAATAATTGCAAAAACACACACACTGGATACAGTCAATTTGTATTTTAATTAAGCCATAGTTGTGCTCATAATGTAACGCTCTGCAATGCACTAAATCAACACAGAAACATACTAAAACTTTTGTGTAAAATTCATAACATGCCATTGCTCATTTTTCATGGGGGAAATACACTCGAATCGGCAGCAAAATGTTGCTAATAAATTTGCTTTGACTTCTTTTGTTTTCATTATGAATAGAATTTGGTATTTAGAAATTGTTAGACCAAATAAGCTTGGATCGATCGTTGATAAACTGAGTTGAATACTATTCTGTGGCTTAAATTTATGGCGAATATAGATGGGATAGATGCTTTTGTATATAAATAGTATGAAGTATAGATAGAATGGAATACAGATTGAATGGAATATAGACAGAGTATGATATACTTGTACTATTGAATGGAGTAAAGATACATTATGATGTACATAGATACATAGAATTGAATATAGATATAATAGAAAAGAGTTAGTACATAGATACAATATAATATAGATTCAATAGAATATAGATAGAATATAATAAATTATATAGAAGAGAATGGATTAGATATGTACATACAAACTATATGATAATAGATATGTTAAATCTGTTTTAAACTATGCCACTTATTTCAAAGACATAATTCGGATAGAATCAATCGAATATAAATAGCATATAATAAAGTTAACTTTAATATACAATATGGAATAGAATGGATTACATAAGTAGATACTTACTATATGCCAATATATGTCAAATCTGTTTCAAACTATGCCACCTTTTGTACCTATAACATCTGTGGCATTCCCATCATTTCTACTTAATTGGAAAGAGCATTAACTCTGCTCTCTGCTCTGCAGTCTCTACTCACTGTCCTCAATTAGAATTTTACATAAAAGTTTAACCATAAATTATGCAACAAAATGCTGCAAGAAGAGACCTACAATTTGCAGCAGCATCTCTGCAATTCTCTGGTGAATTTTGCAAGTTGTTGGGCATTACCTTTACCTACCTGTCCGGCCACTACTGCAATTGCAAACTAGTAGTAAATTTTAGGACTTAAAGGGGAATACAACAAAAAAATGTTGCACAGTTACTCAGAGTGTTGCCAGTGGCGACGATTTTGCAGAGAGACCACAGAGAAATTGTTCAGTGTTGTGCTTGAAATTTTTCGTGCGCTTGCTGTCAAATATATGCAGAGTGGTCGTCTCACAGAACACAGAAGTAAGGGGTGTGGTGGGGAGGGGCGGGGCTGAGTGAAGTGTGGATGCAGAGCTGAACAACATCATAATGCTAGTGCTCTGGGCACATTAACATAATCGGGCGCACAGTGGCAGCAAGCTTCAAATGCTACTGGCAGCAGCGGCAGCAACAGCAGCTACAACATCATTTTCATTTGCACTTATAACTCCTCCACGACCCTGCCCCCTACCCGCCTCTCTTTCCGGTGCAACTGCAACTTTCCCGCAGTGTCAACAGGGCGGCTTCTATACTATTGTTTGGCGTTGGCGGAATAAACAACGCGGCGTGTCCAGCGCAGGCAAACAGCAGCAGAGCGGCGGGGTACAGGGAGGGGCGACAGCTGAAACCCGCAAAGTTTTAGCTTAGTCTGTTCCCCGCTCTCCACTCCCCACTCCCCTTGCCCCTTCTTCTAGCTCACTTGTTATGCACGCGCATAAATCAAAACAATAAAGTTCAAGCGAAAACAATGACGTGGTGGTGCAGCAGCAGCATGATGTTGCTGTTGCTGTAGATGATGATGATGATGATGATGATGCTGATGATTATGTTGCGTTGATCAGCAGCATAATGATGACGTTGGTGACGTTGATGTTTGAATGCCACGACTGCTCTCAATTCCATTGTTATAACTCTATCTCTGCCAGTGTGTCCAGTCCAGTCTATTGATGTGCCACGACAAATTATGTCATTGAACTGCTTGATGCATGCCCCAATTGTTATCGCTGTCGCTGAAAAATTACGCTGATGATGATGATGTTGCCCATGCCCATGCATAATATTTATTTGATGTATTTGTCTAGTTGATTTGCAGCTTGTGCAGGCCAAATAGTAATATATGCCATCAAATTGGAAACATTGCGTCACAATTTCGTTGCACTTGAATTTGGTTTTGTTTAAATGAGCTGAGTTGTAAAAATTCTTGAGTAAACTGCCAAGTGTTTAGAATACGTAGAGCCAAAGCTATTTGGGTGAAAATGACAGATGGATGAAAGATTGTTTAGAGAACGAGCAAATGCTATGCGAATGGCTTTTAATTGTAAGCTAATAAATCAGCAATTTGTGAGCTAAATACAATTTGATATATGCAATTGGGTTATGGACAATGTAATTGTTTAAAATACTATTTAGGTTGAGGCAACTGTGTGTAGAGTTGAGCAAGTTTATTATATGAATAATAGCTGAAATATTTGGAAACAATTTGTAGGGATTTATATTCAAAATTTTTAATATAATTTAAATAAATTTTAACCACATATTTGTCGAAGTTAAAGGCTAATTTTGTATCTTTAAAAATCGATTAAAAGTCACCAGTTAACTGATATTTTCATTGATAAAATTAAGCGATGAATACTGAAACGCTTTCAATTAAAATAATTTATATAAATTGACTTGTTCCACCCCAGAGCGAATAACAGTCAACTGCGGCTCTATTTAAATGTATTAATTTTGTAAAATAAAACAAGACCACACAACCTCATGAATGCACATTAAGCATACGCCGCAGTGTACGGCATATAGGTTTGTGACTTGGACATAAATTTAACGATTATTAATGGTCATTAAGCAACAGTAGCGATGAATAGCGATGAATGAAACGAAATGAGTGAGAGACAATGGCTAATGGATGAAATATTTTTATAATATCGTAATAATGGTGGTGGCTAATGGGGCCGGTTGTCTGTTGTTTTGGACAGGCCTAGGCATAAAGTGGGCCATTATTTATTGCCTGAACATGAGTTAAGAGCCAAAAAGGACATGCAGCAAAGCGAAAAATGAAAGCCAAATAATAATATAAGATGAAACAGAAACAGAAGCGAACAGCAGCAGATGACTATCGCTGGGTAAACGCGTGACAGGACACTTTGCGAGTGGCCCAGGACGGGACAGGGCAGGACAGGACAGGCCCAGGCCACGCTAGGGCAAACACAGGACAGTTCGGGCCACCCCGGACTTTTGTGTATTAATGAAAGGGAGAAAAACCAAACCAAGCGCCGATTATGCGGCGAGGCAGGCAGAGACAAACAGTCAGAGAGACAGACAGACAGACAGACGGACGGACGGACACACTTACCCAGCTAGGGACTGAACTGGGATTGAGAGGCACCCAGAGTGGGTGTGTGGGGTGTAAGTGGGCGTAGGTGTGTCATTAAAGTCGCATCGTTGGCGTTGATGTTGATGTTCATTATCATAATAAGGTTGTTGCTGTTGATGATGTTGTTGCTGCTGGGGCGTTGTTCGTTGTTGGTATTTCTGTGCGGCATTGTTGGGTTAACTTTGCGTGCTTAAATGTCGCCAATTGCGTGTATCTCAGCGCGTTGGTTCAATTTATGCCGCTGCGTATGGCTATCATAATTATGCAGCTGGCTTAATTATAAAATGTTACTCTGCAGTTAACCTGGGAATTAATTTATACACACTGCACACACAGACACAACCTCAACAACAACAACAACAATATGTACTGTAGCTGGTGCCTGTTCAATCACAACTTGGTTTACAGTTGGCTGGACAAGCTGCCTGCTGCCTGGTTATGGCATGGGTTTTGCTCAGGGGCCTTAGAGAGTTATATTATGGCATTGAGCTTAGGTTCATTAACTAATTTTAGCATACACACACACCCACACACAAACAACACATAACGAATTGATGATGGAGCAGCAAATGCATACGAATTGCGGCTGGGATTAGCTTTCACTCAGTGCACTCATCCCTATCTTAGCATCTTCATTTTGATCAACATCCATTTGTAGCATGTCAAATGTACTTCTATATCCTCAGTACTGTTCGAAATATGCCAAATCTAAACTATTTGCTTTGCCTTTTGTGCACAGACCAAATATCAGTTTGTATGCATAATTGAATCGAGTGTATTCAGTTGGAGTATTCACAATCTTGTTAGTGCTAATATTGTAAATTGGTTTAAGAGTAAATGCATAAACTGTGTTTTGGCAGTAAGTCTACTCAGTAAACTCAGACCTGAAGCTTGAATAATGCATGAGTAATGACAAAAAGACGTATGAATTATGGCAATAAAAAACAAGTCATATCAAACAATGACCAGTTAAGCTTATGAGTGTTTATGAATAGCTAGGCAAATGCACTCTTAGTTGTACTTACACTCAAAGACTCACTCACTCATGAATGCGAAAACTAGTTAGACTTAGTTAAAGTATTAGCCATATAGTTAACAGGTTCATGAGTGTGCTTAGACTTAGTTTAAGCATGACTGATTGGCTTAAATATATTTGTAAGTACACTCATGAGCACAGCTGAATATGCTCACGAATCCTTAGCTCTGCACTAAGTAATTGCCCAAAGCGTCACTAAACACTTTTAAGCCGTATAAATGCAGCTTAAAACTGCCATAAAATGCACTCATGAATAGTAATGAATACTTTGCCAAAAAATAGTTTAAAATGCCAAAGTTTCGATACCGAAAATGCACTCATGAATAACTCACAACAAACAAATAAACGTTTTTATCATGGGAATACAAGAGGCAACAACAGCAGCAACTGCAGCAACTGCAGCTCATCCTTTGCTTACAGTCAGCTTAGTGCAAAACTTTCAACTTTAAGTCTATCGGTTTGCAATGCATTTCCAGCTGAGTTACTTGCCCCTGTCCCCCGTCCCTGTCCCTGCCCCCTTTGCCTAGCAATCATAAGCTGATTGTAGGTCATATATGAAAGCAACTTTTACGTTGTGCGGGATATTTGGGTTTGCATTTTGCTGCCTGCCGCCTGCCGCCTGCTGCCTCATAATCCAGCTGCCACATATGCATTTGCAGCAATAACAAACAACAAATGGCAAACAACAACAGCAGAACAACTCAGATTCAAAACCAGTTACACGCCTAGTCAATTACACAAAGAGGCAACACCGAGAGGCAACACCAACGCATCGTTAGCAGCAGCTGCGTGCCCTCTTTCTCCGCTTGTCTCCTCATGTCTCCTAGTCTAAGCTCCACTTTCCTTTGACTCCACGCTTGTCTGCAATTTGAGGCTTTACTGTCAGTCAGCAACAACAACAAGAACAATGAGCCACACACTTGCGTGGGCTGTCAGAGATCCCACGCCAAAAAATCTTAGCCAAATCGTTCGACTGCACTTGCGCCTCGTAATGGTGGGTGTGGCAGCAGAGTCGGCCGCAAAAGCGCTTGTGGTCGAAACGACATGTTGCTGTGCGGATCGGATCAGCCAGCATCAGACTCACACTCACACTGACACACACACACTCACACTCACTCTGAGCTGTAGTTATAGTTGGAGACAGTGACGTAGGCAGAAGCTGCTGCCAGAAACCTGAGCCAAAGCCAGCTGGAATGACGCTAGACTGGAGTGACGACATTGACACAGACCGTGGCGCACAAGCAGAGGTTAAGCTCGGCCAGGGAGTGAAGCGACTCTGTGGACCACGTGGGCGTGCACTACCACATAAAACATTGGCCCAATTTGTGGCCAAGTGGCACAGTGGCAAGAGTTGACGGATGACTAGTAGAAATAACTTTAAGTTAAAGTCGTTAGAGTGATTACAAATCTAAATGTATATAATTACAATATGCTACTTCTATTATACGAAATCTCTAATCTTTTTTCTTAGTAATAAATAATATAAATTCAATCTTTATTCATACTTTTCATGATGTACAATGTATCACTTTCAATTACGCAGTTAAATTGCTGTCAAATTTGTCTAGAATTTCCACTGCCTCATGCCACTGTGCCCGCCAAGGGATTTCACGGAGCACAATCGCATCGTCATCAAAATAATACTGAAAAGAATATTGTGTATATATAAATTTGTTACGTTTCATAATTACAAACATTGTGAGCTCGCTGCGCAATGAACTGGAACAAGAGATAAGCTCAATGCTCAATCTTTGAAAATGAATTGCAATGCCACAACATTTGCGGCAGCTTAGCTTCCATACCTCAGAGTCTTGAGTTAAGCTGACATCAGTGGTATTAATTGAATTAGAAAAAGGTTTTCAGTTGTTAGCACAAATCTCAGCTGAAGTACTCATTAGCCAGAAGCAAGATAAACC
Organism: Liodrosophila aerea; assembly: GCA_035045005.1. Lineage (NCBI taxonomy): Eukaryota > Metazoa > Arthropoda > Insecta > Diptera > Drosophilidae > Liodrosophila > Liodrosophila aerea. Next base: position 1,009,268 of record JAWNNL010000805.1, on the reverse strand, counting down.
ACTTTTTTTTCCTATCTTTCTTTCAATTGCTGCAATACGAGTGGCAGCAGTGTTCCGTTCCCGTTCCCGTTCCCTCCACAATTCTTCAACTCCTCGGGCACTTGAGTTCCTGCAGATAGATTGAAATAAAATCAAATTGATGTAAAATACATTCAAACACTTTTGCTTTTGCGTTTGCTTTATTGCGCTGACTATAGTAGTATTTTTAGAAAGAAAATAAAACTGGGTCACATCGGCATGCCAGCCAGCAGCCCAGGCCACCACCTGTCCCCCCTCGCCCCGCTCCATTACGAAATCAGCACAAAATGAACACATTGCAAGTGTCTCCTTGAACAGCTCTTGGGTTGGACCATTGGCAAACCGTACACGATTTGTGTTTTAAGCACGCTTCCAACTCGGCGAATGAAGGCGGCTTGAGGAGGGGAACTGAGAACTGTCTCACTGTCTCGCTGTCTGTCTGTCTATCAGTCACGCTGTCTGTCTGTGCATTAAACTTTTTGTTGTACGAGTATTTTGCTAATGTTTTAATTAACCAACAAGCGATATACTATGCTATAACACATACTCGCACTTGTCGCTAAATATAAATTAATTTCCTTGCATTTTAATGGAAATTTTATGTGTCTGTTTTTCGCACATTGAAACTCCTCCGTCTCCTCCTCCAATTCGTATAATTGACAGCAACAACAGGCATAAATGCCAACGACATCTTTGACTCTTAAGCTAAGTGATATGCGGTCTCATCTATAGCCAAGTTTTAGGCAGTTTTCGGGGCTTGTTATACACTCCACTCCAAAGTATAAACACTCTAAAGACACTTTAGTCCATGTGTGTGGGGAATTGTCAAGTTGAGTTGCAGCGTGGAGAGATTCATGTGTAGACATACCCCTAAATATTATGTGAAACCACTTGGAAAATATGCTGTGACAAATTGTAGTTTTTAATACTTTTCTCCAAGTACTAGCGGCAGGGGAAAAGGGTCTGAAAAGTAGCAGAATTAAATGATATTGACGGCATATTTTGAATACATTTTTAAGGGGTTAAAGTTGAGCTAATGAAGAGGGAAGTTTTAAGTGATAATGTGTGTAAATTAAGAAGTTCTTTGAGATAGAAGCTGTGATAAAAACTGAAATATTTATAAAGATTTGGTAAAGACTTTGAGTTTGAATCATACTCAGCTTAAGTTGCTTGAATGTAGTATTTCGTGTGAATATATTCCATATCTTAGGCAGTAAGAGTTCTAGATATCTGCATATAACTTGTGGATATTTCAGAGTTGAGCGAGCAGCTTAAAGAATGGTAGATGACAACTAAATCCCTCAGATCTTTACTCTCATAAGAGTGTCATAGTTTAGAGAATATTACCAAAAAGTCTTTATAATATTACTCAGCAGTTAGAGCTTAGCAACTAACTAAAACTTTGCTTCAATGTCTGCTTAAATTGCATCAACTTTATCAACTGGCTTATTAGCTACTTGCAGCTAAACTATGTCACTTTATTTAGCGACTGCATTTTGCCATTATCTAATAGCTAAATGCACTGCAATATTTAGAGAGTTTTCAGCATAAATGCAGCAGTATTTTATCAGCCCTCCCCTACGACTGCCAGGTATAGATAGAATAGTCGATTACCTGCTCTGCTGCACGCCCACACATTTAGACGGCTGCAAACTCTATAAATCGAGGGAAACCTCAGCACATGCAGCAATTGATGTCAGACCCATTGATTTACGACAACATAAAATATGAGACACAAAAGCGAGGAGGCGGGAGAGTAGAGAAGAGAGGAGTATTAGAAACTCGACAAAGATACACACGAGCGTTAAAGTGTGAAAACTCATTAAACGCACACAAATTGTTTATAGAGGGAATATTTAGTTTCCACTCCCCTCCCCTCACCGCTCTGCCTACCGACATGGGAACCGAACACAGCGACGCCTACGCTCCCCCAAGGGTGCGTGGGGGGGAGGGTGCGTAAACTGAAGTTGCATTCATCCGTCAAAATGGGGCAGACAGTGGACAGACATGTGTAGAGACGCACTCAGACACATGGAGATAGACAGACTGGCAGACAGACAAATACGAGTAGTGTGTCTGGCCAATGAGTCAGTCGTGGCGACTCGAGTAGTCAGTCAGTCGGTTGGGGGTGTCAGTGGGTTAACTTGGATGCTTTTTTCTGCAAGTCATGGAGCGAGAGCGGGGGGCAGGGGTCAGCCCTATCAAATGTTGGCGTTGCATTCAATTTTCCACACACAATTGATTGTTTTTCTTTTATGCTCGCCTCTCGTTTCTATTGTGGCTGCTGCTGCTAGCAGAAATCAACACAAATTGAAAACGATTATCAATATGTCTGGCCTGTCAAGTGGGCTGGCGGGGGAGGGGGCTTTTATGCTCTGAGCGCGCGAAAAGCTAACAAAAAACGCGAAAAGGGCCAGCCAAACAAAAGGCAGACAACAATCAATACAACAACAACAAGAGCAACAATGCTGACTGACAAATGAACAGTCAAAAGCAACAACAAAAGTTTGAAAAATTACTAAAAATACTAAAACAGTAAAACAGAAATAAAAACAGAGCCAGAGTCTGTCCAACGTTTGCTTAGGCATCTCTGGGGTACACTTCAATGTTGTTATTGCTGCAATTGTTGTTTTTATATACACACACACACGCACACACACCTAACTATAGATTGTAATCGATTTCTCTGGGGGATGCTGAAGTTTTATTTAGCTTAATTTTTGTGGGTCAACCTCATTAAGTTCGAACTGTTTACACAGCATTGAAGACAGCTGCAATTAGTCACCGTTCGAAATTGTTGTATACGATTGAAATAAAGTAGGAGACTTACATAATTAATTGCTGTTGATACTGTTATGGAGTGGGTGGGGAATTTTTTAAGAATTTTAAATAATTAAAGTAAGTTTTAAGCCGGAATTTTCCACTGCAGTAGTGAAACATTGGTGCATTGTAGTTTACTATTCCGACTCATTATTATAGCTGCAAGTAACAATAGCTGCTGCTGCAGTTTCTTCCCCCATTGTTGTTGTTGCTATTGTTGCTGTTGCACCGGCGAATCAGAGAGTCAGCTCGTCAGCTCGTCAGGCGGCAACTCAGCCGCATGCCTCCAATGCAATTTAGAGAAATATGCTGGAGGGCCTATACGCTAGCTCCGCTCTTTCTCCACCCGCTGATTGCACTCCCTTACAGCTGCGAGTTTTCCGTAAATGCTGCCCCAGCAGAGCTCAACAATGTAAACAAAAATGTATCGTAAAATAAATAGTTTTCAAAACCATTAAAGAGAAACGAAAAGGCCAGCAGAAATGCACAACAACAAACGAAATAATAAGCAGAACAAGCAGCAGAAATGGGGAGAGGAAACTAGAAGTAGAAACAGTGGAAAACTTGGTAGCCAGGCGAGAAGCTGTGAGGTTTTCTTAAAGACTCGAGGCGCGAAGTTTTGTGGCATTAAGTTTTCAACATGTTCAGCAAATTGTTTAATGGCTCTGCCCCACCTCACCCCACCCACCACACTCCTATTACACATGCAACATGATGCCAGGCAGAGCAGGAATACCAGAAATGAATTCGTCTTGTGGCCCAAAACGAAAATTGAAACAACTCGAGATGAAACTTTAGAGACATGTGTTATTAGCCAGAAAATACATAACTATTAGGGAGGAGGAGTCCTCTGCTACTACCATACATAAATACTTGATGTAAATTGAAAAGGGCATGCCACATAAATTTGTTGCAAAGAGCTGCCAGCTATATATAAATATTGTTATGCATACAGTGAGTTACAGCTGTATACGCACACACACCACAGACAGTCAGACAGACAAACGGACTGAATGAATGAATTGTACGACAAGCAAATCAGCAAACAAAACAGCAACAGCCACAACAACTGATGCAAAAGTTTAGATAAAGTATTTATGCCGCAAAAAAAGAAATAGAATGTGTACGAGGGGGCATGCCTCGCTTGGTTGCATGGACAATTGAAGAGGAAATTAAACAAGTTTTTTCGCCTAACGAAGAGAAAGCAAAGTTTTCTCCTGCTCTCTGTTTTTACTCTGGCTGCTTTTATTTCTCCAACGCGAGCGAGCCTTAAAGTATGCAGCAAGCAAGGCAAACAAATAGCAGTAGCAGCAGCCACACACACACACACATTGAGAGGGAGTGTGCTGCAGTCGAAAGTGCTGTAAAATTAGTTAAGTATTGACCCAGACTCTGTGTGGTTTACAGGGCATATTAGCAGCTATAAGTATTTGCTATACAGAAGCAGACTACCCACTGTGAGAGTCTTTCTCCAGAGTATCGAAACTTCTGCCTACAGCGACAATGCACGTAGAGCGCAATTGTGGGCGTGTGCCACCCACCCCAGCAACAGCAGCAGCCAGCAGCAGCAATGGCAGGCTAAACTTTTTGAATCAATTTAAGTTCTGACATTTTAATGATAAATTTGTAACAGAGCAAAAAACAAGGCCAAGAATGTGCAGAGACATTCGCATTGTTGCTGTTGTTGTTAGCCTGTCTGCTCTGGCATTCTGTTGAGGAGTTGCTCCCCCCCCTGTCTCTGCTACAACTTGATGTTGCTGCTGCTGCTGCTGCTGTGGTGTAGTTGAAGTTAGAAAAATGCTGTTTGTAAATTATTACAAGTATCTTGCAAAGTGGTTGATGTTTGAGGGTTATAAATGAGAGAATGATTGAATGATAAACTTGGGCATTGCTGCTGACAGTTGCCATGGTTAAACATTTTCTTGTTAAATTAATAAATACAAGAGGCAATTTAACTGCGAACTCGACATTATGTATGTAGTACTATAGTTTACAGACAGAAGTGCACTCTGGCTATGGAGTTGTTAAGGTGAATCGCTAAGTAGTGTAAGGTATGCGAAAGCATAAGTTTACAAGTTGTTTGTAGTTGTGTTCATTACTAAGATTATGTAAACTTAATTCCTTGCTCACAAGTTGTAAAGTTGCCAAGCAATCTTCTAGCTGCTTCAAGCATATTTCTATCGAGTTTTAACATGAGTTAATTAGTTCGTTTGGTGAAAATGTCATTTACTCTTTGCAACTGCAGCTCTATGTTCAAAGACTTTCTCTTTAATCTAAACTGTATCTTTTACTCAAGAATATATCTTTTATACACACTTTTCTTATAGAAGCATAGATCAGAAACTTCTCTTCCTATCAAGTTGTATGATTGTATCTTCAGATTCGAGTATCTTTCGATTCCACTTCTCTTCAATCCTCCAAGCTTTTGGGTACGTTTTTTTATGGTAAAAAATGTTAAATTTATGCTCTGTACTGTGAGTCATAAAATTCCCAGCAATTCCCAGTTCTCAAAGTGTATCGCTTGGTGTTCACTTTAATATTGGTTCGTCTTGCACATCTCTGGCATATTTCAAGCTGTGTGTACATCACAGTCAGAAACACGTGTCAACAAATGTTTGCTAGTGGCCACAAGAGTTTGGTAAATACTATAGTTGTTGCCTCATCTAAACCTCATTATTGACTCATTTGCTTGGGTCTCGTAAAGCGCCTGAAAGTATGTTGTCATTATTGAGGCGACAGCCGCAGCCATTTGCAATTAAAGTAAGCCACATGTGCAGTTAATGGCTAAATCCACACACCCATGCAAACCCACACACACACACACACACACACACCGTCATATATCTAAAATACACACGGCATGCGGATACATATGTATCCTCTAGATACACTTGAAGCTCGTGTTAGATATTTTGCGGTTGCCCCGTTGTATCTGCAGCTTTATCAACAGTTTCTGTTTACTTTAGTCTTTGAAAACGCCAGCAAATAGTATTGACAACTGTCCCCAGTGCTAAAGATAAATATAGTCAGCAAATGGTGTGGGATTTGACGCCAGTGACCGCCGCTAGGGGGCGTTAGCTGCGGCAAGGTGTGGTAAATGTCAACGTGTGCGTCATTTATGTTAAAAATAATTGTAGAAAAAATTGTGAAAGTGTTTTGTCAAGCAGTTACCAAGTGGAAAATTGCCTCAAGTCTGCCTGACATAATACTAAATTATTCTTTGGCTATATCAGTTTATTTCTGCTGATAAGCTGGCCCTTAACTTGATGGATTTTAGTTTATTTGCTGCTGTTTGTTTAAGCTTCTACAGATAATTTTATAGAGTGCTTTTCGGTGTGTTTATTTAGCGACTATCGTGTGCTCTATGGGTAGACCAGCTTGAAAAGAACTTGAGGATTTTTATAGAGAAATTGTTGAGTGTTCTATGAGTAGAAAAACTTAAAGAAAATTTAAGGAATTTGCAGGGAAAATTTGTGTAAATTTAAGCAATAATTTTAACATATTTTTATATTACAGTGTATATATATTTTATTTATATTTCATTTAAATGTATATTATTCATATCATTCGTACCATAACTACCCCTTATACTCGCTCCAAAACTTTATTTATTTAGTATTTAATAGAATAAACTGCGTAACAAATACTACATTTATTGTAATGTTCTTTTCATTTAACTCTTTACAGATAAGGCGTGCCCAGTCAATGCCTGATTAGTGGTGCAGTTGGAACTGGGTCTGTCATATGACTGATAATGGCCCTGCACACTAGCAACAACAACAACAACAAGAGCAACAACAACTCTATAGACAGCCACAATGGCCAAACAAAATGAATATTTGAAAATTTGGAAACATATCAAATGGCGAATTGAAAAGTGAAATTATTTTCGCATAGTGAGAACGATAAAGTCGAAAGTGAAACTATATAAACTGACGTTGTTTTTTTTTTGCAAGTGCCATAGTTAATAGAGGAGAGAATAAACACAACACAACACACATATCCCAAAAGCAACGCTGCCAATTAACAGTAATAAAGCGAACGAGAGCAATCCATACATATAAATAAATAAATAAAAATCTATAGCATATACTAACTATACTAGTACGCTTATCTGAACTAGGCAAAGAGACTTGTTATATAACCACCGACCGACCCCGTTAGTCCAACAACAAAAAATGACAATATCATCGACAACATCCGCAGCAGCAGCAACAACAATAGCAACTGGAACAACAACAACCACAACGAGCTATAATCAACCTAGTGCAAATCGTCTGCCCGGCAAATCGCTGAAATATGAAAAACTCATTAAACAGCCGCCACAGCAAATGGACTCAGGCCACGGCACCAGCGTGACCGGTACGCAAACGGATGCGGATACGGATGCGGATGTGGATGCAGCAACAACAACAGCTGCAGCAGCAGCAGTTGCACATTTCAATAAGCATTTCGGCATTGGCAATGGGCATAGCTATGACGCCAGCACACCTCTACACCCGCAGCAACACACCACCACCCACAAGAGCCACGCTGACCTGCTGCATGGACAGATGGAGACACACATCACGGATCGCACAATGCTATTGCCAGCGAGCACGTTGCGCTCGTCTAACGGTTTTGTCACGTACAAGGGCAAAGCCAATGGCAGCAGCAACAGCAGCAGTAGCAGCTATGATTTTAACTCTACCTCATCAACGAGCATAGGCAGTAGTGGTGGAGCTAGTGGTGGTGGTGGTGGTGGTGCTGCTGCTGCTGCTGTTGGTGGTTTAACCATATCTAGTTGTTGTAATTTAATTGCACGTCGCTGCATCGGCATCAATGTGCGACGCTGCGTCGTGGCCCTCTTGGCCATCACTGTGGTTAGCATTTTCTACTACACGCATTATGTGGGCACCGATGTGTTCGACGGGTGAGTAGCCATACCATACCCCCATCCCTACCCAACCACTCACTCAATTTGCAGCCATTTGAAACCATTTTCCATTGTGCTCAAGTGGCAAAACGGATGCGGAGGCGGATGTGGCAATATGTGCATGCACTCCGTGTTCGCCATTCGTCCAGCTGTTTGTTGTGAGCGCATTTGATTGGATTTAAAAAAATAAATCAGCAGGTGCTGCAGTCGAGAGTGCTGCAGTCGGCAAATACCTGTGAAATTATAGATAGAAAATGTTATAAAATTAAAAACTTGTATGAAACTAATCCCATTACATTCTCTCTTAATTTAAAGTAAATATTTGCTATTTTAATGAAAGCTTCACAGAATGTTTCTTTAGATAATTGAGCAGCAGTGTGCCAAATTTCAGCTAGATACGTTTTAGAAACTCAGAGATATTAGATTTTTTGAGCACCTACTATCTTTCTTTAGATAATGGAGCAGCAGTGTGCAAAGTTTCAGCTAGATACGCTCTATAAACTCAGAGATATTCGATTTTTCGAGCAGCTACTATCTTTTGCTGCGTAAAGCTAGCTCCTTTCAACTATCACAGTCTAGTATTATATTAATCTCATTACATTCTCTCATAATTTAAAGTAAATATTTGCTATTGTAATGAAAATTATACAGATTGTTCTTTAGGTAATTAAGCAGCAGTGTGCCAAATTTCAGCTAGATACGCTCTATAAACTCAGAGATATTCGAGATATTAGCAGCTACTATCTTCTGCTGCTCCTTTCAACTATTACAGTCTATTATACCCACTTCCATTAGCCGCCACAGGGTACATAATAAAAATTGAATTTCTCTCCCCTTCAATTTGTTGCAGATTTAATGAACAGTTGTATATGGCAGGTGCGAACAGCCAGTAGAGTCGAGTCTCTCTCTATGCTTTATTTTTTACTCCTTGCATTTCTCATGTTGCAAAGCAAATAAATTGCTCTGTACGAAAAATATTCATGGCAATTTTTTGTTCAAGTGGCGAAACAAAAGAACTTTAAAACTACTTTAAATCAGTAAAAGGGAAATTGTGTACAGTATTTTATAGTATTCAGCACGATTTAATTTGTTACGCTTGTGTAAAACTTAACAAAGTTTCCAAGGAAATTTGCGGCAAAGAGCCTGAAGCACTCTGTGTCAAAGGTTGTTGTGGCACGTGTAGCACGCCACAAAGAAAAATGTTGAGTAAAAGTTGATGTCCAGGGAGTTATTAGTTATAGAATACTAGGAATTGTTATTCACTTGATTTTATGTTTATTTTTTGAGTATTTCTGGTGAAATTGTGGGAAAAGCTGTTACAGCTGAAAGCTCTAAGCCTTCTTTGTGCTTGGGCGTTATAAGCTGTTATTATTGCAATATCAATATTGTTTTGAAATGATTTTTAAGGCAGAGAATACAAATAAAAGTTATCAAGAGAAATATCTACAATTTTGTCGACTGCTTACGACTGGCATTTCCCATTAGAAGAACTCTTTAAAATACGGATTTTACATTAGCTCAGTGTAATCTGTTTGCATTTGATGAACGAGCTTTAAGCCTGGCTCTGCGCTTCGCCTGCCTCTTAATCTGGTCAGTTTTTAGTTCCCAAGAGCACTTCAGATATGTGCTTTATGCACACACATATTGAGCAAACTTCTTGGGGGTTAAAACTTACACCACTCTAGTGAGTGTCTGTGTGTGTGTTTTATTCGACGCCCTTTTGCCGAGTTCAGTGTGAAAAACTTTTTAACAATTTTTCCTTTTATCTGGCCCTTTCTTTTTTTGATATTGTTGCTGCTTTTAGTTGATCAACGATTTTTATGTGAGTTGTTTGGCCAAGTTCTTGCCAATGAGCCACAAGATGCCGACACGACATAGTGTAGTATAGTGCTACTGAAAAGTTTACACCTTTCGGTTCACCAAAAAGTTTCTGTAGAGAAAGAAAAATTAAAAATATTTGCACATAATTTATAATTGCGTGTATAAGTAAAGGAAATTGTAAAGAGCATTTTCCTGTTGTTTTTACACTATTTTTCTTTCACCCTGCATGTGTGTGTGTGTGTGTGTTGCTTTCATTTCTTTTCGCATTTTAATTTCGAGTAAAGGCGAAAAAGGGAGTGAAAAGGAATGCCATGCTACACCTCAGAGCTACGTTTCAGGTACTTTTGTTCGCAATTATGGTTTACAAACAAAAATTCCACCTCATCTCACTCCGGTAGTAAAACAACAGGGACTAACTTTTGATTACTTTCATCCGCTGCAAGTCCTTGACTTGGTTTTGCAAGTGAAATTCTTTTTCATTTCGAATATAATCTGAAAGTTATTCGAGTTGATTATTAAATATTTACTCGCTCGCCTGCACTTTAAATTTAATTTACGAGCTTAACTCTCAGTCAAAGTTCATTAGTTAACCAGGAGAGGAGTGAAGTGGGAGAGTGGGAGTCATCAATCAAGGCAGGATGTGCAGCAGCTGCTGTTGCATCCACAAAAGGCTGGACACATTGAGGAGGCTCAAGTCAAATTACTTGTGCTTCAAATTTCTGCTCAATATTAATGAATTCAAATGCAGTACGTCCACATGAGTATGTGTGTGTCCTGCGTGTGTGTGTGTGTCCATGTCCCTGTCTGTCCATCTGTCTGTCACGTGCAAAAAGCGGAAACATGTGACGTGCTTTGCTGCCTCTTGTGGTTGCCCCTCGGCGACAGCCAGTCGCCAGTTGCTGATGTGCGTGTTTGTTTATGCTGTCTGTCATTATTTACACACACACTATACACACCCACACAGACACACACACACTCACAAGTGTGCGCTTTTTGTTGCAGTTCTGTTTTTGTTGCTGTTGCAGCTGTCGTTGTAGGTGCAAAACGCATTTTGCCCAAAATGCAAAGTTACGTGATTTGCATGCAGTCAAAGCACACACACTCGACACACACACACTCGTCACACACTCTCGCTCACACAGGCATGTCAAAGTCGCCTGGCTATAATTGATTTGTAATGCTAAACATGCAACATGCACACGACAAAAATGTCAAAAACGTTATGACAGTTACAATCTAATCTCGGACAAATGAAAGCACAAACTACGAAATATCTCAGCAAATTTCTAGATAACAAAATGTGCACAAATATTTTACTTAAACGAGCTGTCAGCTGGCTGTAGTGGCAGCTTAATCAGAAGAATAAACGAATTTCAAATTTATATCAACAGTTAATATAAATTTACAATCTTTCATAGAAAATATGGAAAGATAAATTAAACTTTAGCAATTTTCACATTTCAATATGAAATATGCTTAGTCATTCTGTTGGGTTAAGAGAGTAGTGTGGCATACTTTCAGGCCGATGTGTATTGGAATATACGCGCCGCACAAAAGGCTGCAACACTTTTCGTTGCCTTCAGTTCGATGTATTTCAAGCGCCGCTCAAAAGGCTGCAACGCTTTTTACTTAACTCAACAGAATGACTAGGCATATTTCATATGAGAATTTACTTATTTTGTTGGAAAATAATACCTTGAACGATAATTATATCTGTATTTAAATACTTTTTAAACTAAATTGTGGTACTTATACTAGTATTACTTATTTCTCTGAGGTATAACTTACGCTGATTTCTTTCTGATTTCATGCAAACATTTTGTCGCCTGCACACTTGACCTGTCGCCCGTCTACACACATGCACGGGATATATTTATGTATGTGAAATATATGACGTACAGTGGGGAGCAAAAGCGATTCCACGATCAACATTCTCATGTTTGAGTGCGCATAAAAAATAAACGAATGAAGTAAATGACAAAAACTTTTTTTTTCTTGAATATACAGATAATTGGTAACAATAAGGCGTTAATAGAAAAATAGTATCGATGGCAATGGCATAGTGATATTTTGAAAACCAAAAAAAACGGCATGTACTCAGTTTTGCACCACCCGCGAAAAATATGAAAAGAAATTCATTATTAATAGTTTGTCCATAGACCTTTATGTTCTATTACACTTTTTAAGCTTTCTGGCATTCTCGCAACTAGATTTTCAATAATTCCATTTGGAATATTATTCCACTCCTGTTCAACACGCTCCCAAAGATCCTTTGGACTGGATGGGGCTGATTGATACTCCCCGAGCCGTCGCTTCACAATTGACCACAGGTTTTCAAGTGGATTGAGGTCGGGACTAGGCGCTGGCCACTCCATCACCAAAAAATTTTGGTTTCCCAGCCATTCCTTTACAATTGTAGCATGTTCTTGGGATCCCCATCTTGCTGAAAAGTGATTTCATGCTCTGTATAAGCACACTGGTCAAGAAAAGTGGGAAGCTGGGTTTGCAAAATACTTAAATAATGTTCCTTACGCATAATCCCGTGTATTTTGTGCAACGGTCCAACGTTCCAATACGTGAAGCACCCCCAACGCCATATTGTTGCCTCCTCCATGCAATTATACATGCAATTAAACATGGAGGAGGCAACAATTTGGCGTTGGGGGTGCTTCACGTATTGGAACGTTGGACCGTTGCACAAAATACACGGGATTATGCGTAAGGAACATTATTTAAGTATTTTGCAAACCCAGCTTCCCACTTTTCTTGACCAGTGTGCTTATACAGAGCATGAAATCACTTTTCAGCAAGATGGGGATCCCAAGAACATGCTACAATTGTAAAGGAATGGCTGGGAAACCAAAATTTTTTGGTGATGGAGTGGCCAGCGCCTAGTCCCGACCTCAATCCACTTGAAAACCTGTGGTCAATTGTGAAGCGACGGCTCGGGGAGTATCAATCAGCCCCATCCAGTCCAAAGGATCTTTGGGAGCGTGTTGAACAGGAGTGGAATAATATTCCAAATGGAATTATTGAAAATCTAGTTGCGAGAATGCCAGAAAGCTTAAAAAGTGTAATAGAACATAAAGGTCTATGGACAAACTATTAATAATGAATTTCTTTTCATATTTTTCGCGGGTGGTGCAAAACTGAGTACATGCCGTTTTTTTTGGTTTTCAAAATATCACTATGCCATTGCCATCGATACTATTTTTCTATTTACGCCTTATTGTTACCAATTATCTGTATATTCAAGAAAAAAAAAGTTTTTGTCATTTACTTCATTCGTTTATTTTTTATGCGCACTCAAACATGAGAATGTTGATCGTGGAATCGCTTTTGCTCCCCACTGTACATGTCATATTTGTTTAGCGTGTTAAGTGCGATAAATGCAATTTGATGTTGCGCTGTTGCCCGAAGGTGGGTTGGTGGGCGTGGCACAGTCTAGCTAAATTAAACGACTAAAACACTAAATGCGCGTCCTTTCACTTGATAATAAACACATAAATTACTCTGGCAGTGCAGTGGATTGTACAAATATTTAAGCACTAAACTGAACAACACGAGTGACAGACTGACACACTGACGGTCCGTGTGTGTGTGTGTGTGTGTATAGTTGAGTGTGCAACGTGGCGTATGCGTCATGCAATACAAGAGTTGCGTGCATTAATTGACTAAACATTTAAATTGAAAATGCGATTATAGAGATGACAATTGCCACAGGCCAGCAACAATAATAATGTACTGTTTTCTCTGTGTGTGTGTGTGTGTTGTGTGTGTGTGTTTGTTTGTTTTGTGAAAAACTGATTACATATGCCAGTTGCAGGCAGTGGTACCAACTGAGCCATTAGCAAACGTTTCACGATGATTTCCATTAAGTGAGGGGGAGGCATTGCCACTGCTGCTGCCTGTGTAGTGTCAACCGTGCTGGCGAAATGCAATAAATAATTACATTTATTTGCTTGAAATGCAATTACAAACAAACAAACAAACCGACAGGTGGACAGGCGGACAGCCGGACTGAATGACTGGCGGACAGTCAGACACAGCAGCCACACGAACTGTCGAGTCGAGTCGGGGACAGTGCAGGCCATGGCTACGACAGCCTTTTGCATAACCTGACACATCCTGGTCCTGGTCCAGTTGTAGCCATGCTGGCGTCCATTTCTCCACTTGGCGTTCACAGTTCATTTGGCCACACTGGCATTGGGCCTCTGCTGGCATTTTCCCACTCATTTCCGCTGCAATCCAATTGAACTTGGCTTGCTTGATTTATTTAATTAACTTTTTTCCTTTTTGCTGCGCTCTTTCGTCGCCTCACTCTATAGTATAGTACAACAGAAAAGGGCACCGCAAGAGTCTGTTTTTTTTATTCGTATTTCCTTTTCGCTTCTCGTTTTGTTTTTTAATTTAAGCAGCGCGCTCGTTTTGGCGCTTTTCAAGAGCCTTCAGCTGCGCCTTTCTTTGCGATTCTCATTGTGTTTAAGTGGCTGCAGTTGTTTTCCAGCCAGCTGATATTGGTAATTGAAGCGGCAGCATATTGAACTGAAAATGAAAATGACGCTGCACTTAAACTGTAATTTATGCGCGTAATGAGCATAATTGCAGCTACGGTTAAGACTGCTCAATGATGAACAAATATTGCCAGAGTCTTTAAAATATGAGCACGAATACGCGATAAATATAGTAAAGACTCGTTGGTAGATTAATGAAAATATATGTAAAACTCAACTTCGTTCTACTTGTAAAATCCACTGCAAATTCTTTGCTATCATTTCGAGTGCAGTTGCACTTAATTCTGTTTTGAATAAGTCTTCAACTTTTATTGCATAAATTCTGTATATTCATTTATACCTGCTCTACTCAGCTCACTTTATCAGTTGTTTCAGCTTCGGGTTTATTAATACAGGTATTTACATATTCGAAAACTTCTGCCTTTGCTCTTTAATTCGTTTCATCTGCATTTCAAATGTGTGTATGTATCTTGGAAATACTTGTATACACACTATATAATCCCAAGAACCTACTGTTTAATTTTCACTTATTCATATTTATACATTGCTTTATTTTTGGGACTAAAAGCACGGACTTTATAATGTAGATATAATAAAATATTATTCTTTCGTTTGTTATTAGTCAATTTTCACTAATAAACAATAAGCAGAGCATAATTTATCTTTTTGTATGTAATATGCTTAGTCATTCCATTGAGTTAAGAGAAAACAGTTGCATATTTTAGGGCCGCTGTATTTTGGAATATACGCGCAGCTCAAAAGGCTGCTACACTTTTCCGTTGCTATCAGTTTGTTGTATTCTAAGCGCCGCACAAAAGGCTGCTACACTTTTCGCTTTACTCAACAGAGTGACTCAGCATATCACATATTTCGTATGGAATGTTGAATTTTTATTATATTCGCATTCAATAACTTTTTCTAAAGTAAACTATTGTCTTTGCAATATTATAAAACTAAATAAATAGCAACTGCCTTCAGGCGTCACCTCTCTCCACGCCTTTGCTGTATAATTCGTTGCATCTGCATTTCAAATATCTTGAGAACTCTGCTTATGCACACAATATAATCCCAAAAACCCATATAGTATGCAACAGAAACTCAGCTTAGCCTTCGCAACGAACTGTGAACCTATAGACTGAGCCGCTCTCTGCGCTCTTCTTAGTGTATACAAATGGTACGCTTTGTCTGCTCTTGCCATAGATTTCGCTTGGTTTCGTTCCGCTATTTGGGGTGAACTGCAATTTCATTCTTTATATTTTGGCTGAGCTGCTTTTTGCTTTTTGTGCATTTCAGTCATTTTTATTTCGGGGCAAAGGCAATGGCTGTATCTGTATCTCTCTGTATGGATCGTATAATATGGCACATATCCTTGTGCTAGATTTGCCAGCCTTTTTTTATGCCCTCCTTATCCCGGGCTGCATTACGTATGCGCTCTGTTGGCCGTGCCGCACTTTGCGGCTGCTGCATTTGCTACTTTGCAAATTTATTACAAATTTTTACATACGATTTATTGTTTGAGCGTGCCGCCCCAAGGGAGTGTGGCAGTGTGGGCGGTATTCTATTACGCCCAAGGCATGCCACTGGCCTGGCCACACATAAAATGCCACCGAAATGTGAGCTTGGGTTTCTACTACTACCATAAAAAGGCGATGGTAAAGTAGAGCGTCCAACGGAGGACCGTCTTCAGAGTTGAGTAATAATCTCTGGCCATGCTGATTGCCACAGCGTTGTTGCAGCAGCGTTGCAGACGTTGACAGTGTGTTCAGCGTTCAACACTCGCGTGTTGCTTGCCCGCATAAATAACACGCGGCAAATGCATAAACTGACTTCTTGTTGCCTAATTTATGCAGCACAAAAGATGCCACACCCACCGCCCCAAAGAACAACAATAAAGGAAACGGAAATTTTGTGCTTTGCACAAATAAATCAACGTGTGGAACATCAGCGAAAAGGGAGTGCTGGGTGGCCAGGTTGAGTCAAGGACTGCATTTTGGCTGTCTAGCTGCTTTTTGGGCTGTTGTGCAGCTTGCTTGCCACGCAAATGTTGCACGAAATGCAAACAAGGCTCTCGTAACAAGAATTTCTTCATCAGCTGCTGCCTGCTGCATGTGGCACGAAGGAGCCGCAGTATAAACGCGCTTAACAATTCAAAAGTTGTAGCACAAACGGT
This sequence comes from Liodrosophila aerea, assembly GCA_035045005.1. Classification (NCBI taxonomy): domain Eukaryota; kingdom Metazoa; phylum Arthropoda; class Insecta; order Diptera; family Drosophilidae; genus Liodrosophila; species Liodrosophila aerea. The sequence goes on along the minus strand of JAWNNL010000805.1, from coordinate 993,010 downwards.
AGATCGAAGAGAGAATGCTCTGTGGAAGTTGGCTTGTTATAAGAGAGTGTATTAAAGCTTTAATCAGTTTGAATCGAGACAGGTGAGCTTTAAAGCTGTTGCTTGAACTGATCAAACTAAATGAGAGTAGAAAGAACTCTTAGTTTCCATTATGCTCAACTAATTATAAACTTTAAGCAGCATATTAAGTTGTGAAAGCACCTGCTGGCTTTTTCTTTACCTAGACTAGTTTAAGCTTTAGTTCTACATAAATTTCTATAGATTAGCTTTAAAGCTGTTGCTTGAACTGATTTTAACAGAAACTTAGAACTCAGAACTCTTAGTTTCCATTATGATTAGGCAGCTTATTAAGTTGTGAAAGCACCTGCTGGCTTTTACTTTACTCAGACTAGTTTAAGCTTTAGCTACATAGAGTTCTATAGGTTAGCTTTAAAGCTGTTACTTGAACTGATCAAACTAAATCAGACTTTAAAGAACTCTTAGCTTCCATTATGATTAAGCAAGCAGCTTATTAAGCTGTGAATGCACCTGCTAGCTGTTACTTTACCCAGACTAGTTTAAGCTTTAGTTCTACATAGAGTTCTATAGCTAGTAACTCTGCAAACAGAATCCTTAAGCAACTCTCAAAGCTCTTGGAGAGCAACGAACTTTGTTCAAGTCAAACAACTTAGCAAACTTTGAAGCTTAAAGCACAGCTTAGTGCCTATAATTTGGCGCCTCAAACACATGCTGGCATGGCATATTTATTTGCTGTATTAGTGGTGGTGGCGTAGGAAAGTTTTTTAACCACTTAAGGGGAAACTGTTGCTCGTTGCTCAAGTCTAATACGTGCTCATATCTAAGATCTATTCCCCGAGGTAGTTGAATATGCATTCGTGCCACAAGCTGTGTAGCGGTAAAATGCTTATACTGTTGCCTTGCCTTGATTTATAGCTGGCACGTCATGTCTGGTAGTCCATTTACTGAACGGCACAGGTTGCAGATTACAGGGTATTTCTGAAAGGGAAGAAACCTTGTGCAGTTGATGTGAATAGAACAAGGGGGGAAGTTGTTCTATTTATTTCGCTGTAAGTGTGTGTGTGTGTGTATTTGCTATCTAAATATTTTGTTTTGCCAGCGCTAAAGTTTGGCCAAGCCTTCTGTCTGTCTGTCTGTCCGCCTTGGCCAGCAGTTAAGGTCCATTGCTTGGGACTCTCGGCTGTGCTTTCGTTTTCGTTCTGTCCCTTCCATTTTGCCGCATGCTAAAAGTATTTACATTTTTCATTGCAACCAGCAAAGGCTTGCACATGTGTGTGCCAGAGTGTGTGTGTGTGTGTGTGTGAAAGGCCCAGTGTGTGCTGTGTGCCATGGTATTTGCAGGATGCTGGCAAGCTTGGCCTAATAGGTTTTTTGTTAATTTTTCTTTTTGGGGGATTTCAGCTTGAAAGGGGCTCAAAGGACTTAAACACATGTTGCCGCTTTGCTTAGTGGTTGCTGCTGTTGTTGTTGTTGTTGCTGTTGGTGTCTTCTGTCTGCAGTTACTTCTGTAGATGGAAATTGCATAAGCCGCATATAATAAAATGTTTGGGCTAACTAAAAGCATGTCTAATAGAGAGCAGAGACATAGAGTTCAAAAGGTGAGAGCGCTCTATTATCTCGCATGTCGAAGAACTTTCCAGTTGCCACCACACAATGCGACAGCTGCAGCTGCTTGTTGGCTTGTTAATGAGTCGCCTAGCAAATGAAGATATGTGACATGTCAGCGGCGGCAACAACAGCAGCAACGGCAACTTGCAACCACAGACAACGACAACAAGGCGCACTTCATTGTATATTGGCAGCAGCTGCTGCTGTTGCTGCTGCTGTTGCCTGCTTCATTGTCATCTCCTCCTGCCTGCTTGTTGTTATTTGGCATATTGCGCATACGCCATGTTGTTGCAGCCTTTCAATTTGACTCCAGCCTCTTGTCACATAATATATGCAGCTTTTGCAAGCATCTTTGCCGCCTGCCTGACTAAGTAAATACAAGAAATAAATGCCGAGTAAAAACTACAGCACAATTTCTAGTACTTTTTTTTTATTTCTCCTTATTTTCTCTCAGCCCTCTTCAGATTTTCATAGACTTCTTGCTTTGACCTCTGCTGCAGGCTGCTTGGCTTTTGCTGTATTTGCAATCTTTAAATGCGAAAAGTGTCTAAGAAAATATTTGTGGCAGCTAAACGGAAAAGCTGAAAAACAAGCTAGAAAAAACTGTAAGAGCATATAGAGCTAAGAAAAGTATTTGCTTAAGCGTAATGCTTGCATAATGTAAGTAAAGAGGCTCCCAGGCAGTTTGCATTTGGATTTCTATGTGTAGTATTAAACATAATATTTGCAAACTGAAATAATGTTGAGTACTGGCTTTAATTAAACTGAGGAAATTGAGTATATGTTTTTGGAATAGGAAAATAAAGTTCTATAAAAATGATTACAAATATTTATAGCATACTTTTTGCTGCTAGTTGTTAATAGTTCCTGCTTGCCTTAGCTCTGTGTTGAAGGCAATTTGAAATTCGTATTTAATATTAATAGACTTGTCTTATTATTAGTTAAGATTTACATATTTATATATAGTTTGGTTACACTGAGAATAAAATTTAGGAAAACTGAAAGTCTCTTTAATAACTCAAAGCATTTTTGATAATTTTTATAGCATACTTTTTAGGGCCAGTTATTAATAGCTGCTGCTTGATCAGGCTCTGTATCTGAGGCGTTATTAACTTGAAATTAAATATTTAAATTAAAGAAATGTTGCTGATAATTATATTCTATTATGTTCGAGTTATATATGCTATATACGGTACCTGAATATCTTTTGAATATGTCTACAAATTTCATTCGAATAGTAATGAATTATTGTAGCACACTTTCTGTTGCCAATTACTAATAAATCTTCCTTTAAATCTGTCTCTTCATTGCAGTCTCATACCACGTGACACACATCCGGCACCTATCATCAACTGCCGCATGATGAACTCAGCTGGGAAACATATACGTGATGCATCACCAGCTCCAGATCATCGTTCCGAGGCACGTCTACGCATCGATCCCAAGGTGCTGGTGTTTGTGGAGACGACGTACTCGGGATTGGGGCGTGACATAGCCGAGCTATTGGTGTACAATCGTATCAAGTAAGTGAATGTGAAGTGGGAACCATAGACAATTAGTCTCGGACAAATTTGCATAATTGCAAAAGGCAACGATGCAATTATAGCGTTGCTTCATTTCCCAAAAGTAACTGGCTGCAAAGCGGAAGTGGCAGGCAGTAACGGACACCAGAAATGAATTGCCTTTCGCAAGTGCAGCGCAGGCAGAGCATAGAGCGAAAGATATATGTATGTAGGGTGAGTAGGGAGAGTGGCAGTCCTCCCTCCCCAGTCCTTAGTCCTCGACTATCTATCTTGGCTCGTATATCTCTGCCTCGTGCCTCTTCACTGTGCGCTTTGCCACTTGGCTTGCAGTCTGCATCTGGCTATTGTCAATGTTGACCCAATTTGGGCAGCTGGCCATAAAAAGGCAGGTTATGAAATTAATGCCGCTCCTTTGGACGGGACCAAGCTGCATGGCTGCATGGCTGCAGGCCCATGCAGCATTCCCAGTTTAATTGGCAACTTATGCTTTTGTGGCACGCCCTCAACCTCACCCCACCACCCACCACCGACCCAGCCAGCCAGCCACTCTTCTTCTTCTTCTTGTTGGTTTTTTTCTCTCCTGGTTTCTTGTACCTGTAAACTGCTGGAGGGAACTGCAACTAAGTCAGCAGTTGCGGTAGAGCTGGTTATGCAGCTCTTTCTCTGATTCAAAAACTCTTCAAATTTTAATGAGCTTTCAGTTTCGCTCTCGTTTTCTCGTGGCTTTTAACTTTTGTCTCTAAATGTTGCGTTTGTTGCCAAAAGTCAGCTTCCGTTTTGGCTGCTTAACTTTTGAGCATTATAAAATATTTGCAGCCAATTTAACAGGCCAAGTTATTAAATTAAGTAGAGTGTTTGCACAATTCTACCGATTAATTTTTGAATGCTTTTCGACTTGAAGTTTCTCGGAGTTTAAACAGAAAATTTTGGCATATTTTTAGGCTGATTAAATATTTATGAAACTATTGCAGTTTATAACTTTGGCTTGGCTCAGTTTGGCTAGACTGTTGAAGTGTTAACACTAAAATTAAATTGAGTTGAGTAGAAGTAGTTGTATCTCAATATACGGTTAAATACTCTTTGTTTACTTATAAATATTTATGAAATTATGAATAAACTTTTAGTTAAATATGACTTTAAGAATGTCTAGTAAACTAATTCATATAAATTTAAACAGCTTTAAGTGGCTTGAGTGAGCTTTTAAACTATTATATGTTTAGTAGTTTTATTAAACAATTAGAGCACTTATTATGTAGAAAATAAAACTATCATTTGAAGTACATAATTAATCCCAAATAAAACTATTTTATTCACTGTCTATATACAAGTTCTCTAGTAAACTTATTACAATATAATTGATCAGCTTTTGCAGCGTAACTAAGGCTTTATTTGCCGTTAACTTGTATAGAAATCAGTGCAATTTTCTCAACATATTTGCTGTCATTAAAGCTCACATCTAGCGCAGTTTTTAACTGCCTTTTTAATAAGCTTTTACGGCTTGCAACTTGCGTGTGGCAGCGTGTTTAAGAACTGGCAGCATAACTAACATGTTATACTATATTTAGTAATCCCATTGTACAGCGTCATGTAAGCTGCATTTTATGCCATTATTGCAATTACTGTAGACACACACACACACACACGCGTACACCTACTTAGCCGCGTCGCTGTGAGGCAATAGTTTTGGCCCTGCCACGCTTTCCGTGTGTGTGCTGACTGACCACAAAAAAAACCGCAATTATAAAGCCAGCTGTAGGTGGGCATGGGGGCGTGGCTGCAGCGTAACTTTTCAATAACATTTTTATAAAATATATATATATATTTTTTGTGTTTTTTATTTCACACTTTTCGCTCTTACATGGGAAATTAAGGGCACGTGTGCAAATTGCGGTTATAAGGCTGGCTAGCTGGCTGCCTGGCTGCTCTGCTCTGTGGTTGCTGCTCTGTGTGACCTGCGGGTGGGGGTGGTGGCGCTGTATAGGGGCGAGAGGTGGGTCTACAGCAAACTCAAGTCAAAAGGCTAAAAATTTCAATTTGCTGCTGCCTTTGTTGTTATGCTCTCTCGAGTTGCTTTGTGTTGTATAATTAAATTTCATCGTTATAGCCCAAACTAGCTGAGGGTATGCGCCAGACACTGAGCGAAAAGGGGGCTACTGCTTGCTGTAAGTAAAGAAAGGAACATACAAATATACTATACATGTAAAGGTAGTCGTACTTCCATTCCACTTAATGTTATTCATATTTATGCAACTCGTTTGTAGTCAGTTTTTTCGCTCAGTGCAATATCTGTGCTGCTGCTGTCAGTGTAAGTGCTTCAACTCTAATGAGATTTCAAGTACAAATAGCTCGACTGAAGTCAAGTTCCATGCGGCATAGCACCCTCCCCTCCCCCGCTGCTCCACTTGCTTTGGCAGCTCTGACAAATGTCTCCTTGGTATCCATTGTCTATGCGCACTAACCGAATATGCAACTCAGTCAGTGCCTAATCAGTGTGTGTGTGGGTGAGAGTGTGTGTGTGTGCAGCGCTTATCAATGACTTCATTAGAGCGCTACAGCTGACTTGACTGTCACAGAGGGGGAAGATAGTGGGGGTACTCCAGCAAAAGTTTGCCAAAGCAGGCAACAAATTTCATTAACATTACTAGCTCAATCTCATTACAGTAGATGACTGTTATCTCTCGCTAGTCGTAAGTGTGTGGGTGTGTGTGGCAGAGTCACATGCATGCGACAAAGTCAAGTGGCAGCGCCATTGTCTAAGTTTGTTGCAATCAGCGCTGTGTCCAGACTGTGGCATTGCGTTGCCAGGCAACAGATTACGTTGTATAACTATGTAAGCAGTGCATGCTATGTGTCCTAGTGTGTGTGTGTGTTGTGTGTGTCTGTCAGGTGCTAGTTAATTAACAATTATTTATGAGCATGCGTTGTGCGCGTTGCTCTGCAAATTGCGCCCAAGTTGCCACTCAATTAGTCGCTGAAAAATGCGCGCTCGTTGACTTGTGCCACAACAAACTAAAGGACTGCTAAAGGCAAGATAGACAGACAAGGAGAGAAACAATGAGCAAGCGGGACATATACCTACAGACTGTGTGGCATATATAGTATGGGAGCGTAACTGTCTGTCTGGCTAGTTAATTGTAGTAGCCCTTTCAGGCACCTTCTTGGCCATAGCTCTTTATTAACGCCTCTTCGCTCACTGTCTTGCTTTATCTTTTTTTCTTTACCTCTCGCTATTCTTCTTTCTATCTTTGGGTCTCTTTTGCCTACATTATCAACACAGTTGCCAGTAGAAAATGGAAAAAAGAATCATAAAAAACGAATCGAATAAAAAGCATAAATTCACAATGAAATTCATTAAAATTAAGCAAATAAATCTACAAATTTATACATATATAAAAAGTAAGCCTAACATCTTGATAGGAAAAAGTATTAAAAAATTGGCAGTAATTCTTAAAATTTTCTACTAAACCCAATAATAATTACTGTGCTCAATGCTAACTAATATTACCAAAAAATATTAACTCAAATGTTACTTCAATAATCAAAGTCAATGATCGACAACAATTCCCATTAAAAAACACCACATTTGACACCATTGTGTGTTCTGTGGCAACTGTGTTTATCATTTGCCACACCCCCTGCCCTCTTTTACCCACTTTCTTTACCTTTCACATTAACATTCCTCTGTTTCCCTTTGTGCTTGCCCCGTGTCTCTTGCTTTTGCTCGCTTTTGTCGCTTTTGTGTCCCAATTAGCTGCAGCCAAAATCCTGACGCTGCCCCGCAAATTGATTGATTGCCAAGTTCTCTTAGCCAGCTGCTCCCTCTGCACCCGCCACCCTCTCGCCTACATTCTTTTTCCCTGCTGTTCAGTCAATTTTGTGCTTGAGCAGCACAGACAAATGGCTGCCAGTCAGTCCGCTGCCCCACTCCCCACCTTTGCCTAAAAGTATGCAAAAGTTTTACGCCAAAAACTTTTTACGCCTGAAAAGGCCAGTACGCAGTCCGACCAAGCCCCTAAAAAGAAGCAGCATTAACACGCCAAGTCGAACCCCTCCCACTATCCACAATGTTGGCATCTAATGCGCCGTGAAATTCTAATGGAATTTCCTAGGTAATTACGCGACCCACGAGAGCTCATGCTCGGGAATGCTGTGAGGCGTTTATTAAATTGCCATTGCCACGCCCATGCCACATTATGCGGGTAATAGCTACTTAACCTTATTTTCAATTTTTGATTTGGCTTTGTGTCAGGCACAAAACGCAACCGCAACGGCTCTATCTACGATCTACTCTCAGCTGCAGCAGTCAGTGAAGCAGCAGCAGCAGCAGCAGCAGCAGCAGTAACAGCAGCAGTAGGAAGTCATCAGCAGCCTTGTTATCATTTACTACCCATTCCCCCACCCCCTACTCACATGTGTGTGTGTAGTCTGCCGTGTGTGTTTGTGTGTGTGAGTGCCTGAATAATGTAGCATGCTTTGCGGCGCAGCACCATGACAGCGAACCTGAGCTCATCCTTTGTTGGCTTCGTTTTGGCGCTGATTGCGCCACTGGGAGACCAAACTTTTAAAACGCGAAATGGCAAAAGGCAGCAGCAGCAACAGCAGTAGCAGCAGCAGCAACACCTCCTACCAGCAGTTAGTTCTTCTATTGCGCTGACGTCAATTCGCAGACACATGGCGAACGCCATAAACAGCCACCACAATTGGAAGCTTGCCATGGCAACATCATGGCTCTGCTACCTCTGCCACAACTCTTTACCTCACTCCTTCCCCTCCCATCATGCCACCCTTCGCTGCTGGCTGCTCTCCTTTTCACTTTAGCTGGCAGCTGCCGCCGACTCCTTGGCTCGTCATAATCACACCCTTTTGCGCCAATGTTTACTTTAATAATGTCGCGGAAAATTTTTATTTTCAATTTTTCACAAGTCAATGGAGTTAACCTGCTACATTTTATAGCTACAGTGGGGCAGAGAAGTGAGGAAGGGAATGAAAAGGAAACCAAAATAAGTAGTTAGAAAGGAAGTTGTAATAAAATACTAAATTAAAGTAAATGAAGAGAATAATGTTAATAGAAAAATATGTAAAATAAATATATATATAATAAATGAATTTAAAATAAATAAATCATAAATAACTAAATATAAAATAAATCATAAATAAATAAATTTGAAATAAATCATAAATAAATAAATATATGCAAAATAAATAAATCATAAATAAATAAATATTAAATAAATATATATAAACTAAATAAATTTTAGATAAGTCAAAGTAAAATAAAAAAATATAAAATAATAAAAATAATAATGCATTTAAAAATTATGAAAGCCATTAAAATGTCATACATAATTTTACTAGTTGAAACTTAAATAATAATGTGTGGAAATACTGAATAATGATATGATATTTTTCCTAGTTTAGTTTGCATATTTTCCACAACAGTTTCGCACCACTATAAGAGCTCGCTAGAGTCGATTCTCTAGCAAATATGGCTATACAATATAGTAGTACACAAGCACACATAAGTCTACTTATGCAGGTCTTTGTGTGTGTGTGTGGGTGTGTGTACTGAGTGTGTGTCGCATAAATAAAAAATATTTTTCTCTAGTGCCTGCCACGTGATGGGGCATTGGTTGTGCTGTGTGTTATCGTCGTTGCCTGCTCCACTCAGATTGCTGTCTTCCTTGTTGCCCCTTTGCCCCGTTTCGTTTGCTTGTGTGACAAGTTGGGCTGACTTTTGTGCGCTGTTGCCGCTGCTTGTTGTTATTTTTCAACAAATTGGTTATTTTATTGAATTACTCAAGCAGCAGGCAGTCTGCCCCCACTCTCCCCCAAACCCTCACCTGATAGAGCAACTGAAGCTGAACCCATTCAGTGCCTGCCATTCCATTCCACTCCATTCCACTTGCGCCCTGTCTGATTATATTGGCCTAAGCAGACGTTGTCGAGGGAGTCGCGAGATGCCAGGACATTGGCTTTGCGTGTCCTGCCTCCTGTTCCTGCTTGGGATTGGGGTTTTGCCGCCGACTTAAGTAGTTTCGCCGCGTATAATAAATTTTCTAGTTTAAACTCATTTATTGCCCCGGCTCAAGGAGCCAGGCGTCGAGGCGTCGCCAGCCAGCCAGCCAGGACAATGCCAATAGCAGAGGACACGCCCATAGCTACGCCCACGCCTCAATGCTTAGCACACAGGCCATATAATGGCCATTTGTTGTATAATTTTCACATTGTTTACCGTCCCGAGTGGGGGTAGAGAGCCAACTGGCTTTAGGGTAGCTCTTATTTATGATATATGTATAGATTAAACAGGCGCCTAAGGCTAACTAGCAGCAGGACTAAGGAGTTGCCTTGGTTAACGACAACGTTCACTTAATATTAAGTGGAAATTGTAGCTCATATTAATGGCAAACAGAAATGTCTTAATATCAGCTTTTATGACCTGGAGCTGAATTGATTTTTGCCACTCTAATTCCATTTGTATGCAGTGGCAGTAGCTCCAGCATAATTATGCTAAAATATACTACACTAATTGCTCTTAATTACACCAAATTAATTAGCACACTACGAATTTAGCAGAGAGTGTAAAAAGTCTATTAATGTATTAGGCTGGCATACCGAATTAAGTTGAGATATTTTTGGGATGAATTTATGGCGTTAAAGCGCTTAAGTCGTTCTCGGAAATTGTGGCTAGAAGTGAGGCTGAGCAGCTCACTGGAAATTAAGCCGAAAGTGTATTGTGTTTATGCCATGATATTGTGCTTAAATATGCAAGATTTTTGGGGTTAAAGTAGGCTCAAATTTGGTTGATTTATGCAGCTGTTGTGTGTTGGGAAAATGCGGAAATTTGATGGGAAAAACACGCTAAAAATGCTAGCTAAATTTGATAGAATTTATGGCAACTATAGAGTCTTAAATGTATAAATAAATAATGCAGGAAATTCAAACTAATGTGAGAACTTTTATAGGTAATACTTGGCTGGTATCTATACTTTATAAAGATTTTTCGTTACTCCTTAATTTACAATTTGTTTCTTTCTATCTATCTATTTTATATGGTAGGTCTTGAGTCTTCAGATTGTTCCTACTTATAGACCTTTTGTAACTTCCTCTTATACTAAGGTTTTCCTCTTAGAACAATCATGAACTATAAGCTTAACTTGTCCCAAGTGATACCTTTTTGTTCCCTACTCATCCAACCTTTCCTCACAATATCTCGATGACTGCTTTAACTAGGCATATAGTAGTATGATTCTAGTTATTGTATATGGTAGGTCTTGATTCTTTACATCGTTCCTACTTACAGACTTTTCGTAGCTTCCTCTTATATCAAAGATTTTCTCATTAAGTTTCCTTATAACAATCACGAACTATAAATTTAACTTGGCCCAAATGATATCTAACATTTCACTGACTTTTCATCCAATCTTTCCTCACAACATCTCGCTCTTTAAATCGCCGCGTTGTATAACTAACGCCTTGCTTTAACTGTTTAGTAGCCACATATTGATTTATTTAATGACTCTTTTTGCCACTTGGCACATTTTTGGCAAGGTTAAATTGGCGGCAGCAACTCGTGCCGCACATCGTCTGGTTATTTGCAACACGTGTGCGTCGGCAATTAGGAAAAGTTTGGTATGCTCATGGCCAAACCTAATTGCGACATTTCTCGCAGCTAATCACGCTGAACTTTGGCCCACAGATGGAATCTTCTTTTGTGGCTTTTCGAGGCTGTAGATACTACAGTCGCACTCGTACTCACACTCGTACTCGTTTATTAAATTTGCACTCAAGTGCTGCCGTGAATGTCAAAGTAAATATTGTGAATTTTTCGATTAGCGCAGAGGAGACGTTGCGCCTCTTAAGCTCAAGCCCTGCAGCTTAATTTCCTGACACAAATATCAACAAGGCAGGAGTGAAAAGAAGTGAATGTGGAAGGTGGAAAGGCAGAGGCAGAGGAGCAGAAAGCTAGACCCTAAAGCGCTCTAATGAAATTACAACACAGGGCAGAGAGTGGGGAGTGGACGGAGCGGAGTGTTGGGCTTATGGGTGTGGCATGCGACAAGCGGCTAGAGCTGGCTGTTGTAAGAGAGTCTAAGCCAAAGTGGCAGTGGGAAGTCAACTAAAACTAAGCTCATTTAATGCGATGCATAAGCGACAGCAGCTAGAAGAGAGAGAGAGGAGGGGCAAGGGTTGGGCACAACACAGGAAATAACTGCTGCAACAACTGCCACAACAACAACAACAACAGCAGCAACAACAACAATCTTAACAACTACAGCAAACAACAAACAAGCAGCTCACGTCGGCATTTGCAGTTTTACGTGCATCCTGAGGATAATTTAACACCTCGTACAAATGCAAACAAATGAGAGCGCGAGCTGCAGTTACACACAAACAAACACACACACACACTTATGCACACACTCATATGCATGTGTCTGTGCTTAAAAACAGAGAGGAAAAACCAACATTTATTTACTTGCAAGTAATACCCGTTAATGGGTTTTTAAAACAAATCCGCTGCGGGCCTGTAAATGAACTCGAGTCCCCCACACCTGCCTCCTCTCCCAGTCCACTGCATTTATCTTTGCTGCGGCAATTAAATTTCAAATATCAACACACACACACACCACACACCACATACACACACTTGCGAGTGCGAGTAAAAAATGCGAGCGAGAAAAGGCAAGAATGGCAAGTGTCATTATATAGTTAATTAAACAAACATTTGGCGCTGATAAAACGCTTTAATTAATGCTCTTCATGTTTGGCTAACGAGTGGGAGTTTAAACGCCGCAACACCTTATAAAAGTGTGCTATTAAAATATATTGAAAAATACACTAACTAAAGGCATGTTGCCTGCCACATCCAGTTGGCTGTAAAAAAGTAAATGAAACGCGAGAAATGTTATTAAAGAAAAGTATTAAAGGGAACGAATTGTGGTAAAAGGTGATATTGGTATTAAACAGAGTATTTATAGCCGATAAAAAATGGTGGCAAATAAAAGAAAGTGTAATTATAGTAAAGTATAGTGAAAAGAATCTGTCCGTATTAAAAATACTAATAGCTTTGAATACAATTCCATTTTCAAGACAATTTTACATTAATTTGTATAAAAATTGTATATAGAAGTTAATAACTGAAATAATAAAGGACAGTTTATTGCATGAACTGAACTATGAATCTATATAAATGAACTACAATTCTGAACCAAGTTTGTTCATTCAATTTGCTGAATGCTTATGCTTAGAGTCAGAACACAAAACAACATATTAAATTTCAGATTTAAAGAAGAAATAGCCTTAAATGCAAATATAAATCCTGCCATTGCATTGTAAGAAGGTATATTTATTTATTACATATTTATTTTCACTTAACATCAACTGCCCAGGCATAAGTCACTTCGTGGCGTCACAAATTAGCCGAATTTGAATGTTAGTCTGATATTTAACGAGTCATTTTTTTCAGGCTGCTTTATAATTTAAATGCATATTTTATATACTAAGTAGCACTATTAAAATTACTTTTAGTGATTGAACATTCAACTACTCAGATTATGTTAGTTCAGACTTCCCTTAGCTTTTCCTTCACCAAACAATTTAAAACGAATTTACAGACTCTATTTAAAACACACCTTCAGCATAGGCTCGCTTAATCAATTACTACATCAGCAAAATGTATGCGATGCTTGTAATTTAGCCACTCAATGTGAATGACTATTAAATAACCACAGTTCACACTTGCTATATAAATTTATATGCGTTTAACCCTCCACACTCCCACACTCTATTACTCCACTTAATGCGCCCACACTCTATTAAGTGTATCCCCTCGTTCAAGTTCATTTATATAGTGTATTTCAATGGGATAGTGGCTCATCTTTTTGACTTTTGGTTCAGTTAACATTTCATTATTTTTGCCTCTGTCCAGCGAGCGATTTTTCAATATCCCCTTCGGGCAAACGCCCATTTTGAATGGTTATTTCCCTGCACACACTCCCCCGCACACTCCTCTGGCAGGTCGTGTGTCTGCGTGTGTGTGGTTCACTTCCTTTGCCATGTGACACATGGTCTCGTGTTGACGCGCCATAAAATATGCAATGCATGCAGTATGTCAACCCCGTTCGCATTTTTCATGCCCCACGGTGGGGCAAGTTGGTCGGTGGTGGGGCAGACACTAATAACTCCAGTCGGTAGGGGAGCAAAAGTCATTGTGTTTTTTGTCAAGCGCACGAAAAAACTATCAATAATGTGTGCCACGCCCACAGACAGACAGACAGAGCGCGTAGGGCGGAGGAACATAAAATGTTTTGCCTTATGACATTTATGCAGAGCGCGTCGAACGGCCACCTGCAAAATATTTTAATATGCTTCAGCGAGTGGGGAAAAAGAAAAGGAAAATAAAAGGGAAAAGGCAAAAGGAAAATGTTTACAATGTGCCAGAGAGCTCTGTTCTCTCCACCTGCATGTTGACCCTTATTTTTTGCCACAACTTCATATCGGAGATGATTTTTTGTACTGCGCTGCGATTTCATGTGGTTTGGCATATTGAAAGCAGTTTTTATTAAGCTGCTTCGGTTTAGTTGCCGCTGTTTACCCTTGGCTTATTGTGGCTGCCAAACTGTGATTTATATTATATACAAAACATATCTGTTGTATGTACTATACAGGTGTCTGCTTCACATATATATATATGCAATCAAATGGAAATTCCATATCACTGCAAATACTGGTGTACATTTTAATATTTATGCCAATGCATTTGCCACAGGGCTTTGGATTGGATTGTGTGTTGGCATCAGCACGTTGGTTTTAGCAGCTTGTCGATTGCAGTTTGGGGTCAGTTGGAAATAATACCATTGAAATTGATTTTATTTATATTACGGTATAAATATATACCACTCCGTCTGTCCGTCTGTCCCTCAGTCCGCATGCAAATGTGCAATGCAATTATTGTTGAGGTTTTTGCTCTGCTCTTAATGCAAATTGCAAACGTATCAAACACAAAACGCAAAGAAAAAAGAAAATACGCAAAATATATTTAATATATATGCAATATTTATGCATATTAATTAGTGACTTTCGTGTTGGCCCACAGGTAAATTAGTGCAATAGTTTTCAGCTCGCTCTCTGTGATATATTTCTACAATATTTTATATTATTTACATGCAATTTATTATGCTCATAACAAATGTAAATAAAGTTAGACAAAGTGCATAAAAGTAATTGAAAAATTATAAAAAAATAAACGTATTTACATAAACTCTGCATAATCAAAATCTGCACTCATCAATCACTTTGATGCACTTGTGGTTGCTAAAGCTACACTGAGAGATCCTGTTAATTAAATTGAGTTGTCTGAAAATGGTTTTAAAGTGCATTAGCATTTATGGTGGAATATTTAAAATTTATCTGTAGTTATTCTCTTAGTTAATATAGAGTAAATAGTGAGAGTATAAATAAAGTAAAATTTGTTTAAATATTTATAAAATGTATGAGCATTATTAGCGTATTTCTTTCCCCTTATCTATCGATTTATTTTACTAAATATAATTTTAAAATATTTTAAAAATGTATTAGAATTAGAAATATAAATGAAGTTAAGTTTATTAAAATATTTTATAAATTTATGAACTTTAGTCTTATCTATCGATGAACTTTTACTCAACATGAGTTAAAAAAGTTTTAAAATAATTTAAAAACTTATTAGAATTAATAGACCAATATTTAGTATTCAATATAGATTTACTTTAACTAAATATACGTTTGAAGTCAGCTGAAAAAGATCAAATTTAAGTTGTATTAAGTTGTTTAGAATATTTTACAAAATTTATTAGCATTAATAGCTCAATAATATACTCTTATCTATAATTTTCTTCTACTAAATCTATGCTTAAATTGAATTCGAAGAATGTAGTAAATATTTTGGTTATCTGCTTGTCTTTTTCTCTGTTCTTCTCCAACCCAAACTAAAGTCCAAGAACTTCTTAAAGTCTCTGGCAAATATAAATAGCAATATGAGAAATCCGACAGCTGCACTTTTGGCTTGTTTACAGCTATATTTTCAGCTAATACGGCCAAGAGTCAGCAGCGATGCTGGCATAAATAAATCTGTTTATTTCCTAGCTCTATCAGTCTGACTCTTGCTTTGGTGTGTGACTTTAGTATTAGCTGTTATCAGAGCTACACAGTCGCAAACTATTGGCATTGCCACGGGCTGCAGTGTGGCCAACGTGTCGCAGCAAACAGCTTTTGACAGTTGATGTCAGAGGCAACGCTCGCGCTCTCTATTAACGTCATGGATGTGTGACATGCAGTTTGGCTATGCTGCTGACACTCTTCCCCTCTTGTATCTCCGATTGTATCTCAAATATTTACTCCGCTACTTCTTTATATCTTGCAGATACAAACTGGAGGTGGCGGGCAAGAGTCTGCCGGTGCTGACGAATCTGGACAAGGGTCGCTATGGCGTCATCGTCTTTGAGAATCTGGACAAGTATCTCAACATGGACAAGTGGAATCGCGAGCTCTTGGACAAATATTGCCGCGAGTACTCGGTGGGCATTGTGGGCTTCGTCAGTCCCAGCGAGGAGACGCTGGTCGGAGCCCAACTGCGTGACTTCCCGCTGTTCGTTCACACCAATCTGCGACTGCGTGATGCCAGCTTGAATCCCAGCTCCTCGGTGCTGCGTCTAACGCGAGCCGGCGAGACGGCCTGGGGTGCCTTGCCTGGGGATGATTGGGCTGTGTTCCAGCATAACCACAGCACCTATGAGCCCGTGGAGTGGGCGCAGCGCAACACGCAGGAGTATCCGGCGGACAGCGTGGGTCAGGTGCAGTTGCCGCTGACCACCGTGCTGCAGGATCGAGGTCAATTGGATGGCATACAGCGGGTGCTCTTCGGGAGTAGTCTGAGATTCTGGCTACATCGCTTGGTCTTCCTGGATGCGCTCAGCTATCTCAGCCATGGCCAGCTGAGCTTGAGTCTGGAGCGCATGATCCTAGTCGATATCGATGACATATTTGTGGGTGAGAAGGGCACACGCCTGCGGCCGGATGATGTGCGTGCTCTGATCGCCACACAGAAGATTGTGTCGAGCATGGTGCCGGGATTCCGTTTCAATCTGGGCTTCTCCGGCAAGTACTATCACCATGGCACGCGGGAGGAGAATCTCGGGGATGACTTTCTGCTGCAGAATGTGCAGGAGTTCAACTGGTTCTCGCACATGTGGAAGCACCAGCAGCCGCATCTCTACGACAATCTGACGCTGCTGATGGCCGAGATGCAGCTGAACTATGGTTTCGCCAAGGAGCACAATATACCCACGGATTCGGGCTACTCCATATCGCCTCATCACTCCGGGGTCTATCCCGCCCACGAGCTGCTCTATTTGGCCTGGAAGCGGGTGTGGAACGTGAAGGTCACCTCCACCGAGGAGTATCCTCACCTGCGGCCAGCTCGTCTCCGTCGAGGATTCATTCATAGGAATATCATGGTGCTCCCGCGGCAGACTTGTGGTCTGTTCACGCACACCATGTATATAGATCGTTATCCCGGTGGCAGGGATAAGCTGGACGAGTCCATACAGGGCGGCGAGCTGTTCCAGACGATTGTGTACAATCCCATAAATATATTCATGACACACATGTCGAACTACGGCTCCGATCGCCTGGCACTCTACACATTCCAATCGGTCATCAAGTTCCTGCAGTGCTGGACCAATCTGAAGCTGGCCTCGGCACCGCCCATTCAACTGGCCGAAATGTACTTTCGCCTGCATCCCGAGGAGGTGGATCCCGTCTGGGGCAATCCCTGCGACGATGCGCGTCACAAGAAGATCTGGTCCAAGACCAAGAACTGTGACTCACTGCCCAAGTTCCTAGTGATTGGACCACAGAAGACGGGCACCACCGCCCTCTACACATTCCTCTCCATGCACAGCAGCATCGCGAGCAACATACCCAGCCCGGACACCTTCGAGGAGGTGCAGTTCTTCAACGGCAACAACTACTACAGAGGCCTCGACTGGTACATGGACTTCTTCCCCTCGGACACGCTGCCCAACACCAGCTCACCCATGCCCACCACTGTGGGCACACCTCGCCACATGTTCGAGAAGAGCGCCACCTATTTCGATGGCGAGGCGGTGCCCAAGCGATCGCACGCCCTCCTGCCCCACGCCAAGATTGTCACCATACTGATATCGCCAGCGAAGCGCGCCTACTCCTGGTACCAGCATCAGCGTGCCCATGGCGATGTGATAGCCAACAACTACAGTTTCTATCAGGTGAGTGAAGGAGGAAAGTGTGGAATGGGAAGGGGATCATGAGGAGTGAGATGTGGCTGGAAATTAGGCAGTATAAATGTATCTTTAGATGTATAAATTGTAGCTACTTATGTTTGGGTTTAAGAAGTTGAGTTTAAGATATTGAAGACTATAGATACTGTTGAAATTGATGAAGCCATAAAGCTGAGATACATTTGAGAATGGGAAAAGCATTCAACTCAATAATTTAGTATCTTTAGGTCTATAAGTTGTAGCCACTTCTGTCTGGGTTTAAGCAGTTTACTTAAAGATATTGAAGACCGTAGACACGACTCAAATAGATGAAGCCATAGAGCTGAGATACTTTTGAGAATGTGAGCAGCATTCAACTCAATGAGATATAGAATTATAAAGATACATCTACTGTATATGAATAGACACTTAGAGCCAGCTTTGTAGTCTATTTCAGGACAGAAGAAGCAGAGCTATGCAGATGGATTCATTTTCAATAGACTAGGCTGCGCATTAGAATTTGATTTTGATTGATTGCTGAAGAAGAGAGTCCAGTGAGTCCAGTGAGTCCAGTGAGTCCAGTACTACACTAACATAAAGTTACCTTTGAGTTTATTAAGATGTATATTGAAACATTTGCAGTAAATGAATGGAGACTTAATTCTATATTTAGTTCTTGGTATGGAAACCAAAACAGAGCTATTGGTTGTGGCAATAGATACATGTGAGTCTAGTGAGATACTTCAGTTAGATTTATAGAACACAAATACGGCTATAGATACATGTGGCAGCCCTTGCTCTGACAGTGAGTGGCAACAGACAAGCAGCTACACATGTTGACTAGGTTTCAGCTAGATACTGCCTATACTACAGCGAAAGATACATGCAAACACATTGGATAAATAAAGTGCAGATACATTTGCAGCGCTGTAATAAAGATACAGTTACACGCTAGAGTGTTGCAAGAGTAATATGGAGGCTGTCGAAAGTAGAGTAGCTGCAGTTGGATGTGTATCTTGTATCTTTTATGTTGGAGATACATTTTTAGTAATTGCAGTCGTTATACTAGCATTTGCTGTGAGTGTTGCTGCCTAGTTAGTCAAAATACTGCATGGAAATCTAATGAACATGTGGGGCAAGTGTGTGTGGCAAGCTGAGAAACGAAAAATGCATTTGGCGCCGCACACAAATGGCTTTTCAATTTCATTTGCCACATGCAGCAAATGCCTACTTTTAAGGGGCAGCAAATGCGAGTTGTTGGCATCATTTTTCGATTTGCATGCAGCATGTGGCAAAGTCAATTGCAATGGCTGTGAACAGCTTGCAGCAACCTCAATGTGCCACAGACACACTCAACTTTCAACCCGTTCACACTCTGCCACACGCCTCAAGCATTAGCCCGATGATTTGCTTAAACTTGCCACAAATGTTTGCCACTGCAACTTTATGCTTATAAAAATATACTATATACATTTCTTCTCCCCCTCAGGTCATCACGGCGAGCGATGCGGCGCCGAGAGCTCTGAAGGATTTGCGCAATCGCTGCCTGAATCCGGGCAAATACGCTCAGCACTTGGAGCACTGGCTAGCATATTATCCCGCCCAGCAGCTGCACATTATCGATGGCGAACAGTTGCGTCTGAATCCCATCGAAGTGATGAACGAGCTGCAGCGTTTCCTAAAAATTCAGCCCCAGCTCGACTATGCGAATCACCTGCGATACGATGTGAAAAAGGGTTTCTATTGCCAGGCCGTCAGCGAGAAGCGCAATAAATGCCTGGGCAAGTCCAAGGGGCGACAATATCCAGCCATGGATGAGCGCAGTGCCAAGCTGCTGCAGCGGTAAGTAAAATAAAATTCCCCCCTCCCCCAAAAAAAAGTAACTGAAAAAATGCCAAAAGAAATGAAAACGAAAAAAATACGGGTCGTATGAGTGATGTGGGTTTTGCTAGCAGCAAAGGCAGATGACGAGGTCGACAACGCTGCTTTGACTGCAGGATTAATGAACAAGCACACACGAGAGGGAGTGTGTGTGTGGAGGTGTGTGTACAACTGTTAAAGGGGAGGGGGTGGCGGACACTATGGCACATTTTGCGGCCGTGCAAAAGTGCACTTTGCTGTACGAACTGCGATTGGGGCATGCCAGCTGTCAGTTGAGCTCTCTCACAGATTCCCACCGAGCTAAACGACTGCTAGCAGCAGCTTGAGTTGCATCAAAAATTGAGAGCAAAATAAAGCAGTTGGGGGAAAAACTGTATAATGATAACTGCTGGAAATAATTGTCATACTTTGGCAATTGGCAAACTATGAGCAGAGAACTCTAATTAAAAGCAAACACAGCTAAAGTTAAGCAAGCTGTGAGATGTTATGGAAAAAATTCTATTAATTTGAAATATAGTTATGGCTAGCAGCTGATAGAACTGTTTTAAAGCTGGTAGTGCTATTTGAGACAGCACTGTGGTGCCTTAAAAACTGGCTAATATTTATTACACACATATTCTAATATTTACACTATTTAGAAAGCTTCTAAGCTAGTACAATATGTAAAGCATGTTAATAGCTTTGCCACCACTGTAGTTCATTCACAGCAAACGATAGTTGGCAACTCTGATTACCGTCTGTAAGCTCAAGTTTAGAATGAATTTATGTAAACCTAAGCAAATGAGTGGTGTTACTAATGTTAGCCACCAATGTAATATTCGCTATTAGTTCAAAAATCTGAATTTCGTTCAACATGTTGCAAATATTTGAGGCACCACTGTAAGCTGCCGTTTGACAACAGCGTCGATTAACAGTGCAGATTAACAGTGTATGCTAATTCACTCCACATTTGATACAGCCAAGGCGTGCTTAGGTTAAGGGCAGCACTGTTAATTAGTCAAAACTCATACATACTATCTAATATGTAGTTGGCAACGCTGTTCAAACTAAGGTATTGCCAATTGCCAACAAAAGCAAATACCAGCAAACTGTTTACTGCAACTATCTGGCAACGCTGTTGCAGTCAGCTCAAAAAGAAAAAAAATATATATGTATACCGAAAATGAACTAAAAATAATCAGCAGCCAAAGCAAAACACCAAAAATAAATACTTTCAAGACAAAAAAAAAAACGAAAATGTTGGCAGCTAAATTTGAATTTCAAATGGGTATTTTTTCGTAGCGTATTTCTGCATAAATAAAGCTAAAGCTAACTCTCTGTTTCTTTTTTTGCAGCTACTATTTGAATCATAATACGGCGCTGGTGAAAATGCTGAAGAAGCTCGGCTCGCGCCCCATACCACAGTGGCTCAAGGATGATTTATCCACGGGTACGTGATAGCAGCTGTTTGTGGGCAGCGGCAGAGGAGGCGGAGTGGGCGGAGCAGTTGGCATAGGAATTGAAATTGGTTACGGAATTGGCGGCGGTGGCAACAAATATCGCAAATTGCGTGCAAAACTCAGGAAACAATTGCAATGGCTGCGCTTGGCGGCGGCAGAGGCAGCTGCAGCAGCAGCGGCGGCGGCGACAGCGGCAGAGGCAGCGAAGCCTGAAAGTATGCAGAGCACTGACAGCAGCGGCAGAGCAGAGACTAGCATGTTGCAGCATGCTTGTTGTTAATTGTTGTAGTTGCCATATTAATAATGTCGCTGCAACTGGCAGCTGTAAAAAAAGAGAATCCCTACAGTTAACTAGCGTGTGTGTGAGTGTGTGTGTGCGAATGTATTATGTAAATAATGGCTTATAAGATTATGTGCGAGTGTGCGTGTGTGCGTGTGAGTGTGAAAAAATGACATAAATTAATGCTTTTATGCGCTTTGTTAGTTGTTATTTATGTATTAAACAAAACAGATAAACAATTGCAGCCAATTTAGCCATTGTACAGTTATGAATTAACACTAACATTATTATGCGCGCAATTAACTCGACTTGATTCATTTCGTTCTATTACCTCAGCAAAGGTTTTTACAACTTTCCAACTAAAGACTAACCCCGCATGCCCATACATACAATATTTACAATTATTTCATAAATAATTTAATGCGTTTATTTCGTTTTTAATCCATGCCAAAACTGTCTGCAGTTACGAGTGCTATAAATATGTTAAATACAACTACATATACATATATCTAAATAAGGCTGCTATTATTGTATTAAGTGTGTATTATAAATGTTTTTAGTGTGAAGCAAACGATAACGAAACGCAGCGACGAAAATGCTTGAAAGAAGAATAGAAAACAAACCTCTAGTTGTATGTTTAACGCACTAAGCAAAGCTCTATATAGTATATAGACATATATATAGTATATTGTATAGTTGGATATATACAGATTAAATAGTTCAAGTTTAGTTTCGTAATGCGACAATAATAAAAAGCGAAAATTTCAAATGCAAATCTTAATTGTTTCATTTTCGAATAATCGTTACGCGGTGCACCCTGTGCATATGGTGAGTGTCTTGACTAACCCAGCGCGCCACTACTTAGCTAAGTTTACATTTACATTCAGAGAGTGCTCACTTGCCTAAGCTGTTAGCTAGCGCACTCCACTTAACGAAACTGTAGCTTAACAGCTGTTCAACAACAGTACAGCTGTCCGCTAACACTAACAGCGCTCACTTAATTTCGTTATTTCATATTTTATATTTTTCTTAGAGGGATAAGCTGTGCGCAGTTTTCACATACCATGCCTTGGAGAAGTTACAACCTCTGTTTTATTAAACAGTGCTCCAAAAACGAATACAAAAATGTCGTATTTGGCGCACGATATGTTTGACTAGCAGCGCTTATTTAAAAAAAGGACCATTGCGCCAACATAGATAAAAGCACCAATTTTGGCGCAAAAACGCCAAGTGCGGCATTTGTGATTACAGCCCCAGCCGCAACAGCTGTTATCGAATGTTCGAACTGGCTGACTTGCGTTTGCGCCAAAATCAGTCTGACTGGATTTTACACTAGTCTGTTATCGCGCGCGGATCGGGTTCGGTGTGTCGGCACGTGAGTTGCGGCTTTCAATTAGAAGTTAAGGTTTTTAATACACACACGCAAGCAAACAATATATACATAGATGCATATATTCAGCACTACAATTAAAAATTGAAATTAGTAAAGTAAAGCACGTGCAACAATTGCTCCGCCGCCGTCTCGTGTGTGTTTGTGTTGGTGTTGTTGGTCTGGCAAGGTGCTTGGAAGTTGCCAATTGAAAGAGTCGCCGATAGAGCAGCGCCTAATATAATCTAAAAGAAGAGATTATAAATAATTAATAACTGTGTTTAACCCTGGGCTGAGTGTGTGAGTGTGTGGAACATGTGCCGCGTTTAGTTACTGTTGTTGCTGTTGTTACCCAGTGAAGTTCGATATAAATTAAAGAAGAAACCGGTAAATTTCTTTAGGCTTTTTGCGCTTTGTTTCGCACACCTCGTTCGTCCACCTTTGTTATGCTCTCTGCTACTGTTGTTGTTGTTGCTGTGACACTGTTGCATTTTCAGTATCAACAACTCTTCGTTCGACTCGATTTCAGTCAAATTACATTTGTTCAAACTTCAAATTCTCTTTCAGTCAAAATTAATTTCTCTTTTTATTCGGACTAAAGCCAAATTATTACATTTTGTTTTAAAATTCTATTTTCGGCAAAATTAATACCGTTTAGTGTCCATAGATGAACTTTAAATGATGGCCAAACTGTAATCACATTTTGGCTTCATGCGAAGACAAAATTTAACAAAATTACGTGAAGTTGAAAATGCAAAGTTTTGATAAGCAGATCAGGTCAAGTGTATCTATCAACAGCAACAGCAGAAGCAGCAGCAGCAACAACAACAATAGCAACAGCAACAGTAATCTCATTGACTCATTGCTCTCCATTCTCAGTGCCTGTGTGTGTGTGTGTGTATTGCTGTGTCTTTTGTGAATCACATTGAGTGAGTCTCATTGTTGTTGCTGTGATCTTCAGCTTCCAAACAGAGCAGAGCAGCGAGCAGTGAGCAGAAATGTCCCAACGCGGAGCTGTAGTCCTCAGCAACATACATCTGCTGCTGCGCCGCTGCAATGTGCGTCCAAGTGTAATGGAGCGCTGTGGACTGCGCTTAACCACGCCGGTGACCGCGACATTTGCAACGCTGGTAAGTCACGACACCCTGTAAACAGATACATATGTATGTATGTATGTATGTATTTATAAATGTATGTTATTATGTACTATGTATGTATGTCTGTGGTATGTATAGACTCGCTGTCTCGCTGTGGGGGAGCAGCTGCTGCGGCCGGCAACTATCGAAATTTATAAAAATATACACATTTGTTATGTGTCTGTCATACATACATACATACATACTTATGTACGTGAATACACATACATATATTCATACGCACAACATGCGTGCGTTTTGTAGCACACTCGTGGGCACAGAAATTTATGCTTGTGTAGCAGAGTGTATTTATATCAAAATATGTATTTTAAAATGTTTCTTTATTTCCACTTTTCGCTTTCTTACTGCCTACCACTTTCCGACACTGTTACCTTTGTTTTTGTTTGCTTGCCTTCTGCACCTTCTACTTATCGAGCATCGTTCAACTGCAAGCTCTCCGCTCTCACAGGCGCTCGCTCTCTCTCTTTGTGAGTTGCAAAAACTTCATGTGCAGTTAAAGTCGCGCCGGACAGTGCTGTCAATTTAGCTATTTTCTGGCTACTTTTGGTTATTGGTATTTATAGTTTACTTTATAGTTGTTTCTCTTAAAATATCAATTTAAGTACTAGTGCATTTAACTATTTTTAACTTTTGTGATGATTTGCTCAGCTAGCTTAGACTACTGACAGTTGGCAACGCTGGCTGCAAGCCGCTGCTCATCAGCCTCTCTCTCTTAAAGCCGCTCTCTTCTTCACATGCAAATATTTACTTTGAAGTTCACGCGCTCTCTGGCCGTCAATCTCTCTGGCACTTGACACCTGCTCTCTCTCGTCTACGCTCACTCACGCAACGGCGCCAAAAACAGCTGTCGACAAGTGTTTATCAGTCGAAAAGAGTTGTGGGGGGTGGGGGAAATGAACGTAAATGAGCGGAAATGATACACCGCTTGCTGTTGCTGATGATGAATGATAAACACGGTTGCCACAATTAGCACAATGGTGCACGAGTGGTGTTTTATTGAAATTGATTCCTTTAATTAAATGAAAGAATATCAAAGAAATACTGCATTCGCTTTTTAAATGCATTTTGCTTATTTTCTTCTTCTTTTTTTTCATTTACTGTTGATTAACCATGTAGTGTTGTGTTTTACAAGCAGTGCTGCTAAAACTGTGCCATGTCATGCGAAATTGGCATTAGTCAATTGAACCACTCAACTGTGAATCATTCCAGCTGTCAACTCACGACCCTCCCAAGGTCCCTCATCAGCTTTGACTTTGTGGTGTGTGATATGTTTATCAGCTGTGCTCGTCTCAGGTGAGACATTTTACGCAGTGAACGAACCAGCACCAAAAGGAATGAAATCGTTTGCGCCTTCTCTCTGTCTGTCTGTCCGTCTGTCTCATGTTCTTTTATGGCAAACACGATTTGCATACGAAATGATTAAATTCGCCGTTATTTGCAAAGTGAGACAGTATACCAGCTTTTATTTGCTTTCGCCTAGCAAAGATATAGACAAGGGGTGGTGGCAGGGGAGGGGGAACAAAGCAAACATTGGCAAACAATACAAAATGTTGACAAAAAGTGTCTAAACACAAAGCGCAGTAAAAAGTTTTATCAGCAAGGCGTTCAAGAGTCGTGGGGCGTGGGGCAAGTGCAAAGGGCAGTGGGTCGCTAGGGTCGCTTGGGTAGACGACTCTGATACTCGCGAGCGATATAACGGCACATTATTTGCAGTCTGCTTGCTGTTGTTCATATTGTAGAACCATTGATGGCCTGTATCTGCAGAGAGCACAAAGGGAATGCACAGCCTTGGGGTAATCAGCTATGAGCTTACTAGTCAGTTGGTTTAATTTAAAGTAACTGTAATATAGTAATGATACTAATGTAACTAAATATCAACAATAATTTATTTAAAATATACATAATATTGTGCATTACTAAAGTAGTTTAAGTAAAGTCATCAACATATCTATTTTCCATTTTATTTTAATGATTTTTTGTTGAAATATCAAAATATCTTTAATATTGTAGCAGGATTGTGCCGATATTAGCACGGCTGTCGTGAGATCTATTCCTTTGATTGTAGCTTGGTCCCTCTGTTAAACTCAAATGACTCTGTAAAACTCAAATGACTCTGTTAAACTAACATGACTCTGTAAAACTCAAACGGCTTTGTATAAGAAAAGTGCGCGTCAGTCTGGATTGTAAGCTCGAAAAAGCGGCCACAATATCGTTATCATTTCAACTGCAATTGGTGCTCTCGATTCATAAATAATATCAAGTTGCGAGTCACTGTAATTAGTTCATTCATTCTTCTACTATCCGTAGCCACCGACTGTAGCCTTTGCTCATTTTTGTTGCTTGCCTTGCCACTTAATTTGCATTTGTTTTGCCGGCTCGCTGGCACTCGCTCTCACACACACGCCAGCTCTCTCGCCTGAGCTGATTAAAGTCAACAAAAGCTCAGGCTACAACTACAACAACAACAACAGCAACAACAGCAACAGCATTGATTGCAATGCAAACGTACACACACACACACACACACAGACACATAACTATATATCACACAGCTCAGCACAGGGTGTGCCATGCTCAATTTTGTTTTTTTTTTTCTTTCGTTATTTGGTTTCATCCTGCTGCTGTCTCTGAGCCTGTCATAATTTTTTCGTCTCCCGCTTAAAGCTCTCTGCCTAACTGTAACTAAAGTTATTCCGCTGCTGCCACTCTCTAGCCATATTTTAGCTGCTGTTGTTGTTGTTGCTGTTCGAATCGCATAAAAAGTTTTATTGGCGCCATTCGGTCTGCCGCAGCACCCAGCGAAATATGTGTTAGAACAAAGACCGCTAACCCCAAAACAAGCTGTGCGACTCTTCTCCTCTCCTATTGCTATCGTCGTATCTTTGAGTGTAGTGTGTGGATTTTAGAGCTATGCATTGTTGCTTGTTATTTCTACATTTGCTGCTTTGTCCTTTTTGTTTCTCGCTTTACAAAGCGTCAGCTGTAATTTAGTCATATGCATAATATACATATTTACTTAGTACATATACTAGCCCTGTTGATGTCCTTTTAATCGAAGAATTGCAATTGGATTTTATTGTGTTTCTGCCACGCCCCAACTCTTCTTTCGCCCACTTTAAGAGCATGCATTATTCTGCTCACTTCCACACGTTTTCCGCTGTTGTTTTCCGGTTTTTCCTTTGCCGGACACACGCGTTGGGGCGTGGCAGATAGTGTTATGGCCTCAGCCAACAATTATTTTTGCGCTTGTGCCATAAATAAATTTTCGGCTACGGAACAAACAGAAAAACGCATTTCCTTCCATTGTTGTTTGGTTAAGGCTCGCACGCCGTATCTGTGTTTACCTGTGTCTGTGCATCCTGTTGCATAAATATAAATGGACACTGTGGCAGCCACCACATGTGAGCATTATGCAAATCGTTTTCACTCATAACAAAGAGCACTGTGTTCACAAATATTGATGCCAGCTCAACGCAATGGCGTTCGAAAGCTATCTGGGATCTATACTATTAAAAAATAGTACAGCAATGAATCGACTTGTTAGTTAATTCATGAGTTTAAGCTTTTTAGTGCTGAGCAATTCACTCAATTGCTGTCGGGCCTTGCCAGCTTTATTCACTCACGAAAGTCTATGTGGTTATTCCACTTGTTATCTAAATGTATCTAAGTATCTATTGTACATTTATGACTAGTTAAATCTTACTTTTAAGCCCTGGGCTCTGCTGTGAGTTATCGATGTTGGTAATTTATGCAAAGCGAATGCAATTAACAGGCTGTAAGGGCTATGTTTGACAGTATTTATAGCCATAACTTTGCATGAAAATGAAAGGCTTAAATATGCTGTACACTCATAGAAAATAGTCGTGAATTAGAGGCAGAATAGATACTTATTATCAGACACAATTTGTTTTAATTTAATAACATTTTGATAGACTTTAATACTAGTAAGAATTCTAGCCAAATTTAACTCGAAATAAGTGTCTAATTGTAGACTCAAATCTAGTTTTCAACCATCTCTCATACCTATCCTAATTCAGTTTAAAAT
Organism: Liodrosophila aerea; assembly: GCA_035045005.1. Classification (NCBI taxonomy): domain Eukaryota; kingdom Metazoa; phylum Arthropoda; class Insecta; order Diptera; family Drosophilidae; genus Liodrosophila; species Liodrosophila aerea. The sequence goes on along the minus strand of JAWNNL010000805.1, from coordinate 965,414 downwards.
ATATCTCGAAATTAAGATTCAAAACTTAAACAAAAACCATATTCATTATCTTTTTAAACAGTTGTCAAACTTCTTCTCATAATAAGCCAAAAATCAGTCTCCAAATTGCAGCTCAAACTTTATTTGACTGCATATTCCAAACGTTCTTAATAGATGTTTCAGCAAGAATAGAGTTTCGCACTAACACTTAATTTCTTATGGTTCAAAGCGTCTTTAAACCAGCGCAAGAAAAATTTAAAAATATCCCCAAAAAGTGTCTCAATTGCGACAGAAAACTTTCTTCACAAAAGTGTGTTCAAGTCACACTTCTAATACTTCTTCAAGAGTCTGCTTAATTCATACTTGTAATAAAATCAAACCAAACTAAGATATCAGCATTCTGACAAAAGTTTCTGTAGCCTTTTTCGCTGAGTGTATGCTTTGCAAGTTTTATTGTGTAGAGACTATTTCAAACGTACTTTCAAGCATTTTTCCCACAATCTGAATAAAAGTTTTGCTTATCAAAAATGAGACTAAAAAGTAACTAAGAGATATTCTATCTGCAAAACCGCCTCATTTGCCATTTAGTTGTTATTATCTTTGACCAAACAGTTGGTTACTTTATGCCAATACGAGTCTATGGCTTGGCCAATTAACTGGAGAGCGTGTCGCTTGGCCAATTTCCATGTCAACACAATTTGCAGCGGAAAACCCACTCGTTGTTTGGCTCAGCACAATTTATCGTTTAATGGATAAACTTAAAGCTCGTCTATGGCCAGAGAGAGGGTAGTTTATGGCCAAGCTTTTGGCTTTACTCGTTTCACCAATGGCAAAACCACAGCAAATCTGCATATAATGCGAGCTATCTGCCACTCCCCTCCACTCCCCTGGGTATATGCTCTGCCTTGGCAGAGAACCTTGGGAACTTGTGCACGTTTTCCCACATTTATCAGACTGCCAAAATCTTGCATCTAACTGGAAAATACCTAGCGCATTATTTGCATATGTAGAGGAGAAGATGCTGCCAAGCAACTGCACCTGTACCTGCCGTGGCTGCTGCCTCAGCATGCACCTCTAATTAACGTTAACTAAACTTGTCAGTATCTGCCGCCTGGGGGGGAGTGTGAGGGGAGGGGTAGTGTGTAGTGGGTGGACTTGGAGTTTAGCATGTTGCCAGTTTGTTGGCGCTTATTAGAGCCTGTCGTTCTATAGATAACATTAAGTGCTGCTGATAAGCTGTGTAGATAGCTAATAGATGCTTTTGTAGCTACAACATAAAGGCGCTCATAACTTTTATTCAAATTTTATATAAATTAACATGAGTTAGTAAGTGTGAGAGAGGAGTTTGTGTAAATTGATGAGCAAATTATATAAATTATGTAGATTGAATACTGAAATATCTTGCACTGTATTTGCATTTATCTGATAGTTAAACTCTTTAATATCTTTTACAAAAAATTCACATAAATTTCGATACTTAAATAACAGCCCGATATGGGCTTGAATTGAAGTACTATATACATAAATATCTGAGCAATTTTATGCCACTTAAAGTTAAAGTTCTTTCACTAATTTCTCACTGTGCATTTGTATGTTTATACACGTATTTTTGTACATATACTTATGTACACACTTGTAAGCATGTGTGTGTGTGTGTCTCTCTCTCTGCGTGTGTTTGGCTACTATTTCAATTGCTCCGTGGCCAATTGCTTGTGCTAAGCTCTAACCTCGCGTGCCACTGCCTTTGCTATGCACTTGACTTTCTGCTAAGCTCACCTCAGCCCACTCCGCTTCCCACTTTACACACACACTCGCACACATTCAATTGGCGCTGTCAACCCCCACCCCCTTCTCCCGACTAAGCAACACAACAACTATTAGCTCTAGCTCAGACCTAAACACATGTTGAACCCCAAGTTGTGTAATAAGTATCTAGCAGATACAAATCGCTTGCAGAGCTATATCGAGTTAATTCTTATGGCTATGTACAGTGACTGTCAAACTGTAAACACTTGTCAAATAGTTTTCATTGTTCAGACACTCGACTCTGCTTATCAGTAATGGTCTGATAAGTGCTATCAGCAGCATGGGGCAAGCTGTGCGTTTTTATTGGGAATATGTAAAACATTTTGTTGGCAATTCTCTGGAGTTTTGCTTTGCTTTGTTTTGATGTCGTGAAGTCAACACAATTGTATTTATTGCTGGTGATTGGTCTGTGCCATAAAACATTTTAATATTATGCATAATTTATGCCAATTTACAAATGGCCCGGCCATTAACAGAACCCTCGACACCCTCGCAGAACCTTTGGCTGAGGTTTAAAGTCGATTTATTGCTCCGATGCTGATAATGCGTTGACCAAACAAACACACACACACAACAGGCACAACAAGCACAACAAACACACACAAACACCCAAGCAACTTGGCATTCTCAGCTCGCTTCTAATTTATATAGCAAATATTTAGATTGTAAGCGTTACGCGAGGGACGCCCAAATGTAGTAACTTGTAGCGCCAACAAAAATCTATGCATAAATTTAACAATAATTTAAAAGGTTCCCCAACAACAGCAACAGTTACTTAAACAACAAGAAAACTCCCCAAGTTAACTGCATAAAAAGCCTGTTAATAATTCAGGTCTTGCCTTAACAGGACCTTCCTGCTCCTGTGTGTCCCGTGTCCTTTTGTTTTTAGCCCCTTGCCAGCTGCTTTCACTGTCAGCTGCTCAGGCTGTAGAGTGCAAATTTTGCTATTCTATGCAAATTTTTCATTCCACAAGTAACTTGCCACAAAATGAGCAGCATAAACTGTACAAAAACATTTTCGGTTCACTTGGATACATGATGGAACATGTGGTAGTCCCTTGGGTCTGTGGAAAAGTTTTCAATGAGTTTGATTTTATAGGCAGGAGACAATTTTGGAATGATAACAGCCATAATCTTATCGTTAATTGCTATTATCATTAATATACGCTTAAAGCCGTATCGCACAGACAGTTTTTAATTGCATATTTTAATTGATAAAGTCATTAAAGTGACTTGGTTGATTTTTTAAAAAAAGCAATCGGAATAAAGAGGTCAATAATCTGGGGCAAGTGTCTCGCTGTCTGGGAGAATGATTCATTAATGGATTTAGTCTGAGAGTGCATTGTGCATAGGCATGTGTTTGAATGTATGTTTGCTCTGCTTACTCTGATTGCGATCTCACAGCGAGCACACAAACGCACAGAGCGATCTTGTTCAGTCTTAGAGCTCTCCTCTCTGATTTATCTAAGAAGTACGACTTAGACTGAGAGTACATTGTGGATAGACGTTTGTCTGTAATGTATGTTAGCTGCAATTGACTCTTCCCACAGCGAGCACACAAACGCACAGAGCAATCGGGTTCAGTTTAGAGCTCTCATCTCTGGTTTTTCTAAGAAGTAGCTGCCTAAGTGAACGAGTCTCTCTTTATCATCTACATCTGCTCTAGTCTAGACTTACTGTTAGACCTAGCTCGACTGATCTTAGCATTTGCTAGAGTATCTGCAGTGCGTCACCACGTTTCAGCAAGGCTGCTCCCCTCTTGTTGGTCTCTAGGCTGCTTATTATGGCCAACCTGCTGAATTATGTCGTTTGCATGTCCTTTCAACTAGACAGCACAGCTTGTGGCCCACTTAAGGCTGGCAACGTGCTGTTGCCTGTTTTTTAGTAGGTTTTTTGTGTTTGGTTTTGCACATTTTATTTTTTATAACATGAATTTTCGTCGTGTGCTATTCATAATCACGCCCCTGCGCGTGTGCTGGCTGTTCTTAACGATAGCTCATCTAATTGTGAGCAAATTAAAATGGCTCATGCCTTGAGACACATACACACACAGGATGGCACATGTCTCTGACAAGGCCGTTGCATGGCCTCAAGCAAGACACGCACACACACACACTCGCACACACACGCACACACACACTCTTACTCTTGCACTTGGCCTTAACTTGGCAAAGAATATTTGGAGCAGCTACTTCGTTTATTCTTTATCCTTTGAGCCAGGGCAAGCTGCACATATTTCTCCTGCAGATTTTGCCAGGCGTTGGCAGTTGGCATTTGCCTTTTGCTGCCAAGTTTTTTATGCTTTTCCTTTGGCTTGTTTTCCCTTTTTGAATGTGTCAAGTGTGAGTTGTTTTATGCACATGAAAAGCATATTTCCTTTTCAAAGAGAATTTCTGCACAAAAGTTTCTCTATTGATGGGACTGTGCTACATTTTTATTATTTAATCGTTTGTTTATGACCGAATCTAGCAGAATTTTATGATGCTCAGTTTATGGCCATACTTAACGTTTAGCATAAAGTTCTTTGGTGTCTGAAAAGCAACTCCACTCGAGGTCTTTGATGGCTCAATTAGCAGCAGAGCCATCATATGCTCGCACACACATTTTATTGCCACACTCGCACACACTCAAGCACAGTACCTAGCGTAATTAGTTTTACTCTTTAATTAAGTGGAATTTTAAATTGATTTCTATTTAATTAAAGCGTTTTCAATTGCATTATATACACTTTGCTCTGCCCGCTGGCAGAGGTGAGAGAGAGTAAATACTACGGGGCGTATTAGCAATATTACGCATACGCAGTGTGTGTATTGTGTGTGTGTGTCGCCTGTCTGGCTTCTGCACAATAATTCAAATTGTGTTTTTGGGCGTCGCACAATTCCCATAACGTGCATTCGGGTGTGGAGGCCCGGTTTAGGCCATAAAACATGTACTAAAAGCAACTGCCCTATGCAGAGTACAGGGGCGTAGTCTGTGTAGAATTTACTAATGTGTGCACAGACACACACACATGTGGTTCTGGCCAGCATGTTGGCCATGTTTATAAGCCATAAACCGTCTGCCTTGAGTTATGATCAGGCGACAAATTGTGCAAACGTTTTGCACTTGCTCAAGTTTTGTCTACACTTTTTTCTTTCTGCTTATATTCATTTTCATTTCGCCGAAATTCATTAGCAGCTAGTATATCTATTACACATATACATTAATGTGTGTGTGTATCTATAGCGGATACTAATTTTAGTTTTCAGCTTTTATCTTTTTGCCTATGGCAGAACATTTTTCTGACATTTTGCTTTTTGACTAGACTTGTCGATGCTGCTTATCCATTTACCTGCTTCTCGCTCTCTGATTTTCGTTCATGCGCTCTGCCTGCCCCCACTCCCCCTCCTCCCTCTCTTTCACTGTATTTAGTGTATATAAAAATGTTTATACTTTTTGTAAGAAATGTTTTCTAGCCGTTCTATTGACTCTGTGCAAAAAATAAATATTTTTCTTGCTCTCTTTTGTTCTGCTGCCGCTGTTGATATACATGTGGCTAATTTATTAGTTCTTCTTGTTGCTTTTGTGCTCAGCTTATTTATAGAATTTCATCTTGATATGCCGCATACAACAACTACACGCATATTGAGCTCAACTCTCAACTTATGCTGTGGAGTAAAAAACAAACTTGCGCTGCTTGTAAAAGTCAAATTATGATTCATTGCCTGACAGTTGGCAACATAAAGTTGACAAAGGAAATCATCGTGATAGTAAGTAAGAGTGGGATAGTAAGTAAGGTAGAGTGGGAGTTGAGTGAGAGTAGAAAACAAGTGAAGAGAGTTGAGTACTCTAAGAGTTGCAAAGAATTCCGTATTAATTATATTATACTCTTCATGATAAAGGAAAGAAGTTACAGTATGAGTAGAGTACAAGCCGAAAGAGTTGAGTACAGTGAGAGAAGAAAAGAATTCTATATTCATTATGTTATACTCAAAATGATAAAGGAAAGAAATTAGAGTGGGAGTAGAAACCAGTCAAGAGAGTTGAGTACTCCAAGAGTTGAAAAGAATTCCATATTAATTATATTATATTAAAGGAAAGAAGTTAGAGTGGGAGTAGAAAACAAGTAAAGAGAGTTGAGTACAGTGAGAGAAGGAAAGAATTCCATATTAATATAGTAAAGAAGTTAGAGTGGGAGTAGCGTACAAGCCGAAAGAGTTGTGTTGAATTGCACATTCATTTTTATACACTCGTCAAATTTACATTTATTTCTGCCACTCTATGACTTGCCACATAAATTGGTGCTTCAATTATATGTGGCACAAGCCTAGTTACCTTTGCTTAATTACGCATTCAGCGTCAATCAAAAGCGTTAACAGTCTCAACAATGGCTTGCTGCCAGCACACAACTTGCCACAGTTCATGCAGCATGCCACACTTGACACGCGACTGCTTTGTGTAAGGCACACGAATAGCGAGTAAAGCATAAGAAAACAAAAGCCAACTGCAATACAGTTTGTGGGCAGGAGGGGAAGAGGCACAGCAAAGGGCAGCCAAGAGGGCAGGGTAAACATTGTTGTGCGGGTTTATAGAGAGCATACACACAGAGAGAGAGAGTAAGGGCTACAGTCAGCGCTAAAATTTATTAAACCTGTGCGGTTCCCGGCAGCAGAAGCACCCATAAATCGCTAAAGAAATGTAAATGAGAAATTTATTGAAATTTTACATATAAATGAAACATTTTTTACCAGCCCAAAAGTATGCCACATATTTTACTTGATTTAAACTTTAACGTGAAGCAGTTTTTCATTTATTTTTCCTTTCATAATTTGCCACATTTTGCTGCTGCATATTTGCCGCATAATTTCACACAAGTTGAGCCAGAATAAAATGCATGAAATTTGTATTAAAATTCCATTACACGCCCTAAAGTATGCTTTGCTTATTCGGCTCAGAAATGTGGGCGAAAGAGTTGCACAGAAAAGGGCAAATAACTATGAGAAGCGCACTGTTTACTGTTATTGTCTGGCTGACTTGGCAGCAATGCCACGCCCACAATGGGAGGGGGAGAGTTGAGCCTTACTGTCAACTTGACAACTGAGTTGAGTTTAGGCTTTTTCTATGCTGTTTTCTTGAGCCGGAGCCAGGCCTGAATTAGCTCAACTGTGTTGTCACACAACAATGCCTCACTGTCAGCATGTGGCAGCCACATGGCGAGGCAAGAGAGGCTCATTATGTAGCGATTGCTGCAACATGTCGCATGGCTCAACTCCGAGAGTAAATTCTGACTTGCGACGACTTTTGTGGCCCTTTAAAGTTGCCCCAGAACACAGATTAAGTTTAAACGAGTGCCGAGTGCAGAGTGGCAAGTGAAGGGGGGCGGATAAGCAGGTGGCAGGTGGCAGGTGGCAGCTGTAACAGGCAGGTGTAATTTATGAAATAACATTTTCATTTTCATTTAAAGCCATAGAGATGAGCGCTGAGATTTCAATTTACTGAAGTTGCTAATAAAACTGAAGAAAACTTTTGTGAGTGTGTGTGTGTGTGTGTGTGTGGGGGAGTGTTTCATGCTTTTGGACGGCAGTGTCTTACCGCTTGTCAGAGCTTGTTAAAATTTATGCCCCTCCACTGTGGCACAACAGTTTCATTTGTTAAGTTCTGATGCTGTCTGACAGCAAGGCTGCCTCATGGCCACCTCAATTTCCACAATTTCCACAAAGTCTGGCATTTTATTTGTTATATTTTCTTACACTTATTGCCAAAAGTTTTTGTGTCATTTCTCATTTCGCTCAATAAGGTTCATATAGTTGTCAGAAGAAACACAGCTGTGCGGTCTCTTGCCTCAGAAATGCGTATTAAATGTAATAATAATAAATGCGATTTATTGACTGAGATTACGCATGTGTATATATAGTAATAGTATAGTCGAGAGCCAATCAAGCATACCCGCATTTATTTGCTATTTAAATTTCAATTACTCGGTTTGCCTCTGACCTCACTCCATTCACTCTCTATACCTTTCCCTGCATAAAATTGCAAAGTTTGCTGAATTATTGAAACGCTTGATTGAAGCCCAGCGTAAAATCCAATCAGAGTAGTCAGACACACACACACATACACACACAGTTACAGTCAGCTAGCCACACGAACAGCCAGAAATTATGCTAAGGGCACACGTGCAACGAGGGCAGCTTTGGTCGTTTGAAAATAATTTTAAATCAATTTTAATATTTTTATATGCATATTTATATTAACAAAAAGGCCTTGCTTTTGTTTAAAAAAATGTAATGAAAAGTTTGACAGCTTTCAAATTAAATTTAACAAGGTTTTGGTATAGCAAACCAGGTATAAAAGTTGGCCATAAATTTCTGGGAAAAAAGTATATTTTTTGTAGTGAAATTCATGATGTTTTTTCCACTTACATTTTTGTTGTATTTTTTATAAAAAATACTGTCATAAATAGTCGAATATTGTATTGATTTTTGCTATTATTATTATTATTATTATTAATAGAGAATAATTATCATTACAAACTGTCAAATATAGTTTCTTTTTTTGCTGTTAAATTAATAGAATATATTCATTAATATCAACTGTCAACTTTGTTAAATTAAAAGAAATTATTTATTGTTATCAACTGTCAACTTTAGTAATGACTTTTGCTGCAAAATGTATAGAAATGTTTATAACTTTCAACTGTCAAATACAGTCAATATTTAGCATAATACATAGTAAATATTTATTATTATAAACTGTCAAATATATAGACATTTTGTCTGCCTTTTTTGCACACTTACTAAACAAGTTTAGAACACACTTTGCTGTCAGTTTTGTCTGCAAATATTACTCAGAATTTGTTGCTATATTTACATTTTAATTTTGCCAAAGTTTCGCTTGTTTACCACTTCAGCTTGAGCTGTCCCTTTGCCACTTTGTGTCTCCTGACTCTGGTCCACTCCAACTTCAAGCTCATCTCCTATAATGCCTGTTTCTCTGCAGAAGGTAAACAGTAAACGTTTCGATTTTATTTTGCGTCTCTCCCAGCTGAATTCGAATAATCAGAAAAAGCAGAAGAAACTTTTGAGTTGAGGCAATGCGTGCGATTGCTCATACGTAACGTGGGCCGTACGCACGCAAGGCCAACGAAATATTTGAAAAAATAACAAAATATAAGAATAAATGGTTTAGCTTATATACAGAAAAGTGGGCGTTAAATGTGGCGAACGTGATGAGTTGGAGTTGGAGTTTGGGGTGGTATTATGTGTTGTGTGTGTTGTGGTTGTTGTTGTTCCTATATAGCTACATCTATGGCAATTTAGGCCACTCTCGCACCTCAGGCATGATGTAGCTGAAAGTAACGCATGATGTTTGCTGTGGCTGGGTTTCGTTATGGCAAGCACGTGATTTCGCTGGGGAGCATTTTAACTTAATTAGGAACATTTCAGACGGTACTAGATAGACGGACGAACGAACGAACATACATTGATGTAATCCTTAGACTGTGTGAGCCTGTGAGGCTGTCAGCCTGTGCCTCTGGCAGTGTGTGGCATGTATAAATATTTACGTTATATTACCGTCGAGTGCTGTTTGGCAGTCCAAAGATCTATGGCCAATTGAAGTCGCAATCAATAAGAGCAAAATGAAGTCATTAATGTTCATTTAACCATCTCATTTACTTACTCACTATCCTCTATCGCTCCCCTCTTCCCTTTGCAGAACGTGTGGCAACATCACAGAAAATTCGCCTCGTCAACGCACACGGAAGACGACGACCAAATCGGAAAGAAGAAGCACAAAAAGCCAGCGTCACCAGCGAGTGGTAAGAGATTGCTTAAATATTTATCCTACACTCGAAATAATTTGCAAATATTTGCGTTAAATATTTATGTATGAAAATTGATTGTGAGGCAGCAACAGACAGCAACAACAAGTGGTACTTGAGCTATAATTTCAGTTGTTACAGGTTTACTACAGCAAGATAATAAAGTTGTCTGGCAACCTTGCAATCCCGAGGATGGCACTTGCCATCCAATTAGTAAGCAAACTAATTATCCGGGTTCCGATTTGGCCCGTAGAGCCTCTCAGTACAAGAAAGAACAAAAATTCAATCGTATGATGAATGATTATGAGCAGCTTAGGCGTAAGCTAAGAAAGGAAATGGATAAGAAAGATGAGGATACCAGAGAGATAAACCGTAGACTAGCAGAGATTAATTCACTCGCGGCAAAAGAGCGCGAGGAACGAGAGAAAAAGAGAAAAGCAAAAAGAGAGAGACTAGCAGCACTAGCTGCAGCAGCAGCAAAGGCAAGAGTAGAGAAACAACATAGTGAGTGTTACTGCTACTGATTACTGAATCTATCCGATTGCATCCTTATACATATCCTATATAGTAACGAGAAGAAACAAAAGAAGGGGCAGCTTGCTGGACAGACTCTCCAGAAGGTTGTTTCCCGCAAAGAAGGACAAAAAGGAAGATCAGTAGGCCAGGCTTATGGAGTTGCATAACAAGATGAATGAACTATGAATAATGACAATTGATTTGTAATTTTTTTTTTTTTTTAAATGGTTTAATAAAAATAGTTACTGCTTTAAGGTGAGGAAGGTTTAAGTTGTTTAATTATGCAGAGCAAATGTAGGAGAAGCTAGGTTATCAGCGAACTAGAACTGACTATATGAAGAGCTGGAGTTTTTGTGTCGTGTATTATAGTTGCATCCCATTAGGAAAGTCTGCTATATTATATTTGAGAAGACATTGAGGAAAGTAACTTTGCTTAGGTGACATCGAGTCCATCTAGAGGTCCTAATAGCATATTGAGATGCCTGGATGAGGAATGAGGAAGGTGGTAAAGGATGTTAGAGAGAAGAGAAGTGGGATATTTAAAAGGGATTATCTCTACAACTGGCTCATAGCCAGATCTACAAGTAATAAGGACTGTACCGAAAAGAAACTGCACACTTTGTTTATATTATAACTTTCATGTTTTTTGTTCGATTTCAAAAAATTTTTTTTTGTGTTTTAGGGCAAAGCAATAACTTTCAATTAACGTACAGAGAATTATAAAAAATTCATCCTCTTATTTTTAAACGAGTTTTCTGCGTGACGCCTCTCATCAGGTTCTGCACACCCACTTGGGTAACCCTGCTGGTTGCACGCATCCAGTTTTTTTTAATTTCTTTTAAGTTTTGGATGAGACTACCATTCTTTATCAAATTGCAATTAACTATGGCCCAATATCTCTCGATGGGACGAAGCTCTGGGCAATTTGGTGGGTTCTCCTTTTTTGATACAAATTTTATGTTTTTAGCTTAAAGTAACGCCAAGGTCGAAAGGGCATAGTGTGCTGACGTTAGATCTGGCCAAAATATTGTCGATACATTGTGTTATTCATAGAAAGGAATCAGACGTTTTTTTAAGCACTCTTTTTGGTAAACTTCTGCGTTAATTGTGTCTTTTGTAAAAAATGGGCTGGTTCTGAGGACACAGGTGCAAATGACCTGCCATATCAGCACTTTCTCCCCAAATTTTTCCATTTAAATTTTGGATCCCGAGTCGTCAACTGTCCCACCTTTCGATTTTGTATAAAATTTAGGGCCTGGTAATGTTTTTAAGTCCAATTTAACATATGTTTCATCGTCCATAACAATGCATTCCACTGAATCAGTGAGAAAGGGTTCATAGAGCTTTCACACTCTTTTTTTCCGACTTCTACTTGCCGCAGACTTTTTCTCGGAATTTTCTGTTTTTTGTATGTCTTTAAGCTATACCGTTGCTTTATTCTTTGCACCGTACTTGGACTGGTATGGGATTTTATTTTCCAAATCTCGAACAGACATCGTGCGATCTTTGTGGGTTAAGGCCAATACCTTCTTATCATCACCGTCATCCCTTGGACCATATTTTTTTCCATTCTTTGGCAAATCCTTTATAGAACATGTCTCCCCAAACTTGTTAATAATGTTTTTCAGGCTATTTACATAAACTTTATAGCGTTTCGCTAATTTTCTGTATGACACATTATTTTCGGTACAGTAATTGTGCACAATTTTTTTGAGAACTTGCGCTTCAATTCGAGGTTTCGTGAAAATTATACGGCGAATTGTAAAAAGAGAATATGCAATCAATGCAGAATTAAATAAGCTTTCTAACGGTGTATCGCATGTCATGATCAGAAGATTGCACTGGGAGCTATTGACGGTGGAAAGTGTGCAGTTTCTTTTCGGTACAGTCCTTAGACAGACTAGCTTTGCTGCCCTGGTCTTCAAAGAAGCTTCTACACAGCAATTGGGTTTATCCTTTTAAGAAGTGCGGGGCATTCACACAGAAGATACTGTATGCTTTCTATCGCCTTACCCAAGCAACTACGACAGAAGTAATGATAGAGTAGTATGTAGCCTTTGAGCCATTCGTTCCATTCCTTTGGGCATCCATACCCTGTAGTAACTTAGTTTCTTCATTTCTTTCCAAACTAATTAAACTAATTTTCATCGACTGGCCTTAAAAATTAAACTCAAAACTTCACAAGTCGAGTTTCAGTTAATGAAATTGGCTTTGCCTTTTCAAGTGGCTTTGCTTAATTAAAACTGTCTTCCTCACACTGCAGCGTACTCTACTTTGAGGCATAGTTTCAAATTAACTAATTAAAGTTAAGCTACTAGAATTTTAAATTACTTAAAACCCTTTTAGTTACCTCTCGAATACCCCGTTCACTATACACTATCAAAAATCAATAAAAATACAAATTAAGTTGCAGTAGGCAAAGCGAATCTCACACTAAATCAAATGGTAATACAGACAGCTTAGTCAAATTGCTTTCCAGGCCAATCTAGCGGAATCAATTTAATCAAGTGGCTCAAGCAAAGGCAGCGTAGATGTTTCTAATTAAATGCTGTCGCTGATTTGCCATTAAATGTCATTTGTTTGCAGATTAGTATCTGTATCTGTGCTTGGTTTTATAATTTATGAGCGTAATTAGACGAGACGCAAATGTTGGTTTTAATTAGCAAAGTGCTAATGTTAATTAAATTATGAGTGTGTTTCTGTAAATAAATGTAATATGTTTATTGAGCGCTTGTATAGATACATATTTAAAGAGATTTTATAGTTGTTTTTGGCTTTACCAGTAAAGCTAAGAGGGGCGACCTACTTTAATTAGTTGCATAGTTTAACTTAGCTTAAGCTTAGTGTCTAACCCAAACCCAAAGTGTCGTTGCTATGGTTACATCTTATCATCCAGGCTGTCATAGGGTTCGCCTTCATTCGTACGCTTCTGCTGCTGCTCCTCCTCCTGCTGCTGTCGCTCGAGCTCTTTGGCTGGATCGTACACCTCGAACTCCTCAAACTCAATGTCATCGTACTTGCGTCGCTCGTAGATGCTCTTATCATTCGCCACATAGTGCCGCACCACAGTCTTGTCCACAATGGACGCGTTGCTGCTGCTGGCGTTGCTCAGACGTCGCTGCTGCGGCTCCTGTGACTGATGCTGATGTATCTGAATGGGCACTATGATTTGTTCACGACTCGCAATGACTTCCGGCTGACATATAAGTTTGACGTGCTTCTCTGTCTCTGCCTCCGCCTGGCTGTTGTTCTTCTCAATTCTTTGTTTTGTCAATTTCTGATTGCCCTGAGGCGTGCCCGGATTGCCAAGCTGTATCCTGGCCGCTGTATCCTGTGCGGGCATTGGCTTTGTCGTCGTCGGTGTCGGCTTATTGTTTGCCAGCGTATAGGCCAGATCCACATTTTTATTGCGACATACTTTAGATGAGTTGGCCGTTGTTGGCTTATCAGTGCCACTGCCACGCCCCGTACTTAATTCAAGGCGTATGTTCATGGCCTGGCTGTGATACATTTCCTTCTGCTCATCATCCTGGGGCGACAGCACATTTATGTGATTATTTACAGTCACTTGTCGTCGAGCCGACAGCTGCTCCAGTGGCGTCTCCCTGGTGCTCTGATTGTTAATGGTGAGCTGGGGAGGATTAGCATCGCTCTGATTGCACTCGAAATGATGTACCATCTTGCGCACCACCTCGCTGTCCGCCCAGTTGTCCTCGGCGCCGGCCAGCTCGAGGCGACTGCTGCAGCTATTCGATTTGACCAACTTGAATTTAATGCCTGAAACGGGAGAGGAGAAAGATTAGTCAGCGCTTTGTTGGCCAGTGTATAAGTAAAGACCTTACCCTGATAGGAGTCTGGCTGCTGCTCCTCCTCACAGCACGCATTACAGGCCTCTATCTGGCGCACTCTGGAGCGTGTGCCACTATCTGTGGCATGGCCATTCATCAGCAGTTGCTGCTGCTGCTGTTCTTCCTGCTGCTGCTTGGCCAGTCCGCCGTAATAGGTAACCGTTGAGCCACACTCGCGTATTTTGGCTAGGACATCCTGAATGGGAGTGGGAGTGGGGGTAGGATTAGTACTTAGCCTTAATGCGCTGTCATCAAATGTGCTTAATGGTTCATAAAGAGTCCTGTACTTACGTTGCTCACATAATAGGACTCGCACATGTCCGTCTCCACCTCATCTCCGTCCAGGTCCTGTTGCTCCTGCTCCTCCTCCTCCTCCAGCTCCGCCTGCTGCTGCTTCACCTGTTCGTAGATCTGACGATAGCGTGCATCGCCAGCATTGCCACACCAGGTGCGTCGATTTGCCAAGGATTTGGCCCTGGCCTTGGCATTGGCCGCATTGCTATTGTGTCGTCGCACCACATCCAGCACATGGACACCCTTGCAGGCCAGCGTGGGTGACTCCTGCTGCTGCTGCTGTTGATTGCTGTGGCACTCGCCGCAGGGAGAGGACAGATCTCCGCTGGATATGCCACTGGAGAGACTGGCATTGTCCCAGTGCTTCACCTTGTGCTCCTCCAGCAGCTGCTCCATGCCCTTGGGCTGCTCATCACCGCCAAAGCTCGTATCGATGGTCAAGTAGCGATAGCCACGTGCTCGCCGCGTCTTGGGACTCAGCTGGCAGGCAGAGCCACCGAACTTTTGCTGTGACTGCACCAGTATGCCCTGTCCGGGCGTGGGCAGCACGTGCTGCTCAAAGAAGCGTCGCACATTGCGCACAGTATCGGGATCCGGGAGCTCATCCTCGTACAGCTCACGATTCACACGCACCGGCTGATAGAAGAAGTGTCGCTTGGCAGCAGCTCCTCCTCCGCCTGCTCCAGGCTGTCGTTGTCTGGGCTTCCTCGTCGTCTGTTGTCCATTCACAGGCTTGGCCGTCGTTGTTGCTCCTCTGTTTGCTGCAGTTGCTCCAATGCCCACAGTCAGAGGTCGCTCGATCTTGGTACGCACTGGCTCCACTATGACCACATTGTTGTTGCTCAACAGCTCCTGGAAGCTGTAGTCCTGCAGATACTGTATGAGTCCATCGAATTGTGCCTCCTTCTTGTTCCGCGTGGTCAGTATGTTGCTCTTGATGAGCTGCTGTGACTTGAGCACCTTGTAGCGTATGTGATCGAACTCCTGCTCCTCCTCATCGGTGGCTGGGGCAGCACTGACAATGGTGGTCTTCTGTGCCCCATCGCCCAGCTCCACAATCTCTATGGAGGGCGGCATAATGCTGCAGTAGTCCGTGGAGTTGTGCAGTGGCTCACTGCCAGCGCTGGACACCACCTTGTCACCCAGCTGAAAGTGTAGCCTGGAGTTGCAGTCAGACTCTGTCGACTGCTCCTGGTGCTGCTCCTCTTCATTGCCCGCCAGCTTGTTCCAATAGCATTTGACTGCATCCACCTTCTGCATATACTCAGCGGCCACTTCACCACTCACATTGCTGGCCAGGCTGCGGGCACTGCTGCGTCGCCTCACACCCGCCAGGCCATTGCTGCCACCACTACTGTCCACCACATGCAGTATCTGCGGTCGTGACATCTTCTCGCTGCCCGAGAGCACCTTAATGGGACGCGCCTTGTAGATGGCTGCACCAGTGCTCAGCACACGTCGCTCTGCCGGCTTACCAGTTGAACCCGAACTGGAGCTGGAGCGACGCAGACTTCGAGCTGTTTGAGTGGTGTAGGGACTGCAGCTGATGGTGAGCTTGGGCTGCTGCTCCTCCTGTATAGCCTCGCTCTGTATGATGTTGTTCTGTGCGTCGGTCACAATAATGCGAAAAGATGTCGGTTGCTCTGTTGGTGACTGCTGCTGTACTGCCTCCTGCTGTGCCACTGCTGCCTGCTCCTGGCGTTGTCTTATCTGCTGTGCACGCTGTTCGATTAGTCTGCTAAAGTTGGCCACCTCTTTGGGCTGCTCCTGCTGTGCCACTACTATAGCTATAGCTGGTGGTGGTGGTGGCTGTGGTTGCTCTGCCTGCTCTGACACTTCCGCTGTAGCTTCCTTTCTCTCTGCTGTCACTTCCTGCTGCTCCACGTCCCGTACTTCCTCCCTCGTTTCCTGCTGCCTTTCGCGCTCGGCACGCTCCTCGTCCTCCCGCTGCCTGGCCCTCTGATGGGCACGCCCAAAGCGTCGTATGGAGTCGTAGGTCTCGGCACTGGTCACCTGGCTATCCTGGGCAGTCTGTCGTTTGGTCTCCTTGCGCTGCTGTTGACGCTGCAGTTTGTAGGATGTCCTCAGCTCCTTGTCAATGCTCTCGCACACCTTGAGACTGACACCGATGTTGACATCCGGCAGACTGTGATATTGATTCTCGGTTAGATTCGATTTCACCAGCAGTGAGCCATCTGTGGAGTGACGTTTGAGTTCCGTTTGAGTGGGCTGCAGCTCCTCCTGCTTCTGTTTGCGTTTCTCTAGCACGGTTTGTATGCGTGGCTTGCTGGCCACCTGACTGGTTGGAGGAGGTGGCTCCACTCGTAGTATCTGTGTGAATAGCTTCGCCTCGACTGCTCCCTGCTGCTCCTGCTTGTGCTGCTTGGGCTGTGGCTCATACACCGTGTCCTCTATGGAGATGTGTAGTAGACTGCGCGCCTCCACCTCACCGACATCCAAGCTGGTGCGTTGCTCGAAGGATTCACAGCTCTCTCCGATGAGGGTACACTCGGAGCTATCCTCGGAGGATAGATACACCGAATCGTAGGCTATTAGCTTGTCCAGCTGCTGCTCACTGTGCGTGCGCTTCAGTGTGCCATCACTATCACTGGGCGTGGTCAGGCTCTCTAATTGATCCTGCTGTTGCTCCCTCTCCTCTGCCTCCTCCTCGCTGCTCTCGAAACGCGTGCGTGTGGTGGTGGTGAGACTAATCAGCTCGTAGCACTCCTCCACCTCAACGCCACCCTCTTCGCCCTGCTGAAAGATCTGCTCTATGTGCGTTAGATCGTACTCCTGCTCCGAGAGCGAGGGACTGTCTGTCTGATCGTCCGAATTGCTGGTTGTGGTCTCTGGGAAGACGCTGCTCTGGCTGAGCTCTGGACAGGATTCACCGCCAGCAATGTCTATGTGCCGCTGCAGGCAATGCTGATTATGATGATTGCGACTCTGACTCTGCTGCTGGCGTCGGGATTGATAGATGCGTGGTCGTTCCGATAGGAGGGTCACTGCCTGCTCCAGTGCCTCGAATTCCAGTGAGGAGGGCTGCTGCTGCTGCTGCTGGTCGGCGTGATTCTGATGCAGCGAGTTCTTAAAGTAATCCGAATTGAGACTCTCCAAGTCGCTTTTGTCGTTGTGCCACGGATGCAGCTGCTCGCTGAGACCCAATGCCAAGGCGTCCAAGCGTTTCAGATTATTATAATACACATCAAAGTCGCGTGCCTTGCGTGGATGTTGCTGTTGCTGTTGCTGCTGCTGCTGTTGTTGTTGCTGCTGTTTCAGCGACTGTTGCTGATGCGAATCGCAGGTGGTTGCAGCACTCGTCTGACTCTCTGCGTCCTCTGGCGTTGCCACAATCGTTGTTGCTGCGTTTTGTTGTTGTTGTTTGTTTAGCCTAGGGGAGGGGAGAGAAGTGATGGGAAAATTGTGATTATAATGATGCTATTGTTATCGTATTTGTCGGTAAATTATAACCTATAGACATGGCTAAAACAAGGCAACATGATAGATGATGACTGTGAGCCGACAAACTAAACAATTGCACTGACATTGGGCCCACATCTAAATCATGTGCTCTGTGCCAGCCAATCAGTCAATCAATCAATCTAACAATATGAAAATGAAACCGCAGACGACAAATGTTTGATGGGGCTTCCAGCTGCTGATTGCCAAGAGGCAATGGCATAATAACAGAGACACAAAGTGCTGAAAATTGATAAGCTAGCAGTGGAAAGAGGGCGGCAAATTGAATTGATGCACTGGGAGAAATATGGGGGGCATTAAAAGCAAATAAAATAAGTCATAAAGGGAATAAGCTTATGACTTTAAACAGCTGATTAGAGCCTTCAGATTTTATGCTTATTACATTTATTAATTAGGCTAAAAAAATGCACTAAAAACAGTCTTAAAGCAAATACCTTTTGACTCAAAATAGTTTCCCTTTATTTTCCAATTTACTTTAGCTAAAACTCCAATCTTTTTATCACTATTTATAGAGCCTTATCCCAGTTGAATTCCGCATACACAAGCACAACCTCCCTGTTTTTCTCCGTGTATTTGAGCCTCTTAAACAACTCTGTATCTAAGCCCAAAAACAAATTGCAATAAATTACGTAAAGTATATGCGTAAATAAGCAAAACGAAAGATTGAGGTTGGGTTTTAGAACCCAGCTAATCTTGTCATGCCTCAGGCTAATACGCGATGTGCCACGCCCACATCGTAAGCAGCAGAGCCAAGTTGAGTTTTCAGCTCACGTTGCACTTAGCCGCAAATGTTGACGCAGCCACTTGACGCGACGATTTGCGGCAAATTATATGAAATCCGAAGGGGGCAATGTGGCATGACAGTGGCAGCAGCAGCAGCAGCAGGAGCCACATCAGTTCCATTTGAAATCGTGCCACAAGTTGTGCTGCTGCCTGTCATGGCCAGCATGCGTGTGGGTACACTGAGAGCTAAAAGCATCCGCATATGCGTCATAAATCAGTGGAGTAGAGAGGATGTGCACCATTCAACGCAGCAGCAATAATCCGACCTCCCTTCTGCCCCTAACTAAAACTGCAATTGGCTAACAATAAAAAAGTTATACAACTTTTTCTTTTTCACACAATTTTTGGCACAATTAGCAGAGAGAATTGTTTATGCAACACTTTTGTTTGCTCTGTAATAAAACACAGAGAGTTTGAAACTGTGAAATCTGCGGAATTGTTTGACTGTTATTTACACTGTTAGTTTGCCTGTAATCCAGCTAAAGTAAACAACTCTGTCGACAGTCGACAACTCTCAAAATATCGCCGGACTGAACGTTGAACGTTGTGCGGCGAACGACACGTAACAACTGAGCAAGAAGCTAACAATCGATTGCCTCTGGGGCGTATGCGTGATATCGCTAAGTCTACACTGGGCAGCAAAGTGAAGAGAGTGAAGTAGCGTTGCCAAATGGGGTTTTAGCTATAGCTATACTATAGATATTTTACTGTGTTGAGATAGCATATTCATGGGTATCTAAATGTATCTGCATCTACATATATATATCTGTATGTAGATCGCTATGTATATCTACATCCATATCTCCATCATCTACATCTATACATCTACATCTATATATCTACATCGATATATATATGTACATCTATATCTGCATCTATATATCTACATCTATCTATACATCTACATCTGTATATCTACATCTATATATCTACATCGATATCTATATATCTATATCTGCATCTATATATCTACATCTGTACATCTACATCTATATATCTACATCGATATCTATATGAATATCTGTATCTGCATCTATACATCTATATATCTACATCTATCAATACATCTACATCTATACATCTAAATCTATAAATTTACATCGATATATCTACATCGATATCTATACCCATATCTACATCTATACCTGTCTACCCTTATGTCTACATCTATATCTATATATACATCTACATCGATACCTTTATCTATAGCTATTTCTACATCCGTCTCCAACTCTTGTTGTCCAGTGTCTAGTCCTATTACCTGAATTAGCTCGCACTTTGAGTCACTTACCGTGGCGATTCGCGGAAAAAACCGCGATTAACTAGTCGCGCACGCGGTATTAGCTGCGATCGACGTCGACTGCTGTTGGCGGAACCAATTTGCAGGTCGCTAAATGTCTCCTCACGTATCACGGCCAAGCTGCGCGATCTTCTCAGGCTGCACGAATCGCTGCCGAAATCCAAAAATGTGGCTGTAACTGTCGCAGTAGCAGCTGTTGTTGTTGTGCCAGTTGCTGCTGCTGTAGTTGTTGCTGTGGTTGTAGTTGTTGCTGCTGTTGTCACTGTTGTGGGTGTAGCTATTGTTGGCTCATAGTTGTCATTAACTGAAAGGCAATAGAAACGATTAAGTATGTGCTTCATGCTTCACTGCCTCCGCCTTGAAGGCCATGGTGTACTCACCCGCATAGCTATCGAGCTGTTCAAGCGGCGTTTCCGCATCGAAACGCCAATAGAACTCGGCTATGTCCAAAGCACTCTCATCCCCCGCATAGTCCAGGGAGCGTGCGTTCCTCAGCTGCCCCTGGCCAACGGCTGCCGCAATCCCCACCCGGCACTGCGTCCAATGGGGCTGAGCGTGTGGCGTCAGTGGCGGATGTGGATGCTGTTGCAGATGCAGTTGCTGATGCTGGTGCGTTGGATAGTGATGATGATGCTGATGGTGATGCTGCTGCTGATGACGTTGCCTGTGATCTAAGCCAGCGCCAGCTGCACCATGGCAGCTGGTGGCCAAATCGAGATGCGAAACGGACTTGTGTGTGTGTCGCCAGCCAGCGGCACGCAGCTGTGGACAGCGTGGATCGTGTGTGGTCTTCTGATGGTGTGCGTGATGGTGCAGCTGGGTATAGCCGCCGTTGGTGTCCTCCAAGCGTACACGATCTACGTAATTGTGCTGATAACTAAAGCTGTCCTTGCCACTAGAAGAAGTAGATCTTTGTTAATATGTAATGAATATCTGAGTTGTAGATGGGTTTATGATAGAGCCAAGCTAATGTTCATAGTGTTCCTTTGATCTGTATTTCTACTCATTCCATTTGCATTTCTCCTTTGCAAATCTTCTACTCTATCAGTAATCGGGAACACACTTGATGAATATCTGCAGAATTTGTACTGCATTTTGAATGGAGTGTTAGATGGGTTTATGTTAAGGCCATGCCAATGTTCCTAGTGTTCCTTTCATCTGATTTTCTGCTCATTCCAATTGAATTTCTCCTTTGCAAATCTTCTACTCTATCTGTAATCGAGAACACACTTCGCCAAGCCCATTTCAGTTGACCGCTAAGTGAATTAAGCCCAAATGTCCAAGATGTACGTAAATTGCACTCATTTACTTAAATACAGACACACACAAACAACACACTCACACACACACTCACACAAGCAGCACCTCAAGCAGTTTACACGAATCAACAGTCGAAGCAGAAACAGCAGGCGAAACACTTTGCTCATCGAAGCATTAAAGCCAAGCAATTGCTTATTGCCCTTTGCAAGCGAGCAAGGAAATTCCACTTGCTTTTCCTTGGATTTTTCCTGCTCTCCTTTCGAGTTGCCGCCCTTATGCCCCCCTCGGCTAGTCTACCTGTACGCTGCAGCTTTATTTCGGCTTAAAAGGCTGCGGCACCTGACTGACTGCCTGAGCAGTGAACAGTCAGTCTCCCCCCTCCTTGTCTTCTATAACTAATGAAGCATGGAAACTGCGTCAGTCCTAGGGAAAATTGTTATGCTCCTCTTACGCTTGAGCTTATGCTACTTGTTGTAGTTGTTCTTCATGCCAATTGAAAAAGTTCGTAGAGCTGATTGATGGCATAGTTTGTTGCTGACGTTTGATTGAATTGCCATCCGGTATTTGGGGTAGTTTACAGCATAACTAATACATGTACTAGCTAATCTGACTATGACAATTGAAGTGCAAATATTATACTTGGCTCATTATGTTTTATCTAGCTCCATTATCATATCAAAATCCACACTTTGCCCTGCTTTTGTTACCCCCAACAGCTTGTTGCTTCACCATTTGCCTAAGCTGCTGACTATTTGCTTTGCTTAAGATACTATTCATGCAGTTAATAGCTATTATTTGTACTACTTTTCTGCAGGTGGTATTACAAATATATTGCAAGCTCTAAGTGCGTATTTAAAGGGGAACATTTAACGTTGTTGTTGACCTTATGCCTTCCACAACTGACAGCCCGGGGGCCCCAGTTGGAGGATAGTTACTAACTTTGAAGGCATCCCATTACAATTGCAAATGTTGCCGTTCTAATGCTTAACTATGCGAAAATGCTAAAGTGAAATGCCAACGCCAGGATTCTATGGCGGCGCCATCCTGCCTGCTGTTGCTGCCTGTCTGGGGCAAGCTGCAGCAGTTGCAACAACAACAACTACTACTACTACTATAGTACACTCTACTCGTGTCCTTGTTTCTCGTACTTTACGAGTGCTCTGGCAGATGCCAACACCGATGCCGGCCTCAGTTTTATGAAGCCCACCGAATGAGCCTGACCTATTTGTAAATTTAGCATGCATTACTAGAGACTACACTTGAAACTGTAAACAAAAACCCGACCAGCTTTTCCTTTGAGTCACGAAATTCCTACGAAAATTCTATGGCATAAGCAAATACTGTATTATTTATCAAATATTTCATTACTGCAGTAACAAGTTGCAAAGAGGATTTGCTACATAGTAGTGAAAGTAAAGCAGACATAGGCTGGTTCTCAATTTCAATTACATTTTTTATTCGACTCTAAAGCTATAAAGTAATTTAAGCACTGGCAGTGTCTAGCTTGAATGAATGTCTTCTTTTCTCAAATTTCATTTTTATTCTTTTTTAATGCCTAAAAAAATAGACGTTACAAAATTAAAGCAGTTGGATCTCAAAACACACCTGAAAATATTAGATTTTATTTCAGGCTTAAAAGCAAATATTTCTGGAATTTTTATGAGCAAATAAAAGGGCTTAAATATGAGAATTATTTATGTATTTCATTTGACAATGAATGTATTTGATAACGATACGATTTTATAAACTATTCGAGAGACAAGTTTAAAAGACAGCAACTGGGTTCTATGCGAATCCAATTTCACTTTCAAATCTCCTATAATAACAACAGCTTACATTTTAAGGCCACAATCTAAAGTCTTCTTTTTAATACCCACATTATCGATTCCAAGTAAAAACCTTCTACCTGCCGCAACATTTTACGGCCAAAAACACAATTTAGAATGTTTGGCTATAACAATTACGTAGCGCCCGAAAATATGCTCTGGCTTTAGCCTTTATTTTATGCTACCATATTATCACATTACACTCTAAGAGCAGACCAGTTTTGTGTGTGTGTGTGAAGAGCCTACGTAATTACTGCATATTAGAATAACTTAACACGTACACCCAACCCCATTTGTCTTTATGGGTCACACACACACACGCGTACACACACATGCCAGGTGTAGACAGGGGTCAGAGCAGAGGTTAATGCACACATTTTCTTTCGAGTTTTATTATTACACATTTTTTTCTGAGCTGAATTTTTGTCGCGTTTTGTTTCGTAATTCAATTAAAACTTAATTAGTTGAGTGTTGGCAAATTTTGGTGGCCTCTGCTGCATTTGCTTTCTGACTTTCTGCGTGTTTATCTAACGTTTATCCGAGCCAAGCGATCTTCCCTTGCTTTTGCCACAAATATTGTTGTTAATTTTAGCACGTTGCTTATTTAGTGCGTCAGAGTAGCCATTAAGTGAGGGGAAATGTGTGTGTAATGACAGTGCAGATACCCTGTGTAAGGTATACATAGAAATTGACTAGGTCACAGGTTGAATGTTGTAGGAGAAATTCAAGTAAGAATACTACCTAAGTTATAGAAGAGTTGTAAAGTAGTAGGGATGAATAATAAGTAGAGTACATCTGCAGGGTAGCAGCTAGCACAGAAGTCTCTCTAAAGTCTAGAGATACCCATAGAAATTGACTAAGTCACAGGTTGAATGTTGTAAGAGAAATTCAAGTAAGAATGTTATATAAGTTACAAGAGAATTGTATAAAAGTAGCTAAGTACAACGAGTAGAGTAAATCTGCAGGGTAGCAGGTAGCACAGCAGATAGAGTTAAGAAATACCCTATGCAAATTATACATAGAAATTGACTAGGTCACAGGTTGAATGTTGTAGTAGAAATTGAAGTAAGAGTTGTAAAGAAGTAGGGATGAATAATGAGTAGAGTAGAGTCTGTAGGGTAGCAGCTAGCACAGCATTTCAGCTAGAGTAAAGATACTATACGTTAGAGTAAACAAACTAAGTCTTAAAGCAGAGCAAAGTACAGCATGTTATACCTATAGGTAATCTGCCAGTCATTCATTACAAATAAGTTTTTACACACTTGAATATTTGTATTTTCTTTCTGTGTTTATAGAGTTCTTATTCTTATTGTGTTGTTTGTCTAAGGCTGTAATTGCTATCGAATGCAATACAAATAATTGTACATACATTTATATACATACTATATACCTCAGTCTATATACTCGCTTTATTTACCCAGCACTGCGCTAATTACTTTCTGTGCCTCTTTTATGATTGCCGCACAATCAGCATTTGCATTTTTTAGCAGCTATATTAAGCACAAACTTAATTTAAGCACAAAAGTCACGTGTTGGCACTTTTAGTGGCACTTTAAAATGTGATTAAAACAGAGATTATTTACGTGCGGAAAGTCTGAATTTGTCACGATAATTTAAGAAAATAATCAAAGCGACTTTTTATAGAGCGAAAAAACACATATTGTGGCAAAATCATAAAGGTTGTTAGCAGCCAATTAAAATGCCATAAATTATGCGTAAAAAAAAGAAATAAATTTATGCAAAAAAACATGAAAATCAATAAAAGAAAACAGCGAAAAATGTAGCCGCATTTTAATGCCAATTCAACGATTGTGATGGAAGAGCAGTCAAAAGGAAAGACACGCAGAAAATGAAGCTCATTAGAGAGCAACTAATTTAATTATATGCAACAATAAAATGTACACAGTGAAAAATTGAAGAGATAGTACCAAAGCGAACAGCATGGAAAAATGTTGGCGAAAAAAGCTTCGTGCCAAAATGGGAAACTCGCATGACAGCTTCAAATTAATTAACACAGAAAACTATTGGGCGGATAAAAAAACGCTCAAGTGCTGAAAACAATAAGCCACAGCCAGAGCTAACAATTTACATGAGGAGCACTAGCAACAACAACAACAACAGCAGACCAAGCATAAAAATAACAAAAATTTATGTATATAATACAAACTGTAAAAATAAAGGAAAATTATATGGAAAAGCCACTGCAACTGGCGCTTTTCACATGGCACATATTTTTTTAGTTTGGTTTTTAATTGCACAAACTAGAATAAATGGCAGGCAACAAGAGGAAGAGCAAAGCTTGAACAATCAGAGCGGAAGAAGAAGCGCCAAAGAGCGAGCCACCACCCACCACCCACTCCCCCTACTGCTCGTGCTGCCAAATAAAACCTAATGACAGACATCAACAACAACAACAACAACAATGGATAGACAACAACAACAATACCAGGGGCGACATTTGCAATGACATTTGCAGCAAATTTGGCAATTTCCACCATGATTCCATCGATAATGGGGCAACAGCAACAATGACAACAATGCTAATGCGGTATTCGAATCGCTGTGAGTGTTTTGAATGTGAATGCATTTGCTTGAGGGTACTCGTTACGCTATATCAATATTATATGCGCTGCCTGCTGCCAGGCCACAAATTGCATTCGAGATGCGACACAAGGCGCTCGTAAATTACGTTGAAAATGCATTGAAAACTGACAGAGAAAAGTGGCAACTGGCAACTGCAGATAGTAACAGTTGCTAATAAATGTCAGATAAATCAAATTCGTAAGCAAACAAACCAGACTAGCAGAAGACTAACTGTGTGACTGCCGCAAGACTTGTTTATACTACTAGCTTGAACTTTGGAAAGTACAAGAAAGAACTTTAACATTTCAACTGTAGGCAGTATAAATGTGCCAGAAAATAAAAGTTAATAATATTGCATAGCAATGAGGAGATTTTTATAAAGACAGGAATAGATACACTTTTTTTATAGATTTTAAAAATATTTTCTAAAATTATTTAGAGAATTTTATGAGCTTTATTCAAGACATTGGCAAAGGGCTAATCGCTGTAAAGCATTTCAAAATGGAAGAATACATTAAAGTATTTTTTTTAGATTTTTAAAAAGACTTTTAACATAAGACTGACAATTTTAAGATTAACTAAAGACTAGCAGCTACCCTGTAATGGCTCTCAGCAACATCAGAAATTTTAATAGAATTTTAAAAAAATTGCCTAAATTAGTTGAAGACATTTTTCTTTGGCTTCTGACTACAATAAATAACATTTTATACAAATAAAAATTCTATAATTTTACTACTACTATTTTCACTTATTTAAATAAAAGTTAGCATTATTGCATCACAATAAAAAATATGTAATAATTGTAAGTCATAATAATAATAATAACAAGTCATTTATCATTTAGTTGCTGCCCGGCAACTGCACTTAAAGAGACATTAATTATAATTTTCCCGTTGCTTGAGCTGTAATTAATGGGCCCTAGAGCCGCTTACAATTACATACTACGTTGGACCTTGAAATATGAGTCGCAATTCTTGAGCAGCGCCTCAATGCAAATGCGTATGGGCTCATTAATCCACCCATTGATTGTGTTCAGGCGGGAGGGAAGGGGAGTGGGCGGGGTAGCCCTTAATGATGCTGTGGCTTTGTTTGCGCCAAAAGGCAAATATTGACAAATTGCGAGTGTGTGTAGAAAGGGGAGTATGTGTGTAGCATGTGTGTGTGTGTGTGTGTGTGTGTACAGTTGCCTTGTCTGTCTTGTCATCGTCTTGTGCTGACGCCGGCGTCGCGGTCAAGTGCAAATACTCGTAGCACAAGTGAGCTTTTGCTTTGACTTCATTATTTGCACAAGGAAGTGGAGTGACAGGCGGGCTGATGGGCGCTGAGTTCTGAGCTGTTCGAGTGGGCCGTAGGCACACTTTCTATGCACACCCGCTTTTTACACACTTTGTTGATTTTTGTGGTTAGGGCGAACATAATAAAAACCAACAACAACAACAATATCACAAGTAGTACGCACAAACAAAAACAACGCACATTTACGCTCTCTCCTTTATTGCAGGCGCCTCGCTCTCTTTTCACACTCTCTTTCACGCGCTGTGCTCTCTCTCTCGCGGCTCGCTTGTTGTTAGTGTTCTGCTCACGTTTACGTCTCGCGATAGACTGACGCGAAGCGCGACGCCGAGTAGAAGCGCAAGCTCAGCCGACGACTGCGACGCGACGCTGCGACTGCGCAGCTTGTTACTGTTACTGTGTTGTTGTTTTTGCGACTGCGCAGCTTTGACGTTAGCGGCATTACTGTTACTACGTGTGCTGCTGCTGCTGCTGTTGCTGTTGTTGTTGTTGCTATTGGTGTTTCAGTGCCAGGCGTTCCTCCGTCTATTGCGCTTGGTTTAAGGTTAACAAAATTACATGCCACAGTTGCCACAGCAACAACAGAAACAACAACAACAAAACAATGAAGCAATTTCGTTGTTTGTTTTTGTTTTCTTACAAATTTCTCAGTTTTGTCTTCAGTTTTAATGCAATCTTTGAACTTTGATGTGACAAGTGTTTCTTTTTCTTCTTTTTATATTTGTTTGTTTGTTGTTTGCGATTTCTGTTTAATGCTGCTCTTAATTAAGTTTCGCTCACAATTGAAAAGTAAAAGTAATTTAAGGCTCAATTAAACCAGCTTCAACTTTAGCCCATTAAATGGCCCTTAACGGCAGCCTAAGCAAACTGGCTCACAGTTAGTCGCATGTGTTGCCAAAATTTGGCTATTTAAAGGCACTTCAAAACACACTAAAGCCACATGCGACTTCCCCCCCTCACTCACCTCTTACTGAGAGTCTGAATTTGCCTTTTGAATGCCAAGTGACTGGGGTAATCCTCCAGAGAGTTGAATCCGTTCAGCTACTACTTTGGGTCAGTTTTGGGGCATATTTTATGTGCATTTTATTACATTGATTTTTGTGTGCGATAAGAGGAAAATTCGTATACCTAATTTTGAGTGAATTGCGTAAAATATGTTTTAGCAAAAAGTTTTATTTTAAGCAATAAAAAATTTACACGTTGAAAAAGAGTTCAAGCTGACTGAAGTGACAACTTATTTGGCAGTAATAGGCTTATACTGACGTGGGAAATATATATGCATTTCCATGGGAAACTAACCGAGTTCTCAGCATATTTTAGATTATATATTTATGAACAACTAGTTCAAGCATTGGTTTCATTGCTAACTCGAGGAAGAGCATCAAATACCATGGGAAACTTAAGACAGTTTGCAAAATATATTTTACAACATGTGCCAAAATATTCTAACGTTAAGGAACAGTGGGTTCTAGTAACCGAAAATGTCAGCTTAATTTAACTAAAGTTAATCAAACTATATTTAAAATCGTTGATTAAAAACCATTAAAAAACTCTTCAACATCTCCCCTAACTAAAATAATACCTCAAAATAATAGCAAGTAATTTTATATAATTTTAAATCTTAGATGCTCACATTAAATGACAATTTATCATAGCTAAAAACTTTTACATAATGCAAATAATGAACGCAATTACATAAATAATTTTGGCATAATTTATCATCAGCTCTGGCACCACTGTAAATGGTTATGTTATGTAGAAAATTGCTCAAAAAAATGAAATTAAAGTAAAGTGAAGTAGAGTTGAGTTCAGTTTGGTTTAGTTGGGGCAATGCCAATGGGTCGCCCCCCAGGGAAGAGCACAGGGAAGGGGCGGGCCAGAGATTGGGGAATGAACTCGTCTGAACTGTGCTGGGCACAACAAAAACAAACAGGTTAATTGCACTCTCGATGTTGTTATTGTTGTTGTTGGCTATGTCGTCATCAGTCAGTCAGGCAGAGGCAGGCGTCATCTAGTTAAGCACGAGTGTATCTGTGTGTGTGTGTGTGTAAAACGGAAATGCGTTACAGCCCAAAACGTTGGCGCATTGCCGGAAGTATGCTGAGCTGCTCATAAAAGTAAAAACCGAAATAAAAGTTACTTGCAACACACACTGGTTGCACGCTGCTGCCATCTCACCTGTCACCTGTGCGGCAAATAGCTTTTGTTTTCGCCGAGTGCAGTGAAGCGCGAATATGTCGAAATGACGCAAAGAGGTATTACCAAAAAGCCCAAACAGCAACAGCAACACCCACGTCTGGAGCTCAACCCGGTTGGCCAGTGTAGTGTTTGGACTGAAATTTTTAAGTGTAGCTAAGCGAATTGAGTTGAAAATGTTTTGACGTGTGACGACGCATGGAAATGGCATGCAAAAACTTTGGACATGGGTTCGCATTTCACACAGAGAGCGAGAGTTGAAGAGGAGCGAGAGAGAGAGAACAGGAATGAGAGACGGAGAGAGAGAATGGCATCTCTTTTGTCACTCTTTCTGTTTAGGTTCTGTTCTGCTTTGGGGGTTGTCGCCTTTTGTTTTCATTCATGCTGCTCAGTGGCCGTAACCAATGAAATGATTGTGTTCTACTCTTTGCCAGCGTTTTTAGCATACGTTTTTTAGTTTTGTATTAAATAAGCATATTTTCATTGAATGCAAAAGTGGAGGAAAAACTATTTTCGTGTCATAAATGAAGTCAACTGCAACGAGACCAAAAACCTCAGTCGGAAATGTTGTGGCGTTTTTATTCTGCTGCCAGACTTGATGATGAAATAACCAACTTACTATGTCGCTGCTTATTAGTTTAAAAAGCAATCAATTGAATCCTTTGGAGTGGTTTCTTTTTCGATTAAAAGTGAAATGAGTTTAGAGAAGTAGAGTGGGTGAGTTAGAGAGCAGCTAAAGCGAAAAGAAAATGCAAGAGAGTAAGTAGTAGCAAAAAATAATGAAATAATATTGATTTATTAGTTGATACAGAGCTCTTCAAGGTGGTAGAAAACTGTTTGGAATATTGTAAATATTATATATTAATTACTATTAATAGTGAAAATTAGTTACAGATTGTCGATATTATAAAGAACAGAAGAAGAAAGTTAATCTAAGTACTCTTCTATAGTACTTATGTCAGTTTAATGACAGCACTAAGAAAGCATGTTATCCTGATATTTGGGCAGCATTTATGTTGACTTGGATGCCACTTAAAGCTATCTCATATATGTCAACTTGATGAGTATGATATGATTTAATATGGTGGCTATATCTGTCTTCACATCTATGTAAGTTGGATTCCCATATATCCACTCTTACCTCCTGATGTTATAGTGTATCAAGTAACAAATTCAGTTAATTTGAATCAGTTTTTCATAAGGTTGCCATTCATTCCATATGCTATACAATAATACTTCAATATAAACTCCTTTTTTGCATATCACACTCAACTTTAAACTGTTTAATTTAAGCAAATTGAAGCAGTATAAACTACAGCTGTCATATGACACAGTCTTCTACCTGTCCACACATAAATCAATACTATTATTTGCCTGCCAAATTAAAGTGTATTCAAGGCTCTGTTAGATTTATAACAGTTGAAAGCATAGAAATCGCATTACTTATGTGCTTGGCAATCATACGGCGTATAACAGTCGGCACGTAGCACATAAATAAATATGAATTGTTCACTGGACACTGAATGTTGCACAATGCTTAAACACAGAGCAACGTTTAGTACTACACTCTCCAAATGGCATGCGCCCCAAAGCGACGTTTAATATACGTGTGAGAATGTTGGCCCACCGAATAGCTATAAAGAGAGTGCGAAGGAGCTGCAGTGGGGAGTGCTCAGACGAAATGTTTAAATTTTATTAGACACACAACTAGAGTCAACTTGAAGGACTTGCTAAAGACTCGACTCGCTTTACAGGGTGCACAAACAGATGTTGCAGCTGCGGCGACTGCAGCATACTTTTAGGGGTCAGTTTGTCCTAGGACTGTGGACTGCGGACTGTGATTTGTTTGTGTACTCTGTAAATTCCAACAGCTTAGTTTAGTAGTTGCATGCCCCAAGCGCAGCTATTTTTATTAAAAAAGTACAACGAGGCAAAAGAAGGAATATAAATGTCTGCATTTCGCTCTATTGCTCATGGCGAATGCAAGCAGCCGGAAAGTAATGCTCTAACGATTCAAATGTTGCGCCAATTCGCAACAAGAGAAACGGCATCTCTCGCAAGGAGACTGAGAATGTTAAATTTTGAATGCCAGGCAAATCATTCCATGCCGCATGTCGCATCAAGGCTGCTGCAGCCGACTCAAGGGGAACCCCACAGGCTAAGCGCATAATACGTGGCAACTACAGCACTATGTGTACAACAAGTATATAGTATGTATCTCTCCGACAGGCCACTCAGTGTGCTGCTGGAGCTGAGAGAAATCCAATAAAACGAAGGCATAAAAACTAAGACTCTATGCAACACAACAGAATGCCATAATAATAAATAAAACATAAGCCTCTATTTCTGCCACATCATCATCAAGTCAGCCCACCCTCTGCAACACCTAGCTGCATATGCATAAGAAATGGCAACTTTTTCTTTGCTTCTAGACTTTTCCGTTCAGTTTTCAGTTCAGTTTCCCCGAGGAGTGAATCAAAATGTTGGCAAAACTTGTTTACTGCCACGCCCGTTTTCACATTTTCTAGCTGCCATGTTTGTTTGAGTTTCAGCATTTTAACTACAGGTTGCATGTGACGTACTTGCAACACGATATCTGAGGCAGGCCACACGTGTACACAGTCCGACTGTGTTTCACTTCATATGATAGATTTTTTTTTAATTTCGCAAATGCAGCAAAGTTTTAGCAGAAAAGTTAATGGAACATCTCAATAACTATTGTTGAAATTATTAAAAATTAATTAAGGAATGTAGTAAGTGAATTGAAAGCAACTTGTTTTAATGAAGCGTAATTCAGGCTTTTTAGAAAATTAAAGAAAGTTTTGCCAACAAAATTCTTCAACAGTTTGTAGATTCAACTTGCAACTGTTTGCAGTAGGCAAAGAATCAAAGATTTACTGACTTAAGTTGAGTGTTTAAGTTGAGCCAGAAGGCTTAGTAGTTGCAGCAGTTAAAACTTCCATGAGACTTATAACTATGACTACATATATTTTAATATTTAAACGTAATTAAAGTAAAGCAAAGTCTCAAGTCATACATCTACTTCTCGAGTGTAATAAATGTGTTTTATTTTCTACTTTATCATATTATGTATTTGAATTGTGCTCTCATTCTTTTGCCTAGTTCTTTTCTACTTAATCTCCACACTCTCCACTTTAAACCGCATACAAATTTGCAGCTTGGTCTACACAAATCAAAACCATAAATTCAATTTGTATACGAATTTCAACCGTGCCACATACGGGGCATATCAACTGCTGTCACCTTGTATAGTGTATATGGTGCACCCAATAATATTTACATCCAACGCCTGACAGCCAAACTAAACTCAAGTTTTTCTCTTATACAAATATGTTTGCTGTAGTTTTTTATAAATATGTTTTTATGTTTTTTCATACATTACATGTGTGTAGTTGGGGTTTTATTTGAATCTGTCTGCCCGCCAGCAGCTTAGAAATGTAAACAAGATAGACAGACAAATGAAGCGAGTTGACTCGGGGTTTGTATCTCTCAGGATGGCAAAGCCACAAAAAAATAAGAAAACAAAAATAAAAACCACCCAAAAAAATTTATGCAAATATGAAAGTGAGCACACGTCTGGCTGGAGCTTTGTAGGGAAAAGAACAACTACACAAAAAAGCAGCCAAAATTTGCGTATGCGCCAAGTTTAATACGGCTTAGCATATGAAAAACCATGCTGAAAATGCGGAAAACTCTGGCTAAGTGCAGTGTTTAAGCTGCTACAAAGTGCTGGAATTTTTAGAAGAATTTTTATGGCAGACAACATGTTGTGGAGTGTTGATAAAAATATTGATAAGATAGATAGGTAGATAGACAGACAGACAGATAGACAGACAGATAGACAGACAGATAGATAGAAAGGTAGACAGATAGATAGATAGATGGATAGATAGATAGATAGATAGATAGACAGACAGATAGAAAGATAGATAGATGGATAGATAGATATATAGATAGAAAGATAGACAGATATATGGATTGATAGATAAATAGATAGATAGATAGACAGATAGATAGATAGATCGATTGATAGATAGGTATAGTGTTTTTTAAAGCGTAAAATTTCCCGTTTGGTTAAAGAATTTTACAGAATTATTTCTGTATTTTTAAAGTGTTATTTTTAGATGTATTATGAAATACATTAATTCAATTTATAATTTAAAAGATTTTAATGTAAAAATCGAGTCAATTTCCATGCAAAATATTGTATATTCCGAACTATATTCTACATAATTTTTGAGCATTTTCCTCTATACCAAATATACCACAATACTTCCTCCATGTTTGAAAAATTATACAAAAATTATTCGAGCTAATCTGTAGCTTAATTTAAACACTCCTTTTGGTCTACTTTTCTCTCTGTGCACTCTGCATGTCATTGGCGCCGTAATGCAGTGCATTGCATGCCCGTCAATTTGCATAGAACATTAATCAATTGAATCAAGCAATCGCAGCTATAATCAGACAATGGATTAGCAGACAGTAGGAAGTGGGGAGTGGGGCAATAGCAGCGTATTATAACGGCTCGTTTGGCATTGACAATGTCGTTAAATAATTGCAGGAACGAGTGGCAAATCGGGCTTGTGGCTCCATGCAGTCCTGTCACGCCTTTTGCCTGTTGTTGGTAGTAGACTTTGCATTCTATCTCCCTGTGTCTGGCAAATTGCCGTAGTCTACTGTTAGGAGGCTTCAAATGTAAAATTGTTGTAGCTTTTGGTTTCATTTTTGTTACGCTTTGCCTTAGAGGCAATTTGTCGTCGTAATTCTTGTGCATTGTTTAGACTTTTCGCTTAAGCGATTTACTTTATTTTTATTGCGCAATTTGCTGTGCCATTTATAGCAGTATTATTTCATCTATATCATCATCAACGAAGTACAGGCAAATGCAATTAATTTCAACTATTTTTGCATCTACCTAAAAATGGCAAAAACTTTTTCTCACACTCTGGCCGTCGTCTCTCAGTTTTACCACAACTAATTGGTAAAACTTTTCTCGAGGCCTTTTATGGCATAGACCCCCGGCTCCCTCTCCCTCTCCATCTCTCTCTGCTGTCACCATGGACTATATTGAAGCATGCAAATTAAATTTACAGCAACTATACCACTGCAGTTGGTAGTTGTGCTTGTTGTCTGGCTCAAAACTTTTTTAATGAACATTGAAAATTTGCAATTTTCCACTTGTCAAGAGGTTAAAGAGACGCATTTTCACAGAATGTTTGCAATACAGTTTCCGACTTTTCCGACTAATAATTTCTGCATTTTCTTCTCTTTACTTTCAGGTAAGTTGACGAAGATAAAACACAGAACAGGGCAAGGTCGAATAACATATGGTTAAGTATGTACATTCATACACACTCATATACACTCACATCGGGCATATGGTATACATTCACGCACGTTTAAAGACATATTAAGACTTTTTATGGCAGCAAAGAATTCGGAACGTCATTGGCACGTGACTTAACTGTGCGAGTTGCTATCTTTTCGTATCTTAACTGTAAATGTAGATTTAGATATATGCATAAATCGATTTGCTCGTGTATCGAGTAAGTCTGCACACTTGTCATGCTTCCTCTTCTATTGTCTAACATCTCTTCTTTACTCTCCACACACTCAAGCTCCTCTCGTTAACAGTTGTGTCTCAATATAGCAAAATTTACTCTTTCACTGCTTGCTATACATACCATACATATGTACATGGTGGAAGGTATTCCATTCCCTACTCCCGCACCCGCTTCATCCACCCTCACAGTCTACTTATACATATGTAAATGAAGCAGCGCCTGTGCGTATGCAACGAAATATTACGCGGCAGTGGCAAAAAATTTGCCAACTCGTACGCTCTGGCAAAATTCAATTTTTCGTACTGTAACAAGCGGCAGACAAACACAGAAAAAAAGAGGAATTTCAATTTCAGTCCAGGCCTGGCTGAGGGCGATTCACTGTTTGCCAGCTTGTTGACGAAAATTGCAACAAATTCGGGCGAACTTTGTGGCATTTTCAATAGTCAATTTCATAACGAGTAGGTGGTTTGAGAAATTAATATTATGAGCAAATCCCTTGTGAAAAGCTGTGACACAGCGTAGACTGAGATTTATGCAGGAATGTAATAAAGCAAGCTAGAAATGTGGTATGTAAGAGATATTAACATGACTCTCAGTAGTTAATTTGGGCAATATGACAGTAATAGTATGACGGGTTTGAAAAGAGAAATATAAATGATAATAGAAGAAGAATAGAAACATAATTTAAGGAGTTTAACAGAAGAGAAAGCATATATGTATGGATAGTAAAGTTAGATTAGTTTTAGCTCCAATTTAGTGACATTGATTACGAAGAGAAATGTGTACTAATACTGCAACTAATAGGGCAGTTTAAAGGAGAATTTATAAGCATTTTGTAGTAACAATTTGAACAATAATCTCTTATTTAATGTTCTTTTTACATACATCAATATACACATCAGAAAGTTGCCCCAAATACTTCCACATTCTGAACTAATTAGAGTTCTCAAACTGAATTAAGCAGAGTTTGTACGCTCAAAGTATCTACTTACTCTAGATTCAACTGCTATGACTAGCAGAATGTTTTTGCGATTCGATCTTAAGCACATCAATCTTATGATGGACAACTTGAGCAACCCTTTGATTAAAAGCAAACTGCATTTATGTCCGCAGCTTGACAAGTGCCGCCCCCCACCCCCAATCCTATACTGGCTAGCTGCACGCTGACTGGCAGATTGTTAATGGCCAGACCACACACATGCACTGTGGCATATGCAACCACACATGGGGCTGGGGCTATACATACTCCTCTTACCATGGCGCCTATTATGGACCACTCCTTGTAGTTTCTCTCGCTGCCTTTATGCCTTGGGGCATTTTAATTGCCATTCCGTTAGTCTGGTTTCCTTCGCTTTTCATTATGCCGCGCTGCATACAGCTTTGCCCCCATTTGCTGGCATTTTTATTAATTGGAAAAATGTTCAAAGGCCATCAAATCGATGGGCAGTAGACAGCAGGGAAACAAGCGCTAATTGTGGACGCTAAAAGCAAATGTAAACCGTAAATCTAAAAGAATCTTAACAAATTTTAATTTGTTTGCTCCTTTATAACGGTTTCCTTGTGGGTCACGGCGATTCAATTATATATGTATGCACAGTACGGAAATGTCCTTTGAGGACACACAAGAGGAAAAAAGGCCTGCAGACTTTGCCTTTTTGGCCGCTCCTTTATTGTCACTAACTGCACTCGGAGTTTGCCATTCTTCTCTTAAGCTCTTGCCATGGCCATCAAACTTTATTCGACATTTTTTATTTGTCTTTGTGTTGCCTTCGCTTCACACGTACCAACTACGAAAAGTGTCTTTGTCTCTCTGTGCGACTTGGGAAAATTTTATCTTTACTTTGTGACGAGATGAAAGGCTTTAAAGTGAAAACAAGAAGGAAGCCCAGGCAAGTTTTCTACTTTGCAGAATGACTTTTCGATTGAGAGCAGAAAATTAACTATTTAAAGGCTTTAAACGGAAAGTTGGAAAGTGACAAACTGAAGGCCGTATATAGAGAGAGGTTAAAGCAGGCTTACGAGCAGTTAAAGCAGAGGTAGATAGAACGCTTTAAACGGGAATTAGAACTGGTCAACTGACAATTAAAGCTGAGGTGTTAGCATGACAGGTTTTAGTTGAATTTTATGGCTTAAGCTAACGTTAACTATCTGTGGCGAAGCTTTAATACTGTAAGCGTCAAGAATGAGACCAACTATAAGCTCTTAAAGCTAACTCTCTGTAGTGACAAATTGAAAGCTTATTCTCTTAAGTTCGGCTTACATTTTTAAGCGTTTTACTAGAGCTTTAATGCCTGCTTTAAAATGAACTTTGTAGAGCTTTAAAGCTAGTCAACTCACACTCATAGAGAAGCTTTTACTTTAACTTTTAATTTACTTTAACAGAGCTTTCAGCTTACTGCATTGAAGTGTGCTATGCAGCTTTAAAGCTGCTCAACTCACACTTAAAGCTCAGCTCACATAAAAGCTTTTACTTTAGTTAAACTTACGAAACAGAGCTTTCAGCTAACCGCATTTTAAATTTGTTTAATTCCATAAGCTTCAGGCACTACTCTCTGTGCTTCTAATATGTATTTCCCACTGGCAATAAACGCCTTACTCCGCAGTTCCCGCTTGAGTGACTATTGATGCTATTGCCCGTAAATTGACTGTCACATTTTATGACACGGCATCAGGCTGCTTGGCTGCCTGCTTAACCCTTCTGGTTTTGCGGTATGTGTGGGTCAGAGGTCAAACATTTGTCACACTCATAAATTGGTACAGTAAGTGGGCAACCCTGGCCATAAATATTGATGCTCGACTGAAGCTGGTTATGAGTAGCTTCTTGCTTCTTCTTCGACTCTGCTGCATACGTCATTGACTTTTATGGCCTACAACTGTCGGGGACAGAAGGACAGGAAGCCAAGGACAGTCTCTAGTGGCTCCAGGCCACTTAGAGCAAACATATGGCCACATGTTATTAGCTGAAACTAGAGTAGGAGGTGGAAGGAGAAAGGAGGAGGGTCACTTACCGCTTGTCCCGCTGACGTGAGTTTGTCGATGTTTGTGACGTTCGAAAGTAACCGTTGCCCATGGTGCCGCCATAGCAGAGGCTGTGACTTTGTCCGGAGCCTATTTTGACGGGGCAAAATGTGCCGGAGTCAAGCGTGAAATACCAGAGACGAGCAGCGGGGAGCCAGTCCGTGTCAAGCTCAGTTGTTGTAGACTCTGGAAAATGTTGGATAATTTCACTTGAAAATTGTCTGGTTTGTAAGAGGTTTAGTTGCAATTAATATAAGTTGAGGCAAACAACGCAGCATGTGGCAAGCATGTGAGTGGCGCCATCGAGGCCCTTGTGGCAATCACAAGTTGTGTTGTGTTGTGTGTGTGTGTGTGGCAGCAGCAAAACTCGTAGTGTCATCGTCATCGACATCGTCGCCAGGTTGAAGTATTTAACAAGTTTTGCTCGCTCAAGTGCCACAGCGTCGACTTGTTTTTCACTTGGCCAGTTGCAGGATGGAAACTGAAAACTAGTAACAGCAGCAGCAGGTCTCAATTGGGATTACATATTGTGCAATTTCCGCTGTGCGCACTTGCTGAAGGCCATGTAAGCGTTGCTCGGAGATCGATTATGGTGATGGCACTGCAGCAATTTGTTGCCAGCGCAAATTAGGAAGAAAACTCTAGCAGAAACAAAAGGAAACCCAAGTACAAGCAGAGAACAAGCAGGGCCATCATAATAAACATTATATAGATTCATTCTCTTGTGATAAACTGCACTTCATTTGTAAGAAATTGAAGTGATACACACGAGACATGATAAATGATGCTGTGAAAATATCATAAGCAAAGCAAATTTGGTAGCGCATTAAAATTAATGAGAGCGAGCCAGTAAATTGGACTATAAGCCGAGTTAATTTCGTACTAATGTAACGTATGAGTAGATTGTATTATTTATCTGCGGAAACTTAACGACTCTCCACAGTAACTCTCCAAGGTATCTCCTTCCATTCACTCTCCACGTTTGTTCTACGAAAATATCTCACATTTCCCTTACGAGAGTCTCTTCTGAAATCCATTAAAACGCTAAACCCTTTCGCCTTTTTCCTCTTCAAATATTTGCGCTGCAGCTGTATTGAAATACAGCATGATTGATGCAGGCTTTCAGTGAATAAACTAAATAAAAAACTACATTTAAAACTGCATGTAATACTTTATATAGCGCAGCCGTAAAGTATGCTACAAATCGCAAAATTCTGCAGTGGTTTACATAAAAGAGCATTTTAGCCAAAGCACCCAGTAAATGCATATGTACATTTAAGCAGTCCGAAAAACGTTTTTGCTAAATTGTGTACTAAGCAAACACACACACATACACACACACTCTGATGTGCTGCTCTGCCACGCACTTGCTTCCGCAGCAGAAAATAGCGTTGCATACTTTTAAGCGCCGCGAAATAGAGAAGTTCTTGGCTTTTTGTTTACTTTTGTTAGACGAAATGCAGCAACAGCTGCGGTTGCTATTGCTTTTCAGTTGAGCTGAGTTTATTGTTCAAGTCATGGCGCATACAACAGGCACAAGGTAAGAGCAACAAGCAACTCTAGGCGACTCACGTGCCACATGCCGCAGCCAAAAACTGCAAATTTGAAAAACGAGAAATACAAAATATATGCATAAAAAGCCAAAAGCCGTAAGCTAAAGCTCAAAGTGAATAGTCAAGCGCTGCTAAAATATTAAAAGCCTAAACACAATAGTTAGCATAATGGCCAACATTCGCGGTTGCTGTGGTTGCACACACACACATACACACACACTCACACTCACACACACACTGGCTAATGGAATATGTATCTCTCTAGTGAGTTTAGATTTTGCTAACACAAAATGCAAGAGTTTAAGCGCATTCAGCATATTTCATGCCTTTTAATTATAATGGAGTAAATTCCTGGAAAATCTGTCCGCATTTAAGTTGCAAATTGAAGTTTTCAACATGATTTGTGGCACCGCAAAGTGATTTGAACTTGAAAGCGTCAAAAAATGCGATTTATTTAATGGCCACGGTGTTCAAATCTGCTCGCAAATTTATTGCCACGCATACCATAAATACAGAACCAAGAGGTACAGACAACAGCGAATGCTGTCCATATTACAGTGGGTGTAGGTGTGTAGGTGTGTGTATCTGTGTGTGTGTGTAATTTCATAAATATTTGATTAGCTTAAAGGCACATTGGTCTCGCAATACTGTTATTGTTATGGCTCTTGTTGTTCTGGCCGTGATTGAGTCTCTCCTCCTATATACTATACACGATACATATATTTCACTCTATAAACTTTAGCCTTAATGCAGTTTAGTTGTTGTTTTTGTCCGCATTCTCAGTCATTTTTGTGTTTTTTTTTTGTGTTTGGCTCTTAAATTAAAAGCATTTTGAGAGGCCTACAAAATTTATCAGCGTGTGACGAAGGACACTCGTATAATTTTACAGGCTCTCTCTCTGGTCAGTGAAAAGGTTGTGCTTTAGTGGCACAAAAGCCAAAAAGGTTCAGCCAGATAAGAGGCATAAAAGTGAGTCTAAGAGTGTAGCTCAGATTTCAGTTCACTAAAAACTAAATTCAATCACAAAGGTTTGAGGATTGTAGGCAAAGAGGATAAACAAATATAAACAATGATTAAAATTTATGCAAAATATTTGGGAAGGAAGGAAATACAACAAGATATCTTTTGTATAAAGGCTTTGAAATATACATAGTAAACTTATTGAGGATGGAGTTAAAACTAGAAAATAATTATTTGAAAGAAGTGAGAATAATATTATAAAATAAACTATTTATAAAATCAAATATACTTCATAGATTTTCTGAATTTATTTAGCCACATCTCAAAGCAAGTTCAGTAAATCTTACAATGAAATAATATCAGCTACATTCCTATATAGTTTCTTTACATTTTCCGCAGGTCAAGAGAGCTTTATTCAATTACTTAAAAAATCTGTAAAAATGTGACTAAGATAACACCAAAAACTCGGAAAGCTACAGTCGGACGCAACCGACAGTAGGTGACCCTGTACTTTGATTTGCCCTGGGCGTCGATAATACCAGCTGCATATATGCACGCAAATACAAACAATAACCAATACTCATACAGAAATTCATGCTCACAATCAAAAATCACGCATACGCCCTAGTGGCCGCATAAGCTGTGGCTTCCCCCCTCCCCAAGCCAACTGCCTAGTACTGAAAATTCTTTGTCCAATATCTCCGGTGTTTATTATCCGATTGGGCTGCAACTCGCACCAAACATGCAAAGCACCTAAAGCTTTAATCCTGCAAAAAATGAATCCAGTGACTCTAAAACTGTATATACTAAGGACATTTTTGCAAATTTGAGGGGGAGGGGGATGAGATATCAAATGAAAAAAAAAACTCGGAAAGCTACAGTCGGATTTTACCGACAGTAGGAGACCCTGTACTTTCCTTCGCACACACACACACACTAACAAACACTCACACATGCACACATAGCGCAAAGTCAAACGCAACCACACATACGCTCGCGCTGCTCCCCCCTTACCTAGTACTGGGAATTGAATCTTGAATATCTCTGGTGTTTATTATCCGATTGAGCCACAATTCACAGCACAGATAAAGATTGTTATAAGATTATGGCATGTCAAAGCACATGTTTGTACCTTTAAAATTGTGGGTGTGGCAGTTTTTTGCGGTTTTTGGGGGAGGGGGGACAGGTATCAAAAATCTAAAACAAACTTGATCTGCCTACACTATAGGGGCATCTAACTGCCAAATATGATGTCTCTAGCTCTTACAGTTTCCGAGATCTAGGTGTTCATACGGACGGACAGACGGACGGACGGACGGACGGACAGACGGACAGACAGACAGACGGACATGGCTAGATCGACTCAGCTCGTCATCCTGATCAAGAATATATATACTTTGTGGGGTCTGCCACGCCTCCTTCTGCCTGTTACATACATTTCGGACTTGCACAATCTTAATAGACCCTTTTGTACTTTTTTAAAGTACAGGGTCTAAAAACATAAACTTGGCCTGCCTATGTAATA
This sequence comes from Liodrosophila aerea, assembly GCA_035045005.1. Classification (NCBI taxonomy): domain Eukaryota; kingdom Metazoa; phylum Arthropoda; class Insecta; order Diptera; family Drosophilidae; genus Liodrosophila; species Liodrosophila aerea. Next base: position 923,808 of record JAWNNL010000805.1, on the reverse strand, counting down.
CACGAACCAAACAAAAAAACAAAAATTACGTCTCTAGCTCTTATAGTTTCCGAGATCTCGGTGTTCATACAGACGGACAGACAGACGGACAGACAGACAGACAGACAGACAGACAGACGGACATGGCCAGATCGACTCAGCTCGTCGTACTGATCAAGAATATATATACTTTATGGGGTCTGCCACGCCTCCTTCTGCCTGTTACACACAAATGTCATTTGCACAAACTTAATAGACCCTTTTGTACTTTTTTAAAGTACAGGGTCTAAAAACTCAAAATATCTAACTCCACAAAGCATACTACTACTTATCTTAATGAATTTAAAATTAAATATATTTTAGCTGCTAATAAACAACAATATAATTTCTACTAAATGCACTTAAAACATAACATCAGAAGTGCAAGTATTATTAAAAATAAATAGACAAAAACTAAGCTTCTGTTTAAGGCTATAAACAGCGTTAAGCTTTAGCAAATTATTCTTAGTATTTTACAAATATTTTTAGGCAGAAAAACCCAACTGTTTAACTTGACTTAAAGCACATATTTCCTACCAACAAAACACTTTAAACTTCAGTCACAATTCTAACTCACAAAAAGCCTGAATAATTTTACAATGAAATAATAATATCCTTGGCAATTCATCAACATTTATGGCTTTAATATTTTGTGGTGTGGTTTTTTATTCTTTTATTTCTTATCATTTGCGTGACAATTCCAAATCGCACAATCAGACATCAGACTATGACTATCCGGCGCTCCATTCATTGTGGCAGCAGCAACAGCCTTGGCCACATGCCCCTCGCTGCTCTCCCCTCGACCACCACTCCTTCACTCTGTAGCTGTATCTTTTGCACATTTCATCACACTCTGTGCATTAATGTGTTTCAGTGTGCGTGTCATTTTCGAGTTTTGTTAAAGAGTGGGGAAGTGGGTGAGGGGGAGGGACTGTAGCAAGATGTCACAGGGCTTGCTGCGAGGTCCTTGTGCAACGCGTGTCTTCATCAACATTTTCTGTGGCATGGTGATGAGCGGGGGTGGGTTTTACAGTGTGTTTTCCCTTTTATTTTTTACTTTGCCCTTTTCTTTACTTTTTGCTTTATTTTTAACACACTTTTTGCTGGGGGTTTGTTTATGTTTTTTATGTGCATTTTGCGTGGCGTTAACTGCACGTGCCATCAATTTTAACTGCGCCACTCCTCCCCCCGTTGTGCCGCTTCTTTCTTTATGTTTTTGTTTGTGCTGTTTGTTTCTCGATTCATTATCCTAAAGACAAGCCGCGAGACCACAGAGCAAAAGAGCAGCCACAGACGCCGCTTGCACCTTTCATTAGGTTTTACTTTGTCCGCACTACACTCTATGCTTTTTTCTTTCTGTGTATTGACCACGCCTAATCTTTCCCGCCTAACACCTTACTGTTGGTTTTTCTTCATTTCAAAATTACGCCTATATATTTTCCGTTCTTTCTTTTGCGCTATTCGCCTCGGTTGCCCCCCACCCAGACACGGATCATGGGCGTCTAAATCTCGGCGACTTGAGGGCGCGTCTGCGTGAGCTTGGACTGAGCGCAACGGGACGCAAGCAAGCGCTAATTGAACGCTTAGCGACAGCTACAACTACAGCTACAACTACACCTGTAACAGCAGCCACCAGCGGGGACCACTTGCCCCCCACCTGCCCCGAGGAGCAACAGCTACAATCAGCGCAACAACTCGCAAATTACAAGTTGCCACACGCTGCTCCTGGCACACCTCCAAGACATGGTAGGTTCGAGACTACAGCAGCAGCAGCTGCCTGGGGGTCAACTCAACGCAACACCTGCAGCTCCGTCGCCTTGGCGTGTTACCGCTGCCACGCCCAGCTAGCAACACATCAACTCAAGCGCGCCTCCCCCCGAAATTTATTTATTTGTATTAATTCATTTGCTCGCCTTCATTTCCATTGCGTTTGCTCTTGATTTGCGGCTCTGCTAAATGAATATTGCGCGCTCAAGTGATGTTTTATGCATGCAACGCTCGTTTTTCATATATGTATAATTTAATTTAAATGCAGAGCAGCCACACACGCACACACACACACCGCACGCACTCACAACTCGGCTGCAAAAACAAGGGACAATTTGCTGCGTGTGTGCCAAGTGAAAGGGGAAAGGTGTGTAGGTAAGGGTTGGCATTGTGAGAGGGGCAGGGGTAGAAGGGGGTAATCAGTCACATGCCAAGCTCCTATAATCATGCAACTCTCTACTTCTCGAATTGCAACAGCTCAGCTCAGCTAGGAGATGCAGTATGCAAGGGGTTACAGCCTAGAGCAACTAGGAGTTTGTTGAGCAATAAGCTACCCTACTCTATGCCTATTTTAATTACGGTTTTCTCAAGCAATATCCTCATTAATAATAACCATTTGATACACCTAAAAGCTTTAGCCATACATATAGTAGTCAATCGTTGTAGATACCAATCAAACAAGCTACACAACCTACGCCAACTAGAGCTCAACTTTCAAGGGGAAACCATTGTTAGACCATTAGAACCATTCTAACTATAGTCTAACATTGATATCAAATACACCCAGTGGTTTAGTAGCTAGAAAATGACTTGGCTATATTTGCAACAAAAGCAGATATCAATACTTATTGACGCAGACTAATAAACAGTTTTATTCTACAGCTCTATTGTTTAAATATTCTTGTCAAATGTCCTAAATGTTTTCCTTGAAATGGAACAAGAATGTACTTCTAACAAAGTCCTTTTACTGACATTTAAATAATTTTAAAATATGTTAGTAATATTTAGTGGTTAATATTACTTTCAATGAAAGAAAATACTTCATAAAATTGTTGCTAATATTATTAAAATTATTATTAATATTACATGCAACAAAGTGTAACTGTATTGCAACTTGGCAGACTTTAGCACAAAATATTTCTGTAACTAATTGTTGGCTGAGCTTTCTATTAAATTTTTATTCTGAACTGAATACTATAAATCTCTCTCAGCAACAGGTCAATAAGGCCAGCTAATGAAATTGCATAAAAGATTACTTAATTATAGATAAAAGTCTGCCTAACACTTGCTAATAAACGGCAAAATAAATAGATATAAAGCTAAGCATAAAAGCCCTAGGGTCGGCGTAAGAAAACGCCAACGTAACGCTATGCAAATACGAGCTGACATTTGCATATACAATTAAGCCAACTCGATGAAGGTCATTTCAAGGATGCCTAGACGGGCAGACCGACTAGGTATACCCTATAAAGCGAGTGTTATTACAGCTGCTGCTGCTGTTGCACTTTGCGTGTGGAATGTAGTTAATTGAAATAAGAGTTAAAATTACACTTGTACTAATACACATAAACACACACAGTATATACATAAATTTACATATATAGACAGACAGACAGACAGAAGCCGGCAAAAGTTTGACTGATGTACATTTTGTAGACTGATTGCCGCTTGCATTTCCGCTGTTTGCTGCCACACTGACTGACCTCATTTGGAAGTGGAAGAGGGGGGAGAGTGGGGGCATATGTGTGTGACACTTGTTAACCTGCTGTGTGTGTGTATGTGTGTGTGTGGCCGGATACTGCCTATTAACTTTTGATGCAAAGCCAAGGCACACTAGCTGCCAGCATAATAGTCTAACAGGAATTTAATCAATGTTGCCACACACAAACGGACCTACACACTCACACACACACACACACCCACGGACATATGCACACTCAACACGCTTATTCCTTTTCTGTCTCTGGCAGTGACAAAAAGTTTATGCCTAGTTGTGTCCCGCACAGTTGCCACAATGCTGCACAAAGTGGTGTTTATTTTAGCTGCAGTGGTGTTTTTTATGGGAAATGATTCATTTTTGAATATATTTAATATTTTATATTGTATTTTGTAAATAAAGCTCTTATTTTCATGGTGATTAGGCCAAGTAAAGTGGCATTAAAAATGTAGACAAAATGAACAAGTAAAAGTACAGAATTATTATTAAAGTACTTTTAGTTAGGTTAGGTTATGGTACAGCTCACTTAGGCCTGATAGTTACTATCAGAAATATAGCAATATATATAGTATTTCCAATATTTTGGTTCTTTTTAATGAATTTTATTTTGTTTTATTTTCATTCATATACCGAAATCTGGTTAATGAAAATATACATTGAAAAACTTTGACTTTAGTTGCAGAAAATATTCAAATGTATATTATGTTATTACTTTAAGTTGTTATAGTAACAAATTCTTTGATTTATGGCCAGCAAATAGGTATGGTTTTTATTAATTAAATTTTGCAATGAATCACTTTTATTGCACTTTATTTTTATTATTATTTTCTAGTGGCAACTGTGACTGTGCTTGGTCTCTGCAGGTCCTTTGGAGCTGCGTTCCACTGCCATATCGCCAGCTCCAGCTCTAGCTTTGTCATAGTTGGCAAAATACAATATTTTTTTGTGTTGATAACAAACTGCAGGTGTGTGTGTGAGGGAGGGTGTGTGTGTGCTTGTTTGTGTGGTGTGTGGTGTGTGTTTTTGTCAGTGTCAGCAGCTGTCACGCTGATTGCGGCTCATAAAAGCAGCTCAATATGCGGCAGCTGACGCAGAACTCTACACACACAGCTACACACACTTTGACACACCACAAAGTTCACAGAACTTTTTTGATTTATTATTTTTATACACAATATTTTTTTGCTTTTAGTTTGCTTTGATTTCTTTTGGTCTCTCGTTTAGTTGGGGTTTAGTTGAGTTAGTTAAGTTCACTTATATCACATCTTTAAGCTTTTACTATAGCACTTTTTATAGCATACGCTTCTTTTTATGGCCGTACGTACAGCAGTAACAACAACAACAACGAGAGGCACAACACGGCGTATGCTTTTCGTATGGTTTTTCTTGTGGCAGTGGCAAGCTGAGGCTCGTTGGTGCAACAAAGCGAGACACACACGTCTGTAAGCGCGAAAATCTGAAAGTTAACTGAAAAAATTAACACAAAAAGATCTTTGAAACTATCAATAATAAAAGCCAGAAGAAGCAGCAGCAGCAGCAAGAAGGTAGCAGAAGTAGTGGAAAAATAGAAAACATAAAACACACACAACACACTCACACACACACACATAGATAGCCAAGTTTGTGTATAGATAAAATTGTGTTTAAAATCCCAAAAAATCAAAGTGCATGAAAATAATAATCATAACAGCAACAGTAGCAGCAACAACAACTGTAACAACAGCAACATGTCTAGTTACCCACATTTCTGTGGCGCCGCCAACAAGTGCAACAAAAACAATTACAACTCGAGGCCCAGTAAATGCGATTAAGCAGAGGCAAAACTCTATTAGAAGCGCGCTCAAGTGGTTGCTAATGATGAGGGGGAAGGAGGCAGCGGCGGACTAGAGTAGGGGGAGTAGAAGCAGAGAATGAGACTGAGAGAGCAGCGATAATGGCAGCGGCTTAAGCGGGAGCAGCAGAGGCAGCGGCTGAGCGGAACAGAGGTAGTCACTGAGGGGAGGTGCAGCAGGGTATTAGTGGAAGAGGCTAAGCGGCGGGGTAGAGGCAAAGCCTGAGCGGAGTACTAATACTGAGAGGAGCAGCAGCAGTGGCTAAGGGAAGCAGAGGCATTAACTGAAGAGTGGAAACAGAGGTAGTGGCTGAGGGTGAGCAGAGGAATAGAGGGGAGGAGGCTAAGAGGCAGAGACAAGAGCAGAGCTGGAACACAGCTAAAGACTAAGAGGCAGCGGCAGCAGGGAGACGCAGCGGCATTGATTGAGTGGAGAGCAGAGGCACTGATTGAAGTACAAGCAAAGCCTAATACTGAAGAGAGTAGAGGTAGAGCGACCAAAACTCAGGGGAAGCAGAGACAGTGGATAAGGGGGAACAGAGGCACTGATTGAAAGGAGACTCAGAGAAGCAGAGACGGTGCCAGAAATTATAGTTGTGGGAGAGCAGAGACGTTGATTAAGAGTGATCAGAGGCAGAGACTGATAGAAGCTGAGACAGAGACTGAGGGAATCTATGGCGAAGGGAGTGAAGAGGAACGAGAGTAGCAGCCAAAAAGACTGAGCAGAGCAGCGGCGGTGGCAGACCAAGAGGCAGTGGCTGTAGGGGAAGCAAGGCACACTGACTGAGGAGGCAGCTTTGCGGTGGCAGTGACTGTGGGGGCAGCAACTGGCGGGCGGCTGTGTTTGTTGCTTGCTTCGTTGGTCACTTGGCGTGTTGCATGTGTTGCTACACACACACACACACAGTCAATATATGCAACATATATCTTTGTGCCACATGCGACAAAGTGAAAACTTTTCACAAACTAACAAAATTAATGAAATAAAAAAAGTATGCGAAACATTTTCTCGAATTTAACACACATCGCTCCGTTACCCCAGAGTCACTAATTGATTTGTTTGTGTTTAAGTTTTAAGTGTTTTTTTTTCGTTTTGGCTTGTCTGTCATTAATATGTCATCTGCTCATTTGTAGCGAGTTGCAAACTTCTGCCACATGCCGCACTGCAAGCCGGCAGCGTCATGCCTCGCCTGGCAATGCGAACAGCTAACTGCATTCAACAACCTTGAGTAGCTGCGATGCACAGAGCAATTATAACTAGAATACTTGGAAAATAATGCAACGCAATTGTGGCACAGTTAACCAGAAAAACTCTTGACTCTTTGGCTCAGAACTAAAACTAAATATTTAGTTGGCGAAATAACAATCACTGCATGATGGGACACTTTTGGAAGTTGGAACGTTTGAGAGAAGATTTTAAAGCAAGCAAGTCAGGAGATGAAGTCAGCGGTTTATTCAGTTATTTATTATCAAATATGATAACACAGACTGCTTCAAACTTTGCTAGTTCATACCCTACAGTTTCGATTATCATAATCCGTCTGCATAATTAGTTTATCCTGTTCCTATAAGATATAATGAGATAGAGTTGCAAAAGGTTTAAGAAAACATTATTACACTTAAGTAAATTAGAACTTGGGCTTAAGCCTCATATCAAGCCTCATTATCACAGGGAATAAAACCCACCATTGGCCAAACTCTGCCTAGTCTATATAACCTATTCTACTATATTACTCTAACTTGCATCTTTCCTTCACTCTCCTCCCCAGCTCATGATGATGTGCTGCTGGTATATGTGAATGGTATGCCCCATTTGACAATTCGCCTGCCCAGTCGGAATGAGCTGTGCCAGTTTGCGCTGAAACCCATATCGCATACCGTGGGCGATCTGCTGGCGATGATGAGGGAGGAGGACCGTGGCATAGATCGAGCTTGCATACTCAATAAGCATGGTGTGCGCATTGCCTCCTCCTGCACCATAGAGCGACTACTAGACGATGAATTTAGGTGTGTTGAACAACTGATGAATCAATCTTAAAATACTCTAATCATATCTCTACATTTCACAGCATACAAATCAATGATCGTACGCTGGAGGTGCATCCGCCGGAGCGTGAAAAGATTACAGTGGAAGCAGTAGATAAAATGGGTGATGTGCGCAAGATTATAGGACAGGTGAGCATAGTCCACGGCATAAGCGAGGCACACCCTATAAATCCTTCCATTTCACCAGCTCTATGAGGCATTCAATGTGGCCGAATATCAGTTGGAGAAGAGCAATCAATTGGCCAAGGAACTGGAAAATCTGCGCTACGAACTGGAGCCACTAGAGCAGGTGAGACCTATGAGAGATATTATAATAATGTCTAACTAAATGCAACTTTTTCGTTATAGAAAAAAATGGAATTGGCCAAAAAGGCAGAGAGACGTACCAACATGATGACCTGGGTGGGACTGGGCCTGATGTCGGTGCAGTTCGGCATCTTGGCACGTCTAACCTGGTGGGAATACTCCTGGGATATTATGGAGCCAGTGACGTACTTCGTCACCTACGGCACCACAATGGCCATGTATGCCTATTACTGTGTGACCAAAAGGGTGAGTTGAACGGATAATATCGAAAAGAGTTTATAGTAACGTCTATTGTCTCTCAGGAATACATCATGGAGAATGTCTATAATCGTGAATACTCACTCAATATCTATCGCAGTGCCAAGAAGGCGCAATTCGATGTGGAGGAATATAATCGGCTGAAGCGTAGATCTGCCGAATTGGAGTACAATCTGAAGCGTCTGCAAGATCCAATCAATATGGAATTGCCGGCTCATCTGGTCCGTACTCAACTGAATACGCCACCGATTGCAGATAACTTAGCGCTGGACAAAAGTAAACCGGAAAAGCGTACTTAAAGATGACAAAGGCTAATGAATCCCTTGCAGTTGAGGACTCGCCACCTATATAAATAGTTATGCAATGAAACTCAAGCAAAAAGGAAAAACAACTATACATTTACTACTCCCCCTCGCTCTATCAATCAAGCCAACAATCAATCACTTACAAAGAAACTTCTCATTTGGTTCAAAAATGCAGTGATCGAAATTATAGTCAACTTTACTTAGTATATGGATTTATATTTATGCATAAATCATTTTGTATGTTTTTGGACCATAATCTTGCTGTTTACTTAAATCTTTGTTTAATTTTATGTGTAGTTTTATTTAATTACAATCCTATGTTTGGAGCAAGTGACAAAGTCATCACTTCCTACTATATTTGCTTAGTTTTACTTTTTATTTTGATTATTTATTTATTTAGAGTTGTTAAGTCGTATTCTTTTGTGTGTTATGTGCAAAGTTTCTAGCAAAATATATGATTTATTTATTGTTTTTTTATTTGCATTTTCATTTCGTATTTTAATACCATTTTTAAACCCTGTATTTTAAAGTATGTGTGCATGTGTGAGTGTTTGTCAACTACCAAAAGGCAATTTAAATTATGCCGCGCACAGTATTAATATAGTGAAGCATACTTTTGGTTGCGCTCTGAAATAAGATGTTTTTTTTTTCTCTCTTCAGTCATATATTTATTCAAAATCTGTCCTGAATTGGACAATAATTAAATTTTATAATTTACATTGACAATTGCTTATTTCATTGTTCTCTGTTGGTAAAATAAGATGTTGATTTCAAATTTAACCGCGCACTGTATAAATATAGTGTAGCATACTTTTTCTTGCGCTCAGAAATTCGTAAAAATTTTTGTTGCGCTCAGAAATCTCTGAGTCACCTGCTAAGCATTTCTGTTCGCCTGTTACTTCAGCTGGCTGCTGCATAGGAATTTCGGTGAAATGGAAAAAATGTAAAGCTACAACAACAACAGCAATTATATGTAGATGTAGTTGTTCGTGGAGTTGTTGTTGTAGTTCCAGAACACTCCATGACTTTGAATTTGTATATGCAATTTTCATACAAAAAATTTATAGGGTAAGGGTCGCAAAGTTGACCCTAAAAACACAAAAACAGCCGTATCCTGGCCATTTAAGGAGCTAGGACGATGTCCTTTTGCACACAGGTGCAGCTTCTGTCCTAGAACCATAATCTGTTATCAAAAGGACGAAAGTCCTTTAGACTCCTGAGTTACAAGGACTTTTTTGTTTAGAGAAAAGTCCTTATAACTCAGCCATATCCTGTCTGATCCTGACGATCATGGTCCCAGCGCACGCGCCTTGCTCAGGGCTACGAACTGTCCAAAAGACATCCAAATCGTCCTTCAAATAACGGAGTTATCAAGGATTTTCTAAATTTGACCATAATTTCCTTCATTTTTTTGGTTGAATTTTTATAGCATACTTTCGTGGGCAGCTTCAATGATTTTGACCAAAAATACAAAAGCAGCCGTATCCTGGCCATTTAAGGAGCTAGGACGCTGGATTTTTGCACACAGGTGCATCTTCTGTCCTAGAGCCATAATCTGTTATCAATCGGACGCAGGTCCTTTAAGCTCCTGAGTTACAAGGACTTTTTTGTTTATTGAAAACTCAGCCATATCCTGTCTGATCCTGACGATCATGGTGTCAACGAACGCGCCTTGCTAAGGAATACGAACTGTCCAAAGGACATCCAAATCGTCCTTCAAATAACGGAGTTTTCGACAGTTTACCAAACTTACCTTCATGTTTTGTACGCTTTTTCATTCTATACTTTAGGGGGCAGAATAAAAACCGCTTGTTCATGATTTTGCTATTTATTTTTATTCAATTTTCATACAGGTTTTTACAAAGGGGATGCTGACATTTTGTTTGTTAAAAAATACTCAAAAATCAGCCGTAGCTTGGCCAATTTAAGGAGCTAAAGCGATGTCCTCTTGCAGAGAGGACAATTTTCTTCACCAGACAAGAGGGGAGCAGCGAGCAGCGTATGTACGGGAAAGTACAGGGTTCCTTACTGTCGGCTGCATTTGACTGTAGCTTTTCGTAATTTTTAGTTACTTATTTTGCAATCCAAAATGGAAACAGAATTTCGAACTTTACCCCAGGTAAGGCACAGAAAATTCGCAACTTCGCAGCCAAAAACTACCATGCTTTTAGTCCGAGTTTTGAATTGCATTTCTCAAAAAAAAGCATGGCTTAAGTTTTAAGCTTATATAATAACCAAATGAGTAAATCATCCTCCCATCCGACATCATTTTCAACTAACGACAAATGAAAACTACTAACTTCCTCAGCTTTAATAACTATACATAAACTAGCATATACTCTGGAATTTAACTTAAACAAATTGTAAATAAAAAACGCACCAACTATTTCATTAAGAATTTTAGCCACACACACACAGACAAACACATACAAGTATATAAATACATACAGTAGTTAGTAAAGTTTACGGAATTCCTAACAACATGCCATAACATTAGTGAGAGCAATTAAATGTTGCCAGTAATCAATATGTAAATAAAATAAAAATGAAAGCTGCTGTGTTTCATGACAACGTAAAAGTTTATTTAAGCTGACAAAATTGGCAAAAATTGCAGATATAGCATAATATTAACATTAGTTAAGTGTAAGGCTTTGATATTTGGTCGAAATGAAACACACACAACACACACGCACACTAAACTATTAAACGCTTTCATTACACTATCTAAACTCTATAATGATAAACTCTGAACTTATTAGTAACGCCAAAAAGGTTGTGTTAAAGAAAAAAACAAAACGTTATGCCTGTACTATCTACATACTCTATAACTCTATTTACATATGTATAAACCCCTAGAAAACAATCGATAACATTTCCTCTACATCACTGAAGCTTATACTAAATCACTCTCTATACACTCTATAGCATAGCTTCTCACAATCGAAATTAGCACATTTTAAACGGGATATAATATAAAGTACTAACATTAGGCTAAGAATTCATACATACTACAAAATATTTTGCAAACATTTGTGATTCAATTTGAAATTATACTATAATAAACAAATATATTGTTTTTTGTACAAAAAAAAAAAAAAAGAATAAATGAATAAATGAAACAAAATCTCAACTTATAAATCAAATTAAACTAAAACACTTGAAAAGTATTTAACTAAAGTTCCCTAGCATTATTTATGTTAAAACTATTAAAATATTATAACATATATGAAAGTATTCTCCATATACTTATTGTTGTAATCAGCGCCAAAGACTTATTATAAAAATTATATAAATATGCCCAGCCTTCTTTAAAAGTTTTTAGATAACAATTAACAAATCCTATGCTCGTTAAATATTTATATTAAAACCCTAACTATTGTTAACTTCAATAAAAATAATAAACGAAAACAAAAATCTGCTCTTAAGATACTATATATTCTAATCATAATTCTCAAGTACCTTTTTTTCAACAAAACCAAACCAAATACCAATCTTAAATCTTTTTAACGAATTTATACTAAAAAAATAAACAAAATAAACTTATAATAAGTGCTTTAAGTATTAAATTGTTTCAATTTTTGACAAGCGATTTTTTACATTTGTAACAATAACAAAAATATGTTTGTTAAAGCGAAAAAATCCAGAGAAAAAACCAATTACAACAATTAAATTAAACAATTCTAAACGCAAAACATTATGCCACAACTAGACAACTGATTAAAGTAATTATGAAAATAAAATAAAAAAGTTAATATTAAATTAAAAAGTGTTAATTTCGGGTTTATTATGAACTCATTACTTACTTTTGCTACTAAAACGTACAAAGATGAGTTAATCAAATCCATTTATCCACATTTAGGCACAGCGTATTTCCATCCTGAAGCAGTGGCTCGAATCCTTGGAGTCCCATTTGACCAGCTCTGCTATGGGTCGACTCGGCTTGATGATGAACGAATAAATGTCATTCAGCTGCAGCGGCGAGAATTTGCTAACGACTCTCGTCTTGGTAGACGCACGATATTTGCCTACTAGCGTGGCATTACTGAAGGTGCGTCCACGTCTGTCCGCCACCTCATAGGTATGCACAGCTTCATTGGCGGCATCGTCTATGAGTCGATAGCTGGGCAAACGATCCGGATTGTAGCCGAGTTTCTTGCAGATTTCACGCACGTCGGCAGTGGTGGGCGGCGAACTCTTGGGGAAGCATTTGGTATGCCAAATGCCATAGGATTGCTCTATGACCTGACCGTACTGAGGCGTTGAGTGCTGCTGTCCAGACCAATAGTCCGGCTCCTGCTCCTGCAGCGGATGTTCTATGCCAAAGCAATAACGTTCATCTTCGCCATTCGGGCAGTCCGGGTGCTTGTCGCACACAAAGTCACGCGGTATACAGTCCTCCGGAGAGCTGTCAAATTGAAGCAATTATAGCCAGAGCGTATAGCAATGTATCCCAGTGGCACTTACGAGCTGCACTGAAAGTGTTCCGCTGTGCAGTTGCAAAGCACGGAGCTCTCATCGCTCTTGTCCCAGCAATTGCGTTTCCCATCGCATATCTTGGAGGGGTCCGTGGCTCTACGAACAAACAAGGAATATTAAATGGGATACAACACTGTTATACACAGATGTCGACTCACTGTAGATAGGTAAAGCAGCTGCAGACGGATGGCTCATCGGTCAAGTCCTCACAATCAGGTACATGGTCACAGAACTTACTCTTGGGCACACACTTGGTGCTGTTGCGGCATTTCATTTCTCCCGGCGCACAGCGTATATTCAGCTGACGGCACTTGGAGTCCAGCTCATCGCTGCCGTCATGACAATCGTTGCGACCATCGCAGATGGCTGCCGGCGACAGACACTGACCCAGGGGACAACGATGTGTGGCACAAGGCGGCGACGTCTGCACATGACTACAGCGCGGTTGATCTGGGGACAAGTACAATTAAAAGTTTTTTAATTAAAATGTAATTGAAACTGGATGCAAATGAATTACCAATAACATCCTGCAGGCTTTTATACGCCCGCTCCAGTGTGCTTATGCCAAACGGCTGCCTAAAGCTGTGGCAGTTGGTGTTATTATAGCTAAAGACGGCAGTGGGGAACCAGCCCGTATCGGCTTGCCGGCAAACCAGCACACCCTGATCTATGGGATGTGGCTCCTCCGTATGCGTATGGTTACGCTGACCAAACTGTGTGCAGCTGGTGAACTTGGTCAGTGCGGATTGCTCTCGCGGTGCAACGCCATTGACCAGTTCCACTTCCTCAGAGATGGAGGCCATATCCTCGGCGCTAAGATTCAGCATGCGCATTATGTTACCCGGTGGCTGCTTCTCCTGCAGCTGATAGCAATTGCTGCAGCTGGTGTCGTTATTCACCTTGGTTATGGCCACCGTCTTGATCCGTCCCGAGTAGTCATCATGCAGCATGCTGATGCACTGCTCCAGCGAGCTGTCTTCCTCGGGGAAGCTAAAGATAGAAGAGGATTAGTTGCTCCCAGTTTAATTACAGTTATACGCATACCTATCTGGCAAATAAGTGGGCAGCACATGATGCGTAAACCTGACTGGCTGCTCCAGGTGATACAGCAACACATTGGACTTGGGCACCACCTCAAAGCAGTCCACGCGGCGTATCTGCTCGTGATTGCTGTGATGCAAGGAGCGTCTGGTCTTGCCGCCACCCAGCAAAGAACTTATGTAGTGCGTCTCAAAGCTGTCGAGGATTGAGTTGTCAGAGAAGTAGCTGCAAGATTAAGGACGTAGCTCACCTTATGCCGGCAAGGCAACTCTCGTGCACCAGCAGCCAGTTCTTGTCGAGGAGCACGCCCAAGCACCACAGCTCACCATCGGCATAGACATCGGCCAGCCAGGGCCAGTGTAGCTCCTCGATGGCTTCGTGAAGCTCGTGCTGTACTAGTAGCGTCTTATTCTTCTTGCTCTTGATCAACATATCCAAACGATCCATGATTTCATCCTTCTTGTTGACCACCTGAGCTGGCAACTGTGGCTTGAAGTACACATTCGGTTGGTTGTAGGTCTCAATTGTGGGCTGTAGCTTGTGCAACTGCTTGCCGGGTTGCTGCTTAATGGGTTGCCCGGCGCTAAAGGTCTTCAGAGGAAGCGTAGTGTTGGAGCGTGGATTACACTCCACATAGATGCCCAGACATTTGCCGGGCACAACGCGCGCCTGCTGCTGCCGCGGGAGATGGGCGTTTGGTATCAACAGCTCAGCGCTGCCAAAGTGCACATTATCCCGCATTAGTGTATGCAATGGGGACCCTACCATCGACTGCTTGGCCAGCTCCGGTGTAATGGGCTGCATCTGCTGCTGACTCACATGGTCCGTGGTATTATAACGGTGTGCACCATGGAAGCCTAAGAGTGCGCACATAGCATCCGCCGTCTTCGCCTGCTGCTCGAGGAAACCCGTCTCCTGGGCGCAGACCACACGCCACAGTCCATGCTCGTTTTTGGAGAAGATGCCAACGCTGCTGAACTTGGGTTGTTGATGCGCATCAAAGTGCACATTATGGCCGTTGGTTAGGGCACCTGGAAAGAAGGAGTTGCAGTTAGTTAAGCAGCTGACGAGAAGCACTAGAGTAACTTACAGCAATCCTTTTCATCTTCCTTGAATTGACAGTCCACCACATGGTCGCAGCGCTTGGACAGCGGTAGGCATCTCTTGGACAGCGGACAGTGGAACTCAGTCGCTAGACAGTTGCCTGTATGGAAGGGTAAGACAACTTGAGACATTAAAAGATACTTATGGCATACTCTACTTACCGCAATTCTGCTCGTCTGTCAGATCCTCACAGTCCGCCTTGCCATCGCATATGAGGACTCCGAGTCCACCCTTCAGATAGTCGCGGCAACTGCAGTCCAGCTCATCGGTGCCATCCTCACAGTCCACTTGACGATCACAACGATGCTCTGCATTTATAATTTGTTTCATTCTGCAAAGGCAAAGAATATGATGGATTCATTTTGAATTAAGTTGTGTGTAAACAATATTAGACTTCATAGAATCTATTCTACGGGGATTAGTAATAAGTATCTCAGTATTCAATCATATTTATCACTGTACTTATCTTAGTATATCAGTTATTATAGCTTATAGCTGTTTCTACCTTGTATTTGACTTCACTGAGTATTCTATTCTATTCACTGTTCTTATCCAATAAAAACCTTCTGCCATTACAGTTTACATAATCTCTTTTTTATGTTTCTATATTCCTAAATTGTTCCAGATTAAGGATATGGTTTCTATAAACAAACTCGTGCATATAATTAGTATAATTCTTTTTGTCTATCTCTAGCCCAGGTCTCATTTTCAGTTGTTGTTCTCCACTTACTTTTGGCAGATGAACTTAGCTGGCAGCTCTGATTTTGGCAACACTTTTTTAGGCATTACTGTTGTTGTTGTTGCTGCTGTTGTGGTTGTTGTTGTAGCTGCTGTTGTTTCCGCTGTTGTTGTCGTAGCTGCTGTTGTTGTCATTGTTGTTGTGCTGCTATGCTTAGTACCTGGCACAGTGGAAGCATTTGTAGCTGCCTGTGTTGTTGATTGTGCTGTAGTTGTTGCTGCTGTTGTTGCTGCTACTGTCGCTGTCGTATGCTGCATTGTAGTCGTCGCCATGCTTTCTATAGTCTCTGTTGCAGTTTTGGCTGTAGGCTCAGTTGGGTCTGCTGCCTCTGTTGAGGTGGCCTCTATTGTAGTTGCTGCAGTAACAATTGCTCCTGCCGCTGTTGTAGTTCTTACTGTAGCGTCTTCTATTGTAGTTATAGTCGCTGTTGTTGCTGGTGGTGATGTCATTGCTGGCGCTGTATTATTGCTGTGGTCCTTGGCAGCAGTAAAACTGGCAATTGTTGTGCTCTCTGAGCTTGCGGTTATATCAGCAGCGGTTGCTGTTGTGCCAGTGGCTGCTGCCGTTGCTTCTGTTTCAGTTGCTGTTGTTGTGGTCAAACTGGGCGCATCCGTTGTGATTGCCGGCAGCAGCTTGGCAGTTGTGAACTCTTCAGCAAGTGTTGTTACTGTTGCTGTTGTGTTTTCTTCAAGCAATTGTGCAGTCGAATCAGTAAATTGCATCAAATCCTCTGTGGAAATGGGCCAGGTTGTTGCTGTTGTAGCAGCTGTTGTTGCTGCCTCACTTGTTGCTGTTGTATCGAGCTCAGTAGTTGCCTGTGCAGCTGTCGTTGCGATTTGAATTTCAGCAAACAAATCCTCATCCTCTATGGCCACATCCTGTCGTAGCTTCTGCTCCGATTGCTGTGACTCCATATCCATTGCGAGCTTCACTGGATAATAATCTGCTTCGGTGGTGCTGCTGACGTTCTGCCTGCTGCCCACCATATCTGGTATGAAGTTGTAGGCACAGCCCACCTCATCCTCTCCGCCCAGGCAGTCCACATTGCGATCGCAGCGTTGGCGTTGGGATATGCAACGTTTGCCACCCCAGACACACATGAATCCCGGACAGAGTTGCAGTGGTTGCTTGGCGGGCAGCAGTCGGGGTGTTATAGCCAGCTCCAGCCAATCCAAATAAAGAGCCACCCGGGTGTAGACGCCGAACTCCTTGGGCCTGGCACAGCCATTGCCATGGCTAACCACTCCCGCGAGATACCACTCATCCGTGTGGTTGACGCTGCGACAGAAGAGCGGACCACCTGAATCTCCCTGGCAGGCATCGCGCCCGCCATTTGGGTCACCAGCACAGACATCCTCCGAAGCCTGATCCTCGGGATCTTTGCAGCGTTTGCGTATGGGCAAAACCACCTGACGCAAGTGATCACCTAGAGTAAGAAGTAAAAGTGGGGTTAGGCAAGGACTAGGGGAGTAGTAGTAGTAACTACTCACTGCTTGGACCCTTCTCTCGAATGGCACCCCAGCCAACGACTGTGCAGAGCGTATGCTCCTCGGGACCCCAAACCCAGTTGTTGTCAAAGGTGGTGCGACCCACATCCGGCATGCAGATGGGCTTAACCCAACGATTAAACTGCAGTGGAGCTGCCACTCGCAGCAGGGAGAGATCATTCCGCATACTGCGACGTTGGTAGGCCTGATGCACCACCACATGGGACACGGTTTGTATCTGTGTGGCAGGTGAGTAACTGGAGCGGCGCAAGAGCCCAGCACGCACCTCGTAATGGTATTTGGTGAAATTGATGACGCAGTGCGCCGCGCTGATTATCTGGAAGAAGAGGGAGATTTAATGGAGTAATCTTTGACACGACTCCAACACTTACCCAATGCTGTGTATAGATGGTGCCACCACAGTGGAATTTGCCATTGCGATAGATGGCCACCACGAAGGGCCACTGCTTGGCGCTAGCAAAACTGCCGCCCACAATGCGTCCCTTGCCCTGCTCATGCTCCTCTGCTATAGGGCTGCGACTGCGTCGGCGGGATCTGGACGTGGTCTCCAGCGTCTTACTGGGCAGACCACACTGTGCTGGCGGACACTTGACATAGGCCACATGATCCATCAGCGTGTCGTGATCGTTGCGCACATGACAGGCCTGGGAAAAGTGTATGACCGCATGCAGCGAGGGCTCTAAGAAGGGCCCTGCCAAGGACAGCTGTTTAAAGCCAAGCTGTACGGATTGATTCCGCGTAGACAGCAGATCCTCCAGCTCACAGGCAGCAGCAGCCCACTTGGCGCCATTGTTGCACACAGGATACCAATCGCCGCGATAATTCCGATAGAGAAAACCCTCCGCAGCGGACACGGTGTGTGACTAGAAGTGAAATCAATCTTAGACAATATCTCTGAAGGATTACCCTTCGACTACGTACCATAGGTTGCGCCACATCTGTAACCAGCATGCTGCAGTGCAGCTCGTCGCGTCCATTGAAACAGTTGTGGAAGCCATCGCAACGCTCCAGGCGACTATAACATCTGGACAGGGTGGAGCGATTATGACGCACATACTCCTCGGCGTTCTCGTAGCAAGAATGTGCCAAAGACTCACAACCAAAGCAGCCTAGTTCGTCCTCAGCCATGGGACAATCGGCATAGCCATCGCATAGACGATCCTCGTCCAGGCGATCTGCACAAGTGCAGGCTGACTCGTCGCTGCCATCGGAGCAGTCCACCACGTTGTCACACCAGCGCGAGGCGGCAATGCACTCCTTGGAGCCATAGCACGCCAGCTCATCCGGCTGCGCGCACTTGTGCCGCTCCAGCAGTGCCTGCTGTCCCGGCATATCCACATAGGAGGCATAAATGATCTGGCTATGATGTGCCACCATATCCGACTGATTGGTATCCTGTCGCATCTTGAAGTTGGCATTAGAGAAGCTCGTCTGGCTGCCAGCAGAAAGATTGCTCGACTGGCTCTGGCTCTGACCTTGCCCCTGACCCTGCTGGTTCTGCATGTAGGTGCAGTAGACCTGCTGCGGTCCCAGCTTCTGTGGCGAGGCATTCTTCGAGAAGATGTTGGGCACCTGACTCTGTGCACCAGCAGCCGATCCGCCGCTGCCAGCAAAGAAATTGCCAGATGGACCAAACGCCGGCGATTGCTGTGGTACAAAGAAGATTCCGCCTGCATTGGATGTGGCGCCACCACCGCCAAACTGTGCACCCGGCATGCCCATAAAATTAGGCGTGGGCGACCACATGGGCATGCGGAAGTTGGCCGGCGTCATGTAGAAACAAACCGGTATGCTGGGCATGCCGAAGTTGGGGTTATACATGAACTGAGCAGAGGCTTTCATGGTCTCGCCGGACACGGGAAATCCGCCAGGACCACGGCTGGTAAACTGCACGCTGGGCGAAGCCGTAAACGTTTCCGTCTTGCCCTCCGCCAGGTCAGAGTTGGCCTTCTGGCGCAGCTTACGTGCCATGTGTGCGCAGATCGTCAAGAGTGGTCCATCTCCAGCTGAAGGATCGGATTGAGATATGATTATTACTAGCTTATAACTGAGAAAGGACTTGCAACTTACCATTCAGCGTCTGGCCATTGATTGGATTCACCTTTGGCCCCATCTCCAGTAGACTCTTCGTATCCAGATCCGTGCCAAAGGTTTCGAGAAGCTCAGCGTGCGACGCTTCTGTTGATGCTTCCTCCTCAAACTTTTTCAACCAGTGGCTCCTGTCGTATACACTCGAGTTCTTACTTATAGGACTCGTTGTGGTTGCATTGTGGTGCTGCTCCTGGTGCTCAGCACTATCGAGCATATTCTCCCTGCTGCTGGGATTATCCAGTGGATGTACTGGCTCCTGTGGCGCTATTGTGCTGGCTGCTTGTGTGGTGCTTAGCAGAGTAGTTGTAGGGATTGTAGTGGATGCAGGATTTGCAGTGGTTGTCGGGGTTGTAAAGACTGTAGTGGTTCCAGTACTTGTAGTGGATGCAGGATTTGTAGAGGTTGTTGTAAAGATTGTAGTGGTTCCAGCACTTGTAGTGGTTGCAGGACTTGCAGTGGTTGTAGGGTTTGTAGTGGTTGCAAGGCTTGTAGTTGTTGCCATGGTGGCCGTGGTTTTTATGCCATCATCAGCACCATCTATGATCCAGCTGTATACGATGGGTTTCTGCTTGACTTGGTGGTGGCTCGTGTTGATTTCAATCACCGTGTCAGTGGTGACAATGGGATTGGTGGTGCTGCTGCTATCATGCAGCACTGCTGCGGTGCTTATGCTGGCTTCACTGGCAGCTGTGGCCAGATCTGTGGCGTCCTCAGTCAGTGGTTCAGTTTTTGTGGTTGTGAGTTCAGCTACATCTGCAGTGGTGCTTCTGGTGGTTTGCAGCCTGTTGCCCTCGGTGGTGAGCAGTATCTCTTTGGGTTTATCAAAGCGATCCAACATCCAGGTGATCTTGTCTGTGATGTCATCTACTGTGGGTTCAAGTGTGCTTGGGGAACTGCTACTGGTGGTGGTGGTGGTGGTCTTAGGTGTGGTGCTGCTACTGCTGCTAGTTGCAGTGACACTTTCTGTCTGACTTGACGCTGCTGTCGTCACATTGTGCACCACTCTAGGCGTATTCTCCACATAAGCCTCCTTCTCATCGTGTCCATGTCCATCGATAATCCAACTGATTTGAGCTGGTTTTATTTTGACTCTCAATGGTTTCACAGTAGTGGTATTGGCCGGTGTCTCCTGTTCCTGCTGCGACTCCATGCTGCCCGACTCCAATTGGTCTTTGATGATTTCCCGCATGGTGTCCATCTTTTGTGCTATATCCTTGGCCATGTGGTACATGCGCAGAAAGGCGGACATGCAGTCCTCCTTGGTCTGTTTCTTGCAGCGCATATACTCCGTTTCCGCCGTCTCCAGTTTACTCAACGCCGCCTTGGCACGCTTGCTTCGCAGCTTAGTGTAAAGCTGCTGCAAATTGGCCTCCAGCTTCAAGGGATCAATAAGATCCAACTCCTGTATGCTGCGTGGCTTACGCATCTTTTTACTCAGGCGAAACTTGAAACGCAGATGCTTCATGCGCAACGCACGCTCCTCGCTCTTGGTGGCCAGCGCCTGCTCTTGCAGTGCCTTTGCTTTCATCAGGGGTATGCGGAATGGTTCCGCCTGTGGTCGTATAACAAATGCAGGCTCATCAATGAGCACATCCTCCGTATGTGTGGGTTTATGCAGAGTGTGTGCATGTTTCTCATTCAGCGCCATGATTTGCCGCAGGGTATCTATGGAGTATATAAAGGCATTTGTTAAATTATGGATACTTTATGAATGTCAGATTATGCTCACCCATGCGCTCCAGCACAATGCCATGATAGATGAGGGACATCAGCAGCGTTAGCAGCAGCAGTATGCAGACGACTACCAGGCGATTGCAGGGCAGCCGAAGCGGGCAGCAGCGACGTGGACTGCGCTGCAGTCGCTCCAACTCTGGCAATGTCAAGGTGGATTAAACATAGCTTGGGTTAACATTACAGCAGATATTAAGCTTAAATTAGGACTAATTTCAGACTAATCACTTCTCTCTAGAGACTCAATTAAACATAGAAATATTTGATGTACATAAATCTTGAAACAGTAACTGAAAAATGATATTAAATATCCAATAAACATTTCTTTATAAATTTACAGCAAATTGATTTCCACTAACAATATCAATCCTTTACCATAACTTTATATTGAGCTTTAGTTTTTTATTAGCAGAATGTGCGATAATCTTCGCCGCAGTCAGCATTAATTTTTTCTTTTTAATCCACTTTGTAGGAGTTTACAACACACACACAATTTCCATAGCTCTGCATAAAATTATGTTTACAAGTTATTAACTTTAACACAATTAAACTGTTTTTTATGGAAAGCAAAAAAGAGAATTCCAATTTATTACATTTGTTGTTGGTCAGCGAGTTGTGGCACTTTCGCAATTTGTAAAACTGCTGATTGAATTAAAGTGAAAAAATATTCACCAGGTGTAAGCAATAATGCTTAACCCTTATGTGGCATTTCAAGAAGATTAAACCTACCATCTATGCTGATTTTCATTTCGATTGATCTCTAATCCTTAACACATGCTTTGCTATTGTTATTTACAGTTGTATTCGTTTCACTTTTACAATACTTTTATCAATATTATACAATGAGTGACTTCAAAAGGAGTCTCAGATTACAACACAATTAAAAAATGCACAGAAAAAAAATTGCACTTGTTAAACCAGCGGGTTTACCGGATATATCAGATATCAGCAAGTATATTCCAATGATTTCGTTTTCCACTTCGAACATCTACGACGCGTTCCGCCCGAGCAACTGAGGCCAACGTCGGGCTGGACGCGCTTATAAAGCCGGCAGAAAGTGGATCAGACGAAGTCGACCCAGTTCTGTGCTGCATTTTTATGCTGTGCTTTGTACTTAACAATTTTTTGGTTAATGAAAATTGTGCGACGACAGCGGAAAGTTGTCATAAAAAAAACCCAAGCTAGAAGTGCAAGTTGAAGGGAACACAATCCGATAAACGCCAATTCGAACTCGCACCCACCCACTCGAGTGTGTGAAAAAAAAGTCATGAGGTCGACAGTATCAATTGATATCAGATGGCAATGCCCCCTGAGCAGAGAGCAAGCCTTGACTGGGCGACATTAAAAAATAATCAAAATATGTGAGTCGTCATTTTACAAATTCCGTACACTAAAAACGTACAACAAAAATATTTTTTTAGTTAAAGACCTGCCTAAAAACCGACACGCAAATAAATATATTCGTTTATTAAAATACCCCCATGAAAACTTCCGAGGAAACAGTTCGAACTTTTACTATCAAAATTTTATTATCAGATTTAATGTGAGTTAAACAAATGGAATTCTTACTTAATAAGTAGATAATGGATCGATTTAATATATGTACGTATAGAAATCTACCCCTACAAATTGATGCAAAATTCAGTAAAGTGTCTGATTTATCATCTACTGCAATTAGTTAACCTCCCTCAACGGGTGAGAAAAATGTGCGGAACGATTCTCTACTCCCAGCCGGGGAAGAACGAGTGGTAAGTACAACAGGTGTACACTTACAAGTCTTACTACTAGTGTGTGTGCGATGAAAGTAAATGTATTCAAATGAAAAGTTTCAAACTTAGTGAGATTTGTGGTATCTTCTTCTTGGTACTTTTCGTAAGTACACTTCAAAGTGGACAATTAAATTAATAAATGCATAGTTTCAGTTCAGATTTCAAAGAAAGTTTTTAACAATTGGTCAAATCTTCGATTATAACTGTGTTATGTTTGATTTGGCCCCAAATTCAGGCATCCACGCTGTCGCATAGCTTGCCTTTGCCTTTGCGCTGTAGGCGCTCAATGTATTTCTCATGGAGCATGTCTAGAAGATGGCGAAACTGCTCTGGACTAATGTTGTTGCTAACACGCGTTAGCATAAACCAGTCGCCACAGCTAAAGTTAGAGAGTGCCTCTTTTAGGTCGGATTTGGTTAGAGAACGAGATTGAGCGTACAACAGTTGAAAACGTAGTCCACGGTGCGAGGTGAGAATCACACGATACAATAACTTAAGGCCCGCCAATAGGGCCACGAATACAAACCAAATCCATAGGAAAAGATAGATTTTCTCATTCAGTATATTCAGCGGTAACAGGCAGAGATTATCGCGGTATTGCAAGGAGCCACTGGCGCCAAACATCATCAGGTCGCACTTGGCGATCTTTGGGAAAATGTGCGTGGTCACGCGATTCCATATTCCCCAATCATATTCAGTCACAGCAGCCAATGCTTTCACATAGTGTGACCAAAAGTTATCCAGAAACACATTCAGCAACAGCATATTCACAATCTAGACCGAATAGCAATATATAAAGCTTACAATTTGCGAGTTACAACTAAGACTTACGCTTATTAGAAGATTGAAGACTTCGCAGAATATGTAGGAGATGAAGTAGCGCATGTGCGATTCCTTGTGGTCCCTCGAAAAATAGTTGGCCACTTTCTCTAGTGTCTGTCCATGTGAGCCTAGAGCATCGTCCAGGTTAGCACATAGATTCTTCAGTCGACCGCCTTCCCAAGTCTTCCAGAGAAAAGCCGGCAAGTAGAATATAAACGCTTGCAGCAGTAGCACTGGGATTACCCATTGATAGTAGCGCAGAAACACGCGTTCGTGATATTCATCTGCTTTTCCCACAATTCCAGCTGCATTATCCCATAATGTTTCCTGCATTCGGTTGTTGCCCATGGCTTCAGCGTAGTTCTTTTGCATTTCGGCGAGTTCGTACTCCATGACTTTAGGATCGACATAGTCAATAATGTACATGCCCATGGACCAGCAGTGTGCGTTCACAAATTCCTTTTCTTTCATATCCGATAGACACACAATGGGATCGCCAAATAATTGTTTTGAGGACAGCAGAATTGTAAAGGCGACCAATAAGGCACACGTACATTTTGCGTGCAGCGTGAAAATACCATCGTAAATGCGCACAGATTTCTGTTGCAAGTATTTCGACAGTGGCTTGACAGCAGTATACATATTAACACTTTAATTGTTTGCAAATTTCTTTTATATTCGCGATTTTCTTATAAGGTGACGCCACAATTTTTCATATGAAAAGCACGCGGGATAGTAACGGTTAATGTCTAGATATGTACGATGTACATTTTGTTGCAAACGATAGCAGCGATGCTACGAAAAGAATCGCCACACTTGGCGTTATTACGTCAAAACTGGTGCTTTTATTTTGCAAGTTTTATTGAAGTCAAGTTCGCAGCCAACTTCATGTTCTGTTATTAACAGCTTGCGCCAATGTCAAAAATTTAAATGCAAATTTGTATTAGTAAATATTGTTGTTATAAAAATTACTGTTTCATTTTTATCAATACTGTATTGTTTAAATATTTTTTATAACATATGTATTAGTATTTTTTCTTGCCATTAGTATTTTTTTCATTCAATTTTGTTGCAATTTATGTTTTCGAAGGTAACAGTGACTGTTAGCGCGAATGTCAGCCAATTTTAGCGCAAAATCGCCAAATGTGGCAATTGTGCACATGTGTATTTCTCGTAAAAGTGTTTTATTTATAATTAATATTGTTGAATTTCTGCAGCTTGAACAACGGGCGAAAGAAGATGAAGGATCAACTGTCATCGAAAAAGAAGGAGCGCAATGAAAACAAAAAGAAAAAGCTGGCCGCATTGGCAAATCTAATACAATTGAACGACAGGGATCGAGTACACGAGGCTGAACTAGCGAAACGCAGTGAATTACTGGAAGGAGACATGGAGCAAAACGATGACGATGGCTTTATTCCAGTTTGTAGCAAAAGAAAACCACGCAATCGACTAACCATCATGGCTGACAGCACCAGCACGACCAGCAGCAGCAGCAGCAGTGAAACAACAGTGGCAACCAACCAGGATGACGACAGCAGCGGTGTATCGTACGAGCCAGAGGTGAAGAGAAGTCGCCATCATTCCGCTGGAGGCGATAATGAACTGGACAATGTAGGCGTCACATTAAGCGAAGATCAATACAAAGTGTTATCCACGGAATTACGAAAGCGGAAACGAGAGCTCGAAAGTATACCCGCAGTGCATCTGCGTGAAATGGGCCGGCGAGCCTTGCTGGAAATACCACAGGAGGATCGCACACCCATCTTTCTCACAGACATACAGCATCTGCTGATGTCGGCACTGATTGGCAAGAAGAGTCCTTGTCTGCCGGATCGCTGGTGTCTTGCCGACAAGTTTCAGAGCCTCTCGCATAGTGTGGTGCTCATACTGGATGGTCTGTCCCTCTACCATTATCTCTCCAATGAGAGCAAATTCGAGGCAACCAATAGAATATTCGAAACCAAGCTGGAGATGGTACTGCCACCACAGGACGAGGGAAAAATCATTGACACAATCGCCCAGGTGAGTGAGAGTTCTTAATGACTGTTCCACATTGATTACATTTTCATCTTTCTCGTAGATTCCTCTGACCAATATGCAGGCGCAGAAGTTAATCAACGAACATGGCTCGTTAGAATCTGCCGTTGAGCTCAACAAGGACCCCACATTATTTGTGAAAAGTCTTTTTCCCATAGAGAAACGATCGACAGAATCTGCTTCTTTTGAACTGCATCCGGATGACAAGTTTCCACGCACCAAGCTTCTGCTATCGGCTCTGCAGATGGTCGACGAGGGCTATCCAATACCGCTGCAAGGCGAACTGTGTTCCCGCTTCAAGTCTTACATGTTTACGAAGAAACTCTATACACCTGTCACCGATCGGAGTCCCATGTTTGGTGTCGATTGCGAAATGTGTCGCACAGTGGCTGGAGCCAATGAGCTGACGCGTATTTCCATTGTGAACGAGGAGTATAGTACGGTATACGAGACCCTAGTGCGTCCCATTAACAAAATCACCGATTATCTAACACAATATTCGGGAATAACGCCGGAGATATTGGCTTCTGTCACCAAGACGCTGTCTGATGTACAGAAAGAGGTTTCCGAGCTGTTGCCAGCCGACGCCATACTGGTGGGTCAGTCGCTCAATTCGGATTTGAATGCGATGCGCATGATGCATCCCTATGTGATAGATACGAGTGTCTGCTTCAACATATCCGGCGTGCGCAAGCGGAAGAGTAAACTGAAGCAACTGGCCAAGACGTTCCTGCAGGAGAGCATACAGGAGCATGACGACGGCCACGACTCGATTGAAGACTCGCTTGCCACACTGAAACTGGTCAAAATGAAGCTGGCCAACAGCATTGAGTTCGGTGACGAGATTCTCACACAGCGTAAACGCATTCACGACGTCATCCGGGCCAGCAGTGGCGATGGCTTACGGAACAATCTTTTTGCACACGCAGCGAAACGCGACAAGCGAACTGCCATCGTCACAGTGGGCGACATGCGTCCGAGTCTGAAGACTATGATCGAGAAGGCGGTGCAAGCGGTGGGGACGAAAGACACCAGCACAGCGGTGTATGTGCACGAGGTGTCCACATCCAAGGAGGCCGTGCGCAAGGTTAACGAAATTGCATTAGAGAACGCGCTGACCATAGCGAATCTGTTCGTGTCGGAGCAGGATTTCAGGGTAGAAAGTGCTGAGCGTACAGCTGCTAAATTAGATAAGTTGATTGAACGTGTCTGGAGCACGGTGGCCCACAATGGGCTCTTCCTGGTGCTCATGGGTGGATCGACGGAGTGCAAGAAAGGCGTTGCCAAGATCGCCATCAAGCGGCTAAACGGCAGCATACCGACCAGTGCACTCCTTACCACACCCATAGCCACACACATTAATGCATAAACCCCACACACTTTTCACACTCTTACACGCATATGTACAAACTTATATACATATTTCCAATACGTACATTGAAAAGTAGTTAAACAAAACGAAAAAACCCCAAAAACAGCAATATCGCAATCCAAACCCTAAACCGAAAACCGAAAACCTTCCAGCCAAAACAAAAAACAATCCAAGCACTCTGATACAAATTCGCGTTCAGTTCATACATATTTATTTCTTTTCTTTTTGGTACTTATAGCAGGAGCAAAGGCAAATTTGCTGTTATTACCCCTCCCCACCCCCCTTCCCGAATTGTGTACATTTCATCTGATTGAAAGAGCCAAGCCACAATTGCGAATGAATGTACATCATCATCATCATCATTAAAAAAATATGTGCAAAAAAAAATTCAAAAACGTAAAAAATGGAAAAACAAGAAAATAACTATAACTGACATTTATTTTCGAGACCTAAATATAAATAAAATCCTGTTGTCTGTAAAGCAAATAAAAGTGTGTATTAATTGCACAGAGAGATTAAATTATGAATGAATTGATTGTAAATAAACTGTATCTATTATAATGTAACACACTTGCTTTTGTTTATTTTAGGTCTAAGGAAATAACACTTTGTTTGCCATAAAAAACTGTTCTCAAAATGATTCGCATTCTTGGCACAGTCATTAAAATTCCCGGAAAATGCATTACGAAATGCCAGCCGAAGTTTGGGAGTGGAGAGTGCTGGGAATCGACCTAGTTTGCCATTGCCTGAACTATATATATGTATGTGTGTGTAGTATTTGTTTGTTTTAGACTGCGTGTGTGTGTGTCTGATAACAGCCATAAATTTCCTACCTCACTCAACGCAGCGCTCAGTTGTCTAGGGCCCCACTCTGTTCCCTATAAAAACGCCCACGCGAGCGCTTTCTCTCTTTTCCGGCCAGTTTTCCCGCTCTCGGGGAAAAGCGAAAGTATTGCATAGTTTGTGTGCGTAGGCTCGTAGGCTGTCGTCATCGTCATCGTAGCTGTAACTGTGTCTTATCACACGCTCGAAAATGTTGCGCCTGGCGATTGCTCACACGACCTGTGGGTCAACAACAAAGCACAGTGAGTCAGAGAGCGCGGAAAAGCTGTGTACGCACGGCGCATGTGCGTCTCTTGGAAAAGCTATGCGAGCGTTTTTCCCAGCACAAAGTTGCCAGATGTTCAGAATATTTGAAAAACAACAAAAAAAACCAAACTGTTGTCAAACAAATGAAAATTATACATTGGTGACTACAATAAATACTTGAACCCCTTTTCACAACAGAGCTAAATATACTTCTAGCGGACACTGTGTCAAGCAAACCACTGGAGGCTGTGGCATGACGGAAAACTGTGGCAACGCCAATTTGGGAAATTTGGTACGTTTTTCTTTCTGCTTGAAATACGTTTTTCATTTTTGGCTCACTCTCGAATTGAGTAGAGAGTGTGCCAGTGTGTGTGTGTGTGCGTGCTGTGTGTAATCCTCAGCCAAAGGCACACCAAATATTTTGTTGTATATACGCTTTTCGGCTCTCGAGCAGCGACGTTGTCGTAGTAGCTGCCTTTTTATTCTTACTCAAAAAACCATCAGAATTTCCTGCTGCCACGACGCGCGCAATTAAAAACGGGACGCCAACAGCCATAGATATATATCTATATACCTACATAGAAAGTATATATGTGCAGCTTTTTGGCTTGTTGTGAAAGTATGCAGAAATTGTTATAAACAAATGCGGGTGGATTGTTTAAAGGCGTTTCTGCGAATCGTTTTGCGAGCGGATATTGGAAATTGTGTCGGTCAGAGTTTATGAGTTTATAATTCAGACAAAAGGCATATCGACAGGGAAAATTGCTGCTATATAAACTGTGTGGTAAGTCTATCTATACAGCTGTCTGTCTGTCCAGCTGTCCAACTGTCCAGCTGTCTGGCTGTCTGTGTGATTGGCAGCCACAATAATAATAAAAGCGTGCAATTGGCAAGCAGCATAAATTGTGTATCCATAAGATACACAAGCTCAAATGAGAGTGTATCCATATGCGAGTGTGACTGTATATGTGTGTGTGTGCTTGTGTGTAATTATGTGCACGTAAAACTCGTTCAGTGTGTCAGTGTTTCAGCCGAGTCTAACACCAAAACGCATCGCATCGCGCATACGCCGCGTTGTCAATTGTTACTTTTTGCCTTGGGCCTTTTTGCTGTTTGTGCCACGTTAGCCCTTGGCACCAGTTGCCGACCCCAATCCTCAGACAAATCCTAACGGCCAACGTCGCGCACTTGATATTGGCTATTGGCCTAGCCATACTTTCAGCTTTCAGCTGCCGATTGAGTTTTCCCTTTGTCTTTGTTTGATTTTCTCTCTGAATACTTCTACGCTTTGTGTGTATTATTTCCCTTTTTCGTTATTGTTACCGTCGTCGAGCCAGCGCTTGCTCCAGTTTTTCATCAGCAAACCACCCCACAGCGCCACTTGCCACCAGCCACCCGCACCACCTCCTAAGAGGCGCTGCTGAACATGGAACATGTTGCGTAGGGCTGACTTAGAGGGTGAGTTTTTCTTTTTGGGGTTTTTCCTTTTATCGTTACTGGCAGTTCGCTCTTCTTCAGCTGTTTGTTGTTGTCTTATGTTCGGCTTTCGCTCGCTTTATAGTAGTTATACTACCTTAGTCAGGTGAAAGTTTTGAGGGTTTGTTTTTTATGCGAAATTTGTTGGGCAAGTTTGCCAATTGCAAAACCGTGAACTTTAATTTTAATTATCTCAAGTGGCTCTTATAAATTTCATATAGAATTTGAGCCAGCTTGTAAAAGTAAATGTGCTGAAAGTTATGGTTTATTGGATTAGTTTTAGGGCCTGTATATACATATTAGTCATTTGTTTGTCATAATAACTCATTATATATAATTTTTATATATTATTTATTATATCAAAAACAGTATATTCATATTTTTATGAAAGTTTATATTAATTTATATTTAACTATATTTGTTATGGCCTAAAACAATGCTTAATATGCTGAGCATTCTTTCAACGAATTCGATTTTACTCTCCATTTTTTCTTAATTATTTAAGACATTTACTAAGCCATTTGTATGAAATGATATTAAACACTTAATTAAGCTACTTTTCAATTGTTTTAATTAATATGTTTTTAACAATTTAACACACATTTTAAAAGCCATTATTTAGACTGCCTAAGTCTTAATAATTTACAATAATTTATCTATTAGTTTCAGCACGCGCAGTTTTCATCACAAATTAATAAGAATTATTTAGAGTTCGTTTGTCTGACGCCCAATTATATATACTAATTAGATTTTGGCTTAATTTAGTTAATGACTAAATGGCACCACCCGCTGTGGGGTCGCACTGACACATCGACTCTTTGAAGGGGGTCGTTTAACCGAGTTTAATGCTTTCGCTTTGTTTGGTTTGCTGTTACATTTGGCCCACAGCCTAGTGATATCAAAAGTGAAGTACAACAACATTTGCACTGTCCGAACTGCAGCTCTGTCATATGCATTACATACATACATTCATTTTGAAGACGGCGTAGATTCTCGGCGATTAGTCAGCTCCCATGCACAATAATATTGTTATTATTGCCACTAGTACAGGGTGCTGTTGTTGCATGATGTCATGCTACTCATTGTGAAATCCTGCGCTAGGTGCACACGCACACACACACACACACATTGTATCTACAGCCACTTGTCGAGGAGCTGGCATCCCCGCCTTATCTGGGCATGAGTCAGTTCTTAGTTGTAGGTGCCATGGAGCCGTTGCAAATCAAATTACTGAGGGGCACATTTTGCAGGGCTTCAAGTGAGATACACACACTCATACACACACCTAAAGTTCAATTACCAAATCTCATTTGCTTAGCCACAGCGTCATCTATACAAATAACTAAGGCAATTTGCTTTTGGCATTCGCTTTTCCCCAAAATATTTTCACAATTTTCCACTTTATAAATAGAGTTGGACGCTGGGCCAACGCACTCGGTCCACTCAGTCGGCTCTCTGACCAAATGCTGATATGTGTGTGGCAAGTGTTTTATTTTTGTGGCAGGTACACTACACGAATAAAATAAATACTCCCATTACCACTCTCCATAGCCAAGTATATATTATTTTTATTTTCAAATTCGCTACGCATTTTTCTCCGTTTTGTTTTGTTTGCTGGCTGTAAATACAGTTTGTTTACACTCTGCCGCCTTGTGCATAATTATGTTTAATTAAACTAATTAAAAGGCTTTTCATCTTGTCTACTGTTCTTGTTGTTGTTGTTTTGTCGCACTTTTGCTAATTAATTTCCCTTATGAATACCAATATTTGAGCTGCTATTACGTGTTCGTGATCGTGTACCGGGTTCAAGCGTATCTCTCAGATACTTTGCGATCGTAAACGTGTTTTTTAATGCCCAACATATGTTAGTAACTGGGGCAGCAGGGTTGGGGTTGCTGTATTGATGTGTTTTGCCTACAAAGCCCGCCACTCAGCGAGGGGCGTGGTCCACGCCCAGTGTCAAGGTAGTGCGTGAGCTTCGAAACTGTTAATAGTTAACTGTGTCTCGGC
The DNA here is from genome assembly GCA_035045005.1 of Liodrosophila aerea. Taxonomy (NCBI): domain Eukaryota; kingdom Metazoa; phylum Arthropoda; class Insecta; order Diptera; family Drosophilidae; genus Liodrosophila; species Liodrosophila aerea. The sequence continues at coordinate 892,292 of JAWNNL010000805.1, read as the reverse complement.
TCTCAGCTTCCGCGACTCGAGACGATGACTACTCATTAGCAGGCACAAAACAACCCAGTAGCAGCTTGTCAATAACTAGAGCTGTATTTAGCAGCGAGGGTGGACAAAAGAGTTGCCCGAATTATGATTCATTAGGTAAATACTTGTGCAGACAAAACAAGAGCTTACGCAAAGAATATACACATACTCTTTTGGCATATTATAAATAACATTTGTTTAGACTTACCGCTGCCAAAACTCCCACAAACTGAGTCAATATGAATTGAAGTGTATACAAAAATATTATGAATAGAATTTTAAGCACCTGCAAAGGGCAAAGTAATAAATATTAGTTGGCGGAAAGAAGTCAAATAAAATGGAAATAGTTGAAATATTCATTTCATAATTCATTTCATTTCATTTAGTGAATAAAAAATATATGTATAAATATTTGGTAACATTTAATAGACATTTTATATTAGTAATAATTGCAGAATATTTTTAAAATATTTTTAAAATTGTTGTATTCAACGAATTATAGTAAACCTATTCATATTCATGTGAATTCTTTCGATAGTTTTACCTTATTATAAAAGAAGCCTTTTCATTAAACTAATTAAAGAAACTCCCACAATATTTCATCTTAATAAGGATTAGGTATATAATACAGCAACTCATCAAAGTCCCTTCCACAAACTACTCAAACCCACCTCGCTGGTATGCATTCAAACTCGAGCAGTTGCAGCTCTGCTCTGCCGCTGCTGCTGCTTACTCATGGCCTTGGCTCGTGCTATTTATGCGCAGAAGGGTGAACAGGCGGAAGAAAACAGAGAAAAGTTGAATAGTTGGTTGGGCAGGGGAGGGGGATGAGGTTGAAGGGATTGCTCTTGCAGTTATTATTGCTGTTTACACAAAGCTGTGCGCAGCTTAAGCTATGCTGAGGCTCTGACTTTACGCGGCGGCCTATTGATAGTGCTTATCACTGAACTAAGCGCGTAATTCGTGCGCATACAAAGCGCCTCGACAACAATTACAGCTGGCAAATAACACAAAATACTCCCACACCCACACACAACCACACACACCCATCCAGCTGATCGTGGTCTGTGCTCTGCAATCGCCTTGTTAATTTCTAAATCAAACATTGATTGTGACTGCGTTTCGTTTCGATTTTCTTTTTGGGCCAGAGAGCTGCAAATTATATTGAATATTACTATATTTATTTATTTGCTGTTTTACTGTTTGTCGAATAAATTAAATTGATAATTGAGTCGTCGACTCCCACAGCACACACACACACACACACACAGCACTTGAGTCCATTTCCGCTCCTCCTCTTTGAGCAGCGTCTGTTACTTGTAATTTCATTAATTCTTTTTGCTTCTTTTCAAGTTTATTTTATTATTTTTGCAACTGTGCAGCGTATGCGGGTCAGCTTGCAGTCCAGCACACTCCCGCCCCCTATCGATCAGTGAATGTACTAAGAGTTTATAATTATATGCTGGTTTTTTAACCAATAAAGATGAAACATTGAAAGTGTTTATATCCGCTAAGTTAAGAGTGAGGTTTGATTAGATGTTAGTAAGCTAAGTGACTATCAATTCATAGAGTTTTTAAAAGCTATAAAATATTATATTTATATAAGAATACTTGGAGATTTTTATTAGGTTTGTTTTTAGCCTAAAGTTGTTACATATTAATGGCAATAAAAGGACTTAACATTTAATAAAATTAATAATGACTTTAATTTGTTTTTTAATCATCTAAAACAGATATTAAAGTTGAGCTAAATGTACTCTTTTTATACTTTATGAGTAAGCTTAACAGAACCTCATTCCAGCTAGAAAACTTTGAGCATTGCTTATCCTATTCTGAGACTGAATATTCCAAAGATTTTCTTCAAGTAACTTAAGTTAAAACCACAAACTTAATACAATTTTAATATGATTTAAAGGAACTTTGAATAACAGAAAACTTTTTTACCCCCAAAATACAAAAAGTTATCATTAAGCTCCATCTTATCGTGACTTTTACTGCAGTTCTGCAAAAGCTCTGCACTTATTTCATAAGTTTCGCACAGGAAAACTACGATTCCTACGCTGAGTTCAATAAACGCGTCACACACTCACGCAGTCGCCGCTGCCGACGCCGTCGCAGTCAACGCTGGCGTCGACGCAGGCAGCAGACGTCGCTTCGTTCTCTGTCCATGTCGAAGCAGTCGAAGTTCTAAACTCGCGGCGTGCGGATCGCACCCTAATACAAAAAACTAAATGAAAATTTGTGCGAATTTAATTGAGTGTCTAATTAAGCATATAAATTATAAACTAAATGAGCTAAACGCCTAAAAATAATACTGCACAGAAATATAAATAATTGTATCTAAAGTCAGTGTTAAATCGCAGTTGATTGATTGATGGCAAAAGCCTTCGGTGATAAGCGGCTGCCCCAACAAACACCAACAATAAACTATAAAATGTAAGAAGTGCAGGGTCGGTCCCTGATATGATAGACAGACAGATACCGTTAGGTATCTATATAGCCCATAATTTGTTGTAAAGTTCAAGTGCTTGCCTTGAGACCGTATATTCGGGAGTCGCTTCGAGGAGTAGGCGTGGGGCCTAGGGAGTGCCGTTAAACAAAGGCAAAAGATTATGATTATTTGCGGAACTGCTGTGTTAATTTACACATTGTGATCCACATAAAAATAGTCTGTGGTCAGCAGCAGCAAAAATTCTGCGGTGGGCAGAGGGAGGGCAGCGGGAGCGGGAGCTGTTGCTACTGTGTGTGCAGATAATACGCAGACGTTAATTTCTTTATTGCACTATCAACATGCGCTGCTCGAAATCGAAGTCAATATTTAAAATTATAGAGCATTACAATCGCCATAACATGTAGTAGTCAAACAGTCACAAGGGTGGCCCAAAGAGTAGGGAGGTAGTGGGTGGCAGGGCGTCGAGTTATTCAATTCGACACACTTCGACACGATTCGCTCAGACTTCCTTACAACTGTACAAATATTTTAGCTTTTATATTTTCTTTAATTTTTCGTATTTGAACTCTATTTTTGCTGCTTCACAATCATGGTGTGCCATAATTAATTTTGTTTGCACTGTACTTAAGGAAATAACGACATCACATTGTGAATCTAACTGTGATAAAGTCTGTTTGATTTACCTATAAAAAAAAGCATACTATTTTTGCTAGGGTTCCACTTAGGGCACAATGATCTTCTTTTCATGACGTTCTTGTGATCCATAAATGTCTTTATTTGTCTGATATTATTGACACTGTTTAAATAAATATGTTATGGTGCTGAATTGAAATTATACAGATAAAGTTAGAGTTGGAGTAGGGGTTAGATATGGCAGCGAAAAATTCCAGGAAATATTAGATACACCTCTTGCAAGGGGGAAGTATATCGTTGGTAGGTAGACCAAGGCGAATCGATAATAGAATCGATAAGTGTATTAATAGAGTCCGATACGTTGCAGTTTATACGCTTCATAAATAATCATATTATTAGTAAATAATCGAGTTTTATTTCATCAATTTTCTATTTAACTTAATCACAGCTGTAATTTAACTCTGATTTTTCAAAGTTTTTATAGTGAACTTTCTTAAGGATTTATTCACACTATTCCAGTCTACCTACACTTGTTTTTAAATAGGTTTTTTATCTTTAATTTTAACTATATTCCTTCTTCTTCTATAAAATCTCACGCTTAAGGTCTCTCTTTTATTCACAAATTGATGCCAGATAATTGTCATCAATCTGCAATACTTAAAACTCCTCTAAGTGCATGCAATTAATCCCAGTTTATCTGCTGTTGGAGATCTGTTATCTTGGCTATATAGTTGTATTATATACTCCAAAATTTCCATTTGTTATAAGCCCTATTTACTGTCTAGCATCCACTCAAAAGCTTCCTCTCCTTGGCGACTTTATGGTAGTAGTTCTGCCTATACTCCTGATCCTCATACTTCACTTTGAAGCACTCGTCATAAATAGCAAATTTTACCTTAACCGCTTATCAGCCGCAAATAGCTTTCTACCAATAAATCGATTCATTTTATTTTATATAGTGCAATTGGTTTCTCATTTGAAGTGCGCCATACGGACCATGTCCGGTTGGGGGTTTTGGCCAGCTTAAGAGTTCAAGACAAGTTGACGGTGAAAATTAGACTGTCAGTTGGCTTTTGGTAGGGAGCCTAGTGCTTGGCCAGCGACGTTACTATCAATGGGTGCCTTTTCGGGGGCATTATACAATTTATAGGCTGTCACATGCTGGTGGTGTATCTGACGGCCAGTGGGTGCTCGATATGAGCGAGCGATTGTGGGCCACATGATTTATGGGCGGGCGATGATGAATTGCAAGCGAGTTGCCAGCAATCAAACGATTGAACGATTCAGACGCTTTAAATCGATTGACCTCTGTCCGAAACAATACATAATTCTGAATGGGCTTAAAAACATAATATTGATTAAGAGTGCGAGTACACTACTCCAGCTAATTTATAGTCGCGTGCTAAAATCACCGATTAAACTCATCGTGCTTAAGTATGGCAATTGAAAGATAAAGCCCTGTCGATAATGTGCACCTCAAGCAACGGCCAGGGGAAAGCACTTGTCATTAGCTTTAGTACTTTATATGGCCAATATATCGCTCCTCAATATTGAATTTCCCAATGTGGTGTAATTGCTGCAGCATTGACTCATCGAATGGATACATACTACCATTATGATGTGTGTGCTTCCCCCAACTGCAAGAGGTGTAAAAATATCTGCAAAAGTATATTTCTGGCTTATCGCTACAACATAAACAGCAATTGAGCTTAGAAATATTGACGATTGATAAGCGAATGGGGGACTATAAAAGTGCCAAGCAAAGCTACTTAACATACAAGTGTGTAGATAAGAAAATACGAGTGTATTACTGTAGAGATTGTAGAGGGTTTCGATGCAAATCTGCTATGGGCAGATGTATGGGAAGTGAAACTGAATGATAAGCTGATATTAGTAAAGATGTAGAAACATATTGCTCACTTACATTAAGCGTATCATAACTCATAATTTGGCACAATATAAATCATTATTCGTGACGTAAGTGTGCGATAAGTTGGATCTTTTGTAATTGCTTTGATTTTATCAAATGGAAAATGAAACTACGTCTCTTGTTACGATAAACTGAACATATCAAAGATGCAGAAACATATTGCTCTTGAATCTAGAGTTTAGATTACTTTACGAGTGGCATAACCCAACATTTCACAGCATATAAATCATTATTCATGATTATTATTTTGCATTCTTTTATCGTTATGACGTGAATGTGTGATTGGCATTGATTTCATCCAATTCTTTGCCAGATTCAACATCGAATTAGCTTACTTCTTCTATTATAAATGCTCATACTTATCCACACTTTATATTCTCTTCCCCTACAGTTCCCCCAGAGCCGGCCTGGCAATAAGAATCGTCCGAGGAACACGCCCAACCGCTTGGAGCAGCAGCTGACCAAGCAGGAGCGTCCCACCAAGTTGCCGCTAGTGGGCGCTTTGGTGCAGAGGGCGTTGCAAGCGCGCGACACTGAGACCGAACTAACGCCACACAAAGACTCCGACATCAACAACAACAGCAACAGCAACAGCAGTAACAGTAGCAGTAGCAACAACGATAGTGCTTGCAGTAGCTTTAACATTAGCAGCAACCGTTGCAGTAGCATGGTCTTGCCTTTTGGACTGGGCCCCGATGGCCACAATGTGGATGCCATACAGAGTGCACCGATGCCGAGTGCACCGCCCGCACACATGGTGATGCCGCCACAATACTCACGCGGCCAGACCAACATCTATAGTGGTGTGCCGATCATAGTGAATCCCTACATCGATTTTATAGTCGTCAATGGCGACGATCGCTATATGATACGCTGTGAGCGCAAGTCGGTGCTCGAGCGGAGCGTGGAGTTGGCCAAGCTGATACACGCCGGTCCGAATAGCGGACGGAAGAGCGACAACCATTTCCAGATACTCAACGTGGACAAGAAGGACTTCGAACTGGTCGTGCGGTACATGGAGAAGCACTTCTTGCCCTACAGGGATCACAAGCATCTGCTGAAGATACTCGAGCTGGCCGATCGCTTCAATGTGCCCGACTTGGTGAGTAGTTTGGTCATCTTCTACTTCTATCTGTTTCCATTCTAATCCTCCCTTCCCTCAGATCATCTACTGCATACGTGAACTTGATCTCAGCATCTCGAGTGCCACCGCACTGGACATTTACAAGACACTGTGGTTCTATCAGGGCATTGCGCTGACCAACCAGCACCAGACGGTGATCACCACCCAAGAGACTGGCCAGCAGCTGGCCCGCAAGCAGGCGGCTAAAGCGAAGGCGGAGGCCAAGGCCAAGGCTGCGGCGGCACTGGCAGCGGCACAATCCGGTGATCATGGCAACGATGGTGATGGTGCTCAGGTTAATCTCATACCCAATCCCAATCCTTTTACCACCGAAGACTATGGTGTGGCACTGCTGCACAACACACTACAGCTAATCGATATGCATGCCGAGCTGGTGCTCTCGCTGCCCGCGATGAACGATTTGCGATTCGAGGAGCTGGAGACGCTGGCCAAGCGCAACACACTCCAGCTGCGCTCGGAGATCACGCTGTTCGACTGCCTGGCCAACTGGAGTCTGGCGGAGTGTGCGCGCAAGAATCTCGAACCCACTGCGGACAATCGCCGCACGGTGCTCGGCCCACTGTGCCTCATGCCGCGTTATCTACGCATGACGCCGGCAGAATTTCGACGCTGCTGCGAACGCATCGAGCTGCTGCCGCCGGTGGAGATATCGCTTATCAGTGATGCACTAGAGGGTGAGTGTAATAAGCTTGTTCAAACACATATCTTGAATATATAATTATACTTTCTCCTATCTACAGGCAAGAAGCTGAAGAACCTCACGGATCAGCAGACGGAGCTGTTTGAAAAGTTTCGCACACAACGCGCTGAGTACGCTCGGATGCCGGTACATCTGAGCGATCGGAGCAATCACAAGAACTATCCGAAGCGGATGCGTCTGGTCAACGATGGACGTGCCACAGAGGAGGGTTGCTGGGAGAAGATCGGCATGAACTGCCTGCGCGTCTTTGTCTGCATATTCGACTGATCCGATGAGCAGCAGAGGGAGCGGGATCGGGAGCAGGAGATGGGCACGGTGACAAAGGGAACCCCCATATAGAGACTTGTTGCATTAACGAATATTAGCGCTTATGAATTACATATATACATATAGTATATATATGAATAGTTAATGATTATGATGTTAGTGTTTAAAGGAAAGCGTTACCAAGTGCTGGCTCCGACTGCCAGTGATTTTATAGCATCTGTTTCTAACATACATATACTATATATAGAGTATATAGATTATATTATAGTGTTACATATTTAGCGAGTTTAGGTTTAAAACTGTCATCGCCAACAGATTGGATTTTTGTATTCACTAGTCAAAGTTAAATATAGAATAACAGAACACAAGAATCTAAACTGAAGTAAAAAGAAATTATAGCAAAACAGGATAAACAAACAAACTTTTATACAGACTTTATGCAACGTTTTGTAGCTGGACATAAATATATTAGCTTACCTATAGACCGATGTAGGTAGTGTTAAAAATACAACATACTGATAAGCATTTATCACTGGTCTATAAACAAATACCTTAAACAAATACATACTATAACTGTAATCACTCACCAGAATGATAAATCGTAAATATAGTGCAAATTTCGAGTATTTGAGAGCCGTTCCGGGGCCCGGCCATAGCTAAAAGAATAAAATGAATAATTGTTTATGTCAGCGTGTGTGAATGTGCGTGTGTGTGTGTGAGTGTGTACTTGTTGTGCGAATATTATTATTATTATTATTATGTGGAAAGGAATTTATGGCATAATCTGTTGCTTGTTGCTCGGTTTGAAACTAAAACACAATAACAATCAGATTAGCTTAAATCATAGTCAAATATATTATCTATAACGAACCTCACTTAATCACTCGCTCGCACACACACACACACACGCACACACACATGTGAAATTGTTAACAGAAATATGCATTTTATTAGTTAAGAATTAAATACATTACTCTCAAATTAAATATAATAAAGAAACGCATAGCGCTTTAAGTATAAACATTGTTTAATAAGATATAGTATTCCTTATGCTTCAGTTGCGAATCGTATTTCGTATCAACTTTGGCAACAATTTCTAAAATAATAAATTCTAATTTCACATCAAAGTGCATACAATTAAAATGAAATGGAAAAGATAAAACAAAACTGTAGTTCAATAAAAGCATGTACACAATTTTCTAGAAGTCAATGAGGTGTTTTATTTAAGTAAAATTGAATTAAATGAAGAACCAATCGAGTGAGCTAGGTGCTGAACCAGAAATTGAGAGCGCCATCTAGCGGCTCGTCTATTAAATGCGCTTAGTTGCAGAAGTTCGTTACGAACCAGTTCGAAATAGTGTAGAACAATGCCACTGCTGCTAGTCGAGACACACACCGTAGCACACAAAGCTGTATTAGCCGACTTGCAAACCATTTGGAGAACATGATAAAAACTTCTAATGAAAGCTAAAGAGCATTTTAGTGATAACAAACACATGCTTTAAAGAAATAAACGGATTTTTTTGTGAAAATGCTGTATATTTTAGTAGTGAAAAACTCACTACAAAGACATGCTTAAATAAAGAAGAGTTTTATTCTTTTAAACAAAGTCAAAAACTAGCCAATGATTGTAAAAAACCACTCTTATATCGAAAAAGGGAAAACTATTTCCTCAGGCTTCACAACTCTGCAGACGCTCTTTGACATACGTCGTTTCTCCAGTGTCCCTTTGTTTGTATGTATGTCAGACTACTATGCATCTACTACTTAACTTGGCAAATCATTTCAGACAAAAAAAAGGAAACAAAATCCAACAACTTTCAATTACAAGTAAATTACGTACAGCTAGCCAATGAAAAGCCTGGATTTACTCTGTTTTAAGCAGAGAATGCCCAATTGTTGATGGCATACGGTAAAGCAGGAGATGAACAGAAATCGGCTTTAAATTTGAGTTTTAAATGTAATGGAGGGCAGTTGGATGGTTGGTATGTTGATAACTGATCCTGTTACAAAATGTTTAGTCTTTGTCTCGGCTCGCCTCTTCAGTTTGTTTGCCAAGCTAAGTAGCTTTAAGCAGAGCAGCATAGAGCAGATGTTGGGCCAAAAAGGAATTTCAGTTGCGTTGTACCAAAAAGATACACACACACACACACTCGTAGACAAAGAAGCGACTTAGTTGCACACTAAGCTGACCACTGGCATTGGCCAAGTCTAGACGACGCTGCAGTAGTAGAGAGTAGTGTCAGTTAATGTTGAGCATGCACACACAAGGGCTTACACACACACACTCACACACACAAACACAGATGTGCCTGCTGCCACTCTCAGCATTAATGTAGCATACATTTGGGGGCACACCGCAAATGCACTTGTACCAAGCACAACATGAACACACACACACTTGCTTAAATAAATGTAAAACAAAAACAAGCAGAAGACTCACACACACACACACACACACACACACTTGCAAACTGCCATTTTCCAGTGACTGTGTTGTCGTGTGTTGCCCGTTGCAAGCGCTGCAAAATTTATGATTTTATTTCACGCTTGCTTTTCATTAACGTGCCCCTTTGTAGTTGCCCCGCTGGCCTTGTTGTTCTTGTACTTGCTGTAGTTGTTGTGCCAAAAATTATAACTTCTTTCGTGTTGTTGTTGTTGCTGCTGCTGCTGCTGTAGTGTATTCCCTGGCGCTACACGGCGCTCTGCCGCTTGTTAACCTTTTTCAAGTTGCTTTTAACAATTTTCTGGGTTCTTTTTTCACATTTTTTCTATTTCTTTTCTACTAATTTTTGGCGCACAGACAGTGGACAGGCGCTGGCTGTTGGTTGGGGCGTGACTTTGCATCGCCCTGGAGTCAAATTTCCGCAAAAGTTATGCAGCAGTCGCCATGGAACAGGGCACATGTAAGCGTAACACATTTTTTTCCTGCTTTTCACTCTCTCTACCTCTACCTCTAGTAACTTTTTTCCTACTCTTCTCCATTGGCTAAGCGAAAAGCAAATTGCAGCGGGGGAGGGGAGGAGAGGGGACGCAGGGTGTTGCTGCACTGCCTGAAGCACTGCTGGCTGACCGCATATATAATTATTTCATATGAAACATGCATGAAAAGCCGCCAGTGGCACACGTATGAAGCCAAGGCTGCTTGGCATTCGCATATTTTGCACAAAAAATCAGCAAAAGTGAATTAGTGCCGTGGCAAAGGGGTAAGACTAGTAGTAGGTGGGGGAAGGGGGGTGGGTGCAAGGAAACCTGCAATGCAGTTGGTCGCCTAATGAAAATTGTTGTGAAATAAATCATTTTAAATAATTTCCATTTCTACATGTGGCTGCACAGCAGTGAGTGTGTGTGTGTGAGTGTGTGCGAGTGTGTGTTTGTGGCTTTTTAAAGTTTAAATTGAAATGAAAGCCAAGTAGCTGCAATGGACTTTGCACTTTGCCTGTTACTTCAGCCGTATCTAACTTTTTTGCAGCTTGCTAAATTGCGCTAACTGACCAAAGCGGAAGTTTCAATTACACACACACACACACACACACTATGACATGTGTGTGCAAGGCCAATTGCATGGCGTGGGAGTGTGGGGTGTACTTTTTTTGGTGCCTTACAGCATTGACCTACACTGCGTATGCGTACTGTGCGCTCTGATATGACGCATACGCCCCATGAGGCATTACGGCATTACAGCCAGTTGAGCCAGTTGGAGCTGACCAAGGCCACAAATCTGTGTGTGTTAGCTCGTTGTGTGACCAAATTATAGCATAAAGTTGGCACATTACTTGCAGCAGCAACATCAACCTAAAAAACGAAGAGAGAAGTAGGTACAACTCTCCAACTCAAAGTGAGCCATGCATTTAATACCCTCTAATTTATGCACTCACTTTGCATTCATGGCGCAGCCAACTTAATTCGATTTAAATCCAGTCTAAATATATGCATATACCGCTTTATAGTCGTAGCTATAGTAGGCTATGTATATGCAAGTTGGTTGCGTGACTACAGGGTATGATGTGGTGGCTGGGCTGCATAGTTGCCACAGCGAGCACATTTGGGTGTAGAGTGGTGTATTAACTGCAATTTGGTGTATTTTGTGGCAACTCTGCTTGCGTGTGTGCGTGTGTGTGCCTGGACAGGACTCAACAAAGTATACCTAAAACGGATATTACTTTATCAAGCGGCATAAAAAATGAGGCAGTCGGCCAAATCGCAGTAGTCGTCGGTTAGAGTCAGAGTTGGAGTCAAACCCAGACGCAATGTAAAGCGTGCGGGGGATGGGGCAGGGGGAGAGCAAAGAGCGGAAGCAATCAGCGAAATTTATTGCAGAGTCTCCTTTTTGGCGTAACTGATGAAGTGAGAAACTGAAAGACAGTCGAGGCTAAGTCACAGCAGCAGCAGCAGCAACAGCAGGCAATACAAATGTTGTAAGAGAAAAGAGGGATTGACGGAGGGAGAACGGCGGAGAGTGGGTGGTGGGGGAGGTGAAAAGTAGCTGGACGCAAACGACAGCTGTTACTAACTGTGAGCAGTGCTCCTCACCCTCTCTTACATAGCCACACTTGGAAAAAATAGCTGATTAAAAGTAGCTCTGTCTATGTTTTGGGTTATGAGTTTGTTAATAAGGCGATAAAAAAGTCAAATTAATATAAACTAGTTGAGTAAATCAAATGAAATAAGTGAAGTATAAGAAAAGAAAGCTAATAGTTTCTCATCTAACATTTGCAACTAAGTGTGGCTCAGTGGAGTATTTCGATTAACAGATTCTGTACGTTAACAGCGTCTTTACTTCAGCCATGACTACCCATAGCTCGTGGTAGCACTGTTAAACGATTTTGCATGCGAAGAAAACAGTTTAAGTGCGAGAGCATGTGTGTGTGGGCATGGCTTTAGATTCAGAGTAGAGAATTAAACATTATAATTATACTTAACATCAAGGGAAATGTTATCATTATAGTATTGATGATTGAGCTAGTATTGTCATTACATCACAGCACATATTATAATTCAGTATGAGGTTCTCTTGCCTATACATTTTTCTGAGTGTAGCTCTATTACTACGCTCTCGCTCTTTTACGCTCATCCTCTCTCTCTTAGTCCTTCCTATCCCCTCTCGCCCTGCAGCTGCTACTTTCTTTCTTGTGGCGTGCTGCTTTTTATTACTTTATTTTTGTGCTTTTAGCAGCGCGGCGCTTAAATCTAAAAAGCAGTTGGAAATGTGCTTATATACCGCTTACAAGAACACACACACACACTCAACTCACACCCACCACACACACACACACACACACAGTGATTTGAATGCAAATGCAACAACCGGAAATGAAACCGACAATGCCACTTATTTATCTTTGTACTTGCGGCTCTGATTTTGTTGCGGCTTGAAGCAATAGTTGTTGTTGTTATTGTTACTCTTGTTGTAGTTGTTGTTACTCTTGTTGTTGCTGTTGTTATTATGTTGTTTATTGTGGCAGTTGTTGTTGTTGTTGTCGTACATTTACTATTATTGTTTTATTTTGTGCGCTCGCGGCTTTTTAATTAAACGATTTAGTTTTGTTGATTTAGGCAAGCGCATAAATTTTAATTATAAATAATTAGCGTATTGCATCTCTTTCAACACTCCCCCTTCTCCCACTCCCCCTAAAGACACATTTACAAATTTACATATTTATGGAAAAAGAGCAATTAAAATTTTATTGGCGTTTGCATTAAATAATTGCACAAAAACTCGAAAATATTTCTCTCTATTTGCCATTGCAGTTGCAGTTGCAGCTACAGTTGCAGTTACAGTTACAATCGCAGCTGATATAAGAAGTAAAATGATAGACAAATTTAATTATACCCGTTGCATGCAACATTATTTGGCTTTTTCATATTTCTCCTATTTGTATTTGTGTTCGTATTTGTTCGTGTGTGTTTGCTTTGGTTCATTTATTTAATTATTGTTTGCATTGGGCTTTATTTATTGTTTACTTCTGATTGCAGAGCCACCTAAAAAGTTAATACTTTAAGCTGTAAAATATTTAAGTATGTATTGATGGCAATTGAGCTGTGTTTTCTCTATAAATGATCAGTCGAACGCTGTCGCCAGTATATTGAGTTAAGCTTGGCTCATGGCATGTGTCATGGCTAAGTCTTTCTGTCAAATACGCTAGATGGCGCCAGATCTAGCCACCGCCTATCGTAAGCTGATCTTTCTCACCGCTAGTCTGACTCATCGATATCTTTCGAGCTTGTTATCGAGATAGAAAAGTTCAGCGAACTGGAAGGCCAAGGCTAAAGCGAGTTAAGTATAAGAGTTTGTATAAGAGTATAAATACTCAGTAAGTTCTGCAGAACTTTCCCTTAACTTTTACACAAACAATGCACACCCTTTTAAGCAAATTTATTCTAGTGCAGGGTATACAAATTCCTTGCTCTTATCACGCTTCATTTGCCATGTAAAGAATTTCACTTTAGCTTTGCATATTCTTCTTCTATCCCAATCATAATCTAACTAACATAAATTCTTCACTCAAAATCAAAATGTTCGCTCAATTAAATGCTTAATTAGATTTTCTCTTGCTGCCAATATGCAATTGCCAAATCCAGCAAATCCTTCCGACCCACTCCAGGAGCAGGCAGGTACTCAACTTTTTATTACACTCTAATCAAATTTATTACAGAAAATACTGTGATTATCAGCATTACCCAAAAGTTATGTAAGCTATGCGAATGAAACGCTATTTTCTTCACTTCCTCCCGTTCCTTTCCTCTCGTTCTATTCCATGCTCGACAAGCTGCATACGAAAGTTGTAATAAGCTATTAATGGACATTGAAATCACTGCTCATAAAGAATGGGAAATGAAAAGCGTGGCTAAAAAGTTACTCCTGCACTCTAGCCCCTCCCCCTACCCGCCCCTCCCTTTACTGAATGATGAAAAAAAATATATTCATTGATTTTCTTAATTAAAAAATTTCTGCCATCAACTTTTATGTTTATTGGCTTGACTTTTATTCACTTCCCCCTCCCCCACATACTTTTCTTGTTTTTGCTGTGCTTCTTCTTCTCTGCTGTTGTTGTTGTTGTTGTAGCTAAGCGCAGTTTGTTGTAGGTTAAGTAGAAATGTTCGTTCTGCGACTCTGGACTCGGGACACGGCACTTGGCTTCTTCCTGCTTAGTGGCAACGCTTCCTGCGCGCATTATAAACTAATTACAGATTATGATAAAGGGCGCGATGGGCGTGGCAAATACTAGTGAGCGTAAGGCTAGCACTAGCAACACTTGGCTCAAAATTAAAGTCGATTAATGAGATTTCATTACGGTGAAACTAACGGCAAATGGCACGTAATTGACAGCCTAATGAGATTTGTTAAAAGGATTGTCACGGCATCGCTTGTAATTACCAAAAAAAAAAAGCTAAAGGGAAAAACAAGGTGGAAAAAATCTGAGCAAATTCGTGCAATGGGTAAACGATTTGAACGCAACGAGTGCTACAGCTGCTTGTTGTTGTTGTTGCTGCTGTTGTTGTCCGTATCAATTATGCAGCCAAAAATGCAAGGCAGAACGTAAACAAACATTTTGCCAAGCAGCAGCAGCCCAACAGCAACAACAACAACAACAGCAGTAGGTCAGTAATTGCCGTTTGCCGAAGCTCGCTTTGCAGACGCAAAGAGCGGCAGAGAGCATCCAGCATCACTCTCTAACTGTTTTTAGCACAAAGAGAGCGCAGCCAACGCCGCATACACAGGAATGCTGCGCTCTCTTTTGCGTGCGCTCTCTCATCTCGTTACACGGCGACAAAGCGACACGGCGTTGCCTTGCCGTCGCTGGGGTCTCGTATTACTGGCTAGCTTAGGCGTTTTTAGTGCTGATTACAACGCGTTGCCGTTTGGTTCTACAGAGCGGACGAACTACACACACACAAAGACAACTGCAGCACACACATACAAACGCATAGGGCTACTGCTGCTATCCATGTCCACGCTCAATGTGTGTGCGAGTGCGAGTGCGAGTGCCAGTGCGAGCGCGTGTGTGAATACGTGCGTGAGCGTGAGTGTGAGCGTGTGTGTGCGGTGGGCGCGTGCCTTCGGTTAAAGTGAAGCGTGCTACTAGCACAACTTTAAGGCAGAAACTTGCGACTAGCTAGTGTCTAATTAAATTAAACTGAAATAAATTAAAATAATTTAAGGAAATAGTAATAAAATATTAATAAAATAATAGTAATAATAGCTAAATTAACACATCATAATTTAAACTAAACTAAACTTAAACGTATCAACTAAACATAGCAATAACTGACTAACAATCCATAACAATACTACACACACTCTCAAGTGGCCAAGCTGCAACAAAGGGCAACTCTGTGCCACAATTTGAGGCAGCAAGCACTACCGCCATTACTACTGCCGAAATTTGCCACGAATATAAAGAAAACTGCGTGCAATTCAATAATATAAAAAGCAAGCATAAGCACAACAAGAGAACAACAACAACCTACACAAGTGCAGAATTCTCACCGAATTTGTAAGAAGCAACGGGAATAACAAGCCAAAAGCGGAAAATAGCAATACAAAATGCATTCGAGGCTAAAATTCTTGGCATATTTACATTTAATGTGCGCTGGCAGCATTTGCTTGCTGCTGGAATTTAGCGCAGCTCAGCAGCAGCAACAACTGCAGCAGCAGCAGCAACAACAACAACAAACTGCATCGTTAACCGAGAAAATACCATTAGGTGAGTCTCAAAAGCAACACGCCCCAAGCACCAGCCATAGGAGTCCTTTTGGACTCCTGCTGCCTGCCACTGTTGCTACCACACAGTTACTGCCACTGCCACTGCTACTGCTACTCGTACTGCCACAGTTGCTGTTGCATTTGTCGCTAGAATTTTAGCTACAATGTGTAATGGCAATGCTTATGGTGTGATTGTGTGTGAGTGAGTGTGCGAGTGTGCGACTGTGTGTATATCTTTCTGTTTGTATTTGTGCGCCAGGCATTCCGCATACGCCATGTGTTCCCCAAATCGTTTTCCACTTTCATTTTCGCATTCCTTTGTGACAATTTTCAAATAGAAATTTAGCCATAACGGAACAGTGCTTCACTAACAAAAACGATAGAGTATTAATACAATTAATAGCTCAAAAAATTCTAAAGATATATTTCATTGTTAGATCAAGACTATTGCAAATAAAATGTTGCTATTTTCTTTCATTATCTAACTTTATTTGCTTAGAAATGAAAGCAGGAATTTAGTTCTATTTATTTCTGTTTTTCTTATGATTTCTAATAATTTATAAACATATTGACTCATTTATATTTTTACATTTTCAGTTTAACTTTTTCTATTTCTATTTTTCTTTATATTTGCTCATAATTTGCACATTTCGAAAAACCATTTTACTCCAGTCTTACATAAATTGAAAATAACTGAATTGGTTTATGGTTTTTCAATTGTTTGTTGTCTTCAGCATTTCATTGCTGAATAGCATTTCATCAATATTTTATTTAAAAATAAGATTGTGTTATGCTTTGATATGTTGGGTGAGGTTAGGCTGAGCTGGCAGAGGATTTGGCATACCCATTCGAGGCCCATGGTGATGCCACATAGACTACTTTCTACTCCGACTGTAGGGCTTATGTTCAGCCTGAGACTTTAATAAACTTTGTCAAATTTCTTAATGCCATAACTGTGAAGTTAATAACAAAATAGCAAACATTTCATGGCAGAGAACTTGACAAAAACTTGTAAAGAATTTCCAGTTTGAGCAGCAACAACTTCTACATTGTCTCTTATAAATAGCAATTGTCGAATCTTCAATAATATTACTATTTCCATACTCCCACACTGTTTATTTGGTTTTTATTTAATTCTTTTTATTACTACTTCTATTTCCATTATTCATTTTGTATCAAATAATTTTGCTAACATTTTATTGTGAATTTAATTAATTTTTTCTAATTAGGTTCAAACTATGAAATCTATCAAACTATGAATTCAATAAAACTATGAATTCTTATATATATTTAATGAATATTAATGCCGTTTATTTGTGTATACTCCACTTTATTCATTACAAAAAAAGGCTTAGAAAAACTTTATGCCTCTTCTAGTTGTCTTATTGCACACATAATTTGTTGTCTGTGTGTAACAAAGCTTAAATTGAATTAAATTTCTAAATGCACGCAATAAAATATTAAACTGCACATAGTTCACTTCATTTACTAATACTTCATTTGTGACTAATAGAATTCGTTAGGCTTTGCAGTTGCACATGATTTGCATAGAGATTATAATTGAAATTGTGGCGAAAAAGCGAGCAGGAACACGAGCAATACAATTTGTAGTTTGTGGGGGTTTTTTTGCCTGAATATTTCAAAATATACAGTTGTGCATTTTTTATTATTTTCGTTTGCTTCACTTTATACGTGTTGGGTTTTGTTTTTCTCTTTTTTTTCGTCTGTTTGCTACTTTATTTTTTATTACGCGCTGGCGCCTCAGTCACTGCGCCTGCAGTCATTTTGACGCTGCAGTGGTGTGTGTGTGTGAGGGTGACTGTGTGTGTGTGTGTGGGTGGCTTTGCTAATGTGACAGTCATGCTGACTGGGCGGGGGCACACGAAGCCATTCACCTGCTGCCTGCTGCCTGCTGCAAGGACTCCTCTGGCTCCTGTTTCCAGCTGCTGCTGCTTCTGCTTCTGCTCGCTCGAGCTCCTGTGGCTCCTGTCAGCCATGCAAAAGCGCAGCGTGCAAAATTGCTGCATCAACACTTCGTTTGCATTAGAGTGCCTCACTGTGAGTGTGTGTGTGTGTGTGTGTGTATCTGTGTGTGCCTATCATTTGTGTAAATATTTATGCAGTGCGCTTTCGTTTAATATTAAGAGGACTGTGTCAAAAGTCGCCTAAATATTTAACGAAGCAAAAATATTCTATAATTCCATTTCCACTTCCACTTCTACTTCCATCTACTTGCAGGCGCCATCTTCGAGCAGGGCACGGACGATGTGCAATCAGCCTTTAAATATGCAATGCTCAATCACAATCTGAATGTGAGCTCGCGTCGCTTCGAGCTGCAGGCGTATGTCGATGTCATCAATACGGCGGATGCATTCAAATTATCCCGCTTGAGTAGGTGTTTGGCCACGCCCCCACACACACACACACACAACCAGACAAAAAGAATAACAGAAACTCCCCCCACCATTCATACTACACTACACTGTAAACATAATAAAGCAAAGTGTGAAGAAAGAAAAACACAAAAACAATAAAGTGAAACCACTCAACTGTTGCCACAAGGGGCAGAGAGAGAGAGGGAGAGAGCGAGTGGATGAAGGGAAAGCGCGGACACTTGTCTGCATTAATTATGCGCATTTTTATTGAAAATTCCCGCTAGTTTTCCCGCTTGTCTCTCACACACAACCACACACACCCACACTCTCTCTCTCTGCCCCTAGACCCCAGCTTAATTGCGCACATTCATTTACATCCACGACCTAGACACTGCAACCAGTCCTTCCTTCCCCCTTCCTATGCCAATCTCAGCTCCACTTTGTTCCACCCAAAAAAGAAAGTAGAGAAAGAAAGCATAAAAAGTAAATTTATTGCTGTTACCTGCAGTTTGCAATCAATTCACGCGCGGAGTCTACTCAATGCTGGGCGCCGTGTCGCCGGACTCCTTTGACACATTGCACTCCTATTCGAATACGTTCCAAATGCCATTTGTGACGCCCTGGTTCCCCGAGAAGGTAAGTGTTGCAACAACAACTACAACTACGTAACGAAACGTAACGTGCAAAAAAAGAACGTAAAATTGTCATACGTAATTGATTTTGTGTGCAGTTATTTACATTTGATGTGGTTGGTGCCACAGTCATGCTATCTTTTGAGAGACAGCGGGACAGTGTGCAGTCAATAAACTAACTCTCTTTCACACACAGAGATGACTCTGGGTGTATGTGTGTGCTGATGAGTAATGAAGCTGCCAACGGGCAAACGGAAAAAGGGCAAAAAGTTCGTAATGAAACAAAGAGAATACACGAGCATGTGGAACATTTGCGGAATGTTTCAACTGTGTGTAGGGGATATTATAATTAAAGCCATTCCCATTCCCATTCCCACTCCCTACGAATCGAGAGGAGAGAGAACAACGAAATAAGTCAAGGCGCAGTGAAGAATGTTTGCCATTGTTTTATATCGTATACTAAATGCACACAGTTATGTCGCCCAAAGTTATTTCAATAATCAAATGGAATAACATATTTGCACAAAAGTCAGTCTGCATTTCGAGGGCGAAAAGTTTAATTAAAAACATAATCAAATCATGTGCTCAAATAGTTGTCAAAATAAATATAAATTGTTATGCATAAGTACATATTATTATTTTATTTTATTTTATTTGTTAATTGTCCACTAAAGCAGTCGACAAATACAATTACATTAAATTAGAATTAAATGAGGTGGCACTAATCTGCAAATGATGAAATTATCGTATATTATATTTTAAACGATATAAAGATTTTGATGCATAGTTGTTGTAAAATATCTCAATTATCACCTGGTCATAAATTATGTGCTTATTCCCGATATTATCGAAGATATAATACCATTAAGTTGAAGGTTATGTAGGCAACGCTTGGAAGGACGTTAGAAAAAATCCAATCAATATTAGCTCATATATTCATTAAAAATTCTAATAATTATATATGTAGTTTAGCCAGCTCAAAGTCCTAGTGTTCATTATGCCCTAATTCTTTAACCCTGCAACGTCATCCTTCGTCAAAATGACTACGCGCTATTTTATTTTTGAATTAAAACCTATTTATACTGTTTATTTTGGTCCCCCTTTTCGTGTAGTACTTGCCAGGAACTTAATAGTTGGTAGTCAAAGTAGGACAATGCACTAGACACATTCTAAGTATTTGATAATTTGATTTTTACGAAAGAAGTCGTCATATTTTGTATGTAAACGACGTAGTTTTTTGTTGAAAACGAGCTATTTGCCAAAAAAAGGCAAGCTGTGAAATGATTTTTTTAAGTTAAAGATTAAATAAAAATTACAAAAATGATAAACAATATTGAAAGAAATATGTTTAAATATAATTAAAAAATATATTTTGGTATTTAATTTTGCTCACGACATATTTTAGACTAACATAAAATAGGTCGTAGTCATATTGACGAAGGATGACGTTTATGTACTAAAAATAAGGATGACGTTCCAGGGTTAAGAATAAAACAAAAAGTTTCATTACATCATCTAATATATTTCAAATCTATCTTCAGTCATATTTTACGCAGAGTCTGCTCTCCTGCTTTAAAATTTTTAAACCCAATTTCATAATTTATTTCTCATAAAAATTGTAAAAATTAAACAGAAAATATATGCATTTCATATTGATGATGTTATTTCAATAAATTTATTATTAAAAAGTTGTAAATGATAATGAAAAACGATGCAGGACTCAGGAGCTTAATATCAAAAATGTTTAAAAACAAATAATGAATAATATTGAAAAATAAATATTGAAAAAACATCCTCCCAATGAAATATCAACACAAAATAATATCAACATTTTTTTACTATACAGTTTAACTTTGCAAATAATATTTGTAAACAAATATAAATTTCATAGCAAATAGCGCAGCAAACAAATTGACAGTTGTGTGTTTGCATTGGCGACTGAAGGGGAATAAAAAATAATAAAAATATATTACACAAGGCAGGCACAGATGAACTAACAGATACTCTCTATTTACTTAATAAATGTCAAATGAATTTATTTTAAAATTAAATATAATTAAATTGAATCTATCAGGTTATAAATTTTGAAATAAAAATAGGAAAATAAATATGAATTAAAAAAAAGCAGACTAAATTATAGATAAATCTCCATTACTTTATTTTGTTATAAAGATGTTAGATATCATTAGGTAAATAGTATATATACCATCTACCATTCTATTATATGTTCCCGCCTCTAGCCACCCTGCTGGCCAGCCTTTACAGGGTATGCAGCGCAATTACGCTTCTGCAACTCTATGCATACCGATAGCTAAAATATCAAAACGAAAACCAAATGGAAAGCTATTCCATCTATGTCAACTGACAACAGATTTAACGTAACAATAGCAACAATAAGAGAAAACAAAACAACAATTTGTTGGCAGCAGCCAGTGGAATTTCAGAGCCATTTAATTTGGGTCAATAGGTTTGCTGTAGTTCTTATCCGCCAAAAAAAGGAAGAAAGGAATGGGGAAGGGGAAGAACACGTCCGACAAACGACAAACGAGAAACGAGTAAAACGAAACACATAAAAAATAAAACATAAAACACTTTAATAAGTAAGAGTAGGAATATTTTGCTCGAAGGCGCGTTTGGTCCAGTGAAAGTTTCCCTCGGAGCATATTCTTAGCATAGTTTCGCAGAGTTTTCATTTTGCACGCTCTCTCTTCTCTATGGTCATAACTTTTCATACAGCTCACTTAACAGCTTAAGCTGCAGTTTATTGTGGGCAGGAGTGGGAGGAGTGGCAGGGGGAGGGGGAGCGGAGCGAAACGAAGCGTATGCCATGATTCTAATTTAAACATCAAAAACCGACAGTTGGGTCACATAACAGCGAGTTTATAAAAAATAAAGTCATGGCACAAAGTGGCTATAAGCACACACACTCTCACACACACACATAGAGAGAGTGGGGAGAGCTGATTGTAATGCTTGCTGTTGTTGTGGCTGGTGGCTGGTTCAGACGCAGTACTAAATCAAAAGCCAAGCACAAATCATAATAATTGTAATTTGAAGAAAATTTACTACCAACAACAAGTCGCTGTTGCCGCTGTCGTTCTTCCTCTTGTTGTTGTTGTTGTTGTCACTGTGCCTGGCACTTCACAAAATACAGCAGAAAAAAGGAAAAGAGCAAGGCACAGAGCCAAAGCCGGAAGACAATGCCAAACGAGGCGCCCTCTCTCGTATGCACACTCTCGCTCGCTGAGCGCAAAAGAAAAAATTTATGATGCGCTCTTGGCCTCTTTTATTTCAATCACTATAAATCAAGATATGGCGTCGGCAAAGCAAAGCAATGGCAACAACAATAACAGTCCGTGCTCTCTCTCACTGCGCATTTGCCCCTACAGGCAGGCGGCTGTGCGTAAGAGCTATCACACACACACACACACACACGCACACACACATACGCGAATGTGCTTACATGTCCTCTGCCTCGGCCGCTGTCTCTCTGCTCTGCTTGGCGTCTGTCGCTGGCAGCGTCAAAGCGGAAACGCGTTTCATTTTATTATTGCTTCATGTAGCGTGTACATTACATTGTTGTTATGCTCTAGAGACAGGCCAATCCCTCAGTCTCCCTGCCCCTCTTTAACAATCTCTTGCTCTACTTTTTACCCACTTTGCTTTGCATACTTTTAGGTGCTTACCCCATCATCGGGCCTGTTGGATTTTGCGATCAGCATGCGTCCGGATTATCATCAGGCCATTATTGATACCATACAATACTACGGCTGGCAGAGCATTATCTATCTATACGATTCGCATGACGGTGAGTACAAGGGGTGGTTTGGGGTTGGGTTATTCATCTATACAATGGCAATTGTTTATGGCGTTTATTTTGATTTCATTTCATTTTGCTCTAAACAAATGTGAGTTGCTTTTGTTCTTGTTCCATGCTGAGTGAGTGTTTGACATTTTTGTGTGTTTGCTTCTATTTATGTGTGTGTGTGTGTGTGTGCAGTGAAATAACAGTGAGTTAATGGAGCGAGGCATGCCACAATGCGCTGGCAAATTAATGAAAATTAATACAAATATTTTGCATAGTTTTTGAAATAGAATTTCTTGAGCTGAGTGAGTGTAGAAAATGCATAGGATTCCTAAGAGAATTTAAGATAAAATAGAAGAACGGAGCATGGAATAAAAATAGTAATTAAATAAAGATGTAATCATTGTAATCGGTATAACTCAGTTCAAAGTTCAAATTCAAGGATTTAGTTCAGAAGTTCAATTCATAGGGAACGAAGGAATCTTTCATATTGTTCACTAGACTCGTTTGGTAGTCTCGTTCACCACTCAACGTTTATCGATACTGTTGAACGAGACTAGAGAACGATAGCTATGGAACAAGACTAGGCAATGATAATGACGAACTGAACATCGTTGACAGATTGAACTCGATGACAGTGATCACAGACATAGATGGCATATGAATCAGTTAAAGCGCAAGTATTATTGATAACTTTCATCGAGACTAGTGAACGAGGCTAGAGAACGATAGCTAGGAAACGAGACTAGTTAACGATGAATAGTGAACTATAATCAGGGATAACTAGTGACAGATGTCTAGAGAACGATGGCTAGGGAACAAGAGTAGGCAATGAGGAGTAGTGAACTATTAATACGGATTTATTGAACTCTATACAAAACTAGTTCTTAGTTATCGATAACAATGAACCAGTAACTATAGCGAAGTGAAACATCGTTGATAGACGGAACTCGATGACGGAGATCACAGACATTAATTGCAATTATGTTATAGATAACTTTAGCTAGACTCTATAACTAGTTCTTAGCTAAATTTAATAACTCGATGTAGTAAAGCAAATATACTGATTCTGCCAATTATCCAAGAGCATACTCCATATCGCAATTGCAACCAACAATACGCCTAATGGATTTCCAAGTAATACAAAAAGTGTCCCAAACTCAATTGTCTGCAATACTAGAATGGGCTTAGTCTACGCTTTTCCCCCACCAAAGTGAATGTAAATAGAAATCAAACATCAAACACATGCCTATTTATATGTGCGTGTGTGTGTGTGTGCGTGTGTGTGTACTTAACAGGGCCAAGGAGGCACTTTAGAGAGCAGCAGCAGCAACATCTGCCCCTTCATTTTTATTTCTCTCTGTTCTTACAACTTTTTTATTTGGTTTTTTCTGCTGTTGTTGGTTTTTTGCTAATATGTAATTAAATAAGCGGCACAAAGAGGCCGCGCCTCTGCTGCTTGTGGGGTGAGGGGTGAGCGAGGGGCACGTAGGGAGCTGAGAGGCAGCTGCTGCTGTTGAGTGCTCTCTCGAGCGCTGAGAAGTGCTTCGCCTGCTTGAGCAGCAGACAAGTAGACAGACAGACAAAGTATGAAGTGTGTATGCGAGTGTGTGTGTGTGTATTCACATATGGCAATGTCTCTGCTACATGCCACATAATATTGTATTTGTTGTCGTAGGCTCACTCACAGTCAGTTTTGTTGTATTGAAATTTATTTCAAAGCAATTTCCTGCAGTCTACGTGCGAAGACGTTGAAGACGGCAGCAATTACGGCCAAAGATGAAGACATCACACACACTCGCACACACACTCAGCTCAGCTCTGTATAGACTGCGTGTGATTGTGTGTGTATTATATACACAATGGCTGGCAGACAGTCTGTAAAAATTTCATATGATATTACGTATACGAGGCAGTGATTTCTTTCAGCCCGTATTATTTGAGCATTTTTATGCCGACGCCTTTTTTCAGCGCCTTTTGTAATGAGTTCGCCGCCTGTCGTTATGGCTAGGCCGACATTGTTGCCGCTGGCACTCGTTGCAGGAAAAGGAAATGCCGCAGCAGCAGCAGCAGTAGCAGCAGCTGTTGTTGTTGTTGTTGCTGGGTTTTTTGGCCGACTTCAGCTCAATACACGTGGCTTCAGCATCGTTTACATTGTTAACAAAAAAAGAAAGCAAGCAGAAAAAAAGGCTCCACAGCGAGACTTTATATTTTAATGCCGCTGTCAGCAGTTTGTTGTTATTGCTATTGTTCAGCCCTAGACCCGGGCTGAACTCTCGACTCGACTCGACTCTTATCGGTCTGTTGTTGCTGCTGCTGCTGTTGTTACTGCTGCTGCTGCTGCTGCTCTTGTTGTTCGTTTAACGAACACAGCGCGAGCACACGGCGACAAATTGGTAGCATATTTTTTGGCGCATTCATGAATACAAAAGTTGCAGAAAAAGGCAATACGACGCGCGCGCTCACATTCACATAGGAAGCATTCAATAAAACATCATCGCACACACAGCAACAACAACAACAACAGGAGCAGCAGCAGAATAACTGTACAAACAGCACGCAAGCAATTTTATTATTTTGACTCTTGTTGTTTTTTGTATACTGGGCCGTGTCACCCTGGCGTTAGGGGTATGCTATTTATTGAAATGTTACCAACGTGCCAACCAAAAAAGTACTCCAATTGTCTGTGCACTTCCGTTTCCTCTCAGCTGCTGTTGCTGTTGTGTTGTGGCCATTGCCAACAAATCATGCAGCCAGAAATCAATGACAATAACAGCAGCAGCAACAACATCTGTGGCAACAACGACGTGCAACAAATGGCGCGTGAAAATGTTTTTTCTGCGGCCGGAGCATGCGAGATTGAGGTAGTGATTGAGTGTGACTGACTGACTGAATGACTGAGTGTATGATTGCGTGTGTGTATCTGTCTGTCTGTCTGTCTATCATATGTATAAACTATTCATAAGCAGGCCCACAAAATCAACAAAAATAGGTTATGGCAAATACCGTTAAGAGGTAAATAAACACTTTATAGTTGAGTGTGATTTCAGTTGCCTATTTCCTTGCCACAGATCCAGACACACATATAAAATATGCAATATATTCAACAGTTTTCTTAATACAAATAATATGATTTTCACACAGAATTTTATTCGATTTGATTTGATTTGATTTTATGGCTAAATTCTTGTATAAAATTTGCATGTGAATTGAAACGAGTTGAAGTGCCAACAAAACGGTATAAATATGTGTGTGTAAATGTATAGAAATATATCTTAATATATTATGTATATACATATAGTTAAATTTATATTTATAAATCCTTCTCAAGTTTTCCTTTTGATCCATTTGACTGAGGAGAGGCAAATGGCTCTGGCTGAGCTGGGGTTAAGCGCTCTTAAAACGCGTTTGGCTGCCATTTTACTTTTGATTGCCATCAGTACACACTCACACACACACACACACTCGTGTGTGTATGCATGGCCACTCAATATTACTCATACGCCACAGGGACTGTCGGCCAGTTTGCTTGTTGTATCTCACTTTTTGTGTGTCTCCCTCCACTGTCCCCTTTAGGCTTACTGCGCCTGCAGCAAATCTATCAAGAACTGAAGCCCGGAAATGAAACATTTCGTGTGCAAATGGTCAAACGCATCGCCAACGTAACGATGGCCATTGAATTTTTGCACACAATGGAGGATTTGGGTCGGTTCAGCAAAAAGCGCATCGTGCTCGACTGCCCGGCGGAAATGGCCAAAGAGATCATCATACAGCATGTGCGGGATGTTAAGCTTGGACGGCGCACCTATCATTACCTGCTCAGCGGACTGGTGAGTGCAAAAACCAGAAAACAAAATTCCCTCCAAGCCCCTGCAGTGCGGAGCCGCACCTTTAATAAGCAATTATTGCCAGCATCCGCTGGGCTTTGTTACACATTTTTTTCCCTCTCCTGTTGTACTTCCTCTTCACAATTTTTTGCCGTACGAGTATATTCTTTTTTGCTGTAGGTCATGGATAACCACTGGCCCAGCGATGTGGTGGAATTTGGGGCTATCAACATCACTGGCTTTCGCATTGTGGATACTAATCGGCGTGCGTTACGTGATTTTCACGATAGCCGGAAGCGTTTGGAGCCGGCAAGTGCTGCCAACACAGCGGGCGGTGCCAACAGTTTGCCAGCTATTTCGGTAAATTTATACCCCTGACCCAATCTCTTTTTTCACTCGGTAAATTTAAAGCAACTCATGTCACTCACCCTCTTTGTGTTGTGGTGTTTCACATAGGCCCAGGCAGCTCTGATGTACGATGCGGTCTTTGTGCTTGTCGAGGCCTTCAATCGCATTCTGCGCAAGAAGCCGGATCAGTTCCGTGCCAATCATCTGCAGCGACGTAGCCACGCCGGCGGCTCTGGTGCCTCCAATGCGCTGAACGAGTCCAGCTCCGCTCTGCTGGACTGCAACACATCCAAGCTCTGGGTCACACCCTGGGAACAGGGAGAGAAAATCTCGCGCGTCCTGCGTAAGGTGAGTTCAAAAAGGAGAAAATACAATTTATAAATAAAACAAAAGTCGAATAAACGAAAATATTCACTGCGAGCGCACAAAAATGTTGATGAAATAATTTACGAGCACCAGGCAAAAGTTGAAGAATTCTCTTCTCTTTTTTTTCTCTTCAGAGAAAACATTTTGATTGAAAATTAAGTTGTACCCTCGTCAGACTTAAAGATTCAAGTGAAATAGTTGCTCAACTCGCTGAAAGATTTTGTTTAAGAGTTTGCCTTATGAAATGCAAATTTGCCAAGAGAGTGTTATTATTTATGGTTAGAATTTAAGCGAAAATAACTAAGCTGTAGTTAGTTGAGGCAGTTTAAGGTAAGCAAATGTGCACAAATATTTGTTTAGATTTTTAAAATATTTTATCAAATAGCAATAACGATTCTATAGGTATTTTAGGCACTTTATTCAAGAGTTAAGCTTCGTAGATACTCTGTAAAGCAGTTTGAAAGAGTTGCAGTTGTATAAAATATTATTGGAACTTTTAAAAATATTTTAGACATTTTTTCAATGAATATAGATTGACAAATAAGCTCTCTAAGCCAAGAAAATATTTTAAAAATTTTATTTAGAATGGTTAAAATAATTTTAGAATATTATTCCATAAGTAACTTAAGGCATTAGCTGTTGGTTTATGATAGGAAGATTTTACTCGTCTATAATAGTAAGTCTTCTTTTGACTATCAGATACTTTCAAAAGTCTTGTTCAATTCATATTCATTTAATTTTATAATATTTCTTCTATATTATTAGTAATTCTAGAACAATTAACCTCAGGCTAATGACTAGCTGATACTCTCTAAAATGTATTTCACAAAAGTTGACTCGCTTTAAAAAGTCAACTAAACATTCGCTATTTGTATTGAAGTGAAAATCTTGGCATTTCCCTTTCGTCTGTTTGAGTTTTTGCCACTGCAATTCCCCGTTTCCCAGAGCTAATCTCATTGTTCGCACCCGTTGCCTTTGCAGGTGGAAATCGATGGATTAACGGGCGAGGTGCGCTTTGACGATGGTGGTCGGCGTGTCAACTACACGTTGCAGGTGGTTGAGATGTCCGTGAACAGCACCTTGCAACAGGTGGCCATGTGGCGTGATGACGCTGGCTTTCTGCCATTGTATGGACGTGGCAATGGCGGTGGTGGTGGTGGTGGTAGCTGGAGTGGCAGCCATGGGACAAATTCACGCTCAATGGCAGGCAGCAATGGGGATTATGCACGCAATCACACCTACATAGTGACCAGCGTGATGGAGGAGCCATATCTAATGCAGAAGAGCAGCTCGAGCCACGGCGAGCATCTGGTTGGCAATGAACGCTTTGAGGGATATTGCAAGGATCTCGCTGAGCTCTTGGCCAACAGGTTGGGCATTAAATGTGAGTAGTAACCGTAGTAGCAGTTGCAGCTTCTTTCATTCTGAGTGAATTGTTATCCCTTTGTCTCCCATTTCCTCTGTCTTTATTTTATGTGAATTTCTGGCTACAGTTGAGCTGCGCATCGTGCAGGATGGTAGCTATGGTGCTGAGAATCAGTTTGCTCCTGGCGGCTGGGACGGCATGGTGGGGGAGCTGGTGCGTAAGGTAAGAGATGACGGACACACACACTACTGTGTCGCACACCTGTCCTTAACGTTTGTTTGTTTACTTTTGCGTATGCGGCTTACACAGGAGGCAGACATTGCCATAGCACCCATGACAATTACGGCGGAACGAGAAAGGGTCATAGACTTCACCAAGCCCTTCATGTCGCTGGGCATCTCCATTATGATCAAAAAGCCAGTGAAGCAAACGCCAGGTGTCTTTAGTTTCCTCAATCCGCTTTCGCAGGAGATTTGGGTGAGTTTCTTTCCCTTTGAAATTACTTTGTTAATTGTGCGGAGTTTTCATCTCAATCTCTCCCTCTGCAGTTGAGTGTAATACTCAGTTACGTGGGAGTCAGCATTGTGCTCTACTTTGTCACACGTTTCCCGCCACACGAGTGGCGCATTGTGCGTCGTTCTGGGGCAGATGCCACGCAACAGCCACCGGGCATCATTGGTGGCGCCCAGGAGCCACATCAGCAGGAACAGCTGCAACAGCTCCCAGTGCCCGCCAATGACTTCAGTCTGCTCAACTCCTTCTGGTACTCATTGGCGGCGTTTATGCAACAGGGCTGCGAGCTCACACCACCGTCCATAGCCGGACGCATTGCAGCCGCCGTCTGGTGGTTCTTTACCATCATATTGATCTCATCCTACACAGCCAATTTGGCAGCATTCCTCACAGTGGAACGCATGGTGGCGCCCATCAAGTCTCCCGAGGATCTGGCCATGCAGACCGATGTGCAGTACGGCACGCTGTTGCATGGCTCCACCTGGGATTTCTTTCAGGTAAGTGGGCTAGCAATCAATCTGAACTGCGTGTAAAGTTCTACACTTCTCTCGCAGCGGTCGAAGATTGGTTTGCATAACAAGATGTGGGAGTACATGAACGCCAATCCACACCTGTCGGTGCACACCTACAAAGAGGGCATACGACGTGTTCGCACCTCAAAGGGCAAGTACGCGCTGCTCGTGGAATCACCCAAGAATGAATATGTTAACGCTCGAGCTCCGTGCGACACCATGAAGGTGGGACGCAACATAGACACCAAGGGTTTCGGTGTGGCCACACCCATTGGTTCGCCACTGCGGTAAGTTTTGAAGCACTTTGATCCATCATCGACTTTATGGCTGATGTTCTCCCTCTCCTCTTGCAGTCATCGCCTCAACCTGGCTGTGCTGTCACTCAAGGAGAATGGTGAACTGCTGAAGCTGCGCAACAAATGGTGGTTCGATAAAACCGAATGTAATCCCAACTTGGACAGCCAGGAGACGTCCACGCCCAACGAGCTGTCGCTCAGTAATGTGGCTGGCATTTATTACATACTCATTGGCGGGCTACTCCTGGCAGTGTTTGTGGCCATTTTGGAGTTTGTCTGCCGCAGCAAGAGCTCACAGTTGAAGGCACCGGCCAATGGCTCAGCTGGCGGCATGTTGGGCTCCTCTACATATCAGCGGGATTCGCTATCGGATGCCATCATGCAGTCCCAGGCCAAGCTGGCCATGCAGGCGGGCAGCGACTACGATGAGCGGCTAGTGGGTGTTGAGGTGGGTTGGAGATGTGACTACTATACATATATATCTTTTGTTGATTATAATAGGTACTACATAATGTAGCATATATAAATGCAGAGTCTACTTAATGACTATGAGGCATTTGGCTAAGATTGACTATAGGATTATTTTTATATACCTCTGATTGCTGCTTTATAATATAGCTTTGGTTGAAGTGCTTTAGACAGTTTAAAGATTGATTTATGTTCAGTATATTTATGACAAGTATGTATATAAATATATAATAGTAACATCAGGAATCTAGGCTTTTCAGCTCCTTTCACTTAGTCTATTTCCTTAGCTCTAACTTACTTCTAAATTTGATAAAAATCCAATTCAATATCATTTCGTATCTTCCACTTTCAGCTGGCCTCCAATGTGCGCTATCAGTACAGCATGTAAAGCGTATCAGCCAAGTTGAACTTGTACATAGTAGGAGGCATTCAACACTCGAACTAAACGAAGCTGGCAATCATAACTGGAGGCTGGGTGACAGATGGCAACTGACAACTGGCAACTGGCAGCTGGCACGTTCTAAAACTGTACAGTATAATTATTTGTATTTTTGATAAATGTATACAAAAGCGTGGTGTGGCGAGTGCATAATAAACTAGCTTGTAATTAGCGCTTAAGTGAAAATTATTCCAAATAATAAAGCATACATTTTAAGCGAACGAGTGCTGAACACAAGCGTATCATTTACATGTCGAGCTTTTTGGCTTTGGCTTTGGCCAATGCGGCGTATGAGTTATACAAACGGCGCACCTGTGCGTCAGTGTATCGCTGTGTGTGTGTGTGTAAGTATGTGTGTGTTGAGTAAGCCGCTTAGCTGACTTAAAGTTTTAACAAAGCACAGCTCTACGTCGACTGCACAACCTAAGCGGCTTTCAATGTAAACTTTGCGTTTAGCGCCACACGCTGCCTTCCGCTCTTTGCCACAAAGGGGGCAGAGGCAGGGCAGGGATGGGGGCGTGGCATGTGGCACGCTAGTCTCTAGCCCCTAAATTATGCATGCATGCCAAGTTAACACAAACACGTCAACAAAAGCCAACGCCAGCTTTTAGCAAAAGTTGTAAATGATTTTATTTCCTTTTTTGTTGCGAAGAAGATATTTTTCCACGCTTTTTGTGTGCCTGGTTTCAATTAGTAATTGAGCCAAATTAATACAAATAACAGCAAGTAATGACTAGCAAAATGTGCTCTCGATAATTGTTATCGTGTGTGTAAATGTATTAAATGTTTGCGGTTGGTTCTATTTAATTAGATATTGGCCATCAATTCAATTGCAATTTGAATTGCATTTTACACTAATACCTTGCAATTATTTCGCAGCTGCCTTCCATTTAAACAAATTTGTGGCAAATCAGCTTTTTAAGAATTAGCCAGATTTAATTTTTGGAAATTTTCAATACCTCCCCTCGACCACGACTTATTTTCATTACGCTTTGTTTGCTTTTATAGTCGCGTCGCTATTTTTTTTGTTATATATTTTGCATTTAACTGCAAAATGTCTGCGGGCTGATTTAATTAAATGGCTGTTTGATTTAAAATTTCCAGAGATTATTTCGCAGACTAATTGGTTCGGCATGTTTACAAAATATTAGCTAAATAAAGAGCTGATAAATTGTGGGCAATTAATTGGTTTAATACCCGACTCACGGCCAGACAAACAAAGCATAAAAATGTATAATTTATTTATTGTTGACAATAAATAAAAATAATTAAAATACTTAAAAAAGTCATATAGTATATATATAGTATATAATTTCAGCCACAGGCTAAAGCAATTAAAGGTTGTTAATTGCAAAAACGATATAGAGAGTTTGTAATATATTTTTTTGAACTCAAACTCAATTACACTTTAATTTTGTTTGAGCTATGATTAAATGGGAATTTAATTAAAGGAATAAATATACTTATTACAGTTTAATTTATATATTTAAATTCTCTTTTCTACATTAAATTTATATCTACTGAAATTTGTAAGCATTTGCTCTAAAACTTTCAAGTTTTAATCGTTTCCAGTTTGCAGTTACTTATGCTAAGAGGTCAGTGCTTAAACCTTTACCGATTTGCACGAATCCATTGAAAGCCCAATAGCCCGGCTTGAATTGAGAGGACAAAAACGTTTCCAACTACTTTCTGGCCCGCATAAGTAGTAAAACACTGACAAAAAGTTGGCTGATGGCAGTACATACATACGTTCGTTCGGTTCGGGTCGTTTCACAATACTTAATACTTATACATCACGCTCTGGCACTTTGTAACCCTAGACAAACTCGAAAAGTTTCACCTTTAACCCTTAACAAGCGGCAACCTCAGCTTACGAGTCTCAATTTTTGGACTAAGCAGAAGGGAAAAAAAGGGGAAAAAAACTATGCAGCAGCTTTGGCTTTACTTTAAGTAACTCGCAAGGCGCTTTGCATAAATTTTTATAGTATACTCCTCGTATTCCTTTTGTTGAAGGAACAGCAAAGTTCGACAGAGTCACGCGCTGCTTTAGATTTGGATTGTAGGCAAGGCAGGGCAAGGCAGTATATATGGGATATATGGGGGTAAGCCGAAGCAGTTGCTCCAGGCAACAACGTTTTGCTGCAAGCCGTGTTGATTTGCTGAAAAGCCGCAGGATTTGTGGGACTCTGACTTTTTAGCTGGGACGCATTTAATGCTTAAAAATCGATTTTTCAATAAATTGCGAAGCGAAACAGCAGCAGCAGCAGCAGCAAAAGTTCAAAGCCGTCGTTGCCCACGACAACTCCCACTGTTTTAAGTAAACTGCCAAAAATACAATGCAAAAAAAGGAATACCAAAAAAAAGAGAGAAACTTTTGCCGTAAATTTTCATATTTATTTATTTTGTCAATCCTCATGCTTTGCATTTTGCGTAATATGGCGTATGTGGTTGAAACTTTCACAGGACAGAGGGGCTGTGGGCGGGGGAGGGGGAGGGAG
The DNA here is from genome assembly GCA_035045005.1 of Liodrosophila aerea. NCBI lineage: Eukaryota > Metazoa > Arthropoda > Insecta > Diptera > Drosophilidae > Liodrosophila > Liodrosophila aerea. Next base: position 858,996 of record JAWNNL010000805.1, on the reverse strand, counting down.
TGTGCCGGGAGCGCGTTCATAGAGCATGAGGAATGCGTTTGAGAAATGAATGTGTGTGTCGCAGATCTCAGTCGTGCGATATGTGCATAGATATAGCTTCATATGCCATGTCCGTGTGTGTATGTGTGGCATGTATATTCCATGTAGTATATATGGCATGCTTTGTTGCCAGAGATAAGCGTGTCTGCCTGGTAATGGCCAAAAATCACAGCGGATTTTCATTTTTTTCTAGCTCCTCTTTTTTTGTATAACTGTATAACTGTGTGTGCAAAATGACACACAGATCAAGTGGCACTGCGGGGGGGGCCATTGCCAGGGTTGCCACGCATTTGCAATAAAAAATATGATGTTACCCATATGCATGCTCAACAGTCTAACAATTTCCACAGTTTCAGTTTCGGTTGGGTTTGGGCATAACCAACCGCACGAAAACTCATAATATTTGCAAATGACGAACGTGAAAGTTTTTGATAAGTTTCTCGCCTTTGGCTTGGTGTCAGTGTGGGTGTGTGTGTGTGGGTGTGTGTTAGCATAGTACAGTTATCATATATGAAAAATAACAAAACTATAATTTCATTATAGAAATAAGCGCTCGAAATTTATGAGCTAGCTTAGCTTTCAAATGCTGAACAGGTACACAAAAGTCATACATACGTAAAGAGGGGGCGAAACTATTCAAAGAGATTTATGCGTAATGCCTGGGTTTGTCTTCTAAAACTATGCGCTCGTCCGAACAATGTTGCCTCCCACTGTAGTACTATAAATATTTTTTAATTGTTGTTTTTTTATGCGCACACTGTTTATGTGTGTGTAATGAAATATGACAAACATGCAACTAAAAGCAATTAAGCATCGGATTTCTGCTGGGGAATTCTCCAGGCTCATGGGGCGTATGCGCAATAATTGTTTTCGATGGCCTTTCTTTTCACAAAAATTTAATACATATATACACTATTTTTTCTGCATTATTATTATAATTAATTTCTATTGATTATTACAGGTGAACTCCATTAATTAGTTCTATGATTTTGACAGTTTCAATTAGTTTTCGACTTGTCACTTTGTCATATTAATTAAACGATGGCAACTCGAAATAAAAAAGAATATAAAATGAAAGGCAAACTGGGCCATGTGTATTTGAGATCATGGCGGGTTTTCTCCTCATCTTTCTGTGTGTCTGTGTTGCTTTTAATACTTACATATTTGCCAATTGCAACCACATAAATGTAATCCACAGTCAGCCAAGCCGAACCCGTAACCCAAGCCCGAAACATAGCTCGATGCTGTTGCCAAATCCGCCCACTGTAACCGCAAACATTTGCCAACATGTAGGCAGCACTTTGAAGAGCCATTTTTAATACTTTTTGGGGCGAGCTGCCACACCCCCAGCACAAGCTCTACCCCCTGCCCCCAGCTCGCCCTCTGCGTTACTTGAAAATGAAATTCATGCATCGTTGCATACAATTCGCCATAAATGTTACTGGAAGTTTGGTAACAACTGCCATTACCTGGCTTATACGTATCTATACACACATATATCTTTTCCTTCATAAATTACAAACAGAGAAACCAAGTACGTTTGCTTGCTCGTTTTTTTTCCTTGTGGTTTTGTGACCTAAAAGCTATTGGCAATCAAAGTATACAATATATGGATGATATATGTCACGGCTGCTATTCAAATTTATGTAACTTATATATGAGGTGAAAAGCAGAGAACTAATAGGAAACATAACTGTGTGCCATGCCTTTAAATAACAATAAATGTAAATTATAAAAATACCCCAAACTCCCCCAGGCATGTCAATAGTGAGTGCTGGGAAGTTGGAAGTTTTTACTTGAATTTTCTGCAATTTTCAGCAATGAATTCATGATTTTTCACATAGTCAAATTTGCACAATGTAAAATTTGTTGCTTGTCTTGTCTCTGGTGTCATTGTGTTTTATTACAAACAATATTTTGGCAATTTCTTTATACGTTTTTATCAAGCCAATAAATTACAGACGAGCCATGTGTAATCTTTGGGCTTTTGCATACATAAGCGGCTTTCAGTTCCCCTCAGCTGACCCAGTTGCAATTCCTCAACAACAATATCAACTATATATATGGTATACTATAATATTTCTGCAGCAATGTCAACAAATCAAAAACAAACCGAAAGCTCAACTCGACTCAAAGTCAAACTCAGACTCAGCCCTGGGGCAATGCAGTAGTATTTGGAGTTGATTGCCAAGAAAACAGCATTGAGCTGAATGCCAATTGAATTTTCACTCATAAAATGCCACAAAAATTGTATGACTGGTGAGTGGGGAGAGGGGAAGGGTTGCTAAATAGCAAATTAAATGTAAACAACTAATGTTTCATTAGCAGCATAAAATGTGTGTTTAATTATTACGAGCCACAACGAACGAGAGTCGCTCTTTAGGGGTCGTGTTTAATGTTTTCTACCCGTAAACTTACCTAAATAAAAAGTTTAGTTTTCAACCAAGCACACTCGCATACTCGCACACACTCGCACACACAACCACACACGCAATTAACTTTTACTATGTGTGCAGTTTTCTATGGTCAACTTTTGTTGTGCATTTCGACTCAACTTTTCCGTAAATAAAATGGGCAAAAACATGAAGACAGAGTCGGAGTCAGAGTCAGAGGCAGGGACACTGACACATAGTTGCACTCGAAATTAAATACTCTAATAAACTTTTTTTCACACACAAACTTGCTGTCGATTATTTACGGTACAAATTATGCATAATTTTGCAAATATATTAAAATTGTTGTGCGAATTGTTGACGCTGCTCATGTGGAAGAACTTTAAGTCGAGTTGAGCTGGCTTTGGCTGACTGTTAGCTATGCTTTTAAATAAAAAGTGTGTGTTTATAGTAAGCCCAATTAATCCGTATTAAATATAGTATTTAACTGCATTTAATTGTTGAATTAATTTAGATTTTATTGTGATTTTTCAGACTACCACAGTTTGCTTTAAAAAGTCTTCTAAACTTGTTCAACCTTATCTATCTTTGGCTGACTTTAAGCTATACTTTTGAATAAAATATATTTATTTATGGCAAGTCTAATTATACTTCACTACTATATTCTACATTTAATACTGATATAATTTAAGTTTTTCCTCTCCTTTTTTAGCCTAATTCATAAGCCTTTAAAGTTGCATCTAAACTTACGCTTTTACTGACTGAGAGCTTCACTTCAAACTATACTTTTGAATAACAAATGCTTATTTATAGCAGGTCTAATTATGCTTCATGTAACATTATATTATTCCGCATTTAATATTAGTACACTTTGCGATTTTCATCTCATTTTACAGCCTCTCACTTGTCTCACTTGGCTTTGAGCTAAGTGCTATCTAAACTTTCAGCGCCCTCTCAACCTTATGCAATATGTAGCATACCCTGGCTGAGTGTATAAGAAGCGGAAATAAGTGCAGTAAAGTAAAATACTTTTACATATTTTTAACTATTTTCAGAGAGATGCCATGCCCCTCAGCCCTCAGCCCCTTTAGCTGGTTCGGTCTATTGAGTGAGAACTTTATCTGCGCAAATGTGCAACGCTTTGTTTGCCAGCTAACCACATTGAAAAGTAGCTGCTAATGGTGAATGCGAATTGAAATTGGTATTTGGGTGTGGGTAAGGCGGGTGTTAAGGGTTACAGCTGGAACAGGCAGCTGTAGGGGAGGGGGTGCTACGGATAGCACAACGCCCAAGTTGTAGTAAACTTTGTAAATTGCCAAAGGCAACTTTTACAAAATAAGCCGTATTATGCAGCTGACCAGCAAGTGCGAGGGGGTGGTTAAAGGGGTGAGGGAGGGGCACACTAGTAACTGAAAATAAAATAAAATTAGTTGCCAGTAGTTTCAATCTGACATATGAGTCAGCCTGTCGGAAGGGATTTGCAGCGGCAGATTCAATTTGCAAACCGAAGCAAAGGCAGAGCATATAAATATAATATGTGTAAAAGGTTAGAAGTTTAATTTGGAAAATATATTACAAAATTACAAGCATTTAAGTAAATTGAATGTATGCGAGGAGAGACAAAGCTGCAATGAAATTTATAGGAATTTAAATCAGAAGAATATGAATAAATATTGACTTAATTTGTATATCAATTCCAAATTATTTAAATAGTTTTATTAATAATTTTTTAAGTAATTTTCGAAGATTTAATTAAGCCCTAGACAATGTAGTTTCAATAGAATTATATGCATATTTATACGTAATTTAAGTTGATAAACTAAAGTGATTGTAAATGTGAAACAATAATAAATTTATGCAAGAAAAAGGATTAACTTTATACAATTTTTGCAGATTTAATTGAGGCCAAGACAATTTATTTTTAATAGAATTATTCAAGGCAAAGACAAAAGCTGAAATTGCATTAAAAATGTTTGACTAATTGAATGATTGATAGGCAGAGCTGCAGTGACAAACTTTCGCTATGCTAAATGAAAGTCACAATTGCAATGCCAGCTATTACTTTTATGCAAGAACTATGCATTGTCAGTGGGAGAGTGCAAGTGCGAGCGTTTAAATGCGTTTTATGTGCAACGTTTTTAATATGAATGACTCCATAAATATGCATGAAGTTTTAACACTATGCAGAAACAGCTGCAGCACACACACACCGCACCGCACCGCACTGCACCGCACTCATTCTGAGTCCTTTTTGGCCCCGTCCTTGGGCGTGCTAAACGAGAAATGCCCTTTTAAATAAGCGAAACCGAAACACAGCCAGAAATGAAACCAATTCGTGAAAAACTGCACAAACTGAGCCCGAGCTGCCCAACTGCAATTCCAATGGCCATTTCTGGCAATATTTATGCGTGCTGTCTGTGTGTGTGTGTGCCCATTTCATTACAACATTGTTCATACGCCGCGTTGCACATAATTGAAATGGCAAACAGTGAAACGCAACGATTTTAACCAAATATTCAGACTTTAGCGACGAGAGCGAAAAGGGCCCGAAGAGCTGAAATTCTGTTGTTGTTGTTGTTGTTGTTGTTGTTTGTGCTTTTGTTTTGTTGACGACAACGAAACCAATTGAATTTTCATAAAATGCAACAGCCAACAAGAGGGTTTCAACAATATAAACAACAACAAGAGCAATAACAAAACAAAGCTTTGCATTTAAACAAAACGCTGCAATATGAAACAAATTAAAAGGCAGCGAAGGGCATAGGGGGAAGGAGGAGTGTTGTTGCTGCTGCTGGTGTAGGCAAAGATTTAACGCCAGCACAAAAGATTTGCACATGGCAAACAATTCTCTTTATGCCCCCAATTCCATGTGGCCATCATCAGCATCAGCATCAGCATCGCCATGCAAAGCACATCAGCTGCCGACTCTGCTTTGTTATTACAACACGAATGTACTTACGGAGAGATCGGGAGCTTTGCAAGCACATGAAAGCTGTAAGCGCATTAAGTGACTGCAATTCAAGTCCACACTTTGTTCTCAATGCTATAAACTTGATAACTTGAGCAGGCTTAAGGCAGGGTGAAAAATCTCAGCAGTTTATTGTCAATGTTGAAGCTTTAAGCTCTCAGCTGTTGTGGCTTACAAATTTGTAGAGCTTTCAATGTACGAGAGCAACAATTTGAACTGCAGAAAGCTCACTGCTAGCAGCAATACTTAACTTTTAGTAAGCTTTAAGTATTTCTGAGTCTTGAAGCTCAACTGCTTAGAGTAAGACTTATCAATAGTAGACTTATGGCTCTGACTAACTTATTGTACTCAAGTTGAATTCAAAGTTATATAATTTATATTTTAACGGCTGTAATAGATATGCAAGTTCTCAGCAACTTCAGCTCTCTTCAACACTTTAAACACTTTTTAATAATACCTGCCACAATGCTTATGCCGAGTCGCCCATCCACAATTTATTTATTGCAGTTATTTTTCTTATCTGGCGCCAGTTATTGGCAGAGCATTTACTTAGTGAAGAGGCACTGAAGCTGCTGCTGCTGCTGCTGTTGCATAAAGGCTGCATTCAGCATTCGTAGTTATCCCCAGCGTCGTTTTTAAATAATTGCGCATACGCCGCGTTGGCTTTTGTATGCCGCTGCGCCTCAATGCATTTCAGTGCAAGTTTCATTGCAGCAATTTTACATTGAAATTATGCAAAGGCGACGACGGCCCAAAACCGAAACCAGCATAATAAAAGGAAGAAGAACGCAAGAGTGTGAGAAAAGTATGAGAAAGTAGTAGAAGCAGCAGCAGCAGAGTAATAGCTCCCCCGCTGAATGTCTTATGCCGTTCTCTTTCTTCTTTTTTTGCGCTTTGTGTTGCGCAAACAGACAAAACCTCAATAAAAATGTTGCTACAATATTTGCAGTTGAAGAAAATCTTTCGCTTGTGTATGTGCGAGTCTATATGTGAATATATAGAGTACTATATATATATACTTATTCATGCAGTTGGTCGCTCGCCTTTACTTGCTGCTTGTGATTGTATCTCTGGCGAGCTTTATGCGAATTTTTTGTGCATTTCGCCAGAGTACGTGTGTCTATATGTATGTGTGTATTCGTTTCTCTGCTTTGTTCATTCGGTGCTGGCAGCCAAAAACCTGAGCCATCGTTTTCACATTAACAGCCAAAGCGAAACGTATGCACTTGCCAAGACAACTCGATTCAGCTGGCTGTCCTTGTGCCCGGCTGAGCTGCGAAATTTCCCAGCAGGCAAATATATTTTTCAATAGCGTCACAGGCGACGTGATTAATGCAAATAAAATAAAATAAAATGCCACACCATGTGCCCGGCGATTGCCAGTTGCCAGTTGCCAGTTGCGTCCTGGACTTTTGCATCTCTCTGGCAGCTGCATAAATTTCCAACTGCACACACAAAATGTTACACTTGAGACGAGGTCATGGGCCAATGAGGCAATGGGGCGTATGCGTGATAATGCAAAAAAAGAGCTGAAGAAGCGGAGAACACGCCGTTTACTATTAAAAACGCCTCACGTAGCTCATAAAGTTAATCAGAAGTGCAAGTTGCTTACACTCTATATACTCTGTGTATATCCTTGACTTTTATCCTGCTTGATTTGCTGCCTTTACGTCCTCTTCTTTTTTTTTGCCTTGATTTTTGTGCTTTGCTTGCATAGTTAGCTTTTGCTGTGGGCAACCGCAGCTACAAAAGCGCCACGCCCACATTGCGCTCATATTTGCGGTTAAGTTGAACGTGGTCGGGTTCAACGATACGTCCTAACTGACTGACTCCTTGGTCTCCGCCTCCACCTCCACCTCCGCCTCCAACTACCAACTACGTCTGCTGCCTGCGTCTCTGGATGCGTGGAGCAAATCTATGCGCGGCATGCACAAATTTATCAGTGGCATGTTCTATGCAACCTTCACCCAAATGCCAACGATGCTCCTGCTCCTGCTGCTGCTGCTGCGGCCAATATGCTGGCCAGCATGATGGCCAGGATGTGAACGTGGTTACCCTTACATAGCTCTGTCTGTCTGCGTGTGTGTGTGTGTGTGTGTTGGCGTATTCGCTTTTTGATGTTTTGGGTTTTGGTGCTAGAAAAAAATGCTTTGCCCAGCAGCAGCCGCAGCCAGCAAAAAACTATTGGAAATTTTCCTTTTTTTCATAGAATGTTTTTTTCTTTAAACTATGCTTCGGCATGCCAGGCATGCAAAGCGTCAGTGGAGGGACGGGAAAGTAGCGGAAAGTTCGTATATTGGGGGCAGCTGCTGCTGCTACTGCTGGTTTTTAGGGGTCGCATTGATTGGTAGCGTGAAATTGAAATATTGAGCGAAAATTTGTGGCAGTTGCAGCAAAAGGCAGCACTGCCAACGTCAAAGGCCTAACGCAAAAATAAAAAGTAAAAATAGAAGCATATTGTAAGCCCAACATACATTTTGCGCCAAAGCTAATTAACTGTTTAAAGGCCAAAAATGTTGACCTAATTGGATTTTGTAGCAAAGTGTAGCTGCGCTACAAACTGCTGAAAGCAAACACAGATAGTTCGTGTAGTTAAATGTGCTCTAACTTTGTTTAGTTAAAGGTGAACTAGAGTGGAAAGTATAGGTTGAAATATCTGGTATGAAACAAGAGAAGAAACTTGGAAGTTGGCTTTAACTTACTGCATAATTTGGCCAAGTGAAGAAGTGAATCATTCGTATACACTTTTTGATTGAAATCAGTAGTGAGAGCCATTAGAGTCAACTGCAGCTCTGGCGTAGTTCTCACAGCGAGCACACAAACACACAGAGCGTCTGATCGCTAACGTTCTTTCCGCTTGGGATTTACTTTGTATAAAGTTAACTCTTTGGATTGCTTTTTAGTATTTCAGATCTGTAAATTTTGCCAATATTATCCAAAATTATAAAGCTTTTTGACTCTCTGCTCAACGCCTTAAGTTTGTCTGCTTTTCATTGACTTTTGATGAGAATTTATGCTCCAACTATTGCTTCCATGACCGATCTATATATATACATTTATTTGAGTCTAGTACGTACTCTGTTCAAATTCAGTAGAGACAGCAGTCTGTGTTTGTTTCTTCCACTTTTTGGCCTTGTTTCGAGCAGCAGTGTGCTTGATTTAATACCCATTTGGGTCATTTTCAAACGATTTTTTCACTTTGAGAGTGAGTGTGTGTGTGTTGCAGAAGCAAATAGACCACAATCCCTACTTGATATAAGTATAAGCTGCATTATTTTCATTTAAGAGTCTTCAGCAGTGTGCTACTTGCCACTCCCCTCCCCCTCCCACTCGCTGTGCCACAAAGTTGCAATCCCCCAAGAAGTTGCCGAAAACAATTGACACTTGCGAACAATCTGCAGCAGCATCAACATTACCAAAGTCATTGCCATTCTTATAAGCAAACCTAGTAATGCCCCCTCTCCTCTCTGGAGGCCCACTCTCTACTCTCCACTCACAGCATTGTCGCTGTCATCGTCTGCATTTTGCGCTGTCTCTGAGCAAACAGTTGAGCAAAAACTGAGCAGCAAGCAAACAGCAAGAGAAAAAAAATTGAAAAAATTGTAGAAAAATTGTAAGAGCAGAAAAACAAAGCAGAAAAGCGTAAGAAAAAAAAATTGCACTCGAAATCTGCGGAAAAGTCGTGATTGCAGCCAAAACGCTTAGCAAGAAGACAAAGAGCAAACTAAAAATAAACGCAGCAGCAGTAGAGAGTGGAAGAGCGAGCACGAAATCAAATACCAACAAGAAAAAATGGAAGAGGATGGAAGCGCATAGCAAAATAAAGTAAAATGACAAAGCAAAGAATAATACACGCACGCTCAAGCTCTTATCAGACCCCCACACTGATCCCCCCTTCGGCTCCAGCACCTTCTTTTTTTCCCTTGCTTAAAAGTAAAGTCAAAAGTTGACAGAGCCGATGAGTTGGTAAGGATACGGGTTGGCTATATCCTGCCATAGGCTGCACAAATAATAGTGTCACAGAGCAGCATGTGTGTGTGTGTGTGTGTGTGAGAGTGTGTGTGAGCAGAGTCATGCAACGGATCAGTGGCTGCATGACACAAGCTTTACTTAGCTCTGCCAGCTTAGACTTACACTGGGAGAAAAAGGCAATAAAAACTAGAATTTCTTCTACTATTTTTTATGAATAATTTAAGATGGTTTTGCTTGAGGATTCTTGAATTTAGAATGTAAAAAACTAACTGAATTCTCTTTTCATATTTAGGAAATTTAAATTGAGTTGAGTTAGAACAAAGTTTACTTGTGTTTAGTAAGAATTTCTCTATTTGTGCTCTAAGTGTAGCCTGCTACTCCACCTCCTCGACCTACTCCTCCACCTCCCCCTCCACCTGCCTGCCTCCTTTAGTAGATTTGCCATTCAATTCGCGCGTTGAAGGTCTGCTGGGTCGCTGCTTTTGTATATATTTATTGTGTAAATTACAAGAGAACCAAAGAGAGTTGGAGAGGGGGAGTGAGGGGGTATAGAGAGACATCTACAGAGCGCAGCATAGCGAACAAATAACTGTAATGGCTTTGTTTTGGTCATGGCTCAGGTGCCACGAAGGACAGCGTTGACATTGTTATAGCTAAGGCCTGACTGCCTGCCTGGACAATGACTAGTACTCTCTCCTCCCACGCTGCGTATAAAAACAAAAAGCAGTTAGATAAAAAAATCTTTATAATAGCGTAAGCGACAACATTACAAAAAGAACAGAAAAAACGGCGTCAAGGCTGCGTGTGACAACAACAAATAGCAGCAGCAATAGCAGCAGCAGCAGCATACAACAAAACATTTGGCATGCGGCTGGCCTTAAGCATAGCTCGATGCTCGACTTCTGGACTCTAGCGGGGTGTTGCGGGGCATGTGGCCATATCCTTGCCCAGATCACACAGTGCGGTCGCCAAGGCGCATCATAAAAATGTTAATGAAGTTGACAGGCAACGAGCCAAGACCCACAATAAGCACAGAAGAATACCCACACACACACACACACACACACACACACCACCACAAAAGGAAAGCCAATAGAAAGAAATATTTGCTGAAAATAAAATAAAAATTAAGTGTGACCTAGAAAACGGCACAAACATTTGTAAATTTGTCATCGCGCATGCCAAACAAAAAAATGTGAACAACGGAAAAAAAAGTAAATTGAGAAATGTGCAAAAAATATAATAAAATTCCCACTGTCATTTTTTGTTATAGTACAACTTGTCGCATTTGCTTGCTGAAAGGCCTGGCTTTAGATGCCCTAGAAGTGCGGCTGTCAAGTGAGCGATTGCCATAGGGCAGACTGTACAATAATCCAGAGATACCTATAGATACAGTTGTTTATAAGTTTCCCCATTCATGCTGAGAATTAGTCTTCTTGTGATAGCGAGGTAACTATTTACGCTCTAGACTCCACTGTAGATTCCATTGTAGACTCTACTGAAAAATCCACTATAGATTCCACTGTAGACTCTACTGTAGACACCACTGTAGACTTCACTGTAGACTCCACTGTAGACTCTGGTTTAGACTCCACTGTAAGTTTTACTATAGGCTCGACTGTAGACTCCACTGTAGACTCCAATGTAGACACCACTATAGACTACAATGCAGACTCTCTTGTGAACTCTACTTTAGACTCTTCTGTAGGTTTTACTATAGGCTGTACTGTAGAATCCTGTATAGATTCCACTTTATTGTAGACTCCACTGTAAACTCTTGTGTAGACTCCTCTGTAGACTCTAGTGAATACATGTATTCCATATCCGAAAGATATCCGAAAAGTCCTATCTAGTTTGGTAACCATTTGGTAGTTAGTTTGGTAACCAGTTACTCGTTAACTCAACTGATTCTTTATTCCAATTTACTTACTATAGCAATAAGTATAATCAGTTTAGCCGAAAACTACTTTAATACGTAGTCAGTTTATTTTTTCCTACTTCAAAAAAACCCTGCCTCGTCTTACAGAGTATTTGGCTAGTCGTATATGGCCGCAGTATTACACTTTTATTTATTTTTTGGTCCGCTGCCATTTCGTTTACGGTTTTAAAGTTATGCATTTAAAATTTGGTGCTTTTGACCATTGTTTTCATTAGCTAATGTGTTTCAGTTAACTAACATACACATGGCTGGCTTACTCACTCCCCCTCTCTCCCTCCCCTCACTGCCCTTTTTACTATCTCTTTCGTTTGGCTTAAAAGGTAAAGGGAGTAATACAATTGTTGTAATTGCTTAGAATTGGATTTTTAGGTTGCAGTTTTTTTCCGTTTTGGCAATAGACGAAAATGCAGCGGTAAACTGCGGGTTAGCTATGCTGTATACAGTGTGTGTATGTGTGTGTGTGTGCCATGAGTGTATGTGTATGCGTGTGTATCTGCTGTGATTGCTGCTGCTGTCGCTTTGTTGCTTTGTACCGAAAAATATGATAAATGACATTTTGCACTTGTTTTCCATGATGATAATTTATACTCGGTTCGCAACGCATGCACGAATTAGAGTCCTCTCCGTCCCTCCGCCCCCTCCACGCCCCTGTCAGCCACTCGAGAATTTTTTGGCCAAAAAGGCTGTAAAATTGCCAACGGCAACCATTTTCATTTTCATTTATTTTTATTTCTTTTCACTTGCACATTTGCGTGCCAAAAAACGAAAAAAGAAGCGAAAGAAAATGAAAATAAGAGAAGGAAAATTTTTGCAACGTTGATGGATGATGAGTAATGATTGAAGCCATGCTGCCCGCCCCCTAGCCCACTGGCCCACTGGCCACGCCCACTTGCCACACTCAGCGTGATCATCCATCCATCCCTCTGTCCCGCCAGTTGATTGTCATTTATGTCTGTTGGCGGTTTTTACGTTTGCTTATGTCAATTTGGCTCCAGGGAAATTACATACATTTCAGTTTGTATCAGAAAATTAGTAGGTAGCTCCAGCGTCAAGCATAAAAAGTGGAAAATTCTCTTTGCTGCTGCTGCTGCTTTTCGTTTTCTTTTAAAACAACAACAAGCATATAATTTGGTTTTAGCTGCAAAATGACCCGCAGGCTGAGTGAAGCGAATTTTCCTCTGCTCTGCTCCTTCTGCCAATCTTCGACACGTGAAAATTTCGGCATTGTTTTCCCAAGATATTGTTACATACACATAGTGTATATAGGTGAGTGTATCTGCCGTTGTTATCTGTGGAGTTTTGTCAGCTGTTGATGCTCTCATATTTGTTTATCAGTTTTCTGGGAAAACTCGCTTCATTAAGGCAAAATAAATACCGACAAACGGTGGGCCAATGGGCCACTGGGCCAGGCCAAGTGGTTTCTGTGTCCCCAGATGAAAGCACACACAAAGCGATTGAGAGCGAGCGGCAGCCAATTAAATATTGTTTATTATGCTGGCAAATATTTAATTCACATTTATTTCTTCAACCGAGGCTATAAATAATCACTGCTTTCATTGAATTTGACAGTTGCAATTGCAGCTCGGTTTCCATGCCAATGAATAGCCAAAAGTACAGTAAATAAAAGACTTAAGGGAGTGGAGAGAATGGAGTTAAATACTCGACACATTTTGCTTAATTAGTAAATTAAATAAATACAGAAAAGCCATATAATATGCAGAAAATAACAGTATGTATATAAAATATGTAAATGATAGGCATTAATTTATTAAAGATACTTTTGTATCTCATAGTTACTTTTGCTACTTTTGTAGCTTATAGATACTCTCGTGTCTTATAGATACTTGTATCTCACAGATTTGTGCTTTTCTATCTAATAGATACTTTTGTATCTTATAGATACTTTTGCATCTTATAGATACTTTTGTATCTCATAGATACTTTTGCTACTTTTGTAGCTTATAGATACTTTTGTGTCGTATAAATACTTTTGTATCTCACATATATGTGCTTTTCTATCTAATAGACACTTTTGGGGCTTAAAGATACTTTTGTAGCTTATAGATACTTTTGTATCTCATATAAACTTTTGTATCTTACATATACTTTTATAAAATAAACATAAATTATAAAGCTATTCTCTTAAATTATTTAATTATGGTTGAGTCACTGCAGTTGCAGCTGTCGACGTGACTTACTTCTTTGTAAAAGAAAAATGGTTAAAAAATTGCGAATTGTATAGTGGGAAAAACCAATGAGCATTGAGTAAACATAAATCGAAACTGTTTGCGCTGCTGGGCGGCTTTTCCACATTGCCACCTTGTTTGAAAGTTTAAAAGCTGCCCTTTCGAGCAGCTTAAGGTGTGTCTGAGTGGGTGTTTGTGAGTGTGTGTGTGTCTGTATGTGTGTGTGTAAAGTATGTGTGTGTGCATGTGCATTTCCGGTATTACGCTCGTCGCTGCCATCAAGCGGGGCATTCCACTGGCAAGCTTAAAATGCAAAAATAAATGCCACGCACGAACCGAACACAAACACAGGCATGCACTGCAAGAAAACTTGTGTAAGAACTCTTAATATTAATGTAATAAAATAAATATATTGACTAAAAACCACTGTAACTATTGGCAAAAGTGAATAATGGCATATTTCTATCTAAGTACTGCCTTTTTTTAACAGTGTAGATACACACACACACTCACACTGACATCGCGCATACTTTTCGTCTTTCCATCAGCACCTTTCACTCTTCCTCTCCCTACCTGCCACTCTGCCACTCGCTCTGCTCCTGTTGCACATGGCTCGCTTTTGAGCTCTCAAGTTTATATTACGCTTCGCCTGTTAACCGCAAACTGCAGTGGTGTGTGTGTGTGTGTGAGTGTGTATGCCAGGCTACCAGCTAAGCACTGCTGATTGAATTCTTTTGTGTTGTGATTTTGCAGCACTTTAGCGTTGCCCTAACGTCCCTCCCTGCCTCTCCCCTCTCCTTCAGCAGAGTTTTGGCCAACATTTAAAGTAGCAAATTTTTACACGCTATACTCCATATGCTAGCGTGTGTGTGTGTGTGTGTGTGCGGCACTGCAGGTGTGAAATGTGCACATAAAATTTGCACCTGTGTGAGTGTTGCTGTTGTTACTGTTGCCCGGGTCGTTATTCTTGTTGCCTCTTTTTTAGCTCAGCTGCTTTTCACTTGGCTCGTTTTTTAGCTGCTCTGCTGGCGCTTTCACTTTCGCCAAAGTTGACAATAACAACAACAGCAACAGCAAAATGCAAAACGCCAGCTGCAAAAATGTCGTGCAGCGCATAAAATTCAGCTGAGCGAGAGACAGCAGTGAGGGGAGGCGAGTAGGGACACAAACGAGCGATTTCAGTAAGAGGAGCAAAAGTGTTTGCCCAAGACATAAAACATTTTTGCCGTGAGTGAAATTAAATGCCAGCATGACACTGAAATGCAGCCACGCCTACTTTATGCATACACACCTGGCCCAGGTAGGCCGTCGGGTAGGCAGGCAGGCCATCAGGCAGGCAGCTGGGCTGACAGCCAAAAAGACAATGCCATTAAAATGCGCTAACGTCGCGTTCTGCCCAAACGCAACGGAAGTCTGCCCCACATACCACAGAAGGGAAAAAAGGAAGCATGCGCCCAAAAACTTGCCACATGGCATTTTGTGTTCTAAAATATGATTTTGACCCAAAAATCGTGAGAGTATGAAATTTTTGAAAAATATTTTTGGCATTTCACTCGACCCTTGCTTAATGACACGATAAAAGGATGGCACATTTTTTTGGCTTGCCTCAAATATGGATGATTTTAATACCTTTTTTGATAATATTATATTAATATTAATTTCCTGTAAATGAGACTTTTTTAACACTTTAGATGGGTAATTAACTTATTTTATTATTTATTTATTATTTGATAATTTTATTATATTACTAAGGCATACAATTATCACAAGAATTTCATATATTTGAGGCATATTCAATTTCATATATACATCGAGTCATATTTTATTTCAAATAAAAGTTTGCATATTATTCGTAGCATAATTCCATCTTAATTCTATTTAAACTTTACATTAATTTTTATTTATTTATTATCAACAAAAAGCAGATAATCGAAGCTATTGGAATCATAGTAAAATATGGCTTAAAATAATAAAATAAATTTATTTTAGAGTGGAGATATTGAACATTTAAATTTACATTTAAATCAAGTTTTAAATGTAAAAATATTCCCTGAAATTTAGCTGAATAAATAGCTAAAAAACTTCACTAAAATTCTATATTTTTATGTATTATTATTACCAAATTTAATTGCCAAGCCAGATCAGCCAGATCTTTATAACAGAAGCAATCAAAATGCAAATGCTCATCAATTATCTTCACTGCAAGTCTTCACTTCCCTCAAGAGTTTTTTTTTTAACGGCTCATAAAATGGAAAGTGTTTGAAAATATACAGTGAATTGGTTTTCAAGAGTTTACTTAGAACCTATAGGGAGATAGGAAGACAGATGTGGAGGGCCTGTTTAACTGCACCGATTTGCGGCGTGTAATTAAAAATGCAGGCCAGAAAGCGTTGCATACTTTGCGGCGTCGTTTAACTTGGCACTTAAGCAGTAGCAGTAGCAGCAGCAGAAGCTCGAGCTGAGAACGTAAATATCATTTGCATTTTTAAGTGCCGCCTGCAAGGATTTAGTACGCTGGGCGTCTTTAAGCTGTTTTTCGAGTCGAATCAAGCTGATGCCATAAACTGACCCACGGGCTGGCTATAGCAGTATAGCAGTGGGAACCGCAGCAAATCAACGCTAGCACCGCAACGCAACGCAACGGACGCCTCTTAAGGCCATAAAATCAGCTAAAAGCAGCCACAAAACACAGCAAGTGCCCGTGCTCTCACCCGTAGTCTCGCCCGTATACGGTTCACTCTCTCTCTGCCTTGAACTGAGCACGGAATTTATTTCAATAAAATGTGCATTAGCAGACCAAAAGGCAGCAACAAATAACTTCGAGGCTTTTAGTGCAGCAGCAGCAGCAGCAGTAGAATGCAAAACAAAACTGTGGCGAAGCGAAATGATAAAAAGAGGAAGAAGGCAAGTTGCAAAGGGGGCAAAAGTACAGTTGCCACTCGCATCACATATTAATATGAGCACAGACTGAGAGCGAGTCTGTCCCCCTGTCTGCTGCTCCTTGGCAGATTTGCTAATACCCCAAAGTATGAAACATTTTACCCATGAGTAACTCTATTTGAAATCCATTACTGCCAACGAGTCCGCAACAATAAAACTGAAAAGTTTCAAATTTATGTCAAAAAAGAAAGAATGAAAACACAACAGGAGTGTAGAAAGCAGAAGAATAAGAGCAGCAGCAAAAAAACGCAACAAAAAACTGAACTGAACTGAAACACTGTAAAGAAGCCAACATTGAGAAAAGCCAAAAGTAGGTTAGGGCGGCCGTTGGGGTCGAGGGGGGCGAGGCAGGTCGGCTTCAGTACTATGAACAATAGCAAAAATGCGTGGCAGACGCTGGGGACAGCGGGGAGCATGTGTGACGGAAGGGGGGAGAGCGGATAAAAAGAATTGTGTGTACGCCCGACAGGCAACAGGAAAAAACATTCTAAACGATTTGATGGAAAACTTTAGGGAGCTTTTTGGCTCGACAAACTGAACTGCTTGCATGCTACATGCTACAGGCCACTCAAATTATGGAAAATTTCTTTTACTTTTTTATTATTATTATTTGGCAGAAGATGAAGATGAAAGGGCAGAAAATATGCTGGCTGACTGCCACTTCAAGTCAATAATTTGTGCCGCGTTTTTACAGCAATTCAATTAAAGCAACACACACACACACACACACACACACACAGTCATACACATACTGCAAGCAAACAAAAGATGCAATTGAGTTGGCTGAAGGGTTTGGCCAAGAGTCCATCGCATTGCCGGAAGTGGTTGCAGCAACTTTTATCCGAGTGCCATTTGGCACACAAAAGATGGATGACGCTGAATGGGACAGACATAAGAAAGAAAAAAGAATGAGAGCAAGAGAACTGCAACTACAGCTGCAGCTGTGTGTGTGTGTGTGTGTGTGTATGTGTAGCCAAAGACATCGAGCAGCTGGCAATCAATGTATAAGCTTAAAGCTTTACCTTGCTCACAAACTTAACTGACTTTTTGTGAGTGCTAAAGACAAGTGTAAATAAGTTAATATGTATTATTAAAACAAAGCAGCTTATTTAATTAGTCGCTTGGCTAGTTTAAAGCTTAGTTATTGTTTCATTTGAAAATGAGTATATGAGCTAAACTAAGCTCTAAACTTTAGGGAAAGTTAAGTTAGACTAAGACTAAGAAAGCTGGCTATTTAAGTGGAGTTTATATAATAGAAATTAAACTAAATAAGAATAATAATAATCAATCATCGAATGATAGATATTCTGAACACTCACACACACTAGTACATATGAACTAGCTCACTACTGATCCCAATGAACTCATCTCGATTAATCAAATCAAGTGTAATATACGGTTTTAGGTTCGCTGAAATCTAAGCTTAAGTTCGCTTTGCTTCATCAGCTCTGCAATGCGCCATAAAATCCTGACGCCTACGAGTAGGCAACACTTTTTTGCAGACTTTAGTGTCAGCTTCTATAATAGAAGCTCAAAGCTTTCAGCTCTCTATTGCCACTCAAGCTAATTTAATTGTTGACTTCACTTAAATCACAGCAACTTAACACTTTAACTAAATATGTCGAAGGTTAATAGCTGCCTAAATATTAAATATCAAAACGTTTTGCTTTGCTTTGAACTTGAGAATAAAACTTCAACTGTAGCTAAATATATCTAAGGTCAATTGCCACTTAAATATTAATATGAACTTTGCTGTGAACCTATAAATAAAACAAGTCAGCTTTCAGCTTAAAGCTTCAACTAATTGCTGCAATACATTAAAATAGACTCATTGCGCTGGCTGTACTTAAATATTTAAAAATTCAAGCAAAACGAGTTATGCATAAAGCAGCCAAGCCTTATGCATAAAACAGTTAGTAGCTAAGCAAGTGCTTAAAGCTCGACGTCTAGAATAAAGACATAAAATTACATAAGCTGCAGCAGCTGGAAAAGTTTTATGCGATTTTAAAGCGTACGCTATTAAAAGACAATTCGGCAGAAGAAGTAGCATAATCTCGGGGAAGAGTTGAGAGCCTGATGAATAAAACAGTTGACTCGAATAGGAGTGAGTTATCCTCATAGTACTCTTAAAGCTTTAAGTGAGCTGTGCTTGATTGCAGCCAGAAGAGCTTTAAAGCTGCTTACGCATTGAGTGATGATATTTCAATATGTAAAGGAGCGAAACGGAAACGGAAACGCAGGGCTGTCAATGACCCCAACTTCTTGCTAGATGGAGATGATTAACAGTTGGCTCAGGTAGCCAGAGTAACTGTGCAATATTTCCTTTCTCTTTGTTCGCATTTCTCTCTCTCTTTCTCTCTCTCTTTTATGTTTTGCATTATGTTGGCTGTTTAAGAACCCAGAGCTATAAGCATTTTTTGAATGGCTTTTGTTGCTGTTTTGGCTTTCTTGACATAAATCCTGCTCAGTTTACAACACGCGGCGTAAACCTCACAACCAGCTCCCGTTCCGTCCCGTTTCTGCCGTCCCTCCCTGGGGGAAACCCCTACTTAAATGGCATTCTCGTTGACATTTTATTTAACATGCATATTTTTATTTTTATTTCATTTTGCCAGAGCGAATGTCAGCAAGACTGCAAGAGATTTGAACTAACTGACAGTAAGACAGACGGACAGACGGTCAGACGGAGAGGGGGCATGGGGGAGGAGCAGCAGACATTTTTGCCAGCGATTTTTGCATTTGGCGCTTTTAAAAAGCTTATACAAATTACTTGGGCGGGCAGCTTGCCAGCGTGGGCGTGGCTTGGTTTTACGAAAAAGCAAGCAAACTTGGAAATTAGATTTTTTAATATTTTATGCAGTCATCACAGCATTTTGTGGCCTCAAAACGCACAACATATAAAACGCACAATCTAAAATTCATGCAAAAATGTTCCCCCTACTCCACTTCATCTAGTTCCACAGATGTACACAGAAGTATATAAGAAATACATGCGTGTGTGTACATACATATGAGATATGTACAAATATTTCTTTGAGCATATTCATTTGCATATTGGAGCAGAAGTTTAAATGCTGGCGCATTTCTAATTTCAGCTCGACTGCCATGTCAACTTGACAATTTGGGCAGTCAAATGCATGAAATGGATATGTGACAGCAATTTTGGGTTTTCTACTAGCTCTCAGCCCCTCCCCTCACACTCCCCCACTACACTCCCCTCGCATACACGTACATAAATATAAAATGCCATGTCAGACAGTCAGCCAGTCAGACAGACAGACAGACTGCCAGACAGACTGCCATTTCAAAGGCGGATCACAAGAATTAAGCATAAATGAGAATTTTCTATGCCATTGTGAAATTATATTTTATGCGCAAGGCCAAACATTAACTGTATTATGGGAATTATCAGCTGCTTTTCACAGTTTCCTGATTTTCCTTCCTGCCTACAAATGAATGGCAATACAATTGACATATTGTAAATAGATTTTACATAAATATGTTTTTCAGTATTTCTTTACAGTTTCCTTTCCTTCTAACCAACATTCTTAAAGTATGGAACTTTTGACGGAACTTTTGAATTTTTTTTAGAAATTCACTATAATTTATATTATGAGCTTATCTTAATCAAAATGTACGCAAATTAATACAAGATACATTTAGATATTATTTATGGAAAAATTTCCTTTTTTTAATACCGTTTTCTTCTTTTACTACAAATATATGAAACTATAATTGACTAATTGTATATAAAAATGAAATATGAATAAGACGAATTGTGTATAAAAAAAAGCTTTAAATATTATTAAAAATATATTCAATACTTATTTCAAATAAATTTCTTATTTATTTTGGTTAGAATTTGAGGTATACTTTAACAAAATACGAAATATATTTAAATAAATATTGAATACATTTTAAAAATTATTTTCAATATTATTTGACAATATTTAGGCCATTTATTTTTTGCTCACAATATTTATAATTAATATTGCAAGGTTATTGAATTTTATTCAGCGAATTAGTACTTTTTTTATCGTGTATTCTAACAATAATAATTTCAAATTAAAAGATTCTTTCTTTAACATTTATGCTTTAGTTACGTTTTCCTCTAGTCCGCATTCAACGCCTCACTTCTATTTTGCTTGAGGTGGGCTCATCATCATCATTACTAACATCACTAACAGATACAGATACCTCCGACTTCCTCCGAGTGCGAGTATTCACGTATTCATCAAGCGTTGATCGCTTGTGCTGGGAATATAAAATACTTTCCCTGAAGCCAGCCTCTGCCATTTCCTCATCTGAACTAGATGAGAGAAAGGTCATCGATAGATCGTGCTGGATTGGATCCAAATTCGACTGTGGATGGTATTTCGAGTGCATCTGCTGACCATAGGCCAATTGGCGAAAGAATTTGAACTTAACACACAGCCAATGATCGATTCTACGGCCCAGAAAGTAGACATTCGCCTGAGTTCGGGCCAGCTTATCACGTTCCTCGATGGGCATCTCATCGAAATAACTATCCCACACGGGTGGCTCATTGGTGATATGCTTCGGTTGTCTATCCGCATTCGGAGGAACCTTCAGAATGAAATCCAAAATGAGGACAATATCAAGCAGATACACCGATGCAGTGGCAATGCTGATCACGGCCTGTTGCTTGCAGTAGCCGAAGAAGACGTGCTCCATCTCCTGCTGAGTACCCATGAACTTCAAATGGAAATCAATTTCCGCATAGTGTAGGGAGTAGAGAGCGCAAATGAAGTGCATCATCAGGCCGGCTATATTGATAAAGAGCTCCGCATAGAGCAGAGTACGCTCTCCGATAAGTATTCGGATGATTATTATCAATGATACCACCATAAATCCTCCATAGGTGCCACCGTACAGCAGATTGTGGGGCATTGGCTCGTTCTCATACTTGGAGGCTTTGATGTTGACGATGAAGCAACCACAGTTCATGAACAATTCGATTATCTTGAAGAGTAGCCAAACGTGATTCATTTTTGTTTTCCGACTGAGAAATGTGAGAAGTGTGTGTGCTGTTGGGAGAGTGTTAAATCATAGTTACATTGACAATTACAGTTACATTTACAGTTTGCTGTAACTGAGTGAAAAGCCAATTGAATTTCTCTGCCCACACAAAGTGATTAGCTCGAGATTGCCTCTGTCTCTGTCTCTGTCAGTTCTCTCTCCTCATCTCTCTCCCTGTCTCTCTGTCTCTAATGCGGCCATTTAATGCTGGGCAATGTCAACGTTGCGTAATTTTCTTTAATGGCTTTTCATTTTCATCGATATAGACGACACTTTCAGTTGTTATCACTGGCCCGTAAAAAAGAGGCCCAAAGACAATTACTGACAGTCTTGAAGGACAAAGAGGGGCGACTATGCGAGGGACTGAGTTCACTGAGAGAAAAGGTGAGTCAATCTTATCATACTAAAATCTAGCTGGAGTAAAGTTGTAGACCTCTCTATAGCAGAGCTAAGTGAGCTTAGATACTAAAATACTAGAGCTGACTCAAGACTCAAATTAAGCTTGTAATGTATTTAAACTGAGTTAAGACCATCTAGACTTTTTTCTAGATTTTTCTCTATTTGATTCAAGTTCAAAAATCAACAATTCTGAAATTAAACTTGATAATTTTAAGCTTAAATCTGAACCGAGTAAAGTTGAAGAAATGACTCAAATTAAGTCTAAACCGAGTTAAGTCTTAGCTTTTTTCCAGATTCTTTTCTACTTCATTTAAGCTCTACACAAGTCTAAAATCCAGCTTGAGTAAACTTGAGAAACTCTTTATAGAAGGGCCAAGTTATCTAAGATTCTATATCCCAAAAACAGACTCTAATTAAGCAAGTAAATTATTTAAATTGAGTTAAGGCAATCTTAATCTTTTTCTTATATTTTCTTCTACTTATTTCAAGTTCTAGACAAAACCAAAATCATTCAGAAAATATACTCAAGTTGGTTTGTTATTGTTTTTCTCAGTACAACATTGAGTGCTAAACAGGAAATGATTTTCGGGACAAAACAAAACTGCCCCGAAAAGCTGTGAGCAGGCGTGGCAGATGGGAGTCTTGCCTCCAGCCCACTCCACTCTCCGTGCTGGTAATGAAATCATGAATTAGATTTGAGCTCGAGAATTGTTATTGTTTTCGGTTTTCGCTCACTTCACTTAGATGTCTCTCTCTCCCTGCTGCCTCCTTGCCTCATTGCTTGGCTTCGGCTTAATGACTTTTGTGGCACAGTCGTATACGTGGCTGCTGCGTGCGACTCTCTCCACTCTCCCAGTCCCCCGTCTGTCCCTCTGTCTCTGCTATATAGCTATATAGCTGACTGGCTAGCATATTCCCCAAATGTCTATAAATCCCTTTTAAATGTTTTTAAGCTTTTGTTGGACATTTTCAGCAGTAGCAAAACTGCACATACTGCTGCAGCCAGTGGCAGCTGTAATGTGCTGCAGAGGGAAGCGAGAGAGGGGTGGAGGGAAGGGGGAAGTAGTGGTCCATACACACAACAAAACCAAAAGGGAACAATATTAACGTGTCAACGAGAATTTATGTTTACCGCAACTGGACAACTTTCAAAAGCAGCTCCATAGATCCAACCCCCCTTACACTGCCCCCCTTGTTCCCCTCCCTTGCTGCTGTGTGCGGAAGTGGCAGCAAATGCTTTACTGTCTCGCCAGTTGGCACTTCTTTCTCTCCTTTTTTTTAGCTTTTATGCTCTGGCATTGTTGTGGCAGAGCAGTGAAAGAAGCTGCCCCTTCAGCATTGGCACACATATGCAAATGATCCATAAATATCAACACTTTGTACAGAGACACAGAGAGTGTGGGGAGGGGGGAGTGGGGAGAGATTGGAATGAGGGGGGAGCTGGGAGAGATTGCTATAGCTAGAGCTAGTGACCAGGCAATTGAGAAAACGGCAGCTAAAAGTGGCCAACGATTTACACAGCATTTCTCCCCCAACCACTCTCATGTGTGTGTGGCTGTGTGTGAGTGTGTGTGTGCTTATGGTAATTGTGCTGAAAACTTGAAGCAGTTTGCGGCCTGTAAAGGCCTCGCATAAATAAATTACATTTGTTGCTCATTAAACGTTGAGTGGACCAAATGGCCGCAATTTAAAGTGCTGCCATTGCTGCGGGTGCAAAAGCTCCACTTGCCAGCTTAATAAGTATCTACACACACACACTCGCACATACATACATAAGTGAGTGTATTTACTTTTGAAGTGGCATTGATTTAAAGCCAAGCTCCTGGCAGTATTCCGTTCACATGTAATTAAGCATGAGTAATGAGACTTAATCATTTAGTTAATAATTAAACTCCAGCAACAATCCCACAAGTATCTCAAGAATCTCAATGGGCACAACTTTTGACATGCCTGTGCTATAGGTCCTCCATATAAGGCTACTAATATGTAGTACTCTATTAACTATATGCAAATTTAAACAACAGTTTATTGCTTAAATAATTTAAACTTGAAACTATATTAAAACAAAGTTGAACAGGAATTTATTTAAAATAACTTATTTGTATTATATACAATTTTTTACTTAAAGAAAAACAGAAAAATCTGGGGAAGAATTTATATAATATTAAAGCGTATACAAAGTGGATTGCAGGAAAGACTTGTAATTGTTTTAATATTCAATTTATTATACTAGCAAAACTTCAATTTCAATATGAAATTTGCCAAGTCATTCGACTGCGTTAGCCAAAAACTGTTGCAGCCTTTTGAGCTTTAAATACAGGCCTGAAAAGAAGTTTAACTCCTATTAGCAGCTTTGAATCTTAGTATGATATTTGCCAAGTCATTCCACTGAGTTAACAAAAAGTGCTGCATACTTTCAGTCTGGTATTTAAATCAAAGCTCAAAAGGCTGCAACACTCTTCTGCTAACTTAATAGAATGGCTAAGCATTTTTCGTATTAGTATTTAAATTATGATAATACAAGTAAAACTATTTAAAATTTAACTAAAATTGAAATGAAATGTAAGTCAAATATCACTTAAATTCACTTAAAACTAAACTCAAATTGAACAGAAATAATATTCAAAATAAATAACGCAATTAGAACCCAATCGAAACTGAACTCAAACTACGGCTGAAGTGAAATTGAACAGATATTTAAGCTAAACTCAAATGAAACTACAAATAAACTCCAATTTATTTTAACTGAAACTTGAATTAAGTTTAAACTAAGCTGCAATTAAACAGAAATTGAACTGAAATTAAACTAAAATTGAGACTGAATAGAAATGGAATTAAGACCCAATCGAAACAGAACTCAAAGCGAGACTGATATCAACACCTGTGAGTCACTGCTGACTGCTGCTTGGCTTAGCTTCAGCTTTGCAGTAAATTATGGCAAAGTCAGAGGCGAAAGAACACACACAAAGGAAGGAAGGGAACACAGGTGCTGGGAAAAGTCGCTGATATAATGCCTTATTATCATTTAATTGAGCAGAGAGCCAGAGTTTCAAAACAGAAACCGAAACAGGAGCGGGAGCAGGAGCAGAAACAGAAACAGTAAACTGCCTAAACAGTTTACACAATTTATATGGCAGAAGCCACACACAACAAAAAAGAAGCAACAGAAAAGTGTGTGTGTGTGTGTGGAGTGGGACTGGGAGAGTTTCACGGCTTTATGACAGGCAGGCAATGATTATAAACCGGCATAAATTTAAATTGAGTGTCACTAACTTGGGCACAGAGAGATGTGCCTTGCAGGCAAACTGTCTGCCTGGGCTGCTCGATTGTCCGGTGGGTGGCTGGGCACGCCCACTGCGTAAACAAGCCGCACAATGACCAGAAAATAACCAAAGAGAGTTGCGACAAGATGTGGCAGCAACAGCAGCAGCAGCAGCAGCCCCCGAAAAAGCGGAAGCCCAAAGCAAACACAATAAGACTAAGTGGAGCCTTTTTGGTAGTCAGCCAGGATACAGGGCATAAGGGGGAAGGGGCGACTGACGGGGTGGGGGCCCTTGGCTCATGGCAGGTCAAGCAGCGTATAAAATTCATAAAATATCCGCACTTAAAAACGCTGCTGGCCACACGACAGAACTAAAAACTTAAAACTAAAAACGCAGCAACAAATATTATTTTTATTTTCACATATTTTTTTTATTCTGTTATTTTTGTTTTTTCGTTTTTCGTTTTATTTATGTTGGCCTGAGCAAACACCGAGCTCAGCTCCTTGGGCCGAATATTTTCTCAGTGTTTGTATTTTTTTTATTTTTTATTTTGTCAGTTGCACATGTGTCCAGCGGGGCGGTGGGCGTGACTCCACTGTTCATTATGCTTCATGTATATTTTATTTGCAGCTTTTCCTTTTGCCCCTATTCGCATTTTCATTTCGCTTAACTGTAACTAAAATGCCGCAAGCATTATCAAGTGTTCATAGTATGATCAGATTGTAAGTGTTGTAACATTTTTTGGTCTAACTTTTATTGCTGTTTATCGTTACTCTAATATTATTGGCAAACGACACTTTTGGGCTGTGCCAAAAACCATCAACAATATGTTAAGTGCTTGCCGCACAACAATCAAAATAACAACTACACATCAAACAATTGAAAAATAATTTAGTCGATGCACTCAATTTACACTCGACTGCAGAAACACGCTGCGAGTAGTCGCAATTAGTGTACTCAGCAGGCATAAGCTGAAAGCGAGTTAAAGCTGCTTGCCATGACACTAGACAGATTATTATCGTTGAGCTGATTGCTACGGCAAGCTTTGGCTGTTGTGATACTCAATTGGCTTAAGCAGCACACAAGAAGCTAAATGCTATGAGAGGTTGCTTGATATGAAACTAATCTCTGCTGAAACATTAAATTTATTACGTCGTAATCCACATTAAGTAGAATAATAATAAAAAATTTAAAATGGAATTGTTTTCTTTTTCTTATGACTACTGTAAACCCAATACACCTGCTTACTACACACATCACCAAGGGTATTGAGTGCCCCACAAGAGAGTGAGGTTAGAACTGATATAATATGCGCTGTGGAAGGGTAAATGGAGTGCGTATAGGTTTCTATCAAAATGCTGTCATTGTTTCAAATGCAAATCATTGAAAACAGGCCACTAAACAGCGAACAAGAGCATGGGCGGAGGCTGGGGGAGTGGCACTGTTGTTTGATTTATGCACGTTCATGTGTGTGCATTTAAGTGCAAATTGTAGCCTAGTACGAGTGTGCGTGTGTGAGTGTGTGCTTGTCGTGCTGCGCACATGTATTTGTATATTGCATTTTGTAAACATTTAATATTCCAATTATGTTGCACAATTCAATTGACAATTTGCTCCATGCTAATGTTACCCACAGCAACAACAACAACAGTAACGATGCGTAGCAATTTGTTGTTGCCTATTTGTGTGTGCAAGCGATATAATAATTTGTAGCATACCTTTGGGTGCTGTTCGAAAATCACATGACTGCGGCAGAGCGCAGCGGTTGCTGCGGCTGTGTGTGTGTCCGTCCGTCCCTCTTTCCGCCTGTCCATCCGGTTTGCCGTCCTCTTTTATCCTGTTGCTGTCCCGTTTTGTGCTCAGCGCACATTCATCACATTCGATGCGGCGAAATTCACTTAGCGCAACCGTCCAATTGCCATTATTCATGCAAATTGAACTCATTTAATTAAAATCACTTAATAAAATCCACTTAAAGCCCATTGCAATACACAGAAAAATGTTAACGCAACTGCGCAATGTGGAAGTCATGTTAATGCCAGCACTTACCCCTTACAACTAGCGCTGTTAACATGAACTTTTATGGCATATGCTCAAGAGTTTTATAGCAACTCACACAACGAACGTGTGCTGCCTTGTCTCTCTTCGAACTTGTTCGCTCGTATTCGCCAGGGGTTGCAACAGCTCATAGAGTTCTGCTTCCCCGTTGGCAGCAACTGTGAACAGCTCACACTGTTCCCACTTGAGTTAACAGCGCATGTTAAGTGGCTGTTAGTAGCAGTGCAAAACTGTTAGCTGTGCTTTAATTTAGAAAAATCAGTTAAAAATAGTTAACTAAACATTTTCAACCAACAAAATATAAATTTATATAGCGCATAAATTGAATAATTTTTAGCATAAATATTTCTAAAGCAAAACTGCTGAAATTTGCCAGCAAATGACAGTTGCAAAGTCAACTTGTATTTTCTTTTAGTTGAAGTATTTGCAAGTGCAGAAATGTCTTTACTTTTCTACTACTTAGTTGTCAATTATGTAGCACATTTTCTGTGTGTGAAAGTCATTAGAAAGAGTTGCCTTACAGCTCGGCTAGACCAAAGTCACGCGCCTTGCCACGCCCCCCCGGCAACTATTACTCCTACTGGTGCTGCTGTGCTGTGGCCATAATTGCAAAAAGTATTCAGAAAGCTGCAGCCAGTGGCTGTATGCCACATCAAGGATAGGAGCTGACTGACTGCATTTCGAAAATATTTGCTTAAATGCCGCAAACCAAAACTCACATAGTTCAAGAATGAAATACGAAATATGCGCTGCACAGCCCATAACACACACACAACACACACACACACACACACAGAGAGAGACATACCTATACACAGTTACAAGTTTCAGCCCACCCCCGCGCTCTCTCTTAACCACACCACAAAACGCGCAGTCAATGCGCCCGCGGCCCTTGGCAACTTGGGATTGATATAGCAATCGTACAAGGGTTAGACAAGAGGGGGCGGCAAAAGGGGGGTGGCAGGGCTGGGCGTTGGTTCGCGCTGCCAACTACTAGCATGCGATATATTGATGTGCACGAAATATGCCAAATATCAGTTGAAGAGGCAACTGCAGGGAGGGGAGGCAGGACCGCCCATGCACTCTACATGTGTTAGCTTTAAGTGTATGTGTGTGTGTGGGTGTGCGTGTGTTGCAGCAGGGCAAATCAAGCGCAAGCCCAAAAGTAGCAACAAATAAAATTTTATGCGCTCTGCGAAAAAGTTTTTCTTTTGCATAATGCCAGCAACAACTACAACAACAATCAATGTAGTTGCAATAACAACAATTGCAGCAGCAACAACAACAACTGCAACAAGCAGAACAGCAATGGCAATTTTCATGCACAATGCAAAAGTTTCGATTTTATTGTTAGGAGCGCGAGTTGTAGCTAAAAGCAGGCGAATACATGCCAAAGCGACAGCGGGAGAGCAGCTGCCATAAGCGAGGGGGAGAGTGGGAGGCGGCAACAGGGTTGCCACTTGAAAGCACAAGAAAGTTACAATTTCATTAAAGTAGAAGTAGACTCATAGTAATGGAAAAGAGAGCCAATTGCAATATTTATTTTATTTATTTATTGATTATAATTATTAATTACAATTTATACAGTGCATTAAAGTGGCCAGAGCAACAGCAATTCCCATTAAAAAACACCATAGCAGACATAAAAAAAACCACATTGGTTCATTTTACTTAATACATAAAGAGAGCATAAAGAGAGCATAAAGAGATCACACATAGCGTTGCCATACTATAACAGACCATACATGGCATTGCCAGATACTATGTTATTGTCAAGCTTAGTTCCCACTACCGATAACTATCGATATGCAACAGAACACCACTCTTGGCACCATTGTGCCCCGACTGGCAATCGGGCAGGCATCAAGCTCCAACTATCGCCGCTGGCGCTGCTGCTGCTGCTGCTGCTGCTGCTGCTGTCTGTTTTGTGTTTGTTTTACATTTTGACAGCAACAACAGAGGCAGCCGCAGCCAGCAGCAGCAGCAGCAGCAGCTCCCAAAATATTGTGCGTATGTGTGTGCGAGTGTGTGTGTGTATGTGTACTTTGCGATAATGCAATGCGACGCCAACGTCAAACGTCACAACGTCACAGCGCTCCGACTGCAGTGCGTCCAAAAAGTCAAAAATAGTTGCAAACACCATTTATTGTATTTACAGCGTGTGCATAAATGCCAGACTAGAAACACAACCACTCCGCCCTCCCTCTGTCAACCATACCCCCACCATCTCTTCTCAGACTCTCACTTCCTCTGGCAAACGTTCCCTTGGCATTACGCATATGACGCGTGTTACAGCAGCAGCAGCAGCAGCATTTTCCGCTGCATGTTGACGTCTGCAATAATAGTTTACGAGGCGTAAGTTGACACTTGGCTGCCAACGAATTATTATTTCAAAATTGCACAAATACAGTTAGCAATGCTACGCTGGTAATTTTAAGAAAATTATTAACAGCATTTTGTCAATTTTTATGTGAAAATTTTCAATTTTATATTTTGTATAAAGTAAAAAGTCAGCAAATTAAGTGAAGTATGTAGGTTGGGGCATACTCTTCAAAATATAGTGTGAACAAGCTTAAGAGCATGCACTTTTAATTAGTTTTCTCTTACAAGCTTATACTTTAGCAAAAGGAATATGCCATTTATTAAGAGCTTGAGCATTGCAAACATATCCCTACCAACATGTATGATCGCTGTGACGCTCTCTTAATGCGTTCTCTTATTGCGAGCTCTTATTGCGTGCTCTTATTGCGTAACACGCTGGAAGTAAGCAACTGCAAGGAAGAGAGAGGTGCAAACGAACTTTTCGGTTAAGCACAAGGAAGAGAGAGGTGCAAACGAACTTTTCGGTTAAGCACACGGACTCACATAGACTCACGCAGTGCAGTTGCAGCACTTGCCGAGATATAGGAGAGAGCGCTTGTCAAAGAGCGATTCTTTGCATGGACTATAGATATGCGTGATTGTGTGTGTGTGTTCGCTGCGCTGCTCTCCCTGAAAGTAAAAGAAAGTTCGAAGTGTAGTGGGGATCAGTGCATTGGCGACCTTCACTATGAACGGACGTACGCGCTGAAGACGGATAGACGATGAGTATGTATAGTAAGTAATAATGGTTTATGTGAGTTTGTACGCATGTTTGTCTATGCATTTTCTGTATTATAAATATTCTTTTTAATCACATCTAATTTAATTTTCCTCCTGCTGCCATCAGTTAATTATTCATTGTCAAATTTCAACTAACTAAGCAACGATTTAAGCTACTTAAACTGAGTTCACAAACAGCTTTTGTTCTACTTATGAATATGCTAGTCGGTGCATAAACAGCTTTTGTTCTAATTATGAATATACTACTACTAGTCAGTCAATAAGTGAGATTAAAGTGCAGAGCTATAAAGCGATTTGCAGTGATAATCGATAATCACGAAGCGAGTCCTTTGCCCAAATTACATTTTGCCCACTTAATCGTATTAGAGAGCAGACAATTGTACTAGACACGCCCCCTCATAAGCAAAGGCAAGATAAATAGAGATGCAGAGAGAAAAGAGAGAGGGTGGGGGAGGGGGGCTGAAGTGAGTGAAATACAATACAATATTCCATCAGCTATCCATAGACAACATATTAAAGTTAACTTTAGTCATTTGTTTGCTCATCCAAGCAGTGGGCGTGGGGAGGGGAGGGGAGGGGCGGGTTAAGACAGTTGCCCAATTGGCAATGCTTTCAGTGTAGACAAATCGCTGGCAATTTAAAGTGTGCTGCCAAGCAACTAGCTTGCCACTCATGCAACAAGAGGAGGTGGGGGTGGTAGGTCTTAGCCGAAGCTGCGGATGTGGCATGTGGCATGTGGAATGTGTGCTAATGTAGTTTATGCCCACAATTTAGCATTTGAAACGCTCGCAGCTGCACTGAATCGCATAGGTTTAACTAATTTGCATAGTATTGTCTGTTGCAATTGCATTAAACAGTTAGGGGAGCGACCTAATCAATTGGCTTGTTGTGCGTTAATGAAATGAACCGTTACTACAGCAACCTCAACCCCGTATCTAATGCTGCTTGTGGCATAAAAACGACGAGCAACGACGAGTGAGGCAAAGTCTGAGTCTAGACTACATACACTTTGTTCACTAATTACTGCTGCTACTACTGCTGCATATGAAAATGTAATTATGTATGTTGAAAGTAAGTAAACATGTGGCAAGCAGCCACAAAGAGCTGCACAAGTCGAGGTTAGACCACAGCCAACAGCAGCAGCAGCAACAGTAACAGCAACAGCAGCAACCAGGTGAAAGACCAGCGGCAGTTGGGCAGCCACTGCGAAATCTGTCCATGGTCCATGGCAATTATTTAGGAAGAATGCGAAAAGGTGCTTAACACTATGCTGCATAAATTGGGCTAAACATGAAAGCTAGTGAAAAGCAGCTATTAATATGTATATGATGTATTTGGCAGATGAAAGAAAGCAAGTTTAGTTGTACTAAGAAACATGCATAAATATGGCAGTTGAATAATTTTTATGTATTTCATACAATTCATAGAATAACTATATAATGCACATATACTTATTTCCTTTGACTTATTAATTGAAACAAATAATCACTAATATCCACCTAAAGTACTGCTCGCCATTCCTTACAAAATTTTCATTGCATACTTTTGCGGGGCTAAAATAATTCGACTTGCCATACAACTATAATACAAGCTTAATTTCCTTAGCACCCGAAAAGTATGCAACAGAAATTTACATGCAGACCTGTTCTGAATAACGAGTCGTTTTGAAAGGGGAAATTTCATAGTGCAGGGCGCTAAAACAACCATATACATGTTAAATTTGACAAATCCTTTTCATTCCGACTGCTCATAGGCACTCATTTTCAAAACGATTTTGCTCGGAATTGAAATGTCAGAACAGAAAAAACGTTTGGAATCAAAACGATTCCGATCAATTTACTCGGAATCGAAATTCAGAACAGGTCTGATGGACTTCAAACAGTGCTTTAGGTGGACTATAGTTATTTGTTTCGATTTGGTATTCAAAATTTAAATTGCAAACAGTTGAAAATGTATTTCCTTTGCAATAATATTTAAACTTTATTATTTCCTTTCAAATATTGTTTTATACCTAAAGTTATTAGCCATTTCTTAGTGTTAATCGTGTAACTATTCATTAAATCTTAAAATAATTTTGTCTATTCCCACAATATGCATTATAAGTATACATTCTTATATTATAACACACTTCCCTTTCACATACCGCCCCTTCATACTCTGCCCTTTGTCCTACACTATAATCCACCAAAAAAAAGTCAATACAATAATCAAATAATCCCTCATAAAAAATTCATTTCAGCAGACACCTTTCAAAAAGTTTTATGCAACTTGCTGCTGCTGCTGCTGCTGCTGGTGTTGCATATTATTTCCGTTGCATAGTGAAATGCACAGGCAGTGCCACGCCCCAGCCGCCCCCGCAGTCTAAGGCGTGTGGAACGTGCGTGGGCAACGCTTGGCAACTTAAGTATTAGCAGACCTCCTGACAGTTTAAATATCCACAGCGACATTCTGTAGTTTTTTTCGCTTCTCTTTTGTTGCATATTTCATAATATATATATTTTTGCCTCTTTTTCTATATTTTTGCTTGGTTTTTGCGCCTTTTTTGCTGCAGGAAACACAACGAACTGCCAAATGGCTTGGGCTAAAGCGGAAGAAAAACTAAAACAAATGTCAGTCGTAGTTGACGCGTAGCCACCAAAGCAGCCAACCACTGCCACTTTGGCGGCAGCTAGAGCCCCACCCACACCACTGTTTAGGGGCAGGTGGGCCAGGGGGGGTGGGGGGTCAGCTTTAGACTGCCAGCGAAATGCAAATGTCATTTGCAGTTGACACTTGACTCAGCACTTCGCACTGTCCTGAGGCACTTTGGGGTTTTCACCTGCTCCAGCGACTAGCACAATGGTCCATAGACACACACACACACACACACACAGACTACCACAATGAAAAGGTTAAATAAAATGTATAAAAAAAGCGTAGACCAGCGTTGGATTACGTAGAACGAAAAAAAGTGCTACTAAAGTCAGTTGAAACAGTAACAAAGTCGTGGCCCCTTTGGGGAGTTGCCACAGCCGGTGGCAGTGGCAGTGGCACATGCAGCTGCAACCAGTCACGTTGTGTCGTCGGCCACATTCACGTTGTGTCGTCTTTATGCTTCATTCTCGTGGTCGTCATTAGGCAGGGCATACGTCAAAGCCGGCGCTTTGTTGCACTGCGTGTTAATAGCCCCCCATTCGTGGTCGAGGCACGGTTGCATGACTTGACACGGCACACACAGCGGGGCGTGGCAAGTCAAGTGTGTTTGCCGCCTGCCACGTCGTCGTCTGCTGGCGAAAGTGAGTGAGAGTGCTAGCTGGCTGACTGGCTTAAAGGCGGCCTTAAAATTGCTTTTGAGTAATCATTTCAATTTACATTCAACTGTAGTAATTCAAGTATATCATAATGCATATTTATTTGATGTGCGCCAAATCACTCGCTCTCATCTCATCTCATCTCTCAACTGTCGGCTTTCGAATGCTTTTGTTTTTTTATTTTCATTTTCATTTTCTAGTTCGTACTTATGTTTGGCAGCATATTTCAGTGTTCAATGGTGCGTATGATTAATAAATGCTTAGCATAGCTTATAAGCACACTCGTTGGGCATTTGCTGAACTAAAGCGAAAGCGAAAGCTTTTAACACAGCTTTTTATGCAGCTGATTAAATAACTCAACAGATGGCGCTTTATGGTAAGTGCTGAGTGGGTGTGTGGTGTTGGCTGAGGAATGAGTTATGTATTAATTTAACTTAGTTTAATTTAAGTATTATTTTCAGTTTATTTTGTTTGCTTGTTCACTTGAACTAGTTCAGAAAGGAGTTGGCAGATATGTATATATTAGACCAAATTGCATTAGAATTTCCATTTCAATATTAAGTTTAAATTTGAGTGCATTAAAAGTGGGACTAATATGTTCCTCAGCTATCGCATGGTCGTATATACTGTATGGTTTCGTAAGAGATAGATTGTTGCCAACAATCCATGGCTGGTAAATTATGGATGGTAAATTTATGTCTCCACTATCGATGGTTTAATTTATTTATATTTACATATAATGAATGAAAGGAAATCACTAAAATATTTTTAATATTATGGAAATTGAAGTCGAAAGAATCAATAGTAACAAATTAATCATATGCATATCAACAAGGACTCAATTCATTTAACAATTAAACAGTAATTAATCTTCGATACTATTGTCCTAGGTCCGATAGTATCCCTACTCTACTATTACTAACTAACCTTCGATACTATCGTCCACAATCAGTTAGAATTCCTACTTTACTTTAGTAGTATCCTTTCTGCTTTACTTTAGTAGTATCCTTGGTTACTATTGTTCCAAATTCGATAATAACTCTACTCTACTTTAAGATGGAATACTGTGTAGAGTAGAGTACTTTCAAGAGTGTCTTATTCTCCTCAAATTCTAGTCTAACAAGTGGAACTTACTCTTCTATTCTTTAAGTGAAAACCTG
Source organism: Liodrosophila aerea (assembly GCA_035045005.1). Taxonomy (NCBI): domain Eukaryota; kingdom Metazoa; phylum Arthropoda; class Insecta; order Diptera; family Drosophilidae; genus Liodrosophila; species Liodrosophila aerea. The sequence goes on along the minus strand of JAWNNL010000805.1, from coordinate 824,247 downwards.
TACAATCCATTCACCAAATTCTCGACATGATTTCAATCAAAAATAGTGCTCCAAATCTATCTAAAATTGCTCTAATAAGTTCGCAACTAACTGATAATCGAACTACTGTAAAAATATATGCACCACGCCTCATAAACTACACATTAACAAGCCATACACACGCACACCTGTTTCTGTTTTGTTTTGTTCCCTCTTACAACTGTTTTGGCAAACATTAAACTGCTGTAAATTTATCGACTTTTAGTTGTGGTCATTGGGGCGGGATCAGGCCAAGTCGGGAGAGAGCGTACATAATGCATTTGTGCTGAGTTGAACATCATCTAGTCGTTGTTTAGTTGGCACACAGAGCACAACAGCAAAAACACAGTAGAAACTATATACTATATGCAGGTGCGGCAGGATCAGGATGATGCGATATGGCAGTCACGCCATGAAGCCGCTGCTCTGGCTCTAAGTACGTCGTCCCAATCAATCCCCGTTAATGCCTCCACCATCACACTGCCACAACGTAGCTTCTTGCATCGTAGCACACAGCCCACAACTGTGATCAATCTGTCCAATTCCAATGATGTGGTCATTGGGCCAATGACACAGTATCAAGGACCAGTTAGCATATACTATACGGAGGCCAGCAGATCAGGTGAGTGGAGAGATGAGATAAAAGATAGTGTAAGATGAGGTAAAGAGATACAACTGTAGCTTGAGCTGATAAGCGAGATATAGAACCTTAGATATTCAAGACTGGAAGCTGCAGTTAAGCGATAAAGAAACCCCTTTTTGATAAGACTTAGAGGCCAGTATATTCTGAAGCCTATAAGCTGCTAGTTAATCCACAAATACTGCCAAGAATTTCAACAGAAATTTCACTCAACATTCGCTGATAAACGTTTAGCTTGAGCACACGTTATTTCCGGTAAACAAAACAAACTGCATTATTTATGTGAACTGCCCACCTCACAATGAGTTGAGGCCACAAAGTTGCAAAGAGCAGAAACTGTGTATAGAAAGAAGTGATAAAAGAGCGTGGAAATCAGAGAGAATAGTTTACTTAGAGATACAGTAATGTAGTAGAGATAGTAGCTGTTGATGAACGTCATGTTTCATGTGGCATAAATATATATATACAGCATCATCTTTGATCCAACTCAACATCCATTTTCAACTACCAATTCCTAGTTCTACAGCCACAACAAATGACTTAATTTAAGCAAATATTTACAGCTAGTTATACGCACTGTTTAAACACAGATACTAAATACTATACGTATGCACTTCGAGTGCTTTCAACTTTCTCGAGTGGCGCACATTATGCATGCATTGCGCATACGTCACGTTGTCTGGCGAAAAGCGCGCGCGCGTTGCCATTTAAAGCAGACGCCGAAAAAAGAGGCAAAGCAAAACAAAGCGAACACAGAGAGAATTGTAAACGATATGGCAAAATCCGGGCAAACAACAACAACGATAACAACAACAACAACAAAAGCCCGGCTAAGCATGACGCGTCGTTGACTAAACAAAAGAGCGCAAAAAAAAGCAGTGAAAAAATAACAGAAACATGTCAACCAAGGCGCTTATAGGGCAGGCAGGGCACTGAGGTGCCGGTAGTGTAGTAGTAGTAGCCGTATCGACAGCACGACGACAGCACACCACGAACTCTCTCCGACAACGTTTCAGTGGTTTCAGTCGTCAGTGACGGGTTCAGGTGTTCAGGCAGTTGCAGTGCATCGCTTGGCCAGATCAAATGCAAATCGAAGCGACTGACTGACTGCAACGTGCCACATAAGCAACGCCAAGGGGCAGACAAGTATATATAGTACACACACTATATATAGTGTGTGAATTGCCTCCCACAATTTGTATCTGCGCATGACTCATCCCTCCGTTCAATTGAGCTAAATTTACGACTGCGTAAGCCTCAAATTTCTTTGTGTATGTGACGATAAGCGGCATTGTTCACTCGTGTGCTACCGTTACGCGAGCAGTCCCCGTTATAATTTATATACAATAAAAAAGTAACATAATTAGAATTCGCCGAATGTCATGAAACTGCTGCTAAAGGTACACGGCGAGCGCACCGCGCGCAATCGTCGCACACCCGAGCGCAGCTATACCAGTTCGCCAGCAAGTAAGAGAGGGGGGCGTGACGGGGGGCTAGTCAAACCACCTCATGCTAAACTAATCAATTTGAATTCTTGCAGGAAACAACAACAACAACAATGGCAGCAGCAACAGCAGCAGCAGCAGCAACAACAACGATCACAACAACAGCAACAGTCAGCAGCACAAGCTGCAGCGTCTCTCACGTAATACTCTACTCTGTGGATTACTCCTAGCACTCATCCTCCTCACCTCCATGGTCATCGTCTATGTGGAGCTGGTGCGTCCGTTTGGCAAATCCAATCAGAGCTCAAGCGATCGAAAAGAGTGTAAGTCTGCCTAGAGTTAGTCCGAGTCTTGATCTATTCACAAATCACACAGCTTCAAGTGCAGGTCACGTCATCATCTCACGTGACGATTGGGGTTCCACCATCGAAGGGACGCTCACACATCGCCTGGGCTCGCACACACCCTATGTCATCCTTACACACATGGGTGTGCAGACACAACCCTGCAAAAACATCTACAAGTGTTCCATCAAAATGCGTAGCATACAGGACATGGCCATAGCCGAGAGAAGACTGCCCGATCTAGCGTCTAATTTCTATGTGAGTGTAGTGGAAATTCTATCTCTAATCTACTTATTAACTTTATGTTTTTTTCCCTAGCTTGCGGATGATGGCAAAGTGTACGAGGGTCGCGGTTGGAACTATGCCAATGCCTATGGCAATCACACCATCTCCATTACCTTCTTGGGCGACTATCAGCGATATGTGCCCACAGCCCAGCAGATGGAGGCAATGCAGTGGCTAATTGCTCTGGGACAGGCTACCGGCAAATTGGATATGAACTACAAGCTAATAGCACAGAATCAGGCAAGTTTAATACCTTAACTCGGACTAAACTTTAAGGTCTAAACAATTTTAGTAATTTGTTGAAAATGTTTTAAAAATTTCACAATAATTTTCCTCAAGTCTGTGCAAATATAGAGTAATAGAGTATTCTGTAAATTAACAACTTTGTTAAATAACTGATGTAACTTACTAAACTCGTTGCATTCTTTTACTTAGTATAAAGAATAGTAGCGGTCTTTAAGTAAGCATATACTATAATAGGAGGAATTTATTGGTAAAGATATGAAGACTGTCAGCTAGGAAACTTTATGCACCTAACTAAACACTTTGCATTCGTTAAGTTAGTATAGTATATTTAAGTTTGTATAATATATAGTGTAGTATCAGACTTAAAGTATATTATATCTTTTATATACATAGTTTTATTATGAATTTAATAGAATTTATAAAGTATACTTATAGCTGTTTTAAAACAATTGATATAACAACTTAAATAAAGGAATTCAGTCTTTTAAAAACATTTTCCCTTAAGCAAAGTGTTGCTAGTATGTATATTAAAATTAAAACTATAGGTAAAAGTTAAATGAGTCCTTTTCTTTTGCATATAAATATATAACATTTTAATGTTTATTTTTATATTTATTTTTAAACTCTTTTAAAGAAAAATTTATATCAAATTGTATTTATAAACTGGAAGAATATAACTCTGAAGCTAAAGCTAAAGCTAATTTGAAAGCACATAAAAACAGAGTAAGCTATGTATAATTATAGATCTTAAATTGCTGCTAATTTATATAGAGTTTGCTTTTCGACTGAGAAAGTTATGCCTATAAATTCTATACAACTTTTTTAGTAGTGAGTTTCTAGTGAAAATTAAATTAATATTTTTTATACATTTATTACTTTATATTTATTTTATTCGGCTTAAGTTCTTATTGTGTATTGTACCTTAAATCTTGTGCCTTAGTATTAAGACACGCATTTATATATTTATTTCTATTCCTTTGTGTATATAGTTTCCTAATATCTTTATTAATTTCACCCCACTCTCCCATAGACTGTTAAAACCCGAAGTCCCGGCTCGAATGTGTACTTTGAGATTAGCAGATATCCGCACTTTTATCCCTGCGACATGGTGCATGCCCCCACCTGTGGCAGCGAACTGGGCATGACACAAGACAACTGGTCGATTGGCCAGTAAATAGTGACTGTAGTACTGTATGCTAGTATTATGTTTAGTATAAGATATGTGTAAGATATGTTTTGTATGTTGTATGTAAGTGAAACCAAATGAAATGAAATGCCAAGATTTAGCAGTTATATGTTTGTGCTTACACGACTTGAAACCGGTTCGAGGGCGTGTGTTTCGTTCGATACGCTACAGGTGGGTTTATTTATAAAGCGCCGAGCTTTCGACTGAGCTTCAAGTCGCAGAGTCAGTGAGTAAATCTCTCAGACGACACTCTCTGTTTGCGCGTCGTTCGAAAGCTGGAAATACCCAAAGCTATCAGCTTGTAAGTGTGTCTATATGTATATAGTAGACTAGTACATCATTATCAACTCGTCACACACACAGATGCAGATACAGCTAGAGTATATTGATGCTGTTTTAGTCGTAGTTGTAGTTAATTAAAAGCTGTATATCATTGGGAGCCATGCAATTTTAAATGATAAGTAAAAACACACATTTTATTCCCCAGGGGAAATTGCCACTACGTAACGGAAGTAGAAACGTTAAGAGATTTGTTAGAGTTCTATCCCTTATCAGCACTTCTAATGACCTATGTTAACAAGTGCTTGAACAAAACGATTTACGGCTCACTTGATAAAGCTGATATGGACTTAAGCCAAGTCAAATATCATAGACTATAGTAATATATTTCAATTATTCGAGTGATTGGCAAGTAATTGCCAAAGGCCACTTGCTATAGTATAGATTCATATCTACCACACTCGGGTACAGTTTGTACCCAGACGCAGACAAACAATAACAGTTCTCGGAATTCTGAAGAGTGTTTCTATGTTTTTGTTTCTTTTTTGAAAGTGTGTGTTTTGTGATTTGTTTATAAGTTGTGCACACACAGGAGAAATACACGTCTGTATAATAACATAGTCAAATAGCCAGCATCAGGTGTGGAGAGAGAAGAATGAGAACCAACAGGAGAGTAGCGAAAACCCAAAATAGACTGGAAACTGGTTAAATGATGTGACGCACAGATCAGATCTACTTACTATGATAATCATTTACAGAGTGCATTTCGGACTTATCACTATGACGCCTGGGTTTTTCTTTGCCGATCAGAACCAGTCTGACTTTCAGTCTGAGTCAAATTGAAGTGCAACTAAGCATAACCTGTTATTGATTTAAATTCATGCTAATTAGTAGTAGTCAAGCTAGTAGCACCGCATAGCATACATGTGTAATTAGAACAAGGTTCTTTTTTTAGGTTAGTTAGTATGCTAACAAAATTAAAAAATCAACTAAAAAACGCGTAGATATTTAAAATATAGCGATTTATTTTATAGACAGATCGAAGATATTTTTTCATTGTCTATTTGTTTGTTTCGCCGACCGAGCAAGCTCTCTCGAGTGCCTCTCCCACTCTCCGAGAGAGAGCGCCATTGCTGCTGGCGTTGATGTTTTCAAAGCTTCGTACACTCGCCTCGTATCGCTGCTCAGTTAGCTTAGTCGATCAGAGAGTCCCGAACGCGTCGCAGCTCAACGTACTCCGATACTCGGCACGCGCTTAACTTAATACAAAGAAAATACTAAAAAATATACTAAACGTATATATAGTATTGCTGCGTGTATAGTATATACGCTTTGTGCAATAAACAACAACTGTTTGAGAGTGTGTGTGTGTGTGTGTTGCATTAGATAGCTTCAAAACGAAGACACAAATATAAAGTTGATGGGTTTTCATTATTCACGTGGCTCTACCGACGGAATATCTCAAATTTACGGTAATGAAGTGAAATTAGTTGCAAAAAAAGTTAACAATAAATTGAAGGTATTATTGTGCTGTGACAAAGTCATTAAAGAAAACTTCAACTAATACATTATGTATTTTATAACGTATAATAAATAGATAAATAAATAAATAAAGCTAAACTTGTGCGCCGAAATTATATAGTCTAGTATATACTATAGTATATAACGCTCAATAATTATATATGATAACGTATACTTCTATACGTTTACTTTAGACGTTAGGAAAAATCAAAGAAATACTATAATATAAACTAATTACGTTTCCAAAGCAATGCGTATTATATAAAGCTACAATTACTTAAATAATTTGGTAAAAACAAATGGATAAGTCCAAGGGAAACTGTTGGATATTCCCAAGGGCATTTTGTAAAAAATAAAATATGAAAACTAAATTAAAAATATAAATAAAATAATAAAATATATATTATACACTATATATACTTTACAACAGTAAGAGATATTACTGTAGAACTAATAATAGAAATATCTATAAATTAACTTATACATATATTTTTCTGTTCAAATTGAAGTTGTCTTTGCAGAAAGATAGTTATGTATTTCAACATGGTGATAAAAATAGATCTACAATAATTATGTTGATAATTATTTCATTTCAAAATATATAACACAGTTCTTGCATATTTATAAAAAATAATACATAATTATGTACATGTTGTGGAATTGTAATACTCAAACTACTCTGGCTTTAGCACCAACCCTTTTACAGCATCGACTGCCAAAATATCAACTGCCAAAGCAATTAAGAAGTAGCAAATCATAAACTATAAGCAAAATTTGAAACAAAAAAACTATGTGCATATATAGTATACAGTACATACACACATATATGAAGCTTTGGCAAATAGTGAGACTCCGGCAAAAAGACTATTAATTCAGACTGGCAATTGGCATCGAGTGATAATTGTTGGCACACATGAAACGGCAAAGCAGAACTTGTTAATGATACGGCTGTTATTTTTTTCATCTACTGCTACATCTTCTTCTTCCTTTTCTGACTCCCCAACAAAGCTCAATGAGCAGGCGAAAAAAACACACACAGACAATGGCAAGCGTTGTTCAAGTATTGGTGCGCTCAGAGGCGCATACGCCCTGTGCTTGTGCTGTTGTTGTTGTTGTTGTTGCTGCACTGCTGTTATCTCAGTGCGCCGCGCTCTGTGCCAACTCTGCGTTATCTCTCAGCTGAGCTTTGCACACATGCATATGTATGGGTGTGTGTGTGTGTGTGCCGCCTTATTGACTGCCGCCGTTTATCGCTTCATTCTGGGAACTCTACAATGAAAGAATTTAATTGTATTGTTGACCCCCTTAACGCTGTCAATCTATGGAGTTAATCAATTATTGATGTCGCACAACGATTATGATTTAGTATTAGAGTTTAGCATTAATAGTATAATCTGAAAAGTAAAACGCAATCGACTCTCTCAGTTCCCAGAATGCATTAAACGAACTGAGGGAATGTTAATAATTGTAATTAGCATGAGACCTGAGCAATAACAGGTTGACTACACACCTAAATTGTACTTTCAGTTCAAATTAACATAAAGCAAATTACCTTCTGAACTTAACGGGAAATTTTTGCCATATTAAATGTGTTGGAAAAATTCTATAAAAAGCGGAAGTTGTGGAAATCAGTTGATAGGTTACACAACTCTGTCATTGAGTTCATCATCAGCATATTGACTTTTGGCTTATCATTTTTAAAGGGAATCAAATTTGGAAATATTTAGTGACTCAGTAGCAGACAAGCTGAATAAATAAAAATAAAAATCAATTGCAGAAATCATTAACGAAAGAAAATGCTGTTTTATCATAGAATAATAATGCTCGTCATATCGTATACAGCAGCGTCAAGTTTATCACTTGCCACAGTCATTATCAGTTGAGTAAAAATAAGTAAATTTACTTTCAGATGCTCATGATGTGATGATGTTGTTTGCCTAGAGCGCCAGCCGGGCCGGAAACAAAGCACGAGCATTTTATTTGATACCGCCAAGATGTGTAGAAGGCCGTGAAGCAGCTACTACTGAGGGCCGATCAATCAACATTATTATATGATAAATAAAATATTATTACACGTGTAAAGCTAGTGAGATTGTGAGCACAAACAATGCATCTGCATAATGAGCCAGAGCGAAAAACGAGCACAAATTCTATACACATTATAAATCGTAGCAGTGGCAAGAACTGTAGCACATCCTCAACAGATTCGGGAGTCGGTTTCCTGGAGCCAGAGACCAAAGATACTCGTAACAGCAGTTACAGGCGGAAACCTGATACAGAGACAAAGACGCAGCGAGAGCATGAGACAGAGATGGGGACGCAGAGGGAGAGTGGGCAGGAGAGACAGACTGAGGCGGAAGCAGCGTATCCGCAGCGTATCAGCATTGAGGTTGAGGCTAAAGTGAATCTAAACACAGCCAACGGATCATCACCTGCCGCCTCCATACGAAGCCACACCATCTCAATCATATCCATCGATGAGAATGCACCCGATTCCAGTTGCATTGACAGCGATTCCGAGGCAGATCCCGATGATAACTGCACGGTGCAGAGACTAGGGCAACAAGTCACTCTAAGTCCGGCCCAAATTGAGGAATTAAATGGATTTAATCAAGGAGCGACCGTCATCAATCGACAGTTGACAACTGTTCCCATGGCATCCATGGAGGTGGCTCAACAAGTTTTGAGTGGCCAACTGGCCATGCCCACTAGTCCAGGCGAGCCTCCTGCTGCCAGCGTTGCAGTGACCAATAGTACGGATGTACATATTGGCCCTAAAATCAACTACAATGGACACGTCACGATACAGCAGTTCCACTTGCCGAAGTCGGGTTATGATAATCGTGGATTCACTCCACCTGCAGAACCCAATGGCAATGCCAGAGGTAAGTGTAAAGAATTTTACAATATTTTTAGCATATAGTACATATATACTTTTATCTACTAGCAAATGCCTGCCTTTATTTACTTTTTATCTGTCCGTCTGTCTGGCTTTTATTTGCACTTACAACTCGCTGCAGTTGTTTGCTTTTTTGTGACTTTGCTTTTGCTATTTACAGAGCAAATTAATTAATCTGGAATTCGCTGAATAATTTAAGTTAATATATGCCATACAAATTTGCACGTAATATCAAGTTTTCAATTGTGAAAAATATGCTGGCATTTCAAAGGTAAAAATATTGAAAATCGAATATCTTTGGCGTTTAGTATACAGCATAGATGAAGGTAGCCATAAGTAACCTTTTGACTGTATCGCATATGTAACTGCAGTGTTAGTAAGTGGGAAGGGGGAGGGACTTTTCGACCTTATATGCCATACAAATTTGCACGTAATATAAAGTTTTAATTGTGACAAATATGCTGGCATTTCAAAGGGAAATATTGAAAATTGAATATCTTCAGCGTTTAGTATACAGCATAGATGAAGGTAGCCATAAGTAACCTTTTGACTGAATCGCATATGAAACTGCAGTATATGAAAGTTACTGTTAGTGAGTGGGAAGGGGGAGGAACTTTCCGACCTTAGGGGAAACTTATAAGCCATAAGGTAGCTTCTCGCAAAAAATTAGGTCGCTTTGTCCTACTATTTAGGCTTTTGCCCTGTTGAACAGGCAGTCAGTCAATCAGGATAAAGAACTTTATAGTATATACAGATATAGCTTATATATATTATTAAAATCTATTGTTTAAAGCTAATTTTTTTAACTGTTCTCCCACACATGGCCCATTAAAAGTCAAGGTTCATGCTGCTATAATTTTCCGCCCATTTACTGCGTATCGTGGGCCGCAGAAAGAAATTGCGCATGTGAATAGCTCGTAAATCAATCGAACTTGAAAGCGCACAAACAGCGAAAGACTAACAAAATTCGGAAACGCCAGCTGTGAGCAGATAAAATTGTTTGTCTATGTGATTCTCACAATTGCCATAATTAAAAATCTAAACAAGAAATTGAAACAAAACTGAATTCCTTTATGCTAATTAATATGCAAAGATTAGTGATAGACAACGATGATTAGCTACTGCTACTAAGTTAATTAGCTGTTATTCCCCGTATGTCGACTACTGTACAGAGGGGAACTTTTTCCTGTGTTGTGCGCTTTAATTACTTTCTTCAAGTGCAAATTTCACACATTGCGTATCGATGAAATTTACAAATACCTCCAGCTTATGTACGCAACACTTAACTGCTCTATATACGGATACATATTGCTTGAAAAAAAGAACCGCAGTCCCAAGGAATACATTCTGTTGATTCCACTTTTATTCAGTACTCACAGAGATGTCGAACCATACGTTTCAATATTGTCTAAAGTGCGGTGAATTTATCAAGCAAGACTCCATCAAATGCTCTGGTATTTGTGGGCGTTTCTGCCACGGTCTTTGCTCTGGTTTAACTCAAGAACAAGTGCAAATTGTTGAGATAACACCCAATATCAGCTGGCAATGTAACAACTGCCTCAATGAGCGCCAGAATCAGCAACCCTTCAGTCTAAAACTAGAGCAATGCCTAAAACAACACGAGAAACGTTTGGAAGTATTGGAACAAGGTCTAGCGAGGCGTAAGAAACAAAACAAAATTAGCCAAAAGTTGGATAATAGAAAATAATAGTAAAGAATTCTAAATGGAAAGTTGCTTTTTAGACCCTGTACTTTAAAAATGCAAAAGGGTCTATTAAGTATGTGTTAGAGCAAAGGTGTGCTCATTATATTCGGCCACCACTGTTTCGCATTCTACTCGTGCAATTGGTCACACTACAGCGAAGGTGTGCTCATAATTTCGGCCACCACTGTTGCGGAATTGGTCGTACTACAGCGATCTACTGTAAACTGCACAACAACAAAAAAGAAAATAAGAAAACAAAAGGACGACATCGCGATCAGCGTGCGTTTTGTACAGGTCACGGCGATTAACTGCCTTCCACTGTAAAGAAATCTGTGTATACACACCTGAAAGTTCTCTCGAGAGAGAGCTGGCTCAGGAACGAAGTGTTTCTCAGCAACGGGACTATGCGGTGGGAAGTGGGGAGGGGCTTTAGCAGAGGGTGGAGAGTGGGTGAAGCAGCAAAAGTTTTAAGCGCAGCACTCACACACATACAAACATCAGCATAACATAGCATGCGTACGTGACGTACGATAAGGACCAGATGCCGCTGATCGAATATGTTGCTAAGCCAACTACATGTTGCTTACATGTTGCTAAGGATTTTTCATGTTGCTAAGAAACGTTTTCGGTGTTGCTGAAATGAGTTTTGGTTGCGGCTATGAAAAATCTTTATTGCTGAGTGTTTAATATGTCATAATTTAAAGTTATACATACTACATGCATTAATATACATTTTTATTCAACATTGATAAAATGTGATCTAAACATAAATTATTGAAATTCTGTTCCATCTTTCGTGCAAAGATGTCGATCTTCTCTTGTGTATATGTGTGTGTATGCATTAGTCTAAGTCGAAGTTTGTAGAACAGTGCAATTAGGAGTAATTTTATTTTATGATCTTAGACATTTCCCTTTAGAGTTCACAGAATATTATTTGGAGTCCACTATGCATATCGTTTAGTTTAAAATGTTATGAATTAAGTTATATACCCAATAATTCCCAGCTATAACGCTTTATTCCTCGACTTTTTACCCTCTACTTTACAGACACCGATGTGGAGAAAACACCTGTTAACGTGCTCTGTCCGTTCCTGCCACACACCATCAGCCGCAAGGCCGTTATCATTACTGGATTGTTCGTATTGCTCACCATAATCCTGGGCGTCGTACTGGCAACCACAACGAATGTGTTTGGCAAGACTTTGAATAAAAGTAAGCTTGGTGACGGCGACGATTCCCGACAAAATATTCCAATCAATTCAACAATAGGTACAGTTGTCTTGTCCTCATTTTTATGTGTCTCTAAGAATCATTTAAAACTCTCATTGCCTGTTGAACCCTATGCCTCTAACCTTATCCTATTAACCCATCTGTTTACCCATATGCAGTATCATATTAACTCACTCTAAAATCAACGCGAGTATCAATCGATATTTACATTTTTCGGGCTTGACAGTGTTGAAAAAGTGCTTAGAACAGTGTGACCGTTGTTCAATTGAATGGAATATAATGTGAATCGCGAATCGTGAATGATTTATGATTATAATTCTACAACAATAACCAATTTGTGTCGCAGTGGAACTTGAGGTGATCAGCGTCGCGGACTGGGGAGGCAGACCGGAGAAGGGAGTGCTGGTAAACCTCACCCTACCAGTACATCGTGTCGTTATCTCTCATACTGCGGCTGAGGGTTGTGAGACACGGGTAAGCTCTACAATTTTAATCTCCCCCTATTGGTTGTACTCCAATGTGTAATCCCCCTCTCTCAAGGATGTGTGCGAACAACGTGTGCTCGTTGTACAGAATTTTCACATGGATGGCTGGAATTGGGATCATATCGGTTACAATTTTCTCATTGGCGGCGATGGACTGGTCTACGAGGGTCGCGGATGGGATAGACAGGGTGCACATACCAAAGGCTACAATACCGATAGCATTGGCATCTCCTTCATTGGCACCTTTAACCATATAACACCCACAGAGCGTCAACTCCGCGCTTGTCAGCTGCTCCTGGAGGAGGGTGTGCGACTCAAGAAGCTGGTACCGGACTATAAACTATATGGCCATCGACAACTGAGCGCCACCGAAAGTCCTGGAGAGATTCTATTCGGCATCATACAGAAATGGCCGCATTGGACCAATGAATTGCCGAAATAGATGTAGTGTTATATAGAATGTAATTAGAATTAATGTAGATAGAACTAATTATAGTTTATAGTGAACTCAATAAAGTTTAGACCTTAAAAGTTATTCCTATGAAAATTTAGTCTCCGAGAGGTTTTAAATACTTTTTACTTCATTATTGAAACTGTCATTGCCTGCTGAACCTCTAACCCCCACCCTATCCATTATGCCATTCCTCCATTCAACTCACTATTAAGCGGGAATATCCATCGATAATTACATTATTTGTGCTTGCCAGTGTTGTAAAAGTGTATCGAACAGTGTGACCGTTGAACAATTGAATGGAATATATGTGAATCGCGAATCGTGCATGCGAATATTTTCCATATCAATAACCAATTTGTGTCGCAGAGGAACTTGAGGTGATCAGCGTCGGCAACTGGGGAGGCAGACCTGAGAAGAGGGTGCTGGTAAATCTCAACCTACCCGTACATCGTGTAATTATCTCCCATATGGCCAATGAGGGTTGTGAGACACGGGTAAGCTCTACAACTCGAACCCATATTGGTTGTACTCCAATGTTTAACCCACCCCTCTCTCAAGGATGTGTGCGAAGAACGTGTGCGCACTACACAGACTTTTCATATGGATAAGTGGAACTGGGAACAAATCGGTTACAATTTTCTCATTGGCGGCGATGGGCTGGTCTACGAGGGTCGTGGCTGGGATAAGCAGGGTGCTCATTCCAAAGGCTACAATACCGACAGCATTGGCATCTCCTTCATTGGCACCTTTAGCTCAATAACTCCTACTGAACGACAATTACGTGCTTGCCAATTACTCCTAGAGGAGGGTGTGCGACTCAAGAAGCTGGTACCGGATTATAAACTATTTGGTCATAGACAACTGAGTGCCACCGAAAGTCCCGGAGAGATTTTGTTTAGCATCATACAGAAATGGCCACACTGGTCAAACAAAGTGCGGGATTAGTTATAGTACTACATATAGTACATAGAATTAGCTGCATGTAATCACAATTTTGTATACGATTCTAATGAACTCAATAAAGTTTTTACATTCACCTATGAAAATTTACAGTCTCTGCTCATTGAAACCGGCTCAAGCTAAAGGTTTTAGTATGACCCCTTTAAATATTTTTACATCATTATTAAAACTACAAAGTAAATGATCTCTTAGTAATCATTAGCAAAACCAGTTTTCAACTTTACATTTTCTGTGATAGTATCGAATGTCGTGCTTATAGGCTGATCTAGTGAAGTTTAAAGTCCATTTAATAACAGTTTCATACTATCTGAAGAAGGCTAAAGTATAAAGTTTCATTTCATCAATTCTTGGTATATGAAGTCCAATGTTCAAAGTTCTTTGAAATTCCAAATTTTATTTGATTTTATTTCAACTTTAAATTGTATATGATATCAATGTTGTGCATATAGTATATTAGGCTGATCTAAAGAAGTTCAAAGTACAAGTTCCATGTAGTTCAAAGTTTTTATTTGATAAGACTGATCTAATGAAGTTCAAAGTACAAAGTTCCATTCTACTAAATTTTATTAGGCTGAAATCACGAAGTCCAAAGTTATACTAAATACAAAGTTTCATTCGAATATTTTATATATGTTTTTAATTGTATTTTAGCTTTCTCTCACGGAATATCTTTATCGAATTGCGCTTGAGCTAAGAGCAGAATATCTTATAATTATTATTTACATAAGTATCGAATTTAGCATATGTAAATCTTACACTTTACAGATCTCCTACCTTCCCTGTTTTTCGACTGTTTTGTTTACCACTCTATATCCCATAACATAAGTTTCTATGCGCGTTTTTCATTACTGTGCCGTCAAGTGTTGTAAAGTGTTGAAAGCAAAGTATTTCGTACTCGTCAATGGCAGTGTTATTACAACCCAATCGTTTGCTATATACTCACCCACTCACGATGCCCTACCTCCCCCTGCACGCTTTTCCTTATCTGTTGTGAACCCTCTGATTGTACTCCCGATGTCTAATAGTGTTTCTACTACTATAACCAAACTCTTTGTGCAGCTGACAATGAAGATGGCGGCAAACTAGTGTTGCTAAGCGTCGCAGAGTGGGGCGGCAGACCGTCGAAACCAGGTATGGAGGCTCTTGAATTGCCCGTGGATCGTGTGATTATAACACACACTGTGACTCCCGTCTGTGCATCGCTGGTGAGTGTGTTAAATACGGTCACACTGTTCACGAGAGCTATTAATGTATATTATAGGAAGGTTGCTCGATACGCGTGCGTTCCATGCAGGAGTATCACATGGATGTGAATCACTGGGACCAGGTGGGATTCAGTTTTATCATTGGCGGCGATGGCAGCGTCTTTGAGGGTTGTGGCTGGGATGTTGTGGGAGCACATACATACCGCTTCAATAGGAACAGTATTGGCATTGCTTTTATAGGAAATTTCAATGAGGATGAACCCACAGCAGAGCAGTTGAGAGCCTGCCAGTTGCTCATCAAGGAGGGTGTGCGTCTGGGAAAACTAAAAGCCAACTATAGAGTCTTTGGACAAAAGCAGCTTGTGAGCACCGAGAGTCCAGGAAAAAATCTATACGCGGCCATACAGCAGTGGCCACATTTTGCAAGCAAATTTTGAAATGTTAAATGTTGTATTTAAATGGAAATAAATAAAATAAAATAAATTATTTTGCAAATATATAAAAAAACGGTTTTTTGTATTAACTTTCATTCATTTCATTTACATCAAATTATTGCTAATAGATTGGTATTTTTATAAATAAATATTCCCTATTTCATCACCTCTATTCCCCTTTGCAGATCAGGATAACATCGGCGGTGGTCTGGTCTTGCGTTTTGTGCCACGCCCCGTTTGGCTGGCTCAACCGCCGCAGAAAGAGTTGGCCGCCCTCTCGCTACCCGTACCCCTGGTCATAGTATTGCCCACAAATTCGGAGAACTGCAGCACCCAGGCGGCATGTGTGTTCCGTGTGAGATTCCTGCAAACCTTCAACATCGAGTCACAACAAAAGGATGATATAGCCTACAATTTTCTGATTGGTGGCGATGGCAATGTCTATGTGGGTCGTGGCTGGGATGAGGTGGGTGCTCACATGATTGGCTACAATACACGTAGCCTCAGCTTTGCCTACATTGGCACGTTCCAGCGTGAGAAGCCCTCGGATAAGCAGCTGAATGTCACCCGGCTGCTGCTCGCGGAGGGCGTCAGGCTGGGCAAGATTACGCCCAATTATAAGCTAGTGGGTGCCAGCAGTCTGGAACCCACAGTCACCGAATACAATGCCGATCAACTCTATAGCAGCTTTGCCAATTGGACTCATTGGACCACGGTAAAAAATTCATGAATTCGCAATTCAACCAAACAAATTTGTAGTCTCGACTAGTTTCCCTCTCGTATCTCTATTATAGTTGATGAGTATGTGGCATATTTTTCGCATTAAGCTAGATATTAAGTGTTGTTTGTAAAAATTCTACGAAAATTGTGATATAATTAAAACCAATAATAAAAAAATCAGCTGAAATAATTGAAATTTGAATTTGTTTAATGATAGAATTATAAATTTAATGGCTTCCAGTGCCGGTTTTTCTGGATTAACGAAAACATTCGAACGTGATTCAATGTGAAGCGTTACGGAGCGCTTTGTTTGACAGAGATCACGATCCCCAATGCGTAATAAACCGCAGACGTATGTGATAGCACCACCCTCAAAGCGCCAGAGAGTGGGCAGCAGAGGGAGCGAAGCTCGGAGATGAGCTTCGATTGAGCTTATAATTCGAGAAACGAGAGAAGCTACACAGCCACAGCTCATAAAAAGGTAGTAATTATTGTGAGTTGAAGAACGACTTGAGAGATACCCTATATACCAGAAAGCTACTACTTTTTGATAGCCTAAGCTGAAGAACGACTCTCGAGCAGTGGTACCCAATATTCATAATACCTATCACATCTGCGTTTTGCTTTGCGGCGCTGCCTTCACACGCACAGTCGATGCTCTCACAGGTACAGGCGTCACGCTTCGTTGATTTTACGCATTCGCATTCGGCTATTTTTATTAAATTTTATTATTTTATAATATTTAAATATTAAACCTATGGAAGGAGATTGAAAGATACTCTCTAAGTAAAGCATCTTTCAGAGTCTTTCCAGTTTCTTTATTTTATTAAATATCCAACACACAATATACAAATATTTTCACAATATTTAAAATATTTTTAAGACTCAAACGACCCCTTAAGCTCCACTTAAACAGGGTATAAGCATAACAAGAGAGCTTTTTCAAGCGACTGCACCTTTAGCTCTGCCAAAAGCTCATCACAACGATACGCTGCGCATTTCAACGCGGGGATTTTTCTGTTACCATTTGAAATTGAAAAAAAAAACCGAGAATGAAGTAAACAAATAAACACGACAACAACATACTATATGTATGTAGGTAGTTTGCGGTTTATCAACAAAGTCAGTTCACTGCGCTCAGTCGAGAGCTGGCAACCGGCTTGACAGGCAGACAACGCTTAGTGCCTAGCGATAGAATACAAATCTTATTAACAATTGTTTTGTAGATTATTTGGAGCAAAATGAAAACAAATCAAACAACCACAGCTACAGACACAGTCCCAACTACAGGAAGCATAGAAGCTCAAACGCCGCCTACAAATGCCAAGCATATGAGGGAACTGATATGGCTATGCGGTGTGCTAATGGTACTCGTATCTGCAGCTCTCGTTTATTTCGTTTGGATGATGAGTAAGGAATACCCTAAAACTACACTTCGATAGTCATACATTAATCGATTAATCGATACAGCCAAAAATGTGGACACGTTTAGCAGTGGCTTGCGCATACTCGATCGCAGCGAGTGGCTGGGGGAACCACCCAGCAGTGTTAAAGATCTGATCACACCCATTAATCACGTTATCATACATCATACGGCAACAGAGAATTGCGAAAGAGAGGTAGGTACTTGCTAATTATATATATTTTATTACTACAGCGGTAATTAAGATTCAGAGATAACTCTTACAAAGAATTTTAATACTCATTTTGAATATAACTAGTGATTTTTAATTAATGCAATTAATTTCGAATCATTTATTACTTAAAGTTCTATAAATGATGACTTTAGTTGCTATACTAAGCATCTGAAATCTAGGCCTTATTTCGCTTATGAATCTATATGGGTCTTTTCCAACACTGGATATACAATTACTTGCACAGTAATGGCCAATATGAAGGGACATCTCTCCTCATTAGAGTTGTGCCTTCTACTTAGTTCAATTGAAGAAATTGAGTTAGTAGTTCCATTATAAACTAGTTCATTTGTTCTTTGTTCTTCTTATGTTGTCTTATACCCTACACCATATTTCACTTATAGTAATTTACAATTTTAATAATTATTTTATATAATACAATTCATTACCATATAGTAATTCTGATCAATCTAAAGATACACTATGCATATTCCACTCTCCATCTTTGCAGGACGAATGCATTTATCGCATGCGCATGATACAAGATTTTCACATGAAATCCTTGGGCTTTACGGACATTGGCTACAACTTTCTGGTGGGTGGCGATGGCCAGGTATACGTAGGACGCGGCTGGCAGGCGCAGGGACAGCATGTGAAGGGCTATGGTGAAGTGTCCATAAGCATAGCCTTTATAGGCACCTTTATCAATGTCGTGCCCAAAAAGAAGCAATTGTGGGCGGCCAGGCGACTGATGGAGGAGGGTGTTCGTTTGCATAAGCTGCACGCGGATTATCACATCTATGGTCACCGGCAAGTGAGTGCCACAGAGAGTCCTGGCGAGAAACTGTACGACCTGATAAAGCATTGGCCACGCTGGACAGACGATGTGACAGCATGTAAGCTACAAGTCTGTCCCTAGAACAGTCCACTTTCATTTGTCCACTTTGTATCTGTTTGTAGTGCGACGTCTGAACAGAGAACCGCTTAGATTTGTGGCACGTGATGCTTGGCTGGCACAGCCATCGGTGGAGAAGCTGCGACCACTGCCAGTGCCTGTCAGCCAGGTGCGCTTTGAGTGCACCTCAACTGAGAGCTGCGAGACGCAGGCAGCCTGTACCTATCGTATGCGCTTTCTGCAGACCTTTCACATCGAGAGTCAGCAGCAGAAGGACATTAACTACAATTTTGTGGTTGGCGGCGATGACAATGTGTACGTGGGTCGTGGCTGGAGCTGGAGCTGTGATGTTGAGCCCCAATTCGAGGGCATCATTGTGGGCTTTGTGTGTCAGTCGAGGCCAACGAGCAGTCAAAGGAATGTGGCCAAGGAGTTGCTGGCAAATGGCATCAAGTTGGATCGACTAAGTAAGAATTATGAGCTGACAGATGAGCTCCACTAGTGGAAGCTTCAGCTACAGCAGTGCCAAATAATATAAGTAAAAGTATTCGAATTTCTAAATAAACTGGTGTGTAGTATAGTAAACAGGCCCTTTATTGAGTTTTAACAATTTTGCAAATAATTAAAATCCTTTCTCATTATCAAACTTAACTATGTACAAATCAGAAGCACGTGGGGTTTCTTTACAGACTAAATGACACTTTGTGCTTACAACAAGAATTGGCTAGATAAAAAGCAAAGTAACTCGATCGCTGGTTAATTTTGGATACAATTTGAACATGGCTACGACATAAACTTAGTTAATTACGCTACAGAGATAGTATGTTAGATTCTGGCATAGAGATATATTACACTAATGATCCAAGATACGCATATTGCCAGAGACAATTTTGTTTTCGAGTATGGCACCGGCGGGTATATCGATACGATCACCATGATTGGCTATAATGATGACAGTGCCCTGGAAATATGAAGATACATTAGTGAAATACTCAGTGAATCCTAATCATTTCACTTACGCGCAGCGACACGCCACGTCCGAAGGTCACATCTCCACTGACCGTCAAATGATCGAGCTCTATGATGTCTGGTATATTGGCAAAGCGTCCCAGGAACTCTTTCACCTTGGAGAAGTGATTCTCGCCCAGCTTAACCAGCGGCGTGGTGGGGAACATGCGCTGTGGCGACATCACTAGGCTGCCATTCTTGAGCGTATACAAATTGGACATGACCAGCAACAGATCAGAGGATTTCTTCACGGGCAAGAAGCGTGAACGTGGCACATTGATGCCAATGGCGCCATCGAAGCACTTCATCGCAGCACCCACAGCTGTCTCCAGCTGTATGACACGTGTGCCATTCTCCAGCGTCTTGTTGTTCACAATAATCTCCATGTTGAGTGTGCGCTCTTGCAGCACGCGGTCAATAGCTGTAATGAAAATGCCGAAGCATACTTTTAGGCATGACCTTAAAGAGCGTGAAAGATGACTAGCTCACCTGCCAGATTAGCCCAAATGTTGTTGGTGTTGAAGAACTTGAACGTCTTGACCGACTTGAAGTCATCCACATGCTCTGGCGGCACCTGTGCGATTTCCAGCAGACGCAGCTTGTTCTCCATTTGTATCAGAGTGCCACCCTGAAGTAGTAGATAGAATAGTTATAGTTCAATTCATTTAGGGTTGTGGTCTTTAGTCCCACCTTAACGTCAGCGCGTGTCTTGTCGGTCACCTCCATGACAAATTCGAAGGGTGTGCTGGCACGCTCGACGCCCACCAGCTTATTGAGTATATTCAGATCCACAGTGGCGCCCAGATTGTCAATGTTGGACAGGAAACAGTATTCCCGTCCCTCGCTAATGAACTTCTTAAGCAAGCCCGAGTTGCGGAAGGTGTCATAGAAATCACCGTGACCAGGTGGATACCAACTGCAAGAAGATATACAGTTAGTAGAGCTAGAATCTATATAAAGCCAATAACTTACGCCTCCATATCCTTCTCGACATCAAAGTCCTTGGCAACGGGCAGGAAATGCTCGCGACTGATGCGTGGAAAGCAGCTTTGATTGAAGGTATGTATCTGCACACGGAAGCCCTTGTATTTCCTCACAATCTTCTCCGTATCCTCGTCCGTGTTGAATGAGTTCATCAGCACGAGCGGCACATTGGCATCGTAGGTTTTATTTAAATGCTCGATCTGTTGCACAGTCAGATCCAAGAAGGTCAGGTCGGAGCGCACGGGTATAACACTCTTGGGTCCATGGCAACCCATGGAGGTGCCCAGACCACCATTCAGCTTGATGACCACCAGTTTGTCCAGCATTTGACGTATCTGCATGTAAAACAAAACGAGATTAATATTCATACTCAACTAGAAAATCCATTGGGTGTTAGCACAAACAAGGAGATTGAGTTAAAGCTGCAATATTTTTAGAATTTAGTATACAGAGTGCTAAAAGCAACAACAAAATTGATTAGACTTAGCAACAATAAAGCGTCCAAAGGCCCAATTAATATAGTTATAGAATATACAGCAGAGAGTAGGTAGAGCAGAGAGCGAAGCTTAAGAGTTGGAGTTAAGTTAACGCTTTTACCTCATTCTATATATGATATGGTATATATAGGCATTTAGGCAGACATTACGCCATAATAATACGGCGGACAATGAGTACAATTCAGAGTACATGAAAATATGAAAACAAAATCATCAGCTTCAGTTTGACTTCACTTAGAACTAGTTCATTAGGCGTAGATGGGGCAGACACCGGACAAGCATGCCATGCGGGGGATTCATTATATACCTGCTCATTCTTGGGTGCCTTCAGGTTCGAGTAGTTCATCACAGCATTCTCGGGCAGCTTTTGAATTTTGTTCCAGTCCAAGGCGGGGCCCTCTGTAAGGGGGGGGATTGTATATTAGACAGTGATTATGTTTTTGTGATGTCAAACTTACCCTCCTGCAGAAAGCGTCCAAAGAGATCGGCAAAGCGTCCCATCTCCGCCTGCAGCGCTGGACGACGCGCTGGCTCCGTGGTCTCCAGCAGACGATCCACTTCATGCTCCAGCAGCAGCAGTGCATCGCGTTTGGTCACCTCATGGAACTCCTTCGAATCGGAGGGCGCACGCTGATGACCGCGCACCTAGGGGGGATAGAAGGGAGATTATGTTAGAGTATTGTTAAGATCATCATCATGAAATTTACAACCAAACTCAAGCTTAAAGTTTTCCCTACACTGCGAGAAATTGTGGCGCAGTGGAGTGATTAAGCTGTGTAGCAAAGCGCAACTGGCCCAAAAGGCAGTCAAGTGACAAAAGCAACAGCAGCAGCAGCAACAACACTTGGCAGGAAAGCAGAGACAATTTGTTGTTGTTATTGTCGTAACGCATAAGCATGCCTTGAGCAATTACAAGCTTCGCCTGGCAGCCAGTTGAGGGCGTCGTTAGCCACGTTAGTATCGCCTAGACAGTCATGACAAGAAGTGGTTGGATTTCTCTGCTGCTGTTGCTCAGTCTGAGCCAGCAGATAGCAGGCGCTGGTCTAATGGACAATGTGAACGATGGACTCAAGCTGGCTGGACAGATGTTTGGCATCAATACGGCTGCCGATGTGGCCAATCTGGTGGCCAAAGCCTTCTCCAAAGTGGGCAGCGGTACACGCAAGAAGCCAGACTTGATGAGTGTGCTGCAGCAGGGATTCGAGAGCCAGCGACAGGGCTATGAGGAGGCAGAGCAGTCGGCGGAGCAAGACGACGATGAAGAGGCAGCCGAGCAGCAACAGCAGGAAACGGAAACGGATGCAGAGAATGCACAAGAGTCGCCGCCAGTGGAGGCAGAGAATCCACGACGTCGACGACCGGCGTTGCAGTTCAATAGCGTCGATATGCTGACCAATATGATGCGCATGATTGGCTTCGATCCGCGCAAACTGGGTGCACTGGCGCTGAATGCCATAGTGATGATAGCACAGGCGGTGGGTGGAGCAAGCCTATAACTAATACCCTCGACTAATACCCTTGCTTCTTTCAGATTGGCAGCACCATTATACAGGCCACTCGTGGCGGCGCTAACAATGGCATTGAGACTGGCCCCGAGGCACTCTTTGCGCCCAGCGAGCATCAGCCACGTGCACTGCCCTCCGACAGTCCCATCGATTGGTTTCTCAAGCGTCCAGGTGCTCACAGCCAGCGCATGCTGCGCCGCATCATGGATCGAGATCTGCCGGAGCATGTGGTGGACATGTTGGCTGCCAAGGAGTCGGAAGCTGGCCATGAAGCTGGCTGCCTGAAGCTGCTCATGTGCAAGAGCTCTCCCATCATCTGGGGCATGCAGAAGTCGCTGAAGAAGCGTCTGGACGGTGAGCCAGAGCCCTTGGATGAGGAGAGCTACATGAATGCTAACTCCTTCTTCAAGCACTTACCCAGTCTGCAGGAGTTCAAGCAGCATGGCGAGGGGTGCGAGGAGCGTTTCGCTCAGCATTGTCCACGCAATGGCACAATGGAGTGAAGGCACGCACAATTTCTGTTAAATTTTTATTACTACAATTCAATTCGATCAATAAATCGTTTCGTGTTTGTAATTAGTGCAAATTTGTCGTCGATGACCTTGCGGATAAGACGAGTCCATTGTACATCCAATGTTCCATGAAACGACCTCTAAAAGTCTGGCTAAATATAGTAGCTATAATCAGGTGCGATCTGCGATTAGCTGTGATGCCTGTAATGCCTTACATCTACCCTACCTTTGGCTATCTGCAGCTGATAAGCAGCTTCTATCCCCTATAATAGCTTAGTAGTTATTATTAACTCGCGTACTAATTGAGGGATTGCCTAACAGCATGCACTATAACCATGACTCGCATTATATTCTCAAGTGTTTGACTGGCAAACATAAAAGATTCCACTAACATTATGCGCACTCATAATGAAATTTAAATTAGTTTGTTGATATTTTACACATATGTAAAAGTAATTTATAAATATCCTGACATTATTTAAAATGCGAGAAAAATATTTAAAAATATTTTAAAAAATCTCAAACATTTTTCTAAATGATTTTGGCAGAACTTCTCTATAGTCAAGAAACACTGTAGAACTGTAAAGTGCAATTTTATAGTCGTCTCAATAATTAATAGCCACTAAAGTTAGCAGAGGTACTTAAACAGTTTATAGCGTGTGAAAGGCTAATAAGCTGTTTAATAAACAATTGTTTCATAAAAAGTTCAGCTGGATATAGCTAGAAATATTTTTATGAGAAAGTATAGAGAAGATACTTTAACAAAAGGAAAATTATTCAAGTTTGTCTAAAGAACTTAAGTCAGTTCTAAGAAAGAAAATTCTTTATAAGAAATATATATTTATTTAAGAATTTTTGGAGAAATTAAGGAAGTTCTGAGAAGGCAGTTCATCCAGCTAAAAGACACTAACAACAACAGTCATTTTTTAAGACATAAAAATTAATTTTTTCACTAGACAAAATGCTTTTTAAATACTAAATATCAAGTCTAACTATCTATAGTATAAAGAAAATTATCTGCAGAAAAAATAGCCAAAGATTCTGTTCTTTTTTTCTTCTATTTTTCATAAATACTCTTTTTCAAGAGTATCTCCTAGATAGTGTTTAAAAAGTCTGGCTTAATAAATTCTATAAAAAATACGTGCTTCATTTTAGCCAAGATTTCAAATCAACATACTTATCTATTACACGATAAGCATAATTTTTGCACTATTATACCCAATATGTTGATAAGCATATTACGTGAATTGGGTTCACATTTCACAATCTAATGCACATACTAAACATACTAGTAATAGCAACTAAGCGCAGGGAACTCCGACGCAAAATATGGGCATATCAACATGGCTTATCTACAATGTTTATGGCCATCTAGCTTATATACTCGCACATACGCGTAATTATATGGTAAATATGCATTGATTGTGGCGAAATTATTGAGTAATTAGTATTTTGGTTGGCGTGCATTGCCCTTCAGCAAGGTTGCCAAAATATTTTTCAAAAAGATTCCATAGTAAATACGATTAAAAACTAACAAATATTTGCTGCTGCAATAATAAATGTTGGCTTGAAACGCGAAACTGGTTAGCCAGCAGAGTGGCGCCATCTAGCGTGCGTTGGCGAAGCTAATAAGACAATGAGTAGAGTAAAAGCAATAATTTGATAAAATATGTAGTTTTATCAACTTGTAAAAGTAATTTCAACTTGTATAAGATTGTTTATATTATTTCAAATAGATACTATAGTATTTCCAGCATTTCTTCATAAACTAGCCTCACTGTGTGTAGATACTTATTATTGGCGTCATCGTTTTTATTTTTTTTCTACTTGATTGCGCATGAAAACAAATGGAACTAACATCATAACAATAATAATAATGTATATGTACAGCTGTATGGCAGCCACGCCCACTCTTGGGCGCTATTTATACACAACGACAGAGTCTACTTGAACTGATAAGACAAATGTGTCAGAGGGCAGGTGTTTGAACTTCAGCAAGGTCAAACGAATAGATAATTAGACGCCAGTCAGACGCTGCGTTGCGATTCTTCTGCTTTGTTATTTTGTATAATTTTTGCATCATCACAGATGTTTTTTTTATTTTCGCACTTTTTATAGAATGCATTTTGCATTTTAAGTAATTGAAGTGAGAAAAGAAACTCTGCATTGCTTTGATATGTCCGCACTTGAAATATATTTTATAAGATGTCAAGGCAGACAGAATACTCTACAATTCTTTGCCCCCCTTTTTGCTTAATGAAAGTATCTTTAACTGTTTCTTCCTTTACTTTTTTAGAGATTTTTGTGATAGTGTCATATACATAGATAAGATTGCCACGCTTTTCCGCAATGTCAGACTTTAATTAGTTGCTGAAATTTTATAATTTGCCGATTGTTTTCTTATTTCGCAGAACTCGAAAGACTTTATCATTGGCCATAGCAACTAAGATGGTTCAATTTGTTTAATTGCAAAGTTATAGCCTTGATTTTGAGCATACAAATATGAGACTATGCCATTAAAGTGTGCCTAAATTTTCAGCACATTTGCTTAGTAAACAGCAGAGTTATTGAAGCGCAAAGTTGTGTTTAAGAAAAGCAGGAAGTGCGCTGGCGCCATCTGACGGTGGGCAGCGTTACTACTACAACAGCGTAACTAATTTGACAAGCTTGCGTTTTCAATATTTATGACTTAAACAAATCTAGCTAAAAGCAAAGCACTAATACGCTAAACACTGATAAGTTTATTATCTTCTACTCGTAATTATTATTGTGGTAGTATTCGCCACGCACTTGGCCCATATATCGTATGACAGGGACTCTGGAAAAACCTTCATATTCTCTCCATATTTTGAAAACTTACACCGGCGCGTTGCAGCAGCACATCGATGGGTCTTATGCCTGACGTCATGACAAGTGTGTGTAATTAAATTAAAATATTGTGAAACCACACTTAGACTTTATTTTTTGTTTGATGACTTTTGTTTATAAGTATTTTGTTGGCGAAACAATAGCGCGCTTTTTGCGAACGAACTTGGCGCGTTGACTGTGCAATTGAAAATACGGCTAGAATTCAATATGAATTTGAATTTCAATACGAATTTGTATTTTTTCTGTACTGAGAGCGTCGACGGCGCAGTCGGCGCTGACAGCGACGCTAGCAGAGCGACGACAAGTGAAGCAGCAACAAGTGATAGCGCGACTCGCTGTAAAGCAAAATGTCTAGCTAACAGTGTGTGTGTCTGTGTGTGTGTGTTAGTGATTGTGACAGCAGTTAATAAGAAAAGAACAAAAAGTAACAAGAAAAATTAGAAGAACAAAATATAATTGTAAGAAGCGCGTTCCAAAGACAAGAGGCAAGTCAAGTAGCGCGCCGGCCTCTTAATGAGAGTGTAGAAAAGTGTAGAAAAACAAAAGCGAAATACGACAACAACAACATGAGAGCAGATCAAGTTAACTGCTGAGCGCACGACTAGTGCATACGCTAACTGAGAGAGGGATATTTGAAGTGGAGAGGGAAATTTTTAAGAGGGGTCGCAGCAAAGAGGGAAATTTGAAACAAACTTAAATCAGAGAGGGAAATTTTGAGCAAAGTTAAACTTTAAGTTAGTAAATAAAAGTATAAACACTTGTGTTACAAACTGCCTGTCGTAGTCAGCATACCCTATAACGAACTACAGCATAACTAGCAGTTAGATTACGCTGACTCTAATGAGCGCTGTGAAACGAATGCGGGCAAAAGCATTTGTTTATCATACTACTAAAGAGACGTGTCGATAGTCGGCGTCCTGCCACGCCCCCCTTTCCAACCAATTAGGTCAAGAATTGCAACGCGTAATAATCTAGGCCTTATCAGTTGTGCGTGTAGACGCTCAGGCTGAGGCTGATAAGTACTATATTTCATAATAGAATCGGATTTATTAATCTAAACGATTTTAGTGAACTCATCGTGTATGACAAATATGAAAGCAATAACAATATGGGCAAAGACCCCCAAAAACTCTTCCACATAATCATACACACACACACAAATGCTCAGAGACACGCGCGGAAAAAAAACATTTGTGTGTAGTACTTGTTGGCTAGGTCAATTGAAGGTTAACCGTCAAGAGTGCAGCGCATAGGGAAATTCCAAAGAGACAGTGCAACAACCTACAATCGACGCCAAAGGTACGCAAAGCTATAAATAGAGAGTAAAAGCAACCGGCAAAATATTGTTGCTGTTGCATTTTCTGGAGAATTCACAATGCATTTCCGGCTCAAACGGGGCAGAGAGAGAGTGAAAAAGAGCGGGTGTGCGAGAGCAAGGTTGGAGTTGGCAATAACAGCACTCACCTTGGCTTCTTGTGGCACATCCAACATTTTTGTTTATGCTAATTCACTAGATTAGAACACTTTGAGCCAACTGTTATACGGGTCTGTTTTATTATTTAATTGTTTGCCAAGCGAAAGACAGACAGACGGACAACTCAGCGCAAAGAATTTGAATAAACTGGCAAAGCAGCAATAAAAACACAAACAAGAGCGGTAACAAACGATATAAAATGCTGTATGATTCTCTGATTGGAGAACATTGAGAGCACGCCTGCCACACTTGGCGTTTTGCGCCAAAATTGGCACTTTCTTAATGTCTTGGCGCACTTTTTTTCTGAAATTGGCCGTTGACTTCGCTCCGATAGCCATAACTTTAAATCAATTTCAAGCGTTATATAAATAATATAATTTCTTCTGTTGAGCCCACAGATTTAGTTGTCATCTGAAGGCTGTTGAACAAAATATTTAGAGGACTATGAAAGCATTCACTACGGTTGTGAATTTGGCTAACTTTGGTTGTGCACTTGGCTATTTTGTTCGCTTTATGCTAGATACATCTTGCTTTGTTTACCTTTTTGCGCACCAATAAGACTCATTGGTTGTCTCTGTTAAGCAAATTGCACTCTTATTCTTAGTTATGTTAATTAACAGAGTGCACCAACATCGAAATTCAAGTGCAAGTTAGAGAAATTCTTGTTAAAAATAATGTTGTTTTATCTATATCGATGCTTATTGCTTAAATATTATTTATAATAATGTACTTGCGTTTGTTCTTGCTTAGTGGTCATATTTTTATTTTATTTTTGACACACTTCTTAATTATCAAGTCGTAACAGTGATTGAGAGCCCAAGACATATTAATGAGCGAATGCTAGTGACTGTGACAGAGTCACGACAAACGATATAATTGAGTATTGTGTTCTGTATTATTGTAATTAACTACAATCTACAAGCATACAAATCTGTCAAACAACATTTTAATTACATAAAACCCCTAGCTTTTAATTTATTTTCCACATTTGTCAAGGGCGAGAATCTGACGATAGATCGCTTTAAGCGCACATCTCTAACAAAAAAAAAGCGCACAGCTGCTAGTGATGGCATTCCCCTATGCTCGTCAGCTGGGCGAAATGTCACAACAAAACAAAAGGGGCAACAAGCAAAGGAAAAAGTGATGCAGAGTAATTAAAGCGATACTGCGCAAAA
This sequence comes from Liodrosophila aerea, assembly GCA_035045005.1. Taxonomy (NCBI): domain Eukaryota; kingdom Metazoa; phylum Arthropoda; class Insecta; order Diptera; family Drosophilidae; genus Liodrosophila; species Liodrosophila aerea. The sequence continues at coordinate 795,639 of JAWNNL010000805.1, read as the reverse complement.
AAAGAAGCCATATTAAACTGCATTATCAGAGAGAGTTTCAATCAACATGGGTGTGTGCTTATCCTGCTGCGGCAACAGTGCCGAAGAGGCAAATCTAATGCCTCCGCCGGTGAGTAGGAATATAACTCAACACAATTCCAATAAGAAAATGTTTCCCACCAAAAGGAGGAGCGACGCAGACAACAGTTAGAAGCGGCAGAGCGTAGGCAACAGGAAAGTGAGTCGAGAGGAGTTAAAAATTTGGATAAAGTGCGTCGTCAGCAACAAAGAGCAGCAGAGATGGAGCGCAGAGAAGAGGAGGCGGCGCGTCAAGGTGGCAATAGTCCCACTTTGCGGGTGAGTTGCGTTTATCGTTAACGAGAATATCGATCATTGACAGTAATTTAAAAGCTACGTTATTGGTTTAAAATTCAATAAATTACTGAAAATATTGTTGCAGATATTAATTTCCAATTTGAATTTATTACAGTGGCAAACAACCTAACTTACTTTCTGAGGGAACCAACCCAACCAATGCTGCCTCTGTAAATGTTTGTCGACCCTTTTGTTGACTGTGTATCAAGGCATTTCTTTATTAATTTGCTTTATAAAATCTATGTACCAGAACTATAATTGTGATTACGCCCGATCTAATGCAATACTTGTAATTATTACCAAAATTGTTAACCAAAACGAATAAAAATGTATGTGAAATTTCAAATTGCCAAGCGAACAGTGTTGTAAAACGCAGCTTAGTAGCACAACAGCTGTTCACACTGCTGAGTTGCGTTTACTGCGCAGTCGGCTTTGTTCTGGAGCACCTGTTGCTGCTGTTTATTTTGTTTTTTAATTAGATTAAGTATGATATTTCATGTGCAATATTTAAGTTTGTGCTTTCTGTGTGCCACGTGTGCTGTTGGACATGCCAAAACCATAAAGAAAGCCGAAGCCAATCTGCTAAAGCCACTGGAGGAATTGAGCCCATGGCAGGGCAAAGGGTTTCCCTATGCGCCCGATGAGCAATCGCAAGCAAAAGTGCAACGTGTGCAATCTAATGACATTCCGAAAGATAGCTGGCAGGGCAAGTGGTTCCCCTACGCTCCCGGCGAACCGCATATATTAAAAAAGGAGCCAGAGGATCAATCAAAGGCCACGACACCTAAAGATAGCTGGCAGGGCAAGTGGTTCCCCTACGCTCCCGGCGAACCGCATATATTGAAAAAGGAGCCAGAGGATCAATCAAAGGCCACGACACCTAAAGATAGCTGGCAGGGCAAGTGGTTCCCCCAGGCGCCTGGTGAACCACATGTTCTCAGAAAGGAGGAGAAGGAGCCGCCCAAAGCAGTTAAGGCTTCGGTGTACAAGGATAGCTGGCAGGGCAAGTGGTTCCCACAGGCGCCAGGAGAACCCCATGTCTATAAGCATGACGAGGAGGAGGAGGAGAAATTTGCCTGTGATGATGGCGTGGTAAGTAAAATTGATACAGCTGGGTTTTCCCCTTGATTACTCATCATATCTGTTTATTTAGCAACACCTGTCTATCGATTACGAACCGGAAGATGTACGGCAAAACTATAACTATCTGTGCCTGCACAGCAACCGCAGCATGTTTAATCCCAATATGAATACAGAAGCCTTGCTGACGGAGCACTTTTTACCCAGTGCCTATGTGCCACCTGCCAAGTGCCTGAACGAGTCAATTGGTTACTCTCACGAGCCAGCCACAAAGTAAGCACCTATCTAAAAATACTATAGATTAATTTCAAATTTCTCAATTCTTCAGCGGCGCCTTCCGTCCTCTGCCCGCCGTTTATGGAAGCTATAAATACTTGCCTCCTCAGCGTTATATGCGCAACTTAGCCGAGGGCGCCATTGTCATGCTGTACCATCCTTGCGCCTACAGCGGGCAAGTGGAGCAACTACAGCACATGGTCAAGGGTTGCCTATATCGTCATCTGATAACGCCTTCAATATTGCTGACACCCGAAAGACCGCTGGCTCTGCTCTCGTGGAGCCATAGCCTCAGCATGTCTGTGGTTGACAGGAAGCTGGTGGCACAGTACATCCGTAAATATGCCAAAGGAGGACCGCTTGCGCTGCCAAATCTCGCGCGAGTGGTAGAGAAGCGCCAGACCTACAAAGCAGCGCTGCTGACTGAGGCGCATCTGGTGACTGATCTGGATGACAGCGAACTGTGCGGCTACCTGGAGGAGCATATGTAATCATTTGTTAACTATCGAGAACGGCAGCTCGAATATTGTATAGAATTAATAACATTAGTTAGTTATTTTATTGCTAACAGCGAATAAACCTTAATATACATTTACAATTACACTCGCATTCAGCTTAATTTGCCGTTAACTTTTGGCTAATCAGTTTCGCGCCTCTATTCAAAATGCATGTTCGCTCTCACACTCCACGCAACTGGCTTTGTTTACCTTTTCTGCGCGGAGCAACAACAAGTCCTTTGGTTGCGTGCGCACCAGAGTTGCATCGAACATATTTGCAGTCTTTCGTTCAGTTGAAATTTCAAATGCGAATTAATTGTGTTAGAGAATTTGTCGTTATATAAATTACTGTTTTCTTTATTTCGCTGCACTATTGTATAACTATTACTTATAACATATTTATTTGTATTTTCTTATTGCCATTGGCCATTTAATAATTCATATTTGGCGCAAGCTCGACTCGCCAGCATGTGCCATCGAGCAAGTTGCATCGAAGAAGCGAGTGGTACTACTCGATATACGAATTACATGCCTGCCGAACTACTTGTGGCGGTCGGCTGATAGACGCACGGCAATTTGTTGTTTTATTTTCCACTCTACCATAAATACCTTTTGTTTTGCGGCACTCACGCATTCAGTTCGTTTCTCTTCTACAGCTAAAAACAACTAATAAACGAAACGCGTTACTCCCCATAAAGTCAAATAACTGCCGCCTGTGTTTAATTTATTTATTGCACACACACACACACACTCACGGGCTGTGGACGGCGCACAGCGTAGACAGCAACATCGAACGGAGAGGTGAAACAAAGGAGACGGACAAAAACACAATTACATTTCTCTTTTTTAATATAATATCGCTGTGAGATCGTGCCGTAACAGAACTGCCAATCAGTTTATCGCGTGATAATTACGTCTCATACGTAATCTCTTTCCGCTCCTGTCGAACGCCTCTTTCACCCTGCTCAACGCCCCCCGCCCCGCAAACATCCTGTGACTCGCGTGTGTTTTACATAACAATGATGAACAATCTGGCGGACACTGTGGTGGTCGATCCGGGCTTCGGTGGCGGCGACAAACAGCAACAGGCCGTCTCGACCCAACCGCAGGACTCCAGCGCTGTGGTGCCACCGCCAGCCACCAAGCAATCGTCGGCGCTGAAAAAGACCAGCCGGTATCGCAGTCGCTCGCTGAGTGCCTCCTCCACGGACTCCTTCAGCTCGGCCAGCTACACGGGCAGCAGTGAGGACGGTGACGATGTGCCGCCGCGTGAAAAGGTGCAAAAGAACACCAAGGGCAGCTCCGATTTCTGTGTGCGCAACATCACAGCTCAGCATGCCTTCGGACGACGTGAGATCGAGATTGCCGAACAGGAAATGCCCGGCATTATGGCGCTGCGCAAGCGTGCTGCCGAGGACAAGCCATTGAAGGATGCCAAGATCGTTGGATGCACCCACATCAATGCGCAGACAGCGGTGCTAATTGAAACGCTGGCCGAGCTGGGCGCAAGCGTACGCTGGGCAGCTTGCAACATTTACTCCACTCAAGTGAGTAGATCCAGAGGGGTCGGTGGGGGGTAGATCTTATGCGCAAGACACTTGACTCAATTGCTGTTGTCACGCACAACAAAGCAGACACACACACACACACACAAACTGATACAAAGACAAACAAATCATCAATCAAGTGACGCAGGCAGAGTTAAAGGGGTCGCGCCGCAGTTGGAGGCGGCTCAAGTGGTTTGGCAATCAAAGAGGCGACGTTGATAATTGATGTGTGTGTGCGCGCCCCAAAATTGGGTCTAAATGCCACACACCACTCCGCACACCACTCTGCCCCCAGATGGGGCGAACTAGTTTGAAGCGCTTAGCAGCAGCTCCAATTCGGGCTCCGCTCCGCTCCTGCAATTAGCATGGACACCACACAAATATGTTTTATGCGCCTTCTAATTAATCGCAACACCTACAACCGCACGCAGAGCTCTGGGGCTGTGGCTCTTATCGTTGACTTCTTATTGACACATTGTGAATCAGACACACCCAACACACACGCACACACACACACACACACACACTCACTGACAAACTCGCACTAAGCTGTCAGCTTATCAGTGCAAGTGTCTATGCTTAGGCATAGTGTCACCTCCGCCCCCTTCACTCATGCCTCTTCCCTTCTCTCTATTCCGCAGAACGAAGTGGCCGCTGCTTTGGCAGAATCGGGCATACCGATCTTCGCCTGGCGTGGTGAAACCGAGGAGGACTTCTGGTGGTGCATCGATCGCTGTGTCAACGCGGAGAACTGGCAGCCCAACATGATACTGGACGATGGCGGCGATGCCACACACTTGATGCTGAAGAAATATCCAACCATGTTCAAGCTGGTCAAGGGCATTGTGGAGGAGAGCGTCACCGGTGTGCATCGTCTCTATCAGCTGTCCAAGGCGGGCAAGCTGACGGTGCCGGCGATGAATGTGAACGATTCGGTGACCAAGACCAAGTTCGACAACCTCTACAGCTGCAAGGAGTCCATATTGGACAGTCTCAAGCGCTCCACGGACGTCATGTTCGGTGGCAAACAGGTGGTCGTCTGTGGCTATGGAGACGTGGGCAAGGGTTGTGCTCAGGCGCTCAAGGGACAGGTGAGTGGCTCGATAGGTTCCCCATAGATTCCTACTAATGCCCAAGTCTCTTCCTGTAGGGCTGCATTGTATACATCACGGAAATCGATCCGATTTGTGCGCTGCAGGCGAGCATGGATGGTTTCCGTGTGGTCAAGCTGAACGAGGTGATCCGTAACGTGGACATTGTGGTCACAGCGACGGGCAACAAGAATGTGGTGGTGCGTGAGCACATGGACAAGATGAAGAGTGGCTGCATTATCTGCAACATGGGTCATTCGAATACGGAGATCGATGTGAATGGCTTGCGCACACCGGATCTGACCTGGGAGAAGGTGCGCTCGCAGGTGGATCACATCATTTGGCCCGAGGGCAAGTACATCATACTGCTGGCCGAGGGACGATTGGTCAATTTGAGCTGCTCGAGCATACCCTCGTTTGCGGTATCCATAACATCGGCCACACAGGCGCTGGCGCTGATTGAGCTGTTCAACGCACCGCCCGGTCGCTACAAGTCCGATGTGTATCTGCTGCCCAAGAAGATGGACGAGTATGTGGCCAGTCTGCATCTGCCCACGTTCGATGCGCATCTGACGGAGCTCAGCGACGAGCAGGCCAAGTACATGGGCCTCAACAAGGCCGGTCCTTTCAAGCCCAACTACTATCGCTACTAGACAGGGGGACAATAATAAGAGAAAAGAGAAAGAAAAACAAATGAAATGAATGCAACAACTTATATGCCCCATGTACAGGGTATAACACACATGAACAACAACAACAATTAGAAACGCCAACGAAAGTATTTTCTTTGCAAGATTTAAACTATTTATGCGAGAATTGCAAGTTCTCAAAAAACACAATTGTTACAACAAATACTAACAATAATAACACTTACAATAATTACAACAACAACACAGAGTTACTATACAATGTATTTGCTTAGACACCAAAAAAACACACACACACAAATTAACAAACGCTTTTTAGTTGCTTAGCATTTAACTAAAACATTCAGCATTTGAGTAGTTCGTATTGAGGAGATAACTTGATGAATTGAGTGCTTGAAAAACTGTAGTAATTGTAGAGCGAATAACTTGATTAACTGTTTAACTAAATCGAGTTATTATCACCTGGTTATGACTTGATAAATTGGCTACTTCTTTGACTAAGCTGATTTAGTTGTTCACTTATCAAAGCAAGTTATCATTTGATAATGTATCCATGACTTATGATTAATCTTGATAACTTCATCTTATACTTTTATTGATAACTCTGTATGTCCAAATCCAGATAATCTGGAGACTTCTTTATCTTAGTTAACAATGTACTAAATTAATGACTTGATACTCGATAGTTTTGCTTACTTGTTAATCCAACTCAAGAGCTTAATAACTTGTCCTAGTAGTACGATAATTTAAATTTGCAAATTGATAACTATTTGGTTAGCTGGTCAACACTCAAGTAGTTGGCTCAAAACCCTGGTAACTCGATCACTTGGTTACCTCTAGAATTCATTCATAGATTCTTAACTCAACTTGTATTAAATCGATGAGTTATTGTTAGTTTATATCTTCAAAATTGTGCTAACTAACTCTGTAAATTACTAAATTGCCAGTCAGACTATGATTAGTTAGTTCAACAGTTTTCAATTCAGTTCTTATCAAGTTATCTCCGAGCTCTCGCACACACTCTGCATGTTAGTTTTTTAGCAGTTATTTTTATACAACCGCAAAAGTATTTTATTTTTTTTGTATATTATTTTTGCTATGACTCTTATCATTTAACCACACTGTTTAGCACGCGACTAACGGTTTCGATATATACTAACCAGAACTCTATAACTTTGCTCTCTAATTGGTGTACTTAATTTGCAGCATTTTCTATTAGGAATTTACCCAAAGTGAAAATTTGGAAAACGTTTTATTGCCGTTGCATGGAATTTACTTACATACATCACATACATACATACATATGTTGTATAGTATATTTACCTAATTGTAGTTTTCGTACTTGTTTATGAATTTGTTTTTTGTACTTATGCTTAATTATTACAATTTTTTGTATCCTCGGAAGAAGCAAAAGGAAATTATTGAAGTGAAATGCAGTGCAAATGATTCCATTTATTCAATTATTGAAGTACTTATGATGGTACACACGCAGGCATTATACATATGTATATCATATAAAGAATTCTATATATATACACGCGCATATATACATACATATATACTAGAGAACTTTATGTATAAAAAACACAAGAAAAAGTGAAATAAATTTAAAATGTTTGTAAGAAACAACTTTGAGCAAAAATTGTGAGTAATGTAAAAAAAACAAACAATAAAAAGAAAGTTTTATTGAGCAAAAGTCGAGTTTTTAAAGGAAATTATCAGAATTTCCCCAACAAATTTCCCCTTTCTCCAATATATCCCCACAAATAATACAAAACTTGAGTTTATTTTTATTAAAGGAAATTATTAGAATTTCCCCCAACAAATTTCCCCCTCTCCAATATATCCCCACAAATAATACAAAACTTGAGTTTATTTTTATCAGATGCATCACTCGTCTATGTTTATTTGATATTATGCCTTAAAAATTTTGTCGCTTTTTGTTTTTGATGTTTTGTTTTTTATTTTACCATAAATCGTAAATTACATATTACAAAAAATTATATAAATTTTCTTTCAAAATTTCTCTCATAATTTCCGTTTGTTTTAAACGCTTTTACGTTGTCGTTTCGTTTATGTTTATAGTTAGTACTTAAAAGAATGCCGTAGACTACATGAAGAGTAATTAATTGTGGTAGATTCTCGTCTTAATTAGGTGTTCTTATCCTAATACATTGGTGGGTGGCGATGGAACCATCCTGCGAAGGGGGAGTCGGGTCGGTTCGGTTCCCCGTTCAAGTCATCGGAGACATCGTCTACACAGCGTGCGAAATAAATCTTAAGCAAAAAATCAAAAATGGAACAAAAATGCTGCAGAAGCCGAACAAGAAATCGAAAAAAATATCTAAATTCTATATAGTATGCCATGTATGCATGTGTGTGTGTGTGTGGTTGTGTGTGTATGTGGGCAGACCATTTGCATCTGGATGGAAGGGGGATGTGGGGGGGAATATTTGATTCGCGAGGGGACTCAGCTTAGTCAAGGAAATGCGGCTTCAGGTGCTTGAGCATGCCAAAGGTGCGGAAACGTTTGACTTTCATGACCTTCATTAGCTCATCGTCACATATGGCAAACTGCTTGTTCTTGGGATCGTACAGGTCCCGCTCCTTGATGATGGCCCACACCTTCTTGACCACCTCGTGGCGCGGCAATGAGTCGGCGCCCATGAGGGCCGACAGCTCTGGCGATAGATTGTAGGCGCGTGTGAAACCGGTGCTCTTGCGTCCGGTGCCACCGGCAGCACCACCACCACCGGCAGCCTTGGCCTTCTTCTTGGGTGCCGGCTTCTTGACTACTTCGTAGTCCGAATCGGAGCCGGCATCACTTTCAGTGCCGGAATCATCGGCATTCAAGCTCTTGCGCTTCTTCTTGTTGGACACCTTGTGCTTGGTGGGCTGTGGGCGTTTCTTGGCTGCCGGCTTCTTCTTTGCCTTCTCCTCCTCGCTGCTGCTGGCGGCATCCTCCTCTTCGCTGGGCTCACTCTCGTCTTGGGGATCGGCATCGGGATCCTTGCCATCATCATCCTCATCGTCGTCCTCCTCCTCCTGTTGCTCGTTAATTACCTCCATGACGATCTTATCAAATTCCTTCTTGCGGCTCAGCAGCGAACAGTTCAGCTTGCCCTCGACTTGCTCCCGGACCCGTTTGGCCGAGATGGTCGAGAGATCGGCGTCCTTGAGCACTGCCTGGATTTCGGTGCGAAGCTGAGTGCTGGAGATGTCCGACATTTTTGCTTCTTGTCTCGTTTTCTTGCGGTGTTGTAGTTGTTGCCTGAAGCCGACGCAGACTCAGAAAATTCAGACACGTTTCGTCAGCACTAAAAAACGATTTAAATGTGCACGTGAATTATTTCTGATATTTTATTCAATAAATAGTCGTTCGCATTACCGTAAATTACAGCTTTTTACACGCTAACTATGCTTTGTACTAATAATTAATTTTCGTTCGTTCTCACTGCGTTTTTTTCTCAGTTTCAAAGAGCTAAACGGCGGCTCGCTTGCGTTTTTCTTTTTTCTTTATACCCTCTCCGGCGTCTTCGATAGGGTTGCAACCACGGTTGCAGGAATGGGTATCGATATGGCGATATCGATGCAGTCAAACAATACGATATTTAATGCGATATATCGAAATATTTAAATTTTATTTTTGGCGCTAATATTTGTTTCTTAGAGTTAAATCGAATGGTGACATGTAAATCAATATGGAAAGATTAATTAAGAATAATCTGGATTAATAATTAAGTAATTTCAGGGCTCAGTCAACCGGCAAAGTTTAAAGTCGATATTTGGCGCCCTCTAGCGACAATTGTATTCGTTTAAAAGTATCATAGCGCCAAGACAGAAAAATCAGCCAATTTTTGCCGCAAAAACGCCAAGTGTGGCAACCGCGTTTCTTGCGTACAGCTGCAGGCGGCGCCAGTGTGCAATGCAAGTGTTTTTGTGAATTCCGCGACGTCTGTGCATAAAATTCTAAAATTAAACAACTTTAATGCAATAAATCGAATTAAAGCAAAGCTCCCATGTGCAATTAGTGTTTAAAGTTGTGAATGAGCTGTCCAGTTGGTGTGTACAAAACGTAGTGCCAACTGGCTAACGTCGCAGCAACAATAACAATCGTTTCTAGACGCCTTCGACAGAGCAAACGGGAACGGAATCCAACAACAAATCGCTGAAGCAGAAGCTACACCAGAAGGGGGAGCGGCACAGCAGCAACAGTAGTAGCAGCGCTGAGGTAATTTTGCTATTTTTTATGTGGCTTTTGTTTATTTTTATTAGTGCCCCCTTGCATGTGTGTGTCTGAGAGTGTGTGTGTGTGTGTGTATGTTGTGCGTGCGTGTTTATGCGTGTAGTTGCTCTATTTCTAAAATTTGCTATGCATTGCAACCTGGAGACGTGCAAAAAGAGAATAATGCCTTTTCCCTTGTCTACTGATATGCAAAAGCAACTTTGCGGTATTCTCTTCTTCTTATTGGCGTTTTTGCTTTGTCGCTTTTGTGTCATATTCGCGTCTTTGTTTTGCCGGCTTCGTTTGCGACGCCCTTTTCCAATATGAAGTCGCATGTGCAGCTGGTTAGACTCGCTCTCCGCTCTTATTTGCTTAGGCTGCTCTCCATGCATGTGTGTGTGTGTGTGTGCGCGAATGTGTTTTATTTCTGTAAGAAAAAACTAAAGAAACTTTGAACACATTCGACTTCGGCGAATTGATTAAGCTGCCTTCCACCCATGCCCCGCAGCCCAATGGCCTATTTGAGAAACAATAAATATCTGAGTACATATGTACATATGTATGTACATATGTACATATTTATAAGGGTGCTCCCAATACCTAACCCTATGCAACACTGTCGCTGTTGTTGTAGGCATCAATATTGTTTTAGTATTTGGACTATTTACATTTTATGGCTTTCTGTGTGTGTGTGTTTGCCTTGTCGTGTGATGCACAGCAACAACTGTAAAACGCAGCAACAACAACAACAAGTTGCACATTTTTTCTGCATACTCTTTCCCAAAGAATAAGTCACTTAATTTATGAGTAAAACCTGTTGCTGAGGTCCCATTGGGTGAATTCGTATTGGAACACGCTCGTTCTCCAATTGGATATACATATATTCCTATTGGATTGCGTATACTGCTTTCTCGTTAGTTTTCTTATATTTTTACTTTTGTTTTATTATGCGATGTTTCAGTATTCATTGCAGAGGATGTGCGTCGCATCAATGTTGCTGAGCAAGAAATGAATGAGAAAATGGCAGAAGGTAAAGGCAAAAACACCAATTGAACTATCGTTGCGGTTTATCGATGATGCGCTTAGCAGACTGCAGTGTGACAGTTATCGATAGACTTCGCTTAAGCCTAACTTAAGTTATCGCATGCAGCTGAGACGATAACAGACTTTTAACAGATAACAGAGAGTTATCGTTGCTTCAATTAAACAGCATTAGCCAATTGAACTATCGTTTCGGTTTATCGATGATGCGCTTAGGCAGACTGCAGCTGCAGTGTGAAAGTTATCGATAGACTACGCTTAAGCCCAACTTAAGTTATCGCATGCAGCTGAAACGATAACAGACTGTTAACAGATAACAGAGAGTTATCGTTGCTTTAATTAAACAGAATTTGCCGCCTGTTATCGCTGTCTGTTGAAACTTATTAAACAATTTAATGTTTGTATAATTTCTGCTGCAAGAAAAGCCACAAATTGTGTTTACCATCGCTTGTTTTATTAACCATAATTAATGAGTTGTTGTCGTGTTTGTTAATGCTGTTAGTTTGTGGCATGTTGGCGCGTTGTTGTTTGCCCAAAACGGCGCGCACAGTGCCAGACGTAAGTTTACGCTCCATTTTCGCCAGGCGACACCTGTTGCAGTTCCTCACCCACATAGCGAACAGTTGTGCGCAGACTTTTGGAACACACTGTTGCTGATATACATACACATTAATTTGTTTTTATACATTCTTGTTTTTTAGTCGTTTTGGTTTTGTGTGCACCAATTAGTTGTTCTTGGCATAGTTTTATTTGGTTTCTTTTCGCCTCGTCTAACATTGCTCATTTAAGTAATCACATAAATTATCGCCAGATTATGAAACTTTTCACAATTTGAAAATTTTCCATCAACAATCTGCTGCTCCCCAGGGCAAACGTGTGTATGCAACTGTCAGGCAGTGTCATTTGGTTTTGGTCAAGAGTTTTGACAGTGGCCCAAAATAAATGTTCCTCTAATCATTTCCAGACTGGTTTTTATTGGTTGTATTAGGATTTGTTTGGTATCAACTTGATAATTGAGTCAGACAATAATATGCAAAATTAAGTATTACTTAATGTTGCAATGATTTATGACTAGGCTATAAAAGTTGCTTTATGAAGAAGAGCATTTGAATAATGTTACATTTTTAATGACTAAAACCGTTGCGATAATTTCTGTATACTGTTTCGATATATTTCTATCGATTACTTCTTTTAGTTTGCATCCCTGGTTTCAATCAGTATCTTTTAACAGCTCACTTGAACTTTAGCTCTATTTTGATAATCAAAAGTATAATTAGAAATCAGAACATTAGTTCTATCTAGTACTTTGGCCAATTCCAAAAAATATACACTGTAAAAATTCAAAATTTCTCTGTACAGTATCGATATACATATATGAGAATTTCTATCGATTACTTCTTATAGTTTGCATCCCTGGTTTCAGCTAGTATCTTTTAACAGCTCACTTGAACTTTAGCTCTATTTTGATAATCAAAAGTATAATTAGAAATCAGAACATTAGTTCTATCTAGTACTTTGGCCAATTCCAAACAATATACACTGTAAAAATCAATATGTAAATACGAATGCTCTGCTATGCACTGGCATTTCGGCTGTTTGGCTATTTGGCTATTTGTTTATGGCATTTTCTAAACTAAAATGCTTAGCATTTCGTCATTATAAACGACGTCAAGTCGAGCCAACTTTCGCATAGTGAAAAATGTTTTTCAATTTCTCGCCCACGCCACAAAAATACACAGAGAAAAAGAAATAGACAAAAAAAAAAAAAAACGACGACAAGAGAGAAAAGAAAATTCTGACGCGCTCGATTTGAGTTGCTCTGGCTGATCTTTTTCTTTTTTCGCTTTTCGTTTTTCCTCTTTGCTTATTCCTTTTTTATGCTACCCGCTTTATAATTTATATGCATGGAAAATCGGAAAATTGGTGAGGGCAAATAAATAAATAAATAAGCGAAATGTTATGTGTGTGAGGCTTGCAACAAATAAGACATTCCGCGAAATGAATCTTATGCTTTATTTTGCGCTTGTTTCTGGCCAAATGAGCGTGAGCACAGTGGGTCATAAAGATCGTCGGCCCACTCCCATGTATAATTCATAAGCCAAAAACTATTTGGCAAAATTATACAACTGACCCTGGCCGAGGTGCTTGACAGCAGCAACAGCAGCAGCAGCAGCAACAACAACTGCAATCAATACGTATAATTGTTGCACACACTGTGTCTGTCGCTGCACACATATTTTTTATGTTTTTTGCGCAATATGTGCACTATAATGTACAAATGTAAATGCAATAAATTCCCTTATATTCTCTCTTTTTATTATTATTATTATTCGTGCGTTGTCCCTGACATTGCGAGCGAGAAACGTCAAATATTTTCGTGAAAATGCCAATTTTCCTAAATGATAAGTGTTGCACATGGTTTGTGTGTGTGTGTGCGTGTGTGCTGAGTAATTAGTTCGAAGTCTGGGAATCTCGGCCCACTCATGCTACGTGCAACAACAGTCTCCCACAGCTGTTGACGTACGACTTGGCTTTCTTGACTTGCGCCCAATTTGGCAATAAATTTCGAATATTATTCCTAAAAATCTATTTCTTTTCTGTGTATATTTTCTTTTTGTGCCTCAAAAGAATTTTTGTCGCTAAAATAGTAGCAACAACAGCAACAAAAGCTCAAGCTGAGTCAATTTTCTTATTTTTAGTTGCCATTTGTATGTGTGTGTTTCTTGCTTCTCTTCCTCGGGGCGTGGGGTGGCCAATTTTTTTTTATTTGTCCACAAATGTTTATGACATGTATGAAAGAAATGTATTTCAAGTTAGAACCACATTAATGCTATATTTAACTCAATTAAATTCTATATTTAAACGCTGCAATTAACTGAAAATGGGAGAGAGCAAAGAGCACAGAGATTCTTCTAAATGAGCTGGTCTCTCTTCACCTGTGCTGTGATTAGTCATGCAGGTGTTTTTCTAAACGTAAATTCTACCATTAGCTGTCGCTATAACAATCGAAATTATATATTTTCCCATCGATAATTGGCCCCCATAAACGTTGCCAATTTGTGAAAATTGTTTATGCGAATCTATGCTCACTTGTTGAAAACTTGGTTTCTTCTTCTGCTCTTTTATTTCACTTTTTATTTGTTTCTTACTATTTTCAAGGTCGTTGTCTATTTAGCAAGGATTTCTTCGCTTCGGTGTGTAGTTAAAATTTGTTGGAACTATGCCAAAGCATTAATACCATACTACTATAAATCTTCAAGCTGTTTTGCATTCGAGTTAAGTCATAGAAGTGCTCTAAAGTAAAGTAGATCTTTTAAATGTATAATATTTTAATTATTTAGTATTTTATGTGTAAGATTTATGGCGCTATAGGCAGGTGGCGTGATCATAATTTATAGATTTTTTTCAGTTTAATAATGTCTAGACTCTAGACTCTAGAGCATAGAGACAAGATGTAAAGAATATCTGCTTGAAGGACTAAATATTCACTGAGGTAAATATGCTATAGAGTGAACGAGCTTAAAAGAGTTGTGATTGAACAGAAGTTGATAAAGTAATGTATCAGTTCTTTGTCCTGACTGACTGACTGATCAATATCGCACAGCCCAAACGGTAAGACATAGCGACCTAATTTGTGCTATGGTGTGACGGAACTGGGACATACTCGTAGTCTTTAAAGTACACATCTTTTGCTTGCAGTTAGTTCACTCTTTCGAGCATGCATGGTATGCAAAGTTTAGCTGGACAACCTACACAGAGTTTATACAATACAGAGAACTTTATTTGAACTTGTAAAGTAATTAAAGTAACTTTAAAGTGTTTATTTTCAAATAATATACAAATCGATCCATTATACCTTACTTAAACATCCTATCGGAAAGGTTGCTATCTTCCACTCCTCTTTGATAACTAAATCTCCTCTCATTCTAAGTTTCTTACCGGTTGAAAATTCTTGCTTTACTCACGATATCCACTCTCGCGTTACACACCAATTTTCATAGCAATCTCTAATATCTAAATCTTCTAAATGTCAGCAAGTATTTTCACTGCAATTTCTACGTTGAATTTTGAAAAAGATTACCTTGGTTTCGACTTACGTCAATGCACCTGAGCCCCAACAAGGTTCGAGATAATCACCTGTGTTTTGTCTTCCTTTGAAAAGCGAAAATCAAATTATCCAAAATCGAAAAGAATAAAATAGAAATTCGCTAATTGCCTGCACCTTGACCCAAAAACCCACTTTGTGTGCGTATTGTGTGTGGGATTCGAAATGCCGCGCCAAGAGCTGGCCGTGTAGGGTGCACAGCGTAGGAAAATGGAGAAAACTTTTGAAAAACTTTTCGAAAATCAAGTCAATGCGATCTGGCCGGTGTCTCTCGCACGCTCTTCGAACTACTATGCTGTTTTCGAAAGAGAGCCAGAGCATATTCGAAATGTGAAAGTTCATTGTTTCATTGAGGAAAATGGTGAAAAACTTTTTTGGCCGCGCCGACGCCAAATTATCTAACAGTTGAGAGCGCTGAGAGCTGAGAATGATTCTCGTTCGAAAATTCGACTCGGAAAATACTTATATTTTCTAAAAGAAAATTTCGAAAACGTCGCACAGCTGGTCGTGTGCGATGTGCGATGTGGCTGCTGTTCAGTGGTCTCTGCGGAGGTTTCACGTTTGAACGTCTAGTAAAATTTTCACGGAAAAGCGCAATGTGAAGACCAAAGACTAGAAATAGCCACGGCGTGACGTCCCAAAAAGAAAATACTACTACTACTACTACACACAGACCAGACTCACTCAGTAGCAAAGTGAAGCAGAATCAGAACAGATCAGATCAGATCAGATGGGATGTGATGATCGGTTCGGCAGCTTGGCTGATAAGTGATTAGAGATCTTTTGTGAAGGAAGAGACAAACACACGGAAAAACGTTGAAAACACTCTGTGCAGAAAATGCTGTTAACATTCCAAGTGCGAAAAGATAATACGAATTAGAAATAAATATTTGATCAGGTGGTTCGTGCAACATTGCAGCAACAACAATTCCTAAAGTTCGCGTGCGTCGCGAGTGTGCGTGTGTGTGTGTGTATATATATTAAGCGAGCGTGAGTGTGTGCGAGTGTGTGTGTTATCATATAATGTGCCAGCTGACAGTGCAGCAGCAGCAACAGCAGCAGCAGCAGCAGCAGTAGGAAGAGGCAGTTGCAAGTGCCGACAGCCGGTGTCAAGTCGGAGCCATGCCGATCATTGCCGATGCAAGCGCCAGCACCAACGATGAGCCACCAGCAAAATGTTGCAAATATTGTGAGGGTATGCCTAGCACCTTATGTACTTTCCTATATACTAACTAGTATACTGCGAGTTCACTAACCCAATAAGCAAAACGCTGGGATACTTTTTCCTGGTAATTAACTAGCGGCAGAATCCAAACATTGTTATAACCCAAACCAAAATCGAGTAGCTGAAACCGCTTTGCTTTGCCTGCAATTGAAAGATTTATGCGTAATTTACACGTCGCTCTCTCTCGCTCCTCTCTCTTTGGGGTATTATCTGTTCTCTCAGTCAGTCGTCGGCACTTGACTGTGTCTTGACTTGGCATTAACTTTGCTTGCCCCCGAGAGTTTGGCTCTTAGTTTTTGTTTGTTTTAAATTTCTGTTGTTTCGTTTCGTTTTTCCTTCGTTTTGTTCAATTTCCCTGTACTTGCTGTTGTAGGGGGCACTTTGCTTTTCCTGCTGCCACTAAAAAGCCGCTGACGTGTCTACTTAACATTTTCGAAATCATGACAGCCCCAAAACACAGCGCCACTAGGCCTACAAATTAGCTCGAGAAATTCTATATAAAAATATGTATTTTGCAGACGGAAATGTCAAAACAAAAAAACGTAAAATTAATTACAAGTTGGGAATAATAATTAAAGAAAATCAAAATGAAATGAAGTGTCAATCGGCAGCGTTGAGTCAGCTCACCGTAGATGTAAATCTGTTTAAATATATTAAAAAGTGTATATTAAAATATATAAAATATATAAAATTTATAAAATATAATATATAAAATATATAAAATTTATAAAATATAATATATATAAAATATATAAAATGTAAAATATATAAAATAGTATATGAAATGTATAAAATATAATATATATAAAATCTAAAATATATAAAATATATAAAATATGTAAAATATATAAAATATATAAAATTTATAGAATATATAAAATGTATAAAATATATAAAATATATAAAATGTATAAAATATATAATATATATAAAATTCATAAAATATATAAAGCCAACTTTAATTCAATTTAAAGTATATTTTATATATTGAGCTCTATTTAAATATTTATAAAATTAGTTTACATTGTCTTCGCAGTGATTAGAAATATTACTGCAGCACGCTCTATGCCTGGCTCTCCGTTTGGCACGCGCTCAATGTCAATGCACAGGCTACACACGCCCGCCCCCACCTGCTGAGAGAGAGTACCTTCCCTTCTCGGCAGCCCCTCTCTTTCGCCTGCTAATGAGCTGTTCATAACGAGTATAGCTGCAACAATGTTGCATACTTTGCATAGTGTCAACTAATGCACATAATATCGACCAAATATTTATTATACGTTTGCAAAATAATGTGGTGTAAATATTTATTAATTCGAGTAGTATCTAGCAGCAGCTGAGGGGATTTATTTAATACTATTTCGCTAGAGATTTGCTGGGCAAATAAACATGCCGCATAATCCGCAATTAATATGGATTTTGTATAGAATTTGTATGGGAAATCTCGAACTAGCCATAAAAGTCGATGCCAAAAAGTTGTATTTGTATTTAAATATAAATATTTTGAATTTAATTTAATTCTTTTAAAAATATAATAATATATTTAGTTTAAAGTATACTTATTAAATATTATAAACGATTTCTTTTGGGGAAATAGAATAAGTAGTCATGATAATAGATATGTATGATAAATGAATCGAAGTATCATCTGTTTACTCTTAAGTTGAAGCAAAAGTTATAGTATAGGGTCTCCTGCTGTCGCTGGCGTCCGACTGCTGCCTATCCATCGAGCATTTCGCTCAATTCTCATGCGAGTTAACCTAACTATCTCTCTGCTAAGCAGCTGCTGCAGTGCAATAAATCATTTTTTCTATTTGCTTAAGCCAATAACAAAACAATAAAAATTTCGGAAAAGTTTCCAACTGAAGCGAACGCTTTGAATCGTTAAATTCGAAATGCCTCGAATATCAAACGCATTTAAAAATAAATAAATTATTGTAATACCTAGAATTAATCACACTAAAAAGTAGCAGCCAATCACAACAAGAGCGTAATAGTTGAGAGAGTGTGGAGAAGGGGGTGAGCAGGAGTATGCTGAATAGGCAGACATTAGGCCCCCTCCCCCCTGCCCCTCGTCATATAAATGTCTTGTTTACAGCAATGCGCATTGTTTACAAATAGTCGGAAAACCCGCAAGAAAAACTCATTTTCTGTGGCTCACAAAACACACAGCAACAACAAATTGGTCCCAAGAGCCTTGACACTCTTTCAACTTGTTGTTGTTGTAATTTTTATTATTCCTGACGTTATTTAGTTTTCGATCTATATAGTATAGTATAGACCATAACTATTTGATTGGCATTTGGTTGTTGTTGTTGTTGTTGCTGTGGTTGTGGGTGGGGGTGGGGGGAGGCTGTGAACTGCAGTTGTAGTCGAAGGAAAAGAAGATTTTTCATTCGGCTGACAGACGCTGCCCGCCTTTTTTATGACTTTTTTATTTACATGCAAAGCGAGCAGCAGCCTGCGCTCAAAATTAGCTGCCGTGCGACAATCAACAGCAACAACAACAGCAGCAGCAACAGCAGCAGCAATAACAACAACAATAAAATCAAATTTAATGAAAGCCAAATGAGAAATAAGCAAAAGGGCCGACGCCAAGGCATTGTAGGTGTGTGTGTGTGTGTGTGTGTGTTTGTCCCTGTGTGTGTGTGGCATTTGTTGCCTTTTTTATGGCCATTTTCAATGTAATTTTTAGTGTTGAGTGGGGCACAACAAGCTACAAGGTGTTGTTCTTGTTATATTATTATTGTTTGATGTGCGTGTGTGTATGTGGTTCCCTGTGTGTGTGTGTGTGTGTGTGTGTGTTGTTGCTCTTAAACACTTTAAATAAGTGTCGCTGCTGCTATTTTTAGCCCATTGCCTGCCCCTCTCAATGTTTCCCCGTTGTCTGCTACTTTTTGTTACTTGATTGAAGTATATTTTATACTTGCTTTTTGCTTTACTAAACTAGAGTCATAAAGCAAAGCAATTGATAACAAATGAATTGTTAATAATCTGAAAATTAGCAGCCAACATAAGTTAATATTAATATTTGCTTTTAGAGTTTTATTTCATAGAAATTTAAAGCATTTAAAAATTGTTTTTAAATTTGTAAAAAATATTATTATATTATATAATTTTTATACATTTTTCATAGAAATTTAAAGCATTTAAAAATTGTTTCTCATTTGTAAAATATATTATTAGATGCAAATAAATTTTGGCAGTTTTTTTTCCATATTTATGCAAATATTTTTAATAGCAAATTTTCGTTTTATTGAGCTCCAATTTGTGGTCTATATTTATGCTGTCTATATTATGCTGTATACATACTAATATGTTGATGTTTTTATCTACAGCCCCTCTCCCCCCTCTCTAGCCTTATAGAGACCCGCATTGAGCCACAGCTAGTTTTTGCATAGTTTTCCATAGTTTTCCTCCGTTAAATACCAAATGAAAATCAAATTTGTAAATCCAGCCATTCAGTCAACAGAACATATTTAAAATTGCTGCTGGAGGCGCAACAAAGTGGCAAATAAATTTGCACTTGCATCATCAACAGCAGCAGCAGCAGCAACAACAACAAGTATACACTTTTTTTTTATATCCATGGCAGCCAGGGCGTCGTGTTCAATTGTTTTTGGCCTAGCTGCGCGCCAAAGTGTGAAAAACATGCCGCAAAAATTGCCGAAAAAGCCACACGCACTCACACACACGCACACACACACATGTGCTGTTGTTTCTGTTTTGTATTTTGCCCATTTTTGTAGTCAAATTTCGTTTTTCTGTCTGAATCAGCCTCGCCTCTCGCTGACGTCTGTTGCCTGGCTGCGGTACAACGTGGCGTATGAATAACTTTTTTTTTGTTTTCGGTTTTGCGCAATGTTTACACACACACACGGACACACACACGCACACCAAAGTCAAAATTCATGTAAAAACGTTGTATAGTCATGGCTAAGGAGAGAACTATGTACATACGTCCAGCAGGAGGGGGAGGGGCAGGGGCAGGGGGTGTTAGCGGCCATTGTCGGAGCTTGTGCATTACTTTTGCATATTGCAGACATGTGTTCGACAGAGCAACAGGCCGCAGTTTTTCCCCAGTTTTCCATACAGGGAAACATTTGATTAGCGTTGAATGCCTGCCATGGAATTCGCCGGAAAAAACTGAAAGCTCACGCATTTGTGCAAATAAACAAAAACAAATAGAGAAAAAAGTGAGCAACAGAAATGAAGAAACGAGAAACGAGAAACTTGTACAATTGTTACGATTTAGTGGCAGATATAGGGATAAAGCAGCTGCCGCTTGCCAGTTTCAATTGGCTTTATCTAGACACAAACTAAGAGAGCGGAGAGAGGGTGGAACTCTCTTTGACTCTCTCTATGTATCTGTGCAAAATCTGTAGCAATCTGCAGGTGTGTTTTCTGTTTTGTTTTTATTGTTTTTATGTATTTTTAAATTCCTTTCATTTCGCTTTCGCTCTGTATTGAAAAATATTTTTCTTGGCAATTACCGAGCAATCGTTGAAGTTGCCGTGCAACATGTGTGTGTGTGTGTGTGGGTGGGTGTGCCCCTGCCACATCTTTAGTTTGCCTTTTGGCTTTAGATTTAGCTCTTGCACTGGGCTAAGGTCATTCCTTCGCTCGGTTTATGTATTTAATAAGCGCTGCCACTGTTTAACTTCAATTGCAGCGTTTTATTGAAATGGAATTCCACTCTTTCACTCTTCGCTTCTTTTATTTTTATTATTCTGTGTAAACTGCAACAATTTGTATTCAGCTCGCGTCTTGAGTCATGCATGATGTAGCATGAACATTTTTCTCTTACCTCCTGCCTCTTTGTCGGCGACCTTGATTTTGAACTCAATCTTTTTTATTTTTATTGGGCATTGCAGCATTTGAATTGAGGCCAATGTCTGAGTTATTGGGCTGCCGCCATTTAAGTAGGGTAAAAAATTGATTATAGACCTAGAAATTGTCTAATCACATTAGTTACTGATCTATGAGTGTGTAACTTGTATTTATGTACCTTTGGCAGAGGTGAACTAGAAGGGAAAATGTAATGATTTGGGTAGATAGTAGGCGTGGAAAAAGTATACTAAAAGGCAGCATAATGATATGTGTAGATAAAGCTTGTTGCCTTGACTGAGGAGAATATAAAAATACAATAGAAAGAGCTTTAAATTGTCACTATTCATTTGTTTATTATCCAAATACAAATGCCATTTCTCTAGCTTTAAATAAAAGCTTCTATTTTCATCTCTACGTCATCTGAAGCTTGAATCTTTCAATTTAATTGCTTTAAATATATCTAAAAGCTCAATTATATTTAGAATTAAGAACTTTTAATCTTGAATCCTTTCGTTTAGATATAGTAGATATTACTTTAAATACTTTAAACTTCACACCAAGCTCAAAGCTTATCAGCAGTTCAATATACGTCATCTTAAGTTTGTGTCTTTCAATTGAAATGCTTTAAATATATCTGACAGCTCAGTTATAATTTGAATTAAGAACTTTAATCAGAAATGCTTTTGAGTAAACATAATAGATATTACTTTAAGTATCTTTCAATTCAATTGCTTTAAATATAGCTTAAAGCTTTATTATACTTGAATAAAGAACTTTAAATCTGTAATCCTTTCGTTTAGACGAAAAAGATACTACTTTAAGTACAGAAGACTTCACTTCCAGCACTCAGATTATCAGCAGAGTGGAATTTACACCACCTAGAGCTTAAATTTAGCATTTCTTCATAGATTTCCTTTATCTAAAGCTACTGTATTTACTTTTAGCTGAATATTTGTACTACTTGCGGCTAGAATATGCTAGAAATAGCGGAACAAAGCAGCAAATTAGCATATTATGCAGACTAGGTTACGCTTAATCACACTTGCCATGTTTTTCTACGCATAGCAGCGGCGGCAAGCGCACTCATGCCACAGTTATTCAAGCAACCCACATTTGCACACACCCACACAGGCACACAGATACACACATGTGTATAGGTATATATACAAATTAAGACTCCGGCGCACGCCTCATTAGAACACCTTTCAGTTTGCTGTATAATTTGCGCAACATTTTTAATGGCGTGCGGGGACATTTTGGCACTCGGAGTGACCGTGTGGCAGTGGCTGCTGAGGCAAACGCACTTGCGCGCA
Organism: Liodrosophila aerea; assembly: GCA_035045005.1. NCBI lineage: Eukaryota > Metazoa > Arthropoda > Insecta > Diptera > Drosophilidae > Liodrosophila > Liodrosophila aerea. The sequence goes on along the minus strand of JAWNNL010000805.1, from coordinate 773,411 downwards.
AAAACTATTTAGAGAAGTGTCAAGAAATGTCTGCATTGGCTGTTGCAACAGTTTTGTTGCTGTTGTTGCTGCTGTTGCGTCGTGCGTCGCCGCCAGCTGTGGCAGAAGGCAGTCACACGCCTGCCACGCCCCACATGGCATGGCATGGCCGTTATGCGGGCGTCAGGCAGTCGTTGATAAATTACAAAACATTGCGCCGGCTATTTTAAATGTGGCATAAAATTTGCATTTTATATATCGCACAACAAATATTCTGATATAGTTTTTATTTAGAAATCAGCAACAGTTGCTGCTGTTGCTGCCGCTGTCATCGAATCGAGGTTGAAAATACTCTCGCTAAAAAACAGCCTAATCTAACCAAACGTGGGCGTCCTGCAAACTGTGTCACATTGCTCATTAGCTCGGGTGCATGAAGCATTGCTTTATACTAAGCCAAAAGAAAAAAACCTAAGAGAAAAAAAGCAAGCCAAACAAAAGACAAAAACAATTGCCAAAACGAAAAAGAAAGAAAAAATTAGTGTAGAAAATCTTAAGAAAATTTGTCATTTTGCGTTGCGTTGCGTTTGTTTGTTTGGCGTTTGCTCTCTGATTTATTTTCACTTTGACAAATGCACAAAAATTTGACCATGGCACGTCAAGAAGTGTGGTCATTGTATTTTTAATGCCACTTCGATATAGATAAATTGCCAACAGGCGCGACGAGAGCGCCTACTGATGCAGCCAGTATCCATAGCCAGTATCCATGCCCAGTATTCACACCCCGTATCCATAGATCCCTCTAGTAAAACTTGCCTAAAAATGGACTGAGACTGAGACTCTGACTAAAAGAAAGACAGTGATAAAGATGAAGCGTGCTCAGACTCTGTAATTAGCTGCAGCTCAAATAAATCTCACTTAAGACTCAGCATTGTAATCGATTCGGTGGATTTATGTGGGATTTTTAGAAATAATATTCAAGTCTAAAATATGAGCATAATATTTGAAGTGAATAAGTTATTAACATAATGTATACTAATGTGAAACTTGACATGACTTATGATTGATTGATGGCTGCATTTATTGCTGTAATTACATTTGACAAGCAGCAACATTTAATTTAGAATTTGATTAGAATTGATTTGATCTCTATCGTTTAGGCTGAGCATGATATATTGCTTTTAAGTTTATTGACAATTGAGACTTCTTATAAGTTATACACAGTACTAGACATTGACAATTGTGACTGCTTATAAGTTTATTGAAATGAGGATATTATAATACATCTGCATAGTGTTTCTTTTACTCTGTTTATGTATTCCATTCAAGTAGTTTAGATGCAGACACTGAGCTGTCTGCTAGACAGTAAACGCTTCTTTTGCTGGACATTCTCAAAGGAAGCTTTGTCAGATATTCTTCTATCTAAAGACTCAGCTCAGCAGCCAGCAATAGCTTCAGGCAAGTTGAAGTATAGTTCTGAAAACACTTAATTTTTATGCCTAGAACTCTCCAGCTGATCTTAGCTTTGCCTTTGTCAGTCTTTACCCTTTCATTCCCTGCTCTTAACCACATTTTGTCTGCCTTTGGTAGTCAATAGAATAGTTTAATGGTTGAGAATAATTCATCACATTTTCCCTAATAAAATCTCTAAGAATTCTTGGCTTACTTTTCAGGCAGTGCTGGACCACTGTCAGAAGAGGCATACTATACAAATTACATTTCACAAACTAGCATATTTTCCGCCTTAAAACGTAATAGTTGCTAAGCAACTTCAATTAGCTGCCACTCTACGCAACTTTACTCTTTGTAAAGTAAACTTGTACTTTGCAGGGCTTTATAATTTGAGCAAAAAATAGTTTACAACTTGCTGTTACTGTTACCGTTGGCTGCCCTGCAATTATATAGTTTTGCATTTTATTGGACAGAATGGCAATTAAAGGCAATGCCTGATGCTGCTTGATAACTTTATTTCCAGTGAAATGTCAGAGCCAGAGAGCAACAACAACAGCTGTCTGCAGTGCGTCCCAGTGCCAGTCTCTCGGTATATTGTATACTTATTAATAACTAGAAATTGTCAGGCACTTGATGTGGGTCAAACATGGCAAATAGGCAGGCGGCATGGCGCTGCATTCGCTGGGCTATAAATAAGGCAGCTTCAACTGAAGTTGAAACAGGTGCATGCCGCAGTGTGGCATGCTCAGGAGACTACTGCATAGCGGGGGGCGTGTGGGGAGTGTGTGGCAATAAAGTTTGCAGTTTTATGTAGTCGTCAGTTGTTGTTGTTGCTGCTGTTGCTGCTGTTGTTCTTGTTGATTTGTGTACATGTTTTGGCTTGTTTTTCTGGCCAGGCATTTGGCTTGGAAGTGCTGCAGACCTTAACTGAGTTTTAGCACTTTGATGTTTGATGTTTTGACTCTTTTTGCTCTGTGAACTTTGGCACATTGCAATTGCTGTTAGTACTACTCGTATTTGCATCTGTCAGAGCACAAAATTGCATTCAACACATAGAATATACACACAGTCCTTAGTCCTTACACACAGAGAGAAGTCAGCACAAATCTGGCCAAGCTAGCAGCACGTGAACTCAACTTTTCAATTTCTCACACAAATCCCACTTCACACACACACACACACACATGCAGTTACTAGCCATGTCAGTTACCGACAATGCAATCAACATAAATACAAATCCCCAAACTATTTTAATGTGGACTCGAAATAGCATCAACCGTGCACTGAGGTCGCCATTCCAGTTCGTGTAGTTGCTGCTGCTGTCTTAATGGAAAAGTTATCCGCAAAATGTGAAAAACCCTTTGCACTACCCCACTCTACCATAAACACTCATTTTGGCTGTGGTCCAAGCGGGCGCTAACGTCGCTTTTTGCTGTTGCTGTCAGTCTCGCTGTGGCGCCATCTATCGTTAAAGCCCTTAAGTTAACCTAAGTCCCTGCACCACAGTGTGCACTGAGCTCTGCACCCAAGGGCCTGTTAACAGCCATTACATACAGTTTAGAGCTGGCATTTGAGAGATTATTTTCTAGCAAATATATCACAGAATAGTTTTTATATTAAAATTATTATAATTCCCTTACATATTTGTCGAATGAATACATTTAATGTGCTGTAAAACGTGCTCAAGCAATCTTTTCTATAATCTTTTATACAAAACATGTGCTCTCTTTTTTTATTGTTTGCTCCATTTGTGTTTTGTTGAAATTTCTATAGTATATATATAAGTGAGAGTATTTATAAGTATTTATTTCATTGATTAGCCACTTTGGGGCAATTAATTAAACGGCGTCTACGTGCTTAAATACATTTTGATACCCTGTAGTTGAGCAGGCAGTTTGTGGGGATTAATGAATGATTCAACTTTGAATTGACCTTATCTGCTTCTGTAGAGTATACAACACTGTTCCAGGTGTTATACAACACTGTTCAAGTAGTAAAACAACACTTCAACTACATGTTATTGAGTTGGCAATATATTTTAGGCATTTATACAATTATATTCAAACTCCTTAAAGAAGATTTACTGTATTTACAAGAGTAACTCGGCAGCTTTGCAACACTACTTTAGCTAAGCAACTATATAATGCTATAGAGCGTTTTACAACACTTCTTTTTCTACTACAAAACTCATACTTATATCATATTACTGCTTAGATAATTTGAAAGAGTTAGTTCATTTATAATTATTACTTTTAACATTGTTGCAATACTTTTACAACACTTCAAATGCTCTTATACAACACTGTCTTCAGTATGTTTCTAGCACTGCTTAAGTTATCTGCTAACTAATTGTTTACTGTTTCCGCTACGCTCTGCACTTGAGGCAACATTTATTATTTATCTTGCTTAGATTGGTAATGTTTTATTAGTTTTTTCTGTTCCCTCTACACTTGTCGGCCAAGCAAGATTTAAAGCTTTGGCACGTGTCAAAAGCTGCTGGCTAACTGATTGAGCCATTGTTGTGACAACTACTTCTGCTGCTGCTTCAACATTTGGCCAAGGCAAAGTTTATCCAATGCCTTGCCCTTGGTCTAAGGTAAATACACAAACTGTCTTCGCCCCTCCCCTGGAATCTGGGCAAACACACGCGCTTAGTTGATCAACAACAGGGGCAAGTGGCCCGAGGGCTGTTGTTATCATTTGTTGCAAGTGAAATCTTTGGCAGTACAAATATGTTGTGGCTCAGTTTCTGGCGCTTTTTTTCTCTGGCAACTAATTGAAAAACGTTTCCTGACAAAACGTTGAACTTTGTGCTCGATAATAGACTGGTCACTCCCCCCCTACCCCACCGCTACACTCTGCCACAGACACTTGGGATCATTGACATTTTGGCAATTTGTTGCCATTAGGCAAGACGGCGATTTTCTTCTTTTTTTGTTGGTGTCCTCATTCGAAAGCAAACAAATAAATATGAAAATTATGGAAAATTATGGCACGTAGCATAATGAAAATGTAACTCGGCAGCCGCCATAGACTGTCATCCCCCCATCCCGTCCCATGCCATCCCATATAGAGATTGAGGCGCCTACTATGTGCGCTGAATTTTCATTTGGAAACTTTGCATACATTTTCTTTTTATTCTTTCCTAAATGGCAATTAACACATTTTTCCTTTTGGGAGCATTGCAGATGGAAATGAGCTGAGCATGATTGTTGTTGAAGTAGTTGTAGTTGTATTTCATTGGGGGCATTCACATGATGCCCATATTTCGATCAATTTCGATTTTTGCCACCTTGCGGTTAATTGATTGGCCCTGGCACTGGCCCTGGCAGCCAGTCAGTCGCAGTTTTTTATTGGTGTGTGTGCGTGTGTGTGTGTTTCATTTGCATAAATTGTTTAGCTCATTTCATTTGTTTTCTGTCTGTTTTTGGGTATTTTGGACTTTTTTATTGGTTTCACTTGCGCATTTCCCATTTCCCATTTAAACTGCCAGAGCGCTTGTTGTTGTTGTTTGTAGTTTCTTTCATTTGTTTACGTTACGTTTAAACATTTGTAGATACATTTAGTCACACACACTAAATACTTTCAACTCTGTGTGTACTGTCAGTCCGCTACCCTGTGCCTGTTAATCGTTCGAGGAGGGGGAGGAGACGACTACTACTACTATATGGCATATCATAATCATAAATTTTGATGTGCCGCTGCCATTTATTTTTAAACCAATTTCCGAATCGTCCGTCCGTCTTTTTGGCCCATAGTTTTTATATCAACTTTATTTTATTATTTTATTTTGTTGTTGTGCGTGTGTGTCTGTGTGTAGTATGCTTGTCAGGCTTTTTAGAATTTATGTTATGTTATTCACATACATTCTTTGGTTTGTCTGCTGCCGGTTTTCATTCGCTTTTCATTATATTTTTTTGGTTATACCCTGTAAACCATAAATGAGCTAAAGAGGGTCTTTTCAACTGGCGAAATGATCGAGCTTTAAAGGGTTTAACAATATGAAAGGTATATATAACTCTTATATATAATTATCTAAAAGAGTGAACACTTCATTGGACATAAGTCGTTCACTCTTTCGACTGTGTTTAGCTTTGAATTAGGGTGCTCTTATTTTGATTATATTACTGTCATTACTTTGCTATTTATTATGCGTATTTATAGCATATCTTTGAGTTCAGTCTTCAGTCGTATCTCTCGCTTTTGTTCAATACAAAATTATATATATAATATACTACACATTTATTGTCGTTGTCGTTGCCTTAAGTTAGGCACTGTCTAACGTCTTGGTCAGTCAAGAGTTCCATAGCGTTTCCAAATAACCCATACCTAGACCGGGCAGAGTCCCAGCCAATCCCAGACAGTCCCAGTTGTAGTCTCGCAGTGGCAGAGGCTGTGTCAGGCCATGGCGCAACAGATTTCTTTAGCCTCCACACGCATTTGACTTTCAAATGAAGGACAAATATTGAATGGACCGAGCCAAGCAACAAACAAACAAACAACAACAACAGCAGCAGCAGCAGCTACAACAACAGAGTTGTCGACGTGGCAATTGCTAGCAGCAGCAGAGTGGTGGAGAGAGGGGAAGGGTAGCAGAATTCGGCTAGCATAATGTTGAGGGCGGACTATAAAAGTTTTGCAGCAGAATTTCTTTCTCTTTTTTTGAGGTGTGTTATGTAGTGGGTGTGTACTACGTGTGTGTATATGTGTGTCAGTCAGTCTGTCTGTTGTTTTATTTCAACTTTGTGCTTGCTTTGAGGTTTTGAATATAAATTATGTGCGTAATTTGATTTTAAACTGTGCCAGCTTCTTTTTATGCCTGGAAAATTATTTGATAAATTTGTCAGCCATAGAAAAAGGTTAACATAATTTAATATACGATAGATTAAATAGTTTTGTTGCCGCAAAATTCACTTAAATGAAGTGACATTGAAAGAAATTGGTTAAAAAAAGGAAACTTTTTAAACTATGTAAAATAAGTGTATGTAAAGTTACTATAAAAGGGAATTGAAAGAGTTATAGTATAAAGTTTTATAAGATTTTGACTTAAACATAAATTGTAGCTAAACTCAAATCTTATTAATTATTACATTATTTGAAGTTAGTATTTTATTTCTTCAACAAATGGTTTTGCTCTTTACTTCTAAGAAGTTTCACTTCATAAGCATTTTGATTTGTCCTTTTCATTTTTGGTTAAAAATCTTTTATTACGCTTAAACTGTATGCGTGAGTAAATAACAATTTGCCGAGTTGCTTCGTTTGGTTTTTATTTATGCGAACAGACATTACATGCAGCGGAGACTCAGACAAAGATCAAGTAGTGCTACTGCTGCTGCTGCTGCTGCTGCTACTGCTGTTGATGTTGATGTTGGCCCAGGCCGGCATCGGGCAGCATTATAAATAGATGGGGCCGTCGCCACTTAAGCCGCAGCTCGGGGCAGCAACAAATTTTATCGACACGAGCCAACTGTCAGCCCAAAAGTAGCAGCAGCAGCAGCAGCAACATGAGGCATGCAAATCTCTAAGCATTGTGTCAGCCATGTTGAGCCCTCAACGCCAACGGCAAAAATGTTTTTTAGCCCAAATAAGCGCAAAAATACGCCACGTACGCAGCGGCAGCGGCGACGGCAACGCACTTGTATCTTAGAGATACACAGCATCTAGCAAATGCAAATAACTTGGCACACAGTTGAAGCAACAGACAGACGGACGGACAGACGGACGGACGGATAGACAGACCGTAGTGAACAGATAGACTATGTCGTGGCCATGCATGAGCAAAGATTCTAATGCAATTTCACTTTAGCCTCTCGGAGTTTTCGCTGCAGTTGGTGGGGTTTGCTTTTTCTGATCGTTGTTTATTTAGGACTCTCGGTCTGCATAAAAAATGCACAGCATTTGTCTGTATTTTTTCCACTCGTTTTTTATTATTTTAGTGACTTTCTTTGGTGTACGTAAAATCCTTCCCTTTTTGGCACTACATTGTTTCGACTTGATTTGGTTTTCTGTTGCCTCGTTTTGTGTTTTGTTTATTTATGCATTGGTCAGCGGCTGTTGCGCTCAGTGTGCGTGTGTATCTTTAGCTGATATACACTAGATATACATGTATTTTTTCGTACTAAACTGTTTCTGCTCCGCTGCACAATGTACATCAAACGACAAGGCGCATTTTTGGCGTACTTGAAAGCACTTTCGAAAATAGCGCCGTATTTAGGTTTTAGGTCGTTTCTAGCCAAACGCATTCAATGCGCATCACTTTGACGTTTCGACTAAAGCTCCTATAAAAATGCCAGGCAGATAGACAGACAGACAATACGACAGTCAATGCATTGTCAACCGAACTGAATAGTAGTACACTGCGACAAAAACAGTGTGTGTACTAAAAGCCCAACCAAATCAAGCTGAACCATTAACAGTGCTTTTGTAGTAGTATGTAAACATCGCACACGCAATGCTCATAAAAACAAAATGGCGTTACACAAAAACTAAATGCTTCAAGCCACGACATGTAGTGTTGACTAAAACACTATTTAGCGGGAAAGACTAGTTGGAAATAGGGTGAACATGATATACATTAAGTTAGGCTTAGCCAGGTTTCAACTTAGTATTAAAAGCATTAAAGCGATTCACTTGTTTAGATAAAATTTAGATAAAAGTATAACATCAAGTTGGATTTAAAGCACTATTTAGCGGAAAAAATTAGCTAAAAATAGGACGAACAAGTAATAAATGAAGTTGGACTTGGCCAGGCATTAACTTTAGAGTGTTAAAAGCCTTTAAGGTATTTATTTGTTTAGCTATAATGAACACAAAAGTGTAAAATCAAATTAACTTCAAAGTTTTATGGATTAGAGCTTAATCTACAGCTTTACATTAGCTGCCTTTTAAATCATATTGAGCAAGCCTAAATGTGACTAAATTCAGTTCAAACTCTTGTTATTAATTTGATATTTTATCTGTTTTAACTTTCTCTAAGTTAGCTAGAAACTAGCTAGTATGCCAGCACTGCTTACAGCATAAAATTCAGTCGAACACACCTGAGAAATCAATCAATCGATTTGTTCAACTGTAACAGACAAGTGAGATAAAGCGAGCTGATAAAGAGAGAAGCAGAAGAACAGGAGACCGTGGTTGAGTGGCTGAGGGGAAGAGAGCGTGCGGGGGGATTGGGGGAGAGGGGAGAGAGCCAGGGCGTAACAATCAGCCGCAACATGTTGTCAACAAATTTAAACGCTTGATAAAAACGCTGACTAGCTGACTGCGCCAAATAACCGCTGGCACACAAAAGTTTTAGCTTTTGTTTTGTGGTGATAGTGGTGGTGGTGCTCACTGAGTGTGTGGGCGTGGCAGGCGGAGGGGCGCTGTCAATTGTCAGCCAAATGCAGCACATGTAAATAACTTCAAAAACAAAAAAAAAGGGAAAAGACAATAAAAATAAAGGAAAAGTGAAAAGTGAAAAAGCAACAGCAGCTGTGTTGTGTGTTGATTTTCCTTTAAAATGTAACTTTGACTTTTGTGTAAAAACTCGAAGGTAGCCAAGAATGTGCCATACGCACACAAGATGAATGAGCATGGAGAGAGCACAAGTAGAGCGCGAAGAGAGGTGGGCAGGAGAACGAGAGCAAGAGCAGAGAGCTGGCAACTGGGAGTGAGTGGAAGTGGCAGTCAAACCCGTGCATAACTGAAAATCTTGTCAAAATGCCTTTGACAGTTTGCCTTCAAAGCAAATGCAGCTCGCGCGCGTGTTACTCCCCCAAAATTTGATTTACGTCGTCCAGCGAAAAGCGTGGAAAATTTTCACACACACACACACACACACATTCTCACATGCCACGTAAATATTTGTAAGAGGCTGGAAAATGTGTTTCGTGGGCGCCACAACTGACAACTGTTGCCCATTTCCGTTTGGCCTTGTGCAATTACTGTGCCCATGTCAGAGTTCAAATGGAAGCAGTTTCAGTCGCCTGCTGTTACTACTACTACCCCAAATCAGCTTAGATACTTTGCTGTGAATGCGTGAAAATAAGTTTTTCCTCTACCCGAACAGCGTAACTTTTGCACATCTCCCTCCATCCACACCCACACGGACTTTGCCACAAAAGTCAAACACTGAGCGGCTTCTGCTTGGTCTTCTTCTTCTTCGTTCTAGTCCCAATACTGTCATCTATTTTTGGACAAGATTTGTTGCGTTCCATTTTCACATTTTCGAACAAGCACAAGAAAAACTTTGTTGCTGGCTTTTTTACCTTTTGACGCTGCTGCCTAAAGGTAGCACACAAATAATTATAGCAACATATAGACGGACTGACGGAGAGACAGACATAATTGTCTATAGAATGTATATGGTATCTATGCTATGATGACTTTTACAGCATTTGAGTGGGCGCCCATGTGTTCCAATTCTTCTCTCCGCGAGTATTTGTAGCAGATCTGAGACTACAGCTGGTATTTTAATGCCACTTTTCCTGAAGTTTCTTGCCAAAGTTTGCCACGTGGAGAAGGTAACTGTAAGAACCATTTGGGCTTAATTATATTTAAATTCTGTAAAAATTAATGAAGTAGATATATTGATACCTTTAATTGAATTTAAATGACCAACAGGCGGAGTTTATTAATACTAAATTGGCAAATGAAAAGGTAGTTAATGTGAGCTAAGGTAGTCGATATCGCCTAATAGTTCTCGCTTCGATTAATGTTGAATTTCTGTACAATATTATCTATTATTTCTAGCTTTAAAATCCACCTACAAGAAATATAATAAATGAATAAATTTTGTAAAAATAAATGAAGTAGATATATTGATACTTTATTTGACTTTATTAATGCTAAATTGGCAAATGAAAAGGTAGTTAATATGAGCCAAGGTATTCAGTTCTCACATCTTTCTATATAAGTTTTTAGCCTTTATTGATGCGGAATTTCTATACAATATTATCTATTTTTTTCTCAATAATATAACTTGCTTCAAAGTCCACCCAAAATTTGTCACAATTGCTTAACATTCGCTTGATGAATGCAGAAAAGTGTATAAATTATTTAAGCTAAATATTATTCAGCACAAAAAAGTAAGAAGCATAAATAAATTAAATGCTAATAAATTGCAAATGAAATAGGCAATATATTATATTATTTGCTGTTGTGTTTGGCATAAACAATGATGATTAATGTTAATGTATGAGAAACAAAGGCAAACCAAGTGAAAAACGAAAAACGAGAAAAGAAAAACGAATAGCAATTGGCAAAAAGTAAAAATGTCGCCAGATTCACATCCATCATAATCTATGGGCAAACGCAGTCATACCGTGAGTCAGGCAGGGGACAGTGTCTGTCTGACAGTCTGGCAGTTCGTCAGTTAATTGTCAGAAAAGTGAAAAGAAAATGAGAATCTTGTGCAGATTTACAGGTTTTTAATTAATATCATTCCATTCAAATTTATCAACTCAATTTGATGGACAAACTGTGTCGTCTGTGTTTCTATATGTTTTAATTTTCCAGCCACATGCAATTTGAGGCGTGGGTTGACGCTGACGTTTGTCTTCACTTTTTTCCTCTGCTATTTTCTTATTATTATTCTGTTTTCTTGTAGTCGTATATTTATGCTCTTAATTTGCCTCATGTGTTAAATGGCGCTGCACTTTGGCTGTGCTTGTCAACATTTTCTAGCGTCATTTTGGCATTCGCTTATTTTTGTTTGTTTGTTTATTTATTGCATTGCTTGCAGACACTTTTGAGGCATGTTTCACATATTCTTGAACGCCGCCGTCGCAACTTAATTGAGTTTTTTATGTGCTGTTTATAATTTATGCTTTTCGATCGCACTTTGTGCTTTTTTTCTTTTCTGCTTAATGGAATATTAGCTGATTTAATGACGGCAGTAATATCTAGAGGTTATATATGGTATATGCTATGAGTTGCTAGGTGTTAAGTGTGCCAAGAGTGGAGAAAAGGGTGTATACTAAAAAAACGTAATGGTATAGAAGCTACTAAAGAATCCCTTTCTTAATCCATTCCTTAGTGTTAATTGGTTCACTGACCTCCCTGCTTACCTTCTATTGTCTATAGACGCCTATTTATTATGTTGTTAAAGTTTACAATAGCATGTCGAGTATATATTTTTGATATTTTCTGTATTATCTGCTAGCCTCAGTTCATTTTTAACTCAGACACACTTGAAATGTCACTTGTGTTTTGTATTTACCCACACCACTTTATCGCTGGCTATTGTCAAAACATTAATTATGCTAAAACCTAAACTAGCCATACAGACAGCTGCTGGCCATATATATTTTATTCTATTTATATGATTGTACTAGCGCTTAAATTTATTAATCATTATCAGCAGCAAATGTTGCGCTTTGTTAAGTATTTAGTCTTTTTTTTTTCCTTCTACTCAAATGTATAGCTAACTTTCTGTATGTAGTATATGCCGGCCGGTATTTAAGAAAGAAAAAAAATGTGAGAAATTAGTTTATGAGGCCAGGCAAAAGTTTGGCTGTGGGCGTTGCTGGGTAAGAACTCATTGAAATAATATTCACATAGTGTTTCAAGGTTACGAAATCTATAGAATGATAAAAAACAAGAGCGGCCGAAGCTGATATACTCTTGAGAAAGCCATAGTAGAACTTTCACACAATTTGTGCCAGGCACTCCTTGGGCCATGCCAAAGTTATAATACACTTGGCAAGTGTATGATAAAAGTGAGGCAACAAATAAATAATTGTGTATATTTTATAACATTTGGTCCACCTGTAGACTACAAATAACAATGGGAATTGCTAATGTCTAAGCCGAAAGTCACGACAATAAGTTGCAGAAGAAAGATGTGGTGCTATGCTTAGTGCTATCTATTATATACTATACACTTTAATGACCCTCATTTTTGTCAAAAGGAATAAATCCGTATGAAGCCAACATTGCCAAGAAAAATAGCATAAAAATTGCTAACAAAATATTTTTCGAAATATTTGTATTTAGCGCAAGTTAAATAATCAGACAGATTATGCATACGTTATAAAAATAACAAAAGCCAAATAACCAAAAGCGAAAAACAAGAAAAGGCAAAACGTTTTCAGACCGACTCAAGCGTATAAAGAAAAGCGACAGCTAACGACAAGAAGAACGAAGAAGAACAAGAACAATAGCGTCGACAAAATGGCCAAAAATAAAAAGCTGAAAACTGCTAGCAAATATTTTAACGCCATCGCGTTGCAAGTGTCTATATAGTACTACTAGTCAGTCGACTCTCCTCTCTATCCTTCTGCCTCTCCACTATGCAAATTCGTATGGCACAAACACCTGTAGCTCAGCTGAGCGCTAAAAGTCGCATCTTGTGGCAAAATGTTTTCCAATCGCTTTTCCTTCTTGCACATTGTATGCAAATGTCATCGACAACCACATGAAACTTTTGCTTTGCCTCTTCTACGGTGGCATACAGACACTTGCAATTGTTTCTCTGGTTGCCTTTGTGTAGAGTGCAGAGTGGCGCTGATCTCTTGATGGCCTTGCCTCTTAGCCGTAACGCTACTTTGGTCTTTTCGTTTTGGGCTGGTAAAGCTTGAAAGCAAATGGAGGTGAATTGGTAGGCACTGTAGAGCACGACAAAGAGCTTAAGAACAGATAGTGACAGTGACTGTAAGGTCTCTTACCTGTTGAAATTTTTGCAGTTTTTCTTTAAGAGTTTTATCTAGAGTTTAGTTGAGTTTAAGCTCATACTTTTGCTTGTAATATTTACATAATATATAGGCGTATTTGTTATAGTCATTTATGAATTGAAATAGTTGACTTATTCGAGTTTTAGTTAGACAACATTCTGGCCAAATATGAAGACTTTTTCTATAAGAATTTTCTGCAGAGTTTAGTTGAGTTCAAGCTCTTACTTTTTGCTTATAATATTTACATAATACATAGGCGTATTTATTATTGTTTTCTCTAGACTTCAGTTAAGCTTAAACTCTTACTTTTGCTGATGAAATTTACTTAACTTATTAAAGTTTTAACTTGAGCTACTTTCTGGCTAATTATGAGAACTTTTTATAGTCGTTCACTGTTTAGCATCTTCATCTTATCATTCCGATTTCTTTACTTACTTATATGATTGCTTTTCAATCACTAATTACATTAATTTTCATAATTGTCATGGAAAGCCGTGCCATCGCCAAGGCTGTCCAACCCACAGTGTCTGCTGTACTTCCGTTGTGCACATTTTTTTGGCAACATTTTTGACAGTGTTTCTTCTTCTTGTTGTCGCCTGCATTTGCCACTTAATTACTTTGGCATTTGTCACATAGTTCACACACGTTTTAGGGTCTCCTGTTGCTGTTCAAAATATTGAAAAATAGTTTTGTATATATACTTACTCATAAGTGTCATATTTTTGGCTTTGCTTCGCTAAAGACTAATTGTTCGGCCTGCCACGCCCACTTTGGCATTTAAAAGTCAGCTGAATGTGTAAATTTACATATTAGCTTGTTGATAAATATATAAAAATTAATATTTTTAATGCCAGGATATTAGCTTTATGGCTTCTGTTGAGCAACTATCATAAACTTATCAACTATGCTATAAATCATTTAAGTTTAATACGATTCCATCTATTTATATGTGTAGATCTCTCTTTTTGGGGGAGGTGTGTATGCACATACACACACACACACACATATGTATTAGCTGTAGGTGGGCGCTTTTGGCTCATGCTGTGAGCAATTAATAAATTTAATTAAGAAATAACCATGCGCTGTGCACTGCGTGGCAATCGTCGCCATTTCAAGTGTGAAAATTATGAAAATCTTTTAACATTATATCGCATTAAGCGAAATTTAGCATGCAATTTTATTCGGAATTAGCGCAGAGAGAGAATGGGATGCACATGCCCCCAAAAAGCGCAGCAACATCATAAATCAAGCTGACCAGTTCTTAGATTCGTATATATTTTGTTATTTTAATTAAATCTGGCATGCAGATGCGCTGCATTAAAGTCGGCCTATGCCGCATTCCACCCCCAACCACACTCCCTCTCCCCATGCCCCATCTCCATGCCATGCCACAGTGCCAATCAAATGGCGCTCTTCGTCAAGGACGCAGCGTGTACGTAAGCTTCTCGTGTACGTATCCTGAATGCTGCTTGTAAATCCAATATAAATAATTCAAAATCGAATTTAACGTAATTCAATTCGTAGAGCGAACATTTTCACGGCGGCCGTGAGGCGCATAAATTCAAGCCAAATGACCCAAACACACAGCGGGCGGGGTGGGGAGGGGAGGGGGAGTGTAGTGGTTAGCGGGTGGTTACAGCAGCGGTTGCTGCCAAGAAACTAGCGACCGCAACTGCAGTTTCGTTGTAGCTTTTAGTTTTTGCTTTGGTCATAAACTTTACACTCGTGAGTGTGTATCTGTGTGTGCGTGTGTGTGTGTGTTGGTGACGTGCGGTTACGGCAACGACTGCCATTGAGCAGCGTGTGTGTGTGTGTGTGGCTGTGTGTGAACTCGCTTGGCAACTGCTTCTTGTGAACAAATCGTCACAGTGAATCCTCTCTACTGCTCCTTCTTCGTCTTTATACCTGTATCTAGTATCCACCTTAGCCTGCTGTCAAAGGACATTCAATGCACTCGGCACTGCATGTTCCTGTTCATTGAAGTGCAGTATCTCATTCAACAACCTCAACAAATACGAGCACAAATACGACTAATACAATACAATTGTGCAAATAGTGCAGCTCACAGACTTGTGTGTATTTGCATATGAATGAAGCAGGTAGCTAGCTCAGAACCAGTTGAATCGATATGGGGGCAAAATATGTATTCTATACTTCAAGATTATTATAATTGTGTTCTATTCCATGTGTGTTTCTTTAGCACACTAGTATATTTCCTTTACTTTTACAATATCATTTCTTTACTCTTTTTTTGTAGTTGTATTCGAATGTATCTTACTTCATTCCCAACATATTTAATTCTGTATTCAATTCTTATAATAGTTTCCTTTATTTACTCATCTTCTATTTACGTTCTTTTCTTATCTTCATCAACTTTAAAGCTCCCATTTCTTCAGCCTTATCATCTCCTAGCTTTAAGCTCTTCTATCTCTTTCCTATCTTAAGCTTAAATCTCCTATGATTTTGCTCTTTAACTGTTTGCTCTCTCTTTATTCTGTCTTCAATTCGTATAATAGTTTCCTATATTTATTCATCTTCTATTTATATTTTTTTTTCTCTTCACAAACTTTAAACCTCTCCTTTCTTCAACTTTGTCATCTGCTAGCTTTAAGCTCTCCTATCCTCAATCTCTCTCCTATCTTAAGCTAACATTCTCCTATTATTTTACTCTTTCAACTGTTTCCTCTCTCTTTATCTCTGTGTGTTTATGAGCTCTTAACTAAATAAGTATCTGAGTGCAATGCATTTCACGCATTTGTTTATACACAATTCATTTTAATGATATTCAACATTTACACGAGTTCGTTGCGAATACTTATATACAATTTGTTTTTATGGTTATAATTTTTGGGTTTTGCAATTGTTTTGAGTCATCGCAGAATTATTGCCAAACTATGCGCACCGAATGTGATTGTTGTAGTTGTTCTTTTCAGCCATTTGGCATGCGCTCTGAGTGCCCAATAATATTTGCAATTATTTATTTCAACGTCGGCATCATCGCCGGCTCAGTTATTGCCAAAACTGAAACCGTCGAAATATGCGCTATGAATAATACTCAACCCCCCGGGGCACCGCCGAGCGGCCGCACCACCCAACCACCCACCCACCTAGCGACTGCACCACAGTCGTGCGCTCCTTTCGCTCAGAACGTGCGAAAAACTTTTATGTTCTCAAGATTTTAGCAACTTTTGAACTTTTTCAGAACTGTGTAATATGCTCAGGCGTTGCTTTGGTCGATCAGGAGGGGGTCGGGGCAAGTGCTGACGACATTATGGCATTAGAAGCAAGGGGAAAGGGGGAGGAGGAGCCGTCCGTACACACGCGCAACATTTGCTGGCAATTAATAAATTTTTAGCTTTTTGTAATGTTTATGAATGAAAATATCAAGCGAGCAGCGGCTCACCTCTGTCTCAATTGATGTCCAATAAATTGCAATCACACTCTTTCGTACCGTTAATTAATTTGTAGATCAAAAATTATGATTAGTGACATGCTTGCAGCTGCTCTCAAAATAAGAAACAAGAAGAAGCAACTCAGCCGGCGCACAGCCTTGAGAGTGCGTTGACCAACAACCCCATGAAACAACCACAGCAACAACAGCAACAACACAGACAAGTGTGTTGCAATGTGGGCGCCTAATTAGTTGACAAATGCTTCTTGAATATTATGAATTATACTACTTGCCTAATACCTATACTATATATGCTAATCTAATCAATCTTTCTCTACATCTATTTCTCTTTGCAGGTAAGTTCTCGCCTGCCTTTGTTACGTTTGTCTATACAGATCTGTAAGTAGTGTGGGTGTGAGTGTGAGTGTGTGTAAACATAAGCATGCATTTGCGTGCTCAAGTTGAAACAGTAAAGATAATGGCAGAATATATCAGAGACGACGCCAGGAATACACTGTCTAAAGGGTAGGAGGAGCAAACTAATGGGGGTAAATTATATGTGAAAAGTGGAGTTAGTGGGTGCGTTTAACACGCATAGAGAAAACTAAAATGTGGAGTAGATATTTCTGCATATTTTTCTAAATTTACATAGCACAATATTCAATATGTGAAGATGATAACAAATATCTATAATATATAATAATATGATATTATAATATATAATAATATGATATAATATATAATAATATGATATAATATATAATAATATGATATAATATATAATAATATGATATAAGATAAGATATAAGATAACATATATCGATAATGTAGGCGTATTTCATTGGGGTTTCATGTGGTTTCAATGAGGGAAAGTAGCTTAGCTTTATCTTTGTGTACAATGTACCTATTTCTAGTGAAATAAAACAGAAGTATTTCCATAAAGTATGGCTCATTAGCAAGTCTGTCGATAACATTTAAATGGTATTATATTTCTATATCAGTCTTATATTATTTCAATGCCACCTTTTAAGCAAGTTTATCAAGATAGAAATAAAAGTAAGCTAGAGTTGATATCGGATATCTAGCTGATATCAAAACAATCTTATATAATTCTAGCTAAAATTTGATAGTTAAAACTCTACTAATAGAGTATAGTTACTATAGAGTACATAGCTCATATTCACTACAGTCGTGTATACCCTAGCTTGCTGTCATATTTGTTTGAATTATTTGTGATTTATTACCAGCAGCAGCTAGCGCATACTGTATTGTGATTTATGAGTTCTATACCCTCTGCTGCATGCACATCAGTTATACCCTACGGTAAGGGTATGCGGGTATGTGTTTTCAATAGCACAACAAACTTGACCGTTTGCTGTCAAAATGTGCAAAAGGAATACTTCGTGTTGTTGTTTTTTTGTGGCTTTGCAAATTGTAAACGAAATGTTGTTGTTGTTGGCGTCTGGAAAGGCGGCGGCGGCGCGTCGACGTCATTAGGCACACACACAAAAATTATTTGCTGCTAATGCCTGGCCTTTAGCAACTTTGTTGTTGTTGTGTAGTGGCTTGTGTTTGTTTGTTTTACACAGGTTAGAGAGCCTGATAAAAAGGCTAAAGCAGCGGCAGAGCAGCAGAATGGGAGAATGGGGAGAGAGAATGTAAAGCAAGAGGCAGACAATGAGAGACAAAGCGGAAACCTTATCAACAAATGTCTCGCTCCTGCTGTTCCCCAAATGAATTATTCAGTTGTTTGCTTGTGTTTGTGTATGTGTATTCAGTCTTTGTACTTGTTGCAGTGCCTTTATGCATAATTAAGCATTTTTGCAATTAGTTAAACTTGAAAAATAAACACAGTACTCCATGCCCCTCCTTAAACTCTACTTGCCATAAATTGCTTTAGTTTCGCTTTGTTTATTTAAGATTGAACAGTGAAGGTATTTAGTTGCTAAATGAAGGTATTTTATCAAATGAAACTAAGTAGGAATTTCTTAGAAAATACCATAATCTGAGCTTTGTGGGTTTTTATTTGGATATTACGATAATAAACTGCATATTTTGAGAGGTATGTCACTTGGTAGTTAATGGTAGAAATGAGGATATTATGGCATGAGAATATGGATTTACACTGAGCAAAGTTTCAAGTTCAATAAGTAGAAGGAATATTATGTTATTATGTAAATATATTTGGCACCTACAACTACTTATATTAGGCATTAAAATTACGATAAAACTAATATAAATATTAATAAATATTAAAAAGAAAATATGCTATGCTAAAATATACTAAATAATATGCTATGCAAAACATTTTATGAATTATATGTATGCAATTAATATTACTTCTATTTAAGGTTAAAATTTGGTTATTATTCTTTTAAAATAGTTTATTTTTCTCCATGTGTATAATACCACATCCATGGGCTAGCTATAAATCCATGAGGTTAATCTGTGACGTTCCTAGTAGTAGAATGTGCATAGAATAAATATTTACACACACTTGCGATTGCTAGAATCTATGTATCTTTCACTCCTCTGCCTTCCACTCTCTGTTTACTGAGATCAGGTGATCAGCAGCTTCGCCCACTTGAAGCAATACTAACTGGTTAGGATATGCTGGCTGATTGTTAGACTTATTGTTGTTAGTGTTTGCAAATAGTTGTTGTCGTTGTTGTTGCTGTTAATCTGCTGCCGTTGCTCGTGTGATAAAAACACATAAACAAAATATTTAGCCCTGAATTGTTTGCCAAAAAATGTTGTTGTTGTTGTTGCTTATTATGCTTTTTTATTGTTTAGCCGGCGAGCAGTGAACAGCAAGAAGAAGAGCAAGACCAAGAACAAGAACAGCAACAACAACAATGCCAAATGAAATGTTCAAAAACTAAACATAACACGCTGCCTGCCCGGCTGCCCGGCTGGCTGGCTCGCTGCCTCACTTTCTCGCGCTCTTCCTCTTACTTTCGCACAATAAATAAATGTGTGTGTAGAACAACAACAACACTTGGGTAGAAAAACTTGCGAAATATTTTCCACTTGGCACACAACATGGCCAAGAGGCTGAGGCTAAGACAGCAACAACAACTTGAATTTTACACTTTTGTTTTTTCTCTTTAGTAGTTTTTCCCCCTCTGTTTTCTATTTATTTATAATTTCATTTCTCGCCTAAACTGATAAAAACTAAATAGTATCTGAGTGCTGCTTATTCCGGCCAAGTGTTTATTGCCACTGTTCCGCCCACTTGAGAGTTGCCACTTTGGATAACGATGGTTAACTGTAACAAAAAAGGCATGGCGACACGCCCACAGCATCCGGTCACACACGCACACACACAGACAATACACACTATTGTCTGAGCGTGTGTGTGTGTGTAGGGTATTGCAGTTGCCAAAAGCAAGCAACGTGTGTGCACTTGATTAAAAATAGTATTTGCTGTTTGCCGAAAATTGTTTTTATGGCTGCCGCCTGGGTGGGTGGGTGTTGGTGGTGCTGTGGGAGGTGACAGGTGGGTGAGTGGGTGGGCTGGGTTAGCAACAACAAAATCTAGCTGAGATGATCTGCAATGCTGTGTGAGGGAGGATATAAATTGATGATTATGAGCAGTAGTAGGATTGCACTGACATCGTCATCGTGCCTCTTTCTGTATCATTGAAAATTCAATTTCAATCATTGCACGTGTGTTCGTGTGTGTGTGTGTGAGTGTGTGCAGCACTTAAAATGTCAAATATTTTTCTCATTTTTGCTTGAGTCATAATTTTGTAAAATTAAATTTTTATTGAGCGTATCGTTTGGGCATAATTAATTTTAATTGAGGACATTAGAGCGCAGCCTCGGCGCTTCGCTTGCTAACCGGAACACTAGCCAGACGCCATCGCCATCGCCATCAGCCCTGAGAGGCATCAGGCTGGCACATAAACTACAACCGCAACATCTATGATGTCCAAATATTATGATAATTTCATTTCACAGAAATCAAATTTCAAATCGAACATCAAAATCCAAATCCAAATCGAAGTCCAATGATTTCTATTGTGATTTGTATGATTTGGCAAGTAAAATTAATTGATAAATTTTCACGCAATTTGTTTATACGTTGGCTAAAATGTGTTGTTTATGAACTGTCAGTGAATGTTTTCGTATAAAAAGGTATAAACTATTTTTAAAATGCAATTTTTCATTGAAGAAAGTCCGAAACAAACACCCATTACGTATGACCAAAGTTCAGCAGCAACTTGCCAAGAAAATGAAAATATTGCGGGCGAAAATATAAGCTGCCTCTAGTTGCTATGACTAGAAAAATGATTCGAAATGTTTAAATCAAATGTTTATGCAGTAATTAGACACACAATTCGATTAAAACCACGCCCACTATTGTGAAGGAAATATGAGAGAAGTGATGGCGAATCAGTCAGAAAGTTTTACAGTAATAAAATAGGTGACTAATTAAATTGTTAATAATAATAATTATATTATAATTATAAACAACTTCTAAAGCTCTGTAAAGCTTATAAAGAACTTTTAAAGCTCTGACAGTATTTTACTTAAATCGAGTTAAAAAGCTTTTCATAGTACTGAGAATTCAGCTTTAACTTTAGCTTAAACTTGCCAGCAAATTTAGTAGAGAACTCATTGTTAACCATATAAAATTAACAAATTTTTAATTGTATTTTATTGACAACTTTAAAACACTTAATTTACTTATTGCTTAGAGCTTTGCTAGATAGATTTCAACTTGTTTTAATGTGATCAACTGCCCTTGAAAGCTTTTACAAGCAATTGAAGTGGCTGCTAAGGCCTGTGGCTGCAGCTTACCAAGAGCGAAAGCCAAGCTAGACACACACGCACACCCACACACACACACACACACACACGCATGATACGCATTGTGCCTGAAGTGATACAATAAGGCAGAGCACATCCTGAATGGGTCGACCAGTCATTACGAGCGCTGCTTTGTATGCAAAACATGTTGCTCAGGCAGCCCACAACACGTGTGTGTGCGTGTGCGTGTGGGTGTGTGTGAATGTGTCAGTGTGTGTAGGTGTGTGCGTGTCCAATTGGGTTTTGCTGTGCTGCAATTGTTCGGTCAGGTAGCAACCGGACGGCAACTGGCAGTTGGCAAAGGCAACCGCAGCCCGGCAGCCGCAGGCATTGACGTTGCCACAGCCTCATTTGCATGCAGCAGACGCAGAAAAACAGCTTTAATTCAATTTCAGTTGCAGCAGTACGTACGCCTTTTGCTGCTGCTGCTACCTCAGCTTGTATGCTGTACGCTTATTAACCAGCCATTGTTGTGACATTCTCACAATATTCTACAATACGCCCGAGGGCCGAGGGCGGAGAGAAGTGAGAGCAGGGGCGAGAGCATGAGAGTGTGCTATCAATCAGTGCAAAATATGTCAACAGCATAATATGGTGGCACATAATGCCAGTTAAGTAGCTCGCTCGCCCACCTGAACTCACCTCAAAGCGCTCAAAGCGCTCAATGCGCTCAGTCAGTCAGTTGGTCAGTCATCGGCAGCTGATGGAAAAAATCAAGCAAAACCAAACAAAACGATATTTCTCTACGCTCGACTCGACTCTCCTCGACAGGTTTATACTTTAGTCTTTAGTTTGCCGGCGCGCGCTCTCCACGTTGTGGGGGCTAATAATCGTTTTCACGCTTCATTCGCTAAAGCCAATTGAACTGATAAACAAAATAATAGTTAAACAAAGTGAATGAATCATTCGCCGAGCTGCGACGCGAAATGTGATATGCTAAAGGCGAAAAAGCAAATACAAAAATAAAAATCATTCTGATAAGATAAAAGTGTGTTAAAAGTGTTGAAAAGTAAACAAAACAAAACAACATTAAAGACAGTAATACTTTTAAGAACTCTAACTTTGCTAGTAAGTTCCATTTGCTCAAACAGTTTGATACACAGCTAATGGCAGAGCCTAAGCTTTGTTCAATGCTGTATTTATTATACCATTTCAACCATTTCGTGCCTATAACTAACACATTTTTTGTCAAATTGTTTAGTTTAAAATGTTCTCTAGTGTATTTTGTTACAATAATTCATTAGTTCCCCTTACGTATCGCTGACACTTGACAAGTTGTTGCCGATAACATGCGAAAATGTCTGCTTTTGCTCCCAAAGATGGGAAAAACAACTCTGTTGCATATTAAAACTATAAAAAGCGAATATAAATATAACGTTTGCTATAGATTGTTATTAAATCTATACATTTGAAGCTTTTGTTATTATTATTTTTTAGTTGTGTTGAGTAGAAAAACAAGTTTACAGCATCATGTCCAAAAACTGAAAACAAGAGCGTGGCTATAGTAGTTGTTCGATGATGCGAAGCCTGGATGCTCTGATGTTTGCAGAGAGTACTTTAAATTGTATAAATTTTAAACAGTTTTGAGTACTAGGCTTAAATTTGATTAGAATTTTGTGCCATAAATAATTCCTATCCATTTCCATTTGCTTTGAAGATGTATAACAACTAATGTCCTCACAGTTTCTCCCTTTATAAGACAACAATTTTTCAGGTATTTTTTCTGGATTAGCTATGGAATATAAGTAACTGATTTTACTATAATAAAAGCTAGAATTAAGCATGTATTTTATATTATTTTTTCATTTAAATGCAGACAGTTTACTCATAGATTCCATACTCCCCATTTCTCTGTTAGGGTATTGCAAATATATCTACGCAATTGCTGTGGCCGTTGGCTCAGTACTTTTTCTAATTTTCATTGTTAGTATTTATATTAGTTGTTGCTATTGGTTATTGCTTATTGCTGGGACTAGTTGCTGTTGTCGTTGCTGTTGTTGCTGTTATGTTTTTCCATTTAAATGAGTTTTTGTCTATGACGTCTGCGTATTGTTTACAAATATACATTTCAATTTGCAGCCAACGAATTGTACTACGAATAGATAGATATAGATATATAGATTTGTATATAGCATCTCTGACCCCCACCTCCGCCAGCGACACATGGCGTACTTGTTGCTGCTGCTGCTGCTACTGCTACTGCTACTAGTTGTTGTTAGTACACGGGTATAAGCGATATATATTTTGGTTTTTTTTTCTGTTTTCTGTTATGGCGCTTGCATAATCCTCGCTTGTCGAAGCTGTCAGCGGCAAACGTTTTTAGCTACACGCTCACTGCTGCTGCAGCTGCTATTGGCATTCAAATCAATGTGTTAACCATTGCATAGATTGTTTTACAACTGCAGATTCGATAAAAAAACAAACAAATAAATAAAGAACACGCCACGTCATGTTGTAGCAAAAGGTCAGTGCTTAGCACGTTTTACCTGACTTTATTTATTTATTATTTTTCGTTTATTAAGTTTTATTACTCTTTCAATTTGTCTTTATTTTATTACTTGAACTTAAATGTGTGTAAATTTTTAAAGTATTCTTCATCAACTTACCTCAAACGTGCCATAAAATGCTGTAAACTAGCAGCTCTGGCAAATATGCCATTAAAGCTTGCCACAATTTGATTTATGCGTCGCTGCTGAAGCGGCAAATGTGGCAAGTTTGCCTGTGGGTTGTGGGTGGGGCAGGACCAGAGATGAACTGCAAATAAAACTTAATGTTTATGCAGCCGACAAATTGCCAGGTTAAATGCGAGTCTCGTACGACAAGCATCGATTATGTCGTATTGTAACATTTACAGCATCCTGTTTCCTGTTGCTAAAGGAAGTGCCATGGCCACACACACACACACACACGCACACAGGCAGATATAGTTGCCTCTATAGTGAAGAAGCGTAGCATACTTTGAGGCGCGTTGGTTCGTGCATAGCTGCTGGCTGGAAGCATACATAATTGATGTTTACTCCGCCCTGAGAAACGGCAAAACGCTTACATAACTATACACACACACCTACACTAATCCACATGCATATAGATATATATGTATATATTATAGTGTGAGGGTGTTGAGTCACTCGCTCCAACAGCTGCTACAGCTTCCGGCGCAACTTCCTTGGGCTTCGCTTTGAATGATTAGTTTGCGGCACGGGCCAGACTATAGACAAATGTTAAAACGTATTTAGTTAACCGCAGACTTAGCTCAGGTATAGTTTACTTTCATTAAACTTAAACGTAGCAAAATGCACTAATCAAAGTATAAATAAAATACCGTACAGACGGCGAAGAAGTTCGGCGTCTCAATGGCATAATTGACGTAGCCATCCTTATCGGCATCCCACAGAAAGTTGGCCATCGAGTACAGTCCCTGCATCAGATATTCCCCCACAGTGATTAGTACTATATAACGATATCTGTCGAAATTTAAGCCCTTGATGCGTGTCTTGATGTCTTCGCCGATCTGTGCAGCCATGTGCAAAGAGTGCTTGGGATGGAAAGTGTACGATTCGTTATAGTTCTTATCCATTTCAGCCTTCATAATAATCTCTAGACGTTCCTTTCGCAACGGATTCTTGGGCTCTAGACGATAAGTGGGCGCATAACGCGGCGCCTGCTTAGGGGGAGCAGCAGGCATGCCGGTGTTCAATTGGCCCGATCCACGTTTATCATCATCCTTGGCCTTCTTCTTCTTCTCCTTGGCAGCGGGTTCCGGTCCGGCATCCTTGCCCGCCTCAGGCAACTGCTCCTTGCTCGGTCCGCGGTCCGGTGAATCGCCCATGACTTAATGCCGATTATAAGCTGTAAATATGTGTGTTTAGAAATGCTTTAAACATAGAGAAGTGATTGTACCGCATAGACCGAAAGCAAGTATTGAACTAATACAGTCTGTGGGGCAGTAAATACTATGTTAACTATGATTTGATGGAAATGAATTGTACTTCATTGCTTAAATGTTATCGTCTGCATATTTAAGCAATGAATAAGCAGTATTACAACATTTCGAATAGGTCCTACTATAGTATGCGCTATATATTGCGCATACGCCTCATGGACACATTTAATTATAATTATTTAATTTAACTATGTTTTAATGGAAATTACACTACATTGCTTAAATGTTATCGTCTGCATATTTGAGCAATGAATAAGTAGTATTACAACATTTTGTATAGGTTCTACTATAGTATGCGCTATATATTGCGCATACGCCTCATTGACACATTTAATTATTGGCAGCATGTTGGCAGTTGCAAACGTGTCTGCACCGGCGACTTGAAGCCATTTTAGACAATAATAGTGAAAAGTAAGCAGAACGAGGAAAAACCACTTGGCTATCATATAAATAGAATTTGGCAATGGCTTTGTGAGTGCCAAGACATGTGTGTGTGCGTGTCTGTCTGTGTGTTGTTGTGCTGCGTGTGAACAATATGTCGCGCCACTAAGCGGCAAGGAGGGGCATCACAGCCATGCTGCATCAGCAGGATTAGGGGAGGAGGACAGTGGGTACAACGGAAACTGTTTGTCGCTGTTTGTTTTGCTTGTTTGGCGCTTGGATTAGTGTGCAATAAATGCCGCCGTCAATAGATTAGATATGCTTGACAAAAATTTCGTAAGTTTTTACGTAATTTCGTCTTAAGTTGGGCAGCTGTTTGGCATTGTTTTTAGCTGTTTTTAAGCTCTCTAAAAATACATTCATTCAGCAACAAAGTGGGGATAAGTCTTTAACACGCTCCCACTATAAATAGTTGGGGCAAATAGATAAAAGATTTGCCAAAAATAACACAAAGAGCATCTGACAAGTGCATGTCATGCGCTCTATGTGTGTTGGCAAAGGGTGTATTAAAAGGTTCTATCTGACCATTTTGACTTTAGCTATTTTCGTGTAGAGCGCGCAAAAAAGAACGACAAAAATTGTTGCATAACTTGAGGCGCGTCTGGGAATGTCGTCGTATGATGCAATTTGTCAACAAGTGCCAAAAATGTGCTTTTCGTTTACTGCATCAAGACAAGTTAATACACCCACACACTCGAAACAATGTTTATTAAATAATTTAAGCCAAATTAAAAACTATTGACAAGTGCGTAAATAAACACAAGGCAAACAGCGGCAACAGCAGACCGAGAGAGAGAAAATTCAAATGAAATACAAGCAAAATAAAATAAATACCAAGTACGCGCGTTGCTAAGTTTTCACTTGACCAGTGGGAAAGTCGGACGGTTGAATGTGATGGTAAGGGGAGCTGATGAGGGAGGGGGTGGTGTGTGGCTAGGGGGCAGCATAAACTAGGTTACTTGGCAGCGCTTAGCATAAATAACTAGCACACGCAGCTGCGTCATTGGCTTTGCCACCAAAGGGTGTACATTTAAATAAATAAATAAGTGCGCAAAAAATAAACGCAAGTAAACGAACGAGGCAACAAAGCAGACAAGATAAAATAATTAAAAATAAATATATATTCTAAGAATGAAGACAACAGAGAAAGCTGGGCAAATGGAAAGGGTTGAACTATGCAAATTAACTTCTTTTATATAAATGAAGTAATAGGAATTACAAACAGAATTTCTAGCTTATTCAGAGTATGCAATGAAAAGCAGGGGTAAATGTAATAATATTTAAGTAAAATGGCTAACAACTTGAGCATTGTTTCCGCACATGTTATTGAGGGAATAAATAGAGTTATTTGTGATACATCTAGCTTATTCAGAGTAATGCAATGAAAAGCAGAGGTAAATGTAAAATATTTAAGTAACAAACTTGAGTAATGTTTCAGTATATGTTTTAGCTTGAATTTGATAGAATAAATTGATTTAGTTATGCTGCATACTACATACTTTCTACTGAGAATTCAATGGAGTTATTCAAACCTCTGATTAAACCAAGTGCTTCCTGAAATTTTGGAAATGTCTTAGAAAGGTTATTTTTATTGAATGTTAGGTATCTTAATGAAATCTGGAAGTAATAAAGTCCAACACGTAAAAAATGACATATTTATTACCATTAATTTTCACTTTTTAGCAGCTGCAATTATCCTTTAATTTACTAGTTACTAACTCTATATTCCTTTCCACTTACAGAGTCTACGCAAAGCGTGGACGGCGGCCCTGCATCGTGGCGTTTAACGCTCGATCAGGATCTAATTGACACGCTCAAAGGCAACTTTCCCAGTTGGTTTCAAGCTACATCGGGCGTCGCAGCAGCAGCAGCAGCAGTTGCAGTAACTACAGCAGCAACTAAGCCACAGCAGCAGAAACTGCAACAGCAGCAACAAAAGTTAGTGGCCAGCAGTAGCATTATACCCATAAGCATTGACATCAAAGCCATCAACAGCAGCAACAATACACTCCAACAACAACAGCAGCAGCAGCACCAGCAGCAGCACCAGCAGCAGCAACAACAACAGTTGCAGCAACATACAGCCATACTGAGCAGCAGCAGCTCATCAGCCTCGCCCGCCTCATCCATTAGCTCAACATCTTCGAAAAAATCCAACAGCAGCAGCTGCTGCAGCAGCATTAGCAGCAACATAAGCAGCTGCAGCAGCAACAGCTCCAGTTCCAGCTCCAGCAGCTGCAAGCCCGTCTCTGCCACGACGGCGCAACGTTTGTTGAACAAATCCGCCTCCTCATCGCCCAATAAGAGTCTCGCACGCACACTTAAGGCCACACAAAAGACGCACAACAACAGCCATAGCAACGGCAATAGCCAGAAGGTTGGCCAATTGGTCAAGTCGGCATCGTTGCACAGCCTGAGCAGTGGGAGTGGCAGCAGCAGCAGCGCCAGTGGCAGCAGCAGCAGCAACAGCAGCAGCAGTGGCAGCAACAGCCACGGCAGCGGCGGCTCATCGCTGCTAGCCACCATATCCACATCGCCATTGACCACAGTCGAGCTCATCTCGAGCGCCAACTGCAACGGCCTGCTGGCCACACGGCTCAGCGGTAAGGCCTTGGAGCATACATTTCAGGATATAATACTGCTGCACGAGGCCTACGACGATATGTCGGAGGGTAAGTGGAACTCTTAATCCCCTTTTCTAAATAAATACTTAAGAATTTCCTTTGTTTTCCCTTAGGTGAACAGCGTCTACACGCTACGTTCCTGGGCAGCAGCGACGATGGCAACAATTCCGATTGCTATGATGCCAGACAATCGCCGCCAAAGGCCATTGTGGACTCCAGTCCATTGCAGCCAGCCATGGATAAGAATAAAGAATGTGAGTGCTAACACAAGTTTCTTAGAATAAGCAAAGTGCAAATGAAGTGGGTATAAGACTTGGGCTTAAGCAAATAAAAATAGGTACAATAAAAAATAAGCAAAGAAAAAAAGCAATTTGAATTGGAAAAAATATAATAAAACAAATATAAAATAAATACTATAAAATATAGTAAAATAAATATAAAATAAATACTATAAAATACATATAATATAAACAGAAAATAACTAAAGACTTTGGCAAATAAAAATAGGTCCAATAGGAAATGAGAAAAAGATTACAATTTAAATTGGAAAAAATATAATAAAATATATACACAATAAATACTTTAAAATGTATAATATAAAAAGAGTAATAACTAAATAATATTAAAGGAAACTCAATCAGATAGGACCAACTAGATTTCCTTCTTTAATTTTAAAGTGATTTTTCATGTCCAACTATTCAACAACATACTATATATCAGCCAATGTGTTTACATGGCCAATAATCAATTTTTAACTGACTCGCTTAACCTCATAGTTGTTTGGCTGTAAAGTGTTGGCCCTTCGCTATGTTAAATGTCAACAATTTACGGCTTGTATTCTGGTCCATGTTTACAGATTTGGTGCAAACGCCCACACACCCACACCACACCACACCACATTCGTTTATTTGGCCAACTCTCGCGGCTGTTTGACATTTGTCAACTTGTTTGGCTGTATTTCTTTTTTTTCTGCTCTTTGTTGTCTCTTTGACTCTGTTTAGTCATACAGCAGCCGCCGCATCATCATTCAATCTAACGCCAGAGCAAGAATCATCTAGAGATCTGTGCTCATTAACGTATTGGAGGCATTTTACAAATGGGGGAAGAAAAAAAGGAAAAAAAGAAAGGAAAATAGCTGCAAAGTCTTAATGAAGCTGTCAGTGCGCTACAGGCACTTAAGGCGTGCACTTGATGTGCCACGCCCACCAAAAGAAAAGCGAGAGAGAGGCAAAAACTCATTCATGGCGTGGCACACATGAATTGTCAACAGTTTCAGTTTTCTTTTTTGCTTTTGGCCTACATATTTGCCTGGCATTTTGAGTGAAGAAAGAAATAATCTTCTACATTCTGAATGGCCTGAATATGCATGTGTGTGTGTGTGAGTGTGATTGGCAATGTGTGTGTGCTTAGTCGCTAATAGTCTTGACAGCACTTGTCGCCTGCGCCTACTCTCTGGCATTTTGACATTTTTGTCGGTGCAAGTGCCCATC
Organism: Liodrosophila aerea; assembly: GCA_035045005.1. Classification (NCBI taxonomy): domain Eukaryota; kingdom Metazoa; phylum Arthropoda; class Insecta; order Diptera; family Drosophilidae; genus Liodrosophila; species Liodrosophila aerea. The sequence goes on along the minus strand of JAWNNL010000805.1, from coordinate 743,628 downwards.
GAATGCAATCGCGTGTTCACCCTGCTGCTGCTGCTGCTGCAGCACACCCTGACCCTGACTGATAGGGGTATTCGTGCAATGTTTTCAAGCGAATAATTTGGCAAATATTATAAACTGCCAAAAGGCAAATCGAAATGGTTCCGGCAGCCCCAAATCGTTATCTAACAAACAAACAAATAAACAAGCTGCAACAAATGCTCGTTTGCTGCTTTTGCCCCACTGTAAACATTTTGCAATTTGCAACTAAAATTTATTATAAACAGATGGTGGACAGGCGAAGCGCGGGCAGAGCAACAACAAAAAAGTTGTTTTGAAAAATAAACATGCTGCACGCGACTTGCAAAATGGGAGAGGGGCAGGCAGAGAGTGTGAGACACAGACACACACACACACACACAGAGAGGGGCAGCTGCAGCAGCAGGAATAGGGCGACAGTGGTTGCAGTCAACGCCAAGGCGGAAATGGCAGCCAGCGCACGGGGCATGTAAAAATGCCATGGCACAGTGGTGCCAAGTTATGTGCGAAATGTGCGCAATATTTGCTATAAATTTTGGCATAATTGCGAAGGTTGCACATAAATTTGAACAATTAAAATAAATGTAGAAACATTGCATTCAATATGCTGCAAATATGTGAGAAAATCAAGCTAAAATACGATAGACGTTAAAGTGTTATTTGTAGCTCTGTATTAAAATTATATTTGCTTTTTAATTTTAGTTGAATATAGTGTGCTTTATTAATCTATAAAATTTTATTTAATATTCATTTTTTATATATATTATTATTATTGTATTAATTTGGATCATTTTATACAAATTTTTGCTTCTTTTATTTTATTTAAAATTCGCATAAATTTATTTAAATACTCTTAAATTCAGCGCTTCTATTAAAATGCAATTGGAAAATTGTTTTCATAAATATAGAGTAATTAAATAGGCTTTTTAGCAGCTTAGCTTATTTTGTTGAACATTTAAAATAGTTTTGCGTCTATGCATAAATATGTGAATAATTTTATAGCCATACCACTGTGGCCCCCTGCTGCAGTTGGTATTGTTGCTGATGCTGAGGCTGTTGTTGTTGTTGGTTTTCTTCTTTTTTTCTTCTCATTGATTTGGCCCACGCTGCTGGCGTCTCGGCTAAACCGCTGCTGACTGTTGATCACGTAATCGATTTTATAATACTATTATACATTTTCATTTTCCTCAATATACATGTATTTATGGTGTGTGTGTGAGTGTGTGTGAGTGTGTTTGTGCGTGTTTATGCTGGTCAGCCAGCTGTTGCCGCTCTCAGCAGCGCAGCATCTCTCCTTCGCTAGGCTTTTGTTTACCTGACCTTCGACAGTGGCTGCCAAGCAGAATGGCAACCAAACCAACCACCCACCCACCCACTCACCCACCCACAACAACAACAACAAGAAGCGCCATAATAATAATAATAATATTAAGAATAAGCGGCTGAGGCTGAGGCAGAGGCAGAAATGTTTTTGGCTACGTCTACACTTTTATTGCAAACGCATAAAAACTTTTATGTGTTTAATTTGGAATTTTTGTTATTGTTTTTATCAATCTGCCAGTGGTGTGTGTGCGTGTAGGTGTAGGTGTAAAATCGACACGTAAACAGCGCACAGCCAGCGCCCATTTACAAATTGAAGCAATGGCAAAATAAGATGAAGAAGAAGCCAAGAATAAATTGCTCGCGTAATTAATTTGGCAGACGGCGTTGGCTTCGTCACCAAAAGAAATAAAAAAAAAATGCTTAAAATAAAAATAAAAATTTAGAAAAAAATTGTTTATGCCTTTGTAATACGGCAAATATTTAGGCAGGCATAGATCTCTAGCCAGATAGTAAGAGAGTGGGAGACTTGAGGTAGATCTGCGCCCAGGCGGAAGCGTGAGCCAGAGGGAGGATAAGGAATGTGTGTGTGAGTGTGTGTGTGTGTGTGTGAATTTTTTAATACATTGTCGTGCGCGTGTGTTTGTTGTGCACACTTCAATCGTAAAAATGTGCGAGCGTTTGGCCAACAGCTGCCAGCGCCAGCGCCAACAGTTGTCGCCTAACCACCCCACCGCCCCCGCCCTGCGTTGTGTCACCCGCAAGACAATTACGCGCCTTGGCAGCTCTTGTCTCTACTTTTTTCTTTTAGCTCACATTTTTTATGATGATTTTCCAAGAGCCTAAATTACTTTAATAACGTCATCGTGGCGCTCACTTTGATGTCGTCGTTTTCGCTCAGTTGTGCTTTGACTTTGTTGTGGCGTCAAGTGTTGCTTGTTTGTTTTGCTTGGCCAGAGAAAAAACCGAAAAAAATAGTCTTGTCATTTCGTTGCGCAAATAAATAAATACTTTTTGCATATGTCCTAACCGCATTAACCGAAATAACAACAGCAACAGCAACAACAGAATGTAAACAAACACAATTGGCATAAACTGCGCTGCATTTGGCATTTTAATGCGGTTCAGGGCTTCTGACAGCCAAAAGCTCTAACCGCACAGCTCACTGACCCCCACTGAGTCCCAACTGTTCGCTCGGTTTGGAGCTGATCCCTAAGACTTGTTTTCATTTCATTTGTGGTAGTTTTATTTAGGGCTTGACTTGGCCCTAATGGTCAAAATGTTGTACTGTATGTACTTTTAATTAAACGTCCACTTGACAGAGTATTTTGTTGCACTGTCTCTTCTCCAACCTAATTGGAGCTAATTATTGTAAGACAACAGTTCGTATGAGTAACGAGTTGGCGCACATAATTAACAGGGAGTGTGTAGTTGCTGAGTAGGTAATTTTAGGCGGTGTGCATCTTACACTGGACTACAGCAATGAGAGCAGCAGGAATTCAAGAAGATATAAGGATACAGTATAAATTTTGTAAAATATATACAGCACAAAATATGTATATAAAATATGTATATGCATTATATTTTGGAGTATGCAGCAGCATTAAAAAAGTAGCATTTTTGCTCGGAAAAGATAGATCATTCCGAATTGTTAGGAATTCATGGTCCACTTAATGTGGCATTCATGGCATCTAGCTCGTAACCCTAAGAATCTCTGCCAAGTCAACACCTTTGGGGCGTTCGCAATTGTCTAACAGATGATCGTAGTATTATTATTTTTGCTTTCTATAAGTACGGACTATCAATCGATTTGGAAAAGACATTGGGCATCGTCTTTATCCCTGACTTTAACTTTTTAGATTGCCAAACTGTCAGAGTCGTTTTGAGTCGTCTATGTGCACGGATCAAATAACCACCCACATGATTGTTCCGATTTGATATGCCTGCTCGTTTACCAGCTACATAAGGGCTGTTTGTTTTTAGATATGTACATATGAACGATTGGAGGTCAAACATAAAGTACAATCTTTGATTTTGAAATACAAGTCGATATGCGTCCCGCTGGTGTTATCCACATAATCAGCATCAAGATTTATATTTAGCTGAAAATAATTAATCATGTTAAACCAAGATACGGGTCTCCTGTCGTATATCGCCTATAAATTGAGCTGTATTCCCAGAAACTAGCATCAGTCTCACGGTGTAGTTCTCCAGTTCACCATGAAGGTAACCATTGCCATATTAGCAGTTCTCCTAGTCGGATGCTCGCAGTCGGCCATCATCTACCAGGATGTGCTCCAGGCGGAATTTGATAACTTCAAGGTGGATTTCCAGAAAGTGTACCAGGATGCTGAGGAGGAGCAACTGCGCCTGCAGATCTTCATGGACAACAAGGCTGTGATCGACCAGCACAATCTACGCTATGCCCAAGGAGAGGAGACCTATGAGATGGGAGTTAATCAGTTTACGGATATGCTGCCCATGGAATTCAAACGCCTTATGCTTACCACGTTCAACTTGACAGAAATGGCATCCCACATTAAGTATACAGTGGGTGCATCAGATGTAAAACTGCTTAAAAAGGTCGACTGGCGTGAAAAACGTGCTGTGACCCGGGTGAAGAATCAGGGCCATTGTGGCTCGTGTTGGGCCTTTTCCGCAGCTGGTGCACTAGAGAGTCATAACTATATCAAGAATAATAAGACTTTGGTTGAACTTTCTGAACAACAACTGGTCGATTGTTCTGATGATAACCATGGATGCGATGGTGGAGTGCCAGCCTTTGCTCTTGCTTATGTCTATGATAAAGGAGGCTTGGACACGGAAAAATCATATCCCTATAAAGCAGTCCAAGGTAAATGCCAGTTCCGACCTGATCAGGTAGGAGCCAAGGTCAGTGGCTTTGCCCATGTCTTCAAATCCGAGGAAGCGCTATTACATATTCTGTCTGAAATTGGTCCAATCAGTGTACTAGTCGCTACAGACGATTGGGAGAAGTATAAAGGTGGCATCTTTAACGGCGCTTGCAACGGGCAGTTGAATCATGCCGTGCTTCTGGTTGGATATACTCCCGAGTATTGGATTATTAAGAATTCATGGGACACTACATGGGGCATCAAAGGTTACATGCATCTCGCCCGTAAGCCTCACAACCTCTGCCAATTGGACACCTTTGGAGTGATCCCATTTGTCTAATCGAAGATCGTGGAAGTTTTTAAAATGTATATTAAAAATAAAAATAAAATTTAAATAAATACAATATATTGTATCATCAAATGCTTCACATTTGATGAGCTTTAAACCAACACATTCCTATTATTATTGTTGGTTTATATCAATCGAAGTGAAAATGGCTTTAGGCAACGTCATTAGATGACTGTGTTGGTGTGTTTATCCAACCACATATAGTCAAAAGTAGAATATAATACAATAATAGTAATAAGAACATCTCATTCGTGCATTTAGATCTGCTCTCTTCCTCGCTTAATTTCTTCCACTTCACTCATATTTTGATGTCCCTTGTAGCTGTGTGTAACTTCGATCAAGCCTTCGCTTGCCTCCTTACTCAAACAACTCCTGCAACTTCTCAATCAATGTTGCTGCTATTGGAGGCATGGGTAGGCCGTCTGGCTTTTTGGGTTGACATTGTGTCAAGTTAATTGACATCAATCTGTCATTTAGTAGCAGTTGCTACATAATCATATTATTACGCATACGCCCCATGGGCAGGCGGCGTGCCAAGGCCAAGGCATGCAGGGCTACACTTGACGCTCGGCTTAAATATTTAATTTGTTGAGGCGCCAACTTTACACTCAGTGGTGTTAAGCAGTCGACAACAAAAGCAACAACAATAGCCGACCCCACATAAACATATTAAAAGTTTTGGCTTCATCTCTTCGCTTCTACATGCAGAATTTTGTTTTTGTGCTTTCCATTTGCAGCTGTTTTTTCCTCTTTGTATTCGACTCGACATTTATTGCTTTGCGTTGTCAAAAAAGCCAAAGAATAAAAAGCATAAAAGCCACAGCAAAGTTTTGCGTACGATTTTCTGTAGTCGGTAATTTTTTTATGAGCAATGTTTATGTTTTGATCTGCTATAGGAATTTTATGTACACGTTGACCCTGCAGTTGTATCTGCCACTTGTTGAATACTAATACTAATCTATTATTTTCTCTGCTCTTTCTCTTTATAGCGCTCAAAGTGAAGCTAATGGTGCGACGGCCGCACTCGCAACTAGTCGAACAGGGCATCATACCATGTAAGTAGACCACCGGGCGTATGCGCAATGTCTATAAACAGTAAATTAGCCAAGACGGACGACCTACGACCCCTAGAACCCAAATCAATAAATACTATTTGGCAAAAAGCCTCACATTAGCCCCACTTCCGAGTGAGAGACGAGCTAGCTTAGCTCCTTTTGCCTGCTAAAGTCTCAGCCAAAAAGGATATGCAAATATGTGCGCAGTTTCGTTGGTCTCGGTTTCCTGCCAAAAAATGGAAAATTTATGCACAGCGCGCCAAAAGAAGTTGCTAAAAAGCGAAAACGGAAGAAAGCCGAAAAGAATCAACAAAATACGCGAATTTACAAACCAATTCAATGTGCTCAACGCAGTCGAAAGTGAATTTGAATTTGAATTTAAATGACAAATTTTCGACAGAGCCAAAATGGAAATAACAAAAAAAGAAAATTTATATATACTATATATAAATGAAATAATAATAATCTTTAGCTCTGCTCTTCAAGCACAATGCTTTAAATTATAGTATTTTATATTATAGCTATAAAATTTGGAATTTATTAAAGAAAGATTCACAAACTTTTCGCGCGTGTTTAAGAGATTGAACATAAAATTATTAGAGAATTTCTTAAGGCTAAAAAGTTAAGAGAAATGTTGAGTAGAGCGTGTAGATATAAGAACAATTAAATTGATAATTATTCTAGATTTTTGTTAAAGTTATATGCAACAACAGTCTCTCTTATCATATTCCAATGTCTCTCTAAAATAATATGAATAAATTAATCCAATTATATTCATAACTTCACTCCTCTTCTCCTTCACAGCGCTCAAAACCTCGCCCGCCATCCACGAACAATGCAAGCAACTGGAACGCGCCAAGACCAGCGATCTGCTCAAGGCCAAGATCCAACAGCGTCCGAACCGGGAGGATCTGGAACGTCTGCATATACTGGAGGAGGATGAGTGTCACATCGATCCGAGTCTGGCGGAGAAGCAGCGCATGCTGAAGAAGGCACGTCTGGCGGATCAGCTGAACTCACAGATACAGCATCGACCCGGTCCACTCGAGCTGATCAAGAAGAATATACTGCACACGGAGAAGCCCATCGAGAAGATTGTGAAGGAGGGTCTGGTGCCGTTTAAGGCTACCAGTGAGGGTCTTCTCACACGTCCACAGCATCCGCATAGCTATGTCACGTTCGAGGAGGATTCACAGAGCTCCGAGGGTGACTCCATCAGGCAGACGCCGCCACGTCTCGATGAGTTGATGTCAGTGGCAGCGTCTGCAGGAGTACCAGCAGCAGCACCAACAACAACAATTGCCACGAGTAGCAGCAATAGTGGGGCAGTGGTGCAGCCAGCCCAAGTGGGGGAACAGCCCAAGGATGTGCTCCAAGCAGCTGCCGCTTCAGCAGGCATAGTGACTGTAGCACTGACCACGCCCACTGTAACGCCCAGCAGCAATTGTGGCCAACTAGTGCTGAGTGTGGTGCCATCGATACAGTTGCTCAATAATACCGATTGCCAAATGGTCAGTGCACCACCGCCGCCACCACCACCCATGCCGGTGGCACCGCCCATCGCCAAGGTCAAGCAGGAGACGGCGAATCTGTTCGAGGAGCTCTGCCAGAGTGTGGCTGGTCCGGCGTCTAGCAATAGTCACATGTTGCCCACGCTGGCATCACCCTGCTCACTGGGCTCCACCACGTCCACGTTGAGTCCACTGTCTTCCATAGCATCACCGCCGCCACCGGCTGCCACTCGACTCCAACTGCATCCGGTCTCTGTGAAGTGCGATGCACCTGGCAAGGATAAGAATCGCAAGAAGTCCAAGTCGAAGCCGGTGTCCAAGGCACGCACCATCAAATTCCATGAGTATAAGGGACCACCCAGTGCTGCTGGCCAGGCACAGGACCAAGCGCAACAGGATCAGACCACATCCTATCAGCTGCTGCTCGAACAGCAGAACTATCTGCTCAAATTCCTGGAGAACCTCAACAAGAATCAGTCCATACTGCCAGCAACAAGTGGTGCCAGTGGCAGCAATACCACCAGCAGCAACAGCATCACAGTGACCACCAAGACGATGCCAGCTCTGGCTGTCACACCGGCAACCACAGTGACAACGGCAGCAACAGTTGCGCCCATTACGCTGCCCAACAGCATATCCATCACCAGCAGCAGCAACACTGGTGCACCACTGAACTTTGGCGACGCCAGCAACATGTTGACAGCAGCAGCGCCTGCTATAGCCACACCCACGCCAGCACCGCCCACGCTGTCGCTAATTGCCACACAGCCAACAGTTGCTGTTGCTCCAGTTGTACAACATCCGCCGCCGCTGCCATCGCCAGCACTGTCCGTCAGCTCCTCCATACCGCCCAGTCCGGCCAACAGCTATGTCGAGTCCAACAGCTCACAGATCACGGATCTTTCGCGCCTGGAGAAGATGAAGGTCTCGGATCTAAAGCAGCAGTTAAAGCGACGCAATTTGCCAGTGTCTGGACCCAAGCCACAGCTGATCGAAAGGCTGAAGCCCTATCTGCCGCTGGAGCCCATTGAGGCGCCTCCAACTGTGACCGAGGTGATCACCATCAGCGATGCCATGGACACCAGCAACTGTGGCACCACAGAGCAGCAACCAGTGGCCATGTTGGTGTCTGAAACACCCTCAACCAGCCTGGAGCATGAGCAGATGGATGTGGTGCAACAGCTGGAGAGCAGCAATCATGCCATGACCCTGCAGACCATACTCCCCCCTCAGCCACAGACAGCAACAATCATACAGAACGAGGAGTTGCTGCGGCAGCAACAGCGTAAAATCGATGAGCTGCAGCGGCAATTGCAGCGCTCGCAGCAGGAACTGCAGCAGATACGACGCCAGCAGCAACAGCAGACGGTCACGGCGCAGGTGGTGAATGCTCTGCCCACCCAGCAGATAACGCTTATCACCACCACCACGCCGAATGGACCACAGCAGACGCTTACCGTGTTGCCGCAGCTGGAGAAGACAATACCGGCCAAGATGACAGTGAAGCCAGCAGCAACAGCCACAGCAGCTGGAGCCAAGCTCAATGGTGTGCTGCACCACAGCAACAGCAAGAAAGTCGCCGGCAATCTGAGTCACAACGGCAACAGCAACATCGGCAACATGAGCAACAGCAACACTCAGCCGGCGCCAATAAGTCAGAAAATGGTAGTCAAACAGCAGCTGGAGGCCAAAATACAAAAGCAAAAGGCAGCTGCTGCTGCGGCCGCTGCATTGCAACAGCAGCAGCAGCAACAACAACAGCAGCAGCAACAGGCGCAACAGCAGCAGCAGCAGTTGCGTTTGCTCACGCAAAAGACACAAACTGTACTCATTCCATCCAACAATAACAACAACAACAACAGCACAACACATAAGCTGCCAGGCGCGCCCACAAAGCAAACGAATCTGGTTGCCGCCAAGCCAGCAACAGCTGCTGCTGCTGCCGCTGGCAACAATGTGGGACTCGTGTGGAACGAGGGCAATCAGACCATCTTCCTGCTGGGTCTCAACGATCAACAGATGACAGCGCATACGCTGGGCAACATAAGTCTGACAGCCACCACCACAACCACACCCACAGCAGCAACAACACTACAACAACAGCAGCAGCAGCAGCAACAGACAGCTGCTGTCACCAAGAAGCTGCTGAATGGACATCAACGCACAAACTCATTGCCCAGCATCGTGTTTCCCATAGAAGCCAAGCCGTTGCTCACACAGCAGCAACTGCAGCAGCTGCAGTTGCAGCAACAGCAGCAACACTTTCAGCCTGGCCAACAGTTGATACAACTGGACATCAAGCCAGCCACTGCGCCACCACCACCACCACAATACGAGGAGGCCACCAAGCAGCTGGCGGCGAGCAAAGCGGCAGCGGCTCTAAGCAATATGCCACTCATGAAGATCAAAGAGGAGCCAGCAACTCTGGTGACGACAGCAACAGCATCATCGCCGGCAACAATACAACGCAAGCCTGGCATCAAGTCGGAGCAGGTCAGTGATGTGCTCGACATACTCATCAAGCAGGGTGAGCTGCCCGAGAGCGCTGCCTTGGAGCCCATAACGCCACTGACACCGTTGCCCGAGCTGGCCATGTTCACGCCGACAACAGCTGCTGGTGGCGCCAGCATTGTGCCGCTCATACCCAAACTGGAGGCGCCACCAACGCCACAATCGTTGCCCAATCTGGACATTGCTATGGACACTAACGACAGCCATCTGAGCTATGCTGCCAGCAATCTGCAACAGCAACAGCAACAGGCAGCATCTCATGCCTATATCGAAAGCATTGACATGGCCTCACCTCTGCAGTCGGATGCCGCAGCCATTGATGCCGAGAGCGTGGCCAAAACATTGGACATCTTTCTGGAGCAGCATCACGGCACACCGCCCCCGAGCAATACGCCGCCCAAGTGCAGCAACAACAGCAGCAACAGCCAGCCCAACAGTCCGGATGCCAAGCTGCATCACTTCGATGAGTATGCGCTGCTTGAGCTGATGTCACAGCAGCTGGAAATGGACATTGGTGATGATTCCAACACCTACTGCAACAGCAAGGGTGCCAGCAATCTGAGCAACAACAACAATAGTCTGCGTCGTGATCTCAATCCCAGCCTGCAGCCGAGCATTAATGAGCTGCTCGATGCCAGCAGTCCGGACAGTGTGCTGCTGCACAACAACAATCACAATGTGGCCGATGTGGACTTCGATGCGGACAGCTTTGTGGCACAGCTCAGTCAGCATGTGGCCCCCAGCAGCAGCAGCAGCCACGGCGGCGACAACAACAACAGCAGCAACAACTCGGACATGACAAATGCCAGCAATGGTGTCGGCAACAGCAATGGCCACCACTACAACACCAACAGCAGCAGCAGCAACAGCACACCCATGGACGTTTGCGATGATTTCGAGAGCACCCTGAACTCCATTATGCAGGCAGTCAGTCAGCCGGCAATTGTTGCTCACAGTGACTATGGCACAGGAGCAACCATGGTGGACGGCACTGGTGGTGTTGCTGGGGTGCAGAATAACTCCTCGGCTGTGGATGCCTTCAATGGCAGCAATGACATATTCGATCTGTTCAACATCGATGACTATAAAATGAGCTGGGCAGCGAGTGATTTTACGGTATAAAAAAGTAAGCAAAAATCGTATAATTAAGTAGAGTGGTGCTCGCTTTTCTCACACACACACACACACACACACACACACATACACCACACACACACCACACACACAGACACACTACAAAATATATTCCTGAAAAAATTCGTTTCACACAAGTCCTATTTATTTTCTAAATGCATTTAAAACAATTGAGCAAAGTGAAAATTCTAAAACTTTACTATTTCCAATAAAACAAAAAAAAAAACGAAAAACAAAAGCCAAAATTGCCGGGAGTGTTACCAAAGTAACACTCCACAATATTTCTGCACCCTTTCCTATAAGCAGCAGCAACAAAAAAATATATATATGACAGCCAAAACATTTAGAAAAGCATAAAAAAAGAAATCATAATGAAAATATCAAGCAAAAATGTTGTAAAGCTCGAAAGTAAAAAAGTACATGTTTCTAATTAAGGTCATTCCAATTTGAAAATAATGCGAGTGAAAAAGCTTACTAAAAGTCGAGAGAAAGAGAGCGAGAGAACGAGCGATAGAGCGAAAGTGAGAGCGAGTGTAGCGTGAGCATGAGATTTAAACATGTTGATAATAATACTAAAAGAATTAATCCTAACTGAACCCTGATACTGGACTGGGTCTAGCTAACAACATCAAACATATGAAAAGCAAAGCATAAAATTACCATATAAAAAACACATTCAAGAAATTTTATTTTAAGTTCTATTTAAAATGAAATTTAAACATTTAGAAAATTAATAAATTAACTTGATTTAATTGCAAGAAGAATTATCTAAATAACGAAATTAAAACACATTTGAGAAGTATTTCCTGCAAGGAAAGAAAAAGCCTTTAAAAGTAGTCGAAAAAACAGCAACTAAATTTAAATCTAATGAAAGAAAATTTTAAATAAATTTTATAAACATGAAATTAAATCAATTAATAATATTAATTTGAAACGCCTTTTAAGCCAATTATTTAAATATACATAATACAATTCCGTTACTTAAAAACTAATTTAATCAAGCGGCAACAACTTTAAATGTTTTTGATAAATTGTATAAATTTATTTACGACACATTTTTTTTATAAGTGTAAATTGTCGCCGATGCTTAGCATTCGAACATATTTCGAGTGTTTTATAGACACTCGCAAAAAAAGAAAACGATGATAAACCAATTTGACACATTTCATAAAGAAACAAGCAACTAAAAGTAAAAGTGTAATATCATTAAAACATATAATATGTCTATATTTTTATAAAGTAAATTACTTGATCAACAAGATTTAATTAGAGCTTAAGCATAAAGTAAAAAACTTGATAAAAAAAAGATGATTAAACACTCGTTTACATTTGCAATAAAATTTATAATATAATTGATTTGCATGCTTAAGTCTATTATTATTGTAATTATCATTACTATAATTATTATTATGAGATCATCATCAACGCGCTTTAAACATGTTTCCATTACAATTCATTAATTTAAAAGAAAAACGTTTAAAAAACCCCGAAAAAAAAGTTTACTTATTGTTAGCATAACTAAATTTATTGTTTTTATTAATGCTTAATTGAAATTATATTACTTAATATATAAATTTATATATATACTCTATCTATCTGTAATGTTGGCTTAAAATATTTTCGTGTGTTGCGTTTAAACATTTCATTTAAATACAATGCAGAATACCAGCAATAAAATATTTAAAAAATATACATAAAATAAAATGCAGTGCATCTATGACATAATCTTTTTTTGTGGCAAAAAAATATATGATTAAATATAACAAGTGATATACATATATACTTATAGCATACATATAACTGTGCAAGCAAATCAATAAAAAGAGATTTTTTCGTAAATTGTGGCGCAATTTAATGCAGATTTAACTGTGAGTAAGTATGCAGTGCTACACAAAATAAATATAAATAAATTCAAATGTTAAAAAGAGTAATTAAAGTAGAGTATTAGTGAGTGCTGAGATTAGTTTGAGCTCAGATGTGAACCATCGTCTACCTTTACAGACTGCGAATTATTGGCAAATATTTCCACAATAAATTAGTCCAATTTAAAGTGAGCCGAGGCATAATTAATGCGGATTTAAATATAGCTGGATAAGACTTAAATCAGAATGGCACAATAAGCATGTTTATGGCCATAACAACAACAGCACAATCAGTAATGGCTGGAAAACAAGGCTTATCATTAGCCAAAAGGCGGCCATTGCCATTGAGCTGTGCGCTGGAGTGGGTCATAATTGTGGCAGTTGTTGTTGTTGTTGTGTGTGTGTGTGTGTGTGTGTGTGGGTATATATAGTATAGAGAGAGCCGAAATAAGCCAACAATATGAGCAGAAATTGCAACGACAACGGGGGAGCTGACTACGCCAAACAATATGAGCAATGAGCTGAGTTGGACTGCTGCCAAGCCAACAGGACACAGGACTGCCTGCTGGGCACACAACAACAACAACAACAGCAGCAGCAGCAACAATTGCTGCCTGGCAACACGCCAGCAGCAGCACCAGCAACTCCTTGGTAAGTAACTATTATATTTCGTCTATACTATATAGTTCATTAACTGACATTATTATTATAATTCGCATTAACTTAAATCTGAACATATCTGAATCGAGTTACACTTTAGTTTTAAATTTAGTTTGCACTTGGCTAGACTATCTGTTAGTTAGTATTGGTGTTTTTATATATGTATAATTATTTGGAATTTGTGTTTGCGAAGCAACAGTTGCTCAGCAACCTGCCACGCCCACTGTTGACTATAAGTTTCTTTCTTGAAATGGCGGAAAGTCTTCCCACACACACATACAACACACACACACTCAAAATTATCTACTTGTTGAGCTTGGGATTGGTGCTAATGAACGGATATATGTGCAGATCCTTCTTGAAAGCGGGTATATTGAGTATATGCGCTGGATTGGTGCCATCGCCCAGGTATACCAGCTTGATCTTATCACCGATCTGTTCGAACAGCAGCTGTTCCTCGGATATATTGCGCTGCACCTCGTCCAGCATCATTGAGAGTGATCCCGGTCGCCTCGCCAGTCCCGTGGTGGAGCCAAGCCGTGCCGCCACTGACTCCGAAATGGATGCCCTCGTATCGGTTAGCGAACGTCGCGTTATATTCGTGGAGCCAATGACCTGCACCGATAGCTTGCGGAGATTCGTGCTCTCATTGTTGTTCAGAAAGTCAAGTATCTCATTCTTCTTGATGCTCTGCAGCATTTTTATTTGCAACTCGTAGCGGTTGAAGAAGTAATCCATGCTGACTATCTCAGTCCAATTGCGGGAGACCTCCTCATCCAGACTGGTGTCGCCCAATTTCTTTGTATTGATGATGGACTGCCGCACCATGTCGAACTCCTCGTCGCTGAGGTCTCGGATTATCTGTGGCACCCGAGCACGGAACACCTCCAGGCGCTGCTCCACATAATCCGCCGAATGCTTCGTCTCCTGCGAGTTGATGTTGAGCACGTAGGCCATGATGCCATAGCCAATGCGTTGATAGATGCCCAAGCTATAGCAGAGTTGTTCCTTGGTGCGCAGCTGGTTGAAGTACGGCTCCTCGATGATGATATCCACCAGATCCAGCATGCACTCCAGTTTCAACGTGCTCGGTCCAATCTGATAGTAATTGGTCACTATCGTATTGGGATCATCCTGGTTGAGCGTCTTCACACGCAGATAGTACTGACCCAGTGGAAGTTGGACCATGCGGTTCTGTTGCTCCTCGAGATTGTCCACCTTCCTGGGCTGGTAGGTCTCCAGCACCTGCTGTATGACCTGAAGCCCTTGCTGCTCCGTAAAGTTGCCCTGTATCAAGCCCTGTATATACATTCTGTCTGCAAACTCTTGCTGGAATTGCTGCACATCGTCCACAGTGATCGTATCCAGGGCTTCGTACTTCTCCACCAGTGTGAAACGTCGCTGCTCCATGACAGTGAGACGCAGATCCAGATTCAGTGATTTGCCATTGATGATGGCATTGAAGAGCTGTCGCTTCTTTAGCTCCTTGAAGCTGATGACCTGTGCCGGATCGATTTCCACCGATTTCATTGAATTCAGCATGATCTCCATGAGCAGCGGCAGCTTCTGATTGTAGCCACTGATGCGCAGCACTAGTCCCTTATCGGCCGCATCCAGGCCATAGGTAAGACCGGCCACCAGTGCCGGATACAGTTGCTCCGCAATGAAGAACTCCACCAGGTAGGTGAACAACACGCCCGCCATGAAATCCTTGGCACTTCGTCGCATCACAGGCGTGATTAGATGCAGATTGATGTAACCATCGGGTAGGAGAAAGGTGTCGTCCTGTCGGAACCAGAGCTCGCAGACATCGTTGCGCATGAGTACCTTGGGACGACGTGGTATATGCGGCTTACCCGCCTCCAGCCAGTGCAGGGTGAAATCTGTGGTCACAAATGGATTCTCTGCTGGCATATGGAGTTCATCGTATTTCTTTGGAGTGTCCCACATCTGCTGCCACTTCTCGGGCATCGGTATGGAGGTGAAGTGTGTGCCGAACCAGTGCTCATGCTGATTGTACTCATAGTGCTCGTAGGGTATATGGGATGAGATCATGATGTTGAAGCGGAAACTATCCAAGTGCTGGCGAATCAGATTCATTGCGTTCTCGTCGTACTCGAAGAAGAGCTGGGTGCCGGTGAGCACATCCTTGGGTGGCAGGAATCGCAGTGCCTCCACTATGCTCTGCACGTTGTCCATGGAGGGCAGTTCGATCTGAAAGCGGAAATTATTGTCCGCAATCTGTTGCATCTCCTTGTAGGGTACGTGCAACGTGTCGCAGGCATTGATCATGCGTATCCAGGAGAATGTGGCCGCCATAACCTCGTCCAGATGCAAGAATCCATCGTCGGTCAGATAGATGCACATGTTGAACAGTGAATAGATGGAATTATTATCGAAACTACTGTTCCCCACTCCAGCCATGATGCTCATGCACCAGAGGCGACGACGCAGGTAGGAGCAGAGGCTGCCGACACCCTCGTAGCCCAGCAGATGTGAGAGGAATGCGTCCGGCTTGCATCTATACATAGAACGCAAGGCTGGCAGCACCCAGGTGATCTCCACCTTACACACATCCTCCACGGGTTGCACCAGCAGCACCTCCTGATAGAGCTGCTCCCGAAAGGCTTGGGTATAATCAAATTTGGACACATCCATGCGTGGCTCTTCGCTCTGCGGTATGTTGGAGCAGTGACGCACCAGCAGCTTCTCCAGTTCGTCCAGTTCCAGGGTGGCCTGCAGGCAGACGGTCATGCGATTGGCGCCATAATGCTTACGCCGGAAATCGTGTAGAGCCTTATGCAGATCCTCATCCACCACGTTCTCCTTGAGGGATTTCAAGTTGCCCCAACTGAAAGTGCCATGTGGATAGCCCGTACTTGCCAGACTGGCCAAGATCTGATCCCGGCGCACCTCGTCCACATTGTATGACTGCTCGAACTCCGACTGGACGGCGGAACGTTCACGTGCCATGGCATCGGGCAGCATGAGTGGCGCCTTCATCAGATGCATGAACATGTCCAGTGTCTTGTCCAGATACTGCTCCTCCACCTCAAAGTAGAAGCAGGTGTCCTCGTTCTCTGTGTGCGCATTGCTGAAGCCGCCGCACTTGGTGACATGCGAATCGAAGGCATTCTCCTCCGGATACTTCTCCGATCCCATGAATATCATATGTTCCAGAAAGTGCGCCATTCCCTGATACTTCTGTGGCTCATAGAACGAGCCCACGTCCATCAAGACTGCACATGCCGCCAGCTTGCCATGGAAATGTTGTAACGAGGAGCTCGAGCTGGTCGCAGTTCCCGCCTCGATTCCAGTCTGTGAGCTCGATTCAGCCATATTCGGATCAGAGATGAGCATTGCACGTAATCCATTGGATAAGTTGACAGCACGATACAGTTTCTTATCACCATCGGACTTAACCGGCGCGTCCATCTGTGTTACCGTAGTCCTGGCATTTAGAGAACTACGTAACGACCGCAACCACTTGAACATAAGCCGTGATCCAGATTCCAGTACCCGCATAACAAGACAAACCCCACACCCAGCAGCTAGTGGTAGAAGAGGCGCAAGCCCTATTGTTTCTAGCTAAGCACAATTAGAATTTACCTTTTACCTTTGGCATTGCCTAACAAATTATGAACCACTTGACAGCAATTTCCATGCGCATTATTTCGACTTAATTACTTTGTCAAATAAGGCATTTGCAGTGCGGAGGGGAGTAGTGTGTGTGTGTGTGTCCTACCACTCAGGTGGAAATTCAATTAAATTTGCAACAAAAATTCAACGATTTACAGGTCATTCGCTGCACTGAGAAAAACAACAAGAATTTTGTACTAGATAATGCAGATTGAATTGACTGAGAATACCAGATATCAACTGAGCTGAGAATAATTTGGAATGTATTCTCTATTAGTATGGAATTTGCGGAGTCACTGTATTGAACTCGAAATATTACAGCCTGAAAGTGTGCTATACTTTTATGTAAAATGTACAGAATGACTCAACAAATTCCATAGTTTTGATTGAAAATTATACACAAAATCTATTCGAAACTGACTGAAGACATTTCAAAAGAACAACTGCTTTAATGGAATGTTTATTTATATCATTTTAAATATGTGAAACAATTCTTCTTTAATTTTCAATAGGCTTTTACCCTTTTCTGCTGTCGATGGGTAGTTATAGATTAGTCCAAAAGCTGAAACCTTTTGCTAAGTATGAGCCTAGCATCAAAAATGAATACTCAGTTACAGGAAGTATGTTTAAAAGAAATTTCTTAGAAATTTTGAACTTATTTTAGCCGAAACATTTACTAAATTATAACAATATTCTAAGTTCTACACTCAAGCAGCAATATTTGTAACTTGTAGCCAAGTTTTTCTTCTCAGTGTAGCTCTTTGTTGGCTAAATATTTGCCTTTGCTTCGAATATTTAACACACAAAACAAAAAGCAATAGCAGCAGCAACAACAATGCTAACTTGTCGCCAGTTACTCAAGTCTTCTGCTTCTGCCTCACGCACTCTAACTATTCCTCATTCTGTTTTTTTATTCTCCACCTCCTCCACCTCTCGCTTTGCATGTCGCTTCAAGCTGCTTCTGTGTCTAAGTACACTTGTTCTTCGCTCGCAAATTGCTCTAATTAAGCTTTGGCTGAGCGGCGCCTGGTAAAATGCCAAATTAAATTTGTAATGAAGCGCTCTTCTTGTTGTTTTTGTTTTTGTTTTTGTTGTTCTTCTGCGTTTTGTCTAGGACACAGTTAACACAGGTAACACTGAAAATAAAACGGGGGAAAGTGCGTAAAAGTCCTTTGTCATTTAGTTGGCATATTTTTAGCTACTTAAAAGCATTTACGCATATTGATTGAAAACGCTGCTTAAGTGTTGAGCGAAATAATTAATTTGTCAATTTGCTTTGAAACACAATGGAGCTTCGGGATATTCTTGAGATTAATCTCTTTATACATAGGTAAATGTGAAATGTAAATACATACATAATACATAATACGACTGCGAATGTACAGCTGAACAGTAGTGCCTGCAGTTCCACGCTGTCTTTCCCCCTGCTTCCCCTCTCACCGTACAATACTAATCGTCTTCAGCATGGACTTCAATCACAACATCCACACGCACACATAATAAGCGACATCACTTGCTAAGAGAGCAACGAAGAGCGAGAAACTAAGACAGCATAGCAATGCACAGTTAGATCAGCGACGTCACTGCAGACGTGGGCAGAGTTGGTGACTGCGGAGAGAGCGTTCAGTGGTAAAGAGAGCGGCAGTGTGAACGAGCTTAAACAGTATAATTATGACTGCCGTCTGTTCTTATACTCAGTACATTCGCGGACGTCAAGTGAAGCGCGATGTGTAAAGTGCGGAGTGTCAGTTGGGCTGTTCTCAGTGTGAGTATGTGTGTGTATATACGTATGTTATTGCGGTAAATGCCAATTAAACAGTTGGACAATAGGTAAAGATTTGCCACCCAAAGTGTTTGCAATTAAATTCAAGCTATTTCTAGCAAATATTCTTTTCATTGAGATAAATGTATCGTTGATTTGATTTATGTAATATAATAACTAAATCCTTTTGACTAACTAGCAAAAGCTAAACTACTTAAGTCAGCACTCAACTCTCGGCATTATTCTGCCAATTCAAGCTGTTTATATTGTAAAGTTTCCACAGACAATATTAGTTTTGAATAGTTCTGAGCTCAATGGCAAAGCAACTGCAGTATTTTAGCATAATTAAAGATGCTTAAATGAGCAATTGGCAAATGGCAAACCGAACTATTATAATAGAGAGAATAGCATATTGCAGACTCTATGTGAAATTATCATAAACCTTGAAACATTGTAAGGGGTAAGGGGAAGGGGAAGGGTATGCACTTGCATTTGCCTGACAGTTTAATAGAATTTTAATCCGATTTGATGGCAGGCAATTAGCAAAGCTATGCCAAACGAATAGCAGTTGGAAAGAAAACAAAAAGTGTGTACAGATTGAAAGAAAATGGAAGAATGGAGAGCAATTTAAGCTTGCAAACAATTGCACACAGCTGGGCACACTCTCCCCTCTCTCCACTCCACTCAGCACGCAATATACTTAGCATTGTTTGCTCTACCATAGTATGACATATAGTGCTTTACTCCCCACCCCCCCTTCAACCTGTCATTTGATCTATTTGAGAGTGTGGAAAATATTGTTGCAGCGATTCACGCTTCACGCTTCAGTTTAAGTTCTTCATCAAGGTGTCTCGCTTTTATGACTTTGCCAACTGACCAGGAGTGCTTATATACACTCACAAACACGTGTACATATGTATGTACATACGTATATAGTTGAGTGTGTACATAGGTAAATATTTGTGTACTTTGTTGCGCTCGGTTTGATTTTGTTTGTTCTGAGTTCGGCGAGTAGTAAAAACTTTTGCCGCAGGACTCTCACGCGCTCAACAGCTCTATACATATGAGTGTGAATGTGTGTGTGTGAGGTGTGTGTGCTGAATGTTGAAAATATTTCGTGGTTAAACCAAACCATTTGCATGAGAATGTTTTACTTTTACTTTGAGCTTTCCGGCATCAGGGCTGGGATGGGGTTGAACGGGTTTCCTGTTTGTATGTGAGCTTGGTTTGGGCCGTGGCACTGCTAATTGAAACAGAAGTTGGCTTAAAAAATTGCTTCACTCAACTTGACTCATATTTCACTCGAGCTGCGACCCTGAAACACGACTTAATGCCGCCGTATAAATGCGTAAGATGCGCAGACAACAAACGTATCCGCCTCGAGCACCGAAAGAAACTTAATCTGAAAAAATCAATCTGCAATAAAAATAAAATTAAACAAAAAAAGGACTCGCCGAAATGGCAGACAGGCGCAGAGCAGAGCAGCAAAAGGAGCAGCAGAAGCCCACGCTTGAGTGGATCTGATAGACGGGCCTCAGCAGGAGCCTCAGGTATGCGCAAGGATTACGCGGCATTTCGTGTACCGAATGGCGGCCATAAAGGCGTGAGTTCTGGCCATGTCCTGCACGCAACGACAGCAGCGCGTAAGCATCCCAAGGATATTCATAAATAAATATCTGCAGGCAGACAAATTGATAAGCTGACAGTAGTATGTAGTAGTGCCAGTCACAGGGTCCCTTTGGACGACTACACACTCCTAGCTGTCTGTTCGTCTGCCTGTCTGTCTGTCTGTCCCGAAAAAGCAATCCCTACAACAACAATGAATGCGGCATCTTAATCGACACACGCTGCGTACCTTTTGCTACCTCTGTCTGTGTGAGTGTCCTTCGGGTAGATAAACACACATCCCAATGACGAGTACACTGATAAAATAAAGAAAAGAAATTCTTAAATAAAGATTTTGAAAGAAGACAAAATATTCTGAGAAAATCATATATAGAAGATTCTATTTTAAGAAAATCAGGTCTTCTTTTTAAAGGTAAACACACAACCCCATGAGGACAACACTGATAAAATAAATGAAAGAAATTCTTAAATAAAGATTAGAGCAATATCATATAACAATTTTTGAAATGAAATGAAAAGTTCTAAGAATAACATATCAAAGGTTATATTTAATACAAAAGTATCTTTTTGTCCTACACAGTAAATGGAATTTAATGAAAAGAACTGTACTTTAGTACTCTCAAAATAGACTCTGTAGTTATGTTGTATTTCCTCATAAAATATCTCCGCTTCATTAGGGTTATGCTCTTACAATTTTATGCTAAGCAAACTTGATTTCAGCCCTTTTTTTTATCAGTGTACTTAGGGCTGCTTGGCTACCTGTAAACATTGCCATGCTTTGTGTGCGTTCGCTTTTGCAGCTTTCTAATGGTCGCTCGTCCTTCAACAGCCGCTGCTCCTTTCACACGCAACATTCTTTATGCTTGTGTTTTTTTTTCGTTTGGCACATTTTTTCTCCTCACTTTCTTTTGCGTTCTCTTTGTTGTTGTTGTTCCGTTCGTTCGTTCGTTTCTTTCCTATTCAATTTTATTTGTACGCTCTCAAATTGTTTTGGTATTGAACCAGCAAAGCACGCGACTGTGTCTATAGGCCCAACCAACCCATGCCACCCACTCACTCAGCCTATTGGGACGCGATGTTTTCGTGTTTTTGCTGTTTTTGCTGTTGTTTTGCGATGTTTTTGCAGGCTTCCAACATATCCTGTTGCTTGCAAAAACGCAACCAGTTGAACATTTCCAATGGCGCTCTCTCGCGCTCTCTGCAGTTCGGCTCTGCTTCGGCTCTTTGGCTCTCTCGTCTGTTGCTTTTTCGTTGTGTCATGGCACATGTTTAACGCGCAATTATTTTGCTCCTGTTGCGCTTTTTCCTATGTCTGTGTGCCTCGTCTGTGTTCCACTCACTGTGTCCTGAGTCCTGTGTCCTTTAGTTTGGCGTCTCCTGAATGCTGTCTGCATGCCAGTGGAGCCAAGTGGATGTTGTCAAACGCATTGCATCAGTCACAAATTGGCCGCTGGTTAAAGGGAAATTCACTGCAATTACAGCTTATCAAAAATGGTTGAATAAATTACGCAAACAATTTGCATATTTTTGTTGGCTAACAACAACAATTTGCTAATTAAGTTTTTATGCTGAAAATATGTTGCCAGATTTACACAGAATATTTCGAGGAAGGAAATTAATTAGTGAAACTATTTGCATTCATTTTCAATCTGGAACAGTGGCAATAAATAAATAAATAAATATTTAAATTATTCTCAAATTTACACAATTAATTACTGCAATTATTTGAGTTCATTTAATAATTTAATGGATTTACATACAGCATTTCTTTGATTTTCAGAAATTGTAGAATAAAGTTGAACATTTTTGAATTAATTTTTAATGCATACTAAGCATTGGCAAGTATATAACTTAATTCGTTTTTATATGTTTGAAGTTAGCTGAAATTAACTGAAATTATATTTAATAAGCCATAAGAGTCAAATATTTCATTATTTTCTTGCAAAATCTTATCCAAACTTTAATTATTATTTTTTATAACATTTTAATATTAATTGTAGCCGAGCAATTATTTTATTTACTATTTTTATAGTGCAAAAACTCTTCATATTATTAATGATTTTTTTTATAAAATTTCCTTCGTTCTTTTATAGAAAATATAGAATATATGGATAGAAAATATTGAAAATATCTAAGAGTTTTATTGCTGTACAGCTTGACTTACATACCATGCCACAGCAGTTTTTCAGCAAATTTATTTAAGTTTTATTTGTTTTGCATTTTAAAATAAAACCTTAGTCACGCATTACAAATAATTTGACTGAATGCATTATTCTCATTCATTCTCTTTACTAATTCAACATATTATTCAACCTTTCTCCTTTTTAAAATGATAGCAATTAGACTAACAATTGTATAATTCATTGTTTTTTCCAGGAATTGTTGTAAGTGCAATTTCAGCATTATTTCAGTATATGTAATTGTGTTTATTTAATTGCCGTACACCTGGACGTATACGCAACGCATGCAACAATTATAGGAAAAAGTCTACACTGTGTGCTTTTGTGTAGACTAAAAACGAAACGAAACGTGAAGAGCACGCGCACCTTACACACACACACACGCACACACACACGGATGTGCGTGGGCCCCAAGGAGGCGGGGCACGAGCATGGGAGATGGACATGGACTGGTGCTGTTGCTGCTGCTGCTGCTGCATCCTGGGAAATCGCTTAGCTGTTGCTTTTCGCGTTGCGACGCGCTTTTCGTTTGCAAGGTGGAAATTGATATTACTTTTTAATGCTACGCCAGCTGGTTTTGGTTGCCGAAGCTCACACACACACGCACACACATACACACACTTTCCAGTGTGTGGCACGAAGGCGCGTGGGAGAGAGTGGCTGAGCGAACGAAGGCAGGACTTGACTGGCTGAGCGACTGAGCGTCGTTCACAGTTCGAGTTGAGCCGTTCGAGTGAACAGTACACAGAGCGCGGAAGCTGTTCAGCTCATAGAAGCAGAAGCATAGAGAGTCCAAGTGGTTGTAGTGTATCAGCGATGCCGCGTTTCTGCAATGTTTTCTAATCTTTCACTGTCAAGGTGTGTGCGTGTGCGAGTGACTGTGACTGTGCGAGTGTAACGGTGTATTCTGTGTGTGACTGTATGCGTGGCAGCCTCGAGTGATTCGGATTCTGATTCTGATTCTGACCAAAGAACGGCAGCGGTAACTTTTGAGTGGCAGCCAAGTGTTGCAAATTATACGCCATTTCCATTTACAAATAAAATTCTCTGTGAATTATGCGCCATTTCAAAATTTAACAAGCAACACACACCATCACACACACACACACACACAAAGCAACACAACCGCAAGTGCAAAACGAAAACAGTAAACCAACAAAAATAAGTGAATTCATTTTTTGGCCAAGAGGAAACAGGTGAGTCCAGCGTCCAGCCATTGTTGTGAGTTTTGATTTGATATTTGCCATTTATTTGGTTACGTATAGAAATATAGAAATGTTTGTGAGCCACGCTAACAAATAGTTTAATTTCCGGCGTCATGGCGCACGTCCGGTTTCAGTTTTGTTTCCGCCCGCGTCACGTAGAGTAGTCAATGCTCAATGCTCACTGGCATGTGCCGCATATAAATCTATTTAATGCCATAACTCATATTTCAACAGTTGAAAAACAAAAGAAAATTCGCACAGAATTCGCACAAAATTCTCCCATTTTTTTGGCTATTGATTCAGCTGTTCTAATACAGTATTAACGTGGCATAGTCTGGCGCAGAGTACCTGGGATTAGCTGGCCCAAAAGCAGCTTCAAACGCCTTGAGCTGGCCACGACACAACAGGCTAATGAAGCAAGAAATTGAAAACATTATCGAGGCGATTAATTATTGATACTTTGATGTTTGTGCCCGGCAGTTTGGCTATGCGCTTTGTTAGATAATTAATTTATAATTAAGTTAGTAATTTGCCAGCCAAGACACTCAGCAGTTGCCACTTGAAAACTTGTCTTGTCTCTGCTTTTTTCTGCTCTCAAAATTAATGGGCTTTAAGCTGCTGTTGGACATAGATATGCTCCAGCTGCTGTACTTTCGATTAAGACTCTGGGAAACGTGACTTGCCTGGATATTATTGAAGGGCATGAGGGTCCACAACACTATGCCATGCTTCAGTTAACTTTAGCCAGAGTCCTGCGGGGCTCGACTCGAACTGAAACTTTGGCACACAGAAACTGTCATTACTCTTCGGCTAATCCCCCGCCCCTCACTCCCACATCACCCGCTCTCTAATGGCACATTTGTTACCTGGAGTTTCTGTTTTCCTACAATGCCATTTTCATTTAGATTCATATCAATCTAAGACTATAATTATTATAATGGAAATTTCACTAGTTGCAGCAGTAGACAAAAGCATATTATACTATGTTTTTATTGAATTTCTAATGAGTTTGTTTTGATGCCGGAATTCCCCAAAAACCAAACTGACAGTTGTGGGCACATTTCAGCCTCACATTTGCATAATTTTACGCCTTCTTTTGTGCCCGAGAGAGTGACACGTGCGTTTTTAATTGAATGCAAATAAAATACAGCATAATACATAATATGACAAGCCATAATCCTGACAGCAACAGTTATACATGCTGACAGCTAGCCCCACACACGCACACCCACACACACACTGAGAGATAACCAAAGACAGTCAGTCGGACGAGGAGCTGAGCTGCTGCCATCAGACATGTCACTAGCCTGACAGCGCCTGCCCAGCTCTGCGTATTTAATGGCATTTTAAACTACTCCAGCAGCGCTGCTACTACTCCTGCTCCTACTCCTCCTCTTCCTCCACTCTTTATCGCTCTCTGTCAGTTGTGTGGCACATATATCAAAATATATATATACCATACACAGTCTCTTGTATTCATTAATGTCTGCCGAGTCAAAGTGTTTAAAATGTTCTACATGCTGTGGGCACATCCTTTTGGGGTTCAGCTTAAGCCATAGCTTTGGGCCATGTGTGTGAGTGTGCGTGTGTGTGTGTGTGGGGATTACCCTTATTTTTATTTTATTGAAACTCATGCTAGTTATGCTGCCTTACCCTCACGCATAGTTGGCTGGTATTTTAATCAGCTGCAAAGATTAATTAACTTTAGCTCAGACTCTAATTCGACTGTCGTTGGTGGGAGTGTGTGTGTCTGCGTGTGTGCCAACTTTATGCATAAAAGACTCTCCAGTGACCAGGCCTGCAATTGCCAAATTGTAAATTGCCACTTCATTTGCACAAATTTTTAATAAACCAAAAGAGAACGCACACGCCACTTTTTAACACACACACACACACACTCACTGCCACAGTCAGACTTACAACAGCAAAAAAAAAAAGACGAATATCGTTAAAAAATGAGCATAAAACATGCAAAATGAAAACGATTTTTACAGCACGGCATGACGCTTTTCCGCTTTTCCAACTGCAGCCGCAGACACAAATATTTATTTTACATTTTTAAATAACTCGTTTGAGAACTTACACAAATTGTTTGGCTGTCGAACACACGCAATAAAAGTGCGGAATTTAATTAAATTAATTTTCTTGTGGGTGAGCGAGTCAGGTAGGGGGTAGGGGGCAGGGAGCAGTAGGGGTACTCCTGCCCTTTGCAGTTTATTATTCATGCAGGAAATATTTAGCATGCTTTACGCAGAGTGCAGGCTTATGCAAAAATCAAACGCCTCTAAATGGTAGGTAGCAGACACACACACACACACACTCATCACACACACACACACACTTGCATGCATAACTCAGTCATGCAATCAGTTCTCAACTTGTCGTTTGCAGTTGCTCCTCTATTTACTTTCTGCGGCTCTGCAATTTTCAATTAAAATGTTTGCTTTCAAAAAAAAGGAGCTCCAGACTGCTGTGTGTGTGTGCGAGTGTGTGTGTGTGTGTGTGTGGCATTTGCATATGCATAGTGCGTTCCACAAACCGTTCTCACTGCAATTACTCTTCAAGCGCCTTTTGCTCTACTCTGTTACTCGACTTCAATTTGTTGAAGAAAAGCGCCTTTCATAGTTTTTCCTTCTTTCTTGTATAATATTTTGTTGGTTTAGCATAATAACTTAATTTCCATATAAATGCAAAGTAAAAAGCAAAATCCGCGTCTGCGTCTCGAAACAAAATGGCAACAAATTTTACAATTTCCCAACGCCATTTTGTGTGCTCGGATTTGGTTTTGGATTTGGTTGGCCGACGGCTGTTGGCTGCTGCCATTACCGTTACGCGGACTAACCTTAATATCCGGCAAACACACGCACAGACCAAAGGACAACGGGCAGACAGAACAAAGGTGTCCTTTGGCCTGGCCTTACTGTTTACATTTTGTTAAACGCATCCCTGACCCTTGTGTCCCTGCTGTCCCTTCTGTTGTCCTCTGTCCATAATCTCTACAAAGCAGCTGATAATGGTTTATGGTTTATGCTCTCTCTGCCACATCCATACCGCCCGCTACTTCACACTGAAAATTGTCATCTGTCGCTAGTTCGAGTGGTTTTCCTAGTCTAATGAAATATTTGTGAGCTCTTCTGCTTTTGCTGCTCTTAATACTTTGATTAATGTAATCGACGCTCAGGGGCACAAGTTGGCATTTTGAACTTGAGAGAACAGAGAGAAAAAACTGGTTCCTGCACTCGCAATGATTAATGCATGCCGGAACTGAAGAAAAGAAGAGTAAACCAGGCAAAATATTAAATACATTTTGTGAGCAACAAGAATTCTTATAGTCGAATCTAAAGTTAAACATGCACAACAATATAATAAGCACACAGATGAAGATGGAGCAGGGCAGGGCAAACTTTTGACAGCTCGAAAATGCCAACTGCTTGTATCCAGCCCTGGTAGCATATCGTATCTCTCTCCGCATTGATATAGGCAAAATCCTTGGCCAAGGCCACTGCGGCCCTGGGCGGGCTTGTTTGCTTAAAGTTTTAAGCAAAATTTCAACATTTTTTTTCACTTCTTCCGTTCTGTTGTTGCTATATGCACTGTGGTTCGCTGATATCGCTCAAAAGTTGTGCCCAAAACTGGGACCTGAGCCGAGCTAAGCTAAGCTGAGCAACAGTTTGGTGCAAAAGTTGAGACAAACATTTATCAAACGAGCTAGGCAAAAAAAAAAAAGAAACTTTCACCACAATTGAGGCTACATAGTACTCGTAGTAGTAGAAAAAACATACACAGTACTGAAATTGTTCAACTTGCTGAAATGTTGTATGCCCTTGATGGAAATATTATGTAATAATATTTGTACTATATTAAATTAACGGAAATGTGGCTAAGGTTGAGGTGCATTGTAGTGCCTAAATTTAGGAGCTTTAAAGAGAAAATTCTATGGATATTTTGAAAAAAATCTGGTTTTTAAAAATTAGACGAAAATAAAACCTTTGAATAATAATAAACGTTTTAAGTTTAATTCGAAATAAAATATGTGTATATGGAAAATAATATTAATATTCTATATGTCAGCAATAAGTTCAAATATTAAGGAAATAAATACTGGCCTTTCTATAATTTGTTTTACAATTAAATCTATTATAATTGCAAATTTTAGCCATGTTAAATTGTTACTAACTTTTATATATGTTGCTGTTAAAAGAATATTGCATAGTATTTATATTTGTGCTTTTAATATTGCTGCTTTGGCAGTGGAATTCCATTCAATTAAAAATTAAAATTATTATAATTTTTTATATGTACTAGTGTCATTGCTATTTATGGATTGTATTTCTACTTCAACTATTTATATTGCTACATTCAGTTTGAAATGTCATTAGATCCGCGCTGTTATCGCTTTTCCTACAACTCTATTATCGATAACTCACTGTTAAGCAGTTCCCATAAGTGCGAATAGAGTTTGAAGTGGTGAACGAGCAGAACGATATTGTTAACAATAGAGCTATGATCAGTTAACAGAAAGAGTTGTAAAATGTATAAAATTTAAAATATACAATTGACAGATATAAATAATAATTCAAAATTGTTTATAAATAAACTGTGCAATTCGGTTTCTATTTTTACATATTTTTACACATTTTTAACACCTTTGTTAATTATAACAAAATATTTGCCAAATATTTATTTCGCTATTTCTTTTTATTTATTTCTAAAATTTTCATGGTATTCTGCTTTAATTTGTGTTGGAATTTTTCTTTTATATTAGTGTATAGGTATGAGCATGTGTGTACGTTAGTTCTTAGGAAATATATGTAATGTCATTTGTCTGCTATTCTATGACATTTCTATAGAGACTTTTAGCGTTGCCCGTCGCAACTGTTTTTGGACTGAGAAATGTTCCTACTATTGTTATTGTTGTTGTTCTTTGTAGTTGTTGCTGCTGCTGCTGCTGCGGCTGTTGCTGTGGTTATGCTGGTATTCTGCTGTGCGTAGCAGCAAATTACAAGCGGTTTTTGTCAGTTTGGTAATTGCCGCACCCAAAAAAAAAAAAGAAAAAGAAGAAACAGCAAAAGGATTGACAGTTATTAAAACTGAAACGAGGCAATTACGAGTACATTTGCTTGTTGTTGTTGCTGTTATTGTTGTGGTTCTGCTGGGTGTGTTTTACTGGCATGTTTAACGGCGCTTTGTTGCCTGCAGACAGTAAGTGGTGTGGTGTGTGTGTGTGTGGTACCTTTCTCTCCCTTTACACACACACACACACACAAAGAGCGCAAGGCCATACATATGCTGATTGCCAATGGCCTTGTCCTTATCGTTGGCTTTAAAAATACATATATCCTGCAAGAGCCAGAGCCCCAGCGTTACGCTTTTTGTATTTGCGCTGCCCCCCATAAATCATATATTTTTCGCATTTTTTGTGGCATTTTTTCTACTCCTCCGCTGTTGACTAAACTCCATTTTTCATGGTAGAAGCAAATGTTTTGGCGCATTAAGCGGCGCTCTTTATTTTCTTTGTATGTGCTTGAAAATTGAATTTTATATTTTATGCGAGTGCAAAGTAAATTTTATGTGCAATTTGCTGCAAGCAGAAATCAAAATCCCCAACGAGTGCTTGCCAAGTGAAATATTAAACGTGGCCAGACATATCGTATACTGTATATATATATCCTCTTTGGCCACTGAACGCCAATTATGCCATATGGAAGAGCGGCAGTAACAGGCTGTTGCTTTTTGGCTTGGACTTGAAGTCCGCTGTCGCTTCCTTTTCCTCGCTCAACTTCCGACTGAGCAGATAAAGCAAAAGCCGAGCAAAACTTTGCATAATAATGAGCAGTTTATTTCCCCTATCCCTATGTATGTGTGTGTGTGTGTGAGTGTGTGGCTTCCGTTTTCAAGAAACACACACATGTGTGTGTGGTACTATGTTGGCCTGGCAGCTTGACTGCTTACAGCTCCGGGGCCACAACAAAATGAACGACCAAAAAACTTTGCACAATTTTCATGTTTTTCTTTCATTTGGCGCAAAATTGTTGCGTTGTGCTGTGCTCTGTGTGCTCTGTTCTATATTCTTAGCAGCCGCACTTTGATCAGATTAACACGCCAGAATCGTGTTGTTTGCCTCCTGCGAGAAACAACAACTGAGTTATAAATAGGGCACATTTTTGATGCTATAGAAAGTGATTAAGGCTGCCTTGCCTTGCCGAGAAAATTCTAAATAAAATTATAATAAAGTAATTTCGTTGTAGCTCAGCGCTGAGATAGCTAACAATGTGTATGAAAATGTTAAGTAATTTATAGAGATTTCTGTGGATTAACATGAGTGTTTTTATACAATTTTATGCTGCAGATTAAACAGAGCTTAAAGTGCTGAAAGAATTTTATATGCGCAAACAAATGTTTTAGATTATATTTTGAATGCAATATTAAAAATTAAAGTGATAAAACTCTGCAGCTATTTTTATATATATTTTTTAGCTAACAAACAAATGTTTTCGGTAATGTTTTGAATGGAATATTAAGTATTAAAATGATAAAACTCTGCAGCTATTTTTATACAATTTTCCATTCAAGTTATGCATATAAAATTCTGCAGTAACAAATGTAGATTTATTGAGATTATTTAATATAGTTCAAATATTTATTTCACCTCACTAAACTGTCATTATAAATTCAGTTAATTTTCTAAATTAAATTGCTCTTAATTTGGAATGCAAATTCAACTAAAAATATTCATATATATCTAGAATGACAGTGGCAATTTAATTGTAATTAAAGCTAATCCTTTAAGGGCCTTAGCACATGTAAATATTTAACCAGCTGAAATCAGTTGTGATCCCAGTTACAGCTGCAGCTTAGTTTAAGCCCAACTAACGAGCCACTTTAAACTGCAGCAGCAGAGGAAAAAGTGTTGCTTAACTTTTGATGCATTTTGTTTGGTTGTTGCAACTATTTTTAACGGGAATGTTTACTCTGCACTTCGGCCAGGCAGTCGAAAAACTGGCACAAACTAAGCACCGAGCGGACTGTTTGCCTAGTGCTTGGGCATGTGGTAAAGCAAAGACCAACACACACACACACACATGAAACCACAGTCGAGAGTTGAGGGAGGAAAACGCATTGCTCTTGCTTTCACACAAAACGCACATCAAATTTGCATAATTTTGCACAAAAGTAACATTTCGCAATGTAGCAGCAGATGGCCACCTACCAGGCCAGAGGCACCAGGCCACACGCAACAGGCAGTCCAGCCAGAGTGTAGGGGTGTTGTGGACTGTCAGGACTGTGGCTGTAGCTTGGCATTAGTTGGTGGATTTTATGAGCTGTGTGCTATTGCAAAAACAATCGGATACTGCTGTACTGTCGTTTAGCTGCTAGAATTTTATATTAGGAAGTATTTACCCGTGGCTGGGATTGCAATTTAAAATGCTAATTAAAGACGCGCGGCATATGTGGCGTATGCGTAATGTTGGCAATTTTGTAAATTAGCAGAAATAAATGCAGAGAATATGAAACGGTTTTTCGGAACAGGCAAAAGTTGTGCGCGCTAACAAAATCAACACGTGAAACATGAGATATATTTCGAGGGCACAAACACTTGTACAGCGCGTGGGTGTAGGTGTCTGTGTGTGTGTGTGTGACTACGTGTGGGTGTAAGCGTGGCACTGACTGACTGCTGCTGTCAACTTATTAAGTCCAAGTGTATGTGTGTGACTAAAAATATACGCTCATGCTTGTGAGAGGAGCAGCAGATAAGAGTATGAGTAGAAAACAGCGGATTACTGATGAACTAGCTAATGCCCTGTGGCATGTTGCATAAATGTGGAAACAAGGGATATGTTCTTATTACTTTAACTCTTTTAAACCTAAGCAAATGCTAGAAATCCCCTTGTCACACTGGGCTTAAGTTGATGTGGAACAAAAGGCGAACTCAAGTCATTGCAACATTTTGCGTAATTGTGGCAGCAGCAGCTGAGCTCAAACTCAGCTCAGACACGTACATTTGAGTATATAACTAGCATTCAGATAAGTTTCGTCGTGGAAGGAAGGAAGCAAGTCGTTGCCTTGACACTGAGCACACTCTCTGTCTCTCTGTACTCTGTGTGTGCGGCGACAAATGTTAATGATGTGGCCTTAACTGCACTTGTTGAGCATAACTTTGGCTTTGCCTTGGCTGCCACATCGGCCTCATCATGTCGTGCCACAAATGTCAATCTCAGCCTCAGCCTCAGCCCATGGCCATTAACAGTGCGCCTTGGCAGTGTGTGCACTCGGCTAAGCTACAGCAAATCTCTATTGATTATTGCCTTTATATACGGATGTAGGTGGCATCGACTTCAGCTCCATTCCGACTGCCACTTGGAGTAAATTCAATGCGTAGCAGCTGTCTTTGATAGCAGGTAAATCAATATTTTCCACAGCAATGTGTGCCAGTGCCTTTTCTGTCTTTTCTGTTATAAAATCCTTTGGCCAAACAAAAGCAGTCAGAACGTGTCAAATGTGTTCGCTGCCTTTGTTTCGCTCATCGCTCTCATATTCACATTTATTTCTGTTTATTTGGCAATGCATAAAGCAATTGCCTCGCTCACTTTTTTCCTGCTGTGTGTTATATAACGCTCCCGTATTATGTATAAGGGAAAGTAGAGCAAGTACAGAGATACATACGTGTTCGATTTACATATACGACTTTGCCTTTGCCTTTGCCTTTCGACGCCATTTGTCAAAGAAACTACCCTCAAGGTCCGTGTCAACAAAAGGGTTTCGCAAACGGAAGCGTCCATTGCAGTTGCCTGTTGCCCTGTATAAGTGTGTGTGTGGGTGTGTGTCATTTAATCCGCTCTCATTAGGGCAACAGCTTGCAGCTTTAAATGATCCAAATTTATTTTAAAGGGTATATAATGTTACTTGAGCTGTGTTGCCTGCTAAGCTCCAGCTATAAATTACACTCTTTAGGGCACACACACACACACACACACAACAAAAGCCAGAGATTTGCACTTCGACGTAGTAGAATGTAACGGTTTACCTGTGCGCTGCTGTCCTCTGCTTAGTTATGCTTTAGTGTCACTTTGTGCTGCATTTGTCTGCTGCTGCATTTTATGGCCCACCGGCATTCGCTACAGTATACTGGATACTTTATAGCAGCAGCTGTCATTTGGCATGCCTCGCTGCACCTGCATCAGTGCCGAGACCCGCATAAGTATGCTACACTTTTACTCTGTGGCGCCTTTGTGCCACACTTGACTGCTGCCGTTGTCGTTGTGGTTGTAGCTGTTACTGCTGCTGCTGCTCTTGCTTTATTTATTTACAAACATACGCACACCCACACACATACGCACACACACACATAGACAACGTATAAGCTAGGCTGCTCTGCCTTAAGTAAACATTATTAAAATTGCCAACGCCGTTGCCAGGCAATCCTAAAATAACCAAAGAACGCACAGGCAAATACAAAGAGAGCGGGGGAGGGGGGACGGGGAAAGAGGGCTAGAAAGAGCCACACTGTCGGCCTCTGTCATTGAAACGAGAGTGCCTTTTGTAGTGGCAATGGAAATTGTCATTTTCATATGAGAGAAAAACTCGCTCGTTTCCTCAAGCTCATTGAAAAATGCGAGGCGTCATGGCAGCCAAGGTTATTATTATTATTATTGCTAAGCTAAAGTGGACGATACACACACACACACCCACACACCACAGAGTGTATAGAGAGCAATATCCATGTTCTACTTGTTGCTTTTGGAATGCTGCTGTTGTTGTTGTTGTTGCTGGCATCACATCCTTCTTGTGCGCTGATTATCCTTTTTTTCCTTCCCCACTGGGTTTATTAGAAAGCTGTCAGCAACTCTCAGCGCGCCCCGGCGCACACTTGACATTTATTTATGCAAAAATGTGAAATCATTTGTGAAACTTGCCTTCAAAACAGACCCCGCACCCCCCTGCGCCCCTCTGCCCAGTTGTGCCTCCTGCTGGCCATAAAAAAGGGACAAAAAAGGGATGCACACGCCTCGCTGACTACGGTCTGACTAGATATATGTGTGCAGCTGAGAAAAAAAGGGTTCATGAATCAAGTTTTTTGCGAGAGGAAAATATAATGGAAATTTTGCAGGCAGCGTTAGTTTTTCCTTGTTGCAGCTGCAGCCACAACAGTTTCCTGCTAATAACTTCTCATTAGATCAACAACTTTCCTCTGCAATCTCACGCTAATTCATCTTTCATTTCATAACTTTGCCATGCGCATAAATTTGTAGATGATTAACACTTAAAGCTGAATAAATCCTTTGTTCATACTTCAGAGAGTGTTGCCAGAGTGTCTTCTCCTCCCTGTGTCTGTGTATTGTGTGTGTGATTTTCTTTTGCTGATGAATCTCTTGGCAGGCGCACACACACGTGTCCCCGGTCGACATCCGTTGCCAGGAAGCGGGTGAAGGAGCTCGAGGAGAGCTCATTAGGAGCAGATGCAAAGCGCAAATGTTGCGCTCCAACTGCGCACGCTTATTACTCTATTAGTTCAAAGTAATCGCATATACTAGCAGCCATAAATGATATATAGTCATAGTCATACATAGGAGTCAGGCCATGTCGCACACTCAACCCGAAATGCTTGGACGCATATCGGGCGCAAATATCTTGGGCACACTTCACTGAGCTTAGACAAACAAGCCGAGCGACGAGTGGCGACAACAGCAACAAGGATAGGCTAAAGCTATAGCTATAGCTATATAGTGTGTGTGTGTGTGTGCTATAGCTTTATTGTTGATTGAACAAAAACAGCCAAGTGAAGTAGCTACGTGGCGCTAAAGCCCAAGTTAACTGACTGACTGACTGACTGACTCACTGACTGGCACGTACAGGAAGTCTGTCTGGCTGCTCGACTGTTCCTCTGTTCCTCTGTCTGGCTTCATAATTTTTGGGCCTGGCTTTGCATACGCTCACCAAAAAGTTCCAACTTGTGCGCCTTGTTCCTGGACTTGGTCCGACTTCAGGCACAAGTAGAACTTCTCCCATTGCCTTTTGTGTAATTTATGCTTTTGTTTTTCGTGCTATATGTTTTGTGCAATTTGCCAAGCAGGAAGGAAGACTTCTGTTCGTACTCTTGTTGTTGTTTTTAACGGCTGCCATTGACATTGACAACTTCCGGTAGACAACAGCTCAACTGCTGTTGGCCACTTTCTAATTTTACTAATTTAAATCAACTTTTTGTGGCGTCCTTCAGAGTAAACTTTTCTGGCGAAGAGAACAGAAATTGTGCGCCTGCCACTTGGCACATAATGAGCATGTCCTCGGCTCAAAATTATGCCAACACTATCATTAGTTTTGCCAGAAACTCTTCTCTAGCCGTCTCTCATTCTTTGTTTCTGTAATTGAAGTGCATACTTGAAGGCATTGTAGGCGGACGCCTTCATTGTCAGAATGCGTATGCCCCATGGACCCGTCCGCAACCCCAGCAGCCTCAGCAGCCCCAGAAGCCCCAGAAGCCTCTGGGTCTCAGCTCAGTTGACCAAGTTTCATAATTACGAGAGTAACGGCAACAACAGCCACAAAAGCAAAAACTTTTAGCCCAGTCAGTCAAGAAATTAACGTGGTAAATATATTTTTACACTGGGGACTTATCAGACACTTGGATGCTACACACTTTACAAGCATCATAATAATAATAGTAATAATAGAAAATCTTTTGTAAATATTTTACGCCAGCCAAATAGTCACTAGAGTATCAAAAAGGCTCAAGTGTAGATATGAAAGTATTCCTGCAAATATTTGCAAGTTTTTAGCAAAACTATTCAAGTTAATTAAACTGGAATGTCGGTCAGAGCTCCTCTGCATATTTGAAGCACTTTTAAGCACATAATTCAATTGGAGTGCTTTACGCTTGATCACATCTTGTGTATTTGATTTATAAGGCACATTACCAATTCGACAGCTGTCGAATGCCATTCACCCATTTTGCCCGTATTCAATCAGCTCTACTCATTTCTCATTTGCAGGCAAAATACCACGAAAATATCCAATAGTACAAGGTACTCAAACTGCTATACTATATATAATTCTCGATAGCAAATCAAGCCAAAAAATAAACCGAAACAAATCGAGCAGCTGGATGATGATGATGATGATGATGGCAGCAGAACGGAAATGAAATCAAATCGCACAGGTAATTTGTTGTCACAAAGCGTAAGAGGCAATCCAAAATGGAAGAGTGTGTGTGTGTGTGCATTTGTGTGTGTGTGTTTCTGCATTATAAATGTTGAGCTTAGGCTGTGCTCACTGCCTCGGGCTGTTAGTAAGCCACAAGTCGAAGCGGAAGCCGTGCAAAGACAGTAACTCGCTTACCCTGTCCCAAGTGCGGTTGAGTAATGGGTATGTGGCTGTGTGCCTTGCTAAAAACCACAACAATTATTGCTTTCACAATAACGAATGCCAATAGCAATGCCACTACCAATGCCATTGCCTGTGGATTCATTTAAATTGCCGGATTCAATAACAAAATGACTTTGGTTAGGGTTGCCTGCTGTGTGTGTGTGTCTCTGTGTGTGTGCGTGTGTGTGTGTGTCTGTGTGTGTTTGATTAATAACCATGTTAAATGCATTAACAAGAAAAATGATTTGCCAAAGTCACTTCAAGGCGTCCCACCCGTCGTATGCGCAACATGTGAAATTCACTCTCTGTCGCTCGCATTGCGCATACGACACGTTGTGCGAGCAAACATCAAAAGCAATTGGTTTGTGCATGTTTTCAGTGCCACAACGTCGCGCCTCGCCTGGCCCTGTAATAACATCATAAATTATGATGATTGATGTTGATTTTAATGGCGTCACATAATCACAATTAGCAACAGGAGCAACGGCAGCAGCAGCAGCCTGTAAAATATAAAACACTCCTGCTAATTGATGGCCCATTTTTAATATGAATAGATGCAGCCTATCTGCCACATAATTGGGGCAGCCAAACATCATTTATAATTAAAAATAAACACTTTTTTTATCACTTCTAATCTAATCCGCGACTGTTGGTTGCAAAGTCATGAATTTATTTCACAACAATCGACAATCGAATTAAATGTCATTAATAGTAAATTTATTTTATGCATTATTCATGAGCCAGACAATGAATTAAGTGCGCGTATTAAGTGATTAAGTCAACCAATAAGTGTCACTTGCCCTGCCACAGAGAAAGTGCAAATAAATAGAGAATAAAATGTGTAGAACGTGTTGTTCAGAAGGGCGTAAATAATGCGCAGCGTGTGCAAATAGTTTGCACAAGTCAAAAATCTGTGGCCAACACAATAAAATCCACGACTGTCTCACTGTCTATCTAACTGTCTGTTTGTTTGCCTGTCTGTCTATTGGGTCTGTCTGTCTGTCTATTTGTCTGCCCTGCCAGCTGCATTTGACATTTGACCTTCGAATGCCTGCACAGCGGCGACGTCTAAAGGCGTCTACTACTGCTCGCTGCAAGTAAATAGTACACACAATACAAGCGCTTGTTAAATATTGCATGAATAACAATGTAAAAACTAGCAGGGGATGTTTAAGCAGGCCCTGATAGTGGCAGAGATATGCTGTAAGTTGTCAAGTGAAGATGCCAGCATTTAAAAAATATTTTAAACATTTTCAGTGAATTTTAAAAGTAATTTCTAAGATTTATTTATACCAATTCATCTGTTGACTAAAGCAGATATCAGACAGTAATAGTTCCTGTTATATGTTGTATTATGTCCCAACTGTATTTTTTACAAACAGATCAGCTTAAACTTTAGAAGCTAAAAAATGTTCTATGAAATTCCTAGAAAATTTTAAAAATATATTTAAAGAATTTCTTATACCAATTCTATCTATACACTTGAGCAGAAATTGTCTATAGTTATAAAGATACACAAGTTAAGCCAAACTCCACACTTTACAGGGTATAAACATCTGAGTAATATCACACATATTCACTGCAATTTATATGCTCAAGCATTTGCTGCGGCGAATGCTAAAAAACGAGAAATACTTCAGGCAGGAGGCGACATAAATAGAGTCGCAGAGAGAGAGAGGCGCGCGACATGTGGGAGCGTGGAATATGTGTGCGATAAGTAAGCACAACAAAACAGTTTTAACAACAACAATGAAATAGTAATAACAATAATGACAGCAGCGATAGAGACAGAGGCCACAGAAGAGTCCACAGACTGGCAAGGATGTGACTTCACAAGGGAGAGCAAGAGTCACGCCATGTGAATAGAAGGAGGCAAGTGAAAGTAACACACACTACTTGGCTGTGTGTGTGTGCGTCTGTGCATATTATAATAGATACATGTGTGTAGATAGTGGATTACTTTGCAAGTGTAGTATATACCGTATTCAATTTTGTTAGTCAATGACACGCGATGATTGGTCTGCAGTAAAAGTAGAGAGAAACCCGAGCGGGAATTTACAATTTTTCCCATAAAATTAAAGCGCCGCCCAAAAGAAAATGCCTCAAATAGATAGAAATGAGTAAATTAAATATTTATTATGCCTTGACGCCTTGCTTAAGTGGATTACATTAACCTTGGTGCGGCGCGGGGCTAAAGGGGACCACAACTGCAATGTCCTTCATTTGCATACATCGCTAGCTGTCGTGCATATTAATGCAAATTTATTTAGTTGTCGTTCATATTTTTAATTGACTTTCGAGCATCAAAAGCCAGCCTGACGAGCTCCCTGCCTGACTGACTGACTGACTGACAGACAGACATGAGGTTGTCCTTGCTGAAGTCGGAGCTATAGCTGTAGCTCCAGCTGAAGCTGAAGCTGACATTGAATTCGCATTAGATGCGCTGCAAAAGTTCATGAGGCCATTGAGCTGCCAAAGGCCCGACAAGTTTGTTAGCTTGTTTAGTTGGACGACAGCTTGACATTGAGACTGACATTGACATTGACATTGGTACTCGCCATATGCCATACAGCATTTGCCACTTGCCACTTGCCACATGCAATTGCCACAATATTCGCACAAGCGAATATTTAATTCGATTTATACATCGGCATTTTATTATTTGATTGTTGTGACAGCCAAGACAGCAGCTTAACCGTTGGCTATTAACAGGAACTCATTTCGCGCTGGCCAAATGCAATTTAATATGTTTTTCTGACCAAAACCTTTTTAACAATAGCCTTAATTGTGTCGTCTCTCGGCTGTATTTTTATAGCCGCTTCCTCTCTGTGGTTAATTAATTGCGGTCACTTTGTTTTCGACTGAAATTCCAGCGGCTACAAGACATTAAACCCCTTGAGGCGGTACTTTGAGATTTTCTTTTAATTTTCCTCTATTGCTCGAGCAATTTGATTTAATTTGCTGGGTTAAACGTGCTGGCTTAGTTTTTCATCTAATTAAATCGAATAAATCACAATTTATGCCCCCAAAAATAAAGATGAAGATGTTGCGTGTGTGTATTTCACGCATTTCTAATGGTGCGACAATCATAAATGCGACACTCATATGGACAAGTCCTTGGCTTCGTGCAGGCAGGCAGAAAGCAGGCAGGCAAATGGCGCAATGCGCAATACCAAATGCTAAATGGGCAACCGCATTGCACATTTGGCGGAGCGTTAATGAGCTTCACGGCGGCTCCTTTATGTGCCCCGTATTGAGTTGATTCCGTTTTATTGCCAGCTGCCATCATCGTCACTGGGGAGCGTGACTTCAAATATATTTTATGTGGACACTCTGGCATGCGTAATGCAGGTGGTAAACAATACGTAGCGCACATACGTATGCAAGAGCCATTATACGGTTAATATATATGCGCTCTAATAGCTGATATTATCCAGCCATATAATGAAGCCTCACTCCACGGTTATTATTACGACTGCATTACTCCAGAGTGCGTAATCAAATAAACCCATGCATAACCCACACACACACACAATTCCCCTCAGTTCCATGGGCAAACAAACCTTTCGCATGAATAATTGATGGAACAATAAGCTACAATAACAATCAGGACAGCAAGACGAACTGGTAAATTGTGTGTAAAATCGAGAATGCGATAGAACAATGGCAAGTCATTAGCAGACAGACAGACAGACAGACTGACAACAAATCCCCAAAAAATTGACTGCCATTGGAAACGAAAAATAAGTAGAGCAGAGTACATAGTATATTGAGGGCGTACAGCATGACGATCAAGAACAAGAAGGCTTGCCGCACAATTACATTTACAGTGATTAAAAACACTTTGATTTGATTTCAATTAAGATGAAAGCAACAGCTGGAACTGTGACAACTGTTTGGCCAAACCACAGGAAACACTTGCAGCTTGTGGCAGGCATCCGACTCCGACTCGTAGTCGATATGGTTTTGGGTTTAGGCATACGCTTACAGCACTTGAGCTTGTTGATTAAATGTCAAATTGCGAGTATCAGCGTAACGCAGCGCACCACAACGCACCACCGCAGAACGAGCAAAAGTGGTGCATGTGGTGTGTGTGTGTAGCACGCCCACTCGTACGTCGCAGTCATTTGAATAATTGAGTTTGAGTTTCGAGTCTGAGCTTGAGTTTTGGCTTTAGTTGTGCCCGCAAAAATCCCAGTTGAAACGTTTGATTGTTGTTGCCAAATGTGTGTGTAGGCTGCTCAATGCGGATGGATATTGTCAACAGGCTGGCGTCTCCGATGGGCGTAGTTTCATTTCATTTGGATGGCATGTACGTGCCTCGCATGACCAAGTGTGCCAACTGCCAAGTGCCAGCAGCTGTTGCGACTCAAGCATCAATCTGTTCGTCCAGCCTCTGACTTCTCTGGCTGACTTCTACACTTGCCAGCCACATGGTAATTTACTTGCTGCAATTAAATGTTTAATTTCGTACGCTTAAAGTTGTGCCTTGATTTTCTGCCATTTGCCATTGCATACTTACAAGCGCTGCTCGATATTACGTAGCCGCCATGTAAGCCGGCCGCTGTCAATTAAACAAACGGCGTTGACAATGAGCCAGCTTACGCTTACGTTGGCTAAAAGCACACACATTTACCACCTCCACTTGCCTCACTCACTCGCTTTCAGGTTCATTAAAAATCCTGTTAGGCAATAATGGCATTGTCGTCTGTGTGTGTTGGCTGATGCATATGTTTTAGTGCTGCTTTGTGTGTCATTTGAAAGCAATGTGGAGCGAAACTGTTTAAAGAGCATTAACTAGATACTTAGTTTGGTTTTAATTAATATTTTTAATGAGCTTGTTTCAATGTTAAACTAAGCGATTTAATCGCATGCCTCGTAAAACTCACAGACATGCTAGAAAATGCTGCTAAAATTTCAAATGAAATAAAACTTTAGTAGCTGCAAATGCTCTAAAGTCTTTCTCGCATTTCAACTGGATTTAGCTGACAGTTGTTGAATTTTTTGCTGGCTATACTGTGTACACATTACTTATAGATACTACTGTCAATTTGGTGGAGATTCTATTAAAAATAACTCAATAAACTATGCTTGAAAAGAGCTTTATTTTGTAGCTCAATCAACTCGAATTGATAAAGACTAATTGCCATTAAATAATTTGATTTCCTGCTACACTAAACTGGCCAGCATGTTCTACTGAAATGTGCTGTGCACTTACCATTCGTCTTATCTTGTTGTTGGCCAAAGTACTGACCACAGCACAACGCAACTGCCACGCAACAGGCAGTCCAACCCAGCAGCAGCAGCAACTGCTAACAAGCCAAACGACAGGGCAACCAGTTGCAGTTGCAATCCCCAAATCACAAGCCCTTACATCCGCCCCCTCTAACTGCTCCTCTTGTTGTCCTCTGTTCTCTGCTTCTCCCCTGTTGCTTGGCATTGTTGACAGTGCTTCATTCATGCTATTCATGAGGCTGTGCCGCCCTTGCACCCTGTTGTCCACTTTATTTATGAACTGCACAGCGATTTTTCAACTGCAATTTGAGCTGAGCTACTTTTGCTCCTCGCTGTCCGTTTTTCCTTATGCTGTTACAGTTCATTTGCTCGCATGCAATTTATTCTGAACTTTGACTTTCTATTCTGGTTACTTGGCAGTTAATTTATGTCTCATGCACGTTCCGAGCTAAACAAATAACACTAGCAGCAGAGATCGATTTTGTTTCCCTTTGTGCGTGACATTTTTCACGGCACTGTGGTCCAGACTCTACCACAGCTTTCGATAGATAAATCTTGTTTGATTTTGGCTAATGCACGCATTATTTCCACACATTTTGACCTTTAACGCAATTCGGCAGGCCTGATCAGTTACCTATTAGCATGCAAAGGATGAAACCCGACTCACTCCCTGGAGGACTCTGCCGCTGGCTGCTTGCCTCAATTTCGCGCTAATTAACTATGTGCCAAGCCATAGCAATAACAACATTTTCTAGCTGGAACTTTGCCAAAAACACACCAGCCTTTTGGGAGTGTGTGTGTGGGTGTGTGTGATTTCATGCTTGTTGCCTACAGCAGCAGCAGTCAAAGTTACAATTTATGAGCATATATACTTGCGTGCTAAGCCTGTATAAGCAGCTGGAGCAGTCTGCCTTGCTGTGAGGGGGCGTGGCAGGCAAACACTTGCCAACAGTTTGCTTTACATTTTGAGGGCAAACGCCCCCAAAAACAGAAATTCCCTTCTAACTGTCGCACATTGCAACGTGTCCTGATTTGACTACGTCCCTCTACTACTGCTGACAGTTTCAACTAATTTTCCTACAGTTTTTTTTTCCCTTGTCATTTATAAACTTGTGCCAAACTCAACTCATTTAGCAAGTCAAAAATTTCATTTAGCATTAGCATTCTCCATGTCAATTTGCCATCTCTTCGGACAATTGTCAACTTCTCGACAACTGCGGCGCTTCGATGGCTTTTTATGAACTTTTCTAATGTGCTAAGAATGTCAGCAGTAGCAGCAACAGTGAATGCATTCAAATGAAATTTTCTTTTAGCAATTTTCTTTTACGCAACTTGCGAAAACTCTTGGCGATTCAGAAATAGTTCAGCACACACATTAAAGTGTGTGTGCGTGTGTGTGAAAATTGCAAATGTAGCAAGATCGTCGAGCGATTCAATAGCTATGCGGGTCATTTGATTTAATAATGCTGCAGCTGATAGTAGGGGCACTCCTGGAGTAGGGTGTAGTAGAAGTCGACTGATTTAAACTTTAAGTTGTGCTGGTTTAAAGCAACAGTTCTAGCGTTAAAGCCAATGAAAGTGACCTTTTTTTTGTGGGTGGAAGCCAAAAGAAAAGCATGCCTTAAGCTACTTACAGTTAACCTGTGCCATGCCCCACTCTCTCCCCCCTTTAGTTGGAGTGAACGTAATGCGTCTAGCTGCTTGTAGTTTGTTTTTCATAGGACTCTTTCGGTAGCCTAGTTGTATGGTATATAAGTCGGCTCTAACGGTAGCTATTACGCGCATAACG
This sequence comes from Liodrosophila aerea, assembly GCA_035045005.1. Taxonomy (NCBI): domain Eukaryota; kingdom Metazoa; phylum Arthropoda; class Insecta; order Diptera; family Drosophilidae; genus Liodrosophila; species Liodrosophila aerea. The sequence goes on along the minus strand of JAWNNL010000805.1, from coordinate 700,560 downwards.
GTCAGCTTATTGCCACGCCATGCCACGGCAATTCACAGTTCACAATGGCCTGAAGCACTTTACATGCAACGCGACACATTATTTCCGCCTTATAAACTTTTCTCGCTTGACTTTTCAGCGCCATGTCAAGCCTCAACATATAAGTATGTGTGTGTGTGTGAGTGTGTCAGGGCAACCCAAATGCTGTTGATGCTTATCGCTGGCTAAATTATGGGGAGCCCCAAACTTAAGCACATCGTAAGCCCTAACGGGAATTGAGTTTCGAGGCAGCACACAACTTTTCTCTCATGCAATTTTCCTCTTGATGCCTGGCGCCCAAATGACTAATTATAATTTTGCAAAACCCTTCTACTACCATTGCAGCAACAACACTAATAGCAGCTGTAAATAATGGGCAAATGTTAATTAAAAGCGAACGGCAACAGCGCGGCAAAAGTTGGCTTTAAAACCAGCCAGCCCCCCACCCCCACTCTGGCCCACTCCACACAGTTGTGCGGCTGCTGTGAGTGCTGCGAGCATGCTACATGCATAAATCAATCAATCTGCCAGCGACAACAGCAACAACAAGAAGCGACAACAGCAACATGTAGTGAGGCAAACATGTTGCATGCACTATAAGCACTATAAGGACCTCTTCAACACACAATGTCAATGCCTATTTACATGGCGCATGAAAAATGGCCATTTGTTTTCAATCAAATTGAAGCGAATGCAGCACAATGGACAACAGCAGCAGCAGCAGCAGCAACAGCATGGGAATGACTTAAAGCGGCTTAAGCGCGTAAAACAAACGGAAAGCGTACAACACACAACAAGTGAAATACATTTAAACACGACAAAAAGCCGCATTCAATTTACAATTCAAATTGGCAAGCGGCCCACACGGCGTATGCGTGATTAATTGCACTTTTAAGTACAGCGAAACGAAACACACACACAAAATGTTGCCCACAAATGTAATGACGTTCATGAAAAAGGTAAGCAAATCATATACATACTACTATAAATTCATATGAATTCGTATTCCAATTGGACATTTAAACAGTGGCATAAATCAAGGCAATTTCATTCGCATTTTCATTTATTTTTTAATAATAATTTTTTAATTTTTACGCCTATTGTCATTGACAGCTGTGCGTAATTTATGCCTTGTTTTTATTTTCATTCTCTCGCTTTATTTTCAATTAATTATGCAGCTTACTCACTGAAAATTTAATGAGTATTTGTTGCTGCTGCAAATGAATCGAATGGCACGGAAGGCATTGAATTGAATTGAATTTCCGCTGCATATATTAAAGTCTATATAACAGCAATATCCTGGCTGGCTGGCTGGCCCCAATGCTCTTTAAGCCTTTTTCAAATAGGGATCAGGCAAAGACAAACAACGCCAAATCGCAAGGTGGAAAGTGGAGAGGCGAGAGCGAACGGAACACAAACAAAACTTTTTAATTAAAAAGTCCGTTAAATGCTTTGGACGCTTCACTGCATTTTTTATATTTTTTTGGCTTGGCCTTTCAACGGATGGTGAAAGCAAAGGAAAACACACTTATATTTATTTCAAAAATACATAAATAAAGGGACAGCAATCAAAGCGGTTCAATTGTGCCACAACACCTGGCCGGAGGGTATCGAACCCCACAACATCGATATGGCGAGCGGCATAAAATTAGACATAAGCTCAGCCGAAAAAAAAGACGAAAAGGAAAAGCCAATGGCAGCCTAAGCCAAAAGTACAAAAGTGTAAATTCCGTTGAGATTCTTATTTAGGCCACGCAACACACAAAATACTTGAAGAAAAGTTAACAAAAGAGGGCGAAAAAAACACACACACAAAACAGAACAGAAAAACAAGTTGCGGCAAATTAAAGTAAAAGTAACAGAAGATGAGATAAGCAAAGTGACTGCTCAAGTTTTTTCGGTAATACTTTCTTTTTTTTTTGTTGCCATTTCTGTATGTGAAGAGTTGTTTTTTGTTTGGGTTTAGGCAAAAACTTTGATTAGACCAAATGAAGCACAAAATCAAAGCGCAAAGAGAGAGCTATGCCTCAACCCAACTCAAGACAATGATGTGCTGATGACAGTGCGAGAACTGTCACTGTCACCAAAGCACAACAAAAAAACAACATACATACATACATACACACATATAGAAAAGGATTCAGCAAAGTTTTTCTATTTGTTTTCCCATTTAAATGCCTAAACACAATTCTCAGACTTCAAAGGCAAAGCAGTCAAGCGTGAGCGACCAGAGGGAAGCAGAGGGGCAGCAAGTAGAGAGATTGTAAATTATATGCCGTAATTTTCTTAATAGTTTTCCTAAGCACACACACTTACACATGCACAAGTACTGCTACTGCAATTTGTGGCTTACAGTTGTTTTGCGGTTGCAGAGAGCACACAAGAGCAAAAGGTGCACCACTCAACCACATGATGTCTAGAATTTACAGCCAGCAGCGGCTGCTGTTATATATACCAACTGCCCGTAAGCCTAGGCGAGTTTCACTAAATATTTAAGGCTGTTTGTTGCCTCACATATGCCACAAGCATTACTTTATAGAGACCTCGAATTTCTATAGAAAAAATGCTGTTATTTTATTGATTTTCATCTGCAGTCTGGCAATTGCAATTCGTGCGAATTTTTCAGTCATAACGCTAAAAGCTGCTGCGGTTGCTATGCCCATTCGTCTGCTTTCCCTTCCTCCCCCCTGCAACACATATTGACTTGCATTTTATGTAGCATACTTTACGGCCGTAAAGGCGAGCAGCCATATGTGCTGCTGTGTGGCACGGATTATTGTGGTCTTTGGCCATCAGCAGCAGCACTTAAATGCTCGCACAGCAGCTCGTAATATTTTCGGCATTAAATAGCAAAAACAGCAAGAGAAAAAACTATAATAATAAAAGACAATATTAACACGACTATAATTGTTAGCGAGAGTGCGAGTCGGAGCTCATAAATTATGTTAAAGGCGTAGATTTGGGTAGATAGATAGGCACAGTCGCACATGTATATTACCTGGAGGACGACTTCAAATGACATCATCAAAAATGTAGCGCAAGCTGAGCACAAAGCGACCATAATCTGGCACTAGGCAGCGCTTAGTTGAGCCCGAGCTGTTCGGCCTTCCCCCAAGGTACTAGTAGTAGGCGAGGAGCGTAAAAGCGAAAAAAGCTGCAGCCAAAAGCACTTAGCGTAATTTGCACAGTGCAAAAGTGAGAGAGTGAAATAAAGATAGAAGAGAGAGAGTGAAACAAATAGACACACTGTAGTAGTGTCTCTGTGTGTGTGTGGTTGTGGCTGTAGCTGTTTGTTCCGGTTTTCGTCGCCGCCATCGCTTTGGCAAATAGAAAATTTCCACTTCATAAAATGCTGACAACGCAGAGCACTTATGTTTCAGAGGCTCGCTTGGCCGCCTTAGTCTTAGCCACAGTTCTCTCTCTTCCTATTACCTAACTGTATGTGTGTGTGTGTGTGCATTAAAAAGAATGACGGCAATTTTTTGAAAGCCGTGTCTCAACTGAAACTCATTTTACGATTTTTTTATTCACGTTTATTTTCCCTTACTCCTTGGCAATTTGTTGCGCCTGAGCCACAGCCGGTCCAGCCAGAGAGTCAGCCTGATACCAGCCGCACGAAAAACTCGAATAAAACGCCACGCGTTATTTTCACCTGCCTGCGTTTTCTCCGGGGTTTTCGGCAATGACGCTGCTCGAAATGAGTCCAATAAAAATACGTATAAGGACAGCAGGGACTGCAGGAGACAACTGAGGGAGGGCAACGGCAACAGCATGACGAAAGTGAAAAGGAAATTCAAATAAAATTAACAAATCCATGACGCAGATGAGCGGAACAGCTGGCAGCAGCTATAAACGCTGTTCTGGAATTCAATTTCAAGTCAATTTCGACGCAAGGCAACCCCAAATATATAATGAAAATTCAATATGCCAGCGCTCATAAACTATAAATATTTTCCATTTTCCTCTTTTTGCCACAAATGAAAATTCCCGTTGAATACTCTGTTAATATTTACCAGCATCCGAGCGAAGATAAATATAATAAAACTTGCTACATCTTTATCTTTATCTTTCGCAGATGGTGGCCACCGATGAGCAGACCAATGAGAGGCAGTCACATGCAACAGATTCGGGTGGAGGCGCCTCAAATACGGGCGCCCTCAACAAAATGAAGGCAACCCTCTCCTCATCGCTGTTAACCGTCACAGACAAAGGTGAGTGTTTGCTAAGGATTCACTGCGAGTGAGTGCATGCTGAAATTTATGGCATGAATTTTTACACAAGTACTCATAAAGCTGCTGCTAAACTTTAGCGTCAGCGTGAACTTTGCCTTGTGCAGTGCCATAGCAAAGTCATGGAAAAAATATTACGTATACGCAGCGTTAGCACAAACAATGAGCGAAAGCCAAAGCTAAGTAAGCGCTCAAACTGCACGCAACTTTTAACAATGAGCAGCAGCAGCAGCAGCAGATGTGCTAAGCTAATGCTTAGCATCTGTTCCGTTTCCATCCACTGCAGCTTGACCTTGCCAACGGTGCGTATACGCAATATTTCAGCTGTGCGAATTCAATTATGCAAGTGACCCCTTGCTAGACAATGCATTAACAAGTCATTGGCATCGTCATCGGCATTGTCATTGTCATTGCTATGGCTGATGTCATAAATACCAACAGTTGTAGCCGGGTTTTACTAGTGTCCACAGCATCGAATCTCAATGTCAATAAATAGTACTAGAAGCAACAGATACCAGTCACCATTCGAATGTGTGTTGATTGGACTTTTTATTGCACTTTAGTTGTGCCACTGTGCAGAGTGGTTTTGCTTTGTTTTTATTGCAGCCATCGCAGAGATTTATTAGATGTCCATCAAATATCATATTTTATGTTGTTTAGTTAAACGAAACACGATTCGTATCCACTTCCACTGTTGACACACTCATAAAGAGTCCGAGTGCCATATTTTGTTACGATTTTGTGAGCAAATATTATGCCAGTTGAAGACTTTTTCAAGCCCTTGCTTTGCTTTAAATCAAAAGCTAAATTTAGCTGCTTTTTAGTGCTGAAATATTTGTTAGTTTCGTTGACATTCTTCTATTCTCTTTTGTCAGAGAAATTTATTTCAACATTTATAAAAAGCATGTCACAAAGTATATCGCACATTCACCTTTTTCATACTTTGTTTCACTTAGCTGCCAAAGGATTGTTGCACGTGCAACTGTGCGTATGCGCAACGTGCAGAACAAAAGCGCTCTTTGTGTTTGCTCCTCGACTGTAACTAATGCAGAACGACCTTTTCCGTACCCGTGCCCTTGCCACGGCTGCTTGAATGCCAACAAAAGCGTATTATTTTCAGCATACCTACTACTACAACAACTTGACCTTAACAAGTGTTCGTTGCTGTTAGTTGCAAATCAGCTGAAATGAAAAGCTGCTTACAATTTTATAATATTTTATGCAGAATGCCAGAAATCGTGCTGCTTCTCTGATAAAGGTTGAACATTTTATTGTTCATATATTATGTATTTGGTTTTTATTCTCTGACAGCACTTAACCAATTATAGTATGCTATTTTTTAAGCAACGAAATTCGCTCAAATGTCAAACGTGAACTAGAGAGAATATTCATAAACCCATCTAATAATTCATCAGCCTGCCTTTCGCCTTGTTTGCTTGCTTCATTTTCTGGCTGTTAATTGCCTAATTTGGTAGGCGGACACGCCCACTTGTCGTTTATAGGATGGGCTGGGCTGGACTAGTCTGGGCTGGGCGCCAAACGATGTCAGCAATTTCCGTTTTGACTATCGCTAATCGCGTCCATTTATTTTATTTATCGCATTCGTCCCAGTCTTCACGTCACGTTAGCAATTTGCGAATGAATTAATTATGAAATCAGGTCACATTTTCCAAAGCAACAAGTTAATTATTAAATCTGGGTAGAGAGGGGGCCCTGGGGGCTGGCTTAAATGCATTTGTGGTCGGTTGATGGTCAATGACAATGGCGTCGATGCAAGCGTTCCGCCCGAGGGGCGTTTACATTTGTTCTCACATTTTACTGAACTTTTACTTTGTTGTTATTGTTTGCAGTTAATAAAATGTCGCCACGCCCCTCGCTGGTGCCCACGGATGCGGATACCAGTGGCAGCTACGGCTCGCCCAGCTATCAACAGCAGCAGCAGCAGGAGTCCAACAGCAATCTGAACAACAACAATAATAATACGACAACGGGCGGTGCTGGTGGTGCTGCGGCTGCGGCGGCCAAACAGGAGCCCGGCCGTAGAGTGGGCGCTTGCCGGGTGTGCCTAAAGTCCTTCAAGCCGGACGACTACCACAAGACGTGCTTCGAGTGCCAGCAGCGAGTGTGCGAGGATTGTGCCAGCTACAGCAAACTGGATGAGCACGAGGATGCGGTGAGTTCACAATTTGCCTTTGCATCTGCCACTGCTACTGCTTCTGCTTCTTCTTGTTATTTATTATTTGTTGTTGCAACTGCAGCGACAACGTTTTCCATGCCACTGGGCAGTGGGAGTAGGGGCCGAGGCGTGCCACTAAAATAAACACATTATCCCGCGGCGTTTAATTAATAAGAAAAACACACACGCGCTCTATCTTTGTGTGTGTGTGTGTGAAAGTGCAGTTGAATGTGTGTTCCTGTACACTGAGAGAAAAGAGTAATAACAACCTCGTTACAAGCTTTGATTTAGGACTAAGTCCCTCTTTCAGACTTCTTAAAGTAACAACTTTTTCTCACTGTGCACATTTATAAATATGTATTTATGCGAGTGTAAGTGTGTGTGTGTGTGTAGATTTCTTGGCCACCTACACATCTACAGTGCCCGCCTTTGCTCTGTGTTTTTATTATTGCTAACTAAAAGGCGCCGCTGGCATCTGGCAGTGACAATGATTGCATGGGCGTGTGGACAGGGTGGGCGTGGCATTGGCATACATTAACCGCTGCCTGCACACAAATTAGATTACATTTAGCCACCTTGACTAGCAGCAGCAGCAGCAGCAGCAGCTGGACTAACAATAGCCTTGGCTTTGCCTTGTTCGTGGCATTAACAAGATAAAAGCCAGATTAACGAGATTAAATGACAGCCACCACAACAGCAACAACAACAGCAACAACAACAGCAACAACACAGTGCACTTAAAGCTGCAAGTACTGACAGCAGCAACCATAGTTTAATCAAGCACTTGTCGCCTGCGTATCAATAGAACACATAATGACCACAGACAGGGCAGCAACAATGTTGTATCTCAGCTGTATCTATAACGATATCTATACACACTGCAACAATGTCTTCAAGTCTTTGCTGATTTCTTGGTTTCGCCTTTTTGGGTTGAGCCGCTGTTCGTGTCTGTCTGTCTCTGTGTCCCGCCACGCCCAGCGCATAAAATTTTACGTTTGTCCGTCAACCGGCCACTTTGGTTAATTGAAATTGATGTTTGTGGGCGGCTCACTTACTCATACAAACACACACGCATGGCACACACTCGTGTGTACATACAGCCACAGGAGCGTAATTATGGCCAACATTTGAACATTTGGTCGGCCACTTGATAGCCCTGACCACAATATGGCCCAGCCCGCTGTCATCATATGCTACAACAGCTGAAGCTTTTGCGGTTTTCCTCAGTCAAACAGGCAGCAACAATATGTGTAATCATTGAATGCACTAACTATTGCATGAATGTGCGGCAAATGGTAAATTCAGTACAGAATATTTATGAATTTAATTGAGGAAAATATATTCTAGTTAGAATTCAGGTAGTTCTAGCTTTTTTTTAGCTTCTTTATGCCTTTAACAGGCTACTCAGTTGAGCTCTTAATATGATGACAACTTAAAGTATGCTACACTTTTTATTAAAATTGTAATATGCGATTCAGCTTGAAAGTATGCAACATATTTATATAATAGAGCAATTCGTAGCTGAGTTATATTTATATAACAGAAATACAGCAGCAACAGTTACATACATACCTACTTCAACATCCCATTCTATTGCTCATAATCATATGCTAAAGTTATGACTGCATGAACGTAATGTAAGCGAGATGTTCTTGCTAATACAAGCAGCTACTTAGTGTAATTTTAGTTCAAATATGATTACAAGTTTGAACCGTAGCCAACTCAAAATGAAGCTTGCATAACCACATCAACCCAGAACACACTGCATACAAAGCATGGTCTTGGATAACTTGCCGAAACCACAAGCCAATATATTACAACATGCCTGGACTGTTGTTAGTTGATTACATGCAGTAGATAGATGATGGTTAGTTAGAGCTCTTGGCCTAGCATAACATCAAAAGGTCGACTAGTCTAAGCTGAAATTGTTTTGCTTGAGCTTCAAGCTCTTCCTGAGCTAAGGGTGTGTGTTAGTTTGTCTCCGGTTTTTACACATGCATCAGAATCGATTTCCTGTTTATGCATAGGAAAAACTAAAGCTAGATTGGGCTTTGCTTAATTTGTGCCTGGTTATATGATGTGGTTTTATTTTAAAATAAACACGCCATGGAGTGGAGTTGCAGTTGATTTCTCGTTGGGATTGCAGCTGCAAGTGTAATTATAACTCACGGGAAAACAAAAGCAATAAACCGTAAGCCGAACAGAGACTGCAGCTCAATGCCAGCCATGCCACACCATGTTGCTGCTGGGGACACAACACAGCACGCTTCATGATTGTAGACGCACACACGCACACACACACACACACATTGACTGCAACTTAATTAAAATGGTGCAACTTCCGACCAGCTGGAAATGTTGAGCATTGTGTGGAGCTTAGCAAGGTTGGCAACTGTGGAACGTGCTGCTGCTGCTGCTACTGCACCTGAGCCCACCTGTATTGCTCTGGCACATTTCCTCTGTTTCCAGCAATAAATGCGGTTCTTTTTTCGTTAGCAAACCGCAGCAAGTTTTGTTCAGAAAGTAATTAATATTTATTTTCGCAACAACAACAACAGTTGGTGGCAGTTGAACAACTTTAACTAGCTAATAAATATTATCCCGCTGTGACCGCAAATAGAATTTCACGCTTACCCAATGAATTTTAATTAACGCTGCGATATATTATTGTAGAGACATTGATTTTCACTCGATGTACTAACCCGCATTTCCCCCTACCTTCTCTTAGACCATGTGGCGCTGCAGCGTCTGCCGCCGCAAGATGGCTTCACGTGTGTGCATACCACAGGACTCTACAGACTCCACCCTGGATGTGCCCGTGCTGGAGGCACTGCAGCGTCGCCACTCGGATGCCAAACTGGGCAGCAGCACGCAGACTCTGGCGCCGAGCAATGGTGCTGCACTGGCGCCACCGCGAAGCCCCGAGTTGCGACGACATTCGGATGTTTCACCTGCATCGCTCAAGGAACTGGAGCGCGTAAGTGTTGGTCGATTGCACCCGCTGTTCAGCCTCTCTTCTCACCCCCTGCTCTTTGTGTAATTTCAGCAGCTGAAAGGTGGCCGCAGCATGGCGCCCAGCCGCTCCAATAGTCCGCCACGGGGCAGCGAAATGGAGCCCAGCTTTGGTGCGCCACTTTCCCGCATGCAATCGCGCCGCAACTCACGTGTCTCACGGCAGCACAGCTACGACGACGACATGAAGACGGGCGGCATGGGCGGCAGCATGGGTGGCGGTGGACCGGCGCTGGGCATGGCTGCCGATGGCTCTGGCCTGGGCATACCGGCAATGCCACGAAGGTAAGCATGCAACAAGCTTGCAACATGCAACAGCAACTAATGCGCTCTGGTTATTCAGAAAATCAGCATATGATGTTTTTGCGCCGGGAGTGATGCAGGGTGCGGCAGGGGGAAACGCTGGCACACAACTGCAGCGGTCGCCAGGTGAGGGTGCAGGTGGTGGTGGCATCATGCCGCCCGGCCAATTACCCGGCTCTCGACGACCCTCGTTTCGTGTGCCACACCCCTCGGAGGACCTGCAGAACGATGAGTCGCCCGGCTCACCAGATAAGGGCAGTCCCGTACTGACAGTGGACGATGATCGGCGCATGCGACGACGTGGCTCACAACTGTAAGTGAAGCATCATCCTCGACTGGGATTAGGATTAGAACCATGGTATTAACGGCATTTTGTCTCCCATTTCCCAGACCGGACATTGCGGCGTTGCAGAATCGCGGTGCGCTGCCAACGGGATTGCCGGCTGCCATACCGGCGCCAATGGCCTCATTTACGGGGCCCAATTTGGAGGATTTGGAGGCACCGCGTCGGCAAACGTCCATGGATGGCGAGGCCATACGCATTGTCATACACGACGTTGATTCCGGGCCAATTTGTGCATCAAAGCGACGCATTATATTACGCCGGGATCCCACGGACAAAGCACATCGCAGTAAGTGAGCTTAGACAATGTACAATGGACTTACCTTAATGTGTGAGCCATGTTTATATACATATTGTGTGTGAGTGTGTGTGTGTGTGTTCAGAAAATTTTCCATTTGATGAAAGCTCTTGGTTGTTGGCTTCCACCATGTGGAGCTGTGGTGCTCGGCCACACCGGAAATGGCCAAGTAAATAAGACTCATTACAACGTTTGGTTATGCTAATTCGACAGACCGAACAGCAGGCACACTGTCGGCATACCGCTAACATTTCCTGTGACGGTCCTCCGCTCCTTAATTCCCCAAACAAAGTGCACCAACTACGGCGACCGTAAAGGCAAATGCGGTCTGGGGGCTGGCCCCTTTGGGTCCTAATGAAACCCAAAGCGGAAGCGAACTGCTAGCAGATTAAGCAACTGAGAGGATTTTATCGACATAAAGGCCAACAAGCTTTCCACCGAGTAACCACAATGCAGGATGAAGGATATACCCACACACATACAGTACACTATATAGTATATAGTATTGTCGGTCAATGCCACATTACTCTACCTCCTCTCTATTCAGTGTGTGTGTGTGAGTGTGTGCTTTTTCTTTTTTAATTATATGCATTTTTTTGCTGCATACCTCAGCGAGTAGAGGCAGAGTGAGGCCACGGCAAACGATGCGCATAAAATGACCGTGCAAATGAATTTTTAATTATCAGCTCAGGCGAAAAATCAATAGCAGAAAAAAAAGAGAAGAGAACGTGCCTGGGCATTAGAATGCAAAGAAATTCGAATTGGTAATGTGAGAAGCAGCTGGCAAGAGGTAGAGGAGCAAAAGGCAATAAGATCCGAGAGGGGCAGAAACTCAAACAACGATTCAAAATTAATTCTCAGAAACTAAGCACATTTTAATGCAGTTCCACTAACTCTAAGAGCGGTTTAATTTAATTGCTCAACAATCAAATGAAAGTCTATAGAAGAAGGTACTCAAAATTTGTTTACAAATAAAACGATTATGGAAGTTTGATTTCTAATCGAATTGAGAGAAAAAATTGCCTGTTGCTACACGCATTCCCTCGTTATGCCCCAGAGCTTTAACACTCAAACGAACACACACACACACACACACCGACTTTCACTTTACCCATGGTCAATTGGTAAAGTAAAATTCGCAAAAAAAAGATGCTACGAAAACTGGTAGAAAACTGCAGCAAATGCCTCGTAAATGTGAAAAGTTGTAATTCTTGAACAGAGGACAAGCACAAAGAAAGGACACACAGTAATGGAGAATAAAAGTGAGCGCAGAGATACCAGCAGGCGAAACAAGTTTTGAGTTGAGTGCAAAAGTTTATGCAAATATAAGAGCACAAATTGAAAATCGATTGGTCAGTTAGTCATTCCCATTCCCATTCCCATTCGCAATTGAAATGAAAATCGCTTTAGAAACATATTTCGGCAATAAATCAGTGAAAAAGTTACGAAACTGTAAAAAGATTAATTGCAAAAGCAATCGTTGCATAGAATGAATTTAAAAAGTGCATAGAGTCAACAGTTAGTAAAGAATAATATGAGTAATAATGCTTTAATTTATTATTGACAAATTCCGCGTTTCATTTAAAGTGAATCAAATATATTAGAAAATCACAAGTTAGTATGAAATAATATAAGTAAAGGTGCTTGAATTTGTTATAGACAAATTATCTATTAGAAAGTCAAAAGTTAGTATGAAATAATATAAGTAGAAGTGCTGTAATTCCATTCCATTCTAATTCCATTTTTATAGAATTTTTATCATATCCAAAAGTGTCTAAAAAGACTGTCATGAAACCTGGCTTTTGGTATAACTATAGTATTTATACATATTATTTGTATTTATATTACCTTTATTTTCAAGCTAAGGTCTTCATTCTCACCTTATTTAAATACTGAACTAAATGCTGTACAAACACGCCCTAATTTTCTAATCACTCGTGCCATATTGGCACCTGCGCTGCGCCTAATTGACTTCAAAATGTCAGAGCACGAATGCGCATAATTTCAATCAAAATAACTAGCCGATGGCTGACGGGATGCCACGTGCTCACTGCCAAGCTGAAATTTCAATTTGCATATAATAAAAAAATGTCAATATATATACGCATAAGCGCAAGCTGCAATGCTGAACAAAAAGAGAGTAGAAGGTGTGAGTGTGTTTGTGTGTGTGCTCATATCAAGAGTTAAGCATGCTCAGCTGGCGTATCTATGTCGTCGCCTGGCTGAGTACTGGCAATCTACCTGCTGCTGCAGCTGTTCCTGCCTAGTTGCTCACCTGTTCGCCTGGGCATATTTGATATGCAACGAAGCAAGTGGAATTTTAATGTGCTAAACCATTTTCTTGGCTTGGCTGTTGCTGCTATTGCTGTGGCATGTGGCATGCTCGTCTGTCGTATCCTTAGTATACTTGTAGCCACGTATCCTTGGCTATACGCCTTAGCTGTTGCTCTCTGTGCGGCTTAACCGCAGCAAGCACACGCATGACGAAGCGCTGTGGCGCCTCTCGGTTGCCTTGAAATATTGACTAGCTATGCGTGTCTGCGTGTCTGTCTATGCATGTGTGTGTGTGTGTGTGTGTGTGTCTATGTGTGTAATGTAATTTTAAAGCAATTGCACATACAGTTGTGTAATTAGCAGCTGCTTTTCAGCTAATGCCAGCGTTTAATTAAGCACAAAAGCACATCAAATGCAACGGCAACAATAGCTGGCCAATCGATGTAATTGAATGGTCAAAGGCGCTTTCAATTATGCAACAATTTAAGTGCTTTGCAACAGCCACAGCAACATCAGCAGCAGCAACAGCAGTTCACAAGTTTTTCCCCTGGGGCAAAGTGTGACCCAAATGGCGTCTTAACACGCCTAATGAAATTTTATGCAGCCTCATGAGCTACGCATTTATTACAGCAAATCACGTCAAACACACACAGACACACACACACACACACACTCACATGGAGTGTGAGCTTTGCGTGTGATTGGATCATTTCCCTTTTGCCTTAGTGTAGTTTTATTTTTTCGGTGTTTTTGCCTCCATTACTGTTTCCGTGGGCAACAGGTAAAGCCTTCATAGTTTTAGTGCGCTCTTAAGTACATTACTTACCTACTTTCTTGAGCTGCACTCTCATACTGTGGCAGTGGGTCTCTCGGTCCGTCTGTCCGTCTGTCCTGCTCCTTGTTGACATAAACGAGCAATTGCCTGAAACGTAGCAGGTGTTGCAAAGTAGCACTTGAATGCACACGTCCCTCACCTGCTCGAGCTGCTTTTATTAGTTTTGTTTCTCCCCACTAGGAAGTTGCTTCTAGTTTCTTCTTAAAGCTGATAAACTGCTTTTGCTAGTTTAATTAAGAATCAATTTTTATGGCCCAGCTGCACTCAGGTGTACCACTTACATACATAACCATACATGTGTCTGTCTCCCTGTGTGCATCGATTAGGTCTCTCCCTTCTCTGAAAGTTTGCACAGTTAATGTCATTAGTTCTGGGTAAAAAGTTGGCAACTGGCAGAAATGTCGACACAGGTGAACACATTTAAAGCTAGCAAAACCCCTGACAGCACATAGATCACTTTAAAAGCGCACCCAAATTAGTTTCTGTGACCGCAAAAGGACATGCTGCTGCTGCTCCTCTCATGGGAGGCAGGTTCAAAAGGTCATTCTCAATAAAAAGAGGAAAAAAGTTGGCAAATTCAAAGCATAAACAAGCCCAGTGTTTGGCTTATTAAAATCCTAATGATACCCACATAAAAATAAATAAAAATAAAAACAGCAGCAGAAAGAAGGGGAAAAAATGGACAACAAATTGTATCATAAAAACGTGGATGAATGACAAATACACACGAAAGGAGCAGGCGAGCAAACAATGAGACAAAGGCTACCAAAATAGCCAACCCGTAGTGCCCGTAGTACCCGTAGTACACCTCAGTATCCTTCAGTCTCGGTCGGGGTCGACTCATGATTTTAATGTGCTCGCCAAAGGCGGCTTTTATGGCCGAAAACGAATCGTATCGAAAATTCACTCAGCGCGCACATTTCGTGCATGTTAAGTGCGGCTAAAGGATAACTAGGAGTGGCAAAAGTCAAGTGTGAGGACGACTGTCTGATGCTCTGCTCCATGCTCCATGCTCCCTCAGCTGACTTCACGTGCAATTTGCTTTTGACAAATCAATGTGATTTAAGTCCACTTATTCTTCTGGCTCATAAATCAGTTTTAATGATTTCCAAATGGAACTCAAACTGCTGCCTCATCTTTGTGGACTTTCCTCTCTAGTTTTGTATCTCGGTCAGCGGTATGAATAATCTGCGCATTTTTACATCCTTTTTGGCATTCGCTTTTGTGCTGTCAGAGCAGACAACAGACACAGAGAGACAGCGAGACAGAGGAGAACCAGGAGGACAGTGAGTGCTTGCTGACAGCAAAGGATTTGCGTTTTATTTATTTCATTTTTATAGCCGTCTTTAACGTTGTCCAAGCAGAAGAAAAAAGCACAGCAGATATAAATAGAAATAAAAGCGAAACTTTTGATTAAAACACTCAACAGAGAAAATGTCGCGTTATCCTAATTGGGTATCAATGTGCCTAAATCAACAGCAGCAGCAACAGCAGCAGCAGCAACAATGATAACACTGACAACATGGCGGATGCGCAACATTTTATTGCATACTTTGGCGGCGTAACGTTGCTCGTTTCCTGCGCAGCAGCAAAAACTTTTGGCCAAAACGGAAGCCACCTGCCTGAAATTATTCTGCTGGAAATCAACGAAACGCAACTGCAAGCAAAAATATCAACCGAAACCTGACTCTCGACGAAATTCATTGTCAATGGCAGGCAGCCTCCACGCCTCCACTCCTTGGCCGCCTCTGGGCCAGTCTCTAGTTAACTTTCTTGGCCATTGTCTGCAGGCGAGCGTGCAACTGTCTGCCAACAGTGAGAGGAAGGGTGAGAGATTGGGGGCGGAAATCCGCTTTCGTAGGGTTTCGTGCACAAATTGTTGAAATTAGTTTTCTACGCCCAATGATAAGTACTTGAAACTGACCCACTGCACACAACTCAAATTGCAATTAAATTAATTAAATTGTTGCAGATAGTTAACTGAAAAAAAAGCACTGCAGTGAGGTATGTTGATTAATTTGTTGGACAAGGCCAAGACACGGGTCAATAGATAAACGGCAGACGAGTCAAGTTCAGCACAATAAATAAATTTCTACGTGCAGGAGAGCAACTGATGTGAAACCCGGGATAAAAACTTGGCTAAGCACAAAACTTGTGGATAGATTGGCAGACAGCAAACGGGGAAAACAAATACAAGCAGAGCACCACTCGATGCTTTTGTTTTCATTCCGTTTCGTTTTCGTTTCATAGGCAACGCAATGTACTCGAGGGTGTCGGACAAACAGTGCAAACTGCAAATGAAATCAACACAAATTGTTTGCCACATGCCCAAATTGGTTGCGTCTACGTGCGTCTGAGTCGAGTCGACTCCATAAGATTTAATATTGATTTTCTTCTCTTTCGTTTCGTTTCTTTTTGTGGCCCTATAATCAGTCAGCATATTTTCTTATTAAATTTTGTCTTGCTTGCAGCACGAGGCTTTGGCATGCGCGTTGTGGGTGGCAAGACGGGTGCCGATGGCCGTCTCTTTGCCTACATTGTCTGGACAGTGCCTGGTGGGCCGGCGGAAAAGAATGGCCTACAGCAGGGCGACAAGGTAAATGATAATATACTCCCACTTTCGGTAATCATAACTTATAATTTAACAAGTTTTACGCCCGTGTATAATTAATGTACACAGTTCCATGGCGTGGAAAATTTGTTTAAATTAAATGATAGACAGCTGTCATGATGTTTAGCGAGTGATAAGCACACTTCTGACACGGGAAAACTCGTTTAACTGTCAGCATTTCTCAGTCGCATTTTCTGACAAATGATTTTGGTCTACCCCCTTGCAGATACTGGAGTGGAATGGCATGTCGCTTATTGATCGCAGTTTCGAGGAGGTCTGCTCCATCATGGATCGTACCGGGGACATTGTGGAGCTGCTGGTGGAGCATGCCACTGATTTTCGCATGTGTGATCTTTTCGATGAGAATCTGCCACCTGGGAATAGTGGCGGCCAGAGCGGACCTAGACGTTCCGGCGATGGTCCAGTGGGACTGGGACTTATAGCTGGTAAGTACTTGGTACACTGATTACTGTAGCTACTGTTGCCCCCTATGTATTCCCACACTTGACTATACCCTGTTTTTGTGTATATAGTTGAACATTTTAATGTGCATATCGATGTACCCTGAACTAAAACAATTACATAATTTTCTTCATTTGTTGTTCTCGTTTCTTGTTACTTCTTTTCCTACAATCAAATCCGAAAATGATAATGCAAATTGTGTACCATAACAATAATATAATACAGACCCCGAAACCAACACTGACAAATCACCAGCATCGCCGACTAGACGGAAATTACCAAAAACTCCGGTATAAAACAATTTCGTAATATTCTGATTTCTGATTAGAGATTGAGATTGAGATAAGCGAAACCATTGAACTCTGGCAGTGAACATACAACTATAAATATACATATTTAACTAAATATATATATATTAGTATTTACCTTATATTAAAACACACACATTAAAGCGGGCTATGTGCAGCAAAAATAATGCAATAATTAGCTATTAAATGCAGCTTTTCCACACGATTTTCAGCTTTCCTCAACTGAATGAAATATACTAGTACAATAAATATTTCAGTGCAGCTTTAATGCCATGAATAATACTCACCTTATTTCGATCCACTTTTATTCTGATTTTTTCAAATACGAGATAATTGTATTCGTAGTAGATATTGATATTGATTATATACTTACTATAAAGTTTATTATAATCATTTTGTGTGTTTTCTCCTCTGTTCTAATTTCGTATATATTCGATCATTTCTTTCGATTGTTAATATCATATATACTTATACTACTACCATAAACCATAAACAAATGGCTAAATGTGTTCTTTGCTATTTTGTCATACTATCACAAAACGTAAAACATACTATTTATTTTTCGGTGTTGGTAGAAATTACTGTTAGTAAAATAAACTACATATATATGATAATATATGGCTACTACTTACCTAGAGATAATTGAAAAGAATATAGAATTGACTACGTTTAAGGCTACTATAGAGTAGAGAAGATTTTAGCTTAGCTATGTGTGCTCAAACGATCTACTATAGCACCTACATATACATAATACTACATAACTTGTATAGACGCCTACTCTATTTTGTGTTAGTCTTTAGTTGGATGATCCTTCTCTGGGGCAATCGAATTGCCGTACAGAAAACACAGTAAGAACAAAGCACCAACAATAGAGTTATAAGCTGAACATAACATAAAGTTTTAATGATTGTTAGTCGTGTCCGCTCGCTAAGGCATTAACGAATTTTTTAACAAATTTTCCAACTCGATACGCCGCTT
Source organism: Liodrosophila aerea (assembly GCA_035045005.1). Lineage (NCBI taxonomy): Eukaryota > Metazoa > Arthropoda > Insecta > Diptera > Drosophilidae > Liodrosophila > Liodrosophila aerea. The sequence goes on along the minus strand of JAWNNL010000805.1, from coordinate 682,713 downwards.
GTGTAGACTCACCTAAAGTTAGGCTCTATCAAATTGAATACCAAAATAATAATAATACAATTGTGGGACAGGAACAGGGCTGAGTTTGAACCACTCTGTTCGGTTCCTTATATAGTAAAACCAAACAGAAATCTTTATAAATGTTACTAGTGCAAATTGTAGCAACAGCAGAGTTTAACTATATATTGATGTGTGTTTTAAATGTTATTGACTTTATATTTAAACCATAAGTAGTATGAAAAATGTGCGAAAAAAATTCACAAAATTGGAATAACTAAAAAAAATGAACAAATTATAAAGTAGCTTGTTGTTGAAATGTTTAAATGTTTTTTAATCGAAACAAAATAAGAAAACCAAATGAAACCCACAATTTCCTACAAATATACATACATATATATGGACGAGAGTTGTGCGCATTTGTTGGACCCAATTATCAGTTACATACTCTATATGTATATGTATTTGTATCGCCTCTATATACATGTGTATCTACACCTAATACGCATTTGTATTTGTGTAAATGTATGTTATTGTTAGTGCTGTGTTTTTGTAAATGTTTAGCATAAATAAACATATGCGTATATATATTTTGAGAAGGAAGAAGACGATTGCGAATCGATTGCGATAACTACCTAGTATATATCCGAATTGAAATCAAAAAACAAACATCATGGAGCCCACCTACTTATTAAATGAACACACAATAACGAAAGTGCTAAATCAGAGAGAAGAGAAAAAGAAAAAGAATATAGTAAATTTATGCCGTTAACTCTTAAATATTTAATCTTAAATTAACTCTTAACTTGATACTGCTGCTTAGCTATGTAACTCCTGTCAGATGGGTGATAAAACTTCCTCGAACCATTGGTTTAATCTATGTAACTATACACACACGCACACTCACACACTCGACATGTATTTATAGACACTATACAATATGATAAACAATTGTATCTACATTACTTCCCGCCTCGTTTCCCAGCTACATACTACTCGATTCGACCTAAGTACAATCCAATGAAAATCTATGAAATTATTATATGAGAAACGTGAAAACTGATGACTGTAAACTGTAACTGTAACTGTAACTGTTAACTGTAAACTGTAATTGTATTTGTGGCGCAAGAGTTTTGTATATGTTTAAAGTAAAAGGGTGAAAAAAGAGATTTAAGTGCAGCAGGTGAAGCAAGACAGTCGCTTATCTATACATATATACATACATACATATATATACATACTATTATTATTATTATATACCAATGTATACACATAACTTTACAACTCTATACGGTATCTATATACACCCAGTTATTTTGAATACTTGACACTAATGCGTATACCACAACGTACCAAATGTGCTAAAGATTCTAAAAAATAAACACACACAGACACACACACACAGACAGACACACACCACACACAAAGGCAACCCAAATGAAACGTGAAAAATAAAGTCTCTCTATTTAACTGCAAAAGAAAAGAATTGAAAAGTCATCGAGATGTTTCTGAAAATGTTTGCTCTATATAGAACTTTGTTAAGGAACAGTTCAGTTAGGTTCAGCTGAAATGGTTTGACAGTTTCAAGATTCCAGCTTCCGCTTCCGCTTCAGCCACAATCCACCGCAACGATGCCCAAATGGTAAATGAACAAAACGCAACTCTATCAATTAGCCACACCCATACTACTCGTAATACTATTGTGTAAATTGAGCATCCCCATACAAATACCTATATATACTCTCAATAACTTGTACAGAACAGTAAACTACTCTAAGTAAAGTACGCTCAAATTAACCAGACTGTAATATAGCTAGGTACTATATATATATATTGTAAAGTGCCCCAGATAATATATTATATATAAAGTGCGCTATTCTTTATCAATTTTGCTTTTAACTTCTTTTATATGTTTTCTTTTTTTATATGTTTTGTTTTTATTATATACATATTTCCCTTTTTTTTTTGTGTTGTATACGCCCTGTTTTTCTGCTGCGCTGTGTCCTTGTAAACAATTTCCATTTCTCTGTCAATTTATGAGCTTTTGTTTGCATTTCGCTTAGCAAATGTTTACCTTTCCCTTACCGCTCCCCTCCATGCTGTTTGGTTTATGCATAAGTCCTGACTCTTTAATGATGCCTTCGCTCCTTCTACCTTCAACCTGTACTCAACTCAACTTAGTACTGCATTCGTTTTTCGTTACACACACTCTACTATAGCTGTCCCTTAATAAAAGCGAAGCCCTGTAACATACTCGTAACTACTACTACTATATACTACAATATATTTATATATAATCCACCACTTCTAATGCATTTCGTTTGTACATATTCTACTTATATACTCGTTAAATTGTAAAGGATTCAGCAGATTCGTTTTAGAATTAGCCTCTGCTTAAACTAGTCAACAGACCCATAGAGAGGGTCGCCCGGCAGAGTTACAAAGAACAAACTGAACAACTGAACACAATACAGAAACAGTTTTAAAAGTAATCTGAGTTTGTTGGTTCTTTTACTGTACATTTTGGTATTGTTTTCGTTTTCGTTTTGATTTCGTATCTGCTTTATTTCGATTGCATTTTGCTTCATTTGCCAGAATCTGTTTGACTAGCATTTAACTAACTAGTGGCTCTTTGATCTTGAACCAACTAGCATTCTCTTTAAACAACTTGCAACTAATCCAACTACTACTATATATAAAACCATGAAATTAATTAACTAAAACAAAAGTAATACCCCGATTGTATAGTACTCACACCTACTATGATATTATTATACTACTAATTAATGAGCTCGATTTCAATCTGATTTAATTTCACCTGTATACGAATTGTAACCCCAGCTGGCACGAGTTATGGCAATTCCAGTCGAACCCAAATTGCAGCAGACAAAATTATCAAAAATACTATATTAGAAAATCATAAAAAACGCAAATGAAATGAAACATAAAATTCTCATGTTAAATTACAACAGAAAGCAGATGCAGATGCAGCACAAAATGAAAATGAAAATGAAATGAAGACAAGAGAAGAGTAATATGAAACCGAAGGAGAAATGACTGTCATCAATTTTGATTGCTGATTGATTGACTTAGTGTGAGCCAATGCTATATGTGCTGCTCGTCTGGCTTTATGATTGATTGATGATTGATTTATTAAATGTAATGATTTCATTGACATATGCATAACGAGAGCAAACACACACACATTATCCCTAGGCATATATAATCAATTCGATTCAATTTATTTTGTTTTTAAAGATGCTATGCAACATCTGTACATGTAAATATTAAATGGCAGTACGAGCCAAGTGTATACATCGTATGTGTAGCTAATTAAATATTTACATATGTCATCATTATTTATGTATGTGTATGTCTTGAGCACGTTAACCTTTTAAACTCCCCATTTGAGTGTATATATATCATATTGCAAATTTATTATTCATACGCACCGTAGTACTTGCAAAACTTTACTATGAATTGTAGTTACTCGCACACTCGCACACACACACACACTCGGAGGAAACACAGCACTCACAGCCACAGGCCTTCGCCTAGCTGCGGTTTTTGAGCAAATACTTTTACGAGGCACTGTTTGCCACTGTCGCTGTCGCTACTGTCGCTACTGTCTCTGCCACAGCTGAGGCAGGTGTCAAGTTGGCGTGCGAGTTTTTCATTACCAGGCAACAGTTGACTTGTTCACACACACTCGCACACACACCTTTAGGTCCGTGCGCGCGCTGTCAGCAACAGGTGCTGTCGCCTTTAATTGACAGCTGGGAGGCATAAAATGTTTGAAATGTCGAAAATTAGAAAACTTTTAACAACAATTCTGGGCAACAGCGAGCGAGCAGCCAGCGTTAGCGTCGTCATTATTATCGGCATTGCTTTTGAAAGCCGTTCGTTCGCCTGTCAGCTATCCGTCCGTCCATCCGTCCGTCCGGAGTAAAGTTTTTCAAGTGCTTAGGCACTTATCGCTGCCTGCCAGCCTGCCATTCTGATAAACTTCAATAATCCGCAGCACCCACTCCCACTCTTTATATAAATATGTATGTGAGGGTGTGTGTGCGTGTGTGTGTGTGTGTTGTCTGCATACCTGTAGATAAGTGTAAGCGCGCCTTATAAAGTCCCAACACGAATTCGATTTTGTGTGCGGTCCCCAGTCAAAAGATGAGATGAGAAATGCGTCTCGTAATGTAATCAACTTTTTGGCATAGCCATAAAGAGTTACACACACACAGCGAGCAACAGTTGTATGTGTGTGTGTGTGTGTGTGTGTGTGTCTGTAGTCCATTTCCGCTATGGCACACGTTATTGCAATATGGCGGCTTCCGCTGGCATTGCTGCAATACAGCAACTAAATGTCTGACAGTTCGACAGTCGTAACGCTCACGCTTTGTTGTTGTTACTGCTGTAGTGGTAGTTGTTGTAGTTGTTGCTATTGTGCGCATGTACACGCTATGAATATGTTATGAGGTAGTGCTATATATTCAGCATACACGTATAATAAACACAACACTACGACAGCAGCAGCAGCAACAACAGCAATCGCAAATGACTCTTATGCGCAACTGCGCAGCAATGACTTCCGCTTGTGGGGGCAGAGGGGTAAGGGGAAGGGGGAAGGGGTTGTCGAGGGTGTATAGGGGCCAAGGGGAATACATAAAAAACACTAGACAGCGCCCGCAGCAGATTGCATTTGCGGTACTCCATGCGGTCAATGTAAATACAATGCGCCCGTGTGTGTGAGAGTGAGTGTATCTGTGTGTGTGTGTGAGCATAATGTGCGCTTGTTTGAACAGCATTTACATATAGACTTGCATGTGTGTGTGTATGCATTTTTGCTGCTCTGCTGATTCGCATGTTTTTTCATTTATAATATGCCATCTTTCTCCTCTCTGTATCTCTGTATCTCTCCTTTGGTTTCTGTTTATTTTCACTCGTTTTATTAGTTTCATTTGTGTTGTTTATATTGCCTTAATTTGTTGTTCAGTTATCAACACTATGACAACGAAAACAATTAACAAACAGCAGCTGTAAATATGCGATACAATCACTTGAAATAATAAAAACAAACGTAGACCCTAGGCCAACAAGTAAATAAGTAAATAAAACACACTCACATGGACATAAACATTAACATTAGCATTAACATTTGCATTTAAATTAAGCCAAGCCATACATATAGTACGTATAGTACAGTGTGCAGCCACCAATAAGTAATCTGTTTATACATGCTACCCACGCTTAGTTAGATCCATTTGCTAATCAAAAACTCTCTCCACAATGTACACCAACTGCAGGAGCAAATCGCGCGTGAGAAAATGGTCAGTGGACGAGTACAGATTCAGGTGTGGTATCACGCGGAACGCAACGAATTAGTGGTTTCCCTAATGGCTGGAGATGATCTGGCGCTGCGGGATGAGGCCTACGGCCATGGCAATCTGCCAGAGGCGTATGCCAAGGTTCGGATACTGCCCAAGTGGTGAGTGCAATCGCATAGATATTTGTCAATTTTTCCATCACTTCTATCGCTCTTAATCAATCGCCTAATCCCATCTCTTTGTCTCTTAGTGGCGATGGCAGCGTACAGCAGACGGAGGTCAGTCGACCCACACAGAATCCCATTTGGAATGCGACATTGACCTTTGCCCATGTGAAGGCCGACAGCTTGATGGATCGCTATATAGATATACAGCTGTGGGATCTGGTGCCGCACACCGAGTCCATATTCCTGGGGGAGTGTAATATTGAGCTGCAGCAGGCGTTTCTCGATGACCAGGCCATCTGGTGCCGTCTGGAGGATCCCAAGGGGCTGCGTGGCATAAGCATTAGCAAATCGCCAAGCGTCTCGCCACGACCCTCCATAGCAGCTGGCGCTGGTGCGCCTTGTGGCGATGTGACCCGGCTGCTGCGTCGTGATTATAACATGCAGCGTTCCATATCAGATGAAGTGGACTCCATTGGGGATGGTGCATCGTTGCTGCATCCGGATCATGCTTACATAGCGGGCTCACGACGCGGCTCCTCGCAATCCGAGACCATGGAGGTGGAGGTGTATCAGTTGGGCAAGGACTTCTCCCGCTCATTGCCAGGTTCGCGTCGTTCCAGTTTTCAGGATGCCGAAAAGAATCGCCTCGAGGATGAAGCCATGGCAACGCCGCCCACATCCTACCTGGTGGGCAGACGTCGCTCTTCGGTGGCACGTCGTGATCCGGACGAGATACTCAAATCCCTAAAGGCTGTACGCGGCGAACTGGGACGCACCATGAGCTTGGGCACCGAGCAGCACAAGCGCATGGGCTCACGACGTAAGTATCCGAATCCTAGTAGTACATAGGCATAAGTATGGGTGTTTATGATTTCAGTTTTCAGCAATGCAATGCCAGGGAGTACGCCTAAAATTCACTATCTATTTCGCTGTCTCTCAATAACTAGTGCTGTATGCCCCCCTCGCTGACTCCCCACACTACTACTACTACTACTATTTTACTAACTGTATCTCTGCTCTGTTGCTGTATGTCTGGTATTTTCTGACTCTCACCTTATGACTGCTATAGCAACTGCCACTACTATATATACTCTCGATCTATTGCATTGGCCTAAGCCTCTCTATCATCCTATCTATCTACTTATGAACTGTATCTATCTATTAATTTCTTTGCTCTCCCGTCTTTTTCACTATTAGCCACAATATCGGTGTCGCATTATCAAAGCTTTGACACTAACTACACAAACTGGACAAAACACTAAAGATTATATGAACTAAACAAAGTAACTCACAACAATATTTAACTCAAATAAAGCACTAACTAATAATACATATTATGATATATTGATAAACCACTCTGTTTGCACGGCTACAAATCAAATGAAAAGATTATCCTTTTGTAAATCATGCATAATATAAAACCACACTGCAAATTGAGCTTGACAGCATAAATGTTTATAAACAAATACAGTACTACAGATACAACTAAGCAAAAGTATCTCAACACACACGAAAGAAACCAAACCAACTCAACCAACTCAAGCACCACAACCACCAGCACCACCTCTACTACCACCAACACCACCAACATTAACAACAACAACAACAGTATAATAAGCAAATAATAATACTCCACCCACTGGTAAGAATGCAAAATGTACTTTTGTTTGCCTTTACTGTTTCAGTTGATGCCTGAACCTTAGCGCTTGTTTGAGCGGGTATGCTCTCTTTAGTCTAGAGAAAACCAAGCGAACTGCTAGTTGCATGCTACTTAATTAACACACACTTAGCCACACACAATTTACTCATGTTATGCACGCTGTAAGAACTTGCTCACCTTCAGTCTACGCCCACAATCTTATTAAGACACACACACACACACAGTAATCCTGTGTCGCGAAGCAGCAGCAGCAGCAGAAAAAAGAAAGTCAAGTCCCGAGACACATGAAAACTTTTGATGCCATCATTTGGTTGAGCTTATTTCAGCTTATTGCTGCTATTTGCACAAAGCAACAAAAAGCAGCCTCAACAAATTTTATTTAAAATGCAAAGCCACACTCACACACACACACAGAGTCAACTGCCACGCCTTATTACCTGTTGACTGACAACTCCTTGACGCCTGCCATAAACCCTTCAACGCCACTGAGAAATAGCTCAACCCTGAAATTAACTTTTAAAAGCAAACGACATGAAAATATGAGAAAAAAAAGGGGCATAAAGAGTAACCGAATGAGCAGCAAAAACACATGCAAAGAAACAGAACGCAAAGAGGAATATGAAGAGAAAAAATATACGCATTCTTGATGAGCCACAAACAAGCCGTTAAATATGGAAATCAGCTCGAGCACCCAACTCCAGTTCCGCCTACATCGACAGCTCTTTGACTGTCCAGGCCAGGGCTCTGCTTGTAGTAGCTTATGTCCACAAATCGAGATGCTCCATATTATAATGCCAGTTCAGCAAGTTCTATTCAATATGTTGTGCTGCTCTTACCTACTCCCTCATTCTCCCTCCTTCGCTTTCTATTTCTCGTTCTTCTTCATTTTGTTGTGTTGTTTGTTATTAAGCCGCTTTTCGTTCAGCTCAATTTTATTTGGCTCGCCTGCTGCTTTAACGTACATTCATATCCGGCCAACTCACACACACACACGCACACCCACACACACACACACACACACACACACTCACACACAGTAGAAAGATTTTGCCAAGTTTATTTGACATTTATTTTATTTTTGGCTGATGGGCCTTGAGAAAGAAATATTTAAACTTTTGCCATAATCCTTTTTGGCCTCAAACAACAGCAAAATGCTCTTCTCATCGTGCTGTGCGCTCAATTGATTGAATGATTGATTGACTGATTGTGCCAGCTGATAATACAGTCTCCACCCACACTCCCACTCCCATTCCCACTTCCACTCTACCACTTGTCCTTTCGTCGTGGCCAAAAGTTTTAATGAAGCATGCCTGTCAAATAATTACGCATATCACGTATACGCACTGTGTGCCGAAAATACTTTTATATTATTTATGGAATATGCTGTGTCCTGACAGCAGCGATTCCTCATTAAATTGATCAAATTTGTGGATAAAACGACGGCCAACGCAATGGCATAAACAACCACAAAAAACAACCAATAAAAGAATATGATTAACATGAAATCTTTACTACACTTCTCACATTCAAATTTTACAATATTACGAATTTAAATACATAATAATTAAGAGCTATATTGGTGTCTCCAGTACGACAGGGACCGTGCCTCTTCGCTTGATTCCCATACGCTTAATCATTCTGGGTATACAAAATATCAACGCAGTAGTCACTAAAAGGATAATAAATAATTCTGTGAAAGTGAAATGTGAGGAAACCTCACCTATCAATATACCAACAAAGTAGTTGAAGACTGCCAAACAATTTCTGCACACATAGCGCATAATAATGTCACTGGAAATAACAATAGATCCTCGTGCGCACATGTAGCTTAAGCCAGCTGCTGTGGCTCTGGAAAATAATAATAAATAAATAAATTAATGCTCAGTTGAAGTAAAAAACCGACCAGCAGTCGTCACCTCATATACGTGGGTACCATATCAGTTATAACAGAAGCCGTCAATGGTATGCTGATGGTGCACAGGCTTACAAAGAAAATCATTGCCATTAGCTGCGACAGTTTATCCTTGATAAAATTAAGCGAAAATCCTGACAAGGCAGCGCAGGCTGCATACGCTGCTAGAATGTAATGACGACTGCCACATAACATCAATAGAGTCATCACAATCAAACCGCCAATCTGGAGTAGGCCGTAGATAATACTCTCTGTATACCGAGTTGTCTGCAACTGACATGCGTTGGAGACAAGCGTTTCATTCCGATGATCACAGTACTTGAGCATATTGCAGAGAATATCAGTTGGTCCATCGACATATGACAGTAACTTTGCACCCCACATGCCCACGCCATTGCCGCTGTCAAAGTTGGAAATGGAAATGGATTACAATCTTCATATTAAACATCATATACTCACACGGAGCTGAAGCCACTGAGTATGGCGGTAATGATTAGCAGCCTGAACAGATATGGACATTTAAACAACGGCATGGTATCTGTATATATGAAACGTACATCGAACCTGCGATGGGCTAAGGCCGACATCATTCGTATATTAGGCTGAGTGACAGAAGTGATTCCAAAGCTCTCCAGATCCCGCCCGCGTCTCCTCACGCATAGTCGATTAAGCACATCATATGCACGTTGAGGGTCGCCTCTGATTAACAAGAATTTCGCCGATTCGGGTAAACAAAACATCAGGCATAGAGCCAAGAAGCCAGGAATACAATTCACAAGCATATGGGCTTGCCACTTGGAAAATCGATAGATGTCATCAGCAAATACTTTTTCATCTAACGGCAACATTGATGTGCCTACAACTGCATCTTTGGCGTTAGTAACTGTAGATGTCCAAGTGTGAATACCTACCAGGAACATAAATGGAACTAAGTGCCACAGCATACGACATGTAGATGGCCATTTCCGGACGCAGTTTGACAATGCTGTACTCCATCAAGTAGGTCATATTATTCGGATTAGCACCAGCCAAGCTGCAAAGAACAGGAATCAGTCAAAACATTGCTTTGTCAAACAGATTTACTTACAATATACCAGTCAGTAATCTCCAGATCATAATGACATAATAGCTTGTCGTAATCGCCGAAATAATCGACATCAGCAGAGCCGAGGACAGGGCGAATAAAATCATCTTACGTCGTCCAATTCGATCAGTTTTATAGCCAATGTAGTGCGAAGATAGTAGTATGCCGATATACGGTGCACTGGATACCATCTCTTGCTCTAGATTGCTCAACGATAACTGACACCCAATGGAAATTACTATGGATGAGGTGCCCATTAGCTCGTTGGTCACATACATGCCAATCATGCCACAAGTTAATACCATTAAAAACTGCATGCCACCAAAACCTACAAGAACATTTGCCACATATGATGCGGAGAGTGTGAAGAAATCCAATGCAACGAACCAATTATCTGGAGAACTTCATCGATTTCTGCCGCCGAATTCTCCAAACCCTCATTACTTTCCATTCTAAAAACGGACAACAAATCGATCTACATCTTTTTTAGTAATTGATTGCCTTAGTCACTTTTCACAAAGAATGTTAGAACTCCGCCTACTGGAATAACAAAGCCGAAATATGAGTATAGAAGGAGTACGTGAAAGAGGAAGACTTACGCATTGCTAAACCTGCATAAAGATTGAGTATAATATAACAATAACTAAAAAAGAAGTTGCCGATTATCTCATTGGATATAACAGCTGATAAACGTGCCATCGTAAAGCTCAATGTAATCCCCATCGATCTGAAAAATTGTGTAAGAAATTTAAAGTGAAGTGAAGTGAAATGTCTCACCTGATGTCGGTGGGCACCAAATCGGCTAAAACAGAGGCAAGCAATGCAATGTTACAGGTCGACATCATTATGAAGATCATCATGGCACTAATCGTAGCTATCTTATCCACTACAAAGTTAAGGACAAATCCAAACGCACTAGAGATGAATAAATTAATAATTTGAACGTTTTTACGGCCTATGCATAAAAGCTGAAGGCTAACGACGATCGAAGAGCATAAGGCGGAGACCCCCAACACAATGCCGCCCATGTAATCCACAGGTTTATTGAAGTCAACGCCTGTGGCATTTCCAGGAAGTGAACCCAGTAATTGGCAAAGGCTCTTATGGTCATCTAAAATATACTGATTCACTTGTGTGAACCATAAGTTCAGTGCATTTCCCCTAATGGACAGAAAATGCGTTTAATGAATCTTGGTTTGAGTTCATCACTTTACCACAAACTTACACAAACAAATATCCGCATAGTATGGCAGTAATAAGAAGATATTGCTTACGATAGAGCGGAGTGGCTAAAATCTTTATGCAGCTCCAGGTGAGTTTGAAAAAGTTTGTCTTTTTGGGCTGAACAGCCGCAGGAGTTATGCCGGTTATACCCAGGCTCTGAAGATCCTGTTTGCGATTCTTCAGACATATGCGATTAAGGGTTTCATAAGCCAGCTCATCATTTCCCCTTGACAGCATAAACTTGGCTGATTCCGGTAGCATTAAGAGTACAGGCAAGGCACAAACTCCAGGTATAAGATTCAGCATCATACAAATTCGCCACAGACGGAACTGGAACTCACCGACGGTAGAAATAACACGGCTCAAGGGGCTCAACAGAAAAGCAGTGACTGCAAATCAAATTAGATTATATTATAGTGGAGGACTGTAAGTGCTACTTACCTGGCACAGTGATGGTGCCAATGGAAATGGCATAGCTCAAAACATTGGCCATAAAAGCACGCTTGGAAATTCTTGTATATTCCATTATGTAGGCAATCTGATTGACAGCAATACCACCAACGCTGTAAACAAATATTGGTATATTATTTCTAATCAAAAGGAACGGAAGATATACTCACAATACACCAGTCATGAATCTCCAGAACATAAAGGCATACAAGTGTGGCATAAGCGTAGAAGTAAACGATGATACCATGGCCAGAATCAACGCGTATTTGACAACTTTACGCCGTCCAATGCGATCAGCTTTATAGGCCATGTAGTTCGATAACAAGATCAAACCGAGAAATGTAGCACTAGACAGCACGGAGTATTCGGAATAAGACATGGAAAAGTCGATTGCAATACTCACGGCCACGAATCCAATACCCATTACCTCGTTGATCGTGTAGTTGGCGGTCAGGCAACATGACAAAACAATGAGGATCTGTGTACGACCGAAACCTATTAAGTAATAAGACATTAGTACCTCATTGGGCTAAGATCACTCGCTTACCAATGACGTCCAAAACCTCGTCTATATCTACCACGGCCATGCCAAGATAATGGAGTAAATGTGTAGTATAGATTACATGCTTTATCACATTATATATGACAAATAATGCAATGCCTTAGAGATCCAACTGGATTCAAGAGCTTCTCGTTTGGCTGGATGATGGCAGCAAGATGATGAGAACTATTGATACTATAGTAGAGGATAGTTTTAGCATGATATAATTTTAGTATGATGTAAACTCGCTTGCCATGGCCACAAGAAACGCATTGAAAGTTATCAGACAGTGGGACACAAGCGTGTACCCTATTAACAAGCCGGCAAACATAATGCCAATGCGTCCAAACGCGATTACTATTGACACGGCTTTGCTCCTGTTTAAATAGGAAATAATGAATAGAGTATATCAAGTGGAAAAGTTAAGAGACCAACCTCAAATTCGTGGGAATGGCATCCAGAACAATGGAAAACGTCAGAGGTATGATAGTGCCCGGTATCACAGTTAGCAATATGAAGAGCAACACAACCACCACACTAACACTTATAAAGTTCAGCAGTAAGCCTGAAATAACCGTTATAACCGAAGTGCATAGCAGGAGTATCTTTCGACTAATGCGCAACAAGAGCGCGCTAAGCAGCAATAGGATGAGTATATTGGCAAGCCCACTGAATATTGAGGCATATAACGTTATTTTGCTTACTTCGCACTATTGGATATGGCATTTAACTTATCAGAACATAAGGACATACGAATAGGATCACAAACCTTGCCCACATCTATATAAGATTTGCTTGAACCTTCCACCATTTCACATAGTTTCTCTTCCTTGTTGGAGTTCCAGGCTATCTCAAATATACGTGCCATCCAAGCTGATAGACCAGGACCGCTGAAAGAATAGAACATTGAATTAAAGGAATATTTTAACTAGCAGAGTAATACATACGTGGCAAAATGCAGAAAGAGAATAAAGATACACAGTAGCATATACCGCAGAAAGATTCCCTTGAACAATGGCTTCGTTTCCAGCCACATTCGCCGACATGCACTGTTAAAAATATATGTTTTCAGTTAATCTATTAACAGAACACTATACCATTACACTCAACTTGGCTGAATCTTTCTCTGCATCAGCCTGAACAGTGGGTTGTGCAATAGCTTCGACGCCCAAACTCTTCAGAGTTACATCCTTGCCTTTGTTGATGCGACAGCACTTTTCGAGGACCTCCATTGCCTGCTGCCCTTTGCCGACTGACAAGTAATACTTAGGACTCTCCGGCAGGAAGCAGAGCAAGATGCAACCAGGCACGGCAGGTATCAAATTTGTTATCATCAGTAAGCGCCAGCCAGTCATGTCAAAGCCCCCTGAAAGCTTCCATCTTAGTTCTTTATGCACCAGGAGCAGGCCCCAAGCTAAGATAAAAGATATATACTAGATGACAACATTGAATGACTGAGTAGTCACCTGGCACAATCATCGTAGCTATGCCCATACCCAAGCTCAAAATGGCGATCACCACTGCGCGATGCTTGACCTTGATAAACTCGCTTATATATGCAAGCAGAATAGAATTGCTCCCTGAAAAGCTGTGAAGCCAATTATTTATTATTTGGGGAATCCGTTTTCGTATACATACACATAAATACTTACAGACAGCCCACTATGGAGCGCAGAACTAGATACGAGTAATACTCTGGCATGAAACACGAAATAAATGAAGCCAGCAGGCAAGGAATTGATGTGATAATTAATATTTTACGCCTTCCAATCCTATCTGCTTCATGACCTATAAAATACCCCGCGAATATCTGCGGAAGGAAATGTGCGTACATAAACCAGGACATGCGTTCCTCATCCATACTCAAATCACAGGCGGCTGCCGTAGTCACCAGAGCAATAGATGCTTGCTCATTGGACACATGTAGAAACAACATGAAGCAGCAAGTGAAAATCATACACTGCATACGGCCGAAGCCTGTAGGGAAATATGGAATAATTATTCCAACTAAATTGTATTCACTAATCAAACGCATTACCGAGCACATCTAGCACGTCATCAACATCGGAACCCGCCATTCAATATATTCTTACTATAGGGATTCCTGAAACTGATTTTGATTTGATTTTGATTTGCTTTTAGATAATCAAAATCAGTTGACGGAATGACCTTTTTTGCGCACTGATTTGATTTTGATTTGCTTATGATTTTCAGAACATCTGGCAACCTTGCCAAGACACTGTTCTTCTTTCTCTTCAAATTCTAAAAAATATTTAAAACTTTAAATAATTCAGTAATTTATTATAAAATTGCAGAATGCTTACAAAGTATTCCATTTTCAAATAGCTCTTATAAACACCAAGTGTTGCCACTAGTTTTCTACATAGTAAACGGTCACACAAGGGTGAACGGTCTCACAGCAAGATAATCAAAATCAAAATCAGCTTCGGAGCTGATTATGCTAAAACTTTTAGTGTGACCGTCATTTGCGTACTTTCTTTGGTCACACACAAAATTTTGTATGGAACAGCTGCGAACAGCTGATTGTCATAATCAAAATCAAATCAAAATCAAATCAAAATCAGTTTCAGGAATCCCTATACTGATTATAAATTTTGTACTTTGTAATTTTGGAGCTGTCAACTTACACTAACAAAAACGTACTAATTATGGCGAAACGCGTCGATTTGCTTTTATTTCATATCCGTTTTTTCTTGACACATTTTTATTCCAATTGGTTCTTTTTCAGTACTTTTAATGATCTTGGCCATTGTGCATGATTGTTTACGTAGCTTTCGAGCATTTTCTTCACCTAGATATAGATTACGTTAGTTATAAGACTTCATATTTCGCCCAGTAAAAACTTTGATAATTTGAGTTGGAGTTTGATTCAGTTAAGTGACATTATGTCTATTATTAAGCTGTTTAATATTATTTTGACTCGACTAACGTGTCTTTTGCCCCTACAGGTGCCAGTCGTGTTGGCCTGCCCAGTGGCCCCAACAGCCGTAAGAGCTCTATACTGGATCTATCTCAGCAGCAGCACCAGCAGCAACAGCTGCAACTACAACAACTGCAGCTGCAACAACTGCAACAGTTGCAGCTGCAACAGCAGCAGCACCTTCCTGTTGGCATTGGAAATACAGAGACCAGTCCACCGTCCGATGATGAAGATAAACGCTTTAGGCCACGCTGGAAAGGATCTGCCACACAGCTGCCGCCACAAAGCGCCAAACAGGCATTGTCCAAGCTCAAACAAGCCGCCTCTGTCTCGAATGTGGCTCAGGAGAAGCAGAGCCAATTGCTAGGCAGCAGCCTTGGCGATGGCAGCCAACAGCAAGCGTTGCGTAAGGGCAGCATGATTAATCTACGGGGCCAAGATACGCTCTCTGCCGGACAACTGCAGCAGCGTAAGAGCAGCATGTATCAACTGGGCGATCCTCAATCTGCACAGCCACTGCAACGCAAGGGCAGCGTCTACCTGCCAGCGGCCTCTGCCAGCTCTGATACGTCCACAATGGGTATGCCGACGCGCAAGGGCAGCGTCTATCAGCGCAATACTACTGAGAGCAACGAGAGCCCCCAGCGCAAGGGCAGTATTTATCAGCGCGCTAGTGCGGACAGTAACGATAGTCCCCAGCGGAAGCAGAGTGTAGTGAAGACACTTAGCGGCAGCTACGTCAACGTTGCTGCCTTAACTGGCAGCGAGTCCAGCTATGGCCTCAAACTAGGTCCTTCCCAAATACATCCTAAGGGCTATCGTTTAACCACAGCTCGTTATGGTGAATTAAAAATGGGATTTGTTAAAATCAAGGGCAATGTCGAGGTGGAGGTGAGTAATTTGAATTAAAGACACGGTTGCCACGCTTGGCGTTTTTGTGCCAAAATTAGCAATTTTTTAATGTGTTGGCGCAATGTCGCTAAGATAGCCTTAAACTTGAGATCAAATAAATTTATAGCAACATGTTTATAATATAATTTCTTCTGTTGACCTCACAAGCATTTTTATTTGGTTCTGTGGCAAGCACTAAGGTGGTGAGTTTGGCTAACTTACGTTGTGCACTTGGCTAAACTGCACTGCGTGAAGGAACTACATTGCTCGCGACATTTTTAATTTAAATTGAACCGCGCAGAGTATGAAAACTGTGAAGCATACTTTTGGGGGTGCTCAGAAATTTACTTCGATTTAAATTTAACCGTGCTGAGTATAAAAATTGTGTAGCATACTTTTTGTTGTGGGCTGAAATTCGTGAAATTTGTATAGCATACTTTTAGTTGCGCTCAGAAATTCGTGAAATTTGTGTAGCATACTTTTAGTTGTTGTTGTAGTTGTTGTTGTTGTTGTAGTTGTTGTTGTAGTTGTTGTTGTTGTTGTTGTAGTTGTTGTAGTTGTAGTTGTTGTTGTAGTTGTTGTTGTTGTTGTTGTAGTTGTTGTTGTTGTTGTTGTTGTTGTAGTTGTTGTAGTTGTTGTTGTAGTTGTTGTTGTTGTTGTTGTTGTTGTTGTTGTTGTTGTTGTAGTTGTTGTTGTAGTACCAGAACAATCCAGAACATTCCATGACTTTGCATTTTTGTATGAAATTTACATACCAAAAATTTGCAGGGTTAGGGTCGCAAATTTGACCCTAAAAACACAAAAACCGCCGTATCCTGGCCATTTAAGGAGCTAGGACGATGTCCTTTGGCCAGTTTGTAGTCCTTAGCAAGGCGCGTTCGTTGACACCAGGATCGTCAGGATCAAACAGGATATGGCGGAGTTATAAGGACTTTTCTATAAACAAAAAAGTCCTTATAACTCGGCTGTCTGAAGGATTTTCGTCCTTTTGATTTCAGTTTATGATTCTAGAGCAAAAGCTGCACCTCTGTGCAAAAGGACATCGTCCTAGCTCCTTAAATGGCCAGGATACGGCTGTTTTTGTGTTTTTAGGGTCAAATTTGCGACCCTAACCCTGCAAATTTTTGGTATGTAAATTTCATACAAAAATGCAAAGTCATGGAATGTTCTGGAATGTTCTGGATTGTTCTGGTACTACAACAACAACTACAACAACAACAACAACTACAACAACAACAACAACAACAACAACAACAACTACAACAACAACTACAACAACTACAACAACTACAACAACAACAACAACAACAACAACAACAACTACAACAACAACAACAACAACAACAACTACAACAACAACTAAAAGTATGCTACACAAATTTCATGAATTTCTGAGCGCAACTAAAAGTATGCAATACAAATTTCACGAATTTCTGAGCGCAACTAAAAGTATGCTACACATTTTTATACTCAGCACGGTTAAATTTAAATTGAAGTAAATTTCTGAGCACCCCCAAAAGTTTCTTCTGTTGACCGTACAAGCAGTTTGATATGCCTCCTGAAGGATTGTAGTTTAAACTTTATTGATTGGCACCAAGTTTCATAATTAATTATAAATATGCTAAAAAGAAATGTATTAACTATACAATTTTAATTAAATTAATGTTATCTTATGCAGCTGATTTGTGCACGGAACATTGTCAATGCGGACTGTGAGACGCCTCCAGATACCTATGTCAAATGCTACATTAAGGACGGCGAACGACTGCGGCACAAAAAGAAGACGCGCGTGGTGCGTCATGCCGCAGAACCCTTTTATAAGCAGACCATCAAGTATCAGGTGAGTGAATGGCGTAAATGATGATAATGCAAATGGTGTCAACCTTTTGTCATTGGCTGCATTATGCTGTCCTGCCAATATCATCGAGGCATCGAGGTATCGACGAGTGCTGCTTTTCAGCTTGGGCAGCCATTAATTTATTTAAAAAGAATAAAGTGTATTTATTTATGTGTTGCCAAGTAATTACGCGCACAGTAGCATTAATGCAATTTATATGCAAATATGTATTCCAGAGCGCTGATGTCTTTGGCCGGAATATTGTCATCATGGTGTGGCAGCGCTGCGTGGGCTTCGAGCACAATCAGGGCCTGGGCGGCACGGAGGTCAATCTGGACAAGGTGAACATTGGACAGCACATCAACGGGTGGTATCCGCTCTTTCCCATGCACAGCTATGGCGGCTCCGATTCAGATAATTCTCCTTGACCGAACACGCGAATGCGTGCAACTACAATAAAAACAATAAATTTGAAATTGATGACACCAAAAAATCAAAAGCAAAACGAATATCAATACGAATACGAATATAATTATAATATGCAACTACTTAAAGTTAAAGCTCAATTTGTTAGTAGCAAACATTTGCTGTTTGTTTAATCGAATACTCCAATAGATCCAATAGATAATCGCACCCCAGTCTCCCGCAGAATATAATATACATATATATATTAGTATGTCCTGTAATAGTTGATAGTTTAAAAGAGCTTGAGCGAGTTTTTGGATGATTTACTTACAAATGGTGAGAGAGCTTTGTTCGAATAAGTTACAAGTACAGTTAGGTCAGCACGAACTAATATGGACAGCACAATAAAATATGAAATGAGAGTACCAGAAACTAACCGATATTGCATACTACATACATATATAGAGACATATACATACATATATATTTTTGCTTGTTATTGTTGTTGTGTTTGTGAGTGTTTAACGCATGTTAAGAATGAAAGAAATCAGGGACTGTACAGAGCGGTATAGGAGATTATTGATTTGGAACAGACTCTATAAATATGCCATAACTAAATATATGTACAAACATATTTTTGATTTGTTTTAACAGTTGCTTTAAGACAAGACACACAAGTACAAAATAACTCGAATACCTAATTTAATATACATAGGTAATTTTAATAGTACGCGGTCCCTGAAAACTGTAACAGTAAAACAATAAAGTGTAAGGCAACGAAATGGCAGCTCCTAAGACGTATATGAAGAATGCTATGGCAAACTATATAGACATAACTAAATGTTAACTGAATGTTGCGCAAATTAACCACACCATACTAAATAGTAAAACCCAAACTAATGTATAACCAAAGGGCATAAATTCCAGCTAAACTTTTCTCAGTGTAAAAAGAAAAGAAAAACAACTTAATTAATATGACAATCTTCTTGTGTATGCGCGTGTCTGTCCGTCTGTCTGTCTGTCCGTCGGTCTATCGGCTTGCCTGTGTGTGCGTGTGAGAGTGTGACTAAAGCGTGATTAAGACGAATTTACTGTAGTCATTTTTGGGTAGTCAAGTGGTAGGCGCAACAGAACAGTTTTTTCTTTCTTTTTGGCTTAAATCCTCAACATCCTCCTCCCCGCTTTCCGCTCGCAAGGCCCACGAACTTTTCCCATCTTCACAAATTTGACTTTCAACAGGACAATCTCTTGTAATGAGAAACTAAATAAAAAAGGTTGAGAAACAAAAGATAAAAAATACTTGTAAACAAAAATCAACGTTCAACTTATTGACTTGGAGTTTCAAACTTGGAAAAACTAAAAAAAAAAAACAAAAAAAGCAAAAGTAAAATACAAATAAAAATTTTTAAGCGAAAATCAGAAAAGTTTTCTGAAACCAAATCAAATTGCTAAAATATACTTACTATATACATATATTATATATACATAGAGCATACACTTGTGTCATATTAAACTAAATACGATAACTAGAGTACTCGTACTTGGTAAGCCATGTGAAAACTTTTTACTACTAAACTACTATCTATACTATACTATCTACTACTATTTACAAACTTAACTATGTTAACTGTTTCTACAACTGCGGCGACTTTTTACCATTTACCGTTTACCGTTAGCTAGCAAAAAGGACTTCAGAAACCATTTCGAGTGCTGTGCACACACACGTTAAACTTTAATTACATATGTGTAGGAAATCTAAAAAAAAACTGTGAGTTTTCCCAAGTATTTGTTAGATGTTGCTATTTTTGGAAAACCCATCACACCCCCATTTTCCAGTTATGATAAATAGTTATAGTAAATTTATCAATGTCACTGTTGTAACCTGTCCACGGTAGCCAGGGTAACAAAAGTGAAAAGTACATTTCAGTTTACACGGTAATTATAATTGCTAATTAATAATATTCACTGTTTGGCTGTTGACTTTAATCCGGTAAAATCCTTTTCGAACGAAGAAACTTAAACAAAATGGTTGTGCTATGGCAAAAATATAAAAAAAATAAAACAAAACAATTGTAATCATTGTTGAGATATCGTATTTCGGCTGTTCCAGCTGTAAGGATATATTTTTCTGCTAAACTTAGGTATCATAGAAAAGAAACTATAACTGTAACTGAAACTTAAGTCTATTCGATATCTGTTGTTTTAACTATTATCATTACTATTACTATGTATTACTATTACTGGTTGAAAGTTTATTCTAATTGCAACGAGTACTCTGAAACACTGTAAAAATAACACCACATCAACTAATTATGTTGAGGACACGAATTAGCCAGGGTTAAGGACAGCGCTTTAAAAGCGGCGAGAGCTGAGTGTATGTGTGTATGTAGCATGGCTTACGATTACATACATACTCGTTGTACTATGTGTAGTATGAGACAGATAAAATAAACAATTTATTAGACATTACAGAGCACTGTAATGCCATACTACTCGTATATAAATACAGAACGATGTGAACAATATGAATATATACATATACATATATACAAATATTACTATATTTAAATGTAGCAAAACGAAAACAAAACATCCACAACAATATGTATATTAAATTGAGTTTCAATAAAAACAATATTTATTTGGACGCCACTGTTGAATTTCTATACACCTTTCTCTGATAAAAACTCACCAAACCACCAAACTCACCATCTTTAGCGAGGTTACAAACCCAGCGAGCTGCTATACAATTAGTTTCAGTGTGAACTCATTTAGCTCTAGTCTCTGGCGGTTGCCGATTCGGAGGGTACGAAGTAAACCAGGACGAAACATGCTAAAAGAAGAAAGTACATTAATATAAATATTAGCTTACAAAGCGGAATACTCACCAAGCATTAATCCCACATACGTATTGAAAGTCACAAGACAATGTATCATCAGCACGCTTCCCAGAAACAAATTCGTCAACAGAATAGCCACACGTCCAAACGTCATTGCAACTGCAAGTGCCTTGGCTCTGCATCAGATACCAGTTAAGTTTGAGTATAATAGAGTAATGTGTAAATTTACCTCAAATGTGTGGGGAATACATCCACAATTATGGATGTCGTAAGCCTCAGAGTTGATAATGGGAAGACCGCTTGAAATATTATGAGCGTAATAACGATATCATCTACCGCAATAAAATTCAGCAAAAGTCCAGAAAATGCTGACATGAACGAGGAACCAATCAGAATATATTTTCGACTTAAACGCAGTAAGACTGCAAAGACGAGTAGAACGAGTAATAGACAGGTGCAGCCAGCAATTATTGTAGCTTGTAAGCTCTCCACTTTCAGTTCGCACTACAAATACACCATTGATTTATTCGTTTTGAATATCGAAATGGACTACTAACCGTTGACGTACTTTCGGTTATGTTCATAGTTTTTGAGGCATCTACCAATTCGCACAGAGTTTTTTGCTCATCAATGTCCTTTGTCATTTTGAATACGTCCGGCATCCAGAAGACCAAGCCAAAACCACTGCAAGAAACGTGCCAGTTATATAAAAGATAGCGTATAGCAATGAAGTAATACTTACGTTGCCATCTGCAGAACGATAACTCCCGTTACGATCAGCAAATAACGCAGAATAATGCCTTTGAACAGAGGCTTCGTTCGGAGCCAAATCCGTTTTATGGAACTGTTAAGAAACTGTCATTAGTTATTGAAGTAAACAATTAAAAACTGCTCACCTCATTCCAGTTGTGTCTACAAGAAATCGTTGTTCCGGCTGTGTCACTGAATCGATCCCTAAACTCTTTAGGGTGACATCCTTGCCTTTGTTGAGACGGCAACACATTTCCATTGCATTGTACGCCTTATCACTTTTTTTAACGGACAAATAATACTTGGCACTTTCCGGTAAATATAAAAGGATACCCACAGATATGAAACCGGGTAACACAGTGAGCCACATAAGTATGCGCCAGCTGCTAATGTTATAGCCCTCTGGGTAACCTCCCAATTTGATATTTTGAGGCAACAGAGCCAAGGCCATTCCTACAATTCACTAATTAGAACCGATAAATACTATAGACATCGGGGACTTGCTCACCTGGCATATATATCATACTGAAACCCATCGCTATACCTAAAATGGTAAGCACCTTGGGGCGCAACTTTATCTTGGTAAACTCACCCATATATGTGGAAGCATTCATGGCAGGACCTGTGATACTGAGCCAACTATTAAATTAGCATTGTTAATATGATACTACACACTTACAATAAACCCACAAAGACTCGCATTACAAGAAATGACCAAAACTCAGGCATAAAGGACGATAGAAATGAGCAGAGTGTGCTGCATACTGTCGATATAATCATTATCTTACGCCTTCCAACCTTATCCGCCTGATAACCCATGTAATGGCTCGATAGCAGTTGCGCCGTGAAATGTGCCGACATCATCCAGGTGACTTCACGTTTGCGCACATCCATATCACATCTAAATGCCACAGCTACCAAACCGAATCCGAATTGTTCGTTGGAAACATACATTTGTGAAAACATGCAGGAAACGAAGACGATAGCCTGAAATCTACCAAAGCCTGTATAGGATTAACTAATTTTTATAACAGAATCGTTGCACTGTGTTATCGCATTACCCATCAAAGTCAGCACTTCATCAATATCCATTTCCCCCATCGAAAGTTAAATTTTTAATGTAGTAACAATGTAACAAAAAATGAATAATTTTTCAACAAGCAATTGTTTTTGACGTCACCAGAGCTGCCAATTTTTTAACAGAAAAAAAGCTGTTTTCTAACTGCAAAAGCTGCAGAATCATTGAAAAATCTCAATAAACATAAAGATGTTAAATTTAGATAACATTAGGATGAGCAACAGTTGCCAACTCTAGAAATCTGCCTGCAATTGCTACCAGAATCTTAGCCGTGTCGCAAATTCAATGCCTACTTAACGAAAGTACGAAAGTACTACTCACCAGATGGCGCCACCTACCAGCTTTCATTCAACACCCACTATTAGTGAGTCCACAAACCGCACTTTGCTTTCCGCCATCTTGACGGCCAATTCGCAATACATAATTAGTTTCACTTGATTTAGGCACACTATTTAACAAAAACATCCGATTGACAACAGCATTTTTAATGACACTGAATGACACGGTATGAGTATCGTAATTTATTATCTTCATTTTATTTAATCATTTGCAATGTCTTGTACTACTAATTACAACACGCACTTTTAGTCAGTTCACAAACCGTGCTTTCCGCCATCTTGACGGCCAATTCGCGATATTTACACAACAAACCAAGAATTAATTTCACTTTATTTTAGGCACACTATTTAATAAAAACATCCGATAGACAAAAAATTTATTATGACACTGAATTCATCACACCGTAATTTATTATCTTCATTTTATTTAATCCCTTGCGATGTCTTTTTCTGTAGGTAAAAACTTTACGAGTATGAAGGTCACTATAAGGTTTGGAAAGGTTTGGAAATATTCAATATACGCAACTTGAGCCACTTACATAGAATTAGTCCAGCAAGTAAATTGAAAGTAGCCAGACAATGCAAGTCCACAACGTTCCCATAAATCTGATTTACAATCAGAATGCCGACACGTCCAGACATCAGACCCAAAGCAACAGCCTTGCTCCTGAATGGAAAGTGAATGTATGCTAATTATGTATAAGTTGGATATCAATTGGCTTACCTCAAGTGCGTGGGAATTACATCAACAAGTACAGATATTGTAATTCTTACGCCAGACATTGTAAAAGCGACCATAATAACGTACAAAATAATAATTAAAATGTCAATCGTTATAAAACTAAGCGAAACTCCCGACACTCCTGACAACAGCGAGATCGCCAATAGAATTATTTTTCGCTTCACGCAGTATAAAAGAGCACCAACCAACAGAACGGCTACCAGGGCCAAAATGCCATAGATCATCATAGATTGTAGACTCTGCCTGCCGAGTGTGCACTAATAATATAGTATTGGATTACTATCTGGCATATACCCAAAGGGATTACTAACCTTACTCTTCTTCGTTTTAGTAGCTGCAAGTGCTAGCAACTCGCACACTGTCAATGGATCCACGGGTTGCTGTACCGCCTGGAATATTTGTGGCATATAAACGGGCAGACCGTAGCCGCTGTAAAAAGACAACAGTGAATTCAGAGTAAATGAATATTAGAGACGTGATACACACATTCCATATTGAATAAAAAGAATTGCACAGCTCAAGAGCATATATCGCAATATAGGAGGTCTGAACAGAGGCTTAGTCCGGATCCACACCCGTTTTAGGGGACTGTAAAGAAAGTGCCTTTAGTTCAATGGCAAGAGAAACAATTCAATACTACTCACGGCATTCCAGTTGTGTCTTCCATAAATCGTTGTTCCGGCTGTGTCACTGAGTCCACTCCCAAACTCGCCAGGGTTACATCTTTCCCTTTGTTGAGCCGGCAACATTTCTCTAATGCGGCGTACGCCTCCAGATCTTTGCCGACAGACAAATAATACTTGGCACTTTCCGGCATGAAGAATAGAAAACAACATGATGACACCAAGCCAGGCATCAGGGCGCAACATATGAGTAGGCGCCATCCAGTGATGGCATAGTTGCCCGAAATCGTCCACCTGATATCCTGAGGCACCAGAGCCATGGCAACTCCTATTATCATAAGAAATGAGTAATACGATTTCGATCGAGTCGCTTACCTGATATATATACCGAGGCCAAGCCCGTCGATGCTGCGACAAAGGTGAGAATCTTGGTCCGTAGCGCAATCTTGGTAAACTCTCCCATATAGGTAACCAGAGTCGTGGTTGTACCTGTGATACTGAGCGAATAAATTGAATAGAGCTGATAATCACATATTACTTCACATCACTTACAAGAAAGCCGTACAGGATCGCATCACAAGAAATGACCAAAACTCTGGCATAAAGGCCGAAAGCAATGAGAACAACATGCTGCATGATGTCGAAATGAGCATCTGTCTACGCCGTCCATCTTTATCAGACCTATAGCCCATATAATGACTCGATAACATATAAGATATGAAAACCGCAGCAAAAAGCCAGGTCACATGTTTGTCATCTACATCAAAATCACATTTGAATAAGACAGATACCAAACCGAGACACAATTGCTCGTTGGCAACATATATCTGACCGCACATGCAAACTACGAAGACTATACCCTGAAAGGGTCCAAACTCTGTAGAGGAAACTTAGTACTTTCAAGCAAAATCGAATTGCATCAATGGTTTACCAAGCAAAGTCAGCACGTCATTAATGTCCATGGCAGCCATTTATTAACAATAAAAATACTAAAACCAAATTTATATACACTTCAAATAATTTCGATGCCTACTATGAGAAACTTGCATTATTATTTATCCTCTACTAGTGTATTTGTGAAAAGCGGCTTAGCAAATATTTCAACCGCTGCAGCTTAGAAGCATGCATACAATGTTAGCAAAGTCCCGAACCTATAGGGGGCTTATGCTAGTCTCTAGCGATTACCGAATCGGGGGGTAAAAAGAATGTCAAGATGGTACTGACTAAAACAGGAACTATATTAAAATATGGCATTCGAAGCATATATCACTTACCCAACATTAAGCCCACATACGTATTGAAAGTCACAAGACAATGTATCATCAGCACATTTCCCATATACACATTTGACAACAGAATACCGATACGTCCAACAGTCGATGTAATTGAAACCGCCTTAGCTCTGGAACGGATGTTGTAGTTAAACTTAAGAAAAGAAACTGTCTGAATTACCTCAAATGTGTGGGAAAAACATCCAGAATTATGGATCTCGTAAGCCTGATAGTGGATAGTGGAATGACTGCTTGAAATATTATGAGCGTAATAACCAATTCATCAATCGCTATAAAGTTCAGCAAAAATCCAGATAAAGCAGACGTGAATGTGAAAGCGATCAGAACATATTTCCGACGTACACCAAACAAGAGTACACTGATGAGCAAAACGAGTAAGAAACAGGTGAAGCCAGCAATCATTGTAGCATGTAGACTCTCCGGTTTCAGTTCGCACTACAAATAAAACATAGATTTAATAGCTTTGAATACCGAAACGAAATACAAACCGCTGAGGTGCTCTGGCTTTTGTTCATAGTTCTGTAAGCATCTACCAATTCGCACAGAGTCTTTTGCTCATCTATGTCCTTTTTCATTTTGAATACGTCCGGCATCCAGAAGACCAAGCCAAAACCTCTGCAAAACACATGTCGGTTATATGTAGACAGGGTATAGCAATAATGTAATACTTACGTTGCCAAAGTGATAAAGACAATTCCCGTTAAGATCAGCATATATCCCAGAAAAGCCCCCTTGAACAGAGGCCTTGTTTTGAGCCACATCGATTTAACTGGACTATTAAAAAAATGTTATAGTACAATACCAAGTGAAAAAACTCAATACTACTCACCTCATTCCAGTTGTGTCTTCAAAAAATCGTTGTTCCGGCTGTGTCACAGAATCGATCCCTAAACTCTTCAGGGTGACATCCTTGCCTTTGTTGAGCCGGCAACACATTTCCATTGCCTTGTACGCCTTATCATTTTTTTTAACAGACAACAAATACTTGGGACTTTCCGGCAAGTAAAACATGATTATCAAAGCTATGACACCGGGTAACACAGTGAACCACATAAGTATGCGCCAGCTACTAATGTTATAGCCGTCTGGGTAACCTCCCAATTTGATATTTTGAGGCAACAGAGCCATGGCCATTCCTATCAATTCACAAATTAGAATCGATAAAAACTATAGACATTGGTGAGTAGCTTACCGGGCATATACATCATACTTAAACCAATACATGTACCGATAAAGGTAAGTATCTTGGGGCGTAACTTAATCTTGATAACCTCACCCAAATAGGTCGAAGCAATCATAGCAGGACCTGTGATACTGAGCCAACTATTAAATTAGCATTGTTAATATGATACCACACAGACTTACAAGCAACCCACAAAGAATCGCATTACAAGAAAGGACCAAAACTCAGGCATGAAGGATGAGATTAACGAGGAGAGCATACATAAGAATAACGAAATAAGTATCATTTTACGCCTTCCAATCTTATCCGCCTGATATCCCATGAAATAGCTCGATAACAGTTGCGCCGTGAAACTTGCTGATGTTATATAAGTGACTTCTTTTTTACGCACATTCATATCACATCTGAATGCCACAGCTATCAAACCAAATCCGAATTGTTCGTTGGAAGCATAAATTAGGGTAAGCATGGTGGATACATAGGCGACCCACTGAAATCTACCAAAGCCTGCAGAGAATTACATTATCTTTTTAAGCAAAATCTTTACACTGCGTTAACACATTACCCAACAAAGTCAGCACTTCATCAATATCCATTTCCCCCATCGAAAGTTAAATTTTTAAAGTGACAAAAATAAATAAATAATATCTAAACAAATGTCAGGCTAAAATACTACTAGTTTTTAATGTGACAACAATAAATAAATAATTTCTGAACAAATGTCAGTCTAAAACACTACTAGATACCCAAAAGATGGCGCCACTTACTAGTTGTCATAGCATACGGGCTTAGCGAGTTCACAAACCTCAATCAAATGTAAGTTCTTTTTATAGCAACAAATTTTCTTATATAAATTTGAATTTACTAATTCATAGAAATATATAAAGATTTGATAATAGGTTTTAATTTTATTCGAAAGTATATGAATATAGATAGACCACAACTAGACGGAGATAAAATGTTGGAGAATCTATAGAAAATTAAACACAGTAAACCGAAGGAAAACGGCAAAACTATCAATTTAGAATATACATTTGAAATTTTCTTTAACGTATAATTTAGTTTGCCAATTCAATTTAATCCCTTGCGATTTCTTTATCCGAAGGTAAAAACCATATAAAAATGAAGCTCACTGCAAAATAAGGATTTTTGAAAATATTCAACATGCGGAACGTAGGCCACTTACAAAACAGCATTGCGACTAATACATTGAAAGCCGTCAGACAATGCTCCTTCACCATGTGACCGAAAAACTGACTTACAACTAGAATACCGAGACGTCCAAACATCATAGACATGGCCACAGCCTTGCTCCTGCATTAAATATGAATTGAATTCCAAGTATGTATGCTCGATTGACTTACCTCAAGTGTGTCGGAATTACATCAACAATTACAGACAGGGTCAGTCTTATGCCAGACATTGTGAACGCAACCATATTAATGATCAGAAGAATAATAACGATGTCAACCGTTATAAAATTGAGCAATAATCCTGATACACCAGACAGCACCGAGATGCCCATCAGAATTATCTTTCGCTTTACGCAATATAAGAGAGAACCGACCAACAGAACGGCTAAAATAGCCGAGCCGCCATAGATCATTAGAGATTCTAAAGTCTCCTTATGCAGTATACACTACAAATATAAAAATACAAAATATAATATATTATCTGATTTATGCCCAAACGCACCACAAACCTTGCTCTGAAGAGAAGCAGCGTGGGCTAGCAACTCGCACAATATCCCTGGTAGACGATTGGCTTCCCTTGTCATTTGGAAGACTTTCGGCATCCACACAGTCAGCACAAAACCGCTGAAAAAAAACCAGTGAATTGATAGGATAGGTATATTATTAGGGCCCTACGCACCATCCAAAAAATATAAAGAGAATTGCATAGCTTAAAAGCATATAGCTCAATAGAGGAGGTTTGAACAATGGCTTCGTTTCTCGCAACATTCTTTTGAAAGGACTGTTAATGAAATAAATTATATTCAGCTCAATGCTAAATGAAACAATTCTTACTTCATTTCCGGATAGTACATAGAGAAACGTTGTTCCGGCTGTATCACCCAATCGACACCCAAACTTTCCAGATTTACATCCTTACCCTTGTTAAAGCGGCAACATTTGTCCAATGCATCGTACGCCTCCTTCCCTTTGCCGACAGACAAAGAATACTTGGCACTTTCCGGCATACAAAGGACTATAGATATTGCTAGTATGCCAGGTATCAAGGATAGTATTATAACTATGCGCCACCCATTAAAGTTATAGCCGCCTGCAACCGACCATTGGACACCTTCGGCCATAAGAAACGAGGCCATTCCTATACAATTTATGAGAAATGAGAGAGATGAGATGAGAAGATATCAATGGGCGTGACTTACCTGCCATAAATATCGAACTCAAGCCCGCCGATACTGCAACAAAGGTGAGGATCTTGGTGCGCAGCGCAATCTTAGTAAACTCTCCCAAATAAGTGACAACCGTAGTCAGTGGACCTGTGACACTGAGCGAACCAATTAACTGGCATTCACATCATTCACATGTTACTGTAAATCACTCACAAGAAACCCACAAGGACTCGCATTGCAAGAAAAGACCAAAACTCTGGCATAAAAGCTGAGAGTAATGAGCAAAACATGCAGCACAATGTTGAAATGATCATCTGTCTACGCCGTCCAATCTTATCTGCCTTGTAGCCCATATAGTGACTCGATAATAGTTGAGCAACAAAAATGGCAAAATATAGCCAGGTCACATGGTTGTCATCGATGTCGAAGTCACATTTGCATGCCACAGTTATCAAACCGAATCCCAACTGCTCGTTGGTAGCATATATCTGACCTAACAAGCAAGCTATAAAGATGATGACCTGAAAGCGTCCAAAGCCTGCGGAGGAAGACTGTGCAGTTGCAATACAAATTCAATGGCATAAACGGGTTACCAAGCATAGTCAACACGTCATCAATGTCCATGGCAGCCATCATAAAATATATACAAATGAATACAAAACTAAAATTAAACTAAAATTTCGATGACTACTTAAATTTGACTTAAAAGTTACAGATATTTCAATTACCATTTTTATACTAACCGGTATAACACAATCAGACACGAACATAGTAAGCTTTTATTTTAATTTAGTTTTCATTTTATTTTCATTATGCTTTATTACATATGTTGTCATGTTCATTTTAATATTGACCACTCTCACATATGACACCATGCTATTTAAATTCAATTTGCATCAAAAAGTGCCATCTATATAAATTATAATTAAGAATTTCGGAATTACTCTCTTTGCGCTCGCACTTAGTTCAGTTCAAACGTAAGACAAAATATATTAAAGTGGTTTATCGAGTTTAGATTTATAAAACTGACTCCGACATATTTACAACCTGCTTAAATATGAAGTTATAGATAGACCACAGACAGACTGACAAGGCATTAAATGTCGGAGAATCTGTAGTAAGCCGAAAACTTAGGATCCAAAACTAACTGAAAAAAACCTAATTCACTCTCGCCTGGCTCGCTGGATATTCACTCTTATCGCAAACATATCTTTTGATTTCGGTTATTATTTAATATACGTATGCTCATATTTATAGTATATTTTCTTTTATAATAATATAGTATATAAAGTATAAATAATTGTATTGCAAAGTGGCGTTTCAACACATATGTATAACAAAAGGTAGCGCCGCCCGGCTTTGCATATTGACTTAAGCCTTACGTTGTTTCTTTTTTGTTTTTCAACTTAATTAACTAAGTGGGCGTATCGATTCTAAAATGAAATCAATTTTCACATTTCATATAATCATCAACTGATTTAAACATATATATAAGTGTCTATGTGTATGTGAGTGTGTGTGGGTGTATGTTGTGTCTGAGTGTGAAAATGTACAAGGCAAAAAGCAATACAAAACTGTTCTTTAGGTATAAAAATTATAATTAAGTTATAGTTAAAGTAAAATGTACAATTGTTGCTATTCCATATATAACAAGCTAGCGCGATCTTTGCTCTTAAACTTTCCATTCCAAGTTTATGTATAAATTGTCATAACCTTTGCTATACATATACACTACGTGCTAATCAGTTTTCCTGCTGTACTTATAGCGTGGTCCTGGGAAGCTGATTGCTCTCGGTTTAGTTGCTTTGCTTTCATATATTTATCAATGATTTTTTCTCTTTTTAATTGTGCTTTTATCTAATAGCCACAGATACTGTTGCTTTTCTTGGTCAGCTCGAAAAGTAGCAGGTGCTATTAAATAGATGTAAATGTGAGTGTATACGAAATGCGTATATAAAAAATAAATCTAGTAAGCATATTTAGTAAAAGTAAGTGTGTATTCACTCAATATGTTTACCAGCTTATTTTTTCATTATGTATGTATAGTTAATGCAAGTGAAAATGTAGTTTTTCTTTACGTATTTTAAGTGCCATATAAATTACATTTGATATATGTATGTTTATGTCGTATGTAAATATAAATAGTTAATACATGATTGTTTTAGTTCAGTATGATGTGAAAGTGAAGTTTTGCTTACAATTAGGTGAGGTCTGCTCGTGGGGTGCACATATCTATATAGTTTTAGTATATAACTACGCATAGTATGATATCATTTTCTAATTTTACGTGGATTCAACTCAAAAATCATAGCAAATATACAAAATACAGTTTCTGTTGGTTTTCTCCTTTTTCACATATATGTATATAAATAGAAAACGTTTAATTTTCTTTTAACTTAAGCTTAAGTCAAATGTACATGGTTGTGCGTGCGTATGAATGTATGTGTGTGTGGTCGTATGCATGTGTATGTTATGGCTGTCCGGAATAACGCAAAGAGTTATGACAAAAGTACACAAAGGTATGGAACATATTAGCAAATGCTGTTAAGTAGTTAACATTTTAAACTCTACTCTCTGCCGCTGCTTTCCCTTAGGCATGTTTTCCCTTAGGCAAAGAGCGTGCATTCGATGTAACTCGTGGGCACGAATCCTTCGTCCCAGCCATTTGAATTGTTCGCTCGTCGTACACGCGTCCAGCCATCGCCCTGATCATTCTCAATCACCTGTAGCTCCTCGCCTTCATTCATGGGTATGCTGCCTTCGCTGGTGGCTGTAGAAAAGGAAAAAGGAAATAGTTTAGTATGCAAGCATTTAACATAAATTATGTCTTTCCTTACCTTCAAAGGGATACAGCGCACGACATGTGCCCAGTGGCGGCAGCACTTCCACTTCCGTTTCGTAGCATGTCTCCTCGCCAATTGGATTCTCATTGGCGCTACCCTGCCCCGAGCCGGGCAGTGAGGTATGCGAGGTGCCTAGGCCACTTTCAGGACTTGCCGAACTGCTGGATTTCACCATGGAAAAGGCAAAATGAAACGAAATATTTGAAGAAGTTGCAGATTGTCGATATTATTATGTGTTCTATGTATGGTGTAAGCAGTTTTAAATCAATCAAAGTAAAATATTAATTCAATTAAAATGTAAAAAATAATATTCAAATTTAGTTTCTTTGGCATATTGTGGACGACTTTGCAACATTTTGGGCTTATTATTGTTTAACAATTTCGCAGATGACCAAGAATGAGCATAGAGTAATAAACCAATACCAAAAGAGAAAGAATACAGCGAAATAATGCACAATGAAGGTAAATAACTATACAATATGGGTAAAAATGAGCCAAATCATAAGTCACAATACGATAATATACAATAATGTGTGTGTTAAAGTGTGTGCGTGTGCGAGAGACGAATGTTTGTGTGCGGGTGTGTGTGTGTGTGGTTTGTGTGCATATATAGAACATTGAACGTAGACTTATGAGTGTACCCGTTATTGTTATTATTATGCCCATTTTGTATTTGCGCCACATTATCCTCAGAACCTGACCTGCTTAAGCTGCCAGCATCATCGGGCTGATCATCGCCATCATGATGATCATCAGCGCTGGCGCTGCCGTTGGAATGTCTGAAAGAGAAACGAATGTCAATTAATCAGTAATACAGTTCATTTATAAATTAACAGTGCAATTATACGTACCTTGATGTTCTGTGTCCATTGGGCACATTACGATTCGATTGCGGACTATTGTTTGCCACCTGCAGCTGATTGGCCTTGTCCAAATAGTTTTGATATTTCTTTAAATCGATTTTCAGTTTTTCCAATTCGTGCTCCGATTCGTTCAGTTGTCCCTCAACAGTCATTGGATTGCCCAGCGATGAGTTCGCTTCATAAACGATTTTCATTTTCATTAGGCCATCCCGTGTGTTCGTCTCCTGATCCACTTTATGCTGTAATTCTGCAATTTTCGCTTGCAATTTCTTGCGCTGTTGATTCGGTGGCAGATCACTGTAGTCCTCCTTTTGTCCATCCGCCGTCAGGGAATTCTATGGGGGAACGAAGTAAGACATTAGTTGGATTACACACATTTCGGTACAGGGTATATTACAGAGTATGTTTGTGGTGCAATGAGTACTATACAAGGCATAGAAAATAAGGATGAAACAACAACAATTTAACAACAGACACATTTACACTGTACGGCAGAGGAGGTACAGTTTCACACACAGAAAACAAAAGCATACAAAGGGGAATTGGTATATAAAGGAGAAATAACTTAAGAAATAAGTAGAACAGTTTGTTAAGATACATGCTAAAAAATTATAATAGTAAACATTGATTTGAAGCATTTGTTTTGCGCAGTGTATGTGTGTGCGTATGCTGTTTGAACTTGTTGTATGCTTAACTAACCAACTAACTAATTAGTATTTAGTATGTTAAATATATTATATTATTATTATTATTATAAGTATGTATTATTGCAGTTTTCTTTAAGGCAAGTGAAAGAATTGGAGCAATGTGAGAAGTATTATTATATCGTAATGTTTGCTAGTGTCTTGTTTTGGGGTATTAGCAGTTGTGATTAGTATGCTATGGTTAATGCTTAGATTAGTGGTTGGTATTAATGAGCAGTTAGTTAGAAGTTAGAGCATTTGGAATATAGTACATCATACCTTCATTGTGATACAGGCTTCAATTATCTGCCGTTGCTATTAACAGCGATTTCAATTAATATTTATAGGAATAATCATTATTGAAAACGTATCACATGTTTTTCCAGTGTATGTGTGTGTGTGGTGGTGTGTGTAAGTAAAAGCATGTTTGGTTCGTGTTAGAGTTATTTTTGTATTGACGACAGCAACAAATATGCACAAAAGAAATCAAATGCAATTATTAAATTTCGTATATGATGTATTGATCGATGAGAATTTTCAATGAAAAGCGTGTGGAAAAGCGTGGGCAGCCAATAGTAAAAACTAGCAGTAAATTTATATGCGATTTTAGTAAACAGAAACAGAGATAAGCGGATTGATTTTGTTGGGGGTTATGTATGGTATACGATCTGTATGTTTGTTTGTTTCTTATCGCTTGATGTTATAGAACATTGAGGACATGAGAGTAGATAGGAGCATAAGGAGACGTATGTATGCGAAACGGCGAGCTGACTCCCCAGGACACTTGGTACTTACAGCAAACCAGTGGGAAGCAAAGAGTCCGTTTTAAAATAAATTTCAATTCAAAATGAAAGTCGATTAACAGAAAAAGAAAAGAGAGAAAGATAGACGGTATGAGTAAAAAAGAAAACCAAAAACCATGGAAGACAGCAGCAAAACCTACTTAAAAACTAAACAGACGAATAAGCAAGTTCAACTCAAG
The DNA here is from genome assembly GCA_035045005.1 of Liodrosophila aerea. NCBI lineage: Eukaryota > Metazoa > Arthropoda > Insecta > Diptera > Drosophilidae > Liodrosophila > Liodrosophila aerea. The sequence goes on along the minus strand of JAWNNL010000805.1, from coordinate 647,704 downwards.
AGGCGAGTGCGTTGAATGATTGACTGACTGACTGGCTGATTGACTGTTCGATAAGTTATTTCTTAAAAAAAACACACGTAAATAGAGACAGAGAAAGTGCAGTGATAAATAAACAGAGAGATAGAGAAACATGAAACATAACACATGAAGCAGGAGTAGAGAATCTTTTAAGGAGGAACAAGTTGCAGCTAAATTCTTGTTTTTTATGTTTTTTCTTTTGCTAGAGCTATAACCAGTAACCGGAACCGTAGTGGAGTGGGTGTGGAGGTGGAACTGGTGGTAAGTTCGCCAACGGCTGAGCTCACCTTGTTGCTGCCAAAGAGGCTGTTCAGAATGCCGCGTGTTTTCTTAGACTTGGGACCACTGATCGTGCCCTTGATGGTCATGCTACTGTAGGGGATATTGCTGTAATTGGATTGCGGTGCAAGGCTGGAATCCATTTTGGACAGATCCTCAAATGGTATATCCCCCGGTGGTGTGAAGCCCGATTGGTATCTGTATAGGAATATAAATATTAATACAAATCATAACTACTAATTGTAGTGACTAGACTCACCGTTCGATCACTTTTAAAGAGTCCTCATTTTCATTTATAGACTCGCCTGCCTTGACAATGCCCTCCATGCAACGTGCTATTATGGGCGCCACCGAGGACTCCACATCCGCAGCGCCAATGATGAACTCACGTATGCCACGTGTGCGCTTCTCATCCAACTCTTGCAGGCGATTGAAGACGGCGGGCAGCAGTATGCCATAGTGCTGCTGCTGTAGATTGTTTGACTTCTGCAATTGGTTTGCATACTCGTTCTTGGCATCGTCCGATTGTTGTATCTTTGATGTCATAATATTCTTGTAACGCTCCACTTCGGCACGACTCAGATTGAGATCCATGTCAGCCTTCTTATAGTTCTCCACAGCCTTCTCTGAATCACGATAGGCCTTGTCATAGTTGCGTTTGGCACGTTCCAGTGCCGAGAGCTGTGAGTTGAGGGTCTGTTGCAGCATGGTGCCATCGTTGAGGCATTTCTGTAAAACGGAGGGGATTAGTAGAGCAATTGAATTACTATTTAGGTACTCACCTTTCGATCCTCGCGCAGTGTTTTCGATAGCAGCGTCACACCCTGTATTATCTGTAGCTGCAGGGTCTCGGACACCACCTCGCGCTGCCCCGCCAGATCGCCCACTTCCTTGAGCAGATTGCGGAACGCTTGTCTCGATGTAAATCTGTAGAGCAACAAATAATAGTTAATACACGAGCCAATCAAACCGACAGTTTATGTACTAGTTAACTGGGTTTACAATTCCAAGACCCACGCCTTTTCGCGCCTCTCGCATGCCCAGTGCCCATGCCCAATGGCCAAGACCGAGTCCAAGCTTTACGCCGCCCACGCGTGTGTGCTGCTGCCGACAGTTTTGTCAGTCTCTCAATCATGCATAAATTTCATATAGACAGTATTACGACTGTATAAGGCAACACACACACACACACAGACACACACTCTGACTGTCATTTCATGACCAAGTCTTCAACTTGGAAAGGCCATCGAGAAGGCGCAATGGCTTCATTCGGCTTGATAATTTTTTTCGTTTTTTATTACAAAAATGCTGGCAATTTTTTCTGCTATTTGCGTGGCATGATGTCAGGCTGAGTGCTGAATATGTGGCTACTGCTGAGACTCTCCCGCTATCTATCTTCGCATGTAATTAAAACTGAGTGCCAGGCCGCAGAAAATTGTTCTCAGACCACACATGGCACATACTTCAAAGTAGCTACAGTCGTGTTTCTCATCTGCGTAAAAGTCTCTTACGAATGAAATGACACAGACACGCCAAACGCACCACGCGAGTATTATTGAATAGAGCGTATTGGACAATGGGTCATATGAGCCAAATGTCGAGAGAAGTACACTTAACACCTTGCTAACTAAGTTGCCAAACATCAAGTAGCGACAAATTATAGATAATTTAACAAAAACCCTTGCGTAAGTCAAGACAATACCCTGTACAGTTTGCAGAGAGCAGACTCAATTGCTTACAATTTGTTTGCTAGCATAATACACTAGCCTACAGGGTAGCTCACAGTCGAGCAGTTGCCATTAAGCCACACTCACGCTAGCTCTTATTACTGTGTTTATTATGCTTATAACTATATAGTACTTGGTTTTTTATTTCGTTCGTTTTTGCTTAAGTTTATTTTGTGCTTACTCATTGTCTTCCTCCTCCTTCTTTTTGGGCTGATAATTTTTTACTAAGCGCCTGCAAAAGAAAAGCAAAATCAAAAGCATTAGTGAAATTGTGTTTACTGCTACAATTTACAAGTATATATAACTAAAGTAATACCAACAACAACAACAGAGAGTTAGTTTAAGCATTTGCATTAACACGAGACTTTTCATTTTGGCACTGCGAAGAAAGACACGCAAAGCAGTCTTCAGTCTTCAGTCTGGCTGAGTTTAAAATTTCAGATTTCACTGCTCAGTATTAAATACACAGAGTTTCCATTTCCATTTCATGTGGCCGCTTTTTTTGTTCGTATTTTTGTGGTCTAGTTGGGCGCCTGGGAAGAGACGCCACAATGTATCTGTGCCGCAATGATAATGTCATTACAAGATAGCGCCAAACCGAGAGGAAAACAGAGAAAAACGTACAGTAGCTGGAAGAGAGGCCACAGTTCAGTTGGAGTTGAGCTCAGTTTAGTTCAGCTCAGTTCAACTGGCGAACAACTCTCTCGCCTCATTTTGCGGCATTCAAATTGTGGGAACAGACGCCACAGAGCATTAAGATATAAAATATCAGTGGCAGCAAAGAAATATACAAGTAATGAGCTGACAACTGTAGAGAGATGAACTGTTAGATACCCTAAGCGAATCAGGTACCCCTTTATTAGTTTAAGTTAGTCAGCATCCAGTGCTAAACTTCCTTACCTGAGCTAGTATATACGCCTCATCTTTACCTATACTCATCATGCTTTTCTCTTAACCCTCTTCCACTTACAGGGTATGCCAGAAATCGCAGACTAACGACTGGTTCCCAAGTACTTAAAAACTACACCTTGGGGCATATCGGCGGCAGCAGTAATAATCATGAAGTAAATTAAACAATTATGACGCCCAGCATGTACTGCCATGGACTACTCCTCCGACTTGAGCTCGGGTCAGTCCATGTGTCAGTCTGTCCGTTTATCTGTTTGTACATTTGTAACCCAAGCTCAATCACACGAAATGAGCTAGAATTATGCACCTCACCTCCCCCTGCCCCTATCACACTCCTAGTCCCCAACTCCACCCCACTGTTTGGTGCGTCGCGTGTCAGTTGTGCTGCGTGTGGGGCAGGTCGTGGTCAGTTCAGTTCAGCTCAACTCGAGTCGACTCGAGTCGAGTGGGCTCCGCTTGTCTCGTCTCGTCTCGTCTGTTGCTTATTCAGTTGTCATTCCATTGCGCAATTTAGACACAGACATTTGAGCATATTAATGTCGAGTTTACCCCTATCCCTATCCCACAAGGTGAGGCGTAAATGACCCCAGAGTGGTGTGGTGTGGCTCCCTCCTCTCCAGCCAAAGGGCAGCGCATAAATTGAAGTGCGGCATGAAGAATTTAAAATACATAAATACAACATAGCTGATCCCCTCCTTCTGCTCAGACGATTAGCTCCGTGTCCCCCCCTGTCACAGCTTGTCAATTGTTTCTGGCCAGGAATGGACAGTCTCTGTAGCTGGCTGACCTTGTGCTTATTTTTATGATTATTACAATATGTGTATATAAAAAATCTCAGAAAAAATCTGTACATTAATGAGCGCACTGCATTTATATGTCTTGCTGCTTGTAAGGAATTATTTTTTATTGTTTCTCGCTTTTGTTGTTGTTATTGGCATTAAAAAAAGGCGCGGCATGTTGCAAGCTGTACAGTTTTGTTTTTGTATATTAAAACAAAAAGCAAGCCATTCAATTGGCTCACAAATATGGGCATTAAGTGGCGCCAAATGATTTACACATTTTCCAAAGGCTTTTAAAATATTTTGTAATTGCTTTAGCACGATATTTCTATTCACTTGCTGAGTAAATAAAAGCCAAGACTTAAGATTGAATTTTGTTAATTTTTTTATAGATTTCTATTAATAGTAATCTCAACTCGTACTCACCTCAATTTACCGGCATATTCGGTTTCTATGGCCACTCGATCGCGCAGGAAATTGGCATATTTATCGAGCACTTCAATGCCTCTGTTTGTGTGTATTGACAGATTATCGTACTGATCCTGTGAAATAGAAAGACAAAGAGGAGAAAAGAAATCAGTAAGACGACACATGAAATGGCTCAAGTGCGATTAAGTAAAAGATATTTTTGACATTGAGCCAAAAACAAAGAGAAGACTGAAACAGCATGGAATTGCGTGTTAAATCTCTTGCAAGGAAAAAGAAATAATAAAATACGCTTAATCGAATTTCGTATTCGTATTTAATTAGAGCAAAAGCAAACTGCGTCACAGCATGCGAATGCCAAGTGGCAGTCGAATACAGTGAGAGTCAATGGGGCGTATACGCAACAAAACGAAAACGAAACTGAAACTGAAATGAATATAGAATACTCTACAGAGCATAAGTATATATATATGAATATGTGTGTGTGCTTGAAGATTGTTCAATTTGCCAAATGCTATAAAACATTTGTTTATAATATTTCCCAAATGGCTAATGGAATGTAAATGGCTAATTGCCTTAAAAAGCGACCGGAGTTAAGCTAATTAGCAGTAGCTACAGCCGCAGCCAACAATTTAGATCTCATTGTGATTGGATGCGATTTGATTTTATGCTAAATATTTGCCACAAATATGGAAGTCATTCGCAGTGGAGACTTCCTCAACAACTACCGCGTGTGACATAATAAACAGCCGATGTCTCGCAGTCAATTTGCTATGCAGCATTCGATACAATTTGTCAATGGAGGAGAGCAGGGAGACAGCTTGTAGACAGCAGCGAAACATAACAAAACAAAACAAATAACAAAAGCAACATAACGGTGCTCCACTTTTTACTTGTGTATAACATTTCGCACGCAACACTAAAAGAAATAAAAGTTAAAGAGAAACAAGTAAAATGTGTATAAAATACGTCGTAACATCATCGAGATGTTTTGCCAATCACACGCCCACAATGCCAGACAAATCGAATTTAAAGTAGAGAAGAAAAGAGGCAATCAAATGCTAGACAAAAATCTAAAGTTTGGCCCCAAACATGCAAATTTGCGAAAAGCCACAAAATTGACAGCAATTACATAATAAAAACAATTTAACAGTTAATACAGTTAATGCGCTCTATCGACTGTATCTCATGGTCAAAATGTTACCAACAACTACACAGTATTTGGCACACTGTATCTACGTTATTTGGGTCTTCTTTGTCAACGTTTACTTTGATATCTCTTCTTGCGCTGAGCTAAACTTTTGGTACTTTTGTCACGGAATTTAGCATGTTGAAACAATGCAATATCAGGTGAATCTTTAGAGTAGATTTCTAAGATGGAAATCTTCAGATACTATACAGTCTAGTGGGAAGTTTAGTTGGAGTGGAAAAGTAGTAAAAAATCATATAAAATTAAATTAAATAGTTATTAACAATTTTCTTATATTACCTCCTCTTTAGATACTAGAACTATTGTTTATTTCTATATATTTAAGTCAAAATATTAAACTCCAGTTAATAGAGACTTATTCTATGTTTTATTTATATCATTCGTTAGATGTTGAAACAATGCAATATCAAGTGAATCTTTAGAGCAGATTTCTAAGATGGAAACTGAAGACATTGCACTGTCTAATGGGAAGTTTAGTTACAGTGGAAAAGTAGTAATAAATCATATAAAACTAAATGAAATAATCATCAATAATTGACCTATATTTGCTCCTCTTTAGATACAATAACTATTGTTTATTTGTGCAGATTTAAGTAACATAAAAACTCAAGTTAATGGAGACTTATTCTATGTTTCATCTATATGTATCATCTATATGTATCATCTATATGTATCATCTATATGTATCACCTATATGTATCATCTATATGTATCATCTATATGTATCATCTATATGTAATATCTATATGTATCAGTTTAAAGAGCTTGAAAATGGCATAAATTATTCAGATATTTCTGCTTAATATTTCAAGTACTTTTATGCCTTAATATTTTATTTATTTATGTGTATTATTTATTGCAATTTCATTTCTACAGTCACTGCCTTCGATCAGTGAAATTTCGCATCGATTTTCACTCGATTTATTGAAGGCAACGCGAGGCGCAACGTGCGCGAAATTAATTAAGCAACAAAAAGCATTTAAGTGGCATTTGTAGAATTTATTTTATATTATTTTTGTGACTGCCACACACAGACACACGCAGCCAAACCACTTTCACCTACTTCAAGTATTTGCTTGTGTGGGTGCGGCCTATGCGAGGCAAGAAAAAACTAATCAAGCAAATGCGTTAGCGAAATGTGGACAGGGGGAGAGCAGGGAGGGGAGTGAGTAGTGAGTAGTGACAGAGCTAGTTAGATAGAGTGAGCCGAAGACCCACACACACACTCGCACACACATGTAATTGAGTTGCAAATGTCTTTGCCACTGTGGCATGCATAATGCACAAGTGGCCCATGTTATGCGGGTGGCATTGTGGCACGTTGCAGGCAGGCATTAAACACAGTGTTGCCACAACTGTCAAACGGCATTTATGCAATACACCCGAGGGACCTAACCGGGCCATAACCAAATGCCATTACAAATTCAGGCATTTGTCAGCGCGCTTGCGCAACATCCTTTAGTCAGCCGGAAAATTGCACGCTTTTCCAATTGATCTGCGCTAGTTTTTCTCTATTGAATCAAACACTCGATTGTTGGCAATTTGCCAGCAGGAAAGTTGCCATTAGCGCCACATTGATTTATATAAAGAGCTAATAACACACACACTCAGGCACACACAATCAGGTGAGCGGTGGCACGATAATTAGATTGCATTCAAATTATGTTTATAGGCAGGCGGAGAACAGCGATAATTGCAAATTGCGGCAATATTAACTACTAATGGAAACTCGAACGCACTAAGAGCGATATGGGAGAGTAGTATACTATATATAAATGTTATTCAATCTGGTGAGAAACGTGTGTTTATATAACTGTAAGTTGTGCTATAGATTACATATAATTCTACATAAAATGCATGTAAATAGAGTAGGCCTTTAATCATACTTAAACTGAGTTTCAAATACTAAAACCAAAGTTTATGCATACTGAACTCGCATTTGTTTAATTAACTAACCAAACGTATTTCTTGTTTATTACAATATTTCATTATCATGATTTATTATGCCCCTTAACTGTGTGCCAATTTTTTAATTAGTTTTTTACAGTTACACAACTCGGCCAACTATCGAGTATTATTTACTCAAAGCTATACCAAAAACGTGCAACAATCTTTGAGATTGAAACGGGCTGATCTATAGATTAAAGCAAATGCTGTGCTCAGAGTTATGCTCGACTGGCAAAGAGTTCGTATTCGAATTGACATTGACAGACGACTCTGGAGGTTATTTGTCAGTCTGAGAGTCTGAGTCTGATCTGGCAACGCAGCGAGTGGATCGCATCGCAACAAATCGCAGCGCATCGCACATCGCATTGTTAACCTTGACCAAGGAGAGGGGGGAGGGGGCAGCATTCACACATTTGTCTATATAAGGCGACAGCAGGCCGCACATATAAGGAGCAAGGGTTTCGATTTGGCATGCCAGGGCCATCAGTCCTGTGGCACGCGTTGCCAAATGAAGAGGAGACAGCTGGCAACAATGTGGCAACAAGTTTTTATGCCACTGAGTGGGTTAATAACCTGCGCGATATGCCAGATAAGCCAGTTAGATGTAGTATTTAAATAATATTTATTTATTTTAAGCGAGACGCGAGATTAATGCTACCAATGCTGGCTAACAACCTGACCAATAAATCATGGCGAAAGTTGGCTGGAGATGCGAGCGGGGAGAGTTCAACAGATGTCATCGAGCCATGCCTCAAAAATACATCCATCCACCAACCAACATCCCAGTTGATAGCTTTCACTAATGCCTGCCACACAGCGCCCACAATCTCTTGGACACAATCAAGGTAAATGCCAACAATAAGAATATCTGGAGACAATAGCAATAACAAAACACTTTTCCTAAACACAAAGGAAAATAGAAATAGAAATGGAAACAGAAACAGTAACAGAATCAATGACTCTGACAATAAAAAGCAATAAAGAAATTAACAAATTGCTGGCTAGAAAAAATAACAAAAACACGACAACAAATAAAAACCAAAAGTGTTAAATTCGATTGAAGATTGTCATCGATGCTCTGGTTGTGTGAGTGTGCGAGAGTGTGTGTGTCAACATACCACAAAACATAAGGGCGTTACCATTACTCAGTCTGAGACTCGGGCCTGACACATCGTCACTGGGTCAAGATTGTAATTTGAGCGATTGATTAAAGCACTCGAGCACTCGCTCTCGCACTTCGTCAAGAAGTTCATTAAATTAATCGTCTGTATGTGTCCGCTCCCCTCCCCCACCCCCTGCTTCATCAGTCTCTGATTCGTTACGATTCGTTTTACTTTATCGTTTATTTCTTTTATTTACACGTGTCAATTGATCAACGCTTTAAGCAATCCCCATCCGATAAAAGTGCAATGGAAAGGGTACCGAATCGTAATTACCTATGCGCTGCACAGCACAAAACTCTGCAAGCGGCATTTAAAGGCTTTACACATTATGGAAATACCACAGGTTTTGTTATAAACATTTAGGCAAGCAATTAGTCTAGCTGTTGCACAATTACACACTCGAAAGCGCGAAATGAGCTGAGCTTTAATGCGCTTTCGTGATTGGAAATTGAATGGGCAGAGCTTTAAATTAAGCATAAGTTTAATAAGTTTTTAGAAAAGCTCTCAAGGAAGTAATATAGCCCAGCTTATCGACTTAATAAGGTGACTTGATCTATAAACTAGTCTAGTGATATGGATTAAAGTATAAGCTAATCAGACATTAGACTCAATCCATCTAATCCTAATTGAACTAGTCTATAAACCTGTCAAAGACAACTCTAAGTATCTAATGATGGTATAGCCAAAGAATCGTCTTGGGACTCAGTTATAACTTCTACAACAACAATAAAAGACTCTTGGTCTTGCAAAAGCTCTCTGGGAAGTTGCCATTTGAATGAACTAAATATGTGAACTGATTAAATGTATTAAACTATAAACTAGTCACCATTAGACTAATCCTTATTGATTAACTAGTCTATAAACTTATCCAGTACTAGTCTGTGATCTACTCTATAGAGTTATAGAGTTATACTCTTTGTCTATAACTTCTATAACAATCAAAGACGCTTGGTTTAGTCTCTTTATCTAATCGAATGCTAAAACCACAGAAGTGTTGCTGCGGGTTTGATGGTGCGGGTCTACTATAAGTGCTATGAGGCCGCATAGTTAAAGCCAAATCAAATATTGTGCAAGAGGTGAATGGGAAAAGCCAAACGAGACGGCGACGACATGATGGCCGTCAAATGACGCGCTGTAGCACAATTGCAATTCCAATTGCAGTGGCAGTTGCACAGACACTGTTTGTATTTATGTAATGCAACTGCAACAGACAAACAACAGCAACAACTTCGACTGCAACTGCCACCTTAGGGTGTCAATTGAAGCAGAAACTCCACAGCGACAGCTATGTTACTGGCACTGATCATCGTTATGCTATATACACTACAGTATATATAGTACATATGTACGTCTGTCGTCTGTCGTCCGTCTGTCTCTCTGTCTGCATAATCTTCGTCTGCGTACAATATGGTTCCTGTTTAGCATTACAATTGCTCGCTCGCTCGACCAGAAACATTGGCTTCCTTTTCGCTTTGTGTGTTATTTTTGTAGACCCAGTTTGAACGACCGAGTAACCAAACTACCACTGTTAACCCGGCCAGGCTAACTAAACTGGGTAACAGGTGCAACGCGTCAGCAACAACAATAACAATTACAATAACAACAACCAACAATTGAGCTCAGCTCAGTTCGGTTCGATTCAATTTCAGTTCAGTTTGCATTGCGGTTGGAAGCCATAGGCAACGCTGCATAATGAGAGGGTGGAGCTCAAGTCCAGCACAACAAATTCCTCCCCATTCCGCTCGCCTGCCCCCTGGTTGGGGGTTGGATTTTTGGTTTGTGCGGCTTGCATGACAGCCCCAAGGCATTGCTGCGATGATTACACTGTGCAACAGGATTGCTCAGCAATAGAAATCAATTTGTTTGCACTCCATGAGTAATTGTGGCAAACTGAAACTGTATTTAAATGGAATTTTAGCTATTTTTAACGAACCGAAATGCAGAACGACAATAAGTTGTAGAGCGAACACTTTATGCAGCTTATAAACAGGCTCACACTGAGAGAAACCGTATGGAAGGAAGTGAAATAAGAGTCGTAGAATGAAGAGTCTTAATGAGTTAGAATAAGTTAGTATAAAGACCTGGAGATTATATTTAACTAATTTTGGCATGGGATACTTTAACTTTAGTAATGTATTCTTCAATTTAATATCCAAATTAATAAATAATAATAAAATTACTACACTTTTCTCTCACTTTGTAACCTTAATGCTCACTTCTCCCCCACTGCTAATGGCATTCTTGTTGAGGTTATCATAATATGATTTGCTTGAATTCTGTTGGTATTTTTTACAGCTTGACACATTGCATGATATACAACCATATAATGTATATATAGCAATAATTACAACAACAAAAGTATTTAGATGTGGCTGTACCATATATGCAACTTTGCGGATGACTCTCTGTGCACACACATAAGTTCCGCAGCACGCGTTTATCTGCAACGGACGTTGGAACGCAAAACAAGAGCAAGAAGTAATGCAATAGCAGCAACAGCGACTACACCAACAACTGTTGCAGCTGATAAGCAGTGCAACTATCAACAATAAAGTTGAGGCACGCAGCGTGTCGCTCGCTTGTGCTTGCTTGTCTGCCTCATTATGCTTGCCACACGAATGGCTGTTGTTGTTGTTGTGTTGTTGTTGCTGCACCCAGTTGACATTTGCCGTTGGCTGAGGCCTTGTGCCTCGTAAATTGACATTGGTTACATGTGTGTTACCGCCCAGCCACGCCCCACACACACACTGACTGTTGTGCAGTTTTTTTTACAATTTATTTAACAAACGGCGGCGCCTTTGTTTGGACTATACACTGTCGAAGCTCGTCATGTAGTGCATTATGGTTTTTTTATTATTTTTTTGCCTTTTTTTGCTGTCATTTTTCTCTTTTGCCGAGTAAAAGCATAGTACTGTAGTCCAGGGCAAGTTCAATGCACTCGACGGCATAATTTGAGTTTAGTTAACAACTTAGCCAGCTGTCCCATACGATTTTCCACGAGTTTTCAGTAATTTGCTTTGATTTGAGGTAAAAACCTCAACGAGCCGAGGGAAATACAACAATCAAGTTAAAGTTAAAGGAAAAGTGCAAATACGACTCCTGACCCGTTTCTTTCTTTTACTTTTTTAGCTATTTATAAGCTACTTTTATGGCTGTTGTTGTTGCCATTGTTTAGTCGTAATTTGTTGTAACGATTTTCCGCATCAACAACTACAACAAACTGAAGCCCTTGTGGGCAAACATTGTGTGAATATCGGCTTGCCACTTGTTACAGTGGGAGACCCAAGTCCCCCCTTCCCTCTCTCGACTTTCCACTGCCTATGCCTTTGCTATTTATATGCGCCTTTGGGGCTGCTCCACTCTTAGTTTTGCCTAGGCGCAAGTTTCTTTTTGTTGCTGTTGCTGTTGCTGTTGTTGTACCAAAAATTAGCACATTAACCCGTTGTTGGCAGCCGTGGCGCTGTCAGCGTTCGTTTTCTGTTATTTGTGTGTCACGTATGTTGTTGTTGTTGTTATTGTTGTTGTTGCTGTTGCTATTGATTAAATAACTCTACAATGTGCGCGCGCAAATATAAATCGATAGCTATATATCGATAGATTGAGCAACAGCCAAGGCACTCTTATCCAATTATAGACTACAGACAGTAACTAACTGCAGCTGTAGCTCAAAGATACTTATGACCAAATTGACAAGAAAAATTGCCACAAAAAACTGAGCAGGTACGACTAATAAATACTCAGTAATATTACAGGTGATAAGCACACTTCTATATTCGTTTAAACTCAACTAAAGGAAGTCTCAGCTAGAGGCACAAACTGCAGCTGTAGCTCATAGATACTTGTTAAAATATTGGCAAGTAAAATAGGCAGAATAGAATTGACATATTCAAGTAATATTATACAACATCACTCTCTTTAAACTTTTCCAAGTACAGGGTATATTTGAAGCTAGGTACAGTTGCCCTAAGCCGTGCTGTCTCAGCGTAATTGCCGTGTTACTAGCTTTTAATAATTACTCAAATGTGCACATAATGTACGTAACTGTATGTGTCTAGTATGTACATAATATACAGCAGCTGAAATGAATAAATGCATAAATCAAGTGACGCCTTTTCACAGTTAACTCTCTCGGCTCTCGGCCAGGGGCAAAAAGAGCCAAAGCCGCTGGCAAACAAAAACAAATCTACAAGAATCAACAGACTAACAGAGCAACAGTTGAGCTACAGGCAGCAGTGTTTAATCTTCAGACAACAGCAACAACAACTACATAGTACAAGCGATGTGGCAGCAACAGCAGCTACATGATCTTGGCTGGAAAAGAAGCTCACGCTCTCGTAATGATGACGCTGCCAGCTGATAATGCGCTAGCTCAAAAGCCAAACAGGAAGCACAAAAAGCAGCAGCCAAAATATATATATATCTACAAGAAGTCTATAATAAGCATAGACACACACACACATGAATAAGTGTGTGTGAAACCGTTAGTGAGCAGACAAGTAATAATCATAAAAATACTTGAACAACGCCGTTTATTTGAACTTTAACTTTAAAACGCTGAAACCGAGCTGAGCTGAGTCGAGTTGAGCTCAAGCCAAGGCAGAACAGCAGCAGCCAACCACAAAAGTTGGTCAACTTGGTAGCTGTTGGCCAGTGGCTAGTGTGACCAGTGTGGCCAGTGCAGCGTGTTCTAATCACTGTTCACGTGAGCAGCTGAAACATCAAACGAGTCACGCTCAATATAACGCACACACTAGTCACGATAATTGCATAAATTATGAAAATATTCATAAATACCATTGTGTGAGAACAACTGAATGAAATTTTTACTGTGTTATGCAAACATTTTCGAGTTATTCACTTAATTAAGAACTTTGTTGAACTCAGGTTGTTAATAATTCTCAGCATGACTTATCGTGAGACATTGAGCTGCTGATTGGGAGTTTAGGAGGAGCTGTAGGTCGTGTTGAAGCGGATAAGTATTTAGTTAATGCTAAAAATGACTGAAAGTCTATTTAAAATATTATTGAAAATATGTTTTAGATATTAATATTTTAATATTTTGTAAATTTATATTTTAAAAATAATTGCACATATATTTTAAATATTATTGAAAATATATTTTAAATATTATTGAAAATATATTTTAAATCTTATTGAAAATATATTTCAAGCTGTAGTTTGGCAGTTGCTAACTTGAAATATAATACACCTAAATACTGCTGTAGTTGCCTTATAGACTTGTGTTCTCTTTTCACTTCCCTACTCTTAGCTTATCTCTGTACATACCCCATGGTTAAACTGTACTTTCCGGCCGCTCTAGCGTTGGCAGCTTGCAGTTGCTTATGCAAAAATCAAAGCACATTTAAACGACGACATTTAATTGCAAACTGGTTAGCCATGTTAATGTAATGCAGACAGACGGACAGACACTCAGTTAGCCACCTGTGGTGCAGTGGTGCAGTAGTGGTTGTAGTAGTTCTTGTAGCTGCTGTTGGCACTCACCAAAAATTCCGAATGCCAATCCTTTTGGCTGAAATGTGTAACAGCCGTCAAATAGCCAAACAGGCAGCTCATGTTGAAAGCCAGCAGCCAACTAATTGGCCAAGTTTGTGGTCGAAAGCGATTTGGGCTTCAAAATGGGTCTCCAATAAGTATTAAGGCGATAAGCCAAGCCAAGAATTTCAATAACACGCAAATATCTAGTCTCTACGCAACTATTTTTACTATATTTTTTATACTCGTATTTATTGCAATTTCGTTGCTCTTCTTCTTCTACGCTTGCGCTGATTACGAGCTGGCCAAGTGACCTCGAAACGTGCCCAGAACCAAAGCGTGGCTCACAGTTGACAATTGCGGCTCATTAGCGAAGCAAGTACAACAGTTTTTTATGCTCTCTCTGTATCTTGCCAGAGATTAAGTAAAATTGTAAAACGATTGTTAAATGAAACGAAACAAGTTGGTCAAATAAACACAAAATGTGAAACGAGTATTCAACGAGTGTCCAACTTGGCCAGCACACACTTCCGGCTAGTCGAGTTCAAGCATCATGCTGATCTGATCCAACAGCGAGTCTATACTATACGTACAGCATACTCAAGGCATTTTGGTCAGTGAAGCGCCATCAAGTTAATTTGCTCCAATTATGAAAATGCCCATGTGCTCATTAAACTTAATTGAGAGAAGCTGCAGCAGCTGAAGAAGAAGAAGCAGCAGCAGCTGAGTGAGTGGCTTTACGAAATACTCAACTTGAAGACAAAAAGCCACTGCACTATATACAAGTATGCAATGAGTGCCTGATTGATTGACTGACTGACTGCAGGAGCGACTGACACACTCGACACTTGAGCTGGCAATTGTAGTTAAGTTCACTTTATATGCAAAACTAGACAGAGATCAGATCGCTTGACTAGACGAAAGTGTAATGCGCAGCGAGGTGTCTGAATAAGTTGATGGGCTTAAGGGGATTATAGTATAAAGATATAGAAAGGCAAGCGTTTTACATAGAGAAATATAGATGAATTTCTGTGAGTGTGGAACAAAGTACTATACGATTTACTTAGAGAAGCCTATAGGCCCTAGATTAGACTAGAAATGTTGATGGTTTAGATTCTGCATAGTCTCAGAATTCTTACAGTATAGCTACTAACCAAACAACCCGTCTAACATAGAGCAGTTGCATGCCACTTTCAACTGCAGCCACATAAATATTTTACAGCCTTTACCACTGCCAACTTCCTGCCTCCTCTTGCCACATAATTTACATCAGCTATAGCCAATGTTTTAAATTGAATTTTCAGCGTTAATGCCACATGCCATGCCTTCTATGCCCTGCGAATAGTTTATAATTTTTATGGCAAGTTCCGCAAACTCACTTAGAGACCTGACAGTGCGTAGCATAATCCCATTTAACGCCAGTTTAACGCACAATTTTACGACTCTGCAGAACTCAGTCTTGGTTCTTGGATTGGCTACCTAAATGTGTGTTGCTGCTGCTTTATGTGGCATGGTCACTTGCAGTCGCAAGTACAAGTATTTTGCGTAAATCTACACTGTGCACAAATTGCCAAGAAAGTTTATTCAGCTTCATTCTTTTTTCTGAAATTTGTAGCTGCTTAGAAGCAATATATTGAAGAAGTCTTCATTGGAGCCAGCCGGCTGTAAAGTTGAAAGCAAAAGAGCTATAAATTCGCAGCCACATTCTTGTGCTGGCCAAAGCCGCCGAACAGGTTGAACTACTTTACTACTAGTATGCTATATAGTTGTTGTGTTTTCTACTTGTTGAGTTCTGCACATGGTGGAAAGGAGGATCACGTTGAGCTAGCTGCACATACTATAAATAGACTAGGACTTGCCACAGAGCTTTAACAAATATTTGTTGCATTTCCGTTGCATGTACGACAAGAAATGCAATGTTATTATTATACACTTTCTGTTGTTGTTTCGATTAACTAGAGCAGGCCTACAACAGACAACAGACAGCAGACAAGAGACAATAACAACGGACCACAGACAACAATTCCGAGTAAGTAATTTCTCATGCACTCTTGTTATTCTTCTGCTCTCCTCTCCGGGGTCTCTCGCTCATTTCTCAGCTCTCAACTTATCATTAATCTGCGGCCAGAGATTTCATATATTCAGATACTTGTAGTCTGTATGTAAGTAATTAGCTGCTGCTGCTGTTGTTGTTAGAGCTCCTCGGCTATGTAATTAAAATTCTCACATATATCTACAGACATATTTACATACGCCTTGGATTGTAGAGATTTCGTGGAAAACAAGGTGGCAATTATAAAAAGCGAAACGCGTTGCGACTCACTAGACAACGAGAACCACAGAAGAGAGTAGAGAAGAAGCAGCTAGAAAAGCCAGAGAAAAACCAGACATAAGGAAAAGCAGACAACATTAGAGGCAAGCAGGCAGCTCGTTCTTACATACCACAGCGATACGCCGAGTAAATAAACAAAAGCCAAGGAACTAGCTAAGAAAACATTTGTTATATTGCGGAGAATCAACAGAGAGCATCGAGCAGCGAGAGTTGGGGGTGAAAGGAAAACTTTCACTGCTCTTTCTACTGTTAAACAGGGTATATTAGACACACTTTAGCCATTACAGGGTGTAGATGCAGTCATAAACATATTACAAGAGCCATAACTAAACAACACTTACGACTTTGACTTCCTGTTGTGCGCTTATAGGGTATGAACAGTCGTATTACTTCCACATGATTCTGGCAGGCAACTGCAATATTTATGGGCTATGAAAATGCAATTCGAGTCTGCCTCACACCTCGACCATTGCCTGGAGAAAAGCAATAGCTGCAGCATCCACTTCCTTGAGCAGCAGCTTCCGCAACAGTGGGTGCTCCAGCTCTCCAGCTGGTATTGCTCCTGCCTTGGCCATAGACAACGGGGCGTATGCGCAATAAATTAAACGCTGTCATTTCGCTCGGCGAGTCAACTCAAAAGTCAATTAATAACAAACAACAAGAAGAAAACACTCGAGACATGCCACTGACTGACGTCACAACAATGTGGTCACTCTGCTGGACTCGCCCCCCTTCCCCTCTCTCTGTTCAGTTCAAAAGGTTAAATTCGCCGCTGACTTTTGGTTTTTGTTTTTGTTTTTGTTTCGACATGAACGTGAGAGAGTTTCACAGTCTGAAGTTGAATTCAGCTTAGATAAAAATAAGACACAGCTGCTGAGCTTAATATGCTAATTATGTTAGCCTGAGATACAGTAGAGATGCGACTAATGAAGCTAGCGAAACTATCAAAAAAGGCAGCTCAAGAATTATGGAGAAATGTGAAAAATGTCGACAGTAAAACATGATGATTAACTATAGCATTTTCCAGCTAATTTCAGCATTCAAGAATTGCTACAAATTCCACGGAAAATGTTGTAAACAGTCAGCCAAGAAAACAGTTGCTAAACTGTTTAATACTATTATCAATTTTGAATATTCAACTGAGCTTAGTCGAGTCTAATGTCTGCTTAACAATCTCAGCTTCAAGCTGAACTAAAGCAGACTTCTATTCAACTCAGACTCTCTACAACATTTTCTGCATTTTCTACCACTTTTATCCAGAGTTCACTATTATAATCAAAGCTATAGCAGCTGTAGCAACTCAACTCAGCCAGCTGTCCGCTAATCAATGAAAACAATTGCAGACGCTTTCAATTAAACGTATAAAAAACGAGTGAAAAGTCGGAAAATATGCGCCTGCATTAGAACAAAGGGAAAATTGCCTGTCTGTCTTTCCATTTAGCCAAATGCTGTTAGGAGAACACGTGCCGCTGGCCCAGACCCAATTGAAAGGCAGACTCGAGACACTGTCAATGAGATTGGCTAAAGGGGTGTGGGGGAGGGGAGGTACGTTTAGCTGCTCCCCCTTCTACAGTTTGATTTGAGCGACAGGCCGCAAAAGTGAAAATCTAAACCAAACGAAATTCTGGTTTCAATTGCTCGCGGTTATTTTAGTTTTTCCTATGCTTGAGTGCAACACACAATTCAGCAGCTACCACAGAGCCGAGGAACGAGGAGCGAGGAGCGAGCGAACTTTTCGCCATTGTTTTAGACGAGATTTTCTGTTTGTTCCAGCTGCTTGACGACGTTAAACATACAGCCCAGCCAGCCAGTCAGCCAGCCAGCAATAACAATTGCAGATGATGGACTCGAGCGAGTAAAATGGGGAAATGGGAAAATGTGGCAAACGCTAAAGTGTGTGTGTGTGTGTGTGGGGGGGGGGGGAGGGGGCACTTGCAACTTCAACATCAACATCAGTTAAACGAGTTTTGCAGCGTACCAAAGTGCCAGTCAGTCTGGAGTTGTACTATTGTCTTTTGGCCTGGTTCAATTTCGGTGTTCGGACAACGCCTTTGGAGTTGAAACTGATCCACAAACAGACTAACAGCAACAGGAATATGCTGGGAGGGGGAAGTGAGTTGATTTCATAACAATTATTGCCAAATGCCTGCCACATACTCCCCCTCCCACGCCGCCATATCACCACAATAAAGCAAACAATTTATGAACGAAACAAAAGCAGCCGCCGCATTTAAGATCATTTTTCTTATACCTACTACTGCAGGTTTTTCTTTTTCTATTTTTTTGCTCTTTGTTTTTCGCTTTTGATTTAGCTTTTCGAGTGCTTTTTCGCCGGCTGCTTTGGCGTGGGCGATTTGTTATCGTTGTTGTTGCAGAAAATTGCTCGATGAGTGGCTTTTGCTTATTTTCATATGAGAAAAACAATTTTCCAAGTGGCCATTTGCCGAGCACACATCGATAGATACATAAACATATATCTATGCACACATAGGTATATAGACAGCCAGTGGAAGTTTTTGTACGGTTTATATTTTTAGACAGCAATCAGAAATTATATTTTCTTTTCTATACTTTTTTACAATATAATAAAAAAAAATGTACGAAATTATTTTGGTACTGTTTATGACTTAATTTATGTAGCGAAATGTGTAGAAATTGTTATAAATAACTAGAATATAATGTATGTATTTTGAACTAATTTTCCGACTGGTTTTTGTCTTCGAAAGGCTGGAAGAATTTGCTTCTCTAGCAAAATATAATAAAGGTAGAAGTTTGGTAACTATTTGGCATTATTTAAGCTTTAAATTGTTTAGTAAAATACGAAATTATTTAAATAAACCACCAATATTTTTCCCTAATTTTCCGACCTATTTTCCATGTTTGTCTCGTGACAACAAGAATTTTCTTCTCCATCTCAAACTGTCAACATCACTTACAGTCAGCACTTTTGTGATAATTCCTGAGATATTTATCACAAACTCTAGCATAGCCGGCGCCTCTTAGAAGTTTTGTGAGTTGTGAGCTTAGCACAGTTGCAGCAACAGTTAGAATGCATTTGGGGTACCGTTAGCACAGATTCTCGTCACGAAATTAACATGATAATACGAGTGTATATGATGGGTATGGGTTCAAGTTTATGATTCAACAGTGGCTCTTTGTTGAGTGTGTTTTTATTTAGCTCGACTCAATTTGCATTTTATTTATGTTATTACGCTGAATTGTCATAAAACACAGACTGTTTTCACTTTCGCAAATCAACAAAAGAATTAAAAACATATCAGAGAGGGACTTTCCTATAGAAACTCGAACAAAATCCAAACGAATTCAAATGAAATCAACATGTGATACAAGAGCTATGATTGAGAGAGTGAGACTGAACAGAAGACTCGTTATAGGGTATGCACACTCTATAAACCGGTTAACACTTGTGTGGAATTATGAAAGAGAGTCTCGAAAAGAATGCATAAATAATTTTCAAAGCAAACAAACTTGAAAGAAAAACTACTACAACTAAATTCGTGTTGTTTTTCATTTGTTATTGTTGTTGGTGTAAACAATGGAAATGCAAATTGATTGGACGCTTGACGTTTTATGATTTGTAATGTTAATTATGCTGATGAGGGGACTGAGGGGGTCTATACAACTTCATTAGTCAGCCCAGACAATAAAGCGAATGTATACACAATAATAATTTCATATATTGAATTATATATGCTCTATATAGGGTCTGAAAACCGAAAGTGCCAAAATGAAATGCGGAAACACTTCCCCACACACATCACATCATATAATCAGCGGCCACTGCATCATCTCTCCCATATTGTATAAATAGGAATTATAAACGCATTTTGCGTATCGCATAGAAATTGATTTCAATTCGTTGCATGGCCAAAAAGTAAAAGTTCCGCCACCTTCTCCCCGTTGAGAGGGGGGCATGGGGTGTGGTTCAAGATGTACGACGTGCTGTTTACTAAACAGAAAGAATTTACGGAATAAATGCCAAGGAAATGCGTCAAGAATACAAGTTGAAGCTGTATCCATTGCTGCTGCTTCTTCTTACTATTAATTCTTGCTAGCAGTCAATGTTAACATAAACACAATCTCGGCTACAACAACAACAACAACAACACTATAAACATCACACAATGTTTATAATAAATGCATGAGGCCTATAAAAATAAACGCTTCAATTGCAACGCTCGCTAGAAGCGCAACTAAAGGTGGGAGTACTTCCACTCCACTCCCCTCCACTCCTCACCTCAACTCACCTCACCTCACCTTGTCTGCATCTCGCTTCCATTACTGTTTATCTGGTTTAAATGGCAAATGTGTTTATAGCCAGAGTGGGGCTGGGATTGTACGACTCACGTGGCTTGATTAATTGTGCAGTGAACTTACCTGCAAAGACAAAAGAAAATGGAGAAAGCAGAGTTAGTGAAAATGCAGTGGAAATTCAAGTGTTATTTTGATACATCTGCGGCTTAAATTAAGATTGATTGACAGAGGCTGACTGACATAAGAAAAATTATGTAAAAATTACGAGCAGTTAAGTAAAGCAATAAAAGAGTTGGGAAAAGGGAAAAACAACAAGCATAACAAGAGGAAAATTAATGAAAAATATTATAAAAATGTATAAAAAATAATAATAATTTAAATAAATTGTGAAATATTACAATTTTTCCATTAGAAAAAGTTCTCTTCATAAAAAATCATAATTTACATTTAGCAAACTTCCCACTCCGACTACAAATTGATGACATTGGTCCAAGCCACGTCCACTGCGATTAACTACACTATCAGTTGCCTGATTAATCGATTAATTTCAGCTCTTTTCTACATGGCTGAGCATAATTTAATCAAAATTGAAATCTCTGCAGAGTTGTAAGCAGTAGTAGTGGTAGCCCACTCCCCATTGGTAGCCCACATCAAGTCAACGTTCTTAGTGACAGTTTACGCTAGTGGCTCTTCAAGTCGTTCTGTTGCTGCTTCTTCTTCTACTACTTCTGCTACTTCTTGCTCGTCTTCTTAGCGCTTCTTCTTCGTCATCTTCTGCTGTTGCTTATTTGAAATCAACGCTACCGTCATACCATATAATAGCATTATCACAAGGCGACAACGTTGACAACGACGACAACTTTGAAGACGACGTGTGCAGCGAGTTGCATGACACGACCCAGCACACACACACACACGCACGCATACTTGCAACACTCATTAGTTTGTATCATTGTGTGTGCATGATGCAAAATAGTTGGCAGCAGCTGCCTCAGCCTGCCTGCCGCACAATGACAGCGTCTCGTATGTGGAGTGCATTGCACTGGCAACACACACACACACAACTGTGCAACAACTTCTTGCAACTGCCCCCCGTTCGACACTCCCCACTACGCTGCTCTGCTCTGCTCTGCTCTGCTTCTGCTCCACTGGCAGCAAACAACGCGCAACTTTTATGCCCGTTTTTTGCTACACTCGTTTCAGTTTTTTTCCAAGTTTTAATATTATTATGCCACGTCGAGTGGCAGAGGCAGAGGCAGTGGCAGCAGTGGCAGGCTGGCAACAAAGTTAAGCGTCTGGCGACGCTTTTGCCTGATTTCGACTGCCACAAAGAGTGCGCCGCCTGCCTGGGCTTCATTGATGATCCAATGACTATATCAATGCAATTTCTCACGATTAAGCAAAACCCAATGATAATTTGTTTCGCCAACTGCGCTTTTTCCACATTTGCATGATTGATGCATTTGTCATACAAACATTAAAACGTTGCAAGTGAGCAAAGCCTTTACGTTTACCTCTACCCCTAGCCTAGCCACCACTCCTCCTCCCCCCTTGGCACGCGATTCCTGGGCAGAAACTGAAAGCGACCTCATTTACTAGGGACAGTGAGTCAAGCACTTTGCCGACGGATCGTGCCCAGTAGCTCAGTACGTGAGCGATCGATTCCATTGCCCCCTCTCTTACCCTCTTACCCCTCCCTCGGTATGCTATTTCCTTTGACTGCCTGCCCTTCCGGCCTGAAAGAATCGATTTCTTTATACACACAAAAATAATAAACAACACAAAACACAATTTCTGCGTTGTAAATGAGTTCGTTGGCTTCTCTCTACTACTGCATCGTCTTGCAAAATGGTATATGCGCAGCTTGGCAACATGTTGCCGCAACATGTATGCTTAAATGTTGCCGCAGCCTCTGCCTCTGCCTCTGTCTCTGCCATAGCTTATCTGCGCGTTGCTCTCAAAAGCATTTAACGATTTCCGTTAGCTGCGAAGGCGCTGCCGCTGACTCCTTCACAACTTGCCCACGCCAGCAAAAAAAGTACAGCAGAAGCAACTAGCTCAATGGCAGCCGACAGATACCCTATAATATTGAAATCAGTCTAAAAATGATTGTATTAGGCAGAGTAATTTCTCATTTTAATTTGTGTAAAATCATACCCTGTAATTGCTATAAAAAGTATCTATAAACTGGCAGGGAGTTTCTCAAATTTTTAAAAAATTTATTTGTATTTATTATCACAATTTATTTATACTTATTATTCTATACACAAACTGCGCTCTTAAGCCTGCCTTTCACACACATTTTATAGGGTATTTTAAAGCAACAAAACCTAGCACATAAATAAAACTTTAGTTTCTGCCACACCACATAAAATTCATGCAAAAAGCTGCACATCATATTGCAAATATTTATGAATAACAACAGCAGCAAAAAAGAAGAGAAAAAAAAACACACTGAAAAATAAGCGTTAAAATTTTTGGTAGGGTTAATACCTCGGGCATGCCATGTGACAGGAAATGAAGCTAATTTGTTAGCCAGGGAGTGGTCCAATAAATGAGGGAGCGTATGACAGAAACTGAAACCGAAACCAGCACAAGAGCCAGGGACAGAGCAGAGACAGAGCCAGGCCAAGGCAACAGCAGAAAAAAAGGAGAACAACTGTTTGAGCTGTCCTTCTATATTTACATTCAGCCTTTATGGGTTGGTATAAAAGCGCATAACATTTTATGATGAGACGGCACACAATGCACACATTCACACACACACACACACACACACTGCACACATTCTCACGCAAACACAACAAAGAAAATTTGCTCTCAGTCTCAGTCTTCACTCTAACCGTCTCCGCTCTTGCGTTTGCCTTTGAACTTGCCTGAGCGACAGATGAAAGCTTTTCACTAAGAGACCCAAAAGCTTGCCACAGCTTCAACTGCACTGTGAAAAAGACTATGTAAAGGCATTGATTGGCATTTAAGTAACTAAAATATTATTATAGCTAATCAACTGCATACACTGCGAGAAATAGTTTAATATACTGAAGAAAATTAAAAAGAAAATATGTAGTAAAAAATAAAATAAAATAATTTGAAAAAATATATATTGAAATAAAAATCAAATTAAAATTGAAATATTCTTTAACAGTTTTCTTTCTTTTTCACAAATTTACTTTAGTTCACTTTACATTTCTCTCAGTGCACTCGGCACACGCACTGCATATTTTTCCACTTTCAACATTAAGCAAACATTATAATCAAGCATTTTGCCGCAATTTCAGTGACAAGGGTCTATGAGCGGGGCGGTCAGGCCAGGCAGTGGCCCGGGGGGGGAGTGGCCAGAGTAAACAAAGCCACCCACACGCCACCAGTGTCAGCTGTGTGTGTGTGTGTGTGAGTGTGTGCCCCCCTCAGATGAGTCATACAGTCAACAGCTGTTGGTGGCTGCGAAGGGTGGCACTAACCGCCTGCCTTATCAACCCCCCGGCATGAGTCAGCATTACGACTGGGAAGAAATGTGACTCAAAGGACACAGAGAAAGAAAAACAAAAAAACAACAAAAGGCTTTTCGTCAGATAATGAAACGTGTTGCTGTGTAATCAACAGCTCAAAACGTGATAGCAACTGAAATTAGAGCACACTCACACTTCAATGGACATGCTCAGCGTCACGACACCAAACACCCCGTACCCCACACCCTGCAGCACAGTGTACTCGACTGCTGCACTTGTCCACATTATGTCAAGTGCAGGCAAACATTTGAAATGGAGTTTTGAATGAGAGTGAGAGGAGTCTTACTCTGCCGATTAAATGTGATTTGTATTCGATTTGGCGAAATGGCATAACTTTTCTTTAAACACACGGGGGAGGGGCAGAGTGTGCTCGTTTGTGGCACTCTTGTGGCTGCCACATGTCGCAATGGGCAGAGTCAACCAGACGGAAATGAGTTATATGCCCTAAAGAGCTCATAAATCTTCAAAATAATTAATACATTTTTGAGAGCATGCGGAGGTTGACAAAATGCAGCTACACTAGTCAACAGAAATGCGGAAAAGCACATATGATTCATATAGAAATATAAATATTTGAACAAATTCATTAGACCCTGTACTTAAAAAAAGTATAAAAGGGTCTATTAAGTTTGTGCAACTCAGAAACAGGCAGAAGAAGGCGTGGCAGACCCCACAAAGTATATATATTCTTGATCAGGACGACGAGCTGAGTCGATCTAGCCATGGCCGTCTGTCCGTCTGTCCTTCTGTCTGTCTGTCCGTCTGTCCGTCCGGATGAACACCTAGATCTCGGAAACTGTAAGAGCTAGAGACATCATATTTGGCAGTTAGATGCCCCTATAGTGCAAGCAGATCAAGTTTGTGTTCGATTTTTGATACCTCCCCCCCTCCCAGTAATATTACGCATAATTTGTTAACGAGTGTGGGCAGTATTAATAACTTCATTGAACTCTGCTTTGAACTCTTTATCAATATGTTTGCGGCATTACACACATAAATAGCAACTTCTACATAAATAATTATAAAACAATTTATCATTCATCTATAAAAACTTGAGGTAAAAGAGTCTTAAAATATGGACAGCATTATTCTCTTTAATTTTTTACAATATGTTTTTTACTTTTATTGCTTTGCCTCATCCCATAAATCATTGTAGAATTTTTAATTATCACAAATAAATCTTGCAACCTGACCATATTATAGGCTCTATAGTTATGCCCTCTCTCTATATATTTTTGGTTGTAGCCCAAAGCCAACAGCCACACCCATTATGGCCAGGCCGAAAACTTTGGCGCGAGCCGCAAGAACAGAAGAGAAACAACATTAATTGGCTTTGTTTGTGGGCAACAATCCACAGCCAGCCACAACAATAGCCTATGCCAAAACCTGCCTGTCACACTGTGTATCTAATATCCAGCAAATATTTGTCTATTAACCTTTGCTCATATCGCGTGTATCTAGCTGTCTGTGTGTATCTATGTGCAAATATACTAGGCACAGGCAAGATTAGTTCAGCTTAATTATACGACCTGTTGCACATGTACATAGATACAGAATTTATAGCTGAGCAAGCATTACTTTACCTTCATTTTCCTTTATTTTCTTTTATGAATTTAAAATTCTATAAAAATTTATAACGATTTGTAATCAATGCCTCTTCCACTGCGATATATTTTCACCATCGATTGTCAATATGACTATTGTGCTGTAGGTCATATAGACGGCCAGCGATAAGCAGTAATTCCCCCGATAAAAGGCAAACAAAAATTAATAAAGCGCCACACACTGTCACCTCGTATACTATGTATCTTTATATATGGTATATATACTTCTAGGAACCTCAGCAACAGGTTCATTTCATTTAGTCACAGTCCACAAAATGAAATGAAAATGCTTCATTGGATCCACTGATAAGTGTTTTGTTTCTACACAGACTGACGCATACCACAAGCAAATATTACAATACACAGCGAGAAATGGTCAGGGCGGAAGGCCTTTTATAGCAGGCGAATATATGCCATAGCGAAACTGTGAATCAGCTCGAGATGCTGAGCGAAATAATAAGTGAGAGAAGAAATAATGAAATGACGCATAAGTTTAAACAAATAAATTTGTTGCTATTGTTGCTGGGGAAGGTGTTAATCATAGCAACACTCGCAGCTCAAGAAATCAAACACAAAATGAGTTAATTTGTATGAATTTTCTTTGACTTTTTATCACTTTAAAAGAAGCAGTTGCTCGCACTGCAGATAAGCTGCAGCGAAAGGAAATGCGTGCCACATTTATGAAGAATTACATATAGCTTCTCACTTATCAGCATACTCTATATAAGCCACTCTATATAACCATAAACATTGCTTTAGTCTCTCTCTAATGGCAAAAGGCGCCGCTGCTTTTTTTCGAATCGCAACGGTCCGAAATTTGCATATTAAACGCTTTGGCTCAATTGTATCTGATGGATACGCAGAGTGACAGGTAAGCAACTGCTGTTTAATATGCGCACGACGGCCAACTGAAGGCTGAAGGCTACTGAAATCAATAGACAGACGGACAACAACAACAACAACAACCATGGCTCATTGTACAATGCACTTGGACACTGTGTGAGCGGCATTCGCAATTATCTCTGCTACTGAACGATTGCCATCAAGAGGTTGGTCATGAAAAGAGTGACTGAGTGTGCGACTGAGTATGCGACTCTCAGTGGCAGAGAGTACAATACAACAATAGTTAAATAGCCAGACTCTGGGCTCATTTACTAGGCAGAGAGATTAATAGAACTCTATGAACTTTAAGGGAAACTAAAGTGAGTATAATGGTAACTAAATATGCCATATATATAAATCGTATATATATCTCACTATATTCGATAGCATTTCAATTCAGTTTTTAGCCAGCCAAAGCAGCATCTACTATACAGCAATACAGCTATAGATATTCGCTTTAGTTAAAGATTGTAAAACTCGTTGATAAAGAGACTTCGATATGATATCAACTCACCTAATGCCACGTAACCCAGCTACCCCATTGTTAGTGGCAACAGAGTTGCAATTGCGTCTTAAACTTCAGGCATAAGGAATGGCAAAGCGTACTCCACGCCGGATGCAATAAATACATGAATAAATAGAATTTTTGCAACCACCCGTAGAGATGCAGGCAGGAAGAAATCCCAAGGCGACGCACTGCTTCTGGCCAAGGGGAATATGCTACAATAATACACAGTGTAGTACTGCAGCAAACAGACGCCAAGTTAGACTCAAGGAAAATCGATAAGACGAGTCGAAATGAGATGAAATCTCTTTCTTTAAGGGTGCAAGCGACCCCAAGGAAGCGCACTTGGCCTTGAGCGCATAAATCCCCCTTTATATTTTTGGCACTGGTGATTTAATTGGAAACTGCCCTCAGGGTGAGAGTGCACAGGGTGTGCGTGAGTGTGTGTGTGTGTGGGTGTATGCCAGCATTTTTAACATGGCTAAATATTAATGCTGCCCCTGCCCCCATAATAAGAGCTGCTGAGAGATATATGAACCGCCGTAAGACTTGTTGTATTTGTGCATGTCACTCGTAAAAAACCATAAAATATATATCGAGTTTATTTTTAGCCGCTACATTAAGACAAAAAACCGCTAAAATCAACAACAATCTACTATAATTACTACAGTTCGGGGAATGTGGTTTATTTTTTGCTGGTATTTCAATGTCGTGGAAAACTTATCGATAAACTGCAACAATAACAAAGCACAGTTTATATTTACAGTGTGCTCTAAAAAACATAAAGCAGCTGCACTCCATGCCAGCTGAGGATGATGGCATTGAACGGCACGTGAAGTGGCTCCGATTGGGCAGAGTGTGAAGGAGCTGAGACATGGCATGGCAAAGAGACCTCGAAATAGGCAGTCGGACAGACCATCAGACAAGTGCTGCAGCAGCAGCTGATCAACAGCCAGGCGAGAGATACAAATCGAAGAAACAAGTATCTCAAAGATACATTTGAAGCAGACAAATTGAGACATGTAGTGCCTCAAAGTATGGAGAAAGGGGTTACGGCGTGTAATTAGCCTGAAATAGATGCAAGATGTTATAGCTGAGGATTGTGGCAATATTCAACAGTTAAAAGTGGCAAACTCTGCGATGTACTGTGGGAATTGATGTGATTTTATTTGAGTTATATTCAATTTTAAATAAACGTTGAATAGCTGTGCGTAATCTGAGCTCATCATGACGTCGTTTAGCAGTGTCGTGGCATGTTTGTCAATAAGTTGGGGCATTCCTCAGATCACACATTAAACCTCAATCAAAATACTCTACTATACACTATACAACACGTTGCGTGTGCCCTCTGCTGCAAGTGTAGTAGGAGGCAGACGCCTATTTATAGACCAAAGATGCAAACGAGGGCGGACAGATAGCAAATAAATAAAAACAAAAAGAAGCGAAAAGAAATTCAAATTCACCCTGACAAAACAGTTTTTATGTTCATTTTCATTTGATTTTATATAATTTAATTTAAGTATTATTTTTCTGCTTTTTGCATATGCAACGAGGCAAGAGGCGAGTTTTAATAGACTCTTTCAAGTCGCTGTGGCGCATGCTTCAAATTTAATTAAAGTGAAAATTTTGTTCAAAAGCAAACACAAAAATAAAATGCAAAGAAAGTTATGTTTTTCTTTTCTTCTTCTTCTTTTTCGTTGACTGACTTTGGCTACACTTGGCGCCGCGACGCGTTGAAGTTGTTTTTTTCAGTTTATTTTCAGTTTATTTTTTACTATTTTTATGCAGGCCTCGCAATTGACCCGCTTATTAGTCCAATCCAATCCGCTGCGATGCGATTCGATACGGCTTAGCGCCTTGGAATTTGCATTATAAATAATCATAATGTCTAGGCTTTACGTGTTTAACTACATTAACCGAATTTCCATATACTCTTTCGGCTTGCACTTTCTATGCTCTGGTTTTGAAAACAAGACAAACTTTTATGTTTCTCGAAATTTGCGTGCAAATTATGTATGCAAACATTTGCCAAACATCACTAAAGTAACAATAATTGAGCTCTATGGCTACCGATTTTAGACGCTCTACGACACAATGGCAGACTATTGAGTGGCTGAAGAAAAGAAAGCCATAAAAAAGAGCCAGAATGAAATAAAACAAGCGGTTGATAGTGAGAGAGATAAAAGGAGCAGCAGTCGAGAGCCTGTACTTCAAGAGTAAAAAGGGTGTATTAGGTTTGTGAGAGCTATTAAGCAACTGTGCTCAATTCAAGAAAACTGTTTATGTACATATTTCACTTTTTAACTATGTTTTTATTATGAGTTGTTTACTGTCGACTACTACATCGACTACATAAGATACAGTGCGTTTCATAATCATAACACTCTTATATATATATTATATCTGGTGATTAAAGCTTTATCATCATTTAAACAAGAACCATTTGATGAAACATTTTTTAAATTATTTTTTATATATTGTATATCGTCCTCGACTTTTGAGAACCTCTACCAATCGGTTATGCATGAATCCTATTAATTTTATTTTAACTACATGATTCTAAAGTGTCTTATGATTATGAAACGCACTGTAGATAAAAGAAGCATATTCAATGCGGTCAAGAGCCTGTACTTAAAAAGTAACAGTGTCTATTAGTTTTAAGGCAGCTATTAAGCAACTGTTTTCCATTCTCGTTTAAATTGTTTCTTTATTTTTATTTCACTTTTTAACCATGTTTTTATTATGTGACTGCTGTCACTGTCGACTGCGTCCGACTAGGTGGTCGTTTACTTAGCCAACAGAAACTGCAATTTTATGGCTTTCTTTTCTTTTATTTTTGGGTTTCAAATCCTTGGCGTACACAAATATAGTCGTATTTGCACACACAACTATCAGATATGCGGCAACACCAACAACAAGAAGAAAAAGCCAAAAGCCTGTCTAGACATGCAATTTTATCATCCTGGCGGAGAGAGCTCAAGCTGCTGCGCCAGCAAATTTGTCAGCTGCACACAGACACACACTAACACACGCAAACACACTTTTATATTGAGAGGGAGAGTTTGAGGGTGTGCACGACTACTACTATGCTGCCGGTTGACGAGTGACGGTTGCCGGGGCGGTGCATAAAACTACCCCCGAAATCGAAATTGAAAAACGTACAATACAATCAAAATCGCATCGAACGAATATAATAAAAATAGAAAGATAAGCGCTAAAAAAAACTACCAAAAGCCTGTGCGCTGCCTACAACAGCTGAAGCAGCGAATTTTTGCAAAGGGGTTGGGGTGGGGGGAGCACAGGTAAATACAATATATACGGGCGTGTCAGGCACAGACTCGAGCACAGCTGCGACAAGGAGCAGGCAGGCCATGGAAAAACAGTTAAAACTCATATAAACCAAACAATTTAAAACAACAACAACAACAGCAGCTAGAAGAAGAATTTCAAAGCTTTGGGGCACACTCATGTGGCGTTCCGCAATTTACATAAAACACGCAAAACCGGTTTATCAGTATTTCAATTTGAGGTCTGTTCTGTTGGTCAAACGAACGAGAGAGCAGCGACTGAGAGAGAGAGACACAGTTGCTGGAGTTGTTGGAGCAGAAGAAAACGTTACTTAACGCCAGTGTTGCCAACTAGCGATAGTCAGCACCAAAACTGGTGTCTCTTTTCAATTAATTCAAATTTAAATGAAAATTGATTTCACTATTGACAAATATCCAGAAAATGGCTAAATTGGCAACACTGACAACAACAACGAGTGCAGGAGAACTCTCTCTCTCTCTCTTTAATAAGAATAACAACCGTAATAAGCAGACGATAAACTTACCCATAGCTCAGTACCCCAACTCATTTTGTTGTTGGAGTTTGCCGCTGCTGCTGCTGCTGCTGCGTTTTCTGACTCTGCCAGTTTCTGCTGCTGCTGCGCTGCTTTTGCTTTTGCTTAATCCGTTTTGCCACTGCTGTTGTTTTGTTATTGTTGTTTTTTCGTTATATTTTTATCGTGTTTTGTTGGTTTGTTCATTAAGTACAAGAAATTTTACGAAAAAAAATGGAAAATGGAAAAGATAAAAACTGAGAATTTGATTGCGTTGCGTTGTCGTTGCCTTTGCCGTTGCCTTTGCTTTGCTTTTTTAATTAAGTTCGGTGTGTAAACAGAAATTAACTAAAGAGAGCAAACGTAAGTCCAATAACTGCGTTTTCATAGTCCAACGAGCCGAGCGCAGCGCAGGTAAAATGCAGACGTGTCCAGGGCGCACATTAACTGCGACGCCGGCAGCGGCAGCGGCAGGTAAACCGAAAAAGACGCGTATGTACGTTAAGGTGGAGAATTTTTGGGAATGGGAACGGGCATAGGGATACACGCTTGGCAACACCAACAAGAACAACAACAACAAATAAATAAAACCGGCCGCTGCTGACGTCAAGAAAAATTTCTGTGCATCGGGCATACGTTGCAGTCGCAGCGAGAGAGCGAGAGAGCGAGTGCTGCTAGACGCAATGCGAGAGAGGCTGCATTTCGTAATTGGGAGAGCGCAATGGGCAATTGGAATTGGAATTGGAATTCATTTATTATGACTGTCGATACACATTAATACATTAAAGCACATTATTCGCGTCTTTAATTGAATTCGCCATTAGTTTTCATTTGCAATTTAAACGATGGCGAACCACAAACAACAACAGAAACAGAGGCATGCGACGCCAGGCCAAACAATAGGCAAATGTGCCTATTGTTGTTTTTACATAATTTCGCAGACACACACACACACACAAGCACACACACACACTGGCACTGCAGCGAACGTAGGCCGAGTGCACGCACTCTGCTTTTCCCCACTACTTCGATGACGTTTTTCCTTTGATTTCTTTCGCTGTGCAGCGTTTGGTTATTATTCTTCTCGATATCTTAGCTGTGGTTCGAATGTTGCACAATATTTTATTATATTGATATGCGCTTGCACTTCGTATGCGTCATAATTTAGGCGACATTTGCACACACACACACACAAGCACACATTTATACACACACGAGCACAATTTAATGTTGATTTTTCTCTTCGTGCGAAAACAAATGACATGCGGTCATGCGCCCATGCGTTCTTCTACCTTCGGCGATTCGTTTGCAACTACAAAATCGAGTCATGCATATGGCCACGGTTGCCACACTTGGCGTTTGTGCGCCAAATTTGGCGCTTTTTTATTGATTTCCCATCTGAAAGCGGTTGTGGTATGCGCTAAGGTTGTGCACTTGGCTATTTTGTTGGGCGCGGGAAATTTCTTCTTCTTCTTTGTTTTGTTAATAAGAGAGTACGCCAACGTAGTTATTTTGTCGTTATTTATACTATATCAATGATTTATTTAAATATTATTTATGGCGATGTATTGGCATTTTTTCTATTCTATTGTCCAGGACTTTTTATTCATTTTTGGCGCTCTTTTTAATTATTTTGATTTATATTTTAATTATCAAGCGATGATTATATCGATATTTCGCCCCGTTATGGCGATGTCAAAGTTATCGAGGCAACCTGAGTGGCAGTTCTTGACTTGAAAGTGACGTTCGGGGCGCCAGAAATTTGAAATTGAGTTGAGCCGTTACTCTCGCAAAAAAATAACATTACAGCACGCGGTTTTTGTAACAATTAGATATAATTTATTGATTTAATAACTAACTAAATATTGGCCATTCATTGGCATTTAAGTTGTAACGTTAGTTTCTGTGAAATCGCGTGCAATTAATATCATTTCGCATTAAATTATATACACTAATGCCATAACAATTACATAGACATCGCGGCTTAGTTTAAAAGAAATAAAAATACGTATGTAAATATATATATATTAAAATATATGTGTAAATATAGCGTATATGATGCATATAGTACAGTCATGGACATTGATTCATCTACTGAAATTCAGGCATTATTTCGAGTATTTGTTGTTCTTCTTTTAGTAGCAGATTCGAGTTTCATGTTCGAGACTTAATTAACTAATTAGGTAATTGATAAGCGAATTACTAAAACGCAGCAGGTTTAAACTAAATTAAATGTATTTGTGCCCACCGCCCGATTTACTTTCCTCCTCTATCCCGCCGTCGACTGCAGTAGCAGCTCTGCAGCGATCTCTAGACTCCAATTGGACTGATGCAATGCCTGCTCGCATTGCGGTCGGCCAGCCACGCCCAGCCGCGTCAACTGATCGATCTTGTAGTGCCGCAACGCCAGCTGCACATCCCCACTGGCGGCTCGCAGTGCATTCCTCACATCTTGCTCCACCGCAGCGCTGCCCAGCTCTTGCAGCAGCTGCTGCAGTTTCTCCTGTTCACGTTGAGCCTCTGACGGCACTGGGGCATACAGCTGATGTGCACCCTCCAGCTGTTGCTGCTGCTGCAGCCTCATCTTGTCCAGACGCCGCTGTATCTGCTGGGCTGAGAGTGGAGGTGGTGCCAGCGGAGCGGGACGATGTGGACGCAGGAAATCATCGGCCGTGACCTCGTCGTAGATGGCGCCATTGGTGGGCACCTGGCCATAGTAAGTGGAACCTGCTGTGCTGGCAGCCACGGCATCATAGCGTTCCACACCGCCATACATGGAGCTGGAGGAGGCATAGACGCTGGCGTTGGGCTTGGGCGCCACCACACGATTCGATATGGCAACAAAGGAGTGATGAGTCTCCGCCTGGGCTGTCTGATGGTTCTGATAAAGTTGCTCCTGCAGTTGTCCCGTTTCCGCTTCGGGCGGTGGCTGTGCATAGTATTCCGAGGGCGTGGCTGCCACACGTTCATACCAGATGCGATTCACTAGCGCCTGTGTGGTGCTGCCCACCGCTGGCTCCACATTGTTCTGCTTGGGCGACACCTGCTGTATGGAAGTGGTGGGACTGGAGTGATTCGATAGATTGCCACTGCCGGCGACGGTATTCTTGAGAGGCGTCAGATTCTGTTTGTAGAGCATGTCCTTATTGGCATATAACTGGGCGGTATTGCGCTGATAATCCTCCTGGGCCTTATTATTGCTGCCACTGTACATGTCCTTCTCCAGCTCAGCTATAAAGGATTTGTCCAGCAGCACACTCTCCGTAGGAGGTTGTGGCTGTTCCGCCTGGCGTTCCAGCGACAGATTACTTAGATTAAACTGCATGGCAGCCGATTCCAGCGCCGGTATATTCTCCTTGTTGGCATGTCCATTGGAGAGCCCAGCATCGCCACCACCAAAGAGACTCTTGCGCACTCCCGGACTGCTATAGAGCGGTGCCGCTGGCGAAGCAACTGGCGGTGCGTTGGCGTACAGCATCAGCGCATTGGTGGCTGGAGAGGATTCTACATTACTGGTATCGAATGGATCACGTACGGGCGTCTGGTGTTCCCGTTTCTGCTGGGCAAACTCCATCGTGTTGGAGTAGGTGGGCGGCATCTGATAGGGCGGCGGCTGTAGGCGACCAGGTGAGGCTGTGGTCACCGCCTCAAAGTCAAATTGCGGCTGCTCATTGTAGTAGGTGGGCGTGGAGGGGCCCGAGGCGAAAGCAGCGCCAGCCGACGCTATCGAATCATCAGCGAACGTGGGCACATCAATGGGTGCGTCCAGCAGGCAAAAGGAACTATCCAGCTGCAGGCTGGAGCTATCACCGGCAGCAACAAATGTGCCACTCGGGCGCATCTCTGGTGAGATGTCGATGAGGATGCCCTCCTGCTGCTGCTGGTTTGGTGGCGGCGGTCGCTGTGGTCCAGAACCCTTCTGTTTGACCGCATTACGCCGCTGCAGTCCAGCCGACTCATTGACCAGCTTGTTGTAGGCAAACTGTTTGCTCGAGGTGGACTTGCGCTCCTTGGCATGTCCGCCCAGCTGCTGTGCCGCCAGTGCCGCTGACTGTGGAGTCAACGTGGCGCATTTACGCTGACGTTCATCCCCGCCTGCACCGCCACCCCAGCAGAAGCCAAAGGGTGAACCATTGCTGGTGCCACCACCACGCAGCTGGACATCACCCACACGACGTTGCTCCAGCAGCGCCCTAGGGAAGACGCCAATATCAAACGTGCGCTGATTCTGTCCCTTGATTAGCTTCAGTTCGGAGCGTCCGTCAATGATGGCTATGGTGTCTCCAGGTTCAATTTGCAGTCCCTTCGAGTCGTGATAACTACGCGCTGCTCTCAGCATAGGTGGCGACATGCTGGCCAGGTATTCCCTGCGAGAAAACGGATTAGAGATTAGTTGAATCTTTGGCAAATTATTTTGGGTTGAACTCACTTGAGTGCTGCAAAGGTGGGCCGCTCGGCGGGCGTCTTGTCCCAACACTGCAGCATCATGGCATACACATCCGGCGGACAGGCATCCGGCTGATGCAGTCGCTCACCCTCACGATCAATTTTACGCAAGATTTGGGAGCCATTCAGCCCCACCCATGGATCCTCGCCGAAGCTAAACATTTCCCAGAGTGTCACACCAAACATCCAGGTGTCCGAGGCATGAGAGAATTGACGAAAACGCAGGGATTCGGGTGCACACCAGGGAAACGGTACCTTCTTGTGCTCGGACATGACATAGCAGTCATCCTCCTGGGGCAGAGCACGCATCAGACCAAAGTCACCGATCTTAATCTTATTGCCAGCGGCCAGCAGCACATTGCGACAGGCCAGATCACGATGCAGAAAACGTTTCTGCTCCAGGTACGCCATGCCCGTCACAATCTGCACGGACCAGTTCCAGATGTGGGTCAACGAGGTGTGCCGGCACTGCTTGCGTAAGGTATCCAGGAGAGAGCCCCGCTCAGCCAGCTCAGTGATCATCATCATGGGCTGCGACAGCACCACACCATAGAGACGCACCAGATTCGAATGGTCCAGCGCATGCATGGCCTGCACTTCGCGAAAGAAGTCATCGATGATGCCTGGCTGGGTGAGATTATCCGACTTGAGCACCTTCACTGCCACCGGCAGCACTTTGCCCGTGGGCGAGGCACTCCATTCACCACGTCGCACCACACCAAAGGAGCCATCGCCCAGCTTCAAGCCCATCGTGATATCCTTCTCGTGTATGAGGCAGGTCAAGGCACCAGGCTGGGCGTGCTGCGGCTGTTGTTGCTGCTGCTGCTTCTTGGACGAGGGCTGCTTGCCGCCACCAATCAGCTTGGATAGGATATTCTTGCGCCACTGATGCGCCTTCTTCTTGCGCACCGCCTCCATGAGGCGCCGTATGGCCGGCTTACCCAGGCCACATCGTTCCAGATCATCGGGCAGGACGTAATCAAAGTGGGCCAGGCGCGTCACCTGCAGCTCATCGCGTATGCGCTCCAGGAACTGCTCCAGCTGCACCTCACGCAACAAGTCCTCCAGCCAAACGGTCTCGCTCTGCCCGCCATCCCCGCCAGCTGGTGAACCCATCTCAGTACCTGACATGGGATGGGACAAAAGGTAGACAAGTTTTATTAATTTATAAATTTTAAGCATTGCTAAATGAGGTGTGTGTGTGTGTGTGTGTTCTATTGTAACTATTCAGTTTTACCTTCAATAGTTTATTAATATTTACATATAAATAAAATATATATTTTTTATTTTATTATAATAAATTATGACAAGTCAAATAGACAAAGCAAGAAAACTGTAAAATTTATGGAATATGCGAGTCCAATTTTGAATTATAAACATTACACTAGACAACAAAATCAACTTACGATGCATTAAAAAAAATTAGATAAAACCCTACTATAAATATACATAAATAAATAAATATAAATAGATACATTTTTAAGCAGTATTTCGCCATCTATAACTTTTAACTTTTTTCCTGTTGGCTAGTGTTATTAATTACATTTTCTGAATTCATTTAATTACTCTTTTTAATGGATTTGCTATTTTTGATTCGTTCTGCCGTTTGTTAATGAATAAATTTGTTTACAACAGTTTTTTTTTTTTTAACATTTTCCCAGTTTTTGTTTACACAGCACTCAAAGCTGGGAATGCGCTGCGCTCTTGTGGCATAGCACACACACACACACATGTACATACACTCCCGTTCAATGAAATAGACGCGAACATTTTCTTATAGAAACTTTTGCATTATTAAAAATAAAATTATATCGGACGTTTATATAATGGAAATAATAGTTAAAGCCAGCTAGTCCATTCAAACTGAAGCGTTTTTTTAGACCCTGTACTTTAAAAAAGTACAAAAGGGTCTATTAAGTTTGTGCAACTCAGAAATGTATTTATGTAACAGGCAGAAGGAGGGTTGGCAGATCCCACAAAGTAAATTTTATATTAGAAAATACGACTTGATATCACTCGTTCTTCCATGTGAGATAAGTTGAGTCTACTTCATTGATCGGGAGTGTACATACATATGTCTGAATGGAGGATGTATGTATGTATGTATGTCTGTATGTACATATGTCTGTCTGTCTGTCTGTCCGTGTGTCTACATGCATGCATATCTCGCATAGCTGTTGTTGTAGGCGGCGCTACTTCCCACGCTCTGGCAATTTAGGAAATTTCGATTTGCATACGCGGCACGTCAATGTTGCGTTACAGTTATTTTTCTCTCAATTCTCTGGATTTCTCTTAAATTTTCAAAACTTGTTGCTACGCTTTATTGGTCAGCTGCTACATACACACACATACATACCTATTCTGTTGCGGGCGAACTTGAACTCATGGCAAAAATGTGGGCAAGGTGCTTAAACTAGCGAAAGTGCCATACGACACTTTTATGGTCCGCATAATAAAAGAAATATGGATAGTAAACACATACGCAATGGGGGAATTGCCGCTAACTCGCTGCTTTATCAGCAGCAGCAGCAGCATTACGTCAGCGCAAGCAGTGACAATGCTGCTAACGCTGACTGCGACTGCGCTGCAAGTGGGCCACGCAATATCAGCACGTAAATGTGTGTGTGTGTGTGCGCAAAATTGAGAGCGCAGCTGCAGCAGCCCGTCGTGAGCAGTGCTGCCAACTTGGCTTTTTCTGGCTATTTTGCATAGCCATACCATTTAAATGAGTTTTTAGCTATGTTTTATGGTGAATCTCTACTTTTTGAATATAATATATTATTTAGCACATTTAATTTAATGAAAGTAAATAACAGTTATATTCCAATCAGCCATTTTTAATGCCCGAACAGTTGGCAACACTGCATTAAACACCACTTTTAGCACCACTGTGCATACTGTGGCAATCGTGCCACTATTGACTTGAAAATAAATTCTAGGCGCGTGCTAAAGCTGCATTTTTATAGCCTCGATAGATAAGAGTTGTAGCAGAGTGTGGTGGGGGGAAGTTGTAGCTCGAGGTGAGTTTGCACAGATTAACGAACGGGATGAGTTCAAGTGAGGTGAGTGTGTGGGGCTTAGGGAATGTCACATAAACATTTCAATTTACTGCTGTGGCTATCGATTGTTTTTGCATTTTTAGCAACTGACTCAATACGAATTCACATTCAACAAAAAGCAACGCTTAGTAACATTTAACGTGAGCAATTACGCAGCCGGAAACCATTTGTATTGTACAACGGATACACTGGACCACAATGCCTCAGGGTAGTGAGTCTCTCATTTAATTTTAATTAAATTAGAATTTTGAGTTGTTGTTGTTGCTGACCGATCAACCACCAAATAGGAAAATCATGACAGTTGTCTCCATTCCCAAAGAGGACACTTACCACAGCTTTTGGTTTCTTTTGTGTTGTTGTTGTTGTGTATTTGGGAACAGCTGCAGCCGCTGGCCGATTAAAGTCCCAAGCGGCTTCGGCGGCGGCAGCAGTGGCTCAGCGAAGCGTTCGACGCTTCCGTTGTCGTTGGCTGCTGCACTTTGCGAAACTTCCTGTCTTTTGGCTGGTGAACAGGTTGTAAAGATGAAATTGAAACTCAATATGTGTGCACAGCCGCAGCGGCAGGAGGCGCAAGGTGAAGGACGTCAACGTCGTCTCGCTTATATTGCCTGCGCCTGTGTGTGTGCGTGTGCGTATGTATTTGTATTGGCTTTGTTTACACTCGCAGAAAGAGCAGCTGGCGGTGTGAGTGGTGGCAACATTGCTGCTGGTTTCGTTGTACATGGAAATTGGCCATCATCATTGTCATAAACGGCGAATATGGATGAGCAGGAGGAGAGCGCTTAATATTAATTTAGCTGCAGCCCCATGCACTCACACACACACACACACGCACGGAAGAAAAATAAACACACACAGAGTCTATTACAAATGCTTTTTCAACAGACAATCTTTTGCGCCCCCCTTCGCTGTCGTCACAGTTTTTTGCACAGAAATTTTCAACGGTTTTTACCCTTCTCGTTATTGTTTTTATTGTTGCTGCTGATGTGGCTGGCTGTGTGTGTCTGTGTGCGTGCTAGCATTTATTTTGTTACATATTCCCCGCATTTGCTTTGTGTAATTTCGCATAAATTAAACTAAAAAATTAACGTTTTTCCGTGGAAATGCGCGCACGAAAGACAAGCACAAAATAAACGTAACAAAAAAATTGAGGGGCGACTGCACGAAACGAAGCTTCAGCTGATGTTGTTGCTCTTGCTGCTCCGGCTGCCAACACTGAGCTGTTTTTTATTAAGCTGAAAGTCAAGTCACGATTGCGCTTGTTTGTTGTTCAACAAGCTCAACAAAACGTAGTACTTGCGAGTAATTAATAATCAAAATTAACTCTGCTAAAACCGTGCGACGCACTCCCGCTCTGCTCTTGGTTGTTTCACTGGCGATAACGATAACACACACTAAACATTAAATCGATTTATCTGCTCTAGTTAACGTGTGCAGCCAACTTTCACGTGGCGCAACATTTTGCCCAGTGAACGGTCACCCTGAAGACTTGGCGCGCTGCCATCGTTACCATTTGAAAATTAAAAAGCACACCAAAAAGGATAACGGCTAGACAAATATTTAACCAACATATCGTCGATCTAAATAAAATAGTGATTTTTATATGACAAATTACGTAATTAAAATTTGCAATTAAAACGATTTATACTACACACCCAGGGGAAATAAAAACCATTTCAAAATGTTCAACTTGAGAATAGTTACATATGTGTAATGCTTAAAATAGATTGTATACAAATTTGTACACAGATATTACCAATAAATACTAAAATGTCCACATTTTAGGTTTTTCTCTTGTAATCCTCTTAAATGTAATTGCTATGTAATAAACTTCAAAAGTTGAAATGCGCAAAATGGATATCGCTTGAATATCGATAGGCGATATCGCTTCGTGTTGTCTTGTTTTATGCAAATAAATTAATAAGCCTGCAAAATGAAGGTGAATGTGAACCAAAAGAGAAGAAAGCGACTTCAATAATATTATTTCCCTAAGTTTGAAATTGATTTTAACTCCAGTTTAATGCAATTTAGCGACGCGAAGGGCCAATTTAAACAAAGATATGCCATTGCGCCAATACATAAAATAGCGCCAATTTTGACGAAAAAACGCCAAGTGTGGCAACTGTAGAACACACGTGCAGCACTTTAAATTTGATTTCGTTTTGTTTAATGCAAGGGTTTGATTTTAATTATTAAATAAACATGCCGGCAGCTGCAGCTACAGCTGTGCCCATAAATGGTACACTGAAAAATAAAAAGATTGTATTCAATGATGATGGCGAAGCACAGGAAAAACCCACTAAAGTGAAGCATAACAAAAAGGCTTCAATAAATAAAAGTAAGGGTAAAGGAGAACCGAAAAAACCACAGCGAATTCAGTTTGAGGACAATGAGGAAGTTGAAGAAGTCCAACCAGTTAAAAATAACAAAAAATTCAACTTCGACGAGGCAAAGAAACCGCAACGCATCAAATTTGATGAGGATGGTGCCCAGAAGGAAGCAGTGACTGGTAGTGAAAGCGAGAGTGAGGATGAAGTTGACCGGATGGCAAGACAGTCCAACAAGCGCAACAAGTACAACCCCAATACAGAGGATGATGATGCCCAGAAGAAATGGTATCAAGTGGTAAGTCTGTGCTGCAATTTTACATATTTATAATCATTCCAATGAATCCTCTACAGCACACGGAGTATCCCTGCAGTGATGAAGTGCTGGACATGAAGGAGAACGAGCAATTGGAGCTGTTTAATCTGTGCAAAAATGCTTTTGACTCGGAAAAGGCTACGTTTAATAAACGTAAGTTTGCCAAATGTTATGAAGCATCTCTTAATCTTCTCTCATATTTACCATAGGTAATCCCACGGATGGTCGCTGGCTGCAAACGGCATTGCACAAGGGTACAGCCAAGGATCGTGCCAATGCTGGCGCTTTGCTTGTGACCAGTAATCCTTTGGGCAACCTAGAGGCTCTAACCACACTGATTGCCTTCTGCAAGATTTCGAATAAGAGCAGCAACGATGTCATTGCTGTGCTCACCGATCTGTGGCAGGAGATGCTTTTGCCGCCAAATCGCAAACTGCTGTCCATACACACACGCGGCGCTGACTGGAAGAAGCTAAAGAAGCAGGATCTGCACAAGGATCACGCTCGTCGCATCTATGCCTATTGGTACTTTGAAAGTGAGCTCAAGGATCAGTATCATGAGTTTCTAAAAAACCTGATGCAGGGCCTACAGACTGGCCAGGAACATAACAAAACCGCATCCATTGTGGCCGCTGGCAAACTGTTGGCCTACGCACCCGAAAAGGAACAGTTGTTACTCACCATGCTGATCAATAAGTTGGGCGATCCCATAGCCAAAATTGCCTCGAAGGCGCTGCATCACCTCAGCGACGTGGCCCATCGGCATCCCAATATGTGCGGCGTCATTGTCGGCGAGGCGGAAAAGCTGCTCTTCCGTAACAACATCTCGGAGCGGGCACAGCACTTTGCGCTCTGCTTCCTGGCCAGCATTGCGCCCTCTGGACGTCCAGAGGTGTGTACCAAGCTGGTCAACATATGCTTTGCCCTGTTCAAAGTGCTGGTGCAGAAGGGCGCAGTGAACAATCGCACAATGCAGGCCATACTCCGTTGCCTACAGAAGGCCATAGCGGAGGCACAGCCGGCCAAGGGCAGCACAGAGCTGTTGACCAAGGAGATGCAGGATACCATCTATAGATTGGTGCACCTGGCTGACATACGTGTGTCGGTGCAAACGCTGGGATTGCTCCTGCAATTGATCACCGTGAAGACGGAGAAATCAGATAGATTCTATAATGCCTTGTACATCAAACTCTTGGATCTGAATCTGATCAATATTGGCGGCAAAACCGCAGCACAGTTGCTGCACATTGTCCATCGGGCGATACACATTGACAAGCATGTGGCCAGAGCTCAGGCGTTTGTGAAGCGTATGCTTCAATTGGCACTCTATGCACCATCTCACATAGCCGCCGGTTGCCTCATTGTGTTGCACAAACTGCTGCGTATGCGACGAGAACTGGTGGCAGGCATTGGTGATACCACCATGGCAGCGGACGCTCAGCATTTGCTACCAGCTGCAGCTACACAGGATCTAGATAAGTTCGGCAGCGATACGGAAGAGGTGTATAAGGATGCGGATAAGGAGGATGAGATCGATACTTCTGTTAAGAAGGAGAAATCAAGTGAAGCTGCAACTGGCAGTAGTAGCTCCTGGCACCATGTCAAACTGGCCAACAGCACAGAGTCCAAAGTACGCGATATCGATGCCTGCAAATATGATCCGTATCATCGTGTGCCCGCCTTTGCCGGAGCGGGTTATACGCTCCGCCACGAGCTGCTACTGCTGCGTGACCATTATCATCCCACCGTGCAGGTCTTTGCCGAGCAAATACTACTTGGTAAGTATACGATTCCATTGCTCCTATACTCAACTAATCCATTCTGCCTGTAGAGCAACGCATTGATTACTATGGCGATCCCTTGCGTGACTTTGGTCTGCCGCATTTCCTGGAACGTTTCGCCTTCAAGAATCCCAAGAAGTTTGATCATCAACAGGCAGTGGAGGGTGCCGCCAGTGCCGCACACAAGCGCTACACATCCTTTGGAGCACGCGGCAAGCCGGTCAAGTCCTTGACCAAAACCAACTGCACAGAGGATGAAATGTTTATATTCAACTATCTGGAGCACAAGCGTAAGCAGGCCGAATTGGTGGAGCAGAACAAGAAGCAGCCAAAGCAGCAGCAAGAGGAAAAAATTGAGGAAGAGGATGAAGATCTGAAAGAGGGCGAAGTGGATGATGATGAATTTGAGTCGTATTTGGATGACTTCTTTGGCAAGAAGAAAGGCAAAACTGGCGAGGAAGATGAGGATGAGCTCAACTTCCTGGCGGAGCTGGGCGGTGAGCTGCAGGCAGACAAGTCGAAGAAGGATAAGAAAAAGAAACCAGCAGCAGACGATGATGACGATGATGATGATGATATGGCTGCTGATTGGGATGATGATGAGTTGGATGAAGACCAATCAGATGTTGAGCAGTCGGATGATGAGACGGGCTCAATTGACTTGCAGCCTTTGGATAATGATGACGACGACGACGACGATGATGATGATGATGATGCGGGTTCTATATCTATGGATGAAGGCGGCGATAGTGATTCTAGCGATGCACCAGAGAGTCCTGACGATGACGATGATGAGGATGCGCCACCCAAGTCTAAGAAACTCAAGGACGCCATGCTTAATGGGCGTAGTTTTGCGAGCAAGCTCAAACACAGCACCAGTGCGTATAAGTCAATTTGTTTAATGAAATTTATTGTTAATTCTATCAACTCTTTTTAGATATGTCATCGCTGTTTGCTGCTGCTGATGATTTCTCGGCGCTGCTCGAGGAGACGGGTAAATCCAAGGGCCAGGGCACCAGCAACGCTGTCTTCAACAAGGACAAATCCTCCGATAAGCAGCTCAAATGGGAGGAGAAACGTCGCTCGAACACGAAAAACTACACTGGCAAAAAGTCTGGAGGCAAAGGTGC
The DNA here is from genome assembly GCA_035045005.1 of Liodrosophila aerea. Classification (NCBI taxonomy): domain Eukaryota; kingdom Metazoa; phylum Arthropoda; class Insecta; order Diptera; family Drosophilidae; genus Liodrosophila; species Liodrosophila aerea. The sequence continues at coordinate 603,767 of JAWNNL010000805.1, read as the reverse complement.
AGCAGGCGGTGGCAAGGGCAAACCCCAGTTGGGCAAGAAGCGAAAACACTGACTGGATCAGCATAATCTATAGTAGAAATTTAAATATTGCCTATGACTTGTGTAAATAAATATGATGCATCAATTAGTGCAGCACTTTTATGATTTGAAATGAGTTTATACCTTGACTAGAAGCATCTCCATGACCCAAGTGGGCGACCTTATTGGGATTAGGATTATCAGGGATTACGACTGGTGGAGGCTTCAACCGAAGCAGAGCACATAATATTGAAGCCATTTCTTGCATTAAGCTTTACTGTCTAATGTAGTCCAGTGTTTATATACTTCCCGCTGATATTTATAATTTCTTTTATTTTAACTTTATGTACAAACTTTGGTGACTTAGAGGCTAGTTAATTAATTGTGGTTTTGTTTCACTAAAACGATAAAGATAAACTTTGCCGGCCACCCGTAGTTTCTTTGGGCGCCGTATATAGACTTATACTATGATTAGTAATTATAGTAGTTTATATGCTTAAAAAAGGATATTACAATTTGCGATTTGATTGTTACACTAGTTGTCCCTACTGAGTAAATATTATTATTACTATATACGATCTACTACGGGGAACCTTAAGAGACTATTGCTTCCACGTGTATAAACTTGCCTTTATCATAATCATAATGCTTTTATTTGTATTTTTGTATTTTGGCTTCAGCTTAGTGTAAAACTTTACTCGTTCTTGTTGTTGTTGTGGTTGTTAATGTTCTTTGTTCTTTTCTAAGGCAACTTGTTAAAGGCAACTTTACAATTAAATATTATCTTCCTTTGCTTGGGACCATGCGAGCTCTACACTGTCCAAAAACTTGGTGTACAATGTCTTAATTCAACTGCAGATATGTAAGTGTTTGTGGGTGTGTGTGTGTGTGTTTGTGGGTGTGCAAAATCATAAAATTAAAAAGGGAACCGTTTTTATTTTTGTTTTATTTCAGTTCAATATTCATACATTTGTTTTATTAAATTGTAAATTTTCAACTTGCTAAAAAATAATAAACAAAGCGAAACAATGATGTAAAAAATTTAGCGCGATTAATGCAATCAATATCTTGCAGTAATTAATTAATTAATAACGTGTTGATGGTGTTGTTGTTGTGGTTGTGGTTGTTGTGTCGTTTCTGCCTAACAATTAGTGTAAAAACTTAACGTATGTAGAGCACAACTTAAAGCGTATGATAATTAATTATGTTCATATATATGTATAATATATATATATCTTTTATACATTGTATATTTATAAGACTATCAATAGGTGTATATGTAGGTGCTTACAATTGCCAGCTTAACTTTAGATTATGATTTGCTTTACTTCAATTTAAAAAATTTTAATTGCAGCCAACAAAAAAATGAATTAACTAACAAAGTTGTGTTAAGCATTCTCAGATTAGTTAAACAACTTGGTTCAAGTCTAAACGCGAAACGCAAACGAATCCTCCTTCTCTCTGTTTAAAACTCTATTGACTGGATCTTTGGTGCTGCTCAGCCGTTGATCCCTTAGGCCCATCTGTCATCATGTATATATCTAGCTATACATATATGTATGTATGTATAATAAGACGATTTTACTTTGTTGCCAGCCGACCACGCCGTGGTCGGAACCGGGTACGCCCCTCCAGCGTGATCCTAGTCCTAATTCTGTTGTGGCGTCAGCTGCACTTCTGCAGCAGTTCCAATGCCAATATCGCCTGCATTTCCTCGAAATCCAGCTCCTCCTCCAGCTTGATGTCTTCTTCTTTGGGGAGGAACTGCTCCTCATCCTGCCGATGTCATTCAAATACGTAACACTGGCGCATTGCACGCGCTCGCTCGGGCTGCACACGTGTGGGTGCACGTGCGGGAGCTCGTGGCGCTTTGGGTCTACGCGGTGCCGGTGGTTTGGGTCGCGGGAATACCCATACTTTCTCGTATCCCTCGTCCATGACTTCGCACTTGATTGCTTGTGGGCAGTAGACACGTCGCTTCTTCTTGAAATGCGCCTTGAGCACGTGTTGTACACCCTTGAGCAATAAACAGAAATGACGCCAACTGGCGCGGGATTTGCGCCAGGTTGCCTTGGGCTTGTTGAAGCCATGCAGATCTTCAAGCGGTCGCGGCGATCGTGGTCTTCTCCTCGGCAAGCAGATCATATCGGCTTCATCAACCGGTGGCGCTATCTGTTGCATCAACAGATACAGTCCAGCCTTGGAATCCTCTGGCTCTGGCACCGCTGGCCTAGCAGTCGCTTCAACCACTTCGGTGCGTCGCTGTTGACGCGTACGTGGACGTCTATCAGGATTTGTGGGTGGCAGTATTGGTCTAGGCGGCGTTGTATCCAAAGGCGCCGCCGGCAGCTGCAGTTCTGCATAGTACTCCGAGGGCAGTCGCAGTGGTGCCGCATTTTCATCGAAGCCATAGAAATCGTTGAGCTCCTCATAGTCCGGATCGATTACTTCCTTGGACAGATCATTTAGCTCATCATCCTCAAATGCTGTGCTGATTGATGGCTCTATTGTGGGCTGGACAATCGCCGCTACCGCCGCTACTTGTTCCGTAGGCAGCTCCATGGCGTCTTCGCTGAGATCGACAACTATCTGTTCGGGCGGTAGTATAATGTCTACATCGGGATCAGTATCGGGATTCTGTTGCAGCCATTCGCTGGCGAGTATATCACTCAACTGCGGCCTCTTGGTCGGATCCCTATGCAGGCACCAGCTGACCAACTCTTGGAACTCAGGACTTGCATTTAGCCACCGCTTGGAGCGCTGATTGAATGAATCCTTGGCCATGCGTTTCCGCATCTTGTGATGCACCTCAGGCGTATGAAGACAGTCACCCTTGTAGTAGCGATACGGAGCATGCCCCACCAACATCGTGTACAACGTTGCACCCAATCCATAAATATCTACAGCTGGCGAATAGGTGACCACATTGGCGTCCAGTAGCAGCTCTGGCGGCGCATAATCCAGCGTATAGCGTGGATTATCTCTCCAGCTCTTGAAGCGACTGTTGTAACTGCAAGAAAATATACGAGATGAGAAAAATCTCTAGAGGTTTCAGTTGATTCCATTTACCTGGCGTTGCCAAAGTCCACTAGCTTCACTTCACTCGTATCTTTACTGACGAACATTATGTTCTCTGGTTTGATGTCACCGTGTATGAAATGCTGGGCATGCACGTGTTCCACCGCTCGCACCAGCTGCAGAAAGATCTCACGGCAGGTTTGCTCATCGAGAGTCGTCGATTGCAAAAAAGTGGCCAGCTCCTCACCGCATAGATATTCTGTGATTATCCAGACTTCGCACTTATCCCGGAATGTGCCTTGATAGTTGACAATATTCGGATGCTTATGCTTGTCCAGCGCACACGAAGTCAACGCATCCATTTCGGAGGCACGAAACTTAGACAATGGTATCACCTTGGCCATAAACAAGATCTCTGTGGTGCCATCGACGACCACATAACACGTGCCATAGGCACCCTTAACAGTCCTTGTGCCCAGATCTAAATCGTCCGGACGTGGAGGTATATTCTGCAAAACATACCATTGGATTAGTTTGGCATTGGGTTAACCTTATTCCCATGGAACTCACCTGCAAGTCAGGATTACAGTACTCAATGTGACAGCGATTGTCGCGCCGCATTTGCTCCAGATGCTCGGGTGCCACATAGGTATAGCCGCGAAACAGGCGGATGTGTGAGGGTGGAGCATCACATTCGGGATCCTCTGGTAGCTGATCGGTGAACTCAACACTGAAATTCGATACATCATCCTCGGAATTTAGTGTGGGCTTGTAGGGCGCCTTGGTGCGTTTACCGCGTAGCTCCTGCCAGTTGATACCATTGAAGAACGGATGCTCTTTGATCTCGCTGGCATCTCGATTATTGCCACCCAGACGTCGCTTGGGATTCTTCTCCAACATTTTGAGGACAAAGTCGCGGGCATTGGCACTAAACGAAGATGGTATCAACGGCTGCTCCTTCTGAATGCGACGTGAGATCTCCGATTGTTGACTCTGCCCGTCTGAGGTGGCAAACGGTGAGGCACCAGTGAGTAGCTCAAAGGTCAATACCCCGACTGACCACCAATCCACAGCGCTATCATGTCCTGGCGGTCCAGTACGTATGATCTCTGGCGCCATATACTCCAGCGTGCCACAGAAACTATGCGCACGATATTCATTCTCGGCGGTTAATATCTTGGACAATCCAAAGTCCGACAATACAACATGACCCTCGCCATCGAGCAGTATATTCTCCAGCTTAATATCTCGATAGATAATTCCCAATTGATGCAGTTGCTCCAGCGCTAGCACCACTTCAGCAATATAAGCACGCACCCGTGACTCCTCAAAATTCTCGGCATGATAGAGATGTGTAAACAGCTCACCACCATTGGCAAAATCTAGAAAAAAGCCAAACAAATTACAGGATTTTAGACAAGTCGAGGTGCTGAAAAGTTAACCATCGCTTACCCAGCACTAGATACAGCTTTGATGAGGACTGAAAGGCATAGTGTAAGCCGACTAAAAATGGACTGCGCTGCACTGCTTCTAGTACCTGAAAGATAATAATAATAATAGTGTTAAATATTTGTAATAAAATACATAATTAATTGATAAATTATAATTACATTATTTATTTTTTTATTATTATTGTTATTTAATTCATTTTATATATTTAAAAGCAACTTGTACGCGCTCAGTGTGTTATCGATAGTTCACGCACTTGTATCGATAGTTTTCGCCATTTTGCTTTACTTGCTCATTTGCCTTATCTGACATTTCGCCGTGTTTATTATGCTTTCTTTGTTTATTTATGATTTCTGTGTTGCTGCTCATTACGTTCTTCCCCTCGTGTCTTTTCTTTTGTTGTTGCTATGCTGGTGCTTCAATCGAGGAATTAACTGTACAGACACCAACAGCTGTCTGCGAATTTCCCCTTACCACACACACACACACACACGCACGCACACAGCTCTAGTTTATTTTGAAAGTGAAACAGCTTTAATTTCTCATATTGAAATTATTTACTTCATCTTTCACTTTTTTTTTGCATAGACAATTGCTCAGCATCTTTTCTGCTGCTGCTTTGGCAACTTTCACATTTTACGAAATAATTCCTTTCCATTTTTGGGCAACAAACAGCGCAGGAACAGCAAGAGCCGGCTATAAAGTGCCCTCTGCCTGCCCCTCCCCCTCCCCCTCACAACCCAACAGACAACTGAATGAGCCACAATAAAGTGGGTTAGTGGCACAGCGTTATGTACTTACACACACACAAGCGCATGTATGACAAGTGCGTGAGCCGAAAACAATCGCACGCAATGTTAAATGTTTTCAATTAATGCCCTTGTTCACTTCACTACACTGCACTCCACTCACACTACGCTCTCGCTCTCTACACCTGTTTTCAGTTATTTAACAGATATTCGGCATTAGCTTTTCTATTTTTCAATGCCGCTAACCGGTTAAGCTTTGCATAGACACACACACACACACACTCATACGTAGTAGATCAACTGAGAGCGCTCTCTCGTGGTGAGGCATCCCGTTAGCTTTTTGCCGGTGCAACAAGTTGAGAGCGCTTACACCATTCGTTAGTGTATGTGTGTGTGTGTGTGTGCTGGTTTGTATTGGTGTCACGTTCAGTCTGGCGTTACATATTTTGGCCATCGCCAATTCTTTGTGTTCGCCTTTGCTTTGCTTCGAGTACGTGCGGCTACTGAAGGTTTTGATTTCAATTGGCTGCGCTTTTTGATCGTGGTAAATTGTGAATGAGTTCAAAATGAAATGGCAATTAAAAGATTGAACTTCCTCACGTTTCGCATCAGTGGAAAAGGGAACTTTTTGCTTTTGGTAATTTCTCTTTTTCCTTGTACTTACCACACGTTCGGTTTTCGTATGCTCAGCGGTCTTACGTTTTTGCACCACGGTTATCTTATTGAGTACCTTCATGGCATACAGTTTGCCAGCATCGTGCCTGGACAGCTTGCGAACCAGGAATACCCGTCCGTAGGCTAAAAGAGAAAATTGCCCAATTAATATTGATAATTGTACATTTTTTCAGTTGTTGCTTACCGCCTGTGCCAAGCACGCGAATGATTTTGAAATCATTTAAGCTAACGCGCTCATCGCTATAAAGTTTCACTGTGAATGAGAAGAAGCAGAAGAGATAATTAGATTTTGTTACTAGTGTCTACTATGCATAAAGCACACAACAAAAGACGGAAGAGTATACACACGAAGAACACTGATAGTGACTATACGATTGCCTGACAAGTGATTATGGCAGTTATAGCATGGATTATAGCAACAGCACTATCGCCATAACAAGAGAGCTCAGCACGTGCGGACTGGACTGGAGAACGATACGCATACACAGTTGCCACAAGTGGCAGAATGGTGCTTTTTGTGGTGCTTTTTGGATTAGGTTCTTTTCTTAATATGCATTAAAAAAGTTTTAATTTTTTATCATCGTAATAAAATAGTATGGAAAAATTCCCCATTTTATAGTTTCCATTTTCTACCGGGCTTGCAATGCCAAGCCACGCGTATATTCAATCCGCCTGTGTTATCAATACACACACACACAGCACGAGTACAACTCGAGCACACACACACACTGGCACGCGTAAACAAATGCCTGCATTTCATAAGGACAACAACAAAGTGTAGTGAGCGTCATTGCAGCAGGTGGCTGACCCACTGAGAGAACGTTCGCACATCTAAAAGCAGAGCAAACGTCTCCTCGGCGCAGCAGCCAATCAGAAGCAACCTGTCTCGCCCGCTCTCCCAATGTCGATAGCCATCAGCCTAAAACGGTTCATTGGCCCTGTCTCGCATTTTGACAATTTGCAGTTATGTGTGAGGCGTCCAGACGTCACATGCACACATTATTGCATGGAAAATTTCAAAGAATACGAAAATAAAAGTAAGACGAAAATTTCCCAAGTGACTAAACAGTTGCCTGCCCCCTCCCCATACCCATTCTATCGTTTACTATTTGACAAATGGCCCAAGAGAGAGCGCAGAAAAGTGAGAGTGTGGTCCGCAGAGCGCGAGCGAGTTGAATGCCTTCAGTGGGTAGCGATGTCCTTGAACCCTTGGCCTTTCTTATGGGTCAGCTGCAGACGCATTTCATCAGCGGAAGAGTGTGAATGATATTTCAAACTGTTGTGAAATGAATGTGAAAAGGTTAATGAAATCTCAGCCTGCTAATTGCCATTTCTGGTTGCAATAAAAACCAGTTACATGTTATATTTAAAGTCTAATTCTTGTTGCCTGAAATTTCATATCACAAAACAAGTGCAATGAACGGACGGAGAGACAGCGAGGGGAGTGGAGTGGGTGGTTGGTATATTAAAAATACTGCATTTCATATTGATCCAACAAACACAAGAAGCGCAAGGCGAGTGATGGAATAACTAAAGCAACTGTAATAACGCTTATAGAGCATTGCAATCTACTTCAAGCATAACTCACTTAGTTGAGCTGATTAGCGAATGTATTAAACAGAATTTCGACTTATCAGCGTTCCATGAAGATTAAGAGCGTCGGAGAGACGGAAACTAAGTTACAAAACAAAACAGCGAAGTGAATTGCAATGACAACACAGTGCAACTTGTTTGTTTTTTGTTTATGGCACATTTAACAATATATCGCACATATAAACGATGTTCATCGCTTAATACAACAATTGTTTATTAGCACACTTTGTTATTAAAACCGCAAAAAGCAAAAAGCATTCAACAAGCAATTTCTGGCCTTGATAAACGTAAACGTATGTATGTGTGTGTTTTCTTTTTAATTGTTGGGGACCACAAAATGCGGTCTCTATTTTTTATTTGCTATATATTTCTTCTTCTTTGGTGACTAGGCAGAGTTTTATGACATTAAAAATTAATGTGTGTACATTTAGAATATATGATTAACAGCTGCATGCGGATGAAATGAGTTGAACTCTCTCTTTATGGAGGGAATTTATGTGAACTTGGATCTTACTTTAAATTAAAAGTCAGTTGTTTTTAGAGCCTGTACTTTAATAAAGGGTATATTAGGATTGTGTCAATGAGATATCTGTTGTTACTATCTTGACTCCCAACCATAAGAGCTAGAGACACAATTCTCTTCTTTTTTGTTAGTTTTGTGTCTTGCCTTAGCAGCTCAAATTCCCTTCTGATATTCGATACCTCTTCCTTCTCAAATTCCTCACATTGTCTGCTATCTGCTCTCGTTGCCTGAGGCAAAACCAAGTGCATGGTTCCCTGCAGTCGGTTGTCTGCGACTTTAGCTTATCTTCCTTTTTTTCTGCTACTATTTATTGTTGATATATTTTAGTGCATTTTGCCCAGTGGCAACAATCGCGAGTGCTGTACACATCACAGAGAGAGCGCGCACAGCTGGCACTCACACTCACACACACACACACACACATGCACATATCTGAGCGTTTATGGAGGGAAGCTCTTTCGCTCTCTCGATCTTGCTGCACGCATGATAAGCAAATGCAGAGCGTAAAAAGGGGAGGTAAGAGCAAGACGTGGCGTGTCAGCACACACACACATACATATGTACATGTGTATGTAAATACATTTTAAGTTAAAAATTGCCAATTAGACACAGAGGCTAACATGTTTTAGATACACACAGACACAAAGTAGTATAGTAGTAGTAGTAGTAGTAGCTGTTGTTGTTGTTGTTGGGCCAATTGCATTGCCAAGTTCAAGTAAATCAATTGCTTATATACTCTCTCACGGCCACACACACACACTCAAACTCACTCGCCTGTTGTTGTGGTGAATTAAGTGGCGAGGTGAGTTGCAGTAGCCAAATAGAAATGTCTGTTTGTCTATCGGTCTGTCTGTCTGTCTGTCTGTGTGTGTGTGTGTCGCCGAAAAGTGTGTCAAGGTTGAATGCATGTGCCCCACTTAGGCTAAGGATATTTGTGGGAGTGGAACGAGAGGTCGGCGCATTGACCAATCAACTACTAATGGTCAGGTTGGATTATGTATCTCATCGGTTTACTCACCATAGGAACGCAGGTCGGTTACGTTCTCCAAATCCCGTTGGTGCGTCTCGTTCTCTAGGTCCAGTGGTGAGCTATTGCTACTGGGCATGGCGTATGTCGTGGGTGGCGTGGCTGCTGACGTTGCCGCTGCATTATTGTTGCTCTGCTTAATCTTACTGGTGGTCGCTGATTCATCAATTTCCAGGTCGCTGTAATCCTGCGTGTGTCGCTCCTCAAAGTACTCCACACACTCCCCGTCGCTGCCGTCGCCGTCGCTCTCCTCCTCCTCGTCCGAAATGCATACAACCTCCGCCGCGACAACCTCCGGCGGTTCGGGCGATGCCGGCGATGCGGGTGAGGGTGGTGTGGGTATGGTGGATATGTTGTTGCGATAACTGTATGCCGATGCTGCTGCCGCTGCATTGGCATTTGCGTTCTGTTTCTTTTTGATGCCCTTGTTATTGTTGTTGTTGTTGTTATTGCTGTACTCACGTCCATTCACATTATTTACGTTGTTGTTGTTCCTTTTGTTGTTAACGTTATTGTTGTAGTTGATGGTTTTGTTATTGTTATTGTGCCGCTGTCCACTGGAGGAGCTGGAGCTTGAGGTGATTGTTGATGTCTCTATACCCATTTGCTGTCTATTCGCGCTGATCACTTTGGCTAGATGCTGCAGCTCCTCATCCTCCTCCGTATCATCGTCATCACTCGCATCTCTGTGTTGTTGTTTTCGCCTTTTCGCCGGTTTGCCATTCATGTTATTCGCATGCCCATTAACATACTGCACTTCATTATCCTCCGCCGTAGAACATGAAGTTGGCGGCGGTTTGTTGTGTCTCCTCTTTGCTCCTCCTCCTCCTCCGCTTGAGCTGCTGCTCACAATTTCGCACTGATTTCGTTGTTGTTGCTTTTGCAGGCGACTCATGTTGTTGTTGTTGTGAATTGAAGCTGACAATTGATAAATAAAAACTCTTCTTTAGGGCAATTGGATGCAGCTGAGAGAGTGCGCTCTCTTTAGTTAACAATATGGTACAGTTCAGTTCAATACTAGAGATGAGCGCGTGACAAATGTGAAATTTTTAATAATTATCTATCTATGTATATACAAAAAACGCACAATTATATAGACATCTGTATTAATTATGTATTTATAAAAACATTTATTAAATAAAGTATAAATTTGAAAAAATATATTTGACTATAAATTTTATTGTTTTTAAAGCACTTTTAACAATTTTGTTTCACTATCGAAATTTGATTAATGTGCAGAAATTATTTCACATTTTATTCGTGTTTCCACTATCGTCTCTCGTGTTATTTGACTTTACACGTAGGCACGTACACGTCACGCACGCATCTCTAGTACAGTTTGGACACAAGCACCGACTGACAACATTTTTGAGGAATAACAACTGCGAAAACTACAACTCACCTCAAGGTAACGAAAGGCGCAAAATTATGATTGCAACAACAATTAGTTGCAATTATTTACGTTTCAGAGATGTTTCAAATGTCAGAAGGTATATGGAAATCGATTGTATATTAGTTTTAAAATTATTTAACCATTTGTTAATACAAATTTGTGATTATCGCGTATTTCATCAAGTGCGCTTTGTGATTGCTCTTCGTATGCACTATTTTTTGTTTTTTTTGTTGCTTATTTTCATTATTGCTCTGCGGGCTTTCTTATTACTCTCACACAAACACGCACACACACACACTCACGCAAGCGTTTTTCGACTACGTTTCACGTTTGTTTTGTTTTGACTTGCAGATTCTTTAGTGCAGTAGGTGCGTGTTATTCAAATATGCAATCCAGTGCAATATCGATCTCTGCAGAATTGAGAAACAGTATATTTACTATATTCCATATGTGTGTTATATTAGTGTGGTTTTTACAAGTTTTTACCGCCGCTTTCTACTTCACATACACATATGCACGAATGGGCACACACACAAACCAACACCAATGCGGCGCGACGCTCTTTGCCATCTGCTTTGCGCTCTCATTCTTTCCCACTTATTTGCTGCTGTTGCATCGACAGTACAGCACACGTTTATAGTTATTTATTAGGTATTTGCCACTTCGCATTGTTTATTGCATTCAATATGCAATAAATTGTTATATTTATTATTTAATTCAGTTGGATTCTTTTGATTTGGCGATTATTTTCCGACGGCGCAACCGAACACATTGAAGTTATTTATAAAATGAATCTACCTACTGCAATCGATATGTTAAAACACTCACGATATATCGATGATTGCAGATGCGATTAAATTTGTTGAAAACAGCAATGGGCTTATAACCAACAGCACAAACAAATTGTCACTTTATTCATATTCTCACAATTTATTTAAGTTCTTACTCAGTTATTAAATAAAAGACGATAATATTAAGGCAACGATAGCTATTGCACGGCAATATGTTTGCTGTTGTTCCCTATGAATGCCAAAACACAGCTGTTTGATAGTCACAGTTAGAGATGTGACGAATCATTCAGAACATGAATAATTGAACTACTCACCTAATGAACGAACAAACCTTTAAAAAAATTGAAATGTTTGCAAAAAATAAATAATTAACTGGGTAAGAAAAGGGCCAATGTTATAAAGAATATTCAAACGATCAACATTGATATGAATAAAACAGTTATTTTTATAATCTAATAATTCTTTTATTTGAAATTCGACTTTGGCGCACTCTGTTAATTAACAAACAAGAAGACAAACTGTTGAGAGACTACCGATATCGAATATAGAAAAAGGGCTAATTTTGGCGCAAGAACGCCATGTGTGGCGTCTTCGTCAACCATAACAACCATTATATCGATATAAAATATTGAATATGGGAAACGCGCTAATTTTGCCGCAAAAACGCCATGTGTGGAGTTATCGTCATCGTCGGCAGCATATTATATCGATATAAACTCAAGTAAATATTTAAATTGTATTTTATTTTTGGAAAATTTACAACAAATGTCTTAATATTTAACCATTATATCCTGAAGGCATTTACGGTCCAAGTCTGGCACTTGACAATTATCCGCCGCATAACCAACAGCAAGCAGAATTAGAAGTTTCTCGTTCGCTGGACGGTCGAGCAGACGCCGCAGTGCTGGTCCACAGTTTAGTGGCGTTGTGACCAAAGAGCAGAGCCCCGCTGCTTGTAGTGCACATAGGAGTATTCCCGTAGCAATTGATGTGGATATTTCGTTGTAGTAATGCAGTTTCTTGCGACCATCAGGTGTAATGCCGTGTGTTTGCTTGAAAATCAGAATGAGATAAGGCGCCTCGCTCAGATATGGTTTCACGGCATTCGTCTGTAAAGGGCGCAGATCTGTAACCCACTGGGCGTGCATGCGTGTACTGTAATTGATCTGCTCCTCCTGCTCGACAATCTCCTGAATAGATTGCTTCATCTGCAACTGCTCAACTACACAAAATGTCCAGGGTTCGGTGTGAGCGCCACTTGGAGCTGTGCCTGCAGCGCGTATGCAATCCTCTATTATATCCAAAGCGGGAAACTTATTTGGATTAAAAGCGCGCACACTACGACGACCACGCACTAGGTTATAGAAACGTTTGGCGCCAGCTGGATTAAGATTTTCACCAGGAACAAATGGCACATGCGGTTTCTCCTCCAAGGCTGGTTGCAGCGCATTGTCGATGTCGAGAGGAAAATCAACTGCAAAAAGACTCGGAGTAAAAGTAAGAGTAGAATAACGGAATATGTTTATTACCTGCAATATCTTCTTCTCCAGCCAACTTTTCTGCTCTTCTTCGTTGTCTTCTTATCCACTTGATGCCGCATGCAATAAGTAATCCCAGCAAAATACTCGGCCAATGTTGCAGTAACTTGGAATTCTTTAGCCACGCCTCCATCTCTGATCACCGCAGCAGGGGAACTGTAAAATTATCGCACGACCGAGGCGAAACTTTCGCTTATCTCGCGAAACTTGGTCAGGGTCATTGCACAGCTGACTGATAAGAGAGACTTTAGCTTGTGGGCGAGTGTTTACAGCAATAGGGACAAAGTTTGGCCTTTGCTGGACAGCAGAAGCGATTTCTTGGCGGTTCTTGTTGATGCATAATCTCAACATCTTTTTCTGGACTCAACGCCGGACAATCCATCATACTACAATTGGCGGGTGTGGCTTTCTGATTGATTATATTACGCTTCTGCACTTCACGGAGCACTTCAATGATGCGCCACTTGGCGTCGTAGTAAATGAAATCCGGAGCTGAACTGAGATCTGCTCGGATCATATCGCACAGCAACTGCACTTGTTGTTCATTTCGTTGAGGATTAATTGAGGAACTTTGTTCTGCAAATGATGAGCGGCCAGAGTGCGGTTGCTCTGGAGATAGTGGCTCTGGTTGAGCTTCAGTTTTCTCTTCATACGTTGCTTTAGCTGGGAGAGATAAACTGCTATATGACGATGTACGTTTTGGCTTATTCTCAAATATGGTAGGTTTTGTTTCCTCCTCTATCTTGGTTTCTTGTTTAATAGTTTGCGTTTCAATCTCAATGTGCTTAGGTGTTTTTTCTTCTTGCTTAGACTTAGACCCTCTTATATCGGATCTCTGGTGCACCTCTCCTTCGGATTGTCGCCGTTGTTTCTGCTCTTGCTCCTGCTCCATCGCTCTCCTCTCTCCATCGGATTGTCGCCGTTGTTTCTGCTCTTGCTCCTGCTCCATCGCTCTCCTCTCTCCATCGGATTGTCGCCGTTGTTTCTGCTCTTGCTCCTGCTCCTTCGCTTTTTGCTCTTTCTTCAATTCCTTCTTCGACAGTTTCTTTATGGGTTCCTCCTTTTTGATTTGTATGATGTCACTCGATGCATCTTTATTTTTATCCTTTTTCTTTCCACACACGAATTTATTTCCCAACATAAAATAGGACACTTCGGGAATTCCCGTAGAATCGACCATATCTCTCCAAGGTTGTGGATATAGATTATCGTTAGCTATGGCTGTATTATTTGACTTAACTTCGGTATTCAAGAGTTCCGATTTATTGGATAACGCTTCTGCTGCTTCAGAGCATTCCGGGCTGTCTTCCTGAACCTCAAAAAACGGCACGAGAAATAGAAATTCGTGATAAAATTTGATAGATGGCATCAAAATATCACCATATTGCAGGCGAGCGTTCTCAATTAGAAAATATTCCTGGGCAAAGAGCAGACGTAACTGATAAAGCAATTCCTGAATTTCTTCGCTTGTTTTATTGGGAAAGTGTTTAGCTATCTCCAAGTAGTAATAGTCATCGTAGTTCTTATCGCCATATTGCGGATGATGGGGATTATACAGACTGTCGTATCTATAATATAGACTTATCAGCTTACGCGTCTCGTCTTCAGTCAACGGTTCATCTGGATTACTTATGACATTCTTTTCTTTTTTCTTTGGTGCGTTGACTTTAGACTTGAAAGGTAAGAATTTAAGAAATCCTCGAATCCCGTTTTGTTTTGGTGTTGAATTAAGATCTGTATAAATTTGTTGCTGGTCAATGGTTGCCGTGTTATTTGGAGTTTGATATTTGTAGATGTTCTGGGTTATTTCTGGGCCCAGGTACATCGACGGCGTGCTCGGTACTCTGTGATTCAAGGATCTCGAATCGGAAGGCTTGAAATAGTTGGGTCTGTGATTTTGTTCCATTTTCAGCTATTTGCCGCTTCAGCAAGTAGATAGTGAAATTGTTGTCTAGATTGGGCACAAAATTCTTCGAGGGCAGCAGCATAATTAACTTTTAACAATTTTGTAACATAATCCCAAAAATAAAACACAAACTTCGAACAATTTAAATGTTTACGAGCGCTCGTGCAGTTTATCGATATTTAATTCAGTGCAACCCCGATAGCAACTTTTCAAGCACTGCCGATTGTTTATTGCCGTGTTGCTACACTTGGTGTTGCAGCACCAAAACTTCTGTTGTCTATTTTAATTATATGCAAAAGAATCTGTTGGTTCATTTTTAATGACACTGGTTCTCTTTCAATCCCTTCAGGTGCATTTGCATATATTCAAGTGGCAACCGGGCGTGAAATATCGTAAACAGGCCTTGGAGCAACAACAAAACAGCTGAAGTTACGTGAAATATATAAATGGAAATGGGAAAATAAAAACTAGCAATTGACATGGTCAGCCGTGTGATTCCAAAACTGGACATTTTATTGTAAAGCGTCAATTAAAGTTGCAATATAATTGAGCTGGCTCTCATTGTGCTTTTTGGCATGTGATGTTCCACTATCATAGCAACAATATTGCCTAGCTAATAAATCACGCCGGGGTGCTAATTACAGTTTAATAATTTACTTCGTGCTGACCGCTATTAATTGTAGTAAAATTGAGTAAATTGTGAAAGCAGCTATGGAAATTCTCACATAAAACACGCCCGGTAATTCAGCAGAAAATAGTGCTGACTAAAATAAACGATTTTGCATACACACACATTTGCATACGTATGAAAAGTGCAATAAATCAATGACCAGCAGCGAGAAGGCGGAAGTGACCCATGCCGTAAGAACTACAGCAACCAGCACAAGACTGAGCAACTGTAACGGGACCGAGAGCGTAAACAATAATAAACAAATTCCATAACATTTTCTGGTTTCGTTTATTTCATTTGAAGAAGTTACAATGGACGAGGTTTTCTCATTGCATATGGAAAAACTAGATGTGTACGATGGTTAGTATAACTTAGAAATATGTGAATAGTATTAAGTAGATTAAAATCAATTGCTCGTTAGTCATTTTGATCGTCGTTGTCGTCGTCGTCGTCGTCGTCTTCACTGTTGTTCAAAATCTCGTCAATGAGACTATCCTGATCAGCATTCGTTCGGCCCTGAATGATCATATCGCGGATCATTTTAATGTGTTCTTTTTCGGATTTGATTCGCTCCGATAGTCGAATATTTTCTTTTTTTAAATCTTCTATACGATTCTTGCGTTCCTCGGCCGATTTTTTAGTCTTCTCACGCGTGCGCTGCACTGCCTGTAAAATATATACAAAATTACATTGGATGAATCAGGTTCTAATAGTTTCCGTGCTTCTATTTTGGGGGTCGCTCATCTAGGCTAGACGCACTTTTGTTTGTTTACTTTACACTTGATATACACTTACCTCATTGTTCTTCTTTCTTTTCAACTTGTATGCGGGATCATCCGACTGTGGACTATCATCTGTGTTGCCGCTGCCTGACGCTGTCGCTGCAGTTCTTCTCCTGGCTGGCATTCTCTCGGTGATAATTTTAATCTGTATTTAGTTGAATATTTTTTACTAGCTGGAAAATGTAGCCAGCTAACAAATGCAAGTCGTTGTGAAATTACAACGCGAATGGTGTACCAAAGCGTAATTGTAAAACATATGTGAGTGTTGGAAAACGATGAGCCAACTAGAGATGGCGGTATTATGAAATTTATTTAATTTATCATGCTGAATGAATAGAAAAATTATTAGTATACAACAAACGAATGAAATTAACAAATTAATTATTAATTTATAATCTCGTCCAACAAAATTTCGTTTTTGCTCACAACATGGTATTATTTTTACCGTTATGTTAAACGAACGCAACTATAAGTTAATACAATTTATTTGTAAAGACTGATTTCTTGTATGTAGTCGATTAGGAACAAAAGAAAGCATTAAACTTTTAGAACAAAATGCGAATAATGTGTGTAATGAACAACGTATTAGCTAATAAATGTTTTAAATAAATCAATTGGCTAATCGCCGCTTATCGATGGCACTATCGATAGATGTTTTAGTTGGTGCATTTTGCAACACTACAAGCTTTATATTTGCTACCGGCTTGGTAAAATGTCTTCGCCTGCGCCACCAAAGTCGCCTGAATTATCAGATAAGAGCAAGAAATATGATAGACAAATAAGGTAATTGAAAGCAGCAATCACAGTTAATCAATTACTAATAAAAAACCCCACAGACTTTGGGGAGAGCATGGGCAGACACTGTTGGAAGCTGCCACAATTTGCTTGGTTAACGTGACTGCCGTAGGCTGTGAGGCAGCAAAGGGACTCGTGCTGCCAGGAATTGGTGGCTTCACTGTGGCCGATGGTAGCACAGTCAAGGAAGAGGATTTGGGCAATAAGTAAGTTAAATTATTTCCACTGAGCTGCAATTATTAAATGCGTGGCAATAGCTTTTTTCTAGATGCTAGCTTTCTGGGCAAATCGAAAGCTCTGGCCTGCAAGCAACTGTTGCAGGAGCTGAACCCAGATGTTAATGGAGAATATGTTGATGAGAGCGTCGATTACATACTGGCAAATCGTCCCAACTTCTTTGACAGTTTTGACTTGGTCATTGCATCGAATCTCAATGAACAATCGCTGTTGCTGCTGGCCAACTGTCTGTGGGACTCCAATGTACCCTTTGTCTATTGCCGCTCTCTCGGCATGTTCGGCACTATACGTCTGCAACTGAAAGAACACTGCGTTGTTGAGGCTCACCCCGACAATCGTCAATTTGATTTGCGTCTGGAGGAATCATTCGAGGCTCTGCGTGAACATTTTGAGGCCACAGAAGTCAGCAGCAAAGTGCCCTGGTTGTTGGTACTAAACAAATACCTTAAAGTTTGGCAGAAAGAGCATGGCTCTGGTCGCTTGGCGCCTGGTAACTACAAGGAAAAAACAAAGCTACGTGAGATAATCAGAGCAGAAATGCAAGCGGATGAGGAGAACTACGAAGAGGCCATCAAGGCGGTAAACACGGCATTTGGTGGTGGCCTAGTGCCAAGTTCCCTCAAGGCTATATTCGAAGATGATGCCTGTGAGCAGCTAAACAAAAAGGTAAGGCGGCTTTATCTCTATGCTACAAAGTTGTGGCCTCATCATATAATTTGGCATATTTACAACAGAGCGACAATTTCTGGATCATGGCCAAGGCACTCAAGCATTTTGTGATTGAGGAAAACAACGGCTATCTGCCGCTACCGGGCATACTGCCCGACATGACTGCCAACACAGACTCGTACATTGCCCTGCAACATATCTATCGACAACAGGCCATACAAGACGCCGATCAGGTGTATCACAAATGCCAGGATTACCTCAAGCAACTGTCTCTACCCGCAGATAATATAGATGAACGCAGCGTGCGTCTACTTTGCCGAGAAGCAGCCGGGCTTGCCGTGGTGCGGGGCACACGTATTGCCGATGAATACGAAAAGAGCTGTCGCGCGCTATCGTTGGGTATGTTAAGCCTAACTAACTGCAAAATGGCATTGATACTATTGTGCATATATCTTTGCAGTGGAGGATAACGAGCTGCAGGGCACTTTGACTGCGTATAACTTTGCTCTACGCGCCTATGAGCGTTTCCTAAGCGACTGCGGCTGCATACCCGGCGAGTGTACTGTCGAGCAGGACATTGGTCGTCTCAAGAGCATTGCCAGCAAAATGATGAACGATCTGGGCCTGCATGTGAACATCAGCGACGATGTGCTGCATGAGATATGTCGCTATGGCGGCGCCGAGCTGCATGCGGTGTCTGCGTTTATTGGTAAGTACAAAAGGTTACTCAGCAGAGCAGATAATCTAACTAGCTTTCAATCTATGCAGGGGGTTGTGCTGCGCAGGAGATTATCAAGATCATTACCAAACAATACAAGCCAATCGATAATACATTTATTTATAATGCTATAAGCACCGAGAGTGTCACGTTGAAGTTGTAAAACACTATTATTTCTATATGATTGTTTGAAATAAACCAGAATATGTGATTGCCAGTTAGATGTGAAATACTGTAACTATCCCCCGGTTGTGTGTTATCATTGTGTAGTTTTATTTATTAATCATATCTCGGCTTATACTCTAGATATTGTAAGCAAACACAAGTCGATGCTTCAAGTAGTATGTGGTGTTTGTGTGTATGTGGGGCTTATAATATGTTATTTATTGTTGTTACATTTATTTATATAAAAGCCAGCCCACATTCGTTCATATGTTATATCTTACATTCCTGTATTTTATGCATTTAACTAAGTATTTTCGTTTTTCTTTAATTGTTCTATGGAAATTCGTTGGCATCTTTTGCGCCAGACGCAAGTTCATATATTTATACTTTACTTATACAATTATTATTAACTTTATGTGTGCTTTTACATGTACAAATTGTTGCTAACGGATATCAAACAAGTAGATACAATATCATTATCATTACATATAGGCAGTTACTTATAGTAGTTGCTTACGATAACATTTCAGTTGAATATTTAAGTGTTTGAACTTATATCGTTACGACGTTTTTATTAAACTTAGTTTTTAGTTATTTCTAATAACTTGTCTTCAAAATTTCGTCTAATTTTCTTTACAATTAATTAACAAAAATGTACATAAGAAGACTGCCAGGAGTTTAAATTTCAGTTGACTAAACTTTACCTAGCCGTAAACACAGTGTTACCACTGATCCAATGTAATAGGAGTAGTATATACAAGCCGTAGAACAGTTGCCACGAGGCACAAGGACCCCCGACTGCAGCACCATGATGCAACTCGGCAAAACTTTCGCCTGTAAAAAGAACATATTATATGATTATAATAGTATATAAGATATTTGTTAGTATGTGTACTAGTCTTACCATTTAGTATGTGCACCACTATTGTAAAATTTTGATATTCACTAATGGAACATGTGTAACTGCCAGAGTCGGCTTTGTTTATCTTTGCAATAGACAAAGTTGAGTTTGCTCCATCCTCCATCAGTTCGGTTTTAACGCTGCAGATTATGACTTTAAATATTATGAAACTTTTATTTATATTTGTATATATACCTAACACCTCCGCGCGTCACATCGTAGTTGAGTATATCCTCGCTGTGCTTCCAGAACACCACGGAATTGGACATGGCCACATTGCGCACCACGCAGGATAACTGCAGCGTGGAGTCAATTTCGTAATACTTCTCCTGCAACGGATCTCCCTGCTCATCTATAATCATCACTTTGGGTGCTAAGTAAGGTAAGTCCAGTTGTAATTAATTTTAATCATATTTTTATTGCAAATCCTCTCACCATTCACATGCAAATTAATTTGTATAACGCGGGGCGGATGCGTGGAGATTTGGCATTCATAGATTGCCTCATCGTCTTTCTTAACATTTATAATTTTCAGTCGCCAATTGTTGGGATATTGAAATTCCATTTTGTATCGCTTATCGCCCGTATAGGCATGCAGGCCAACGGTAAGCAGATCCAATGCATTGCCCTCATTCTTCGCATTGCGACGCACCCAAGAGACCTGAGAGCAGTAAAAGCGCAGAGAGTTGATAAAAAATATAAATAAAATATATACAAATGGGAGAAATTTAATATTATTTTATAATGATTTTCAGCACAATTTTTTGCTTATTTTGAACTGGTTTCAGTTTGTTTGTACTGAGGAAAATATTAATTACAATTGAATTCAAATTTTTTTGGTTGTGTAATTGTAGTTATGTACTTTATATTTCACTGCTTTAAATTGCATCTATTTCTATTAAAAATTCAGCTTAGTTTTCAGTTCTTCCATTTTGCAGTACACCTCTAGTTGTTAACTAAATAGAGTCATATCAACACTTATGTACTATAGCTGGCTGACATTTTGATAACTTTTGAAGTTCTCCACACTCGTTTGAAGTACTACAACTACAACTATCTTGTAGAAATGATGATACTTACAGTCTTATCTTGCAGCAATGAAATTCTGCAATTTAAATGAACGCTGCTGCCGGCCTGAACAGTCATATTTGTGGGTTGTCCCACGCGCTGCACGTCCTCAAAGTGTGGCCCATATCTGGAAAAAAAAGGGGAGGCAGGTGTGAGCATATATGAGAGGCAGTAGATAAAACTACACACACATACTAGTAGTCGTTTTATTGTCGAGCAGGTGTACTCAATGTGTAGTAGTGTGTGTGTGTATTTATGTGTGTAAACCTAGGCATGCCAAAGATTGTGTTCCTTTATGCTTAATGTTTATTGCCGGCAACAAAAGTCTTAAAACCTTAAGTTGTAAGCATGTTGTACTACTACAGGCCAAAAGGACCTTGGGCAAAAGGATTTTATTGGCGAGGTAAACCACAAATGAAGTGGAAGTTGCTCAAGTATGTGCTTGTTGGTATTTCTATTGCATAGTTAAACCATTTACAGGCGAATAGTTATGAAAATTATAGACTAGACGCAGAGTGTAGCTATTCATTTTCATTTTCATTTCTGCAGTTCTGTAATTATGAAAATGACGCACTTGCTTTATAATTGTATAGAATACGCAGAAGGCCTAATACTTGATAATTGCTTTTCATTTAGCATAAAGGCTTAGTAGGTGGTTTATAATGATAGTTGAGCTGATGTTTTGGTAAATATTGTTAACCACTTTTAAGAGAGGAAAGGCTGCGGTTTGCTTTTAATTATGAGATAGTTCTTTGAAATTGGAATGTGTAGCAAATTGATATACAATTACGGTTCACCAATTAAGCTGTTACCTTGTGTATATATTGAATAGCTGACTCATTCTAAACAGTATTTTATAGAATATGCTTAGCTGCTATTTTGGCTTAATTATATTCGTTGTTAGCTGTTATTTACTACTTCTCTATGTTGTAAGTTCTTTGTCCTGACGAACTGACTGACTGATCAACATCGCCCTGCCCAAACGGTAAGACATAGAGACCTAATTCTTGTGATAGACGATACCATAAGGGCCCTAGGTTTCCCCTATAAGCCTCCACATTTTGGGGACATTTACTAGAGGGTTCCGCCCTCCGTTCAAGGTCACAACCAGGGACATACTTGTATACAATTTTACAGTTTATTGAGATAATGTATAGTTTTATGAGATATTTTATCATATGTAGTTGTGGCTTATAGGAATAAAGTAAAGAAATATACAGATCTAGATTCTATAATTTAACTATAAACTGTTCTCTGCATAAACTCACCTCTGATCGTGATGATGATGCTTGTTGGCCGATGAGAACGAATCGAATATGTAGTTAAGCATGGGTGCATCGGTTTTCTGCTGTTTGGGCAGCACATATTTGCTATCCACCTTTTTGGCCGAGTTGCGTACAATCGATGTCGATAAAGTGGGTGTTAACAAACTACCGTTAGACGCAACCTGTTGACTGGCATCGACGGGTACAGCAATTGCGGTTGGCGTATCTCCATTGATTCGCTGGGAACCAATTTGCTGAAATGTGCCACTAGATGAGATACTGCTGCCGCTGCCGCTGCTGCTGCTGCTGATGGAGTTTTTCAGACTTGATGCGTTTTTCTCTGGCGGCGGTTTTGCTGTTGTTGCTTGATGCGAGCTCAGCTGCGATAAGGATAATAAATCTTGTGTTTTTGCATTCATTAGTTGCCTTCCATTTGCTGGCGCTATTGTTGCTCTGGCTGTTGTTGGTGTTGCTGCTGCTGCTGCTGCTGCTGCTGTTGTTGTTGGTGTTACTGCTGCTGCTGCTGCTGATGTTTTTGGCGCTGTTTTGTCAGTTTTCTGGCTGGTTGCGCTGCTGTTGTGCGCCTGCCTTTGCCCCATGGCCATGACGTAATCATCGGCGACTCTTTCAACGTCATCGCCATCAGCATCTGCCTCATCTACCTCGACAGCAGCTGCTTCTGCTTCAGCAGCTACGGCCGCTGCTGCTGCGGCTGCCTCAGCGCCCGCAATGGCATAGGCATTATCGATTTCATTGGAATCTATGTCGCATAATGAAAAGACAAGAGTAAATTGAGTTTCAGTACAGTGACGATAAGTATTTCTATACATTGATAGCTATTGTATGTAGTGGGCAAGTAGAGGCGACCTAATACTCTTTAGATGCAGGCATAGGAGCAAGGTCTTGTTGTGGCTGTAAATTTGTGGCGTATTTAAAACAATTCAAATGTTTTCTTTAGAATTTTCAATGAATTTCAATATATGCAACAATTTTTCTTATAAAAGAAACAGCTTAAATATGGTTAAAATTTAAGCTTATTATCCTATTAGTTTTTTGTGCTCACAAAAGTAGACTATAGTTTTTTTTTCAGCTTCTGTATTTCAAACGAAAATGTTATTCAGATCAAGACTTGCTTTCCTAATGGCACAACTTATCTAATGTTCATGAAAAATGAATGAATTTATATATATATACTATATATATTCATATGCTCGACTAGTTTACAAGTTTTACACTGAATTTCTGTATTTAATTTAAATCTGAATAGAGTCGAACTTTAATTTAAGTATGGTTAAGTAAAGACATAAACTTCGATTCAATATTCCTAAGTAATTCTTCCATTTCCTATGCCTTATACGGTTTAAATTAATCGAGTAATCAAAAGCGACATTGTCACAACATAATACAGCATAAATTATGCAATAAATGGCAGACTTTAATTGACTTGATTAATCTGCTGAAATGCCCTAAAGCATAGTGTATACTTGTCATATCTTTGAGCTACTAGTACTATCCCTTAATAGGACATGGAGCATTTTGTACGTCTTGCTTTTAACATCATCGTGATTAATATGTTGTAATAAAGTAGGAAACATTTGACGGCAACGTTTTTTCCCTTCGTCTTCGTCTTCTTCCTCCTTTTGTTTTTTCAGCTTCTCTCTTACATTTCTTTTCATTCCTCTTGTTTTTTTGGGGTCAATTGTGTTCGTGTTAGGTTAAAGCTGTGCCGATTCTCGTCAGAATATATAGTATATCACAAAGGTTTTTCGGTAAAAATTACTTTAGATTAATGAGTCTATAAATAACATGGCGCACGTCAATGATCTAACGGTGTATTTTTCGCATTCCCTTTGCGGATTTTGTGTGTGTGTATTTATTACTTGTGTTTAACACAATAATGGTTAAGAGCATAATATATGGTTTAATTTATCGAGAATGAAGAAGCACAAATTTTTTAACCGGCTTGGCGCTTAAAACCAGCAATCAATTTATACGCTTAACAAGTTCCTTAGAAGCGGTGGGGGGCGGGGGAGCGGGGGACTAACGGAAGTTTAGTCTTGCATAAAAATTACTGAGAAACTCTCGATAAGCAAAAGTTGGAGGCAAAAAGTTTCTTTGCGTGAATGAGTTGAAAGTTCTTCTTCTTCTTTCGTCGTTTTTCTTCTTGTGTGTGTGCAGGGAATTAAATTGTTAAGTAGTGTTGTAAAACGTTGAAATGGCACATGGCTTTAAGTTGACAAAAACTTGCAATCTGTCGTTACGTAGCGCACGTAACTAATGGGCGTGGCCGTTTGCCCAATTACTACATTGCGGCATGCTTTCGGGTATCAGTTGAGGTTATCTCAAAGCACAATTGAGCTACACGCTGGCACTTACCGTAACTAACACGTAGCGTCGTTGCCACCGCCGACTGTGAGTGTGTGTGCGGAGTGTGTGGGTGTGTCGTTGAAAATTGAAATGCTGCAGATGCCGTAGCAGACACCACAACATTCTCAGGCTGATGCTCAGGCTGTGGCAGAGGGTCTGACTCTGGTGGGGAGGAGTCTACCTCGGCTGAGCTAAATTCGACTGGCAGCAGCAGCTCATCAAAGTTCTGACCGCTAAACGTGCGCATATTATCCGCTAGAGGGCGCTGCTGCTGTAGATGGGGCACGGCCTGTGCCAGCAGCAGACCGCTGCCAGTGCAGACAATTGTTGTTGTTATTATAAATAATTGTATTAAATTGCATATAAAACATTCAATTTGGCGGTTAGCACTGTTTGTTCGAATCGGTGTCGCTGCGGCTAAAGTTTGTACCGTTTGTTTGCTAGCACTTTTTGTAGTAGTATTGGTAGTAGTAGTAGTAGAAATAGTAGTTTTTATTCTCGTTTTCGCTTTTGTTTTAGTTTTCGCTCTGGTTTTAATACGCGTCGTTGTTGTTGTTGTTGTTGCTGCTGTTGCTGGTGTTGCTGCTGCTCTTCTTCTTCTTGTTGTTGTTGCATTTAAATGCATTTTGCGATTGGGAATTCCTGTGTGGAATTTGCTCTAGCTAAAACACATTTCACTAACTGCATTGAGCTTGTTATTCGCTGTTGTTGTTGTTGTTGCTGTTTGGTTTTGTTGTTCAAGTTTATTTAAACTAAATTTTGTTAGCTAATTGCTTATTGGTTTAGTTGCTATTTTTGTTTGTAATTTGTAATTTGTAATTGTAATTGTAATTGTATTTGCTTTTGGTTTATAATTTATAATTGCATTTATGTGGCACTCGCACACATTTTTCATTTACATTCGCCGTATTTCATTTATTATTGTGGTATTGCCCATTTTTGGCAGTGTGCTGTGTGTGGCGCCACCTATGGAGAAGCATTCACTGCATAATTAAATCCGTTTAGCACGCGGTTATTTGCAATAATTGATAACAAATCTATTATTTATGCCGTGAGCGTCATTGCAATTAGTTATTACAACTAAAAGCACTTCATAATGTGCCATTGTCACGTTTTGTGCTTTTATTTCAGCTAATTAAACAGATTAGTAACCTGAAACTATGCCATAGATCACTTTGATTTGTATGTCATCTCTCATTTAATAATGTGTTGTACTACTGCAAATATTAATTACAGTAACCAGTGAATTCCTCTTTGTCTATGAGAGCTTCTCATTATTCTCCCAGCATCCGATTACAATGGAAATTCGTATTCAGTTTACACTGCCTGCCATAATTCTGCAGACTAGAAGGAATTTAATTGCTGCAGCCTGAGCTTAGTTGCAATAATTGTAAATAATTCGATAAGGCTGGTTTGTTGCTATGAAATCAATATTTATTGGATTTTACAACCTTGCAGAGGCTATTAAAATTCTGTCACGGTTTGCAAAAGACATTTACGACACCATAAACTGTCGATGCTACTAAGCACGAGAGCAGCCGCAGACGTAGCTGATAAACGGCCTATGCTTTTTGTGTGTTAACTTTTAAATTTATCAATGTGATTATATTTATGACACATGTTGGGCTGTTGTTGAAGAGCAGGTCAGCCATTGTGTGTCAGATCTGGCTTTAAGATTCATGGCGAATTTTGAGCAGCAGCTAAAAGTATGCTACACTTTTTATAAGCTAATTCTGAGCTGGCATTTTGAATGGATCAAACTTAATTTTACTTTTACCTCATTTTAATGTACTTTATTACAGTAAATTACTAAATTATTAAAGCCTAGCATATACTGTGCCCCAGTTGGAGGTGCAAACAGACAGGCAGACAGACAGACATGTGTTTTATTTCGACTATGAAAAGAAAACCTTTTTGCATAAACTACTTTTTTGGCAGGCATAGAAACCATAAAATTGAATTTCTGTGTTTATGTGTAACACATGTAAAAGTAACAAAGTAACAAATGAACAAGGCCTATAGGCATGTCGTGTTTTTTCCCCTCTTTATTATTATAATTCTTTTCGCTTTTGTTGCTGCATTCGTAATGAGTACTTCTCGTAATATTCAAATATGTCGCGGGGGGATCAACACACATAAAACAGCTGTCCGTTCAATCAGAAACAGAAACAGCAGCAGTAAAGATACAAATGGTAATGAAAATACAAAGCAATAAAAATAAAAATGTAAATTAGCGCGAAATGAGTTTTGATATAAAACAGAAAATATGTTGCCGTCATACAGTTCAATTGCTTTCAATGACTCTGGTATCCATCCTTGTATCTAGTTACAAACGCCTTTATGCCCTAGCCACAATTTCACTAACGGCACATAGTATATAGTATATTTTTATTTAACACATAAAACCGCATGAGCTCCGCCCTTTTTCAACGAGAAAAAAACTCTGAAGCAAAACTCTTTACACTAGCTGGCAGTTCGTTATTATTATTAATATTAAAATTAATGGTATATATTTATTTTCGCCTCCTTTTGTTTGTATTACTTTGTTTTATGTTTCTTGTAATAGCATACAGCATGCACAAGAAATTTGCATTTCGACTTTGCACAGCGGGAAACAAACTTTTCCTCTTTTCCTCTTTTCTTTTTTCCTGTTATTGTTTGAACATGAACTGGAAAATCTGAATAGTTATGATGTTGCACGTAGTATTATACGGTATATTACACGCAAGCTGAAATGCTTCTATTCATTCGCCACGACTTCGAACTACGAGGACTTCGCGTTTGGTTTCAGTTCTCGGCGTTCACTTGGAATAGACGTTAGAAACGCGTCTCAGTCGACCGGTAGCATCCGCACGCCGTTACACATCGCTTAGGACTGTCCCGCTGAAGGCATCCAAAATCCCGTATATTGTTGAATTTTGAATTGTATTGCGTTTGGTTTGTAGTTGTTGACTTGCCGAACTCATCGCATCCTCGTGTTTAGCTCGTTTTGACACTCGTCTTCGGCAGGAGAATCCGGAGAGCGTAAAAGCTCCTTTCGTTCAGTTTGTTGAGTTTCTACTCCGAATTTATTGTGGGGCTGTGGTGTGGTTGGGATTGGTATAAAAGTCGGCAAAGCAGTGTAGCTAAGGGGCGGCATGAGGTGAGTTCTTATAGACCTATTTATTTTACTATTATTTATTTTTAGTTTTTATGTTAATAATAATTCCATTTTATTTTTTATAATTTTTTAATGTATTTTTTAAATTTATTTTGTGTTTATTATGTTTAGTTAATAATTTTCTTTTTGATATCAATGACACAAACCATTTGACGGCACGCAGTTTAAGCTATTGTCATACAAATATGAGTATAATAAGAGCAGCAGCCTTCAGCATACTATTATACGTATAACTGTTTCATGCAAATGTATAACCACGCACTGCTTTCTATTATATGTTATACGTATATAACAGTCGAGCTGCTTATTACACTGCTAACGCAAGTAGTGTTATAGACGTATAACAAGCAAGCAGCATACTTATAATAAGAAGTTTCTAGCACAAGAGTTTGCAAGAGCGCCATCTATGGAGAAATCACAAAGTTTTATGGCAGCCACAAAGTGCACGCTAGAGCACAGTTTGCACTTGGTGTTTTGCTACTAAAACTGGTGTTTATCTAATTTATTTAAATTACACTATGAAATAAAAATAAAAATAATGTATTGCATATAAAATCATTACTAAAGTTATAATTTTATGCTATTGATGAGTGGCAACCGTGCACTCAGCGAAAGGCGAATGCTCTCTGTAGCACACTGGGCCACCCTCTCGCACTACTGAGAGCGCGCTCTCCTTCTGCGTGTGTTGTGCCTGTTTGTCTTATCAGAAACGCTTGGATGCTGGTCGTGAGCAGACGTGCTTTGTCCTTGCTCGCCAGTCGGGGCTTTAACACGCATACAAGTTGTGCCTCAGCTGCTGCAAATAGTGTTTAAAGTGCGAAAACGTCGTTGCGTTGTGAAAATTTGAAGTATTCCTTTTTTTGTGTGTGTACTTTAGTGTGTGATGCTTTATCGTGTGCCATAATATACATACACGCTGACGCGAGGTACGTGCAGGAGCAGGAGCATAAAGCAATCAAGATGATGTCCCGTTTTTGTTCTAATCAAGACAAAGCATCAACGATAGGCGCTCGAATGAATGCTTGAGATATACACGCACACACAGCTACACACCTACACACACACACAGTGCAAGTGTATGTATACGCTGATATTGTTTTAGGTCAAACAAAAGCGCAGAAAGCAACAGCAACAAATTAAGTAAATTTCTGCTTGAAACGAAACAATGAAAATGGAATTCAATTAAAGCGAAAAGCAAAGGCAAAGGCAAAATCAAATCGTAAGTACTTAATTATGCACAGAGAGCGAGTGCTAACTGCTGTCCACGTCGCAGCGCAGCCTCAGTATTATGGCATGACCATTATGGCAACTACTACAGCATTTAGCTGTGCATATTTAATTATAGCATAGTTTTATGGCACACACAAACACACTCACACAAACGCTCTTATTAAGGCACTCTTGTTGGTTTTGCAGGGCGAAGTGCCCTCGGGCACGAAGCAAAGAATAATAATAACAAAAAAGAAGCAGAAAAAAGAAGCAGAAATAATAAAAATAACAGAAAATGTCAGCAGCTTGTTATCAGCATACTTCAGGCTCTCGGCTAAGCATCCTTGCCCACTGTCTACTAATTGTGCGGTTGCCTTACAAGTGCCTGCTGCACTTACAGTTACAATTTACAGCTACATCCACAGCTACAGTTATTGTTACAGTTGTTGTTGCTCTATTCTTGGCATTGTTGTTGCTTGTTCAATTAGCTCAACAACAATAACAACAACGACTACAACACACTCACACACACACACACACATACTTGAACTGGGGCCGCTGTCTAAACAGCCTGAGGGCACGCATAGCAGATGACCTTACCACCCACAACCACCCACTCGTCCACAGCAACAACAACAGGTGGATAACTCTCGCACAGCGACTGACAGCGAGCTCGTTTACCCTCTTCATTCTTCTTTGCCCCCCTTCCCCCGCTCCCCTTTTCGACTATTGTTTTAATTCTACGCATTTCCTTTTGCTGCTTTTGTTCGAGTTGCTTTATTTGACAGCCGAAAGAGTAGAGCTTTAATTAGTGCGATGGCAGCAGTGTTTAGTATCTATTTAGTTACTTATTATTTTAGTATTTTAGAGTAATATCTACTGTTAAAGATTTAAGCTTCTTTTATTAATAGAAAAATGAATTAATGGAGGATAAAAATAGAGTACGAGAGCTGAGACTCATTCAATCTTGTAGCAACTTTATGATGGATGAGCACTTGAAATTTATGTCTAAACAAAACGTGCGCAGTAAATTACACAAATGGACAGTTACAGTCGTGCGTTATCGATAATAGAGTAGACCGTTTAAACGTGCTTGTGTGCTTGCTGTCAGCTATGCCAGAGTCCTATAGCGAGTACACAAACACACAGAGTGGCTGACCTTTATCGGCAGTCACTAAGGCACTTATTATGAGGAGAGGCCGCCATTGACCACTTGAGTGTTCGCACTTGGTTAAGTCAAAACTATAGTCTCGCAACGAACACACAAGCACACAGAGCGGCGGTGTAACTAGTGATGGAACGATTAATCATATGATATACATTAATCGATTATTTTCATTCAATTAACGACCTAATTGTATCGCAAAATGGGTTTCGATATACATATATTATACCATATAACTAAGACTCTGATGTGGCTGTCGTTCATTTAGTTCATAGGCAGCTGTGACTGGGTATAGATGCAGTATGTGGAGTGGAAGTGTTTCGGGATTAGTGTGTACAGCTAAAAAGTAAATGAATGAAGTAAATGATAAATAACTACAGCAGAACTTTCTGAATTAGTATTCTAAACGAGCTTTTCTGAATGGCAATGATTAATCATTAATCATTAATTAAGGAGAGACGTTATCAACAGTATAGCAGTTTAATTTCCATATATTACCTTTAATAAAAGTGACCAAATGAGTTTAAATGATACACATTCAAGTAGAAGATGCCGATTAAGTCAAAACTAAGAGAGCTCTTAAAGACAATGCTTGTCAATCGGAGAGTATGAAAAGCGATTCTGCTGTCTGCTGATTTCTTTCCGCTGCTAAAGTTGCCAACTCGAAGTATATAGTCA
Source organism: Liodrosophila aerea (assembly GCA_035045005.1). Lineage (NCBI taxonomy): Eukaryota > Metazoa > Arthropoda > Insecta > Diptera > Drosophilidae > Liodrosophila > Liodrosophila aerea. The sequence continues at coordinate 573,238 of JAWNNL010000805.1, read as the reverse complement.
GCACATTGAATATATGTAGTATTGATTGCTGAGCTTATACAGTATGCATGGCATCTAATGGTTCCTTTTGTGCATTGTGTCGTCCTGCAGCAGAGGCAGAGGCATCCTCGACTGGCATCCGCTCGGGCATCCGTTGATGAGCTGCTGTTGGGCTATAAATAAACGAGAGGGCGGCAGTTTGTCGATGTGGTTGTGGTAATATGCCATCCCGTCGCAGTGGTGGTGTGGGCACCACACGGCGCAAGCACTCATTGGGAAATCTGAGACGGGCGCATCCGGCCTCCGGTGCGACATGGAATGTGCAGGTGGTGAAGGGCAAGATGTCCTCGAAGTGTCTCTGGCATGCCTGCCGGGCCCTCATACTCGGCCTGGTACTCATGCTGGTGGGGGCGGGCATGGCCACGCTGGGCTACTATGCGGATCATCTGTCAATGGGCTCCGAGCTGCGTGGCAATGTCACGGTGCGTGTCAAGAACGATCTGAAGGGCTTCCATTTGAACAACTTCGCCTATGTGGGTCCCATTGTCATGGGCTTCGGTGGCTTCATTGTGGTCGCCTCCTGTGTGATGACCTTCGAGGCGCGTGACTCGGCTGCGAAGGTGGTGCCAGCACGACTACGTGCCGGTGGCAGTTGCAACAAGTCCATGGCAAGGAGTAATCAGGGGAGCTCGGCATCGCAGAGGCGTGGCATGGGTAAGCAGAGAGTTGGGAATAACTATCGATAACTATCGATAACTATCGCTCTATTCTCCACAGGCGCTCAGTATCAATCGTCGCGTTGGGATCAGCACTTTGGCGTCTTTCGCTCCTCTCCTGGCGATGCACATCAGCAGCTGCAAGGAGTGGGTGCTGCCGCAGGCGCTGGACAGTATCAGCAACAGCAGCAGCAGCCGTTCGATCGTGAAGCACTCACGGCGGAGCTGGTCAAGTTCTCCAAGTCGCTCAGGTAGGTGGTATATATAGAGTACAGTATACTGTTTTGCATCTCCCACATGAGAAATATTGCTATAGAGGATTCATATTCACATACTGTAAATTGTTTGAGATATCATCACAATTGGCTGCCTGTTGCTTTATTTTGATTCGCCTTCCGCTTCCGCTTCCACTGCCATAAACACCATTAGCGCATCCACACGGTACTCGCCACAGCTGCGCCGTCTCACCTTCACCGGTTCCGTGCCCAATCTGTCCACCATACACAATGCCAATGCTCATCCATCCACCGACTGCATCGACACTAATCCCACCTCCCATCTGTTCTCGTCTCCGCTGGACCTGCAACGACAACAACAACTGCTGCTGCAACACCAACTGCAACAACTGTGCTGCAAACGCCATCATCACCACCATCATCATCACCATCATCGCCATCATCCACACAAACAACGCAAACAACTACAACAACTACAACTGCAACTGCAACTACAACCTGGCTCCAGCAGCAGTGTACGGCGTGTTCGACAGACCCGCTCTGCCGGCGGCGGCGGTGGTGGTGGTGGGTGTGGTGCCGGTGGTGCCACTGGCTCCAATAGCCGCATCATCAGCAATTCCTCCAGCCTCATACAGCGCAATACGCGAGAGTACACCCAATGCACCCTGCTGCAGCCACCTGCCGCGAGTCGTGTCTACTGGCAGGCCTCTTCCTTTGACGCCGGCATGGGCGGTCCTCTGCCTGTGGGCGTGGCTCATTCCTCTGCCGGCAGCGAGAAGCGTGCTGAGCGCAATAAACGCTCGGATACGGCGAAGCGTCATGTCCTCGCACGCCAACGACCCATTGAGCAGGAGGAGGCAGCGGCTGCGGCACGGGAACGAGAACGTTGCAGTCCACTCGGGCACAGGCGGTAAGTACATGCAACACTTGAATGCCAACACACTGCATGTGATTACCAGCTTTGTTTGCGGCACACAGAACGAGCTTTAAAATCATGCTACAACGAAATTAGAGCTTGCTTACGTAGTTTGTATTATATTTGTAGTTAAAGTGTAGTTTGAAAGCTGAATTAAGGCTCTAATTGAAATGCATTATATGCAAGATCTTTCTTTATATATTAACTACTTTAAGCAGCTTTTATTTAAGCTTTAAAATCATTTTCAAAAGTAATTAAAGCTTGCTTACGCAGTTTGTAATATATTTGTAGTTGAAGTGTAGCTTTAAAGCTGAATTTAAGCTTTTATTCGAATATATTACTCCATGCAAAGTAAGGTTTTATTCATTACTTACTTTTAATAGCTTTTATTTAAACTTTAAAATCATATTAAAAAGAAATTAAAGCTTGCTCAAGGAGTTAGTATTATTTATGTAGTAAAAGTGTAGCTTTACAGCTGAATTAAAGCTCTAATTGGAATGTATTATTCCATGCAAAGTCTACTTTTATATATTATCTACTTTAAGCAGCTTTTACTTAAGCCTTAAAATCATGCTAAAAAGAAATTAAAGCTTGCTTAAGTAGTTTGTGTTATATTTGAAATTAAAGTGTAGTTTGAAGGCTGCCTTAAAGCTCTGCTAGGAAAGTATTACTCAATTCAAAGTCAAGTCTTATGCATTACCTACTTTAAGCAGCTTTTATTTATGCTTTGAGTGCGTATTGAGAGCTTTAAAGCAGCCATGGATACAAAGAGAACGACTACTGTATAAGTATAAGCTGCTCTCCTATACATACATAGTTTTGTTAGCATTTAAACCCATTTTCGATGCAGTGCTACCAGGAGCTATGGGTGGCGATGGCAGCTTTTAAAGTTTGCTTTTTAAAGTTCTTGACTTTACCTTTCAGTTTACATAAGTCTTTTCAACATTATAAGTTGTTATGGCTTTTATTGTGAGCACAAGCTCACGCTTTAAACAGTTATCAAACTTTATTTAAGTTGTGTAACTATGCTACATAAAATATGGCTAAAATACTGTATCAATTTTACTTTTAAAGCGCTCAAAAGCTTTGAATAAGGTTTACTAATAATATAGAGAGCAATTTCCTATGGAAATAATGTATATTCATTAAGTATTCATTCATAAAGTATGGGCGAATACTTTAGCTTTGGTAAGCAATATAAAATACTGCCAATACGCTCAAAGCTTCCACAAGTGGCATAGATTGTTGGCATGCAGCTAAGAGTATAGATAAGCAGCTTAAATTGTTGGCCAACCGCCTCGACTAATAACTTAAGTCCTTGACAAGCAGCTTAAAGCTTTAAGGAACAGATTGAAGCATGGGTAATTAGCCTAAATCTATGTGAAACAATTCAAAGCTTGCAATGAGTTAATTTCGAATTTTTGCCTTTTTGTATTGTACATTTTCTAGTTCCTCTACTTAGTTTAAAAGCAAAACCAAATACGTCTAATAATTTGCAACCGTTTTAACCTCTTGTCACACTATCAATACTTAAGTTCGCAAGGGTTTAACTCAGTGTTTCTATGGCCAAATACTTTTACCATACACTGTTAACTTCCATTCTCCATCTCCACTCCTTTGCAGCAACTCGACCATGTCGGATTCATCGTACAGCGGCCGCTGGACGGCGCGTTGTGCGTCGATAGCGAGTCGCACCTCTAGCATTGATTCGCGTCGCGTGCAAGTGGATCTGCACAGTCCGGAGGTGATGCCCAAGTCGATACTGCGTTCACCCAAGCGCTACAGTTCCGGTCCCTCGGCGACGCCATCCGTTGAGAAGGAGTTCCGGTATGTACTATGACAACAATTGCCTTCGGTGCGTCATAGCTATTTATATATTCCATTCTATATCTGCAGCAGTCAATTGTCCGTGTGCTCGGAGCCGCCACCTCCGGTGCGTCAACTGTCCGGGCAGTCGAGCGTGGAGCCGACTGTGCCGGAGGAGAGTGTGGATATAGTCGATGAGAAGAGCAACGATTGCAACGTCTCCTGCAGTGAGTTAACTGAGCTGCCCACAAAGAAGCCACGTCCGGACTTCCTGCCACTGGGCAGCAGCGTGGATCAACAGCAACTACAGCAGCAGCAGCAGAAGAGTAATCCCACCATGCTGTATCGCAGCAACAGCTCCAGGCAGTTCTATCGCCCCAAGCCGGGCATTGCACATGACCGGGATGATTCCGTGTTCTATATACGCTCCCTGGAGCGAGGTGGCAGCACAGCCAGTGGGGATGATCACATGTATGATTCGCTGAGGGTCATCAATGAGCGTCGCTCCACGCTGCTCAAGGCGGACTCCCAGAACTCTCTGGGTTCGGCGGAGCGTAAACTGAGCAGCTTCTCGCTCAAAATGCCAGACATTACGGAACGTGAGAACTCCATTGACATTGAGGATACGCCCAGAGCGGAGAAAGCGAAAGACAATGAGCTTGAGGACACCTAGTAGCAACCCCTGGCATTCCCGATGTAGATAATCTAAATGTGAGTAGTTGACAAGGTGTATGGGGAAATTGGTAGTAACCGCTAGCCAACGACAGTTACTTTAATCTATTATGATGATAAAAGAATTGGTACACCGAATTTGAATTTAGGTTTACAAAAAGAAAAAAGTATGAAAAACTTAAATAATATACATATAGCATATAGAAACCGTCTCTGAACACGATCTCGAAATCATTTTGTTTCACCTTAGCAAATCGTTAGCTGTGTTAACTAACTGTGCAAATCGTTAACTTTGTTAATCAGTGTACCGCAGCAGCGGTGTTTAAACTTGTAGTCTTCCTAACGTTAAATTGTTGACATAACCTCAAAGAATATATATACATGCTGTTATTATTTGAAATATGTATTTTCTATGAATATAAAGCGAGCTTTTAATTGTTAAGCGCTCTAACCACATTGCAACAAATACTGAAAGTAAAATTCAATATTGTATATACGCATTAATTAACAAATATTAAAAACCAAATGCAATCAGCTTACAAGCGAAGACTGATGATCGTAAAACCTATGTTCTCTCCCATCAAGTTCCAATTAATTGTGTCAATTCTCAAATTCAATTACAATGAAAAGCAATACGAATCTGTAATTTCTATAGAGAGCACAGAGTGCTAGAAGTTGAACCATTTCACAGCTCAAAGAACTCAACCTGCTTTCGCTTCTCCTGGTTTATCGAAAGTGACACTGTAAACGATAATATATGATAAGTTCACCATGGATTATCGTCGTAATTAATGATAATCATATATACTAAAAACAAAAACCAAAACCAAAACCAAATAACATTTTATATCTGTGTGTTAATTTATAAATCAAGCAAAGAACACAAATGTTTCTTAAATACATGTTTCTTATAAATGTGTTGAACCTATTTAACAAAATTGAAAGTGCAGTCGGGCATTGGCACTTAAATGAAACATATAAACACATACATACATATACTGACTGTGTGTATGATGGAATTTGTACTTATGAAAAAAATTCAGATAAAACCCAACAAATGTTATATGTGCTCATTATTGATGTGCAAAGAGTTTTATATTACCGTTTATTGCATGAGAAATCCATATCCATTAGCGATGCAAACAATATTTATATTAATAAAAGGAATTATATGTGTGTTAAAATGCAAATATTCTTTTTATTGGCTTCTCAATGTTGGCGCCAAGAGCTGTTGTTGTTATAGTTGTAGAACAATCTAGAACATTATAGAACATTCCATGACTTTCCATTTTTGTATGCAATTTTCATAGAAAAAATTTGCATGGTTAGGTATGCAATTTTGACCCTAAAAACACAAAAACAGCCGTATCCTGGCTATTTAAAGAGCTAGGACGATGTCCTTTTGCACAGAGGTGCAGCTTTTATCCTAGAATCATAAACTGAAATCAAAAGGACGAAAGTCCTTCAGACAGCCGAGTTATAAGGACTTTTTAGTTTTTAGAAAAGTCCTTATAACTCAGCCATATCCTGTTTGATCCTGACGATCCTGGTGTCATCGCACGCGCCTTGATAAGGACTACAAACTGTCCAAAGGACATTATCCTAGCTCTTTAAATGGCCAGGATACGGCGGTTTTTGTGTTTTTGGGGCCAAATTTGCGACCCTAACCCTGTGAAAATTAGCGAGCACAAATACCCCCAAAAGTATGCAATACTGCAAAAGTAGAGATCCCTTTCTGTAGCATAGTTTTATGCGAGGCCTTAAAAACCAAGAATTTCCCGAATTTCTATCGAAAGTATGCAACACTTTTTTCCTGAAAATTTTTATTGCATACTTTTAGATACAAAAATTTATTGTTTACAATTTAAGCTTATGCTGTAAATTTTGAAAGACTTTCATGTCGTAATGCCGGGCTGTGATGACCTCGTGCACCGTGCCCATCATGCGCAACGCCCTCAGTTCGGCAATGGTCTCTTAGTTGGAACCACCCATGCAGCAGTAGACGCCGACACGCACATTGAACCAGATGCCCAGTTTTTTTTTTTTTTTTTTTTAGTATCTCTTTATTTGGTGGAGAAATTTAAAAATTCTGCCCTTAGAGAAGGCAATCATTAAATTTTTTGACTGACATTCTCTATTAAAAACTTATATTATGGTTGGTAGGTAGGGAGTTGGAGGTGTTATGCATCTTCATCTAGATCCAGTGGGTGGAGTCTCTTTAGCCTCCTGCCCAGTGATTTGCCAATCTCAATGGCCTTGTTGATCAGATCTCGGATGTAGGAGTTGACCAGAGCGGGAAAACGTGGTCAAAGCGTGAATCATTGGTTCCCTGGAGCGGTGAATTGACACATATGAGATCTGTGCTCCTTTCCCAGTTTGTGGCACTTGCGCATGTATAGGTTTAGAGTGTTCTTGTGGCTATAGCCACGATCACAGCCAGGTTTGGTACACGGATAATGCAATTGTCCATGGTGTCGTTTACGTTGCTCATCAGGAACTGTGCAGCGCACAAATCACATTTGAAGATGGATGTGGTATGTCGCTGTGAAATGGTATAGTTAAAGAAAGTTATAAAAATTATCAAGTTAAGTTACCAGCTCCTCATCTAATTCTTCATAGTCTTCCGCCATTTGTACGGGATAGATTCCAAAATCTCGATTTCAGTGCGCACGACTTCTGTAGCAGCTACTTCTTGTTTCTCACATGTAGAGCGCCTACCACTTGGCCTTATACACTTCCCTTCTTTAAAAGTTGGCTGAAAGCTTTTTTTTCCTCATTACAATTGGCTAATATTTGCTATACAGCTGCTCCAGCAAGTCATAGCACTGCTGGCATAGCTCGCTCGGCACACACTTCTCCTCGTGCAAATTTGTGCAGATGACATACTTGTGTGCTAATGTGGGTAATTTGTGCATATCTTAGCTGCCGATGGTGGCATTCAGATCACAAGTGCACACTCCACATTTCGTTACAGAAAACATCAATTAAATCACAGTCAAATTGACGTAGAATATTATATTTTGTGCCGCAGTTTCCCACCAAAAATTTATGACCACATTTTTCATCGTGGTTGCCAGACTTTGCGTTTTTACGTCAAATTTGGTGCTTTTATTTTGTGGGTAATTAGCGCATATCGTAGATGGCGATGTTTTTATAATTTTCATCGCGGCTGCCAAACTAGGCATTTTTGCGCCAAAATTGGTGCATTTATTTTGTGATTGCGCCATTTTTTTAAATTGGCTGTACCTCAATAAGATTGCCCTAATCTGAAATTTAAATAAAATGAATTTGTAGTGTTAGTTTTGAATTACGAAGCCCGAAAACGTCTTATAGATGCTTGCAAAACTCAACAATATGCAGCATCAGCAGCGGTGCCAAAAGCAAAAGCTTAGAAATCTGAGCGCAACTAAAAGTATGCTACACAAATTTCACGAATTTCTGAGCGCAACCAAAAGTATGCTACACAATTTTTATATTCTGCGCGGAACCTTTAAATATGTATATATTATCTGTATGGCAAATAAATCTGCTTGTGAGATAAACAGAAAAAATTATATTATTCATTATTTTAAATTGATTTTAACTCAAGTTAGGGCTGTGTAAGCGATTTAGGTAAAGTGTCATTACGTCAACACATAAAAAGTGCTAATTTTGGCGCAAAAACGCCAATTGTGGCAGACGTATGTTTGGCACACATTTCATTGTTGTTGTATTCCACAAACAAACAAAATTCCAAGTGGAATATTAGTTAATCACAAATTAACTATTTGCGACCAGACTTGACCAAGTTTGGATTAAACACATTTCGAACACACTTCCCCTTCCACTGCACAGAGTTTTAAACGAAACACAATGGTAATTGGGTAAGTTTATGTGACATTTGGCGTGCAAAAATTACGTAACCTGAAATTAAACATTTTGCATCTAATTGGATCTGGTTAGATTCTTAATACGAGGCGGTCTAGTTGCTGGAGCTGTCTACTACACCCGCAAAGTTGGCATCTGGGACAATGCGGAACAGACGGACAAGCTGTATGGCAATGTGAAAGCGGAGCTCTGTCCCTATGTGCAACAGGCGCAAAAGAAACTTCCCTTTGAGCTGCCCAAAATGCCCAAGGTGGGCGAGATGCGCTTCCTGGCCAAACACTACTACAACGAGGGCGTCAAGAGCACATTCCATTTTGTGCATATGCTGCCCTGCTATGCGGGACGAGGCATGAAAAAGGTGAAAGACACGTTCGAGGAATTCGCCAAGTCACCAGCGATTGCTGCGAAATAGTCATGTGGATGTGGATGTTGAGACGTTCAGTGGAAGGCTGTTTTCATGTTAGTTCATAGTTTAGCCTATTGAATACTACTATGTTTATAAACCAGTTCTACCCCCAAACCAAACGAAACTGTCGAACAGCTCTAGTCGGGGAGTCACTAGAAACTATTCAATTTACCTCTCTACACTCTCTGTCGTGTATTCTGAGCTCGTTCAACTCTAGCAATAAACAAAATTATGTCTTAAGCGTGAAAGCCGCCTGGAACACTTATTTAGCATGCATTTAATTGAAACTACAATGTTGTAGCTACGAGTCATGGCCTGTAAATCTCTTGTGAGGCTTACTCCATTTGCTTCATATGAATAATATTATTTATTTTATTTTAAGACTCTCAAAAAAGATGTCACAGGGGCTGATTTATGAATTAAATCTAATGTGTGGTTAAGAAACGCCAGCTGGGATGACAATGGTAAACGATAATGCACAGATAATAGGGCTAAAAGTCTGACCAAGACGGGGAGAAACCCCATATGAGTTATTAATTGAGTCATGCGTAAGGCAATATGTATAAAGATATCAAAAGTGGGAAATGCATAAACAAATGAGTGATTTCCAGCGAAGAAAAGTATAAAGTTAATGATGTTTAGGTGGAAAGTGTAGCCGATAGCTAATCAGGATTTAAAATAGACCTTAAGTCAGTTATTACCAATAGACTATTAATACTCAATGTTTAATTAATAAGTTAAGCACTGTTGCCACACTTCAGTTGTTCTGGCAACAGAGCACTCTGCTATCGCTGTAAACAAGCGTTATGTTCCATCAATCACTATCAAATGGCAGATTGTTGTTAAACAAGCTGCGAGATGCAGATACCAAGTGAGAGTGAAAGATTTCTGATAAAAATTATTGCGGCAGGCTGCTAGAAACGTCACTCAACTCTTAGATGATTCACTACATTGAACCGGTTGACATTTTTGTAAAGTTTACACGATTACAGCTTCCGTTCTAATATAGAACTCAGGCACACAGATGTTACGCATACGAATATCAGGCATCTTAATATCAGACACTCAACATGGCTTTCGCAGCAAATAAAACAAAGCTAATAATAATAGTATATATAGTATGCATATATGTGTATACATATATCGTATAAAAAGACGTCACGCTCGTGCGAACTGATAAGCAGGTAGCACACAGTCGTATCCCTAATTGTGAACCACTTGAACCAGTTATTAAACCCCGAATACGGTTAGGACACAATTGCAGCAATACCTGGTACAATGTAACGGTCATGGTTTTAATTTTAGATGTGGCCACCGCCATCGTTCTGTCGCTATCGAAATCACTTCAATTGGACTTCAATTTTGATTATCTATCGGGAACTATGTAGGTGTGAATATGTATTACTTTTAATTTTCAAGTATCTGTCATGTCTATTTATGAATATTTGCCTGTTCATAGTGCACATATTATTTGCTTTCTTAATTAATTAATTTTAACTGCTCTTTTGGGGTTCCTATTGTTATTAGTATAATTTTGTTCTGCTTGTTTAATGGATCAAACACAAGTAACTGTCTCGCCTCGTATAACCCGTCAGCGGGTTGTCAGATAAAAAATTTACTACTACGAGTATACTCCTCCCTCCTCTTGGTGTGGCAGATGTGCAACTATGAGTCATGCATTATGGCAAAGATAATGTCGAGATCTACTCTTGTACTGGGGTACAGCAGTCGGCAAAAGTACAAAAGTTGCCGTCATTCGCATCGAATTATATCACATGTATCAATGAACCATAAAAATACTATACAAACTGAATGGAATTTTCATTATTAACTGGCAAATTTGTTGGCTAGCTTCAAGAGTAAATAGTCAATATTTGTTCACAAATATGAAATCACATTTTCAGCGACCCATAAAACCCAACAATGGCAAATAAACAAAAGCTTAACCTCTAAATTGAGTCAAAAAAAGAAAAGAAAACAAGCATACGCCGTGTTGTACGCATCTAGACACAACACAAGCAACACCTTACAGACTCTCAGCGAACTCGAGGCCGCAAGGAGATCATGTACACACTCTGACACAACACAACACACACACACACACACACACACTCACCTGTTGCTGTTAAGCAAATTCCTTTTGGACATTGCGCATACGCCCCGCGTGACGCGTCGTTAACTGAAAAGAAAGCGTATGAAAATTAAACAAAATGCGAATTTGTTGTCAAATAAACATTTACATTTGTCTTCTTTTTGAAATAATTAAAAAATGCTTTCTTGTTTAGTTATCACTGACTCGCACTCGCCCCCGAGATATTTAATTAAAGTTCTGATAAATTGACGCACTTACAAACCCAACATAAATATTGTACAATAAACTTATAAATAGCAGTGCAAATAATGTAGTATAATTTTATATATAGTACATTATTAGGCATTTTGTTCGCACTTGACATAGATGTTGCCTTGCGCCAGTTTATCGAACCACAACTGGGTTTTATCTTTTAGAAAGTCTGGGGATTAGAACTACTGTGCATATGGTGTATAGTCTAGTTTATAATGCTTAAATAAAGCGATGTTTTTGGTGGCCGTTTGTTATTATTATTTTTATCTAATTGACGCGTGCTTTATGGCTTAATTAAAACTAGGCAAAACTGTGTACTAAATGTGTATTTGCGCAATTCAGGAGAGAGGCGTTGGCATATTAGAGTTTAAGCTGTTGCCACTTTAATTAAAAATCAATTAGAAATGCGATGAACATGTTAATGCTTGAGCAAATCGTATGTGAAACGGAACTGATGAGGAGCAGTCGGATGTAATCGACAGTTAGAGAGGCTGTACTAAGCCGAGATGAGGAAATGTTGTGGGTTGTCGAGTAGCTCAGTCCAGGGCATAGACAGGGTGACATAAAGCTAGACAGACTTTGCATCATAATGACACAGAAGTTGAGTCGGTCACCATCGACAGTAGCCATGTACCATGATGAGATATATACCCGTAAAGATACTCAAAGAAATACGAACAGTGCCTTACAGACAGTCAAACAGTCTGCACTGAATCGTTTCATCAATCATATACATCACACATATTCTCACATAATTTTAATGCCAACCTCCTGGCAGTTGAACAAACTGAATACACCCTTTCTACAAATTAAAGTGCCGGCATTGAAAAATCAATTAAACAAAACACAAAATACAAAACACATGATCAAGACACGATCATGACAATCATGATCAAAAGCATTCAGCTACTGTCGCATCGCATCGAATCGCATCCCGAGTAATATGCATAAATGTTATTAACTCATTTTGTTATTGGCAATTATTGTGATTATTTCAATTTCAATTATTGTCACACACATATTATTGATTGAGTATTTCTATGTCACGTCTCTGGGCTTTATTCGCATTGGAGAGCCCCGCGACCTTTCAAGCATAAGCCGACAGCATCGCATGGGTTTGTTCAACCAAAATACATTTTTGATTCAATACATAATCATTGATTGTTCTTCATAATTGTAAGCTGATAAGAATTAAACAGTTTTCAGCTCTTTTCTGTTGGCAGTTTGTTGAACCACAAACACACAAGCAACAATAACAAGTTGTATAATTATTTATATGCTGTGCTCAATAATTAATTTGCTCAAATCATGTGTGCGGCGTCTCTACTCGCATTTGTTTAAACAAGCCCACGCGGAGCTGAGCGTATGCCTTGGGCAAATATCGTAAACTAAAGCCGGTAAATCGCTTAATTACAATTCGTTTGAAACTTCAACTTCTGATAACTAAGCTAAGCTAAGGCACCTGAGCACACACACTCGACTGCATTCCACGCCTCACCTGTAACATGGAATATCTAATATGCTAATATGTTTGAGGAACAAGAATTGCTGCATTCATAGCTACTGACTGATGTGCAGTTGATTCTGTATTATCTATACTATTCACACTAATTATTTATTGGTTGTGTTAAAACGCATTTCCAAGACTTGTGTAATACCGGTTCTCGTAGTTGTTTTTGCCTCGCACATGTGTAATGCTTCCGATATAGAAAAGTATTCCATATAGTTGGCTTACACTATTATATATATATGCCATTTGAAAATGTTACCCTAGCTGCATAGACGACTGCTAAAGGGGATATACATATTACAGTCAAGCCATAATCGTAACTGTTTTAAGCCATATTTTAACAACATTTATAAATACACCAAGACCATTTTACTTTTACTTTTTAAACCGCTATTGACGTAGCAATCACAACGGTTATTTTCGGACTTTAAACAAGACAAAAAAGAAGCACAAAAATGAAGAAATTTTGATACTGCTTTAGTGGTCTGAACCGATATAATATCAGTAAACTAAAGTGATATCAATATGCCGAAATAATGCAGATAAACTTCACGTAATTCATATAAAAAGACTGTAAACGATAGCAGATATAGATCAATACTTTCTACTGATATAATTGAGAGTCTTTTCGACAAGCTTGAGCAGCTGAAGCAGAGATTTTTAAAGCAAAACTTAGGGAAAAGACTAGTTGGATAGACTATCAGGGTTATTGTAAATACTTCAATCAAATGAAAGTGTACTGTTCTGTATAAGTTACACATGATGTCGGTATAAAGTTATATATAAGCAACATATTCTGTATAAAATTCGTATACTGTATAAGGTTCAAACTCTGTAAACGTTTAACATTCTCTATAAATCTCATACGGTATAAGCAATATATTACGTTCTGTATAAGATCTACTCTTATTCTGTACTTCTACTATACTTATTTCTTATTTAGTATAAAGTACAGACTCTGCATATGATTCATATTTTAAATAAGATCCAGACACCGGATAAAGGTTATGTATAAGAATTTAAAACTACATTGTAAATACTAAACTTAATTAGAGCTGTTGCCCAAGCTTTAACTAGCTAGCTTAACTATATGATTATAACTATAAAACATCTTAATATATCTTCTGCTACTACAGAATATACATACCTGTTTTATTTAGATACTCTCTCTCTGGTTTCGCAGGGTAGCGCTGAGTCATGCACAAGCCTTGCCTGTGGTTTTTATGGCTGCTACTGCTGATGCTGCGGCCAGTTTATAAGTGAGACGATCTCCAGCGACCCTGCGTTGTTGCCTTTACGCTGTTCAGCAGCACACACCGCGACACACACACACACGCGCACACACAGTGAGAAACACCTTCGAAAGCCGACCCAGCCGAGCTGCTTTTGTTGTTATCATTGTTGCGCTGTTGTTGTTGTTGTTGTTGTTGTTACTGTTGTTGTTGTTGTCTTATCAGCAAAGAACGAACGCGTAGAATACGAGTGCCGATTGTATTTCATTTTTGGGCAACTGCGTTTATAGTACCTTTACATTCAGTAGTATTTGGCTAGCTTCCCCTCTCGGCAGCGTCGCGGTCGGCAAGAGCAGCGCAGCGCGGTGCAGCGACTCGGTCTGGTAGTATTTCTGGGAGTCGTAGACTCGATACGAGCTCAAAACGCCAACGACAAGCAACAGGTCCACGTCCTCGCTATGAGAGCAAACCTATAAAACAGAAATTCAAATTAATATATTTCGCTAAAATAAAAACATTTATAATTCGAGTGGCGGCATGTTAATGTGTCAAACGAAGCGAGGATAAAAGATCATGATCGGGAATCGAGTGTGAAACCGAGAAACAAGTGTGTGTGCGACTGTGTGTTAAATCAAAAACATGCAACGAATCAATTAAAACAGATCAAAAGCAAAACGAACTTTTTACAAAACAATTTACAATCATTATAAAGTGCCTGCAACTAAGCGTTAAAAACTCTATTAATTTTCTCCACATATTTTGAAAATGAAACATTTGTATTTTGTGCAGTTTACAACAGTGTTATTAATACTTAGCCATATGGAGACTGCAGTTCGGTAAGCTAAACTGTATAACAACGTTTATATAAACAATTAGTATATATAAAAGTTTTATAAGTTTATTAGAAGTTAATTTAAATTTTTTAATACCTAATAAACACAGGAAAAATGTTATAATAAAAGCACTTAACAGGTTAATTATTTGTAGTCCAAGTTAATGAGTTTTTCATCAATTATTATTGCTTTTTTATCGTTTAAACTGAAACGCAGTGAAAGTCAATAAAGTAAAGCTCTTATAATTCATACTCTTTTATTTCCGTTCGCTGAATTTGGAGTACTATCAGCACTCTAAAGTATCTTCTTTCTTTTATAAACTTTTTTGTGGGGTTTTTTCACAATTGTCTCACTTGAAATTGATAAGAGCAAATAGCATTGATATGCGCTCTCAGATATAAGCAAATTAAACTCAACTTGTGCCAAAAATCACTGTCATTGCCATTGTCTTTTGTTAGCAAAATTATTGAGCGTTATATTTAGCCTCTTACCAAAACAGAATGATGAATATTTCCCAGGCTTTACTTTGGTGAGATAAAAGATTGCTGTAACGTATTGTTTAACAATTACACAACTGATAAAACTGATAAGAAACTGTGGCAATATGTTAAAGAGTGAAACATTTCCTTATGCTGTAATAAGATAAATTTATTGGGGAAATTTAGCAATTGTTTTTTATTATCAATTTTGGCATAACAAGTACATGTATTGCGCAAAGTGTGTGGCAAGTGATAATGAAATATATTTTGATCGTATTTCCATAATTTGAAGGTGGCCACAAAATAAATGTAATTCAATTAGAGAGGCCTAAGCAAAAGTTTATTATCTGCCGTTTTAAATACAATGTCAATAGGTAAATACTGCAAAGGCAAATAACAAACGGAAATAAATGAGTTTATTTATGGATTTCCACAAAGTGCATTAATTGAAAAAAAAAAACAACCTGGTATTAAGGTAAACAAAAGGCTACACACAATGCACAAAGTTAAACAATAATTCGAATACTATAATAGAGTAGATTAGGTAAATATATCTTCCCTTAACTGGGCACTAAATGAGCTTGCACAGCTGCACAAAGGAGGCCTTCCCATGCCGTATGCCCGCCCATCTCGAAAGCTACTTAAATATTTAAATAATAACAGTAAATGTGCAGTAAACTAATAGCAAATAAAATAACACTTGACAGTATAATTACAAACACGCATTCATGCTCATTAAAACTAGAGTTATGACTTCTGAAATTTATGCAATTTTAGGGACGTGTTCCAGAAAGATGAAAACATGAACAATTTCACAATAGTTGAAGTAGTTTCCTATTCATATTTATAAATATAACCTAATTTTTTCAATATTTTATTTAGAATCTATCACAATAAAAATGAATATTTTAATATTTATTAGACACTTGAAATTGTTAAAACTGTATTTAGATTTTATTACAATACCCTCTATATACACTCTATATTTTCTCTATATTTCAATTTTTGTATAGTCCAAACTATGACTTTTTTTTAACTCATAATATTTATACCCTTCTGCTCTTTATCTACAGTGCCATCAATAGCACAACCACTGTGGATGAGAACTGTCCATCCCTGGCCAATGCGGATAGCCTGCAATACACCGAGCTCATACAGAGAATGACCCATGTCTGTCGCTATGATCGTCTCGAGCGACCCATAGGTAAGTTTTAGACATACCCTACACCATCACAGATACCCTATAAGTTTTACTCCATTCACAGAGTACGACAATCAAACCTTGAAGCGCTTACCCATTGTGGTCAAGACACGCATCTATGTGTATCTACTGCAGAATCTCAACTCTGATCTGTTGCAGTTCAAGATGCATGCACTTCTCCAGCTCAGTTTCCAGGATAAACGCTTGGCGTACAAGGAGTTTGCCCCAGAGCGACATGAGACGATACTGGGTCAGAAGCACTTGAGTGAACGCCTCTGGTTGCCGCACATCTTCTTTGCCAACGAACGGGAGTCCAGCATACTGGGCACGGATGAGAAGGATGTGCTGACATCCATATCACGTGATGGCAATGTGATTATATCAACGCGTCTGCAGGCGACGCTTTACTGCTGGATGAACTTCAAGAAGTTCCCCTTCGATCAGCAATACTGCTCCACGGTGCTAGAGAGCTGTGAGTACTAAGTGAATACTCATTGGTTGCTTGTGCTTATTGTATCTCGTCTTTATAGGGATGTATAATACGTCCGACTTGGTGCTGGAGTGGGAGAATCATGCGCCCATTTCCTTCGATCCGGATATGCAACTGACTGAGTATAATCTGGCCGACTTTTGGAACAACTCGACTGTAGTGCAATCCGATCTGATCAATATGCGACATGGCGCATTTCGTAAGTGTTATAGAAATGGGATTCTACGTGTATCATTCCTTAACTTTATATATTCTTTTCTTATAGAGGGCAACTATAGTGGCCTGAGTTTTACGGTCAGTTTGCAGCGAGAGATTGGCTTCTACTTGCTGGATTACTATCTGCCCTCCATGATGATTGTCGCCATATCCTGGGTGTCCTTTTGGCTGCAGGCAGATGCCTCACCACCACGCATTATGTTGGGTAAGTTAACTAATACTAATATATGAGTAGAAGGTAATAACATTGTACTTACTTAACAGGCACCAGCACTATGTTATCCTTCATCACACTCTCCTCGTCGCAGAGCAAAACCCTGCCCAAGGTCAGCTATATCAAGGTCTCGGAGGTGTGGTTCATCGGCTGCACTTTCTTCATATTCGGCAGCCTGGTGGAGTTCGCCTTTGTCAATACGATATGGCGACGCAAGGAGGATGTGGAACTGAAAAAAGTCAATAGCAAATATATTATTAAGTCCACGTTAACGCCACGCCCCTCGCGCAGACAAATGGGAGGCAGCTTAAGCAATGTGTCTAAAGCACGTTCCTGCTCCAGTCTGGACAATATTGTGTCTAGCACGGAGAGCATGCGCAATGGCAATGGCACGGTCAATCCCGGCTTCAACAATTATCTCACAGTTCATGTAAGTTGAAAGTTATTGTATAAAAGAGAATTTTAAACTTATAATTTGATTTTTTTCTTAGCCCAATCTACCCATTATACGCACCGAGTGCGCTGACAACGTTTCCGTCTGCAGTGAACGCTCCACCAACGATCACATTGTGGACATTGATAAGGATAAAAAGCCCGACAAGGAGAATCCTACGTTTACAACCATGACGCCACAGGAGATTGCCATGTGGATTGATAGACGTTCGCGTCTGTTATTTCCTGGCATGTTTCTGGCATTCAACGCGCTTTACTGGACCTTTGTCTATTGTTTTTGACCAATATACAAATACATGTATATTTTTGTATATATATAAAGTGCCAGGCATTCATGCAAACAATTGTTGCCATACATGTGAATTCTTGTCGCTTTTAGTATTCGTCATCTCTTTGTATTACGTTGATAGTAATATGTATTATATAGTTGTAAGTCTATTATCTCATAGTCATAGTTGTATAAAAGCCGCACATGTCTTACAAATACATATAATAATTAGATTTATTATAAAATTACCGGATGCAACTTGTGTTTATTACGATTGTGCGGCAGCATTTGAATTTGGCGCGCAAAGTGTGACCATTGTTAAGCTTTGTCAATAGATGGCCGTGTCACTAGATGGCGCTGCTGCTAGGTGGCGTTCTTTATATGTGAAGTTGTTGGTCAGAGCAGTTGCTAAGCTTGAGTTTTCGCTAGATGGCGCCAGCTGGGCTAGCATAACCTGCCGCTGGAGGCGTCGCAAAATGTCGTTAAGCGAAGCAATTCTTTGAACTTTTTAATTAAAATTTAAAATGTAGTCTGTACTACTAGCTAATTTAGTTCGATAACTTTCAGTCAGTAATAGTAATAGTGCTATGCTATGGTTCTAGCAAGAAGGCACTCTCCTTGGTGTTCAGTTTCAATGACTCTTGACTTCAAGAAAATGCTGGCTGTTATTTTTTCGTATCTTAATTGCGACTAATTTAATTAATAGCTAATAATTGCTGGAAGTTCAGGGCTAATTGCTGACACGTGCAAAGATGTACTGTCAGCATAATTATTATAATTTAACAAATCTCAGATAATTCCTTGAATTGAAC
Source organism: Liodrosophila aerea (assembly GCA_035045005.1). Taxonomy (NCBI): domain Eukaryota; kingdom Metazoa; phylum Arthropoda; class Insecta; order Diptera; family Drosophilidae; genus Liodrosophila; species Liodrosophila aerea. The sequence continues at coordinate 554,588 of JAWNNL010000805.1, read as the reverse complement.
TCGGTTCCTGTCTGCGTACTCACATCCGTTACGTTCAAATTTCCTGCTTGCATTGCAACAGCCAAATCTCTTCCCCAGTTTTCACTATGAACCATAGTACTAAGCTCAATGCAGTTGGCACACTCATTTCCCGCCCGAATATAATCAAAATATGCAAATGCAATTAGATGAAATTTAACATTTACAAAAGCGTGTTAATGCTAAAATTCTTGACTTAGCAAGTATTTAAAGGATTTGCGCTTAGTTTAGGTTTTGCGTTAAGTGAAAATCTCTGTGGAAACTGTCAACTGGCAAATGGAAATGCAATTTTAGCAGAAAGAAAATAAAAATTAAAGAAAATATTTGCATTTAGCTGTTAAGCGGCTTAATGCAAAATTGAAATCAAATTATTTAGCTGCTTCTTTTGCTCCCCTTTTTTTCTTGTAATTTTTTCTATTCTCAGTGCAATTTTCTTGGCATTCTCTAGTCACAGACTGTAAATTGCAAGATAATTTATTGAATTTGCGACACTGAGGAAAACGCAACGGTTGGGATGAGTTGCAGCCGTTTAAGATTGAAATCGCAGAGACAGATATAAAGAAACGATTGCTATTCATTATATTATTAAAATACTTTTAAAATATAGAGAGCAATAAAGGAGTGTGTGGCATGCAACAAGCAGCGCTCACATGCAGTGCAGCTGCCACATGCGAACAATAGGCAATGAGGCAGCCTGACAGCCGAACGCATTGTCTTCCATTCTGCCTTCCACACTCCGTTTCCTCTGCCTCCTTTTTTTGTTGTGGTGGCCCAGTGTGCATTGTTCACACTTGGGAAATCAAAAGACATGGCGTCAATCAATTGCTGCCTTGCCTGCCTCAAGTGGCATGCAACCGAGCTGCGGGCACAGCTGCGCATGCAGATGCGACTGGCGTTTAGTATTGCTGCATGAAATTGGGGCACAGACACACATCGAGTATACGCCCACCTCAGAAGCTGTCTTCGATTTAAGTGCGAAATTTGCAATATCCAGAATATTTAGTTGCCACACTAGGATAGCTACCACTATTGTCATAGATACGTGTGGCATGTGGCAAGTGTGGCTGCTGCACACATTTATTGACAATTTACCCAATTCTTTGACACCTTTTTATGTCTTTGGCTACAGTTCTGAATGTATCTCAATCTCTTTTAATTGCTGTGCAACCATTTGCCTCTATCTCTCTGCTCTTTAACTAACTGCTTGCTTAATTATATATTAAACAATTGCCATTCTCTCCACTCTGCTCATTTCTTATGCCTCATTCGTTTGTTTTGAGACGCATATTCGATTGCAATTTGTGTTATTAAAAGCGAAAACATGGCCACATACTCCATTTGGCTTTTAATGCGTTAATTTATCACCAGACAGTAGAAGACATTCGTTTGTTGCATACTTTTGGGAGATAGTGTAGTCCAGTCCGGGCTTGTCTATATGTGAGTCACGTCGGCGGCCAAAAAGGAGTCTCAGCACATGTTAAGCTCAAGATTTATTACAACACTTAAGTTGGCCTTGATGCCTCTCATTTTGGCAGCGAAAAAATTATATCTTTGGCCAGGAAAAAGTTTATAATTTAGTTGATGAACGGGCAGAAGTGAAAGCACATGGCTAAGCGAGCTTTGAAGTGCTTTTAATTAAGCTGAAGCAGAGTTTAAAAAGCTAAAGCTTTAACTGCTTGTAAGCTTAATTGAAACGAACTTCAAATAAAGCTCTTGACAGTCAAAGTCTTAGTTTGAAATCATTTTTGGGAAGATTTAAATTGCTTTCAACAAACTCTAAAGCTGTGTTTTTATTTGATTGCAATTAAATTGAGAGTCTCACTTGAGCTTCAATTAGGCTTCAAGCACTTCTTGTATCAAAAATTTGAATTATTTCCACTTGATTAATTATGACAAATAACAAGGGTGGGGGAAAGCATTTGAGATTCTGTTTGCGACGTGCGCCACATGCACAAAGGGTACAAAGGGTATTACATAAATAAACTGCGTAGACTCATAACAACCCATTGAGTGCAGACTTTTAACTCAATTAAGTACATTAGAAAAGCTAATTGTCTGTGTGTCTAATCAACTTAAATTATGCACGAATACAGTTCGAGCTGACTGTCTGCGACAGGTAACAAAGATACAGTTGAGCATTTCTAATTTATTATACTAAAACAAATGAAAGTTTTGTGTATAGACATGAAGATTATTGCCAGACAGTTTTTTCCTTTATTATTTATCTAACAGTTGTTGCAGTTCAATTGAATTGTCCGAGAAAATATGTTGCTTGGCTTCAGGCAGGGGAAAAAAATTTGAATTGTCAGAAAATATAACGAGATTTTCGAGCGCCTTTCCCCATATTCTGGCTCGTTTCGCTGACATCAACTGCATTGAAATGTCATAAAAATTGAAACACGTTGCAGATCCCCCTCACCTCTTGCCCGGGTTGCCAACTACAGGCACACTCAGTGTCCTGGCTACCTCTACACTACCTCTCTATCCCTACCCCTGGCCCCTCTATCTCCTCTTGGCTGACTTTTGAATGGCAGTTTGGCTTGTGTCGCATCATGTGATTGTTGTTGTTGTTGTTGTCGGTTTTGCGCTGCTGCTTTGCATACAAATAACGGTAATCTTTAGCTGGCTACAACAACAGTGGTTGGCAGGGTTGCCAATACGAAAAATAAGCAAATTTTTAATTAAAAAAAAAACCTTAACCAAGCTTTCATAAAATGAAAAGCCACATATTTCATTGAAGTAAGTCTTCGATATTTTTAATAATTTATATTGAATTCTCAATTGAGTTAAACAAAATATTTATAAAACAAATCTTTAAAAGTCTTTTCCGTTAGCTCATAATGAAAAAATCCCCAATTTCAATCATCTAAACACCATTGCAACAATTGGGTATTTAAACACCACTTTTGACACCACTCTACTCAAAGTGGCAACCCTGTGTGTTGGTCCCTTACTCTGCGGCAGTTCGGATTGCCCCGGAGGGTTGACTCTGATCTATTTCCTGGTTTTGCCTTTTGCACTGACCCATTTCGCTGACGCTGCGCTTTTGCACTTTACACGTGAACAACGGCGGACTGTGGGCGCTGTGCAGTGGGCGTGGCATGTGTGTTAGCTGCTTTGATTTGCAGGCAAGGGATATTATGAAAATTTATTATGCTACGTGCTAAATTATTTTGTGGCACTTTCGAGTGGAGAAATATTACTCCGCATATGAAAATATTAGAAATTTGATTGGATTAATATAGTATTATGCGTAATTATTCACAATTATTTGTGCAGTGTATTACAAGAAAAGGTCATTAACTGCAGCTACAATGCAACTGCAGCTGTAACAAATTTATAGTATATGTAAATAAATTACGCCCTTGTTTTGTGGGCGTGTCACACTTGAATCGATTTGCATTTAATTACATCTGTGGCAACACAGAATTTGCAGGCACTGTAAACGAATTGATTGTACGTATTGTTGCTGAAGTTTACACAATTGTTGAAGACTTCTTAAGATGTTTTATTATGCATATCTAACTAGGGGCAGGGCAGGGGGAGGGGCGTGTTAAGTGTTGCCACACCATTTGTTTATGTTGTAATTATCGAATGGACGTTGTGTGTGCACAGCCTTCAGTGCAAATATATGTAAATCAATATATATTTATTTAGATAATCAGTATGTATTTTGCTCTGCTTCTAATGAGGGAGAAATTTGCTTATTGATATTAAATGCCAGCTTAACTGGCATTACAATGCAAAATTAATATTGACTAGGGCTTAAGAGAGCTTAGGCTACAGCTAGATACACATATGTGTATCTGTGTGTAGTATTTGTGTGCATATTAACTAAAACTTCAGCTGCTAACTATTGAAAACATACAGGGAATATTATGGAAACTGCTCTTAGCAAATTAGGGGGAGTTTAAAGGCTTGTTAGCTACTTGGAAATCCAAGCTACATAATAGAAAGTGCTTTGGTTTATGTTTACAATTTATTTGATAAATAAATTAATGCCTGTTCCCAGATGCGCGGAAAATAAAATCTTGTAACAAGCTCCATATAAAAATACAACTGTTATAAGTTCTTTCGTTTATAGTTCCCAGTTCCCAGAACATCACAAAAGAACGTTCGAAAAGTTATCGATAGTTGCGATAGTCGCTAATAAAATGGTGTGACCTTAGACCATTTTGCTGTACCATATTTGGTACAAAGGGTCACACTGACATTAAGGAGACTCTGTCAAAAAAATGAGCTCCTTCTGATAATAAGAATTGGGAATAGGTCTTATCTGGATGTAGCCTTTACTCTCTTTACTCGTCTTCAACTGTATTTTAAAGTTCCAATAATTAAGCTCAATATTCTGCTTTGATATGAAAATGAGCAGCACTTTAACTTGGTTATTTTCATTTAACAAAACACTGTCTCTTGAACAACCATAATCAATAACATAAAGGATAGCCACTGACTTTATAATATTTTAATAATGCTGTAGTTGTACGGAGAGACACAGACAGAGAAACAGTAACCAAAGGATGTAAAGGCCAGGGATATGCGCAAAGTGAGAGAGTTTAGCTCCTTATGGATGCTGTAAGCTTTGGCTACACCTCAACACTGGTAAAATGTCATTCGCCTGCTGGCGGAGAGTATCAATTTCCATTTTATGCACAATGGCAACAAAAGCAACATGGAACAACAACAGCAACAACAACAACAACAGTTTGCTTGTTATGCATTCGTTTGTCGTCACTTTTTATGCGAGTTTCTCTTGCTGACAACGTCGTTATCTATTCAAGTTTGTCAATTAAAAACATAATCCCCAATCAGAAGCCAATAATACCCAGAACTCTCGCTCTCATTCTCCCTGTCTCTCTATTGCCTGCTTCCTGCTCTTCTCCACCTCTGGTAATCTCTCTGGCACACCATCAAAAGCTACAGCCAGCAAAGTGGGTGTAAGAATGTCAAGGAGGTGTACGGGAAGAGGGGCGGGGGGAGGGCCAAATGTAGAGACATTGTCATGGTAAAAGTAAATATTATTTTTTTTCCATTCTCTCTTAGTTCACTTCTCTTTTTTTTGGCCTGTCGTTCGATGATTTTTGTTACAATTTTTGCTACCAGAGAGCAATCCCCGGCAACAATTCGAGTGTGTGTGTAAGAGTGTGTGTGTTTGTATGTGTGTGTGATTTCACTCTGGCTTTTGATTGTGGGCGCGCTGTCGCTTGGCAGATAATTGCTGCGATTTCCATGACTTTGCCTCTGCTTTTGTCGTCGTCTTTGATTTTTAGCCATTCTTTCGAACAGCAATTGGCAGCGTAAGGCTGGCATTGGTTGGGGGCGTGGCAAAGGGCGGTAAATGACAGAGTTTTGATTGAATTTTAGCTGGATTACAATAATACGGTATTGCTCTCTCTTTGGTTTGGGTTTTTCGCTTGTAAAACGCTGAATTAGCGTGCTCGCCCTTCTTCTTTTTCATTTTTTTTGCATGGTCTAGGTATTGAAATCGCTTTAAGCAATTTGGCAACAATCAGCTTCAAGTGTTTAATGAAGTGAAACAGTTAAGAGCCTGCAACAGCGAAATGGCAAGCATTTGGGGGAAAAGCCTTAATGTCTATGCTTTAAGCACGTCATTGTGGCAAGTAAAACCCTTTGGGAATTGTAAATAAAAATTGTTTTAAATGTTGACTTGAGCTGAAATGATTTCATTAGATTAAGGCAGTTCTGTTCAAATGTTGAAAGTCTTTATGAAATGATAAAATGCCTTAAATTCCACGGGAAATTGAAACTAAAGCAGAGTATGAACTTATTATATATTTATTTGCATTTAAAAGCAACTGGCAGAGTATAATTTACTTTATTTTGTTATGTATTTTGCTAAATTCACATATTTCTATGCAATTTGCTGACTCATTTTGTATAGTTACAAAAAACTGTTGCATACTTTCAAGCTGTGGTATTTCGATGTTTTCCAAGCTCAGCCCAAAAGGCTACAACACTTTTTTTGTAGCTCAACAGCATAACTGCTAATATTCTACAACAATATGTAGATAATATGCGTAGCACTTATTCCTGCCAAGTCATAATTGGCTAAATAAAGAGTGTATATAAGATATTAGCAAGAACAGTTCACCATCGCCATGCCAACTACTTTATCTGCTGCAGCTGTTTAATCATTTTGCCTTGCGTTTATGCGGAGTAGCGTTTGCAAATTGCATGTGATCAAAGCAGTAAACACATTTCAATTACATTTTGATGCAATAAGAGTATAAAGTAGTGGGAAAGTTACAGTCGAATCAAACGGACAACAAGTTTGCTAGCTAGAGCTCTGTCAGCTGAGGAAGAGGCAGCGACAGAGGGTTAGGCATTACTCTAGTAGTAGTACAAGAATATTTAGAATATTTTGAGTTCTATGAATTATACTTCTGCCCATTGCATATACCCTCTTATGCTCTGCCAGTGCAGGGTATATATAATGCATGCATATATTTGCCATTGGCACACATTAATGTTTGAGCTGCACTATAAAATTTCTAATTTGTTTGCATTCAATTTGTGTTGAGGCAAACGCACAGATTGCATAAATATTATGGATTGTATTTTGATAGAGGGCACTCTACAATAGCTTGGGGAATCAAGGGAGTAACTTTAAGGGAAGTATGTAGTGGTAACCAAAAGTGCTGCCACTTTTTTGTAGCACCTTTCTCCCCCCTTCCCTGCCCTGTTCCAAAACTGACTCCATTAAAGTAAACCGCACATTTGTAATGTTTCCTCATTTCGAATGCTCTGCAGCAAGAGCTTTTACTATTGTGTACAGGATGAACCACAGTAGTAGAGGGGAAAAGAGGGGAGACTGTACGGAAAATGTTTTTACTACGTCTGCGGTTAGGTTATGGACCTAGGACTCATTACTCAAGCGTGTCCTTTTGCATTTCGGGCCAAATACTTGGTCGGATTTGCAAAAGTTTTCCTCTCTACTGTTTCCCTGTGTGTGTGTTTTTCACATTAATAATTTGCTTTGTGTGATTGCAGTGGAATAACTTTACAGATGCGTTCAACTAATTGCGTTTATCATACGGTGTATACACCTCTTACACTCTGCTACAAAAACTTGACGCTGCTGCTGACTGCTGAGAAAACAAACAGCAAAATTCATAATCTGATTTGGCATGGCGAAAAGTGAAATGCGAAAAGCTTTTAACTGTTACTGCTAGCTGTTACTGTTAGCTGTTGCATTTGCGTAAATGAAATGCCATTAAAATTATTTTCATAGCTGGAAACTACAAAGTGTTTAAGTAGCGAAAATGCTTACATTTATGAAGGGTTGCAAATTGCTTAAATCATAATATTAACTTGCCCTGGCATTTCAATTAGAGTGACAAAAATAGCTGACATTATAGGTATTATATTATGAGTTAATGGAAAGCCTGCTTGAGCTGGGAATATCCCTACGAAATTATGTAATAATTAAGCTTTAATGTTGCATAGTATTTGTGGAATTCATATATATATCTTTAACTAACTTTTCCCTCATCGATTGCCCTGGCTTACTACTGCCAATTCGCTTTAGTCTTGCTATTAGGAAAACTCTTTTATAGCCGCGTCAGCATGCTGCATTGTTTTCCACTTTCTATTCATATAAATGGCTCAGCTCATGCTTTCAGCCATCTTTTATCTTCATCCCATGAAAATTGGCATTAAAGTCCGGCGACACATGCCTTACCAGTTCATTTCTCAGTGTCAACTTAAACTCTTCAGCACTTTGTTAACAATATTTTAATAGAGCTTAGGGGGAGGGGGGTAAACAGGCAAGAGAAAAGATGAAGATTGGTTGGACCAATAAATTTGTCTGCATGTCTAATTTGCGCATGTTGCACACACTCACACACGCACACTCTCACACACACATAGACACATTTCATGCGGCATCAACATAAATTATTCTTATCTACTTCGTCATCGAGAGTGCAGTTTACCTTGTGGTCGATCGCTCGTTCAGCTGTGGTCAACGTCATGTAACCGCAAACTTTCGCCAGAAATTCTCTTTTTCCAACTGTGCGTGTGTGTGTCGATGTGCGTCGATGTGTGTCGCTGTGTGTGTGTGTAACCCATTGTCGAAGCACAGACACATTTATCTGAAATGGCGGACAGCCTGTTTGCTGGACTAACGCAAAGCGACCATAAATTAAATCAACACACACATTGAGAGCAGGCAGCTGCACTCCCACAACCCCTCAGACTCCCTCATACTCCATCACCCCTTACACAACGTACTCCTGCTGTAAACTGATGCAACTGCAGTTGGTACTCACTCTGTACTCTATACCTACTCAGTGCTCCTGTTTCTTCTACGAAATGTCAGGCTCAATTCTTTTCAACTGCAGTCGTCTGGCATTGTCTTTGGCATTCAATTGAGTTCAATTAAGGAGAGGAAGAAGAGTCTGCATAGTTCAACAGCAATTGCGTATTAGTAAACGTTTAATTCTGTAACTGTTGGTCGGCTGAATTCATGAATGGTTCCCCAGTTATTAAACCTGAGCAGCCACTGCAAGATGAGACTAGATGCAGCACAAAAATCTAAGAAAAATATAAAACAACTCTTGAATATTTTCAAAAATCTTACCTAAATTTAGTCACTCTTTGCCTTCGTTCTCAGCTTTAGCTTAAGCTTGTTAACCAGTGCTATCAATTATAACCATCAATTGCATACAGTCTGATAACAGTCTCTCAACGATTGGTAACTGAAACAGAGCAGAAATCCAGACAATTCCCAGGCAATAAAAGTAAAACTTTAACGCACTATGGCACCATGTCCATTATTAATATGTTTTTACTTAAGCATCCATTTGAATATCCCCCCTTTTATCCCTGATGTTTTGGGGTTGTAAAAACTTTGGCACTTTGCATGACCAACTCAAACGATTTGCTCGGTTAGCCGTAAAACCAACAACAAACCCGAAAAAGATACACAAATGCTTTGAGATCCCTTAAACGACTACTTTGCCAAAGAGACAACAACAAATGAAAAGGGAAAAAGGCTTTATAAAAACACAGCTAAGACTGGAGAGAGTGCAACCTCTAGGCTCTTTATGTGTGTATATACTTTTTTTATATATACATTTTCTGTAAGCACACAAATCCCTAACTTAATCCAAAGCAAACTTTAAGGACACTTTGCAAGGGTTCCGCATCGAGATGGCCTATTTAAATATTTCATTTAACAACAAACAGGAGGAAAAAACGCAAATCTTTCAGCAGCTGTTTGTCATAAACTAAGCACAAGTTTTTGCTGCTGTTATTATTTTTATACATTTTTCAATAAACACAATAAAAACTTGTTTGAAAAGCTATTAAGAATTTTACAAGTGTTTGAGTTGATTTTTAAGTGATGGATTGAAGAATGTAAGTGTATAAACTGTGATGAGAAGTGAGAACAGTTATGAAAGCTGAAAATCAGATTTAGCTTTCTGTAAACTTATTTAAAATGAATTTAAAGAAATGTTTTAAAATATATTCTTTTTTTATAAGCAACTCAGATCAGAGTTCAGCCACTATTTAACATGTCAGCTGATATAATAGTTTGAAATGCTATAAAAATAACTATAGTTCTCACGATACTAAGCTATTTTAATAGAATTTTAAACACGTAAATATACAAAAATTTATAAAGCTCTTAAAATGTGTGCAACAAGCCAAACACATATAAATTAGACAAAAGAAACTTTGATTTGGATTTCCAGCATTGTTGTTGCTGACAAAGCACCAGGATATAAACACACACACACACCAGGCTAAAGCCAACTGCAATTTTAAGGACAATGGCAAGAACATTTGTTTTGGGGGAAACTGAAATTCATAAGAATTTCAGATTTAATTCATATGAAATGCCAGGAAGTGTGCCGAGGCAAATGTTTAAATAATTGCAGTTTCACACACAATTGTGGCTTAAAGTGTGCCACGTTTGCGCTTTTAAAGAGAGAAATGCGAGAGAGCTAGCTGAATGATAAATTGTCACTTGAGAAGTGTCACTGTGTGTGAATTGAAAGCGCAAATATTAACATTGAAGTGCAAACACACACACTGACACACATCAACTGGTCTCCACTACGCTCCACTCCACTCTAATCTCATACTCTGGTTGGCGTCATGTCCACGCACACTCCATCATGCCGGAGACTTGAGTTCAAAGTCGAGTTGTGTAAACAATGCCAGAGAGTATACAGTGTGGTTTGTCTAAGCAGTAACTAAAACTATAACTAAATATAGTCAACAGCAAATACTAGGCAGGACTAGAACGAACTTTAATTAAATTCAGTTCATGCTGCAAGCTGTTGTTCTAGCCAGTCCAAAAATATACTCGTATGTGCATGTCGTGCTTATTAAATTCCAGCAACAAAGTCTTAAATATTAATAATGTCAAATACACACACACACACACTCTGGCACACACTCGCACACAAGACATAATTGTTTTGAAAGCCTCATTAAATGCCAGAACTAAAGCCCAGGACGAGGCGTGTGTGTGCGAGTGTGTGTAAGGATTCGAGTGAAACACAGCAGGAGCTTATGCCGATTATTAACTTGGAATACTTGACTGAGATTGCCGAAAAACTTTTGTGGAGTGAGAGGACTCTTTAAAGCCACATAAAACCATTGCAAATCTCTGATTTCTGTTTGGAATGATTCTAGCGGGTTCTATAATTGCCAGCTCCATACACTAGGCCATGTCACAACCCCCTTTCAGATATAGTATATAGTAGTCTAGGCCAATCATTTGGGCGTTGCGTTGTCATTATGTCAATCTGTTCCAAAAATCTTCTGCAACGTGTGTCCCCCTCCCACCGCGTGTGTGTGTGTGGTGTGTGTGTGCGGAATGATAATGAGTGTGTCGTTATCTTTTTTATGTTGCGCCTGTCTGCCTGGCCTGTGTCTGTTTTTGGTAGTTCATTTAGCTGTCGTTAAACACACGTTCAAACTTAATTAGTATTGGGTGGGACCTGCCCTGTCCTGCGTGGGCGTGGCAACAGCAGCAGCAGCCTGTGTAGCAGCTTGATTTGCCATTAAAGCCAAGCCAAACTTTACCCTCAACTGCCATAAAGTATTTACTATTATATGTATTTAACTCATTTTTCAATTTGATCAATTTCAAATATTCAATTATTGGTATTTATTTTCACACTTGTTATGCTACTATTATTATTTCAAGTATTTTTTTTCGCATTTTAATTAAATTAATTTGCACACAAACCACTCGAATGGTGCATTATATTTTATCATTTTGCGTTAAATTAAATGATTATATTTTAACTCTTACATTTATGCAATTTTAATTGCGGAATTGCTAGTTTTTTTTGTAGTGGTATTGTAATAATATTAAAAGGGTATTATGTGGTTGAAAAAATTGTGGAATTAAAATAATATTGGCAGTAAAATTATCTACTAAAAATGAGGGGAAAAATGGGAATAATAAAATGAAATTTCTGTTATTATTTTAATTAACTTAAAGCGAAAACAGGTTAGAAGTATTCATATCAAATTCCTTCTAATTTATTTCATTTATTATTACTTTTATTATTATTATTTTACTATATTTTAAAGTGTGCTTAATAATTCGAATTAGTGAATTTAATTCACATTTTTTTGCTACACTTTTTATGTGAAAATTTATTTTTGTTTGGCTTTCAATGGCTGCATTAAAAATATTTACACATATTGCCATTGTTTTTGAATGATTTACATGCATTTAATGACAAAATCAGAACTGTAAATAATCTGAGGCAGAGCGCAACACAACACAACAAAAAAGAGAATGTAGAACATGAATTGAGAATGCTAAAAGCAGTCAATTAATATTTGTGTTGCATATGAAATTGAGATATATCGAAGCACTATCCATTTGCTGTCTGTAGCTCATAAATCTATGGCATACTTAGCAGCTTCATAAATAAAAGAAAAAACCTCAAATTTGAGTCGAGCAACTGCTGCTGCTGCTGCTGCATGTGGTAGATACTGCTGTGGCATGTTTCTTTGTAGCTGATAGATACATTTTCAGCTTGCCAGTGGCAATGGAAAAACGATGCTGCCACAGCCATTGAACTGGCATGCCACATTATCCATAGAGAGAGCGAGCTGCTGCATTATGAACTTTCAATAAACGACTCGTTGATGCTGCTGCTGTTGCAGTTGTTGCTGTTGTTGTTGGCCAGTTATGAGCTTTGGCAACTTTATTTATTGCTTACTTTTTGGCTTACTAATGAGCGATGATGTGTAAGAAATGGGAAACGGAATAAGGCGATTGGCAGCTGATAAGTTCGATAAATTTAAGACTTTAAAAATGCTTATATGCTATATAAGCTGCAGCAGTTCCGGGTTATACTATATACACACATAATAATAACTCAGGCCGACAAACGTAAAGCCGCACAAATCGCATGCATTAAATATTTACACTTTAATCCACTCAATGGCAGGGAGCAAAGCCGCCGCCGCTGCCAGACGACGCGGTATGCAGCCACAGTTCGCTGGCAATAAAAAATAGGAAAATATCTTACAAATCAGACACAGAGACAGGCACACACATATACAGACAGACGGACGGACAGACAGACAGACAAATACGCGCTGGCATTTCCCAGCAGACAATGGCAAAAGCTGCGCTACCGTCCAGGATTCAAATACTCAACGTGAATGTTAAAAACGTGCTGTGCTCTTAAGTATTCGGTTGAAGGAAAGCCCTTGTTGCAGGGAGGGGGATTTGGCAAAAGGCTTAGCGGCATCATTGAGATACTTACTGTGGCACACGAAATCAGCACTTCATTGAAGCACGGCTAGAAATAATTACAGTTGAGCTCAAGTTGGCGTTGGAGGTGGAGCTGGAGCTGGAGTTGGAGGCAGCAGCAAAAATCAACAAGCGACGCCCAACGATATGATCCGAGTGTGTACAGTATTAAAAGCTAAACAGCACGAAAATAGCGAAAATAGAAAATATGAAGCATTAATATTCACACCCAACCACATGAGAGACACGGAGTAGGGGAGGGAGGGGCAGCACGGAAATGGGTATAAGGCATGCCACATCAGACAGGCACTGACCTTTTGGCATGGCCGCACTTCCTGACGCCTCAAATTATGCCATAAAATGTTGCCCAAGGGATGAATTCATTTACGACACACACACACACACAACAGTGGGCCGCCCTCACACACACACACACACACAAACACACACACACCCAATGCCATTAAATCACCAAAAACAATGAGCTGGGCCCGTGTAGCTGGCGCGGAGGCTCGCTCTCTCTGTGTTGTTTCTGTTGCCTGTACCTTGTGCCTTGCTCCGGCACGTCACGAAGTTTACCTGCTGAAATTAATTTCATTTGAATTAAGCACAGGCAATAATGCCAAAATTATTCACAGACACCACCAATACAATCAACCACCCACAACAGTGCCTTATGTATGTATGTGCCTGGCTCGCAACTGGAATTGTTTACCCTCACAGAGCTATCGCTTTGTTAACTTGGCATTTTGGGTTTGAGTTGAGTTTCAGTTTCAGTTTCTGGCAGCTAATTGAAAACATTAAATTCAGTTTTCAACTCAAGTTGAGGCATTTTTGCTTTTGATTTCGGGTTATACGTTAAATTAATATTCATATATCCATTTAAAATTTCTGCATATCCAAGCAGTTACAACTGGCAGAGGTGTCAGCTGGTCACTCATTTGTATAAAGCGCTGTTCTTGCATTTTAAATGCCACAAACAGGCAGACAGACAGACGGACGGACAGACAGACGGACTCACTTGCCACGAGGGATAAATAATATGAAATATTTACATGCTTTACCGCCTCCATCAGCATCATCATCATCCAGTGTGTGTGTGTGCGTCACACTCACATAATTTACATGATCTCTAAACATAATAACAATAATGCTGGAATTGCATAAGGGCATAACTGAATTTTCAACAGTTTTCATGATTTATTTGTTAATTTGCTGTATACTAATCAGATAACACTTCTACTGATTTCAACATTAAATTATGCCACTGTCTGCGGCTTGTGGTTTAACTAATTTTCAGTTTATGATTAGATATTAAATTATTTTATTTCAACCACAATTTACTTTTTTATATATTAAACATAAAGAAAAGTTAATATTTAATTTACTTTTAAGTGCCTTAAAGTCGCCTATCATGACTCAACTGGCTTACAACATGATTCAAACTCAAACCCTAAGCCTTATTATATATAGACAGATATATGGATTGAAATATTATTAGTGAATAATAATATATATAATTAAAATATTTTGTATATATTTCTAAATATTTTGCATATATTTTTAAATATTAAATAACAGAGCTATCATTTGCAATAATGTGTGCTTACTAAAACAAATTTACTAACATCTATGGAAATTTTGTTACTAAGAAATCTATTTACTGTGACCCAAAAACGGTTTGCAACATTCTCTTACAGAATTTTTGAATTAACATGTTCTTTATATTTTTATTTTATTTTCCCTAAACTAAATGAATTTGTAATGTAGCCAAGTTTACGTGATTATATTGCATATTCCATAGATATAGCTGCTTATATAGTAAGCTGGCACTAGACTTTAACAAAATACTCTAGTTGTATGTAGAAACTCTGTTTTTAAGGCGAAATGCTCTCTCATTTGCTTTGCTTGAGCGCATCTTTGTTATCTGCTGGCTATAAAACGTTTCCACTTGAATATTTTCATATTATTAAAATCGTTGCACCTCTCTACTAGACCAACTACAATGCTGTATGCCATGTAGTATAGTGTGGCTCTGACATGGCCCGCAGGTGTGGATGTGTGGATATGTTGTTCCGCTTGCCTTAGCAATCTCACTGATGCAACACACACACACATACACTCTCGACACTTAAACACACTCAGGACACCCTCTCTACATACAGTTATAGCCGTTTACATTCGCCAAGTTTTTCGCCTCAAGTTGATTGCATTTTTCAGACGCTGGCAACTACTATATAAGAAAACAATCCGTTCGCAGGCAGCTTTTGCATGCATCGCACGTTCGCTTTTGGTTGATTTCTTGCATTTCTCATAACCCTCCACACACACACACACACACACACACCTCTACCTTTGCAGGTGTACTGGCAGAGTCGAGTCGAGTGGAGTCGAGTCACATGCATCAAGTGCACACATGCATTTATAAAGCCCGACATCGCGGGTCAATTTCATGCTACGACGACGGCAAGCATGGACTCCATACGGACCCTAACCTGGACAACGTCACGTATGCGCGTTATTCTTCTTCTGCTCCAGCTCCAGCTCCAGCTTCTGCTTCTGCACTGGCACTTTTGCAGTTTGTCGTTGAGCAGTGCCTAACTGTGGTGGGCTGGTGGGCCAGTGGGCGTGGCATGGCAGCACGTAATTGATTGTTCAATCTGTTCCAGATCAAACGTTTGACACCGTTGTGTTCGCACTAAGAAATTGCTATGCGTAACGTTATCTAACTCTGTCCTCCGCCTGCACCTTCTCAGTTTAAATGAACTGTGAGCTGTTGCTTCGTTTTGGGCACTCAGCTGATTGAACCCCAAATCTTACGAATAGCTACGAAAAATGTTTCAAATTAAACGCACGAGAGCGCTTTAAGAGCTGTTGCTTATTGCCTACAAGGGCTCATTCTAATGAAGTACAACTCAGTGAGGTCGCTCATCCCTCTTATTTCTTGGCTAATTTGTATGCATCAAATGGCATTTGGCATTATATCTAGGGCAATAAAATAAATGACAAAAATGCTGCTGATTGCCAAGTATCGAGCATCGATTGGTATCGTTTTGATATTTAAAAGTCATTCGCTCAGCTACAGCTGTCACTGATTACTGTCCAAGTCCATCTCAATCTGTCCATGTTTGGCTCTGTAAACTGGCCACTAAATCACAAGTTTTATGCCAGCATTTTGCTTGTTGCTGCTGCCAAATGTACAGCGCATAAAAGTCACTTCAAAATGTTGTGAGTCCAAATCACTTGCAGCAGATTGTCTCCAACAAACAAACGAACTGGCAAAGGGCCAGTGGAGCACTTGCATGTGATTTGCAAATCAAATGACAATCGTTTCATCGTTTGCATTGAATGACCCATAAATCAAGTTGCAAATGTGCCACGTGGTGTAGATTACACTGGCATTAGAAGACATCATTTTTATTTACAATTTAACTCGGAACACTAAGCCTTGAGGTTTAGTTTCATTATTAACCCAGTCTTTAGCTTAGTTGGCCAGCATATTAAGTATACGCTCGGTTGTACTTGATTACTTTCGCTTTGTTGCAAGGCAACTTATTATGCTTCGCCTCATCTGCCATGGCCTTGCATATTTATGAAAGCTCTTTTTGTTTGCCGAGTCTGCTGCTAATCCTAAATCGATATGCCATACTGCTGATGCAGTGCATCCTCTGCTGAGTCTTGTCTACACACAGTTGCTGACAGACTGCTTGCCTAAGCCTCTCAAATGACTTGACTCATATCTCGGAGCTAGTCAAGTTTAAAGTTGAATAAGAACTGAACATTTGGCTGAGTTGAATTTTATGAATATGAATTTCAATTGATTCAATTACAACTCATAATTCATGAGTGGCCTCGGCACGTATATGAATATGCATAGACCTCCTCCTCATCACTCTCATCTCTCTGTGGCTCATGTGTGCTTTACTTTTCCACTTTTTGCAAACTTGTTTGTGATTGTGTGTCCATTGGGCATTCATTTGGAGATTGTTTTTTGGCCTGCTCCTCTGTATTTTTTTGCAGTTGTGCGCCCATGTCAAAAATTTGGACAGTTTGTCACTTTAATTGAATTTCCATGCCAGGGCTGGGCAAAAAGTGCCGAGTAAAAGTGGGAAAGTGAGTGGAAAAGCGTGCAATTTATTGGAATGGGAGAATACGTAGTATAACGAAAAACAATAGAAAAGAGCAAAACATTTTACATAAATTTGCGTACAACTGCTTAAATCTCACTCACATAGTATAAACAGCCATATGGCAGTAGTCGGAGGAGAAATGCAAAACATGCCCCACATACTCTCAACACATGCGAACATTTGCCACCAGATGCTGCTGCTGCTGCTGCTGCCTGACACATTGCCACAGCTGAGCACCACCAGCGGCAAATTCACGCTTCTTAGACATTGTGGTGTGTGTGAATGTAAGGGGGTGTTTTGAGTGTTGTGTGTCGTTTTGTGTTGACGATTTCCGGGCGCCGTGTGTGTGCTCGTTGGCTCAGCTCAGGTGAACACTCACACAACGTGCCCCTCCTCCAACATACCACGGCTTGTGTCACCTCAAAAGCCACTGATGCGCAATTCGCGTTTTGCGAATGCCATGTTGTAAGGCGCAGCTCACTTGCTGCAAGGCTATCCCTTCCGTCCCTCTTCACCCCTCTCCACTAACCCTCGAGACTTCCTGCTCTCGACATGCAAAAGCGCGTGAGCTGTTTATATGCCATGTTATGTTTGTGGCATGTTTTGAGAGCTATGTGAAGCATCTAACGCCATCTAAGTGGCTGTAGCTATGACAATTTCTGCACTGCAAGTTTCCGATTGAAAATATTTGCGCCAAGTTACAACCAGATTCCTGAATGTAATATAGCTAATTAATTAGGCAAGTTTTACTCTTTAGTAGGAGGGACTTAGAACTTTGAATACACATAGTAAAGAGTTTAGCTACAGCTAATCATTTACTCTACTTAACCTCAACTAAATAACCTTCAAATTTTTATTGATTTTATATTTATTTCTAGCTCGATTGTAGAGCTAGTTCACTTTATACAACAAGAGTTCTCTTCAAACCCTCACACCTTTTGCTGATTTCTTTCCCCACCAAATTATATGCTTAAGGAAATGACTTTCGAACTGTAAATAACAAACGGATATTGGCAATTGTTTGCTTCTGCAAGGAAGGGCTATAAAATGACCCACGACTTGGCCAAGAATGTTGCAAGAGAAATGGCCATAAAAGTGGGTTTTATTAAATGCCAGTAAATTACTTAATTCATATGTACGAATTAAATGCATTATGAATAGCAGCTAATAAATTGTGGAATGCCACATAATCCCCTCCACTGACAGCAGAAAAAATGCTGCCGAGCTTAGCTCTGGTATAAATAAAAGAGGAAAACTCATTACACTGGACCGAGTGGGATTTAAGCTGAGCGTCTTGATGCTGCCACAAATTGTCGCTTAACACCTTATAAAATATGAGCTGAGAGAGCCGGGCCAAATATGTGCCAGGTCATAAAAGCCGTCTGTAAACTTAACACAAAATGCATTGCAAAAGAGCTAAAGACAAAAGACAAAATGAACAGACAGACGGACAGACAGACAGCTCATAAACACTTTATGAGCGACCCTAAACGGGGTACAACAAGTTTTTGCCACTCTCACACTTGGGAAATCAAACGATGTGGCATCAATCAGATGGGGTCCAAACTGCCAGCAACATTGTGACAATGAAATCAAACCGAGCCACTAGCTATCCCTATCTCTCTATTATCTACGTCTCTCTCTCTCTCTCTGTCTATCTGCGGGCACAAAAACGTTGGCCAAAGGCTAAAACCACACCAAATACCCTCAAGCCCCATTGCCAACAACAGTTGTTTGATTTGGACCCAAAATCTCTCACACTCACGCACCATTGCAATCGCCTGCGCCTTCTTTAGCCTCTGGTATCTGCCCCTCCCACTCTACCCTCTGTCATTCCCTTCACTTTCACAATTGTGGTCCCAATTTGTGGGCCATCATCAAGTGCGAAATTTCCAATTTCCGAAATGTTCAATGGGCTAGCAAACGGCCCGCAGCATCTAGAAGTACGATTCGAACAACTGTCATGGATATATACCCAGCTTCTACTATTTGCGTCAAATTTTGTTGGCCAGGCTAAGTACAACAACAACAACAACAACAACAACAACAACAACAACAACAACAACAACAACAACAACAACAACAACAACAGCCACAGCAACAACCACTAGTTGTTTTCTGCTTGTCTCCAAGTTAGTTTCGATCTCTGCTCATTGTTATTTACATTTAGCGAGGCATTTTATTATTTGCCAGTGCAGCAATTTGTTACTCCAATTGCGTTCTCAGGCAGGTGGAAA
Organism: Liodrosophila aerea; assembly: GCA_035045005.1. Lineage (NCBI taxonomy): Eukaryota > Metazoa > Arthropoda > Insecta > Diptera > Drosophilidae > Liodrosophila > Liodrosophila aerea. The sequence continues at coordinate 535,446 of JAWNNL010000805.1, read as the reverse complement.
GATTCGGATGCACAATGTTTGTCAAATAGCTACAGCATGGCTAGAGAATAGAGAGGTTGGTTTGAGCAGTCAAGTCAAGCGAAAGTTGAGCCAACTGGCTTCAAATTTGATAAGGAGCTGGCCGAGAAAAGTCTTTACTTTATGAAAAATTATTGAGTATTTAAGTGGAGTACAAATTTTGAATAAAGTACTAACCAAATATAAAAATATTCTTTGAGTTTAATATTTAACAAACTAGTTTTTCATATACTTCAATAGAGACAAGTCAAGTGAAAGTGGAGAGAACTGGCTTCAATTTTGATCAGAAACCGGCAGAGAAAAGTATTTACTTTATGAAAAATTTTCTAAAAACTTGATAAAATTTGACAATAATTTTTATCAAAATATCTCTTATTTCCTCCTTCCTAATGTCTAATTAAATTCGCTCTCTCAATCTGTTAAACAACTCTCGCACATATATAATATTTAGTTTGTAGAAATTTCCACCTGCATTCTAAATATATTTCAACTATATTTGTCGAGCTCTTTTTGTGGTGCTTCTAATTGTTTCGCCCTTTTGGCACTTGATACTACATTGAAGTCAATGCCCCTTGGAGCAATTGCATTTGCTGTGACTGAAACTATTTAGTACATTTTCAATTGGACACCAAACTTTGACCTTTGCTCTTCAATGATGCAAATTGCTTTGGAAATATTTCTTCAACATTGAGTGATAAGAGATGCCTGTTGGGATTCTTCAAAATTATGCTAAGCTTGCTCAAAATATTTCCCATTAATCTGCTGAAATTCTTCTTGCACTCTAATTGGATTTTAATGATGTGAATTATATTAAAAAAAAAGAATGCCAAATTTCATTACTTTCAATATCATTGTCGAATTCAATTATTGGTAAAAGCACTTCCATGGATCTGGCTTGCAATTGACAGTTGCTCCCAGTAGTTTTCGTACAGGTGAAATAAATCAACTCAGTGCTTGGGCAATACCTTTTGGTATGCTTTACCATTTCCACGTTGCCTCCTTCCAGCTGTTGCAATAAACTTTTACGCATTCATTATGGGCACCCGGAAAATGGCATTTTCTTTGTGCCCATCGAGCTTTTCCGTTTCTCCTTTGGGGATGGCCGTAAATGGCCGTCGCGGTCTCGTCACGTAAATCGCTCGCCTTGCTTGAATATTTTCGCGTTTTTCCCTCGGTCTTTTCTGCTGCTGGTTAGCGGTTTTTTTCTCCCAACAGGAGGTTTTTCTTTTTTTTTTTCACTTTTTTTTCGGGTGTAGGAAATGTCAATAAAAATAAATGCGAGTGCTCTTGATGCAGCGCGCTTTTTTTTCGTACACAAAGTGAAATGTTATAGTATGCTTGACTATGTTGTTGTTGTATAGAGAGATTCCCTTTGACATTGAGTGACACTGTAAGTAGGTGTGTATATGTGTGTGTGGGTGTGAGTGTGTGTGGTCATCAAGTGCGCTTCAGTTGATGATAATTGTCATCAAGTCAAAGCGCGCACTGATGGAATTGTCATTAAGCGTACAATTTATTTATCTCTCAGTTAATTAAAGGAAATGAACAGGAAATCGCTGTGGAAAATGCAGATAGTACTATATACTATACATGACAGCAGCTGTCAGTGTTAGCAGGCGAAGAAGAAAATCCCCTACGATCATAAAACATAACCCCCGCAATTCTGTGATAACCATAAAAATGGTTACTCTATGCGAATCCCCATACGATACTCGATTCCTTTCCTTTTTGCTTCCGATTCCTTTTACCTAGTCCAATTTCATTCCCAGTTGGTTTTGCTAGCATTCTTTTTTTATTGTTGTTTGATTTTAGCATAAAGGACGGATTTGCCCGGCAAACGGCAGCCATTTGGTTGGGTATGGTTTGTTTTTTTTTTGGTATTAGTGGGATTTGCCCTTTTGCCCCCCCAAGGCACACGCCCAGTCGTTGTTCAATTGTTGTTGCCTCGTGTGTCCTACAGGCGTTTATCGTTTTCTCACTTACCATTTTTTGTCCTTGCTTCCTTCGCATTCGATTTGCATGAGAAAAAGGCAAATATTCCTGCACTCAGTGTATATGCGTGTTTATTGTTTGGGGTGTAGCAAAGATTACGCATCTCGTTCTCCGTTCTCATGCAGCACTTTGTATTACGTTGTGTATTATGTTTGTTTTGACAAATTATGCAAATGGCATGCAACACACTCCACAGATGTTTGCCATTCTTCTATTTTCCTTGGTTTTATTTAAGCATTTTGGCAAAATGCTATTCAGATTGCTGGTGTCCAATGCCCATGTCCATTTCATTTTGCTTGGTCTCCTTCATGACTTAATTTGCGTTGCGTGTCGTCGTTCAACTAAGCCATAAACAGCTTCACACAATAAAAGTTGTTGACATTTTCGTTTTCGTTTCGTTTCGTTCTGTTTTGCCTCATTTTGCGGCAAGCCAACAAACACTTCATTAGCACTCGTATTTGTTTATAACTTAATCCAGTCGAATTGTCAACATGAAGGCGCGAGCGCCAGAGAAATTTGTATGAGCTTAGGACACGCACGACTCACTTGGCGAGACTTCGGAGAGACTTCGTGTTGCGGCTAGAAAAAGAAAACTTAGACAACTTTAATTATATTAAATTTAGTACATTATTTTTGCATTATTTTAAGGTAAATATTAAATGAGTACTGACCCTGCCCCTGCTGTATAGCTAAGCCTTGCTTGTATTGCTCAAAACTAATAGCTTAAGTAGTGGCTTTAGTTAAGTTTGAATTCTACTGACTATGTATACTAACAGCTTGTCTTCTTTTTTTCTCCTTCTTCTTCTTTTTCTGCAAATTTGTAAATATTTCTTAAGCTGCCAGCAAATAGTACTGAAAGCCTTGCACACTCTTTAAACTTTGCTCAAACTCAAACTTAAACTTTCCTCGTTCTTCGACGTCAAAATTTATTAAGTTGCGGCTAAAAATAGCATACGCTTCTTGACAACTTGCTACGTTTTAAAATTAGTAGTTTTGTATATATGTACGAGTATGTTGCATAGTCTATGTTTCCCCATAGTCTATGTTACTCCCTTTGCACGTTTCGCTTGGCGCCCAAGTTTATTGCAGGTACGTGCCGTGAATTATTGTCATCGCTAGCTACGTTTGCCAAGATTAACAAATGTTCGCGCCTGACATTTGACTGCCAGTCAGACTGTCTTTTTTACACCTCCCACCCTCCCTTCCACTCTGCTGATACACTGCCCCCTGTCATTTAGTACTACTGCTCCACGGCGTCTGTCTGTCTTCTGCAAGTGCTAGCCAAATTGATGAGCATGTAAACATGCGTCTGTGCGCTTTTATTTATGGATTTCCATAACAATTCCGCATTACATATGTGTCGGAGCTTTTTGATTGAAGAGCGTCTACTGGCAATAAAAAAACGACTTGGAGAAAAATATATAGTACAAGCAGCGTAGATGAATGTTTGATTAAAGGTTTTGTTCAACATGTTGCTGCTATTAACGCAGCTGGGAAATTAGTTAGAGAGCAGTGCTATATTACGAGTGAATTGTAAGAAAGGTTCAAGATTAATCTGCATGTGTAAAGTGTTCTGTGAAAGAGCTTTAAGTATTCATGTTAGCATTTTTGAAGCCATGCCATAATATTTGATCATAGATTCTTTTCTCTTTTTTGCGTGAGAGCACCAATTATGCGTTTACAGACTTCTATTATGTTATTTAAATTTGGTTTACAGACTTCTGTTATGTTATGATAATTTCGTTGACAGACTTTGGTTATGTTACTGGTTACTGAAATTTGCGTTTACAGACTTCTGTTATGTTATTAACAGATTGATCATAACGAAGTACTGTATCAATATCAATTAGACATTGTCGTTAATTTTGGAATAAAATCATATTAAAATAAAAGAATTTATTATTCATATTATTTGAATTCAAAATCGAGTCTATTGGCAACACTTAAAGCTATGTAGCATACTTTTCTGCTGCCTCTGCACGTTGCTCACACGCCACGTTGACACCGTAAATTGCCTGCTCTTCTCTGTTGCTCTTTTTTCAGTTTCCTTTTTTTTCACTCTGTTTACATTATTTTGCCGGGCTCTCTGATTGTTTTTGGCAACCTTTGTTAGATTTTTAGCCATGGCTGCAGCTGGCAAGTTGCTGTGGCGGCCGGATTAACATGCCGGGTTGTTGTCAACACGGTGAATGGTTCAGGTGTCAAAAATTTTTGTGTGGGGTTAAAGTTTGTGGCTGCTCTTACGGATACGCTTATTTCTTTTATTTTTTTGAGCGTGTGTGGGTATGTGTGTGTTTCATGTGCAGGTTATTCATGTTATTCTTTAGCTATTGTTGTTGTGTGGTGGTTGAGTGCAACAGTCAGCGTCGTCGTCGTAGCTTTTTGCGCAGTTTTGCGCATTTTTGCCACAGCGTTGAAATATGCTGCAAAGTTGCAAGAACGTCACGACAGCTTGCCTTAATAATGGAGGCAGTAACAGCAGTGGCAGCAACAGCAGCTCCACCTGACTGAGCAACTTGCAGGGGCAACAGCAACAGCAACTATTACATAACACGCATTATGCGAAAGGTGCAATGGAGTCGGCAGTGGCCCCATCGCCTCTGTAGCAATGCATAAAAAGCGCATTTTATTATTTCACTCGAAACTTGTTTACGACGCCTTTTCTTCTCCTCCTTTTTTTTAACTTTATTATTATATTTTATAGTATATCTGGCGGGGGCCTTTCGCTCTTTCGCCTTGGCTGGCACCCCGTTGCGCGCATTCATTATATTGTAATATGTTTTTAACATTATTTTTATTATAAATCAACAAAATGCACTCAGCCAGCGACTTTCAGTTGACGTGGCAACTTGCACGGAGCCAGCAAAAAGATTGCACTGCGATTTACTTTTATGGCATTTTAGTTATGAGCTGAGCTATAAAGCAGCTAAAGAAAACTGCATGTAAGTAAAATGTAAATAAAATTACAGATAGTACACACAAAATATGCAACAGTTTACTGAAGTATATTGCCATGAAATTGTATTAAAATTCATGTTTAAAATATTTTTAAAATTATTGCATGACTTTAAGCTGGCTTTATTTACTCATAAAGTAACCACAATTTCACATAATATTTTCAAGCCTTCTTCTTTCTTGTAAGAAAGCTAAACATATCTATTTGTGAGTAATATTTTTCTGCTTTTTGCTAGTTGGCTTGATTTTGCTGCAGGCCAAGAGTAAACATACTTTGGTTGCATTGCGAAACAGATGTCACAACTGTCAGTCAGCTGTGTGTTTTTACTCTCACAGCAAATATTCTGATAGATGCAAATTTGTTTCAAGGATAAAAAGTGTACTACTTCTTATGCTTATGCTGATTCTTTATCATACTCTTTCTTTTGTAGTAGAAAAATGTCATGGAAATTTGTCAAGCTGCGGCGGCATCTGTGTAATGATGAAAAATGCCACATGGCAGTCGAGTTTATTAATGCAAAGAAAGAAAGAAGGTATAAAACTTGCAGAGAAAGTGAAAATTCTTGCTTAAATGCCTTTCATTTAAAAATGCGCTTACTGCGTTGTTTACTATAAATATGACAGCTGGGAGTAAACCACAAAGTGCTGCAGCTTGTCAATGAGAGTTAAGGCATAAAGGAAGCCAGAGTTTAATACAGAGTTAAATAATTTAAAAATCTTAATAAAATAACACAAAATTCCTTTGAAACTTCTGCTTTTGTTCTACGTTTGTTTTATATAATTTGCCGCACAAAGTCAGCTCAAGTTCATGCTGCACTGATTGATGAGGCACATGCCACAGAAACGACTCCTTTCAGTGAACTGTGTAAGCACAGGTAATACAGGCAGCAAGTAGCTTTTGACCCATATAAGTAAGACTGCTACGTGATATAGTATAATATGAAATTTAGCCGCAGGCTAAGAGCTCAACTCAGCTGGAAAAATTACCATTGGTCGTGTTTCGGGGTAGAACAGAACAGAAACCAAATTGAAATCATCATCAGAAGGCAGAAGGCAGGCAACATTTTGCACACTGAGTTCTGATTAATGTGGCTTGTCATAATATAACCACTGTTTTTGATGCTGATGAATGCTGAAAGTCACTTAAGGCACTAATGTAACTGCATAATGAGTGGGGGAGTGGGTGGCGGGGATGAGGTATTAGGGCTTACTTTCATTGCAATTTCCTGGCTTATTGAGCAAGTGTTCTGGTTGAAGCTGCCTCTGGCCATTTGCATGCTGATCTCATTAGCACGAGAGGCAAGAGGCATGCGGCATGCGGCATGCGGCATGAGGCATGAGGCAAGGGAGTTCATCTGCTGCATGGCCAATACCTACACGTGCTGGCAATTGCAGTCTACCTATTGGGAGAGGGTTGCAGCAGTTCCACTCTGCCACTAGCCACTTGCCAGTTGCTAGTTGCCCGTTGGTTGCCTGCATCATTTGCATGCAAATGTCGTTTGGCACTCTTAGTTTCCTACTTCAGGGTTCGCTCCTACTCCTTGCTACGTGCCGCACTGCTATCGCTGCCTTAGCTTCTTTTGCTTGTTCATTTTGCGCTTTTGCACGCCTTTGTTGTGGTTTTAGTCCCTGCACTTGGCTTCACTTTAAGCCACAGTAACGGGCCTCATAAAGCAAGCCCAAAAGCGACGACAGTTGCGACTGCCGTTGACACTTCCACAGCTCAATATGCCAACGAAAAGGGGCAGATAGTCGGGATAGAGGGAAAAGCGGAGGGAGTGGAGAGAGTGGAAGCCACTCTCATTGCGCTTTTATGAAAAGTTTCCTTGGCTTGGCAAGTTTTTCTTTCTGTTGTGTTGTGGCTTTTTATTGGCTGACTGCACGTTGCAGTTGCAAATGTGCACTTAGCCACTCATTAGTGACAGTTTAGTTGCAGTTGTTTGCCCCCAAGACCCTTAAAGCTGCAACAATATTTTCGAGTAAATAAAATAGAAATTTAACAGAAACAACTACAAAATTTAAAGCAGTATTTAGTCACAAGTAAAGTTACTTAAGTTATCACAGAGTTAGAGCCCTTCCACCTGTGCTTCAAATCCGCTTACATGACGCAATATTACGCATACGCAGTGTGTACTACTACAGGCAGAGTCTATTGTGGCCAATGAATAAGGAATCGGAAAAGGTATCGAAGCATCGTGCAGCCATTAAAGCACTACGCTTCGACGCGTCTGCCCAAAACAGAGGCAAAGTCTCCACGCTCCGTTTGCTACCAAGAACAATTAAGGATTTTAGCAAACACCCAAGGAAATAAAATTTCCAGCAAAAAAGCAGCAACAAGCCACGCATTGCCCGAAGGCCAAGGAGTCAAGTTGTTAAAGAGCAAAGCCAGACAAGAAAAAAAGATGTAAAATAAACCATAAATAAATAAAGCAGCAGGAATGGAAAAAAAATGAAAAACCACAAGCAAAATAAACAAAAATGTAATTTGCGCCACTTAGCAGCAAATGGACAGTGCCATTAATAATTCCATTTCTGCTCTTTCCTTTTTTTGCTGCTGCCTCTCTTTTGGATGGCCTCAACACAGATAATAAGGAAATATGACTTTTGGCCAAGTCTGTGGACACTTTTGGCCTTTTGCTTTGCTTTCGCTTAAAGCCAAATGGAATAATGGCAACAGAAACAGAACAGAAATATAGCGAGTCAGGAAATATGCCGACAAAAACATAAAGTTTAATATGTTTTAAGGTCAGGAGAACACGTGCTATACGAATTATAAATTTAATTTGAAATTCGTGTGTTAATTACAGCAAGATTTATGTCGACAAATTCTCAAAATCCAGCAAGACTTTTGAGTATTAATTTAAATTCTAAGCAAACTTTTTAAAGTAAGACGTTTGAGTATAAATGTAATTGCTAAACAAATCTGCTAAACTATCTTATTAACTGTAATTTAAAATTAATTAAAAAGTAACTAAAATAAGTTTATTGTTGAGCCAGAAAGCAAGTTGTATAAAACATAAACTATGCCATAAATTTCACTCCGACCTTTTGCATAGAAATTCAATTAAAGTGACAAACTGTCAAAATTTCTGACATGGGACGACGCACTGCAAAGCAAATGAATACCCAAAGGACAAGCACACACTCCCACACACACACACACATACGAAACAAATAATCCGCAAGGGACAGACAGACAGACTGAGAGACAGACGAATGGACAGTCGCATTCACATGCATATTTATGGGCAAATGGTTAGCGGGGGAGGGGAGGGGAGGGGGCACAGTGGCTTATGAATTATGAAAGCTAATTGAATGAAATTGAATAATGAGTGTGTCAGTTGACAAGAAAAGTGAAATTCCAATGAGCGATTTATGGCTTTTGAATTAAATATCTCGCAAAATTTCTCACATAAAAGCCATGCCGACTAAAGCCCTGGGTAACATTTGCCACGATGTACCGCATAATAGTGCTGCTAATACTTGGTACTCCTCTGTCTCTGCAGCTGCTGCTGAAGGATGAGGCACGTACCATGGCCGGGCTGCAGAGTCGTTTGCTGTTGGAGTTCGTGCAGCGGCACAAACAAATACCAAGGTTAACTTACTTCACCTGCCGCAATCCCGCGAACAATGACACGGGCAATATTCGCGCCAGTCGCGCCAACTTGCAACAACTGCGTGCCGCGTTCGATGCCAAGAATGCGCAGCTGATTGAGAGTCTTTACCAGGATCTGGATAGCCCTAGCCACCCGGCCAGACCCTTTGTGCGCATTGTGCTCCTGGATGTGTTGAGGCAGCCGAGAAGCAAGCCGCGGCGTGTCAGGCCTGGCATGGTTACGACTACTGCAAGTGGCAGGGTTCGAGTCGTGGGTATTGGCAGTGGCAGAGGCAATGCCGGAAGCAGCCCAACAGAGTTGGGTGGCGAATGGTTGGACAGCGTGCTGATGGTGGAAGCCCTGCGGCAAATTGTTGCCGTGGACTTGGCATGCGGCATGCTAAGTCGTCGTTTCCTGCAGATGGTAAGTGGTGGCAGAGTGTGTGGCAGAGTGCGGCAATGTGGCACACTCACTGCCGGGGTATGAGTGTGAGTGTGCCACTGCCAGCGACAGTCCATACTCTTCTTATGCATATTGAGTACTCAGCTGCAACTGCAACTATTTGCAAGGCTTCAGCCAAGATGCTCTACAACGATAAATATCACTGGCTATTGATTGAGGATTATACGCTGCATTTAAGTGCGGGCATCACACAGCTGCAGCTGACGTCTGCCGAGGACAGCGAGGAGTACGACAGGGAAGAGGATGAGCTGCAGCCCATTGAAAGCTTAATGGAGACCCTGAACTTTTACATGAACACAGAGTTAACATTGGCCCAGAGATCGGATCAACTGGCAGCAAGTTACTCACTCTACGATGTGTGGTAAGTCTTAAGGAAGTCAGCTCTAAAATGTTTGTAGTCTATGACAGTCAATAGTGTACAGTAATGCATAGATATATATAAAATATATACTATATAAATTTGATAATAATTATGAGATATGCTCCTACTTTTAGCCATAGTTTACAATACATTTTCCTATAGTTTTCCCTCTGCTCTTCTCTTCCGTCTAGGAATCCTGGCCTCAACTATGGTGGTCATGTCAACATAACGGAAATTGGCAGCTTCAGTTTGACAACTGGACTGGAGCTATACCCATGGTTTCGCAGCAGAACCACGCTCTTGCGTCGGCTCAATATGCAGCACGCCCAAGTGCGTTGCATGGTTGTGGTAGGTCGATGGGAGAGGGGGTGAAATGAAGTCCATTTTCTAGTCGAAAAACACACCTGTATTGTGCTTTGTCAGGTGACCAACAAGAACATGACGGGCACACTCATGTACTATCTGACACATACGGTATCTGGGCACATCGATACGATGAATCGTTTCAATTTCAATCTATTGATGGCCGTGCGCGACATTTTCAACTGGACATTTGTGCTGTCAAGGACCTCCACTTGGGGCTATGTGAAGAATGGGCGATATGATGGCATGATTGGAGCTCTCATACGCAACGAGACGGACATTGGCGGTGCGCCAATTTTCTATTGGCTCGAGCGGCATAAATGGATCGATGCAGCTGGTCGCAGTTGGTCGAGCCGTCCTTGCTTTATTTTCAGACATCCCAGGAATACGCAAAAGGATCGTATTGTTTTTCTGCAGCCATTTAGCAATGATGTTTGGGTTCTGATACTGGTATGTGGGGTAATCACAGTATTTATACTCTGGCTTTTGACCACCATCGAGTGGAAACTGATACCGAATGATGGTGCAGCACTCATCAAGCCGAAGGGTGGTGTTCCAACACGTCAGAGGCATCAGCAGGAAATGGAGGCTGCTGTTAATCCAGAGCCAGAGGCAGAGGATGCTGTTGTGCTGCCACTGCAGCTGCTGCCAGTGGAGGGCGGCTGTAGGCAACGCATCTATGTGAGATTCCAGAATTATATCATCCAGAGACGTGCTCGTCGGAAGGCAGCGAAACGCACAGGTCTCTTCTTGGAGTCGGTGCTGTTCTTTGTGGGCATCATTTGCCAGCAGGGCTTGGGTTTCTCCACCAGTTTCATTTCAGGTCGCACCATTGTCATCACCAGCCTGCTGTTCTCCTTCTGCATCTATCAGTTCTATTCGGCAAGTATTGTGGGCACACTGCTCATGGAGAAGCCCAAGACGATCAAAACACTCAGTGATCTGGTGCACAGCTCACTGCAGGTGGGCGTTGAGGATATTGTCTACAATCGTGATTACTTTTTGGTAAGCATGAAGTAAGATTTCTGCTCGATATTTGATGGAATATTTACTCTATTGTAGCACACCAAAGATCCAGTCTCTATGGAGCTGTATGCCAAGAAAATCACCTCTGTGCCCACGAACAAGGAGCAGGATGCAGCTGTGCCTGCTGGTGAGGAGGAGCTGGAGCAGCTGCCAGGTGGCGATGCAGCCAAGTCCTATAGGGACATTGTGCACAGCCATGAGGTGGGGGCACATGCCAAGGATAATGTGGCTACCAATTGGCTGGATCCGGATACGGGATTACAACGTGTCAAGCATGAACGTAAGTTGATATGAATGCTATATAAATTTCATTAATTATAATCGGCTAAATTTGAAATTGAAAAATATGTAAAAATTCGATCAAATATGAATCGTTATTCTCCATCCGTTACGGAAGTTAAAAGTGTCAATCAAATTTATTAGTCCTTCATATATTGTTGCTTAATATACTCTCAGGTTTCGCTTTTCATGTGGATGTGGCTGCTGCTTATAAGATTATTGCCGAAACTTTTACCGAACGTGAGATTTGTGATCTCACCGAGGTCAGCATGTTTGCTCCACAGAAGACAGTATCCATTACACAAAAGAATTCGCCCATGCGTAAGGTTATATCTTATGGGTGAGTTGAGCATTAGATATATATAATTTTCACATATTTTGAATAATTTTTATACTATTATTAAACTAAAGTTTGCGTCGCGTCACTGAAACTGGCATCTTTTCATATCAGTTCAACATCTGGCACTCTCGAAAACCGCCTTGTGTGAAGAAGATAGAAACCTCCGATCTGCATGTAAGCTTAATTAATATATTCTATAAATCAATTATTTAAATATTATTATACTCAGGTCGATATGGATACTGTTAGCACCGCACTGATGATACTCGTGATGAGCTACGGCGTTACCTTAATGGTGCTTGGCATTGAGATACTTTATGCCAGATGGAAAGATCGCATTGTCATCAACGTGAAATGAATTTAAATTTTACTGCCAGCTGGAATTTCATGTTGAGCTTTCCCTCAGCTTAGCCTTTATTAATTTCCATTGCGTTTTTCCGCTTTGATTTCACTTTCCATTTCATTAGTTCCGGCAGCGAGAACAAAAGCGAAATTGATTTTACAACTTGGCGGTAATTATTCCAGGTATTTGTCAAGAGGTGAAAGTTTAATTAAATTACCCTTACACATACTCTTACTCAGAGTTGACATTGAAGGCAGACAGAATTGCTTGCTGTAGTAACCCAATTACAATGCATTAATTGATTTTGGCTTAAATATGCCACGCTTTGAATAAATTACGTATACGACATGATGTACGTACAAAAATTGTAAGAATTTAGCAACATACTGTGGGTTTATTGAATTTATTTATATACTGTTGAATGTGGATGGCACTTACAACGTATTCAACAAGAGGCAAAATTGTTTTTCCCTCCATTTTCTTTCTTTTTACTATAGTTTGCTGTAGGCAAACAGCGCGCTGGCCGAGTGAGTCAATTTAAACCACAAACGAAGTACAAAATATCCATTAAGATAACAAGTTTTCAGTAGTTGTAAGCAGCCTCCCATCCACTCGTATCTACAGGCATTTTTCTGCCATTTTAGTGCCTTTTTAGCAGCAGCAGCAGCAGCAGCAGAAGGAAGAAGAAGAGGTTGCTGTTCCTGCTGTTCCTTGTCAGCGTAGTACAAAGTTCTGCGTCTTGTGCCTTGGCGCGATGCCAAAGTGACGCTCTTAGGCATTTTTTCTTTAAATTTGAAAAGACTTTTATTTCGCGTACAACTTGCTAAAAAAAGAACCAAGTCAGAATAAAGCGAAAAGTGTCCTTGTTGTAACATTAGCGTTAAGCAAAGCCTAGAAATCAATTACAAGTCGTGGCTTTGGTTTTGTTTCTACTTTCAGCTCGACTGGCTACAAGCAACATGCATCAAAAGTTGTTTTATTTAATGTCCTTGCTCATTAGCAGCTGCAATGTCCGAGCGAGTAAAAAGCGCAAGCCGAGAAAACATGGCGTGTTGAGTGAATTTCCTCCGTTAGCGAGTTTCCATGTTCGATGGCGTTTTTGTGCCGCACACAGATTGCATTTTCGGCATCAGAAATAGCACCGTGTCAAGGATGTTGTGGCGATGCGATTGCGATTGCTTTGGATATCTATGTGTTGGGGCAACTTGTGACAATTAAATTGTTTTTGGCTTTGTTAAAGCGCAAATTGCGCAACAAAACTTTTGCGGTGTTGCCAAGTCGCAGGAAGTAGCAGCAAGTTGCAGTTGCAGCAGCAACGAGTGGCAAGTAGCTAGTGGCATAATTAACAAAGCGCTCAGCAGGGCGCATAATTTTGCCCGCTGCCACAGCTCGTTCACAGTCTGCAATATTATTACGCTGCGCGGTCTTGGCCAAAATGGAAAGTTTCAGCCAAAGCCAAAGCCAAAGTAAAGTAGTTGCCTTAACGCCCCAAGAGTGGAGACCCGTGCAGCGTCCGTCTCCGTCCGCGTAGCGCATATGCTTGGGGCTTGTGTCAAAGTGTGAAAAAGTTTCCAGCGTCTTAATTAAATTTTATACAGCGCAACGAATTATGCGCCAAAAATTGTTGCAGCGTGGCGTGGCGAGGTGATGGTGATGCTCATGGTAACTTTATCAAAGTGACAGCTGCACATGAGCAAAGAAATCGCAACCAAAAAGAACCAACAGATAATGGAGTGACTGAGAGTGGAACTGAGTGTGAGAAATAAAGGGAGACATTTGAAATTTAAGCCAACTAATTAGCAGCAACTTTGCGTTAATACAGTGACTGTTGCTAAGCTGGCCAACTATTTGCCAAGCTTAAATAAATTCGTATAAAAAATTTCTTTAATTTAATTTGAATGGGAATTTTCCAAGACTCAGAAACTAAACCAAACTATGTCCTGAATTGGAACTCTACTCTAGGCTCTAAGACCACTCACAATTTCATACTATTACAATTATTTATTTGGCATATTTAGCAAACATTATTAAGAGCAAATCTCTATAATATCATTACGCAGAAATATCTAATATGCCATGGCTCTAAAAGACATAAATATTTGGCTAGAACAACAACAAGAACACACCAGCAGGGACAGTTGGATATTACGTTGGGTGTTATAATTTCCATTAAAGTGAATAATCATAATAATCATAATCATAATCACATGCTGTGAGTGTGTGCCATATGAACTGCTCCGTTTGCTAACTTGGCCACAAAGTTCTGACCCTTAATGAGGCTACCAAAACAATTATGTGTGCTGGTCTGTCTCTCTGCTCTAGGTAGTATGTGCGTGTGCTTTGACATTATTAATATTTAGGTCTGCCATTTCGGACAGAGCACACACACACACACACACACATAGTCATAAATAATTCATATTTGAGGCTCAATTATGTATAATTGAGCGTTGGTAATAGTTTAAGCACAGTTTAGTCTCTGCATGTGTGTGTATTTTTCTCTCTCTATTTTTTCATGTTTTTTGTGTCATTTAACTTTAATATTCGCCATTTGCACTTCCACTAAATGCATGTATTTACACGCTTTTTTTGTGTATTGTTGTACAAAATAGTTTTGCAACTGTAATTTATTATTATTATATTTCCTATGGCTGCCTGCCGCTGGGCAAAATGCCAACTATTAACATTTTTATCAACTTTTTGCAGGTGGCTGGCAAATGAAATAGTAGAAAAAAGTTGAATAAAATGCTAAAAATTGTAAAAGTGCTGCCTAATGCATAAATACATTAGATACAGTGATATTCGAACATGATAACACGTAGCGTAAATTTAAAAACTTTTCATTTTGTCGGAGAGAACGGAGAGCACTTTAAATATCTACTTTACATAGTTGTTGTTTATTATTGTTGCCATACAACATCATTATGGGTACTCAATATTCAAATACTTTGCGCTCAATTCGATCAATTTTCGTTATTCACTTTCATGTTTCACTTTTATCTGAAGCTGCCAAGGCACAAGAAAACTTTTCTTGCTTCACATCTTATTTTTTCTTGCGCTCTTCTCTTTGGGTATTTATTTGAATGGTTCTCTGGCTCGTCTAGCCGTTGGCATTGCAAGTTTCCAAGCATTGGAAAAACTAAGGAAAATTGAAAGTTTTTTGATTTATAATCGTGAAAGTTTGCCGCTGCAAATACTTTTTACTCTGCTCTAGCAGGAGCTACAATAAATCAGATGTGAAAGACTATATAGGTTATGGGTAGTAGATTATAGATTGATTTCGCTTTCTTTGTTTAAAAATACATTATAGATGAATTTAAGGAAGTTGTATTAGAGTATTGACTATTCGGCAGTACAGATTACTTATATTTTATGAAGAGTTAGGTGACTATAAAAGTTTGCCTTGTCACAGTTGGTATCCGGAGCTAAATACAATTGTCAGAATATTAAGGAACTGTTAAAGTTTTATAACTTTTAAAAGTTTGGTTTTAATTTAATTTACAAAATATTGCAGTCAATGTTGCAGTTAATATAACAGAACTCAAAGCCTTTTTTCTGTAGCAAAGGAAAACATTTCAATTAAACTGTCCGAGCGGAAAACAGGCCACAAAATGTCAACAATATGAGGCCAATGTTGGACACAATCTGTCAGTAATATCAACGAGTTTTATTTAAAGCAGAGGGATGAATGAATATATGATAAAATTTCTGTAAGAGATGGTATAAACACATGAGATTTATCGCGGCCATTTGCTTATTGACAGCTTCCACCAGTGCAGCGTGACAAGGCAGAAATGTAATAGAATAGAATAGCCAAAGAAGACGAAGTGATGAAGTGAGTGTAGTAGGTAAGTGAAGTGCTGGTAATTCATCATGCACACACGCAAGTTAAGTTGATATAGCCAAGCAGCTGGCACACCTGTGGCTGACTTCAATCAATCAATCAATCAATCTGCCGCTGGTAAGCGAAAAAATTTGACTTTACGCCTGAGGCAATGAATAGATATAAATGTTGCTAGAAAATTGCAAAATGAGTTGTTATATTAAACAAATTGAAAAAGTTCGCTTGGAACTTTACTCTCTCGATAAGATATCAAATGCGTTAAAGGTGTACATCTGTATAAATTTTCTTTTTTACTTGTTTCTTTTGGCATTTCACTTTAGGCAACCACAAGTCCGTTTAGGGCTTAAAAGTTTTTCGCCCAAAACTGTTTTTAGCCTTTTCGCATAAAATAACGTAAAGGCAATGGCAATGGCAGCGGGTGTCGAGTACTTTTGATAAGCCCACAAAGGCGCAAAAAAGAGGGGTTAAAAGCAAAAACTGTGCAGCGTAAAATGTTCGACAAATTGAAAAGCGCTTTTCCACCCAGAGTGCCTGAGTTGGTTAGCGTAGACGGGCAGACTGTGTGGAAAGCTGTTAAGTGCGTGCTCTTGATTGCAGCCAGCCAAATTGTTCCCAACTGAAGCGAAACTTAATGACACAAAGCGCACTAATTTGGCCCACTAGCTCTGCCTTAAAAAACTGGCAAATTATAGTAATCTGCTTGAAATTCAATCAATCAAAAGCCTGCACTTGTAACTGTAACTGTAATGCAATTAAGCCAGGCAGAAATTACCCAAAAAAATCAGAGCAAAAAACTCAGCTCGAAGAACTTTAAGTTACTTTAACAAGTTGTAAGCACTTACTGTACTTTTTGTTAAGAGGTCGTCTATGCATTAAGATTATTGTTATTATTATGCCTTTTGAAATATTTAAATAAGCAGAGAACAAAACGCACACAAAAGCAACAAGAGCAACAGTGGATGGAGCTCAATAAATGTGTCTAAAAACTTTGCGACGACTGTAATGCGACTCCGGGGAATACAAATATCAACTTGGTAAATACGTAAATATGACAACAGAAATAACAAGAACAATAAGTAGAATCACAAAATACTGAATACTGAATTGTGTAGCTGACCAATGGGAATAGCAGATGAAACAAAGCACAAGCAAAACTCTGAGAAACTCGTACTGAAAATCTGCAAAACATGAAATCTGAAATCTGTTTGTTATAATGCCACGATTACGTTTTGCACTGTCACGTAACGCAAGGGGGGGAGAGGAGACTGAGAGTGTGATGCTGTATAAATATTGTGTGGAAGTAAAATATTTGTCAGACGCATTTAACACGTATTACGCCCCCATGGTAATGAGTGTATAATACGAGTAGAGACCAAATAACACGCTCTCTCTCCATCTATCTCTCTATCTAACTCTCGCTCTACTATTTGCATTGTCATTTGTTAACAAAAGGCAATCCCAAAACGTAGCTGGCTGTAGCCTGGCCGCCTGGCTGCCTGCCTGCTGTGGGCTTAACTAATAAATATGTACATTTCGTATGAGCACTTGTGCCATATTGCCATACATATGTATGTTGTTATATGACAATGGTATTCGAGCAGACAATAAAGCAATGGCAACTGCCCTAAACACACACACACACGCACACACACAATATAATTTCAAATGCAGAAATTTGTGAGCTGAAGCCACAATTAAATGTAAATCGATGGCAATAACTAATGTATTAGTGTGCGTGTGTGTGTGTTTACATAATCAAAATGCTCTGACTGGACAGCTTCTGCAATTGATGGAGCCCCCCCCACTTGCTCTGCACCCTCCCCTTGGCTAATTCGCATAATTAATTGAAAATAATTGTGCATGTGTCATGTTCAATTTATTAATTAAAGTCACACTTATTTAGCATAATGAAAAAACAACTAGAAACCGCTAAATTAAAGCCGCTCAAAAATGTTGTAGAAATGATTTGCACGTAGCGCAATAAATTTTAATAATAGCCATGAGCCTAAGCCCGAGTGGAAATCAAACCGGCTGCCAAATGTGCCACACACTACTATAGTAGTCCACGTGTAAAGTGCAAAAGCGCAGCATCAGCGAAAAGGCAAACCAGG
Source organism: Liodrosophila aerea (assembly GCA_035045005.1). Lineage (NCBI taxonomy): Eukaryota > Metazoa > Arthropoda > Insecta > Diptera > Drosophilidae > Liodrosophila > Liodrosophila aerea. The sequence continues at coordinate 517,756 of JAWNNL010000805.1, read as the reverse complement.
AAACAGCTCGAAACCAGCCAGGAACCAGGTCCCAAAAACCTATCTGACCTGTCCCAGGCTAGGGGCCAACTAAAGATTACTGTTATTTGTATGCAAAGCAGCGGCAGCAGCAGCAGCATCAGCCCCAAAACCGACAACAACAATAATGCGACACTGCAGTACAGCACAAGCCAACTGCCAGTCAAAGAGGGCGGGCAGAGGGTGGAGTGGGTGGGGACAGACAGACAGGACACTCGACTGCTGGGATGCAGCTGGCATCTGGCAGCCCGGGCAAGAGGTGAAAGGTGCAGAAGAAACGTGTTTCAATTTTTATGACATTTCAATGCAGTTTATGTCAGCGAAACGAGAGCCAATAGCCAAAGAAAACCTCGTTATATTTTTTGACAATTCAAATTTTGCTTGAGGCCCTGCATGCCACATACATATTTTGTTGGACACTTTGCAACAATTCAATTGAATTGTAAAGAAAAATAGTAGCATGGTTTTGGACACGAGCTTATCGCAATGTTTTTTGGACATGGCTGAAGGGATGCCAACCAAAACAAAAATGGAAACATATGTTAAATATTGCAGGGCAACAGAACAATTTGGAGCATTTTGATTTGCATATGAAACACATTATACATTTATATGAACACAAACATCACGTTGGCCATAATATTGAGCTCTGCTTAAGATACTACCAATATTACTCTACCTTGCGGAACGTTTTTAAACATTTTCAGCACGCATTCGAAGTCATTATTTATGGGCTGTACGTTTTTATGTGTGTTTCAAACTAGGAGTATACGCTCTTGGTATGTTTTATGAATGAGAACTTAGCCGCAGTGTTGCTGCTAATAATGGTATTTAATACTATGTATATATATAAATATTTGCAGGGGAATTTAAATTGGAATTATGAGTGCATTAAAGTCTCACGCTTGCTGCTGCTATTTAATTCTGTGTAAAATATTACACCAGGCGTATGCGTAACGCGTGGGAGCAAAGAAATGAGAAATAAGAAAAGAGCAAAGAAAACGAAGAGCATCATCAACAGCAACTTAAGTAGCTCAATAAATCTTGAGCTTAACATTTGTTGAAGCTTTTGCCAGTTGGCAAACGTGACTTGAGTGCGACACATGCTACTATAAAGGTCGTACCATGTGCCATGTCTGTCTGTCTGTCCTCTGCTCCCTGTAATATTTTACAAATGTAGGAGCTGCCTTTTGCTCTCAGTTACAGTTGCAGGTAATATCTGGTAATACTAGTAACTGGCTCTTAATAACATGACTTGCTTAGTGACATTCTATCAATTGGCAGAAGTTTCTTCTTCGACTGACATCAAGTATGCAAATTGCCGCAAATGACTTTATCAAAGTCAACTGCGAATCCGCCTGCCTCACTGTTGGCATTTGTAATTAAATTTAATTAAAAGTCAGCGCACATTCCAAACTCAACTCAAGCAGATAAATGCCAACGGAACCTGAGCTGGCTCTGGTGTTGGCCATGTCCATCAGTCACACGGCACTCACTTAACAATTCAGTTATTCAAATGAACTCTGGCCCAAGTACTCGAACAAAAGAAGAACCAAAAGCAAAAAATTATCAACATTTAGCCTTACAGTCACTTGCCCGCGGATTATTTTAATTTTATTCATTGTGCACACAAAGATAAAAGGTGAAAAATCTAAATGAATTTTAATGCGAATCAGACGCATGCCAAATGTGTGTGGCAGATGCTGTACAAATAATAAAGATAATTTAAAAAGAATTATGTTAAATATATATAAAAATATCATTGACTGTAATTATATCAAAATACTCCTACATTTTCTCCCCTTGAATCGGCTTTAAGGTGAGTATTTTTGGCATACTTCGCACCTGTGCTGATGGCACACAAATTGCAACAAGGACATGCGTGCCACCTGCCAAGGGAACTGCTACTGGCCGTGTGTTCTTTGCCATCTCTTTGTGGCATTTCACTTGGACAACTAAGTGCAGCATTTCGGCCTTTGGACCCGCAGCACAGTTTGATGTGAGCTGGCCAACTGATTGACGCCATGTGCTTTGATTTCCCTTGAGTGGGTGTAAGGGTGTAAGGGTGTCTGTTTGTGCCATAAAGGGCAAAATGTGAGTGTGTCAAATGACCCAGTGCGTGCAATTGAGCTCGGTACAGATGGAGATATCATTTAAGCAGAGACACATTTCAGACAATGAGCCGCAATTGTGCTGGCTTTAACAATCCCTAAACCAAAATACAAACACACGAATAGTTAACTTGGCTAACTAATGTAGTAGGGTCCACATGAGTTATGGGCTAGTTAAATAAATTTATGCTCTGTGATTTTCACATAAAATTGATTTATCACATTAACCACATAAGCAACACGAACGAACACTGACTGTGTGGAGTTTCCCCGAAAGTCTGTGGAATTGTGGGAGTTGTTGGCTTCATTTCATGCTCGTTGGCTTTTTGGCTCATCAATTGGTCGAAGGGAGCCTTCGCCTTCGCATTCGCCTTTGACAATATCCTTTGAGATGTGTAATGGAAATGGCTGCCATATGAAATTGCATTAGATGACCCAAAGCGAAGGCCATAAATTTTCGGTCATAGGGCAGGAGCATAGCGAATGTCATACAACATGGGTTAAGCTGCCCACAAAGAAGGGTTAATGGTGCGGTCTATCATTCCGTTTCTGTTTTTATTTCTCCCACTTTATTTTCTGCATTAGAATTTATAACGATTCTAATAAAATTTTCCGAGATAAGTAGATGAAAAATAAGAGAAAGCAAGAAGCGGTAAGCGCATTTATTTCAATTCATATTTTATTCTTAGTAGTTATATTTCTTTAGCGAGAAATCCTTGAGAGGCAGCCGCTTGGGATAATCAACATAATGAGTGAAGCGCAGTGGAGCAAGTATCTCAATGGACTACGCCTTTACTATATATATGTATGTATATATATAGCATATGACCAGAATGGCAGGACTTACAATCTTAGTATGCTACAGGGCGAAGACGAGTTGTGTCAGAAACAAATGCTTTTCATTTCAAATGCAGCTGTTGCTCGGTTACCCCCGGGGGCCCATGTTTCTTCTTATCCTTTTCACTAGCAACAACAACAACAGCCCGAAAAACAACTATGCCCTAAGACACATAGAGCGCTCTGCCTGAAGGACAACAGATGTTTTGAGTGTGGCAGCAGCTTGTGTCGCTTAGTGTTGAATAACGTAATGTATCTCTAGGTCTCGCACTCTGTATGTGAAGCGAGGACAAACTTTGCGGTTATCGCATTAGTGCGGGAATATTAGGTTCTAAATGAGTTTACATATCTGACGCTAATAAGTCGCTAATTGTGACAGTTTGTATCAATTAAAGCAGTTTTCACTGACTGATAATAGGCTAAGATGCGAATAAATGAAAGATAGAAACTTACCAGCAGAGTGTGAAAAATATGTAGCATACTTTTCAGCTGCAAATTAAAGTTGAGTGTTGCAAAAATTCCTAGACAGCAGATAGAAGAAAATGAACTCTACAAATTGTATTTCGATTAATCATAAGCTGTAGAATATAAAAAAAATTGGTTAAAGAAGTTACGGCTTTAAGAAACTAGTCTGCTGAGACCTAAATACTACTGCTACTACTACTACTACTACATCCAACTATATCAATTGAAATGCTTTCAGTTGTAGTAAATTTTCATGGAATTGCCTTAAATATAAACAAACTGCAAAAAAAGGTTACAATTTAGCATATTCAGTTGTTCGTTCAGCATTCTTTGCCATTTGCCTAATGCTTTCTGTTTGATTTGTGCATAAAAAGCGGATTTACCGTAGCGCAAAAAGAAAAATGAGCAGAGAATGCGTGCACACACGCATTTGGGCATTAGTAGGATTTGTCCCCTGCCAAACACACACACACACACACGAGTGGCATAAATTGTATGCGAAGAGTGGCACAGTTGAAAGAAGCAGCAGCAGCAGCAGCTTGCCTCAAGGCGTTTATCGTTTGTAAAATTCGAGATTTGCATGCATTTGCTTGTCATAAAGAGCAGAAAGAAGGAAAGAAGAAATAACAGAATGTGTTTACATGTTTATGTGCGAAACGAAACGAGTGTAAGATTACCCATATGCCACTTTGTTATACAATTTACCCAACAAGACGATATTTTTGTTCCCATATTGAGCGAATGTTGGCGATATCATACCCAATTATATAGTATTGCATGTCGCTGGCAATTAAAAGCAGCACGTAATAATATTTAGTTGACATTTATTTGCTTTGGTTTATCATTTAATCTGGGAAAATGTGCGTAATTACGCTTTCAGTTAACTCTAGTATTAATGGCTAACTGCTGGCCACATGCAATGGGAATTCGCCGTGTTAAATGCTTCCACTGAGCAATGACTTCACGTCAACTGTTGCCAGAGTGTTAATTAAATTTGAGTATAAAAATAAACATAAAAAATATTGCAAATTAAGGCACAACAACAACTACATTTATCACAGCTTTTATTTCGGCTGTTGAACTGAATAGAGAACTACAAAAGTTTCTCTGGCAGATAAAACAAATATATTAAAAACTTTTGCCTGGCAAAACTATGCGGAAAATTGAGTCAAAAGTCAGAGAAAACTTTTCATGTGCATTGTTGTTTAGTTAAGAGCCTAAGCCTGAGCCCCCAAGGAGCTTTTCAACTGTGTTGTAAATAGAACTACTGTATGAAGCGATTAAAGGCTTGAGGAGAGATTCTCTACACAGACTGAATATAGATCTAGATATCTGTTGCATCTTTTATGAGCTATAAGTGTCAGTGGCTGAGTCAATTGAGAGACTAAAAAGAAGATGGAGATAAACACAATTTCCGGACTGGTTAATTGACTTAGCCTTGTGCAGCTGCTATTTGCATGCTTATCTCATTAGCTAGCAAAGAGGTTCATATTGCCATGTCAACACAGTGTAGCTGCAACGGCATTTGCATGCAAATGTCAGCTTGTCCTTTTGAACTCTGCGAGAACCAAGTTGTTGTTGCTTTTTTTCTTGGCTTGGCTTGCCTTTTGCCTGCCATCAAAAGTTGTCACTGCACTTGACACATTTGTAAATATTTGCGCAGAAAAGGCGTAAAGTTACTTGGTCAGTTGTTTGAGTGTATGAATGCTCTCGGGCAATTCAGCTGAGCGCATACATTTATTGTATATGAAACTAAGCAAATATTGTGCCTCTATACAACAGCTGGCATTCATAATGGCCGCTGGTCTTTAGTCACCTGTTAATATGCATGCCAAAGGGCAGCAGGCATTGAATACATTCTCTCTATATTTTCTAGCTGGTTTAGTTGTTTTTTCTTCGCATTTCTGCTCATGCCAAAGCCAGCACCTGCCACATGCAGCACTTTAAAAGCTGAAAGCAATGAAAGCCAGGCCAACCAACCGAAACCAACTGGCTGCATGCAACCAAAACCCACTTCGCCAGCGGCCTTTTCCTACCGTTGGGAATGAAAGGGGGTGGGACAGGGGGAGAGGGGGTCGGTGCTTCAGTGATGTGGACCGGAAATTATGTAAATTTAAGTGTTTTTTCCGCTGCATATTTTTGCGTTTTGTTTTTAGTGCCAAGCCGTTAGCTCATGGCACTGGAAAACATGATGAGCAAGCGGCCAAAGGATAACACTGACAGCGGCAGCAGTAGTAGCAGTAGCAGCACTTTTCCGACCTGAACAAATAAGCTATAAAAGTTGGCTTTTGCTACGAGCATAAGACAGACTAGCAATAATTGTTTTAACAAGTTTATTCGAAGCGAGTCCTAAATAAAGAAATGCTCAAGCAACAAATTAAAGCATAAATCGACATATTATTTCGCCCAGAGTGAGCTAACAAAACGTGACTAAAAGCGCAATCGACAGTACGCCATAACTCCCTAGTACTGACTGGAGTAATGCCAACCGCAGTATATATACATATATATTTACGTCAATTTATAATTCATATTGTGGCGTGCTAGATACTAGAGCTGCTGCTGCCGCTGCACTGGCGCACACGGCATATGCGCAATTCGAAAAGATGCTCGAGCAATGCAGCTGCTTCATTGTTTTTTCTATGGCTCAAGTGGTGCTGCTCGATTTTTAATGGTCTTACACGGCACTCAATGTGGAGCATACAAATGCTAGAGTATATTTCACACAACCGGACAGCAAATGGACTGCAATTTAGCTGAGCATTTGGTAATGTAAAGACAATCCAAGGGCTTACTTTATGTGCTTTTGCTCCCTGTTCACTGCTCACTGCTCAGGTGACTGTAAATCGTTTATCCTGTGGAGATTGCTTTTACCCAATGTCCAAATTGTAACTAAGAAATGGAATGAAATTATCATTCTCATGCTCATGCTCAGTCTCTTTGTCAGTTCTTTAGTTTCCTTCTTTTTTTTTTTGTGTTGTCTGCAGCTCGAGGAAGTAATTTTACCTTTGATGTGCTTCACTTTTTCTGGCAGCACTTTGTTTTTTCTTTACCCCGGGGCAAGACTGAAAATAATCTTGCAGGTTTTTCACACAGATATTGTTACCGCAAAGAAAATTAATTTTTTTCGCTCCACATCCTGTCGGAAAAAATGTTTCTTTTGTTACTGTGAAAGTGCAGCAGTAACAGAAGCTGCATCATTTTGTCAGCTGTCACATAAGTGCCATAGAATTGTACAAACTAAACTAATTGGAGTCAAGTTTTAAAGCCTCAAAACTGCATGCCGTAAAGTTATATATATTTCTTACCAAAAATAGCAAACTGAAATTTCTTTTGGCATTTAAATATTTCATGACATGTGTCAGTTTATGTGCCACAGACACGTAACTCGCCCCCCTCTCAATGACTCAGCTCGGTTTTTTATTTGCGGCATCGTCGGCATGTGAAACGTTTTGAAATTCAACAAACATGTCAACTGTGAAAACTCAATTTGCCTAAGCAAATAAGCGACAAAGCAACTGGCAGTACACATGTTTAATTTGTTTCAAATTTATTTAATAAACGAGGCAATTGGGAGCCGAAAATGTTGACAGAAATGTGTTGGAAATTTAGATCATTTAACGAATTTATTTAGTTAATATTTTATTAAATTTAAATGAGTCAAAATATCCATTTTAATAACACAAAAATTCCATGTTAATAAAAGTGTAAAATGTAATTATTATTTCTACTCTTTAATGGACATTTTAAATGCAATTGAAGTGAATTTTCATGCTTTAAATTATTTGAAATTCTCTCTGGCACAGGGAAACTTAATAGTTAATTTTCATCTGCCATTATTGTCGTTGCATTATTGTGATTTTCAGTCCACCTCTCTCTGTATTGCACACATGAGGGCAAAGTCTAATCATCATTACGACTGTCAATCAAATTAAATTGCATAAAACTGTTCAAATTGTCACTCATAAAAGTTGCAAACGGTAAAATTACATTACAATTGTTCGAGTATATTGTCCATTTTTGAGTGCCCTGTCGAAAGTTTTCAGTATTGTTTTTCGTTTCTATCTCATAACTGACGTAACTGACTGACAAAATTAATTTGGCCACACCACGGTGATGCGTTTGAGGGTGTTTTTGAGTTCACTCGAACGCGACAGAATTGTGTGTGAACTTTTGTGTTTTCAACTTATTTGCTGGCTTTTACCTGCAATTAGACGCAATTAAAATCGCAAAATGTAATTTATTTTAATTGCTGTTTCCAACAAGTTTTCGGTATGCCAAAGCCTCAAATTTTGTACAAGCTTCAAGCGTAGTACAATCAGAGTAGTTTCAAGAGGAAGTGAGCTGAGGTGGGGAGTCGATGCTAAGTTGAGTGTCTGCTGTATGTTTAGATAAAGTTCGTTGAAGTGCTTTCAAAATAATAAAATTATGTACGCAATTTGGGTTGTGAATTTGATGAAATTATAAAGTTATGCTGGCCAAGCCAAGAGTCTGGACTCGGGATACACTACTCCCCGTAGCTGAAAAGCCGGAAAGTACTTAAGTGTGCGACAAACGTGGCGTACACGCAACAATTGTGAAGAGTTAAGGCAAATCATTACAAATCTCGTTACAGATTTTGTAGCTTAACTTTGGGTAATCTTTTGGCCTATAAAAACAACAACAAGCCAATTACAACGCTTGCTGAAAGTTTCACTTAACCCGCGTCATAAAAAGTGTATGCCTTTAGGCATTTGAGGCGAGTTCATTAGCGGCAAGCACTTGTTGCCGTTGAATGAATGAAACAGTTAACGAAGGCTTCATTCAGTTCGATAAGCAGAACTTGTTTGCGCTTGTTCGCACTTGTCTAGGCAATAAGCGTTACAAATCACTTGGCAGCTCGCTTCAGGCGCAATCGAGTGCGTGTTTATCGGGTCTGAAGTGCGACAAATATAACGCATTAAGTTAACATTATTGCCAAACAATTTCACTCTAATCGTGTTTATTTGTGTTATTTGTTGTTGTCATTGCAACCACCCCAACTCAACACACACCCCCACACACACGCACACTCGAGCAGTATGTGGGTGGGTGGCGGTGGAAACGATTCGTTTTGGTTGCTTCCTACCATATAACTCACATCCGTTTCGCATTTTTGTGGCATGTTTTGCTCTTCTTCTTTTGCTTCTTTTTTATTGAGGTTTGTGCCACAACAACGAGGGGAAATTTATGTGTAATATGATGCCTTCCCTTTCCACACACTCCCACACCCACACACACTTGATGTGCTCTCCAAATTCAGTTTAGCAATGAAAATATTTGCACGTCTGCGGCATATCGTCATCTCATTGAGTTAAGCAAACAAAATCAAACTCGCGCATTACCCAACACTGGCAAATTATCCCAGTGACTATTAGGGAATGCGTTGTCCTAATTTGCGTATCACTTAACATGCTCACAGCGACACGCCGAGTGTCGAGTGTGTGTGGTGTGTGTGTGGCAATTGTCACGAGGGAATATGCTTTGGCGCCTCATTGCTGTAGTGCTTAAACAGGTTACAATGCAAGCACTTTAGTGAGAAACATTAATAGAAGTGGGTCTAAGCCTCTAAGAGTTTTAAAGTGGAGTACAAAAAAATACCCTGTAAGTAGCTAAAAGGGAAATTATGTGGGGGATAAGTAAAGTGAATAAGATGTGGTCAAGATACTACTATACATGAAACTAAGGACTTTGAAACACACTTCTACAGGATATGTGTTAGACTTTTTTTTAAATATTTTTCCATAATTTTTTAAAATTTATTATATAAATAAAACCTAATGGTTGACCTCACACAAGACTCATCATAATCCAGTCAGTCTTTTCTCTGTATTCCACGCAAACCTCCCTGTTATTCCCTGCTTTAACTACAGGGTATATGCTACCGGTAATTGGCAACTTTTAAGCCGCTTTTATTGAAAATTGCAATTATTTTGTGTGGGCTTTAAATACATATTGTATGGCTTTTGCATTGGAGCCTGAGGTATTGGTGTTGGTATTTATGATTCCCCCCGAAAAACAATTGATGTATGTTCCATAATTAATCAACTTCAGTTTGATACAAGTATTTGCTGGGCATTAACAAGTAATGTAATTGAAATGTTATTATGAGCACACATCAATTACGCTAATGTGAAATTGGCAAAATCTAATAACCTAAAAGAGTCTCAAAAGAGATATAAATGCCTCGCTCTATACATATATGAAACAAATCCACTCGAGCTCGTATTAAACAGTATTTAAGCTGATGATATAAAATGTACTGAATCAGCCTGAGGGAACAGACGACAGTAAATACACACACTGACACACACACACAGCTGTTACTTATTTTGTGTGGGTGTATACATGTAAATGCGGGCAAGTGTGGTAAATATTTGATGTTTGCTTTTGGGTCGAAGTGTGCGATGGGCAAAACTTACACTGATATCATATTAAATATGCTATAGTTTTGTTTTATTTGCCAAACGGACCGCAAAGCATTGTACAATTTTATTGCACAATCTATAAAATTGTTGCCAAAGTATGGCACAAATAATACACACACACGCACACACAGTTTAATGCAATGGCACTGCAGCTGAAATCTCTTTGAAGCTCTGTAGCATTTTTAAGCTTCACATCTCTCTTGTGGCTATTGTTTGTAAATTTATGAGCTGGGGTCAGTTAAGCAAAGATAAACATTGTAAGTTAAGCTTAGTCCACACACACACACGCATTCAATAAACAACTTGCCCACAACACATTCCATTCAATTTCTGGGCAACTTTTTGTCAAAACATCCGGATGAGAGTTAAACACCTTGAGGGTAGAAAACTTTTAACTTGTTTAACTGAAGCCAAAAATAACAATACCGTATGGAAAACAACAGTTTAATACGCTTGCAGTTATAGAGATACAGAGCACACTATAGTTTCGAAAAACAAGTATACAATGCATATAGATTGAAAGCTGAAAAGTTCAAGAAACTTGCAATCATATTGCAAGTCGATAATAAAACTAGTAACTATACAATCCTGGCAATACTCTATGACTTAATTGTTTAGTAATTTTTGCATACATAATTATAGCTAACATCAGCTTGTTAAACTTGGCAAATTTCCTGCTACAAACTGTATTCAATTAGCCAATTTCTTTACCTCTGCCCTGCTGTTGTTGCTGCACTTGCTGTGGGCGTGTCGAATTTCAACACTTTGCTGAGCTGTCTCATTGCTCTTGGGTGATTTACTAGCTCAACTGTTTCACATACATTTCGCTTGCTCCTTATCCCATTTATTCATGTTGTTTTTCCCTATGCCCCGGCACACATTTTGTACCATAATTTCAGGCGGCAATCCGGAAATTCTACACAAAGCGCTGCACCTATCGTCCATCCGTTCGGCTTGTTGCTACAGTTTGTGGGCCTGCACTTGATAAGTTTTAAAGGGTCTATTATATGCATATAATATTGCTATTATTTTATTTGTATTTATCAAATATTGTAAGCACATATTCTATAACATATTTAACAAAAATTTGTGCTAATTTTATGGATATTATTTGCTCATCCCTAAGGTATCGATATGATCATGTGATCAGCCCTGATCTTTTGATAAAATAATGCTGAAAAGTCATACATATATCATTTGAATATCATTTGAGAACCAAATTAGTAAAACTATATGTATTTAAGATTTGAATTTTGTAGGAATCTGGCAACCCTTTATGCTTTCTTTGCCCTTCTCCTGCTACTACTTTGTGAGCTTCTGTTCTTGCACTGTTCCGATTACTCAAATATCGTATAGCAGACATGATAGTATCTAGACATAAGTCCTGATCACATAATTAATCCTCAGCTTCTCACCTGTAGCCTACCACATGATGTGCCCTATAGATTTTCAGCCATGTTGCCAAGAGAGAAAGAACATATAGGTTCACCTACAACCGACAGCACTCGACTGCAGTCTTTTCGCACTTTTTGCACTGGGCCAGTGTTGTATGTGTGTGTGTGTGTGTGTTGTTGCCACGCCTATTTATGTGCTTTTAACGTGGGCGTGAATATTAATGAGTCATATTTTGGGGCAAAAGTTGGAGGCGTGCCATGTTGATTTTATTTGTGGTCGCAGTCGCAGTCGCGGTCTGGCCTCCATATAATTATTTTGTGTATGTGTGTGTGTGTGTGGCAATTTATGGTCTATGGCTTTGCGTGCTGTGCAGGCATAGCTCTACCTACCAAATGCCACGGCAAATTTTATGTCTTGGCTTGTTTTACTTTTCAATTGGCAAGTTTTTCGGTGCGCACTGAAAAACTGTTTAACATGCGCTGCACGAGGAATGTGCGGGCAGTCGGAGCGTGGGGGAAGGGGCAGGCAAGGCGGGCAGCACAAAAGTCTGTCAGTGCATGTATAAGTTGCTGTTTTTATGGAAACACACACACAGGCACACACCCACACACACACACACACTCACAGCCATCGACTAGATTAAAGTGTTAATATTTAATGCATCGCGTCGCTTTGAATTATTTTACTATCATTATCACTCTCTCTCTGTCTCTATATATAGTCTCACTCTCTCTCAGTCTGTCTGTCTGTCTCTTTGCCCTCCTTTTTCTGTGTGTCAATTTATATGGTTTTCCGATATTTATGCGGCCTGCCTTGGGCTTTAAAACCTTAAACGCTTGTCAAATATTGACTTATATCCTAGACACAAACCAAACGCAGGCAGTGGCTGAGGAAGGGGGGGAGGGGAGGTGGCATTAGTCTAACAAGTTTTTACAGTTAGTCGCATGCGACTCTGGCATTATGCCAGCTGCATTTTTTTGCGGCCTGTTGCAGCTAAACATTAACAAGTGCATCAGTCGACAGCTTCCTCTAAGGGGGTAAGAAAAAAACTTTTACCACGCAAAAAGTTTTCGGTTTTTTGGGCATAGGAAAAACCTCAGTCGACGCCATTTCGAAAATCAATTACCACGCCCCCCACTACCACTATAACGCCCAGCTCAATATGCCAACTTGTCTGGCGCTGATAAGCCGCAACGACAATTGACCGACATTTTATTTAATGTCGCCGTTCATTAGAGGCAGCCACAGCACGCACAACGTCTTGTGGCAAGGTGGGGTGGGGTTGACTTAGGAAGAGACATTTAACCGCAGCGGCATTTAGTCTTCGTAAACAACAGAGGGGCAGCAAATGGCGGAAGTGCTGCCACTATCTTTGCGCTTGCAACCACAACATTAGAAGCTGTCTAACAGTTGGCGTTGCGCTCTGGTTAGCCTTGTGGCCAGGGTCGTGGCCAGGGCATCCCTTGGCTCGATCATGTGTTGCTATCTTAATCAGATAAATATAGTAGTGAAGGAGTACAGTCAGTCTGTGGGGTATACCCTGTAAAAGTGGAGGAAGAGTAGTGCTAAAATTGGAATTGATTGTGGCATAAACCAACTTCATAACCTCTGAATCCTCGCGAGAAAGATGTTGTAGCTTGAACTTCTTCTTCCCATATATTCTCTGAATCTTCTCGAGAAAGAGTGTAACTTTTCTTCTTTCCATTTCTCTAGCACACTCGACTACAGCATTCGCCTGGCTGTTGCTTCTGCTTTCGACCAGTTTAAAGTTCCTGCTCTGTTATTGATGACTTGCCCCTTAGTCATGTTGTTGCTATTGCTATTGTTGATGTAGCTGTTGCAGGTTTCCGCTGCACGGATTTTCCGCCAGACAGTGTTCTATGTTTTCCTGTGCTTTAAACAACGCTTTCGCTTCACTCTTGCTCTTTTTCCTCCCCCCCTCTCTCTGCCACTTTGTTAACTGCAGCAAATTGCGTTTGCTTTTGCCTTTGCCTGTGCTTTGTTGGCAATAATGTTTACACTTGTATTAAGCATAAAAATCGATAAATGCAATCGATTTAAAAGCTCTGCTGAATACAGCTTTTGTTGTTTTGTGTGTGTACTCTTGTCTTGTTGTCTTTCATTGGAGTGCACTTTAAATCATATTTAATGGATGTTGAGAGAAAATAAACAAGCATAATAAATATTGAAATTGATATAAATGCATAAAACACAATGCAATGAATGCAGTAAAGGGCAGTTCATTTAATAAATAACTGCGTAAGCAGGCCCAGAATGTATGTGAATGGACTAAGAGATATCCTAACTTTTATCTACCAATGCCTTAATTGTCTTACAAACTAATTTAAATATTTTTCTTACAACCTTTCTATGCCATAATTTACCCCTTTTTTATCAGAAATTTACAGGGTATCTTTTATACACACTTCGTGTAAACATGCGTTGTGTTTAAACATTAATTGTCTGTTGCATTGCAGCAGGCTTAAATAGCTGACGGAGGGATTACTTTAATGTTGTTTATCTGCAGCTTTATGGCTCTTAAAAAATAACTTTAATGCATAAGCCAATTTATTATGCCATTTAATTTCATTAAGCGCAGCTAAAAACTGCATTCCTCATATAATAACATATCTAAAGCTAACCTAATTTTCCCAGGCAAAAAATAAACCAATAAATATTTTGGAAATTTATTTAAAATTGGCAAAAATTTGCGTGCCCTTTTGGAAATTTGTTTTAATTAAGTTGCAAATATCATGACACAAAGAGAGAAATTTATGCAAAGAAAAAATGTATAATTTAATTTATTAATATATATTTCTCTCTACAACCAAATTTAAGAATCTTGTGACAGTCGAGTGACACTTCACCTCCTGTAACTTACGACTTTCTTTGGGGAAAACTTTTGCTTTAAAATATTATTACACATGCGAAGTGATAAAGTTATTAACATGACTTGCAGCAAGTTCTTTTACATTTGCTTAAGCCTTTCAGCAAATTTGATTTATGAGCTGGAGTTCTCTCAGGTTTTTCCCAGTTTATTGACCTGGGGCAATTTTCTCACTTGTGTAAAGTATTACGTGTATATATGTATATATATAGGTATATTTGCCTGCTGACAGCCATTAGACAAGCTCACCTTGTCAGTTTTAATAGCAAAAGTTTTTCACTTAACCTTCAGCTTGAATTGATTTCTTTCGCTTTTAACGACTTTTTGCCTTGAGTAATGACTTTGCATGCGTCTCTGCCATATGATGAGTTATGTGTGTGCAGATGTGTGTATACGAGTGTGTGTGTGTGGGAGTGTGTTGCACATCTGTGGCTGACTTACTCTCGACTTGCCACTACACTCCCGGGTTAAGCTGACTTTCCCAACTTCTTACAACTTTTGCCTTGTCGTATTTACAGTTTACCAAAAATGGAAAGTCAAAAGTATTAGGGCAAATTATGTAAAGCTTTTTATAGTTGCTTATGAACAAGTTGTTGCATTTAGGCAAATTAGAGTAAATCCTATACCTCTAAAAGTCCAGGCTTAATTAATAAGCTGACTAAACAAAGAGTGTGTTTACTAATTGCACTTAAAGCCAATAACTGTTGCCATAATAATAAGTTCGAAGCGAAGAAGTGCTGACTGCTCTGGGAATAGTAGCTCTGGGTGTAATGTTGGCTCACATATAGTACACATACTTCATACATCAATAAGCAGCAGGCAGCATCATCATTTACATTTACATGTCAGAGGGAAGCACAAGCCGTCAATTTCTTGCCAGGTGCAGCAGCTTCATTCATTTTGTTAATGAATTGCCAACGTTTCGGAAAGCAAGACAAGCAGAAGCAGTAAGTACGAGTGCAAAAGGCAAAAGGCAAACAATAATTCATGCGAATTGCAAGCCATAAAAAAAGAAAGGAGAGGAGGAGGAGGAAGAGAATCGGTAGCAAGCAGTTCGTATATTAATTAATATTGCTCATACGCAGTGTCTGCCCCTATGAAAATTCAACTTTTAAATCCCTGCTACAGACTCTATGTAAACACACACACAAACAGGATATATAGTATTTCGTTTTACAGTTACTATAAAAATTCCACAATACAGCTGCTCGACATTACTTACACAGCGATAAATCTTTTACGCGTTGATTCCACACATGCGTCGGGCCTTTTGGTGAATTTAGATTTATCTCATTCATATATTTATTTTGAACTTTTGACAGATTCCACAACATGCCCGCAAGACAAATGCCGCTTTAATGTCAATAAATATTATAGGAATTCAATTATACGTATTAAATTTCAAAACCAAATTTAACTTTCGATATGTGAAAACAAATAAAATCACAATACCAAAGATAGACAGAACGGGACTTAAATGTCAGTTCAGTTAGTTGTTGTCTGGTTTTTTGTTATCTCCGTTGGCATTGTCAGAAAATGTAAAAAATATTTTTAAAAATCATTTGTTTGGTTTAGTCCAGATAGTAAATCATTTCCGACACTTTTGGCCACAAATTCAAACACAAAAAAAAACGAACTCCGTTTTAGCTAATGGCACAACAAATGTAAACTGCAAGCAGAGAGACAATATCAGGCACAACCTCTATTTGTCTCTATTTCTATCTCTACTCTGCACTCGTTCTATTCTTTTCCTCTCTTAAACAAATACAAATAAACAACAACTATAAACTGCATAGTTCTATGGCTTCATTGTTGCCTCAAAATATGCGTAGCCAAATAGTTTGTTACAGATTTTTATGTCTGAGAGCATTTGCAGCTTGCACTCTTCCACATTTGTTCAGCTTTAGTGTGTGATGTGGGTGTGTGTGTGGGTGAGTGGGTGTGGCTATCAAAACATGTTTAGGACATTGCTGTGGCTCTTCGAGCTGATGTGGCCATAAATCTCAGTGTTTACCTTCTCAGGCAGCCAAACAATGAAATTAAAAACATGTTTGCTCCTCTTTCGTGTCAGACACAGCAGGATTTAGATTCAATTAAACTGTCAGCGGGACAAGATGTCTGTCTCAAGTCCCTTGCTCTGTCCCCTGTCCCCCGTCTACTGTCCTCTGTCACCTTGTCCTGTTGAGCATCGAGCATTAAATTCGAATTAGCACAAAAGAACACTCAACCACACTCCACACCCACCAACCCACTCACCCACTCATTATTATGTTAAACACAAAGCGAAAGATTCGATTTTAAATGCGCCCAAGATTTATCGCTATCGACGCTATCATTTTTCAAGCCCCTGACCTTAGTGGGGCATACATAAGCGCAGGAAGGAGAGGAGGTGGGGCAGTGGCAGGTGGGTGAGCTGTCAACAGTGTCAGAGCCGAAAACCGCAAAGGACACGCGAAGTTCGAACTGTGCGCCCATTGAAGGACAACAAAGTGGAATCCGAAATGCGCGAAGGCAACCGCAACGTCTGTCAACTGGGGACAGACTGACTGACACCAGGACATGCTCAGCACTTGGAATGGGAATGAGAATGGGAGTGGGAATGGTAGTTTAAGTCGAAGATGGACACCTGTGGCTTTTGCTGGGCAATAAATCAATTTGCCTGACGTCTTGACATTGCCTCTAATCACAGGGGACTCGACTTGAACCAGAACTTGGCCCTACTAAAAGTGAATTGAGTTTGAGAAAGCATTGATAGTGGGAATTTTATTTGCCATTTGATACCTGAGAGCTAACACAAGGAGACAAACCTTCAATTGATTTGCTTGACAGAGTCTAGCCGTGCCTGATCAACACTTTAAAGTTTAAACTGTGGAATCAACAGCTAAAGTCCTCAGACACACCCAGACATCGTCTTCCGCTTCTTCCTAATTCTGGCCAAAGTTATTCGCATTGTTGGGTCAAAAGTCCTTAAGATATTACACAGAAAAAAGGCAATGAAATGGTATCCACTAAGCAGAAGTTGTCCCCAGACTTGTGTGGAGGCGTGTCTGCTTATGGTATTGTCACTTTCCAGTTGATGGTCTTGTTGCCATTGAACCCACACTCGAATTATGGCAAACGCAGAATATTTTTCGCCTTATTCAATGCCAAAGTCAAAGCAGGAAAATAATGGAAAAAGAGGAGAAAAGTTGTAACAGAATGGAGTCAATGTTCTGAGTGGGATTCTGTTTGGGTTCTTGAAATAATTGACATGTTTTTGGTAAAGAATTGAAAGTACATTGATTTGCAATTTGAACATGAGGCCATAATCATCATCAGAGTGAATATGAATACTGTCCAATGAGTGCCAAAAACAGGCGTCAGTTGAGTGCAGGCATTCATGCGAATTGTGAATTGTGAACTGTGAACTGAAGAGCGCACTCCGGCATTAGCCTCCATCGATTTATGACCCTCTCGATGGTCATTGAGTGGATGTTCTGCCTGAATCATGGTCATAATCCTGCAATTGTTAGCATTTCCATCTCCACATAGAGTACGCAGCAGTGTCCAGCCGAATCGTCCGGTCTTTTGTATGCAAATTAAGCTCAATCCGTTCCTCCCCTTTCCTCTGCTCCCATTGACCAAGTTGGAGTGCATTTTGGACGCTTTGAGGCAAGTAATGAGCGCAGAACTTGAACTTTGAGTCACCCACACCCAATGGCAATCCGTGGATGGAGGGAGAGAGGGGGTGCAGGGTTGTCGTCTGCTGTGCAATTGACATTTATCGCTGTCGGGTGCTCAGGACTCTCTCAAGAACAACTTAACAACTCATTAACACGCTCAGCGGAAATGACAACAATGGGAACAAACAACAATTGTCCCCTTCCAAGTCTTTTTAAATGCACTGTATTCACTTGTAGCTCACAATTATTCATTCGTTTACTCATTTGCGGACGGATAACCCTTGTCAAATTAATTTAATCGCAGCTGAAGGCAATGTCAATAATATAATGTTTAATTAAGGTGAGAGCTGACATCTTCCTTCTAATATTCAAGATGAATGAATGAATATTCTTCAATAATGTTTCGTTTAAATTCCGAATGAATTTCTATCTTTAAAGCTGTTGGTATCTACTTGAAATTGAATCAAATGAGGTGGCATTCCATTTAGAGGACATTGGCCACTTAAACACACCTATCTGTGAATTTCCCTCCATCAGTCATCACTCATCCTGCTCCTCCTCTCCCCCCTCCGTTCACATGTGCGTTTTCTGCACGGCCTAAGACAACCCGAACACTTTTGACATAATTCCAGTTGTGCTCCTCCGACTAGAACTACAACTACAACTCCAGCTCGACCTCCAGCTCGACAATTTTTGAATAACTAATGAAGGTGCCAGAGCAACAGCAACAACAACTGAAACAATAACATATCTACAACAACAAGAACAACAAGAGGAAGACTGAAGTGCTTGGCCTGAATATGAAATTTGGATTTTCATACAACTGTCGACATTCATCTTGCCAACTGTCTGTTCAACTGGTTGGCATTACGAAGGCCTCGCTGTCCGCTGTCTAGTGTCCGCTCTGTCCAGGACTTGTGCGTCATTGTCAAAATATTAACAGCTGCCACATTCCAAGTCTCTCAAAAAGATACAGAGAGAAATATAGACAAAGAGACTTAGGCAGAGAGAGGGGCGAGGGGTCTGTCTGAGCTCATGTGAGGCGCTTAAGCCTCAGCAGATGATGAAAAATAGGAATTTAACTATTGTGAAATATATTTGGGCAAATAAATTTGTGAGTGGCAACTGAATGTGTCGGGAATGTGGGTCAAGGCAGTCACACTGAAAACCCTTTTGATTTGCACTCCAGAACACGCTTTGCCCTACGAACTACATAAATCTATGAGAATATTTTTGAGGCCATTGCGTAAAGCTCTCTACAGATTAAGACTGCTTAAAGATGTGAATGAATATCATTCTAAATGAAATCAAAATGTATAATATAGGATAAATTCATAGTTAAAGATGTACAAAGAGAAAGGAAATGGAAGCTACAATTTAATGCTGTCCAGGAGAAGCAACTGCAACCCTCCTCCAATACTCCTTCTCCTCTCCCCTCTACTCACTTTGAGTGCATTTGCAGACAGGAGTAGCGCTGTATCGATTTCCATGAGTGGATGCAAATGAACAAAGGCGGAGCGACAAACAGAGACAAGGGACTCAGTTGGGGTGTCCTTTGGCTCATGTGGGGATCATCTAAATAAATTTGCTTTTGAGTAAATTAAAAACAAACAGCAAAATCAAATATTAATGTGCTGTAACGCGATTCCACTCAATTGAATGGATATGCAAAGGATACTTCAACTCAATGAATACCTCTCTGTTTATATTACTGATATAGATACAGATTTGGATTCGGATTTGGATGCCGATTGAAGTATTGGTACTGACTCGCTTGTTGACTGACGTCGAGTCAACATTTAGCCAAATCAATGCGCTTTTTCCCGACTACCGAATGCCAGGTTTATTTGTCTATGGACAACAATGAAACAACGAGAAAAAAGAATGTCATTTAGTCACTCGCAAATGAAGATATATTCGCCTGTTTTTTTCCATCTGCTCATCCTGGAAATGTCGCCATAAAAATGCCCGAAATAGCTTCAAAGCCTGCCCTGTCTGAATGGAGTCGTCTTCATCTGGCTCTACTTATATCCCCAACCCCATCCTCGTTAGTCTGACGTCGCACAAAAACCTTTTTTGGTATTCAAATGTTATTTTTGGCGCAACATTCGTGGCATTTTTCTCAGCACTGGGAAATGTGTGAAAAGCGGAAGTGTTTCACTAGTATTCGTTGTTGTTCTAGTTGTTGTTGTTGACACTGAAATGGTTGGGAAACGCTTCGAGCGACCGCAAATACGAAACGCCTTCAAACTTTCTGCTAAATTGTTTGGTTTTTATTGCCAAAGTGAAACCGGAAAAGGATTTCTGTTGCTCGGCTCGTCAAAGTGTTGAAACAAAACTCCAGAGCGGAAAATATTCAAGTTGATGTGCCCTTTGGCTGCTCAGTCGGCTTATGAGGGATTCCTGGATAAGTGGGCGTGGCAGAGGCAGAGTGGAAGAGCAAACTGAATTACTATTAGTTCGCTGAGGTCAGTTGAGAATGGCATATAATGTTCACTCTGTGGTACTGATTGCATCTGAGTTGCACACTGTAAACACTCACGAGTGTGTGTGAGTGTGTGTAGTTGCCAACAGCTGAACAGCCAAGTAAATATGCGGAAATTGTAGTCTTACTCCGAGGCTCGAGTGTGGCCTGAAGAGGCCCAAACAATAATTTCGATTAGTGAATCTGAGAGGCAGAAATTGAAGCAGCCGCAGGTGCAATTAAATGTTAATCGATTGAGTTTGTGGGGGGAGTAGGCAAACGACACGCCCACAATCAGGTGAGTGTGTGAGGGAGTGTGCATAATCAACTGCAGCAGAGGGAAACCAAGGAGTATGATGAGGTCGGTCCCTTCCCTTCTACTCGTCTACTTTCTTGGCATGTTCCTTGTTAGGAGAGGGGGAATGTGTGTCAGTTGTGTAATTAATTGTAAATAACGGCACAAATGTCATTTGCAATTTATTCATTTGACAATGTCAAAGCAAATGACCCCCAGAGAGGCATTCGAATTGAAAGAGTTGAGTAATCATCTTAATCATAATTGAGATTCTTATTATGAATTCACATTAACCTAGGCAAAGAAACTTATAAATCAGGCATGGTCCGCGTTGTCCCTGGCAGTTATAATTGCCAGTTAGGATCTACTTGGAGGTTGTTTACCGATATTTGCATGTCAAACGCGAGAGAATTTTATATTACTGCGACACTCGACTTCCCGATGTCCCTTCCTTCCCCTCCTCCCATGTACTCTTCTCTGCTCGAACGCATTATTTATGACTTGTACGTTTTCCGTGTTATTTTATAAACATTTTTCAAAAAATATGCTACGAGTCTGAGGTCTGAAGTCTGAGGAGGCTGCAACTGCTTGCCGACATCATAAAAAAGGAATTCTACGCGCCGGCGCCTTTATGTTTTATTTATGAGCCCCAAGCACACCCGCAAAAAGTTAACATGGGGCCACAATGCGTGTCGCGTTTTAATGTGGGATACTGTAAAGAAGAGAGGGGGAGGAAGAGGACTCCCCTCCATCACCTAGTGGAACATCAGGTTATGCCAGGAGTTGGCAACTTTTATAGAGGTAATTAAGGGGCCAAGAGGCGAGAGTACTCGTATGTGTTTGAATCGATTTTCTCAATATGCAGATTAAGCATTATCAGCTTCAGTCCAGCTCAAGTAAACATAAATATACTTGAGTCTGAGTCAAAGCGAAAGAGCAAAGGGTCAAAGGTTACCCAGTGGCCCCCGAGTCGTTTGCCGAGCAACTTATGGAAGCCACAAATCGACGTTTAAATATTAATACATCAATCCACTTAATATGCGAGTTTACAGCAGCGAATGATGCGATAAATATAAAAAAGGCAAAACACAGCACACAGACAGATAAAGAAAGGATCTAAAGATGATGAGCATATGTTATGAGTGCGAGTTATAAATCCAATGAGAGAAAGGACTCTGCACTTTATGATGTGTTTGGTTTTTGTCTGCGAAATGAGCACTCACATATATCACATATCATAAACGAGAACAGAGTATATAGTACTTGTACATTAAAGTTAGGGCTTCAACTTTTTCAATCTTCAATGTGGCCACAAAGCAAACAAGATTCTCATGATGTAAGACAAAACAAATTTTGTTATAAGCGCGCACTTCCTGCAGTCGCAGTCGACTCCTCCTTGGCATAAAGGAAGTGTTCTGTTTTGTTTTGTTTACTCCTAGAACTTGTAATGCAAACAAATACTTGTATTTCCGCAAAAGTCACCACAACAACAACTCTAAAGAAATATTTAGAATATTAAATTTTATTACGATGTGAATAGAGCCAAATATAACACTGAGATAGAAGAGTTGTTGAAATCTGTTTAAATAAATATTTTATATACATATTATAAATGTTGTACGAGTATGTTAAAAATTTACTTTATAAATAATTTTTCTATATTTTTTTGGAGTTAATTTTTGGTCAATAAAATGACAGTTTTTCTTTTGACTTCCGCCTAAGCAGTTGTGACTGCCAGTATAAAAATGTTTTGTCACTTTTCTGAAATTTTACAGAGCATTAAGCTGGATTCTCTCATCTTTCTTTGCGCAGGCGCAGAGTTTGAAGAGCAGAGTGACTCTTATAAAGTCAAACTGAACGAAGGAAAAGCCGAGGCAACAGATACTACAGACGAAGCTAAGCACGGAGCCGAACAACGAGTTCAGTTCTATTTGGGCCACCAAATATATAAGTAATGCAATGGGGCTTAGAATTATTTCATTTTGAAATATTTTTAAAATATTTTCGTTATTTACGTCTTTATGCTGGAACAATTAAACTTTTATTGCAGCAATTAATTAGAATATTTGCCGAAATATACTTGTAAATTTAATGTGAATATCCAATTGCTTCTTGAGCCGAGTTGATGGCATTTCCTTTTGTTGATTTTGGGTATTAAATGTGGTTTTTATTGCATGCTGTGTATGCCAGAGTCTGAGGGCAGTGCCATCTTGGCATTCATTAAATATTGAGCAAGACTTTTGGGGCTGGACTCGTTTCGACTTCTACTTCACCTGCCCCAGGATGCCAGGTAGTAGTCTCGACTGGCATCTTTAGCTGCTCAAGTTGCACAATTTTCCCTAGTAGTAGTAGTAGTCGTCGTCGAGACGTGGCTTGTCGCTAAAATATGCTGGCCATTATTTATGTTAAATGTATGCAACATTTTCCGGCTGACGTACAGACGCTGCTGACGTTGCAAGTTTGCTAGTCAGAGCTGCAGTCAGCAGCCAGCAGCCAGCAGCCAGCAGTCAGTAGTCAGCGAAATATTACGCATACGCCCCAGTGTAACTGGCAACAGTCGAGCAATTGCTTATTATGTAAAAGTATATGGTTGAGAGTTAGATAACGATAGTTGCTTTTGGTGGCTAGTAAGTAGTTTGTGCCACTTAAAGTTGCCCCAAAAGAATTTTCAGCACAAAATTCAAATTGCTACGCCCAACTACTACCCGGGAGTGTCTTCATAAAAATTTCAACAGGCTGGAGTCTGCAGCGACAGACAGTCAGACATTCAGTGGGACAGACGGACAGACAGACGTTGTGGCAGTTGCTGCCTCTGCATTTGGCTGGCTTCTGGCTGGTCGCCATAATTTACTCAACTGTTGTCTCAGTTGCACGAAACTGAATTTAATGCATTTCCCAGGCACTTTTCCTTCGTTCACTCCCCCCTTCTTTAACACGAGTACTTTTTTCCGTCTCTTCCTCTTCGCTTGTGCCACAAACAATTCCATTTCCATGGCATTTTCTCTGGCATTTGGCTATGTGCTGGTATGCTTGTATAAGTATGTGTGTGTGTGTGTGTGTGTGTGTGTATAGGTTGAGGAAACCGCAATGTAAATGACATCCATCGCGTAATACTCGGTATTTTCAGCTACCTTTTGAATAATTTACATTGTACTTGGCATTGTCTGGAGATTTGGCATCTTTTGTGATTCAACTATTCCGCCTTTCAGCTGGCTGCAACTGTCAGTACACACTGCGATGCCTCAGCGTGTGTTCACAATGCCTCGAATAAAACTTAATTGCGATTCATTGGATTGAGTGCACTTTCAGCTCTGTTTAGCTGTGGTACTACTCAGTGTACTTTACACTTAATGTACCCAATTTTGGCATGCCATTTTGCCTCTAGTAGTCTACTCGTGATTATTTGTAATTTCAGCCCAATTATACCGACAACATCGGCTGACAAGAGTTGCCACACACGCTCCTTGTTTATTTTCGATTTATTGAAATTATATTTTTTTGTATTTCCACGCTGATTAAAATGACATTAGCAGCCATGGCATACATCCGGTTCGTGTGCGGGCTTCGGTTCGACTCGTGGGCGTTTGTTTATCGAATCAATTTGATATGAAGCGATTTGTTGGTGTCATAAAGCACTGCTTGAATTGAATAAATTATGAAAGGCTTGTGTGTGTGTGTGTGGGTGCTTTCAATCGGTTGTTAATTGACGGCTGATTGAACAGATTAGTTGAAACAAAACACAATATTGTTGCAGCTTTAGTGGGTAAACAAATAGAGCTTAGGGGATTTCAAAAGTAATAAAACTGTTGACTGAAACACTGGTTGTAGAGCCTTTAAATTACTATCAAATGAAGCAAGATTTATAGAAGAAATTGTCTGAAGAATGTGAAGAAAAAAGGGAGTATAAGAAGGTCTACTTATAGAAGGTCTATTTATAGTGGAAGTAAAGTAATAAGAGGGGTACAAGGAGAAGGTCTAAAGCTATTGAAATATCAATAAAAAATGCGAGCAATTTACATTCCATCCATGTTAATTCACATACACCAGAAATGATCTGTTCACTCTACTTCCTTAGCTTTTATCCAATTGACTTCTCTTCGTCATAGTTTGCATATTTTTAATGAAACTCCAAAGTTGATTTTGTTTGAATTTTTTGTAGCCAATATACTCACACATATTTTGTTTACAGTTTGTATACATAAATTGTGCTTAAAATTGCTTTGAACTTGCCACAAAATTGAGGTTCGCATTTTGTGTAATTTCTGCTCTCTTTTTTTGGCTTTTGGCTATGCAACTGTCTGTCAATTTTTGTAACATTTCATAAATGGAAAATCATATGAATTATGCGAGTCCTGCGACATTTGCATATTTTCCATGTAACTGTATCTGCGTGTGTGTGTGTGTGTGTGCGTGTCTGTCCTTATGATGATTCAAGTTGGCCTTATTGCCAATCTATATGCAAGCCAGTGAGAGCACTCCTCAGTCCTCGGCACTGCTCGTCTGGGTCCTTTGCTTTTATATACAGTTTTTTCCCTCGCCTCGTCTCTGGCAAACGTTTGACTTTTAGTGCTTTTTATATTTTTTGATAAAGTGTTGCCAATTTAACCGGCAGCCATTTTGTACACACACACACACACACAGACACTAGAGACATTGGAAATAAAGCAGCAGCCTTTCTGTTTGATTGCCTCGTTGCGTCTAGGACGAGAGAATGGGCTGCCATTTATGGTTTTTATTTTAGTTGAATGCCTGCGCAAAAAAAAAGAGGAAGAACGCATCCAACCCAACCCAGCCCAACCCTATTTATTTTATTATATTTTATTTTCATTGAATGTCTGCCCCTTTTTTGCGGCTTTAAAAAGGAACAGACATAATAATCATCTATTGATAATGTACAGAGTGCATAAATTGACTGATTGAAGTTCCCTAGAACTGACCGAGCTCACTATGATACCGATAACAAAGCCAGACAACCAAAGGTAAAAAGTCTCTAACGAAAAGAAATAAAAACATGTAGCAGTTCTTAAAGTTCTCTCGAAACTTGTCAGTGAAAATCGTAATCTTTGTGTTTTATCAGTCGTGAAATTAAGCCAAACCCAAACCCCCAAAAGAACACGTTAAACAAATAGGATAGCAACTTTTTGGACAGGTGTAATTATGGTCACGTTGCCTGTGTCTATCTATAGATACTTTTTTCTTGTTTGGCGCATACTTCAATTAAACTTTCGCTTCAGCGCAATTAATTGGAGGAAATCGCTTAAAGCTCGCTCTAATATATATTTTGACAGTGACTTTGACCTCTAGCGGAAAGCTAATGATCTCATTCCTCTCTCAGCCCCATCTTTGGCCTATCTCCTGCAAGACTTCCATGGCTGAACTGAACTTTGCCAAATCAATTTGTCGGCTTTTAATTAAATTCAATTAAACTTTGACGCTTTGAAGTTCAAAATGCGTTCCCAAAAAGCTGAGGTGTTCGCGTGGAATGCTTAATATTCACTTCTTTTTTGACTTGAGCCTGAGTTTTGAGGTTGGGTAATTACGGCATATTTAGAAGCGTCAAATTGTAGAAGTTAAGTTGAGCAGAGAGCTGAGTGTGAGTGTTCTTTTGAGAAATGAAAACTTATGAGCTATAATTAGATATTATTGGCACTGTTATTATAAATTATAAAGTCAAGTAGTTTGTGGAATTTTGGTTAGAGAGAGCTTAGAGTTTTGCTATGTTATTTTGTAGCATTTTATTTTTATTTTAGATATTATAAGCAGCTCTTTAATCGATACAACAACTATCGGAACTTCATTGAACTAGTTTCCATAGTTGTTAATGCTCTTTGGAACCGGTGAACAAGGCAGAGCAAATGAACACAAAGTAATCGTGAGTTTTAGATGTGTAATAATGCAATTAAAAGAATAAGTTCTCAACTTAATTTTGCAATTAAACTTTTATCCCTTAATGAAATTCCTCTCGCAGCAATTGGAACGTTTCACAACACTGTTAAATCTCGTTTTTCACGCCCTCAGCTTCAGCAAACAGATCGTTTTGCCCGGTTCTCAATTTGTATTGCACAAACAGGCACAAAACCATTGCACAAACAGAAAGCAAGCGAAACGTTTGGCTTGCATTTGCATTTGCGGGTTACCCCAAAAGGGGAGAATTTTTGCCAACAATTGTAATATAGCAGCAGCAAAGAGAAAGAGGCTACACCTCCCTGCCCCCCGCTGACTCTTTTCAGTGGACCTGCTTCCATTGACGGAAATTGGAAATTTCACACTTGATGATGGTCTACAAATTGGTCAACAACCGTCGAAAGCCAAACAAAAATAGAGCCACAGCCTGTCAGCTATTGGGGCATTAGCCATAGCGCTAACTGCACAAAAGAAAATCAAATCCCAGCCACACCGTATAACCCGAGGGAGAGTGAGGGGGCACGGCAGGGTATGCAGGGTATTCAGCAGAAGAAAGCTACCCTGACATTTTGCGGTTTTCGATTGTGGAGACTTTAGCCCAGCGGCAATGGCAATCAAATAACAGCCAAAACCCACACAGCCTTTACTCACTGTTAGTGTGCGTGTGTGTGTGTGTGGAAGTGCTGCAACTATTATTGGATTTGATTTGGCCCATGTGCTTTGTTACTGTCGCACAACTGTTGGCTTATTGCGAAATATCAAGAGCTATGGCTCTGACCAGCCAATGGGTTGAAAGCGCTGAATTGTTCAGCGTTAATGCCAACAGTTATGAATTCTATTTCACACACACTATACACACCCAATCCCCTGGCTTACTCTATTTGCTAGTAATTACTTAGTCAAGCCTGGCCATTGTGCTTTGACTTGCTGTTGAGCTACATGATTAGCTACCTCGCTGAAGTTCATATATATTTCATTTATATATACTAAATATGGCATTCATAATCGTTTCCCTAGTTCATATATTCGCTCTTTATAAAGCACTCTAGAATGCCTTTTTTGCCCTTGACAAATGCGTTAGTTAAAGCAATTTATGCACGCAGATTTTCGCATAAAATTGATTTATCACATTAGCCAAACACAGACATACGGACAGACACAAGCCAGACAGACAGACAGACAGGCAATTGTATCCGTTTTTATACTCCTGCATTTACTACAATTTTTTTACGCTCGCTTCATCAATTGCTGCTCGAATGTCCTTTTGAATATAAATGGACATTCACAGACGTAGTTGTAGCTAGCGTTGAGTATGTCCTGTGTCTCGTGTGTCTCGTCTGTCTGTTCTGACTGCTCAATTGCATATTTTGTTCAAGGACTTGCCCATAAATTTCCACTTACGCCCAACTGGTTCGCAGCTGAATTGAGTCGAGTTGAGGTTGGGGCAGCGTCTGGTTAACCGCAATAGCCAAACAGAAAGCGAGTCGAGTGGGAAATGCCAGACTCTTTTGTAAATAAATATTTATAGGCATTTAAAATGCCATCTACTATGTGAAGGTTGGTTTAAAGCCAAGGGTCTTAAGCCTAATTTACTTAAAATACAACCCATACTGAACGATACGATGCAAATTCTTTTTCAATTTCGCCTCTAAATAAGTTTTAAATTCAATTTAAGCGCCACACTCACACACATAGATACAAACACATACATGAACATGTGGCGGCTTAAACTTAATCTGATTGTAATGCGATACACTTTGCAGTCTGAAGATACAAATCAGCACCCCCAGCATACACACACACACACTGACTCAACCAAACAACAACAAGTTGAAACTCTAGACATCTCGTAAGCACAGCTGTTGCTACTTTTCTTCCCAGTGAATGATAGAGGGGAAGTGGGGGGATGTATTGCCCAGCTAGCTGCGCGTACAAATCAAATAAATTATCTGAGGATTTACAGTAATAAAGTAGTAGATAAACCAACAAAAGTGGGCAGCTATGTGGGCTGGCACGTGGCTAAGACTACTATGTGGCCAACACTCAGCACTGCCAACATAAGAGAGCAAAGTGCTATCAAGTCGTCGACTTGGGCAAAAGTTTCCAAGAATGTTGTACCAACAATAGATAGGCAATCGTTTACTTTGATTTTCAGAAATAAATTTCAAGTGATTACAATTGAAACAATATGAAATAATAAACAGAGATGCGAGGGAAACGTTAGAAAATATTCCCAATTAAATTTTAAATTGGCTAAATGTATTTAAATGGGTTTATAAAATACACTATAAGCTCTGCTATATTCTAAAATACTTTTAAGCAAACAATATTACAGACAATACAGACAATATTACTTGCTGCATGTAGAGAATCAAATTGAAATATTACGCATACGCCACCTTGGACAAATGTAGTTGCTTTAAATTCTACACAGTAAAAAGTGCTGGAGTAAAATTAAATCTTTTACACCCCATTTAAAACTATTTTGGAGTTAAAAAAGTGGTTCTCTGAATTTTTAAACTTCTGGTTTAAAATCAAAACCAAAATGGAGTAAAACTAGCTGGTCACACTCTCATTTCAAATTTGCCGCTCAATTTTTGGTTTACTAGAGTAGATTTGAATCCAAAAAGGGTTTAAAAGCCCTGCTCTCGCTCGAAATGTGTGCATACATACACAGAAGAGTTGCAATAAACGATAAGTTTGCTCTCTACGCACACACACACTCAAACAAAAAATAAAAAAAATAAAAAAACGTTGTTCTCTGCCTGGACTTGAACCCGAGTCGTCCGCATTCTGCATTCTTGCAATCTGTTCATAAGAAATGTATTTGGGATGTGCAAACTGTTAAAGCTTTGTGGCGCAAGGGTCTAAGTCGACAGTGAACAGTGTTGCGTGTGTCAACCAAGGAGGAGTCGTGAGTTCAAACCGGAGAAGCCGGACAAGTAAATTTGGTATGTAAAATTAAAGATATAATCAAATTTAATTGATGTAAAAAATTTATAAAATATAAAGAAAAAATTTATAAAAAAAAAAATATTATAAAAATATTCAAAATATGCATCATATGTAATTTGGCGGTTAATCTAATGAGAGGAAAAAATCATGATTTAAGATTTTTGTAAATCTAAATTTGAAATTATGGTCGTGATTTTAGATTTTTGATTTTTTAGCATCTTATTTTAAGCTGAATAAATTAAATCCTATTTTGGTTTTGATACAACTCCTCTCTTGGTTTAAAATTAAATCCAAATTCGATTAGGGTTCAAACTATTTTGGTTTTGTATTTACACCAAAATTGGTTTAAATTGTGCACCAAGTGAGAGAGCAACGCTTATATGTGTGTGTATACCAATGCTCTCTTTGTGTACTCCAGCTGGTTTAAATTTAAAACTTTTTTGGATTTGTTTTATATAGAAACCAAAATAGTTTTAATTTTACTCTTTTTTTTTTACTGTGTACTCAATTCTAAAATACTTTTAAACAAATTTAAATTATTTCGCTGACTTTCAGTTAAGCCAATTAATATGATTACTTGCTGTGCTGCTGCACGTAGAGAATCAAATTCAAATATTACGCATACGCCACCTTGGCCAGAGCTGACTCAACACATTTGGGCACTAGCTGTCTGTCTGATAAGGCAAATGAGGCAAGCGAGGCGTGAAAAGAGCACAACACAATCTAAACAACTAGAAGTACTAGATAGAGCAGAGTGCAAATATAAAAGCGAAAAACTCATCTTCATTCTGTGCGACTTAATGACAATGACCGTCAATTGATGTTGTATCTACGAGTGTCAGGCAGTGCCCCCTCACTCCGCACACTTAAACCGCTCTCCACATCCGCTGAAGCATGTCTGGCTTCATGTCTTTATCTTTGTCGCCGTTAACGCCGCTTAAAGTCAAATACAGCCACTCAGCCAAGCGGCAGACGTGTTCAACCCACGCACACACAAACAGACACAACAAACACACACACACACAGCACACACACAAACACACTCCAATGTAAATGCTGTAATGGAGATTGTGTTGGAAAATAACCGCGCTGCGTCAACAGTATTTATTTTATTGACATTTGTATGCCTCCCCCTCTGTCCCCTGTCCTCCTTCACCTCAACTAAACAGACAATGAAAAGCTATTTTCCTGTTTTTCGGGCGACAAAACAAACCTGCAACTGAGCAACGCAACAAACTAGACACTCAGTTATTTCCCCCACTCCCTTCCATTCTGTTTTCTTCTTTTTTTTTGACCGGAGTAAATGGCCGCGTAAAAGTTTACGAGGCATCCTGTGGCATCCAGAGGCAGCGGCATCAAGTGATTTGCTTTCTGTTTTCTGCTTTTGTTTGGCTATCAAAAACTTTTCAAGTTGCATTAGAGAACTTTGCCAAAGTGAAAGTCCATCAAATCTATGCCCTCGTTTCAATTGTTTCTTCGTCTGTCCCCCTTGTGTGGTGTGGCACGATATATTTCTATCCCTTGTGACCGTGCCAAGTAAAAGATTAACACAAACTAATGTTATAACAGCAAACTTGTCAAAGTCACAGCTAAAAATGTTGCACGAACAAGCAACTGGCAGCTGCTGCCCATCTCAAGATTAAGACACAGCAACCACTAGGCGCTGGCTACTTGTAGCTTCCCAGCTTCTGCCTCCCAGCGCGACGTGCAGCTCGGCATAGGAAATGAATGGCATTTGTTACTGACACGAGCTGCCGCACTGCAGGCCCACCAGCAGCAGCACTCTGGGGAGGCGCACAGCGCACGTCCTCCCAAGTGACAGGCTTAAGAAAATAGAATTCCTTAGCTAATCAATGCTCAACGAAAATTGGACAGTGCCAGAAAATAAATTGTCCCTAAATAATTATTATTTACAGCATGCCAAAAGTTGTAAAAAGTCTGTAAATATTTACAGCATACTTTTAAGGGCAAGTTTAAAATACAACTACAAAATATCTTTCTTATTATTTATAGCATACTTTTCTGTGCTGCTAAGAAATTAAACTTAAAATTGTATAAATTCATTCATTCAACCTAACATATAAATAAACAAATGTACATATATAGCAAAGAGTTGTATCTAATTAAAATATTCTTTTACCAATTAGCATACACAGTTTGAGATTTGACCAAAAATAAAACGAAATCAGAGTTAAATCAAATTTGTTACTAATTTGCAGACAGACACACTCGTCATCGAGGTGTAGGAATACATGTATGTGTGTAGGACTATTTGCAAAGACACAAAATCTCAGCTCAAACAAGCATAAGCAACAACAAGGTGGAAAAAGAAAACATGCCAAAGCAGCAGAGAGAAAATCTGTGCAAAAATATTTGTTGGGTCATAGACTAAAGCATGTTTAGGTACAACAAGATTTTGTCGCCCGCAGTGTTGACTGGTCAAGTTGGCAACTTGACTGACCGAGAACATTAGACTGCTGTCTGTCGACCTCTGTGCCTTGTACTTATGTATATTTCATGCAATATCCTGTAGAATATTTAAATTGTGTACACAATTTCCGGAGCAATGAGTTTGACAATGGAATCATTAAGAAAAGATAACCAGACCGGACTGCAGGCCACTGATAAGGATGCCTCACCAGACAGCCAGCCATTCAGCAAAATTTTGCATATATGTATGTGTATATTTTGACTAGTAAATCCCCGACACACACACACAGACAAATTGCACTGTGCGTGTGTCTGTGACTAAGATAGATTCTCCCTCTGCGAGTGTGTTGGCTTCTGTGATTGCATTTTATTTATATATTTTTCGCCTTTGTGGTATTTGTTTTGGCTGCTCAAATAATTTATCTGGACACGCGCCAAGCAAATTGACAATTAAATAGAGAGAAAGGCGAGAAAAACTTGATCAAAATTGTCCATGGCAACAACTGGCCAGTGTCCAGGCAAAAAGTAACTGAAGTCTGACCAGAAAAGGGATGCGACGCACGTGCGTCAAACGCAGCTGCCACACATACACACACACAACTCTATATAGACTCAATATGAGTGTGTGTGTGTGGAGACTTCATTCTGTTGTACGTGACCAACTGCAAAGCTGTCAAAAGTTGCGAAAATTAAAAAATAAAGTCAAACAAATATGCGCGATGTCTAAAATGTGGCAACCCGTACAACAGAGCAATATAAAAGACGAGAAAAGGCTACTTCAATACTTTCAGCTGATGGTAAGCTGCTTCCTTGTTGCTGGCAGTCTTTTTAAGAAGCCAAGGAATTTCTACGAAACGCAAGGACAGATACTTTTGGCTTATGAACTCAGCTCTTGAACGTGCCGAAATGTTTAAAGCGTCATCGAACTAAAGACAGCTTTAATTTGTGCTAGTGAAATGATAAATGTGATACATAAAGAACTGCATAGGTGAACTCTTTGTATCAGTTAATGCCTTAGTCATATCAAAATTTACTACAGATAAAAACAAAGCATAAAGCTTTCAGACAAATTCAATAATCAGATTACATTCTATACACAATTCTAAAAATTCCATACTAAATACAAGTTATAGAAGTTAGAGAATAAATAAATATTTAAAAAAATATATATGAAACTAAATCTGAATGATAATCCCCTAGATAACTTAACACCTCAAATATGAAGGTAAACAATCTGTTATTTATTTGGGCTGTACTAAGAGCTTAGATATCAATATGCAAACTTTAAAATGCGAGTTGTCTGGTCAAGTAAAATACTTTATTTTATATGAACTTTTACAACCTAAAACTCTAGCTTTATGGTTCATTTTATACTCATTTCCATGCCCTTAAACTCTAGCTTTTTATGCCAAATCATTGTTTAGTTTAGCTTATTAAAACTCCCTTTTTCCCCCATTTATTTAACAACATTTTAAAGCTAGTCGATAATATTCGCTCACATATTTAGTTGGCTATTCAGTGGGGATGGCGCAGTCAATAGCTGTCCACATAAGATCGTAAAATCGACAATGATGTCATTGCACTCGACAGTATGGCAGAAAAGTTTTCGGCGCTGTTGTTGTCACAGTCGCATCAATGAGTCCCTGCGGTGACTTGCAGCAGCAGCAGCAGCTCTGATGGTTTTAACAAATGCCAAAAACAGAGACACAAACTCAGACAGACAGACAGACACTCATATACTGTGTGTGAGTGTGTGTGTTGGGGCAGTCATTTGCCATCAAAGTGCGGTGGCAGCGTACGAACAATGCTTCGCCGTAATTTTTATGCAACAAACACAAATTTCTCTTGGGTGCACTATGTAAAACTGACAGATGAGTTTCCACAAATAAAAGCAACAAAATCTATGCTGATGACGGGGCAGCAGCAACAACTACTACAAATAAGACAACATAGTATGCAAAATGGCATAAGCAGTGCATGTGGCAACAAAAATTTAACTGCGCCACAAGTTTGGCTGCAATTTGCGGTGGCAAAAAAAAAAATAGTAAAAGAAAAATAATAAATACTGTTCACAAAGTTTGTTAAATCCCTGTTGGCTGTAAGAGCCCTTAGTCGCCTGCCTGGTTGTTGTTACTATTGAAATTTGTACAAGTTTATTTGGCTCAAATGTTTAGAATGACGTTGGCATTGGCACAAGTTTAAGTACATTCAACTAAACGAATTGACATGAAATTTAAATTAAATTTGCTACCAAGTTGCACTAAATGGTAGTTGGAGTGTAAAAATTAAACTGAAAGTTGAACTATAAACCCAAATTTAATATGACTTTAAAGGGAAAAGTAAAGGTTTTACACTCTTAAATAAAATGTGAAAAATATAAGAAAAATTACTATTTAATAGCACTTACCTTAGAGCAGACTGCCAATACGATTTTGTTCATTGAAGACGCAGTGTTGTGGAGTAAAACTCAGCTGCATTTCAATATAACTAAAATAAAATTAAATTAAAATATATTACAATATAAACAAAATATAATAATACTTCAAGTAATATATTTAAGCTAAAATATATTTAAATATTTATATAAAATAGTATTAGTGGAAGTCTGTCGTTTTATAGCTGCCAATGTTGTCAAATGCTGCAAATAAAATCTAAAACAGATTTGCTCAACAAGATGCTCTTAATGCGCCTAATCAAAGCAACTGTTAATGCTGCTGTTGCTGCTCATTAACAAGTCCAAATGTATCCTTTGAGCTGCACTGAGCACACATTCAAATATATATATACATACAAGTGTGTGTAAACTGAACGCAATGCACACACAATTTCAGGCAATGCTCCAAAGCCCGCACGAATGTTAACCAGAAACCCCGAAAAACCTCCCCCCTCAGACTGTCTGTCTGTGTGGCAGACAGCATGCCTTGGCAAAAGCTAACCAAAGTGTTGCACTTACTACATTTAAATGAAATTAAACATATTTCCTGCAGCTGCAAAAAAGTTGAAAGCGACACACAGACAGCCCGAGCGCCAAGTGAAAGAGGCGAGCAGACAGACAGACAGACATTGGCACAGAATTAATTTGTTGAATGCGTCAGGCAGGGAGGCGTGGCAGGAGCAGCAGGGGGTGCCACGCGAATTTGTAAGATGAAAGTTTTGCGCTTGAAGCTTATCTTAAGTGTGCGCACGCTTTGCACTCAACTATTTTCGCTTTGCTTCAGCTTCAGCTCCAGCTCCAGCTCAGCTCGGCTCAGCCACGCTCTGGCGGCTGTAGGCAAAACTTTGCCGACAAATGTGGTTTCCGGTTGTGTTTCACTTCTAACTGTATCTGTGTGTGCGTGTGTGTGTGTGTATTGTGTGTGCGTGTGGCTGTAAGTGGCGTCTGTATTCACGTCGTGGCATAATTCTCGCGCTTTTGTGCGCATAATTTAAATGACTTTTGAAAAGTCGCTCAACGAGATAACCAAAAAGGTGTCTATACTCCTAAGGACCCAACCCCCTCCACGCTTTACTCCCGCTGTGTTTATATGTAATAATTATGATAATGTTAGTGCGCCCAAGTGGCTTGTGGCTGGTTTGTGTGTGTTTTATAGCCTCAAATTGTAGTGTATTCAGCTTTAAATGCCTAAAACCCTAAACGGCATACATGGCGTATACGCAACGTATAATAACGCATACGCAACGTCTGCGTGAAGTGAAACGTTTTGTCGCCGAAAAACTTATGCCTGGCCATCATAAAAACAAACAAATTATGCGCCTGCCACACGGTGGGTGGTGATGGGTGATGTTGGTGGTGCTGTGGTGCGTTCTGAGTGGTTTACTGCCTGCGTGTCGGGCTTAATTGGGCAATGTCAACGCGTCAGCTCAAATCTATGCAAATAACATTAAATTATTAAACAGTTTTCTTCGTTTTAGCATATATTTTGTGTTAAATTTGTTTGCGTGTCTCAAACAATTAGCAACCACACACACACACGCACCCACACTCTCTTACACACACCAAAACGCGCTCATTAACTTTTTTGGTTGGGGCCAAATGTCAAAATCCGCTGAAAGCCAAAAAGTCAAAAAAGTCATTTGCATAACGCCGACTGCGACTGCATGTAATCGAGCTGAGGCGAGTTGAATTAGATGCAAATTGGTTGAATAAAACAACTGTTATTTATGTTCGTTTACTTTGTTTTCCATTTTATCCATTCCATTTTTTTTTTTCGCATTTGTTTTGCTCTCGTTTTTCTCTGTTTCTTCTCTCTGGTATCAATCAACCTATGTTTTATTTTCGCGTAATAATAACTGCTTACAATTAGTCTCAATCTTAAATACAGTTACTTATGTATGAGTGTGTGTGTGTGAGTGTGTGTGTGTGTGTTTGTATTTAGTATATGATTCTCGTTATTTACGTAAATTTGTTTGTATTTTACAATAGCCTAAAGTATAGCACGGAAACAGAAACGAGTATATAATTTTATTATATAGTTTTTTCTTTGGCAAATGAATAAAGGAAATTTAAATGAGAATATCTCGTAGTAATTTAATATATATTCCAGCTATTTTTATTATTATTATTTTTCGCTTAATTAGTTATTAAATTTCCTTGTCAGCTTTACAGTTTATTATAGGAAAAGCCTGCATCTGATTAGCATACTATTATTATTCATCTCGTATTTGTCTTAAGTTTTAATTACAGGCAACAAACAACATAATTATTCTGCATATTTAATTACAATTATTTATTTCTTGTATATATTATTATTAGTATGAATAGGCGCTAATATATGCCTTTTAATTCGTCACACAACTTTGCTAAGTTTTCTCGTCTCTTGAGTCTATTTTAGTGATTTATATTCTGGGCAATAGTCGATCATAATTAATAAATGCTATTTACATAAAGAGGCAAAATATTTACAGCTTTTATTTAATTACTTTTTGCGTGAAAAATAAGTGTTTGTTATGTACATAGAACTATATTTATTTTCACATCTTATTTACTGCAAAATGAACTAAATTTAATGCAAATGAAAAGCCATAAATTAGTTTATGCCTCAGCTGAACATATTGACCGCTGGCTGCCTGTCTGCCTGTCTTCCTGCCTGTAAATATGCGTATCCTTGCGTATCCTGGGGGCCTGGCTTGTGCTTGCATTTATAATACTTAATTAGTTGGCATTGTTCGGCAGATAAAAGCAGCAGCGACAATGCATTTAAGTCCGCACAACACGCTCATATCCTCAGCAACAATAACAGCAAATATGTGAACGTAATAAAAAGCTTGTAAAATGCGAGAAAAGTGCATTAATATTTGCGCTTATTGTTGATCATACGCATTACTTTGAATCAACTCGTATATCTATACTGTTAACTGCTTGTGGCATGCATCTTGACCCCCTTGCTGCTGCCACGTGCTTAAATTATTTAAAGCATTCACATATGACACACATATACAGCAAATTGGCAGAGCACACTCGACTGTTGCCTGCTGCTGCAGCACATTTGCCATTTCATATATGCAAATTGTGCCATATATCTTCTGGTCTTAATACCATTTTTCTTACCGACGCTGCTGCTGTCGATAGCGTCTGTCTGCCGCTTCCGATCGCCTGAGGGCGATGGGCGATGGGCGGGGCAAGGCGGCATGCATGAGTTATGACCAATAAATTGGACATGTTAACTGTGTGTCATTGTGCGCGGGGTCAGAACACCGCAGGCCACGCAATTTTATGTTGAAATTAATTGCAAGCGTTTCGCTCAGACAACACCAGCTACCCCAACCCCCTCTCCCCCTCACCACCCCTACCACTCAACGCTTTCTCTCACTTCTGCATTTACCGTCGTTCAGTGTCGTGTCGTATGGGTCGTATGAGTAATAATATAATTAGCATGTGCATTTATTAAAAAATGATGAAAGCGCACAAAAGCGCCGAGTACGAGACCTGACCGAGCCAACAACAGGCAACAATTTGCGCTGTATACTGTATAGTACACAAAAAATCAAGGCAATGACCACGTACAAGTTGCCTGCATATTAATAATATTATTGCAGGCATTTTTTGCGAATACTCTGCGTAAAAAATACATTGAATAAAATGTGGAAAAAATCTTATTAGATTGAATTATGTCAGGCAATTTGATAGGAAAATAATAACAAGCTGTGGGCAGAATGTAAACTTTAGACTTTAACTTAAAGATGAGTGGAAGTAAAGAGTATCTGCCAGTCGTTCTCCTACATGCTCTGCTTTCTTACATTCTTGTTGTTGCTCTTAGTGTTGTTGTTGTTGTAGAGCTGTAAAAATTAATGACATTTTTAAGGCGTTTTACTGCCCCAACTGAGGCATTGGCAACAACTGTAAAACCTTGCCGCATAAACTGATGGGAATTTTCATTAATTTAAATTTACATTTCCTCTCCAAAAAATAAACATTAAACTAGGCAACTATAAACAGGGAATTCCTACAAAAAATATTTCATTTCAATACTCTAAAGCCTAACAAAATGCATTTGCTTAATTACTCAGTTAGTGTGTAGTAAAAACAACAAAAATTTGTGATGACCCGGATGAGTTGTACTGCGATAATTTATGTTGCATGACAAAGGCTATAAAGGCGGTAGCTTTAATTACTTTTCTCTAAATGGAGTAAATGAACTTAAATGCACAAAGGGTTAGTCTATAAATATATCATATGTAAGTACATATATGTCTTGTGTAACATTAAGATATGGTAGGTTCTCTTAGGATATGCCAACTGTTACTCAAGGGTCTTGAGGAAACTCTCTAAATTATGTACATGCATTTCCATTTGCATTTTTGCATAACAAAATATTATCTCAAATTATAAATCTCAATTGTGGGACATAAGAAAAAGCTTTGCTTTTGCATTTTACATTTTACATATTTGTTTTCATTTTGGGTAAATCATATGCTAAGCCCTACACACAAAAGCTCAACAATTTTAGACTAAATTTTATAATGGTTTTAGTGATTATTTTAGCATTTTCATTTGCATTATATTTATATGTGCCTTTATGTATTATACAAATAACAAAACTGAGTGTGTTGTCCTATGCTTAAGTTTATCATATTGTACATTGAATGAGCATTTATTGTTGACAATGAAATACTTTTTGTATCTGCCTGCATTTCGGTTTTCATTTGACCAAACTCAATTAAATATTGTGTGTATTTAGTACATTATTATTGTTAGTCATGAACTTAATGTGATTCCACTCACTTCACTTCTTTTCTTTCTGAAATCAATAGACCTAAATGCTATGCCCCACTGTACCCCCTGTATGTATATTATGACCCTTTGGCTGCATTTTACAAATGCTTCTTTGTGTTTGTATTGTGGTTGAGTAACTCATTTTCATTTATTGATTTCAAAGCGTATTCAACAGCAGCACAAATCCGACAAAAAGCCAGCTTAGGCTATGCAGCAGCATTCCAGCTGCAAACACCAAAGAAATGAAAGGCAATGGGAATTGGAATAGAATTGAGAGAGAATGTGAATATTTTATGCAATTTAGTTGCATAATATTAATTATATATCAATTGCATAATCAAAGAAAAGGATAAAGATTTACTGAGAATTTTCATGAGCACGCCTGAAAGTATGCTTTAAATTTGTATATATAACTTTTCATTCTACTCACCAGCTGACCCCGCATACTCATTCGGTGGACGTTCCGTATAGAACATGCTCTTGCCTATCGCCAGTGAACCCTTGCCCGCACCACCGCCACCACCACCGCCGCTCAACGCTGACAGGCTGTTGCCTGCGGCGCCACCGGGCAGCAGCGAGGTTTGCATCGATGATGAA
The DNA here is from genome assembly GCA_035045005.1 of Liodrosophila aerea. NCBI lineage: Eukaryota > Metazoa > Arthropoda > Insecta > Diptera > Drosophilidae > Liodrosophila > Liodrosophila aerea. The sequence continues at coordinate 478,077 of JAWNNL010000805.1, read as the reverse complement.
CTCGACGAGGCAGCCGAGGAGCCAGCGGCTGACGATGAGGAGCCACTGCCAGTAAACAAATCGTTTTTCATGGCATACACATCCGTTTGCAGCGATTTCGTTGTATCGTTGCGTAAAGACGGTATGATATTGCCTATAAAAGAAAGCAGAGATACACACTATATAGTAAGATAAGTTTCAACTAAAATTAGCACGCTTGGCTTGTTTATAATTCAGCTAATAACTCAATAACAAGCAAACAAAGCCTTACCCACTACCACTACCACCGCTGAGACAACTTGTGCAACCTTTGCTGACATGATTTTCAAGTTAAATTGTGTGGAAATCTTGTGCCAGCCACTTGGCAGCGATACAAAAATTTACCACGCGCAGACAAACACACAGATACACACACACACTGCTACACAGACTGCTACATATATGCACTCATATAGAGTTATAGCACATGCTTTGTTGCCTGGCTGGCTGGCTGGCTGGCTTACGTTCCATTGCAGCTTCAGTGTTGCCGCCGCGCCAGTCACTTTAAATAAAATATGTTTGGTCTTTTCTTCGCAAAGTTGTTGCTGGAGTTGCTCGAGTTGTTGTTGCTGTTGTAGTTGTTGTCAGCGAGGCACTGTTTCAAATGTGTTTCCAACCTAATGCCCCCGAAAATCCCTAGCAGCATAATCCCCCAGCATATTGCTTTGCCCTGGACTTGGGAACCGCAACAGACACACTAACACACACACACACACAATCATACACACACTCTACAGTCAGACACACACAACTTGAAAGTGTGTGTACTTTTCTGCTCGACTTGAGTTTCGAAAACCCCACGTTGAAATAGTCAAAAGTGCTTTGCTTTAGTTTATCTCTCCTTTTTTTGTGGGCGTGTTGTGCCTTCAGCTACAACCCCATCTCTCTGCTTCTCTTCTTCTCTCTTTCTCTTGCTCTCCTTCTTTTATTCGCTGTCTACTCACTCAGTTCTTCTCACACTGTTTGGGTGTTTGTGGCTCTGTCTGGCTTAGCTGCTACTTTCGCAGTTTTGTTTGTGGCTCGCCGTATCCTGTAACCCTACTCACTCTCTGGCGAGTATGTGTGTGTGTGTGTGATTGTCTGTTGTGTGCGTGTGTGTGTGAATAAGTGTCGGTTTGCCGGTGTGACTTTCACAGTTTATGCAACGCTCGCTTGGTATGTGTTAAGCACAAAAGCGAGGCATCACTCCCACGCCTCAAAATCCTCAGCCGCCTCTCCCTTCCCTCCCTCACACACACACACAGGTATATCATGCCGGCATCAGTTTTGTCTGATACTATACTTACTCTCCCTGGACTCGACGGTGGTGTGCGTTACTTGCTTGGATGGTGTTGATGGCAAAGGTATTTCTGCAAAAGGAAAACACAAGCAGAAAAAAAGGCATAAATATCGAATCATATAACAAGCATATAATTAATTATGCTGAAAATATACGAAATGAGTTTTTAATTTCAACCGCATTTATACTCTCTGTGTGTTAGTGTGTGTGTATGTGTGTTTTGCGGTTTTGTGTGTCAAGCATGTGGCTCGAATGGCAAACTCAGTCACACCCCCTTGACGCCACCAGCCGCCCAGGTGTCGGTCAAGTTGCATGCAACTTAAAGAACTCATTTCTCAACTTGTTTGTTCCCTATAAACTTATAAATATGTGAGACCTTGCTTACCTACATTATACGCTCAAATATGGGTCAACATGCCATAGTGAAATTTAACAACACGCTGAGAAATTTTAACGAAAAAGTTTTACAATTTAAAGTCATTTTATTTAGGAGAAATTGCTGTGAATTTGCAGCTGATAATAGCATAATATAAGAAAGAGAAATTAAGCATTAAGATAAACGTAAAGATCAATTCTTTTAGGGCTTAGTATCAACAGAGTATATATTTAAATATGTAGCATACTTTTCTGCATGATCACTTTCCTTTATACTGAATGAAACCAGTTCAAAGTTAGCTGAGGCCTGACAATAAACAAGGTCCCTATGACATGTGATTAAGTCATTATTAAAATGCTTTCAATACACCTCTTATTTAAGAGAAAAGAACGAATATAAAACAACAACAAAAAAAGCAGCATTCACTCTTTAATACATTGACTTGCTTAGCCGTCACCTATTTGCCTTTCTGCTTTAGAACCATTCCCATAAAATGCCTAAATTGATCGTAAATCCTTGTTAGTGACAATAAATACCATTTGAAATCGTAAACCTAAAGATTATTGCCAGATTTAAATCGTGAATTTCGCCAGTTTGGAATTGTTAAAAAAGTCTAAAACTCTTTTGTGGCTACACCTATATTTTCTTTACAAAGAAATATTTAAAGTCAGTCAGAATACTCGATTAGTTACACTTTGCCTCTGGCTACCTTGTGACAACTAACCCAAAAATGCAGCTAACTGTATAATTGCAGGTAACTAGCGCATAATAAATATGTATAAACTGGAGCCACTTGAGAGCATGACCTTCTCAGCTAGCACGACACGACCTTTTGACTAAGGCTTGCCTTAGGTAAACTACTTCATTTGTTCGTAACAGCAAACGCGTTTTGGTGCATAAAAAATAAATAAATAAAAGTCAAAGTTAAACAAGAAATCATGAGACGAGGTACATACATACATAAGTAAAAGCCAGGGGAGTTGTAGCTTTTTTGGCGTAGGCAGAGAAGCGATACAAAGTCAAACAATTGTGGAATGCAGCTTTATTTTACGTTTACGTTTACATTTACGTTTACGTTTATTGTGAATGTATCTACGTGTCCTGCCACATGCACACAAACATAGTAAGTATTCAAGCCCAAACTCAAATTCAGAGCCAAACTCAAACTCATACTCAAAAGCTAGGAGTAGAGCCAGGGCCCAGACGCAGTTCAGGTTCGTTGGTGGCCGCTCGTTTAGTTTTACGCTTCAGAGCACAATGCACATATATCGTAGCTGAAGCTGTGGAGCCGATGCTGTAGCTGGAGCCACTCGCCCTGTCCCTGTCCCCCCTCATTCGCTTGCTTGTGGGCGCTGGAGCGGCACATAGGTAAAAGCTTTTGGCAAAATTGTGGTACAAAGGGCGCTCGATATTGCATTGCTCTCCCGTATGTATGTATGCATACACATGTGTGTATCTGTGTGTGTGGGTGTGTCTGTGTGTATGTTTGCTGCAGCTAGTGCACTTAAGCTACCAATACAATTGCACTTACCATAAACACGTATGGAGCCTTCCGTTTCCCCGAGTGAATTCTTTGAGATGCATCGATAGTTGCCAAAGTCGCCGTATTGTAGGTTTCTTATCGTCAGTTTCATGTGAGCACTGTATGCCAAATAGATACGGTTAGAATGCAACAAGAGATACGGGTAATGTGTGAGAGTGTGGGTGCGTGTGTTGTGGGGATGTTCCAGCAAACAGTTTCACTTAGAAGTGCAGTTCAAACAAGGCAAAAAATATGAATAAAATAATCTTTAAATATTTAACACAATAATACAAAATATTATATAATATATTAAATTTAATATTATTAGATAAATTATAAATTATAATTATATTTATTTAAATTTTATATTATTAAATTGTTGAAATTTCTTTCTTTAACTTCTTTTTATTAAACATTTTTTATAAATATTTTTAAGCTCATATTTTCTGCTATCTATACTGATAGCTGCACATTTCTCACTTGGAGAATTGCAGGCGAAACTGTTTGTGGGAACAGCGCATGCTGATGACCCAGCTGCCAGCAGCCAAACAGCTTGTAGGCAAGTGCAAATGCATAATAAATATTTAACAACACTGGCATTTCAGTAGCGGTATCAGCAGGTCTGTGTGTGTGAGTGTGTGTGTGTGCTGGTCTGATATACAACTACAACTTACCGATACGAGTTTTCAGTGTAGTCGGTTTTATACTTTTTGCTGGGCAATACCATAACCGAGTTGTACACCCAATAGATGATGGCTCTGCAATGGCAAACAGACGGAATATCAAACAGATTAATGTGCGGAATTTTGCAGGAGAGAGAAATCAGACGAAAAATACACGAAAAATAAAAGTCGAAACCAAGCGAATCGATATCAAAATTTACAAGATATAAAAGAAGGAGAAGCACTGTAAAAAGAACTCACTTGGGATGCGCCTCCGTGTGGCAATCGATGGTAACATCTGTGCCAGCTGGCGCGCCAACAAGTTGATTCGGCACCCAGATCATTGGCGAGACTGAAGTTGAGAATAGTGGAGAGAATATAAAGTAAATGATACCATTGGGACAAATAGCAGAGACACAGAGAACAGATATACATATGTGTGTGTTTGAGTGTGTGTAAGTTGGCATTGCATTTGGCCAAAGCACGCATAAGCTGCAGCATTACGTATGTTCAATGTGTGTTTGTCTCTCCGTCCGTCTGTCTCTCCGTCTGTCTGCCAAGCTTAAAATGAAAGTGCAATGACAAAGCTGAAAAACTTATGCGAGACATGGCTGGCATGGCAGCAATGAGACAACACGTTACAACCGACAGCCCGAACAGCCCAACTTCTCATTTTTTCAGAGCCAAAAAAGAAAGAAAAGAAATCAACTTAAAATGTAAAGTTTAGCAGGAAATACGTGCTGTGGGTTTTTGGGATTATTATATCATAGTAGCATACAGTTAGGCCATGTCTCTGTCAATAAGCATAAAAAAAGGCCAGAGAGAAAGTGTAACCACTGCTGAAATATTTAAGTTTTTGCCAGACATTTGAACTAAGCTCGGGCTTAAGACAAGGAATATTCTACGGAAATCTCAAAAAATGTGACAAGCTGACAGAGTTGAAATATAAGCTCTAAATTGTTTAAATTCCATCTAAAATTGGGCATACCCTTTAATCGAATTTAATATCGTTTTAATATTGCATTTCATAATACATACTTTTTCTAAAGCAAAGCGTCTAGCTTATAGCCATGACAACGGCGGCTTATAAATTGTAATATCGACTGTAGTGTATACAATTTTCAATCAATTTAATAGTTGAGAGTGAGCTCGCTGCCTTATCAATAAATGCTATACAGCTATGCAAATCTTGTACCCCCTGTTGCGCTGCTGTTTTTCCATTTTCAATAGTTGTTGCCCCAGTTTTTCCGCAACACGAAATTGAAACAGCGAACGGCTTGTGCGGAAATTTAAACGTGCACACTGACAATGCCTAACCGTTCTACCTGTAGTCGAGTGTGAGTGTGTGTGTGTGTTGGTAATATGAAACATGGCGGCTGGCTGGCTGAGCCTGCTCCACCCCCTTGTGTCCACGCATAAAACCGTTCATAATAAAATAGAAAAAAGCGAAGAGAAAAACGCCGTCAAAGTCATACGTGCAATGCCGGCAAGTGACTTTATTGCAGCTACGTGACGTGAATTATTGTCAATGTGTGTGTGTGTTTGTAGAGGGTGTGTGTGTGTGTGTGTGTGTAGCTGAAACTCGTTAGGATTAACAAGCGTTTACTTGGCACACGGCGTGCAACATATATATCAGCGGCTGCATTAGCAGGGAGCGAGTCGAGCCAAGCCGAGCTGCGTTTGTCACGGCCAAAACGCGCGCATGCAGTTAAATTGATGAGCAGCAGGTACGCTCTATGGCATGTGCTATATGCTATATGGTATATGGCACACATACATACATACATATGCTCTCAGTTCTTGTCGTTGTCCTCGTTAAGTGCACGCGCGTGTTACAGCCATAGCAGTAGGTATACTTCGACTGGAGCCAATATATATAGATAGTTTTCATTTGACTTGTGCCTCGTGACACTTAAAGTTCCCCTCCTCCCCCTCCTCTGTTACCTCACCAACTCCATGGTACTTACACTCCACATCCAATATGATCCGCTTGGACACGGAAGGCGGCACTCCATTGGTGGCTATGCACAGATAGGCGCCCATCTCATTGCGGCTCACTTTGGTCAACGGCAGCACATCGCCATCGTACACCAGCACTGTGTGTGTGTGTACGAGTGTGTGCCATGTGTGTGTGTTTTTGCGGGTTTGATGTTTGCCGGAAGGAAGCGTCCACAGCATGGAAATAAACGTGCAGAGCATAGAGAATTTTCAATGAGACAACAAGCAACTGGAAACGTTAAATAGAACTGCATATGGACGAGGGTGGCCCTAGAAGTTTAACTGACTTAACAATGTAGAATAAAGAGGAAAACAATTGCTACATATTTTTCCTAAAACTACATATTTCAGACTTGATTTTGTCTTGTGAAGAAACACTGCAAAACTTAGCTTACATTTTTATTTATATTAAACAGAAATTCAAATTGAAATACTACACTAAAACTGTTCCTCTTCTTTTGTATTTTAAGAAGTATTTTATTTACATATTAAAACTTCTCTCTTTCTATTATACTATTGCAATTTAGATAAACCTTTACGTTTTTTCTCCATATCAATATGTAAGTTTATCTCTCTATATCTATGCCTATATCCAACTTTATAACCTTTACTTTAAAACTCCTGCTCAAACTGTCAACAACTCCTTAGGCCACCCTCGTCTGGCTGCGCTGCCCAACTCGCCAATAAATGTACCTTTCTTCTTCTTCTCAACGGCAATTTCCTCGCCATCCTCACGGCGCCAGATGATTTTCGGTGTGGGGAATCCATCGGCGCGACATGTCATGTTGATGTTTTGGTTTTCACGCACCGCCACCGAAGATGGTGTGCTCTCAATGTCCAGTATATTGGGAGGCACTAAAAGCGAGAGAATAGGAGATTAGCCAGAGCTCATGATACGTGGAGTTGGTGTGTATACATACCCACAACCTGCAGATAGCCCACCTGGCTAATCATGGGATTGGTGTTCACCTGGCACATATAATAGCCGCGATCATCCTGATGCGCCTGATTGACGTGCAGTAGCCACGTGTTGTCCGTGTAGGTGATGCTGTACCGAGGTATTCTCGAGATGACATGGCGATGAATGGTGAGTATCATCTGGCGATCAATATGTATCCAGGCCACCTGAAGATAAACAAACAAAGGCATTTACAGCTATTCTCATATAAGCAGTCAAGTAGTTAGTTATAATAAATGGACGGCATGTTGTGACACATGGCGGCATGTTTGCTTACATTGCGTGTGACATAAGGACAGGGCCATGGCATCCCGGCAAGGATTTGCTGCAGCAAACTTTTCAAATTTACTTGCTGCCCAGTGACAGAAATGAGTTTTCTCGTTTTCTCAAGCAACAACAATGGACCAGGCCGGGCCAGCCCAAGCCAAGCCAGCCAATGTTGATGAAAGTCCAATATGAGCCAGCAGCAGCAGCAGAGAGAGAGTCAGCGTTCAGTGACAAGGACATGCAGCAGCAGCAGTGTCCTGCTGCTCCTTATAGTATAGTTTTATATGAAGTTGATATGGCGAGTAAATATTTGTGATTTGTTATGAACGCGCGCTGCCAGCAACTGAGATAAATGATAAGTGATTTTCTAGTCACTTTGTTTGGCCTCACACAGCAAAGGGACCAAGGTCTTAGCTGCTTGACTTTAAGCCTTAAAGTGCAGCTGCTTTATGAGCTGCTTATAGTGCGTTTAAAGTTAATACTGAGAAATATTAATATACAGTTTATCGACAGTTGCTCAATTCAATTTTGCATTTGGCGCGTGAACTTTACACTCTGCCACTGGGCTAGGCCACAACTTGTCATAGGCACAACATCACGTTTGCCGTTATCTATGCCTGTCAATTCAACACACTGACACACGCACACACTGAGAGCGACACTCTGTCTATCACACACACACACAACTAGTGTGTTGGCTGTCTGTGAGTCATTCACAAAATTGATTTTAGACAGTGTCGCCAGCTTGAAACTCCATTGACGCAGCACCATATTCAGTCTGTACGATTTATGACACTACCCCCAACACCCACCAACATTACTCACCTTATAGCCACCCAAATGCTCGACCACACAGGGCAGATTCGCATCACGGCCAACGGCAACGGTGACATTCGGTATGGGCTGTGCGAAGCGGGGCTCATCCATCATAACTGCGAATGAAGAGCGGCATAAACAAGTCGGTTAGTTAATGAGCACCAAGGCGACAACACGACAACAACTACAGCTGAAAGCAACAGTCGTATGCAACCGACAGTAATGGATGCTGTGACTGGGCTTTTAGGTATAATAGATTAAAAGTTAAAATTAGTTAACAATAAAAGTATTATAAGTTTTAATTACTAGTTAATTCTCAGAATATTATTGCCATTAATTTTAATTTAATTCCTTTTTAAATTATTAAGTAAATGAGGCATAATTCCACTACAAATAAAGAGCTTAAAATTCATTATAAAAGAAATAATGATCGTAATATTTCAAATAAATATTACACCGATAATTCGACTATGAAAATACTCTCACTAAATATAACACTTTATATAAGAAGTAATGCTAGAAATATTTCAAATAAATGTTATAGAAATTCTACAACTTGACTACAAATATACTCGCGTTATAAAAGACATAATCCCAGAAATATTTCGTAATATTTTCGACTTAATCTAGTCTGTTTTATGTGGTTAATGAAAGCAGAGGGAAATATAAGCTTAATACAGCAAAGCATATTTAAATGCTGAGCTGCAACTGAGCTTGTTGTGGTCGTCGCTGCTGTTGCAGCTGCAGCTGCTGCTGCTCTCGGGAAGTCCATGACCCGCAGGCCAAATATAATCAACGGCTGCGTTAGTGTCATTATGAAATAATTTAACAAAGCAATTTTTTTATCTAACCAGAAGTCGGAGTGGTGTGGATGGCAACAGACAGAGACAGACACAGATACAGATACACATACAGATACAGAGCCAGCAGCACGTAGCGACAACCGCAGCCTGTTGAGGCACTGCGGACGTCCTTGCTGTTTGTTCTTGTTGCTGTTGTTGTTCCTGTGGCACTTTTGTTTTTTCTATGCATTCATTTCGTGTGCCGCGGAAATGCTGCACAAAAGCAAAACAAGCTGGCAGGCTGTTAGAACAGTAAGCAGGGAGAGAGATGTTGCTTTGCTCGTTATCTGCAACACGCAGTTGGCATCCCGCATGCCCCAAACATTGCACCTGTACTCACTCACCGAGAGAGCACCCCACGCTAAACCTAAACTTTCGTCCAACACGCCGGGGCTGGCATTGAAATTGTTGTGTAGCATAGTGTACGTGTATGCAGCGAAACCATTCCATCGCGACGCCGGCAATTTGAGGTCTCATTTTACTAATTAAATTATGACTCGACGCGGCTCAACTCGACTCGACTCGAGGAGACTTGCCTCGGTTGCCTCGACAGTTTCGACACCAAACACCTCGGTGCACAATCCTTTGTTCGGCCAACGGGGTTGAATGCTGGCAAATTTTAAAGCATCTCAAATAATTGGATAGTGCCCGGCGGCATGGGGGAAATCAGTCTCATTTTGATTCAAAATTAAAGCTGCACAATGTGTTGGCAGTTAATTTTAATACAGAATTATTAGAGGACTTATTAAAAGGCAAAAATCAAGCTTTAAAGAGAGGGCAGGTAAGGCGATTCAAATTTAAGGTAAACAAATAAAGTAGTATAGAAAACAAACATGAGATTAAAAGAGATATAAAAGGTTCTAAAATCTTTATTAAAAAGCCGAAAGGAGTCTATTTTGAAGGATCATTTGAAAATATATAGTAGTCTGATATGTTTTATTATACGATCAAGTATATAGACTAGATATATGGAATAGAATATCGAGATATATTGCAACTAGTTTTGAAAAGAGGGAAGGTAAGGGGATTCAAATTAAAGCTAAACAAATAAAGTATTATACAAAACAAATACTAAATTAAATACATATAAAACTTATTAAAAATTTTATTAAAAACTTAAAAGGAGTCTATATTGAAGGTAGATCCTGAAATATATACTAGTCTGTTATGTTTTATTATACTGTGAAGTATATAGACTAAGAGATCTGTCTTTTTAGACCCTGTACTTTAAAAAAGTACAAAGGGTCTATTAAGATTGTGCAAATGACATTTGTGTGTAACAGGCAGAAGGAGGCGTGGCAGACCCCATAAAGTATATATATTCTTGATCAGGACGACAAGCTGAGTCGATCTAGCCATGTCCGTCTGTCCGTCTGTCTGTCCGTCTGTCTGTCCGTCTGTCCGTCTGTCTGTCCGTCCGTCCGTCCGTCTGTCCGTCTGTATGAACACCTAGATCTCGTAAACTGTAAGAGCTAGAGACACCATATTTGGCAGTTAGATGCCCCTATAGTGCAAGCAGTTCAAGTTTGTTTTAGATTTTTGATACCTCCTCCCCCTCCCCCAAAAACCGCAAAAAACTGCCACACCCACAATTTTAAAGATACAAACTTGTGATTTGGCATACAATAATCTTATGATAATCTTTATCTGTACTGTTAATTGTGGCTCAATCGGATAATAAACACCGAAGATATTCAAGATTCAATTTCCTTCACTAGGTAAGGGGGGAGCAGCGCGAGCGTATGTGTGGTTGCGTGTGACTTTGCGCTATGTGTGCATGTGTGAGTGTTTGTTAGTGTGTGTGTGTGTGTGCGAAGGAAAGTACAGGGTCTCCTACTGTCGGTTGCATCCGACTGTAGCTTTCCGAGTTTTTTAGATTAATTCATCCCCTCCAATGGAAACTGTTTCAAAGGATAATTCGCAAATATATAGTAGTCTGCTATGTTTTATTATACTATTAAGTATATAGGACGTAGAAATCTGTCTTATTTTAGATTAGTTTCTCCAATTAATTGTAATTAAAATGAAGCAATTGAATAGACATTAACTCACCATGTGTGACCAGATTTGTCATGTAGATGAGAAACATAACCCGTCGATTTGTGAAGCGACTCGGAAATATGTTGAGCGCAATTAGCAAAAGTTTAATTACAGTAATGATGAACATTTTTGCAGTTTGTAGTTTAAACAGAATTAGTTAAATACACACCCACACACACGCACACTCGCGCTCAAACAAACGCACACACACAAAGACAGAGAGTGAGTGTGTGCCTTTAATTACGCGCCGTTTACTGTCTACTTTTTGTTTTGTTTTGTATATTTAGTTTTTCACAACGTGTTTTTCCATTTATTTATTTGCATAGTTTTACTTTGATTTGCCATGTGTTGTAGCAGTAGTATGTGGGATTTTATTGTAGCTGTTTTTTAATTGCAACTTTCTTTTTTGCTTGCGTGTATTTATATTTGATTTGCGTAATTTAATTTGCACACACAGTGAACACTTTTCGAACAGTTTCCCCAGAAAAATGGCAATACAAATTTCATTTAGCGTAAAGCTTTAAAAATCGCTTAATTCACTTGACGCGCCGATTCGATTCGCATTGTTGTTGCTGTAAATGAAACAATGAAAATTGAAAATAAAAATTACAACAGGCAAAGGGCAGGGAGGGAGGATAAGAGGAGCAGCAGAGACAGCAGCAGCAGCAATGGCGCTACGATTCGAGTTGGGATTATGGCATTTATTATTATGGCACTTGCCATGGCTATTGTTATTGTTGTAGTAGTTGTTGTGTGGGCTTTACAGTGTTGTCTGTTGCTGCATGTGGCTGACTGACTACAACAACTACACACACACACACACACAACATCAAGTATGTTATACGCATTGCAGCTCATGCTCTCTATATGGTCTTGTTGGCATTTTCGGTTTGCAAAGTTCATTTGACTGCTTCGCTGTGTGTCACTGACTGCATGAATATGCATGTGTGTGTGTGTTGTGTGTATCTGTGAGGTACCATTGCTACATTTATTATTAATAGCACTATATTCCGGTCAGTTGTGTGTATACAAATGAACGCGCTGCATTGATGTTGCTATTTTATGGCCACTCTACGCATTGTTGCAGTCGTTGTTGTTGCATTTATTACTCTTATTGTAGTAGACGTGGCATTGCCCCATAGTTCTTGCCACTGTCCTTCTCTCATAACATGGCCACATTTTCATTGCGCATGAATTGTTGTATTTCGTTTCACTTCATTTCGTTTTCCCATCTCACATTGTTCTGCATGTTTACGCTCGAAAATGAAGCATAATGACGATGTCAATCAGTATGACATATGTAGACATACATTTCATATACATATATACATTATGTAAATAATAATTTAGCATTGTTCCCTTTCAATCTTTACTCAATACTCAGTCACTCTACAAGTTTTAGTTTACAGTGAAAATACCATTTTGACATGAAGTAGACTTAACGGCTGGCAGTGTTGCATAACGTTCCTGATTGGCCTTTAATTACTCGTACAGTGTTGTGAAACGTATTATATTTCAACTGTCAGAACAACTAGACTACTATTAGTGTAGCTAAACGTCACTTTCTGTATTAATATGATTATTAATTATTAAAACTTAGAGACTACAAGTTTTAGATTGTAATTAAAATACCATTTTGATATGAAGTAGACTTAACGGCTGGCAGTGTTGCATAACATTCATAATGGGCCTTTAATTACTCTCACAGTGTTGTGAAACGTATTATATTTCAACTGTCAGAACAGTTAGTCTACTATTAGTGTAGCTAAACGTCACTTTCTGTATTAATACGATTATTAATTATTAATACTCAGAGACTACAATTTTTAGATTGTAATTAAAATACCATTTTGACAAGAAGTTAACATGGAGTAGACCTAACGATTGGCAGTGTTGCAGAACAATCCTGATTGGCCTTTAATTACTCTTACAGTGTTGTAAAACGTATTATATTTTAACTGTCAGAACAACTAGTTTACCATTAGACACTTTCAGTATTAATATGATTACTAATTTATATAAATAGCACAAAGTTCAACGACTTTCCTTGTGCCACATCTAACACAATGACCACACAATTTTCTCTGGTAATATAAACCCTTTCAAATGTATTCATATATGCCACATACTCGCATTTAATACACTTTTGCGTCATCTTTAGACGTTTCCACTGCAGTGTTGGCTCAACCAACAAACACTTTGGGTTTTTATGTATTTTTTACACACTGTAACTTGGCCAGTTCAATTTTGTTAAATGATTTATGAATGCACATGACATATCAGTATCCTGTATACACCGCCTGACCCCTCCTGACCACTCCATTTCACCCCTTGCAGTTACACTGCGAGTTGTCGCATCGAGACATTAATTTTTGATTCTGCTGCCGCGTTTTTTTGTTGCCCGTTTCGCTGGGCTTAAATATTTATGTGCATGCATTTAATAAACGTATTTATTTAATTTGGATTTTTATTTTTATTTGCCGCTGGGTGACGTTAAAAAATGCATAAAAAACAAAATGTAAACATGCAGATGTCATGTGTCCCCATTGACTACGGCTTAGTCCTTTTTTTAGGTATTGTGGAGTACTGCAAAATTGAAATCGAAAAGTCATCTTTATTACGCATAATTGACAACGCTGCGAACAATTAATTTGTGGCGCAGGATTATATTGTTACTTGTTTAAATCACGGAATTATAAGAAATTATAAATCTGGCCATAAAAAACGTCCCCCAATTTGTTCAACTGGTGTGAAAAAAGGCATTAAACTGCCGCCCGAATGTAGGCAATGGTATTTTTAATCTGTTTCAATTTGCATAATTGCTATAATAAATTCAATTTTCACCAACCATTATACAACTCGATGCCTACGGGAATATGCCGTGGATAAATGTTATATAGAAGCGGCGATTTTTTTTTTGGTTGAGTGGCATTTTAAAGAGTTATATTTGGGAAATTAAGCCCGGCAAAAATGTCATGACAATAGTGCTAAATGGTATGGACAATGAGTTTTATGGGCCACATTTATGTACGATTTTATTAACAATAGCTGAAGTGTCAGCCACACAAAATTTAAAATAGTTTTACATATTTGCAATAGTCCAATTTTTACAGATACCAATTTTAGATATTAATCTAAGAACTAAGTACAAGGCACACGGTCAGATACAATCAGTCTAAGCATTTCTTCCTATATTCATAAAATTCGATATCTCTAATATTTCTGCATCTATCAATCTGAAACTCTATATTCTTTTTGTTCTAATGACTCTCTAGTTACCCCGTTATTAATTGCATTCTAAGCTTTGTTTTCAGCCCCTATCATCTGTCCATCTGCTGTGGCAAATCTATTTTGAATAGGTCACATCTAACCTCAATTTATATAGTATGAAAAACAAGTTTTGTTTAATTTGCCTACATTGTTGCTGGATGCCAACAACTAAAAATCAATTTCAATGACCTCCAAACAGCTGTCACAAATTTACATATGTCGCTCGAGCCACAAAATTCTAGAGGCGTAAAGCATGTGCCTGCCGCATGACTGACTAAGTGGGCGTGGTTGCCCACACACACACACACTTGGCTGCTGCTGCTGTCGAAATGGGCGTTTTGTTGCTGGCTACTGACATTTTATGGCTGACGACAATGTTTTTAGGGGGCTGTGTCCAGGCTGTGATCCTCCCCCCTCACAGGCCAAGTAATTAGGTTGAAATTACAAATTATGGGTTCATGTACCAGATTATAGCGACAAAATCAGAGAAACGCACATGACTGGAAATTACAGCATTTATTTTCGGTCATATGTAGAACCATAGCAAGGCAAGCAAGCAAATTTTCTAAATGGACAAGAGTTAGGGGTGAATCTAGAAGCTACCAGCTAGAGAGCTCGTTAAAAAGCACTTAGGCGCAGAGGCAGGGGGTAATTATGATGCAATCAGTTTGGAAAATAAAAAGAATAAACCAAAATAAACCCGAGCTGAAAATCACAGCTCAACAGGCTGACATATATAAATGAAGGCTAACTCTTATGGCCAAGAGTATAGAGTAGCATTTCCAGTCTGTGAAATTTTTCCAATTGCATTGCATGAACAATGTAAATTACACTGGAGCCACGCCTGTCATCTCGCCTGCATCTTGAGTGGCAAGCGTGCCGACTGCGCAAATGGAATTGCTTGACAGGATGTCACAGAGAATGGATAATGTTGCAAAGGACGATCAGACAGACAGACAGCCTGACAGTCAGCCACAACATGCCAAAGGAAATGCATTAAGTAAACTTATATTTGACAATCTTAATGAATATTAAAAGGTTAATTTATGCAGCTTCTATTACACGTTTTCATACTCAACCCCACACCCCATAAACCTTTTTAATTGCGGCGCAAAAGCAATTTGTTTTTTCATTTAAAAAATAATTCCGTTTTTTTTCAGTGTGTTCCCTTGAAGCGCTAATTAGTTCGTTTTGGCTGTTATTATCCTTTTGTGCGAAATGGAGGACATGCCAGAACAATGCAAACAGAGCCCTTTGGCTGTTTTTGCCTCTTGGCTGTTTTCCCTTGGTAAGACCTTGTTTAGGCATACTCCTTGCTCTATATAATGCGCTTAACAAGACAACACATACCCACACACACTCACACACTCACACTTATACACAGTCTTGCGGTCCGTTTGTGTGGCACAACTAGAGGCAGCTTGTGGCAACTTAATAGTATCTAACAAATACTTCAAAATGTCTAATTAAGTCCGTGGTTGTATAGGAAACATATGCATTTCAAATGGCATTAATTAGCTATAATCTGTTCACTTATTGTATGATAAATTACAGCCTATGATCGGGTCTATTACAAGTTCTCATTAGCGGCTATTGTACGGATAAGATTGATGATATTAGGGAGTGTATGAGGTAATAAGCAAACTTGGGAATTTAATTATGAATTATGCAATATAAATTTTAAAGTTTACTAAAATTTAGTTAGCTCTCTTTATATAGGTATTACTATATTTTCTGTTATTTATTCATGACCTTTTCAGAGGTTAAAAGGGGTCTTTTAATACACTTTTTTATCATACGCAAAAGCTGAAAAAATACGTTACAAATATCCACTACAACTGTAAACAGTTTGCAAAGAAAAAATCAGAAATTTGAAACTATTTTATGTACTCAAATATGGAATATACATTTGTGTTTTATGTTATTTATTTTGTTTGATTTTTAACATTAAATTTATTATTTATCTATCACATAGTACTATGTGCTCTAATACTTGTATTACAAACTGATTTTCCAGTATAAAAACTACTACCCTTTCCACTTGATTGCGTTTGCCTTTATGCCATTTGATTTTTATGAGATTACTTTACATTTATCAATAACTCAAATTTCATGATCTATCACAGTCAGTAAATCAGCTCGTGAAAAAACTCAAATTGTTTTTTATTTATGCCGCGCTTTGGCTATCAATAACTTTACGCCGTGAAGTGCAATGAACCAGCAGCAAATGCAGCTTGGATGGGCAAAGGATAGAGTGAAAGACAGATAAGTTGAGAGAGAATAAGAGGAAATGGCAAATAACGAGGCAAATGATAGAAAAACCATTGCCGCGTAATTTGGATCAGTGCACGGAGTCGGGTTACCGTCAAAGTTTTATACAGAGCAACGGACAGACGGACAGACAAGGGGACGTAATTCCTTTACAAGCTGCAGGATATTAAAAACAAGTGCGCCAACTGCAACAGCAGCAGCAACAGTAGCAGCAGCAGCAGCAGGCAAAATGTTGCATAAACTTAACATAAATAATGGAAGCAATATTTCAGCCGGAGCACGAGGCCAGGCCAAGTCAGCCAGCCCAGCACGGGGTACAAAAACAGAAGTGAAGTCTAGCCCGTGGTACTGCTGCTGCTATAAGCATCAGCCACAGCGCAACAAATGAAGTTTGGATGACTTGCAGCTCAACTGCTGCTGCTGCTGCCACTGCCCCTACTGTTGCTGCTGCTTCTGCTGCTGGCTGATTGCCGTGAAATTTATGTGCCCGAGGAGTGAAAGGAGCAGCAAGTGCAGTTTGTTTATTTTTTCTTTATTTTTTAATGAATTTGCGAGCGTTGCAAATTGCTTGCAGCATACTATCAGGTAGCATTAACCACAACGGAAACGGAAACGGTATTTACGTTACGTTTTACAACACCAACACAAGCGTTTATATTTCTCTATATTTTTTTTGCTTTTAATTTTACTTGAGTTAATATTTATTTTAATTTAATTATTATTGCTCAAGCACGGTTATTTATTAATTATGTTTGATTTTTGAACTGAAGCTTAGCTCCACACACGGCGACGTCTTGGCGTCCACTTCCGGCGCAGTTTGAAGTCGAACTGATGGACACAACGCTTCGCTTCATTGGCAGCCTTCGCCTTGTGCCAGCAGCAGCAGCAGCACCCGACCAATGCCGAACAGCTCTAAGCTTCGGCCGGCTTTCGTTTCGGCTATCGAAACCCGTTCGTCTTGTCTTTCGTTAAGTTTCTCTCGTGTGTTGTTGTTGCGCCTGCGTCGCTGCTTTCGAACCAAACACGTGCGTTTGTTTTACCGTTGTAAAAAAAGCAAACGAAGAGAGAAAAAAACACACGAGCAAAACAAACAAAACAAATAATTTGCGCCTTTTTCGAACTTGTCGGGGTTGGGCAGCACCCGACTGTGCGGGTGTCCCTCGCAGCAACAACAACAACAACAACAAAAAGAGCGAAGTAGAAAAAAAACACAACTTATACGCAGAGCATAAATCTCATTGGCCAAGAATGTGTGCACAAATTAATACAAAGAGCGAGGCTCACTCTGCTTGTTGTTGTTGCTGTTGGGTTAGGCTCGCTGTTGCTGGCTGTGCGGCATTAGGCCTACAAGTCACCCCCTTGAACTTGAATTGGATTTGTAAATACCACCAGTGCGCCGTGGAACACAAACACACACGCACATACATATATTTACCGCAAGCTCATACATACATACACACGTGCCAATGCAGGCGCAGCAAGCGGCGAAGCTTCGCGAAGGTGTTTTGTTTACATTACGGAATTGTTAAATTTATAATTCAAGTTGCATTTAATGGTAATATGTACTACATATGATACGTGTATAGTTTGTTATATCGCTCAGTTATTAGTTCTCACACTATTTCATCACTCTTCTCGCGCGTTTATAAATTTACAACTATCTTTAGGGTGACCAGTCAGAAATCCTCAATAAATGTCTGTTGCTACCTTAGCGTATATCGATAACAGTCGTTAAAAACGAGTAATTCAAATTTAAATTTGAAAGTTAGCAAAGCGCCAAATTCAAAATTAGAGATCATTGAAGAGACTTGCGCATCTAGTGTTATACAAAGGTTTATTGAATTGGTAATGATTAATAGTTAAATAATAATATTAGTATGTATACATATAAAAAGATTTTTTATAGTTTTAAGTATAAATTCATCAGCACTATCATTTGATTAAACTTGGTACTTCATGCATGCTACTTCCGTCTAGTGTTTTAATAGTATGTTTCCCACAGCTACTTTGCTTTGCAAACACTCTTTCAACAGCATTATTTTAGCAGTCTGCCGATTTACAGAGCTTTTAATTCAATGGCAAAAATGTTAAACTAACTTTCAACAGTCACTGTCTGTGCTCTGTCTGTCCTCAGTCTCTCCACTGTCTCTCTCACTGCCTCTCACCGCCATCAGCTGCCCACTCACTGAAAGTTATCTGCAACTGTAGAATGTACTTTAATATTCTGCATACGTAATTATGTCAGTTGCAGATATTTGTAGGCGTGGCATGGGGGGCTGACTGCATTGTAATATATTTTTTCAGCTTGTGCAATCATAACGCACAAGCGCACATAACAGTTTTGCGCAATCTTTGACTGGAAAGACTTTCTTTCTCAAGACAACAGCATTCGCTGGGCAGCTAAATTTCCTATACCCCCTCCCCTAACTACTCTCCAACTCCCCCTAAAAATGTAATGCAAATTGTGCTGTATTATTTTTGGGTTCTACGTTATTGTTATTTTGGCTCTGGTGGCTTCTATTGCGGAAATACAAGTTTTTGTTTGCATTACAAGTTCTAGGAATAAGCAAAACAAAACAGAACACTTCCTTTATGCCAAGCAGAAGGCGACTGCGACTGCAGGAAGTGCGCGCTTATAACAAAATTTGTTTTGTCTTACATCATGAGAATCTTGTTTGCTTTGTGGCCACATTGAAGATTGAAAAAGTTAAGCCCTAACTTTAATGTACAAGTACTATATACTCTGTTCTCGTTTATGATATGTGATATATGTGAGTGCTCATATCGCAGACAAAAACCAAACACATCATAAAGTGCAGAGTCCTTTCTCTCATTGGATTTACAGCTCCCACTCATAACATATGCTCATCATCTTTAGATCCTTTCCTTATCCGTCTGTGTGTTGTGTTTTGCCTTTTTTATATTTATTGCATCATTCGCTGCTGTAAACTCGCATATTAAGTGGATTGATGTATTAATATTTAAACGTCGATTTGTGGCTTCCATAAGTTGCTCGGCAAACGACTCGGGGGCCACTGGGTAACCTTTGACCCTTTGCTCTTTCGCTTTGACTCAGACTCAAGTATATTTATGTTTACTTGAGCTGGACTGAAGCTGATAATGCTTAATCTGCATATTGAGAAAATCGATTCAAACACATACGAGTACTCTCGCCTCTTGGCCCCTTAATTACCTCTATAAAAGTTGCCAACTCCTGGCATAACCTGATGTTCCACTAGGTGATGCAGGGGAGCCCTCTTCCCCTCCCCTCTCTTCTTTACAGTATCCCACATTAAAACGCGACACGCATTGTGGCCCCATGTTAACTTTTTGCGGGTGTGCTTGGGGCTCATAAATAAAACATAAAGGCGCCGGCGCGTAGAATTCCTTTTTTATGATGTCGGCAAGCAGTTGCAGCCTCCTCAGACTTCAGACCTCAGACTCGTAGCATATTTTTTGAAAAATGTTTATAAAATAACACGGAAAACGTACAAGTCATAAATAATGCGTTCGAGCAGAGTAGAGTACAAGGGAGGAGGGGAAGGGAAGTCGAGTGTCGCAGTAATATAAAATTCTCTCGCGTTTGACATGCAAATATCGGTAAACAACCTCCAAGTAGATCCTAACTGGCTATTATAACTGCCAGGGACATCGCGGACTATGCCTGATTTATAAGTTTCTTTGCCTAGGTTAATATGAGTTCATAATAAGAATCTCAATTATGATTAAGATGATTACTCAACTCTTTCAATTCGAAGGCCTCTCTGGGGGTCATTTGCTTTGACAGTGTCAAATGAATAAATTGCAAATGACATTTGTGCCGTTATTTACAATTAATTACACAACTGACACACATTCCCCTCTCTCTCCAAACCAGAAACATGCCAAGAAAGTAGACCAGTAGAAGGGAAGGGACATCATCATCATGCTCCTTGGTTTCCCTCTGCTGCAGTTGATTATGCAAACTCCCCCACACACTCCTGATTGGGGGCGTGTCATGCGCCTACTCCCCCCTCAAACTCAATCGATTAACATTTAATTGCACCTGCGGCTGCTCCAATTTCTGCCTCTCAGATTCACTAATCGAAATTATTGTTTGGGCCTCTTCAGGCCACACTCGAGCCTCGGAGTATGACTACAATTTCCGCATATTTACTTGGCTGTTCAGCTGTTGGCAACTACACACACACCCACACCCACACACACTCGTGAGTGTTTACAGTGTGCAACTCAGATGCAATCAGTGCCACAGAGTGAACATTATATGCCATTCTCAACTGACCTCTGCGAACTAATAGTAATTCAGTTTGCCCTTCTACTCTGCCTCTGCCACGCCCACTTATCCAGGAATCCCTCATAAGCCGACTGAGCAGCCAAAGGGCACATCAACTTGAATATTTTCCGCTCTGCAGTTTTGTTTCAACATTTTGACGAGCCGAGCAACAGAAATCCTTTTCCGGTTTCACTTTGGCAATAAAAACCAAACAATTTAGCAGAAAGTTTGAAGG
This sequence comes from Liodrosophila aerea, assembly GCA_035045005.1. Lineage (NCBI taxonomy): Eukaryota > Metazoa > Arthropoda > Insecta > Diptera > Drosophilidae > Liodrosophila > Liodrosophila aerea. The sequence goes on along the minus strand of JAWNNL010000805.1, from coordinate 457,250 downwards.
CGTTTCGTATTTGCGGTCGCTCGAAGCGTTTCCCAACCATTTCATTGTCAACAACAACAACAACAACACGAATACTACTGAAACACTTCCGCTTTTCACACATTTCCCAGTGCTGAGAAAAATGCCACGAATGTTGCGCCAAAAATAACATTTGAATACCAAAAAAGGTTTTTGTGCGACGTCAGACTAACGAGGATGGGGTTGGGGATCTAAGTAGAGCCAGATGAAGACGACTCCATTCAGACAGGACAGGCTTTGAAGCTATTTCGGGCATTTTTATGGCGACATTTCCAGGATGAGCAGATGGAAAAAAACAGGCGAATATATCTTCATTTGCGAGTGACTAAATGACATTCTTTTTTTCGTTGTTTCATTGTTGTTCATAGGCAAATAAACCTGGCATTCGGTAGTCGGGAAAAGCGCATTGATTTGGCTAAATGTTGACTCGACGTCAGTCAACAAGCGAGTCAGTATCAATACTTCAATCGGCATCCAAATCCAAATCTGTATCTGTATCTATATCAGTAATATAAACAGAGTGGCATTCATTGAGTTGAAGTATCCTTTGCATATCCATTCAATTGAGTGGAATCGCGTTACAGCACATTAATATTTGATTTTGCTGTTTGTTTTTAATTTACTCAAAAGCAAATTTATTTAGATGATCCCCACATGAGCCAAAGGACACACCAACTGAGTCCCTTGTCTCTGTTTGTCGCTCCGCCTTTGTTCATTTGCATCCACTCATGGAAATCGATACAGCGCTACTCCTGTCTGTGAATGCACTCAAAGTGAGTAGAAGGGAGGGGAGAAGGAGTATTCGAGGAGGGTTGCAGTTGCTACTCCTAGACAGCATTAAATTGTAGCTTCCATTTCCTTTCTCTTTGTATGAATTCATCCCATATTATACATTTTGATTGTATTTAGAATGATATTCATTCACATCTTTAAGCAGTCTTAATCTGTAGAGAGCTTTACGCAATGGCCTCAAAAATATTCTCATAGATTTATGTAGTTCGTAGGGCAAAGCGTGTTCTGGAGTGCAAATCAAAAGGGTTTTCAGTGTGACTGCCTTGACCCACATTCCCGACACATTCAGTTGCCACTCACAAATTTATTTGCCCAAATATATTTCACAATAGTTAAATTCCTATTTTTCATCATCTGCTGAGGCTTAAGCGCCTCACATGAGCTCAGACAGACCCCTCGCCCCGCTCTCTGCCTAAGTCTCTTTGTCTATATTTCTCTCTGTATCTTTTTGAGAGACTTGGAATGTGGCAGCTGTTAATATTTTGACAATGACGCACAAGTCCTGGACAGAGCGGACAACGGACACTAGACAGCGGATAGCGAGGCCTTCGTAATGCCAACCAGTTGAACAGACAGTTGGCAAGATGAATGTCGACAGTTGTATGAAAATCCAAATTTCATATTCAGGCCAAGCACTCCAGTCTTCCTCTTGTTGTTCTTCTTGTTGTAGATATGTTATTGTTTCAGTTGTTGTTGTTGTTGTTGCTCTGGCACCTTCATTAGTTATTCAAAAATTGTCGAGCTGGAGGTCGAGCTGGAGTTGTAGTTGTAGTTCTAGTCGGAGGAGCACAACTGGAATTATGTCAAAAGTGTTCGGGTTGTCTTAGGCCCAGCAGTAAACGCACATGTGAACTGAGGGGGAAGAGGAGAGGTAGGATGAGTGATGACTGATGGAGGGAAATTCACAGATAGGTGTGTTTAAGTGGCCAATGTCCTCTAAATGGAATGCCACCTCATTTGATTCAATTGCAACTAGATGAGAATAGCTTTAAAGACAGAAATTCATTCGGATTTTAAACGAAATATTATTGAAGAATATTTATTTATTCATCTTGAATATTAGAAGGATGATGTCAGCTCTCACCTTAATTAAATATTATATTATTCGGCTGACATTGCCTTCAGCTGCGATTAAATTAATTTGACAAGGGTTATCCGTCCGCAAATGAGTAAACGAATGAATAATTGTGAGCTACAATTGTTGTTTGTTCCCATTGTTGTAGTTGTCATTTCCGCTGAGCGTGTTAATGAGTTGTTAAGTTGTTCCTGAGAGAGTCCTGAGCACCCGACAGCGATAAATGTCAATTGCACAGCAGACGACAACCCTGCACCCCCTCTCTCCCTCCTCCCATGGATTGCCATTGGGTGTGGGTGACTCAAAGTTCAAGTTCTGCGCTCATTACTTGCCTCAAAGCGTCCAAAATGCACTCCAACTTGGTCAATGGGAGCAAAGGGAAGGGGAGGAACGGATTGAGCTTAATTTGCATACAAAAGACCAGACGATTCGGCTGGACACAGCTGCGTACTCGATATGGAGGTGGAAGTGCCAACAATTGCAGGATTATGACCATGATTCAGGCAGAACATCCACTCAATGACCATCGAGAGGGTCATAAATCGATGGAGGCTAATGCCGGAGTGCGCTCTTCAGTTCACAGTTCACAATTCACATTCACAATTCGCATGAATGCCTGCACTCAACTGACGCCTGTTTCTGGCACTCATTGGACAGTATTCATATTCACTCTTATGATGATTATGGGCTCATGTTCAAATTGCAAATCAATGTACTTTCAATTCTTCTCCAAAAACATGTCAATTATTTCAAGAACCCAAACAGAATCCCACTCAGAATATTGACTCCATTCTGTTTCAACTTTTCTCCTCTTTTTCTATTATTTTTCTGCTTTGACTTTGGCATTGAATAAGGCGAAAAATATTCTGCGTTTGCCATGATTCGAGTGTGGGTTCAATGGCAACAAGGCCATCAACTGGAAAGTGACAATACCATAAGCAGACACGCCTCCACACAAGTCTGGGGACAACTTCTTCTTAGAGCCAACCGAGTGGATACCATTTCATTGCCTTTTTTCTGTGTAATATCTTAAGGACTTTTGACCCAACAATGCGAATAACTTTGGCCAGAATTAGGAAGAAGCGGAAGACGATGTCTGGGTGTGTTTGAGGACTTTAGCTGTTGATTCCACAGTTTAAACTTTAAAGTGTTGATCAGTCGTGGCTAGACTCAATTGAAGGTTTGTCTCCTTGTGTTAGCTCTCAGGTATCAAATGGCAAATAAAATTCCCACTATCAATGCTTGCTCAAACTCAATTCACTTTTAGTAGGGCCAAGTTCTGGTGCAAGTCGAGTCCCCTGTGATTAGAGGCAATGTCAAGACGTCAGGCAAATTGATTTATTGCCCAGCAAAAGCAACAGGTGTCCATCTCCGACTTAAACTACCATTCCCACTCCCATTCTCATTCCCATTCCAAGTGCTGAGCATGTCCTGGTGTCAGTCAGTCTGTCCCCAGTTGACAGACGTTGCGGTTGCCTTCGCGCATTTCGGATTCCACTTTGTTGTCCTTCAATGGGCGCACAGTTCGAACTTCGCGTGTCCTTTGCGGTTTTCGGCTCTGACACTGTTGACAGCTCACCCACCTGCCACTGTCCCACTTCCTCTCCTTCCTGCGCTTATGTATGCCCCACTAAGGTCAGGGGCTTGAAAAATGATAGCGTCGATAGCGATAAATCTTGGGCGCATTTAAAATCGAATCTTTCGCTTTGTGTTTAACATAATAATGAGTGGGTGGGTGGGTGGATGCGAGTGTGGTGGAGTGGTTGAGTGTTCTTTTGTGCTAATTCGAATTTAATGCTCGATGCTCAACAGGACAAGGTGACAGAGGACAGTAGACGGGGGACAGGGGACAGAGCAAGGGACTTGAGACAGACATCTTGTCCCGCTGACAGTTTAATTGAATCTAAATCCTGCTGTGTCTGACACGAAAGAGGAGCAAACATGTTTTTAATTTCATTGTTTGGCTGCCTGAGAAGGTAAACAGTGAGATTTATGGCCACATCAGCTCGAAGAGCCACTGCAATGTCCTAAACATGTTTTGATAGCCACACCCACACACACACACCCACATCACACACTAAAGCTGAACAAATGTGGAAGAGTGCAAGCTGCAAATGCTCTCAGACATAAAAATCTGTAACAAACTATTTGGCTACGCATATTTTGAGGCAACAATGAAGCCATAGAACTGTGCAGTTTATAGTCGAGATGATGAGGAGAGTGAGAGGTTTTTCACTACTTTAAAGGAGTTTAAAGAGTTCTCATTATTTGCTTGAAAATTAGTTGAATCGAAATTAATTTCAATAATATAAATTGGCATTAAAAACACATTTGTCTTGCGAGTGGCTGACATGTGTCAAAAGTTCAAATATATATTGCAATGAAATAAATCTAAATTCGACCAAAAGGCTCGACACATGTGTGAAATCAACGCGTAAAAGATTTATGACTATGGGTTGAACATAAAGCAGCTGGCAATGAGTTTTAAGTTGTGTTTCAACTTGAGATTGGCAGCAGTTGAATACTATATAATGTTGCATGTAATAACAGGAAATTAAGTATTGCTTCTTCTGTTGCTGAAGCCACTTGCAACATGGCACGTTGCACGCCACATAATGAGGCCTTCACATGTTGTCTAAACTATCGATTTTGTGACAAAAACTCGGCAAGAGTCAGCACAAAGGAGGCAAGAGGCAGAAACCAAGTGACAAGAGAGATTTCAAACAGTTTATGACACAACTCGCTGCCAGTTGCAAGGAGCAGCAGCAGCAGCAACAGCAGCAGCAGCAGCAGTGGCGTCAACTGATGGGCAGCTTTAAGTGCTTACTGCTGCTGCTACTGCTGCTGTGCCCTATTTATGTGGCACGTCAAATGACGCCAAAGGCAAAAGTTTCGAGTCATAAATATGAAGCCCAAGAAGAAGAACTTTCCCAGATAGTTTTCACAGTCAGAGATTATTAAAAATTTATTGATTGCCTTGATAATGGGCGCCCTGGGGGCGTGGCTTGCCAACACTAACACCAAAGGCCAAAATGCTTTTAATCTGATTGCAATGGCGGTCACAAAGTTATCAAGCCAGCGGAAAATCTCATTGAATAAAAAATATTTATGCACTTGAATGGCAATAGATAGACAGTTTAGAGCATAGATAAAAGTTTCCAGATTATAAATCAAAACTTTCAATATTCTGCGAGTCCTCTTTGAAGTTGACGGTAAAGTTTTACTACTACGCTGCCCAGACAGACTTTTTACTTTTCTTTTGGAGAAAGTTACGCGAGCAGAACGAGGAGGAAAGTAAGGCAAAGAACAGTAAATTGATTGATTGACAAGCTGTAACTGTGTATCTACAGAGAGACTGCAAATATGTGCAGTAAACAAATGCAATTAGTGGCAGGAGCCTGTGTAGTGAAAGACTATAAAGACTATCTTATGAGATGTGTCTGTTTGGCTTACTATTTTGGCCATGTTGCATGCCCCAAGGCGGAGCAACTTAACCACAGCAGCAGCAGCAGCAGCAAAGACAATGATAACGTTGCATGGAATTATTTGTGCGTGCGCCTTTGTTGTTGCAGCTCTGTGGCAAGGCGAGAGAATGTAATCAAGAAAACATTTAAATGAATGGCAAATTCAAAATTGCATGCATATTTCATATGTGCAGCCACAAAATGCTCATGTAATTGCGCTCAACTGCCAGACAGAGAGACAGAAGAGAGTGGTATCAAAATGCTTGCATAAATTTATGTTTGCCACAGTAGAAAAGTTTTCGGGGGCAACAACAGTGTGTATGTATGTAGCATGCCACTGCGCCAAGATGTGGCACCAACACAAAGCGTTTGCCAGGGCATTAGCATGCAGCAGCAGGCATCAGGCAAAATTTGCACATTGATTACTTGCCGGAAGTCATAATTAAACAACATCAAAGGACACACACACACACAGAGAGAGAGAGTGGAAGAACTTTCTAGCACAAGTAAAATTAACACATAATTTGTTTACCAAACACGTTTGACACGGCCAAAAACTTGACCATTTTGCACCCACTAATTGAAAATTCCAACTGCGAGACACCGAGCTGATAATGTTAAGCACTCAAACTAATTTGCTTACCACAAGGCGACAGCTGTGCCCACAGACAGACACACACACTGGCACACACACACACCCAGGTACAGTGAGTACAGCAAGTTGGCAGACATGCATGAGTGTATGGCCAAAAGGCTGGCAGGCCCAAGGCCAGACCATTAGCAGCGTCAGGTCGTTAAAAAGTAAAAATCAATTTATGAGTAAATGTTAAGTGAAAAAGTTTTGCCATTAAAAGCAGAAGAGGTGAACGGAGTGCAGGTAAGTAAGCACTACTATATAGGTGCTGAAAAGCCAAAGCCTTGGCACTGAGTATCAAAGTCAAGGTGCAGGTTTCAGGTACTCTAAAAGACTTTGGAGTGCAGAGAGCGTGACACGACATATAGGAATTAGAATTAGCGTTGTTGATTATATATTATTTATAATCGGAAATAATCAATTAGTATTTTCGAAATATTTAAAAAATTATTATAAAATTTCTACAATCTTTACTGCAAATTTCCAGCATCAATTAGTACTTTATAAATATTTTTAATATTATTTAAAGAATTCTACAACCTTTACTGCTCATTTGTAGCATCAATAAGTATTTTAAAAATATTGTTAAAATTATTTAAAAAATTCTACAACATTTACTGCTTATTTCTAGCATCAATTAATACTTTATAAATATTGTTAAAATTATTTAAAAAATTCTACAACATTTACTGCATATTTCCAGCATCATTTAATACTCTATAAATATTTAAAAAATTATCCAAAATGTCTTACAACCTTCACTGCTTCATTCTAGCATCAATTAGTACTTTATAAATATTTTAAAAATGTTAAAAAATGTCCCACAACCTTTACTTCTTCATTCTATCATCAATTAGTATTTTACAAATATTTTTTAAAATTATTAAAAAGTACCCACAACGTTTTCTAGCATCAATTAGTATTTTAAAAATTTTTCTAAAATTATTTAAAAATTCTACAATTTTTACTGCTCATTTCTAGCTGCAGCAAAAGTCGAGTCAACTCAAGTGCCTTTGAAGCACGCTCTCATCCCTAAAACACCTACTGGAATTGAGGTGTTGAGAGCAGATAAATCAATTTGCTTGCTGTGCACAGTTGGCAACAACAACAGCTCAAGTACAACACCCACAACAACAACAACAACAACAACTACAACAAGAACAAAAAGGTTTAATTAACGAACAAATGTCAACTTGAGCGAGCAACACTTAAGCGGCAACTTTTGTACGCAATTAAGGCATGAATGAATGACAGCTTGAATGGGCCACCTAAGTGGATAGCTGAATGAGTGCATGAGTGAATGAGTGAATGACTGACGTAGTCACACAGCTGAGTGAATGAATGATTTAGTCTAGAGCTTACAACTGAGTGGACTTGAGGACAAAAACTTGAAGCTGGGCAAAAACCGCACACACAGTTGTTGCACTTGTTGTTGCTGCTGATAATTGCTGATAACATGTGGATAACTGTAATTTGCCAAAATGCTCAATTTAATTGTGCAATTCAAGTAGTGAAAAGTAAATGCTGAAACTGATTTAAGATAAAAGGATTTACTCTAGTCTTAGCTAATAGTTCAACCAGTATACATTTAAAGTTAAAGATACTTTACTTTAACAATGCACATACTCTTTTTTATGATAATGCAGAACAAAAAGCGCAAAAAGCAATGCTAGCAATTCAAAGTAGACCAGCATAAAAAATGTAGAATAAATTGTCACTTGGCCTCTACTTGAATAGTGAGTGCAAATATTAACATTCAAAACAAGCGCACACTTGTGAATAACACACACTCACACACACACACATGGCAAATATTTTAGAGTGTAGAATCAACTACTACTACAACTACAATACCAACAACAATAAGAAGAAGAGTGCCCAGGAGTGACAGTGTAAGTGACAGACAGACGGCTGCAGATGTTGACAGATGCCAGTGTTGAAGGCAGTTTCCTTTTTGGCGATGAAGAAGAAGTAGTAGAGGGCGGGGAAATGAGTGGGAAAAGGGGGCACTGGCAAACAATGAATGTCGCCAGGGCACCGCAGGATATCAAATAATATTTGAACTAAATTTCGCCAGCAGATAGAGCAGACTGAGCTGAGCAGAGCTGAGCAGCTCCAACATTCGACAAGCACTCACTCACTTACACTCTGCTCAAACACACACACACTCGTACTCAGCTAAGTTTAAAATCTGGCAGCATTCGACTGCATACAGATGAGCATTTGCATGGCATTGTCACAGTGTGTGTGTCAGAGAGTGTGTGTGTGGCACAGCGTGTGTTGACACAGGGGAATGTCCCAGCAAGCTTTATCAAATTACAAGTTGATAAACAACGCAAACTTGCCACATGCAGGTCAGTGTAAATAGCAAGTGCATGTGAGCTGCTCCACTGCTTACAGTTACCAAACTAGATACTAGATACTACTAGTAGTATATAGTATATAGATACATGTTCTCTATAACGATATAATGAGCTTGGGCCAAGCAGTTTTCCCACTGTTTATGCATAATTCAGCACATTATCTGATACCATAAAAGCAGTTAAAACTTAAGTTCCACATAGTTTTCAAGCACCAGCTACACTCATTAGGCCTCTCAAATGACTTGGACACACACACATGTGAGTGAGTGTGAGTTGGTGTTGTTAATGAGTCATTCAGCTAAATGCTTTTAGCCGTGACGTTATTAATATTAAATGCATGTTGATACTTATAATGTGGCAACCTTTTAACACACTTAAATTAAGTACGGTTTAAGCAGTATAATTATTATTTTCATCACTGATTATGCGAGCTTAAAATGTAATTAAATACTATTTTATAACAATTTATTGAAATTCAATAGATTAGGCTGGGAGTGGGTTAGGCTTTCCAATTGGGGATATAGCTCAGTGGTAGAGCATTCGACTGCAGATCGAGAGGTCCCCGGTTCAAACCCGGGTGTCCCCTGATTCTAATAAATATTTTTTTCATTTGCCAATAAAAAAGTTAAACAAAGAGTTGCCGAAATGTTCGAACTTATGCTTACTTTAATGAAAAAATAAATACTAAATGTTAGAATAATATTTAAGAATTTTTTCTGTAATGCTGAAAAAGTCTTAATCATTTGAGGAGTTCATTAGCCAAATATTAGAATATATATACCAAACAAATTGAAATAAACTCACTCAATAATTTAATTAATATTATTAAATTTAAGTATATATAAAACAGTTTTTTTTAGTACCAGAGCAAACAACTTTCATTGATTGCCAACAATTTTATTTGCAATTAAACAAAATGCTGAATTTTCCTGCATTTCATGATAAACTGTATTTACATTTTCTACATATTTGATGCAATATAAATTTATGAGTGCAATGCATTATTTATTTAGCAGGTGGCGCTGCTGTTTGTTGCACAGTTTGCATTCCAATTAACACGAATTGTTGGCAACATAAATTCCAATTGGAAAATGTATTTATGTCAACAGTAAGCCGATTAATGACGCCCAGCGCAAGTGTAACTGAAACCAGCAGAGGAAGCCAAAAATGTCCCGAAACAGAGCAGAACAGAACAGAACACTTCTCACCTATTGAAATCGATTAAATGCTCTCGTAATTGTAATGCATTAATACCAAGCGATTCATCAATTTTAAATTATATACATAAATTTTCTATATGCAGTATTTTTATGGCTACTTTTACATTTAAATTGAAATTGAAATTAAAACATTAACTTGCCCATAAAAGGCAACTTTCAATTGCGAATGAGTCGTAAAAGTTTTACAGCTGATTTCTGCAAAATATATTTAATTGTAGCAGTTGGTTTTTGCATTAATCCTGGCAGCGTGATAACGAAAGATATTCTCTCGCATGGAGTCTGATTAAAATGCAATGCACACAAATACATATTTAATTAAAAACTTTTTTACTGCTGCGACAAAAAGTGCAAGCATGGCTTACAAATGTTTTTCTGTTGTTGTTGTTGTTTGTCCAACTGTTGTTTACACGATTGTTCAGAATTTAATTGACTTTGCAAACAAGAAATTAAGAAAAAAAACGAGCGATATTTTCAATATATTTGTGACTGGCGACAGGCATTCTTTAAAGCATTCCGCTGATCAGATTTAATATAGGGAATTATGAATTGCAAAAGCAGTTTCATTGCTTTTTTCTAGCTAAAGTCGTTTTTTATTTCACCAGTTAAACTCAATATTTGCATATAATTTGACTGTGAAAATAAAGAAGCGAGTTGAATAAATCTACAACTGTTTTGAATTAATTTCAATTTAAAAGAATATTAAAAATAAATCAAGCCAGATTTTATGGGTTTATTAACCTATTTCAAATTAATTTAAATAAATAGCAAATAAACACTTAAATAGGTATTTAACTGTAGCTCAGGCGTAATCTAAATAGCGTATACAAATATTTAACATTCATATTCATATGCTTAAATGGAGTGTAAAGCCCAGTTGCCTGCCTCTCTCCTCTCCTCAGCGACCCACAGGCTGTCTGACCTTTTTGGCAAACTGAGCAGCAATAAAAGTTTAAATAGAAGTGCCAACAAACCGCAACAGGCACTCATCATGCTCCAACGCGGCCAACGCCAACACAGAGGAGGTTAGCAGCACCACCCCCTGCCCTTACCCTACCCCTTACCATGCTTTGCTAAAGGTGTATTACTATAGGCATGTGGGCGTTATGGTATGTGTATGGCATGTGGCATGTGCTTGGACATATGGAGGTTCATTTCCGGCAAACCTCAATTGTGGCCCAAAGCGTACAAGCTAAACAAGCATTAGTAAAATATATACGTGAGTTTGGAGTGTGGGTTGAGAAGAGTGAGTAAAGAATGGGGCTAAAAAATTTAATGAAACCAATGTGTTTCTACGTGTTTTAACATTGTTTATCAAGTTGTCATTAGAGACAATGTCACGTCGTTTAAAACTGAGCTTTGAACTCTGCTATCAGCAGTGGGTAGCTGTTAGGTTTGAAGTTAGGCTAAGGCCCTTTTCTTAAATCTGGCTTAATTAACAAAAATATTGTTTGATTACAGCCAAATAAAATATTAGGAAATTCACCTTCCAATTATAAGCGTATCCAGGTGCTACAGAATAGGGTACTTCGCAGTATAACAGACTGTCCCTGGTACGTGCGAGGTACCACACTCCATAGAGATCTCAAGCTGCATACTGTGGAAGAGCAGATTGGCAGACACACGAGCCGATACAGCGACAGACTGCTGACACACCACAGCCTACTTGCCAGACGACTACTGCCTGCTCGACCTCTAAGGCGTCTTAAACGGCAAGGTTTTGCCAAAAGATTATAATAATATACAATAGTATATATATAGAATATATAATATAATATAATAATATAATATAACAGAATCCTCATACTAGATATAAGGTTTGGTCCATCTATAATTTTCCGTCCATGTGTTGTTAAAGTACATTTTATGTTAGTACAGGTTCTACACTTAATAAATAAATATTAAAAAAAAAAAAAAAAAAAGGAAATTCACCACAAACATTTACACACACACGCCGAAAAGTATACTCTACTTTTTTCTACCTAGAAGTCATAAAGGAAATTGGTCAAGCGTTGCATACTTTTAAGCCAAACTTCTACTAAGAAACCTTTGAAAAATTGCAATGTTATGAATGGTCATTGTTTAATTGCAACATCTAAAATAAGTTTAACCACTTTACAGTCAATTGTTGTCTGGAAAAAGTACAAAAATCGAGGGAATACTATAACCGTAATATCAATACTGTATCAGTTTCCCTCTAACTATATGACGATCTTCTTTAAGTGTTTACAATTTAATACAGCAATTAGTGCTCATTTGTTTATCAATAGCTCACTTAGATGCCAGCCAATTACACTCACTTAAATTAGTTTATTTACCCAAGTTTTTCTCTCCTCTTTGCCTCAAACATTCTTGCTTATATTTTTGCTGTTCATACTCAAACGCGCTGCTAAAGAGTCGAAGTAATAATACTCAAATAAAACATTTACAGGCGTAGACGGCGAAAAACTGCAAATGACATGCCCTGTGTTGTGGTTGTGATGGTGGTGGGTGTGGGTGGTGCAATGTAGTGTTTGTGTCCACAAAGCAGCGTCGCGTCGAGTGAGTCAAGTGGAATGTGAAGTGGACAACGGGGTGAGCAAGGGGAGCAGGGGCAATGCCAAGTGCACTTCATTTCGTTTCCCCTCATAAATTCAAACCGAAAAATTTCGCCAACAGGGGAGTAGCTTGAGGAAAGGTAAAGAAGGAGTGGGGAGTGTATGAAGTGCACTCGGAAACAAGCTGCCTACAGCGTCAGCGAGAGGCAAACATTCACACACACACACTCACACACATAGACAGAGCAATAGCTTCGTGAGAGGGGGTGGGGGGTCTAGTAGATTGGGGCCTTTCCCGAGCAGGTGGTTTGCTGTCTGCGAGGAAATTTAGTTGCCTCAACAAAACCGCAAACGCGACAAAAGCAGAATGCAATTCGCACTTGAAACTAAAGGCAGACAACAACAACAACCAAAGCGCTTTGTGGTTAAAACAAAAACTTTACAGCACGAAAAACTCCAGCTAGCGCCACCAACCACCACATTGACTGAATAGTTTTCCTCTGACGACGACGACGATGGGAGAGAGTGAGCTTCTTCCTACCAATTTGCTGCAGAAAATGAAAATTTAAATTTTTAAGCAATGCAGACGAGACGAAGTCTGCTCCAAAAAGTTGTTCAACAGAGTTTTTTCAGTCTCCGCTTTTTTTACTGCTGCTGCAGCTGGAAAATTTCACACATTTCCCACAGCGCATTTTGCAGCGTTTTCCGTGTGTTTATCCAAATGCTCCATTTGGCTACTCGCTTTACGCTTTTTGTGTCTCTGCTGCTGCTCTTTTGTCAAACCTCGACACAACTCGACTCACTGTCAATTCGCAATTTTGTCGTAACGTGGAAATGCGAGTTTATTTTTCTGGGGTTTTCCCAACTGATGCTTGCATCATGAGTGCTGCGTTACCTTGTTTTCCACTCCATGCCATGTCCATGTAATAAACGAGACAGTGGATGGTTCTCTACTCTCCTCTTGGTCAGGCCAAAAGAATGCACATCCGACATGCCGTTTCCTGCCAAGAGACCAGACCTAGTGCTGCTGCTGCTGCTGCTGGTGGCATGCAACAAATGCCTCAAGTGCATAATGACTGCCACAGGGGTTGGGCATAAATCACAGCATTTGCATGTGCTGAGGATGACGCCTTCATGGTGCTTTGCGGCTAATCTTTGGACTGCCCCCCCTCCCCCGCCCCAACCAGCTACTGTTTGTGTAACAGTTTGTTTTTGCTACGCCTCACACAACACTTGCCACAATTAAAAAATTGCAATCCTTAACTGGCAACCGGGGGGGTTGCAGGGGGCTTCCTTTGGCAATTAATTTGTACTCGTTTGAAAGGCATTTTTAATTGCATTTTCACACGAAATGCAGCAATTTTGCTTTTTGTTTGTGCTGCTTTTCACACCTAAATAAATATGCATGCAAAATGTTGCCCCATTTGCATTTTTGGGGTCAGAGAGTATGTGGCAAACAGATAGTTAGAAAAATCAATGTATTGCTCCATGTTTATGGCCTTTAAGATAATATTTATTATACCTCTGAAACTACGTCAAATTACTTTTATTATAGTATGTACGGCAAGGCAGCTGTGACTCTGCTCCGTGGGGCTTTTGCTTTCGGCATCGGCAGAAAAGCAACTGTCCTCAAATTCTCTTTTACTTTCGCTGTTTACTTTCGCATTCGAATAAACATCAACTGGGCATTCGTTATATTACTTCGGCTTTTCGAAAAAAAGAAAGAGTTGTGTGGGAAAAACTCTCAAAAAGAGCAAGGATATCAACGCAGGCGCAGTAGAAGACTTCGAAAAGGTTTGACAAAGAGTTTAGTTTGTAATAAGCCACATTTTTATAAGAGTAGAGTAGAGCTTAGAACTATGTTCAAGGATTGGCAAAGCCTCTAAATTATTTTAAATTTAATTGCATATAAATAATAATAATATTTTCTAGTAATAACATAACAGATAGAAAATCTTCAGTTAATCTTACTCTGTAGTTACACTCATTAAAAATCTACAAAATTTCATTTTAAAATCCACAGATTTCTTATAACATAAACCGCGTTCAACCAAACTATAAAAAGCACTGCAATTTGTGCTCTCTAAAAATATTTTTACTAATAAAAAACTGCCCACTATTTTTGAAGCATGAAATATTTTCTTGCTGAGAAAAAAAATGTTGCTTTTAATTTAGTAAAAATGCAGCTGGATGGAAAATGTTCATCAAAACAAAGCCAGCTGAAATTAAATGTATCGCAAAACAACAAAAAACATGATAAAAAGAAAAAGTCAAAACAGTAAAGAGGAAAATGAAATGTAAAAATGCAGCTAAAGAAAAAGCAAAGATTCATTGGATTTTAATTAACAGCAACGGCAAAGGCAAACAATTGCAAAACAATAGCTGAAAAGAACTTAGTACCAGTATACAGAGTGGTACACAAGGATACAAGGACTTTGTTTCATCAGAATTTGGGAGCAAGCTCTTTGACTTTTGATTTAACTATAGCTTAGAGGGTTTTTATTGAATGCCTCCTCTGCTTTGATTTCATCAGCAAGGTCTATATTATGTGTAATTTCTTTAACTCGGCTTGATTTGTAAAGCTTTGTTTTAGCCAGAGCATGGTCAAAAAACAAGCTAAGGCCAGGGCACGTAAGTAGTGTGAAATATACACCATGCAGCTCAGTAGGAGCTCAATTTCATGCAGGCACACAACAACAACAGTTGGGCGAAACAAAGGGGGGAGGGGGGCAACTGGTGCTATCACTTGGACAGCAGCATGTAGGACACGTACTCCTTTTGCTTGCCTCGCATCTCAGTTGGCTCGCTTTTCTTTTGATGCGGCACGACAGGTGCTCAGCTGTAACTAAACGTCCATTCCAGCTCAACCCACCAGGTAGAGGTGTGTGTGTGTGAGTGTGTGTGTGTGTGTGTGTGTGTGTGTGTGCCCAGCCAGGCATGACAGGGAGGCAGCTGTTAGACAGTCACGTCTGCTCTGGCCATAATTGATAGTTCAATCTGTTGCAGATCAAATGCTTGACAGCAGCCAACAGATCAAGCTGAAAAATTGCCCTCATCGGGCAATTGGGTAGTCTACTAGCTAGCATACCATATTTTGAGCTGCTTAAATTTGCCATTAAGTTCTGTACATTATATAAGATTAATATGGAAATTATTGTAGTGGATAAATCAACTTGAATGTCAAGGTTACAAATTCCTAAAATTGTATTAAACATGTGAGTGGATTCCATATCGATAACAGTAGCTAATCTATACGTTTACTACAACTAGTTAAGGCATTCCATAAACTCATATAAATTAAGTCGGAATGTTATGTTAGAATACGATTATTTTTTTTATTAAAACTCTTTTCAATTTCAAGCTGCATTTTATGCATTTTCTTAATCAATTTCCCTCTGCTTTTGTAAACTCACTTTGCAGCCTTTTAAGCCAAAATGTAATTGGCCCCATGGAGTGCTCAATTTTCCACCTCAACTGCGAGAAATCTGGTACATTCAATTGACTCACTCAAGATTATTTTTCTCTATGAATATTTCATGTTTATATTAATGTACTGGCTTTTAAGCTAGTGTCGAGTTCGTCCCAAAGAAAAAAGCAATTTTTATAGTGTGTAGCAGTTGGCAATTCGTTAAATAGATTTATGCTTTTAGGGTTTTTCTTTTGCTTTCATTGCATTGCTGGCTGCACTTTTCGTTGCACTCTATATAGTATTTTCCGCTGCAAATATAATAACCAAAGTATTTTATTGGCTCAGAGAGAGTTTTGTGTCAATTCTGTTTACTGCTTATGTTTTGTCGCTTTATTTTAATGGACAACGCATTAGGGGAGAGCGATGAGGTGGAGCTGGATGAGAGTACGAATGAGACCTGGCTTCATTTATGTTTATGCTCACATTTTTTATTCGTGTAATTTAAGCGTCGAGTGTTGCTCATAAATTCTGATGTTGAGAGGTCACGTTGTCTCATTAAAACAACAACAGCAATAAGTGTTATAACAGCAGCAATAAGGGCCTCACACACACACCCACACACACGCACACCCAGTCAGTCACACGTGAGTAATACAAATAAAGTCCTGTTACTTTTCAACAGAGCTCTTAATGGCTGGAAATCAAGTTCTACATTGTGTTCCACAGCTTAAAGCTTTGATAAATTCTTTAAAAATAAGTAAATAATTGTAAAATAATATAGTCATACATATACATACTATACTATATACTTAATATGTTTTTTCTTTTTTATTTATTTCCTCTAAGCGTTTCTGATAAGCTTCGTCTAACTTTCTGACTCGCATCTGCCTATAATTAACTTTCCCTTCCGGTTGTGCCTGATATGTTATCTGTTATCTGCGTGTGCAATAAACTATTCACTATTATTATTAGTTACTTTTTGCAAAATTCATAAGAATCACTGGCAAACTGATAAACCTGTTAAGATAGGCCACACTGACCGAGCGTACATCAATCGTAGTTTATTATCAATTAAAATAATTAGTAAATATTCTACAATAATAATAATATCTTATCAATTCAATTGTCAATTTTCTGAAGACAATCGACAGCTCTTATAGCCAGTATGACGGCCATTGGGGTTTAGTCTACAGTAGAAAGCGAGGCAGCAAACATACAAATATTGCAATTAAATTAAAATCCAAAAAACATTTCAACAATTTGTATTAAATACACATTAAACTAATTGCATAATATTCTATAACAAGCTAAAAATAAAAGAGGAATAGAAAAGCGTGAGAAACTTAATAATGAGAGGTACATTTTGAAGAGAGAATCTAATGACGTTTCAGTCAAGTGACCATCAGAGCTTATCTAATAATATGTATTCAATTTATTTTTCATATTTCTTTATAGATAACTGGGATTGGCATGCTCTCATCGTCCTACTCTTAGGCCTCGCCTTGGTCGTGGCAAGGGAACATGCCACATGCGACAATGAGCAGCGTTACGAGAATCAGGCCATGTGCGTGGACAAAAAGTTTGGCTGCCTCGTGCCTTATCCGGATGATTGCCATAAGTTTCTGGTCTGTGACTGCCTCTATCCCACTGTCGAAGACTGTCCAGCTGATCTGTGGTGGGACAATGTCACACAAGTCTGCAACTATCCACAGGCCACGGAATGCATTTACTATAACTTTTCTATGCCTACGTCAACTGAGAGTACATATAGTACGGAAGAGTATTGGTCTACTAGCAGCTACGATCCACCACCTGCACCACCTGGCATAAACGATAGCTTCTGTGAGACCTTGGCAGATGGTTCAGTGCATCGCTATCCATACGATTGCAATGCCTATATCAATTGCACTAATAAGTGGCCCGTGTTGAACTACTGTGATCCCGATAAGGTCTTTAATCCCCTGATGTGCATTTGCGATACGCCTGATACCGCCAAGTGTGAGCCAATGCCGCTGCCTAGCACTACAACTCCACTGCCTACAATAACCACAACAATGGAGACCACAACATTAGAACCCACAACACCAGAGCCCACAACACTAGAACCCACAACACCAGAGCCCACAACAACCACAACTGAAGAGCCCACTTCGACCACTGAGGATGGCAAGTGTGGTGCACCGCCTTTGTACATCGATGAGGATTTCTGCTGGTATAGAGCCAATGGCTTCTATAAATATCCCTACGACTGCAACGCCTACCTCAGCTGTCGAAATGGCTGCACCACCAAGGAATACTGCGTAGAAGAAAAGATCTTCAATCCACTCTTGCTCATTTGCGATACAGTCAAGTCAGTGGAGTGTTATCCGGAACCATATCCGCTCCCTACCAGGCCAACGGAACCCACAACCACGCCCCTAGATACCACCACCACTATGGCAACCACTACGACCACACCACTACCTCCTGGTGTGGATCCCGACAGGTGTCAGGGTCAGCCGGACTATACGCGTTTTCCCTACGCCGGCAACTGTTCGCAGTTTCTACAGTGTCAGAATGATCAGGTGATCATGGGTCACTGCACTAATGGAATGCTCTTCAATCCGGACTATCTGATCTGTGATGAAGCTGAGGCAGTGGTGTGCGAGGGTGATCGCACCACCACCACCACAACGGAGGCAACAACAACCAGCCTTGCCACCACTACACCTGCCACAACAGCTGGACCGGCACAGCTATGCAATGGTCAGTCATCAGGCACTTCCTTTCCATACGAGCCCGATTGCACCCAGTATATACTCTGCCTAGGCGACGATAAATATTTTCTAGCACCCTGTGCCGGTGGCTACTACGATCCTGAGACTGGTTACTGTGGACCCAATGTCTCGTCCACAGCCTGCAAGGTAGAGCAGACTACTCCAGCCACAACCAGGTCGCCAACTGATAAGCCTACCACTCCACTGGCCACCACTACAACCCCAGTTCCCACTCCAGCTCCAAGTGGTGGCATTTGCTCTGGCAAGAACGAGAGTCAAATCATTCCATATCCGGACAAGTGCAACAAGTATATCGTCTGTGTCACACCCATTCCCGTTGCCTTCTACTGCCCGGATGGTTTCTACTTCAACTCAAAGGAACAGACATGTGTCAGCTGGGAGCACAGTGATTGCGAACAGGATCAGAGCACCACCACACCAGGCTATACACAAGCTCCTCCAGAGCCCACCATGTGCACTAACAGCAGTCGACCTACATTCCCATACCCAGAGAATTGTCAGTGGTTCATACGTTGCGTGGATGAGTACATCTATATGATGGATGTCTGCAGCTGTGGGGAGTACTACGATCCCATCCGAGGAGAATGTGGTGCAGATGTGCCACACGATGCCTGCCGCTGGGATTACACCTCAACCACCACGCCAGAGCCAACAACTACACCCATTACCAGGCCACCACCACAGGAGGGACCGTGTGCTAATGCAGCTGATGGTGACCTGGTGCCGTATCCCAATGATTGTGGCAAGTACATCCAATGTGATCGTCCCATTGCTTCAGCTTCCGATTGTCCAGCTGGAGAGGAATTTAGTCCAGAGTTACGAAAATGCATGGATGCTTCACTGGCCAATTGTGGAGGGGGTTCCATTACTTCTACGCTTAAGCCAACAGATATTACAACCACGGAAGCCATGACTACGACTACGTTAAAGCCAACAGATACCACCACTCCTATCTGGACCACAACTCCAGAGAGTAGTACCACACCAGAGATCACCACTACAACAGAGAGTTCTACTACTACAGCAGCTCCAGCTGACGGCATTTGTGGTGGTAAGGAGCTGGGTACCTCTGTGCCATACCCTGACAATTGTGGCAAGTTTATCATCTGTGATGAACCCATACCCATTGGCTATGATTGTCCGCCTGACTTGGAGTTCAGTCCTACGGAATTGAAGTGCATGGAACCGCATTTGGCCAAATGTGGGGATCAGTCGATAACAACTACTACGGAGCGCACTACGGAAGCTACAACTGAGGATACTCCCGAGCCCTGCACCTCAACACCTACACCTACGACTACCTCTACAGCTACAGAATCAACTCCAACTCCAACTCCTACCCCTACAGCTCCAGTATCAACTCCTACTCCAACTCCCACCATGAATCCCAATACACCCAATATTTGCTGTGGTCTGCCACTGGGCACCATCTTAGCCTATCCCAACGACTGCAATAGATATGTGGTCTGTGACTACCCCATACCCTACGCTGTCGTCTGTGATGAGGGCACTGTGTTTGACACACAGTCCTTGGTATGCACAGCTGAGGGTAGTGCTACCTGTATGTAAATTCAACAAGATTCGTATCAAGAAATATAAAACCGGAAGAACTTAAATGTTTTCACTTTTACTTCAGCTCAATCGACTAAATGCACAAATGCAAATCCCTGGCAAAACGTTTAAGGAGACACTTTTAGGGATTCACAGAGACAGAGAGAGGTAAAACTAGATATCAATTACACGTAAAACCTTTTGCTGGTATGGCATAACAAATCCTGTAGTAGTAGAAAGATAATTTACCACTTAACATGCAATCCCTTTGGCCGCAAACGGTTTGTCATTAGGATGGGAGGGATAAGGGACAGAACACTCGCGAGCAAGGACAATTTTTAGCAACAGGCTAACGCCAAATGGAAGTCGGAGAGGGAGGACTGTGTAGTACTTATAGTATCGCTTACAACTTTCAGCAATTTATCGTTGTTTGATTTTGGCAGTAGACTACGAGCTCTTACGGCCCTTACTTCCCATTCGTTTCACCCTCAACCTAATCAGATTTCGGGTTGGGACAATTGGCTAAGGAATTATGTTAGATACTAAAGGGAGGTGAAGACGGAGGATGGAGACGACAACAACAAGTAATGTTGTGTATAACAAACGAAATCAATGTGACAACAACAAGGATGCGAAATAAACACATTTGGAGCAAATTGTTTGGCAATAATGTTAACTTAATGCGTTCCATTTGTCGCAATTCAAACGATAGACACGCCATGTGATTCAAGTGATTTGTACACTCTCTAGAGGGTCTATACGAAAGTATTGTATAGCAGAATGAAGCAATTAATTCCCTCTCCACATATATGACAACTCTAGACTGTTTAAAGAGGCATCTTTCCATTTGTTGGCATCTTTAAGCGCCACACAAATCTTCTCTGGCCAATTTCGTTGGACGCATGCAAAGTTGGCCATAAAAAAACAATTTGCTTGCACATTTATTTTGCTCAAGTTGACATTTGGCCAAGTTGCAAGAGTGCTGCCAAAACTGTTGCCCGTTTCAATTCGGTTCCACTCTTGGCTGCGGGCCAAGCTCATAAATGTCACACTTGGCGTATGCCAAATGTGCATATTTCACATACGATATGTGGCACAAAAGTTTTGTCAAACATTCAAAATTAACTATAATTGAAAAAGTAGTAATAAAAAGCGAATGTATATCTGCATTTGGTAGACAGTTTGGTATGGTTTTTGTCAGGTTATCATATTTTTGGGGTTGTGCTTAATTTCCCTTTAAGAGCAAATGTCAGTCAATGAAAGTTTTGCCGAGTTGTAACTAACAATTAGCAAATCGCAATGCGAAAACATTTCATACTAGCTCTCCAGCATTTTTAGTTAGTATACACTCCCCCTCGCCCTCCCGAAAGTTTATAAAACTTTTCGCATGGCATTTTAATGTGCAATTCCATCCATTTATGTAAAATGTATTTTATGCCACCCGCGAGAATATCGCCAGCTCAGTTGTTTCCCCTTTTGAACATAAAATATGGTATGTATATTAAATGGTAGTTGGTTGTCTGTGTCCGTGTCTGAAAAAGAACTCACACAAGCCAAAACTGGCAGCACAATATTTGCATTTAAGTAGAAATTCCATAAAGCTCTCTCTATAGAAATAAACAAAAGTCGAGCAAATGGTTTATGAATTTATGAAAATTGAATCAAATGGTCAGTGGCGAAAAACTTTGAACTATTTGCGCGATGAAGCGGGACTATTTCCCATCGATCTATAGTCAAATATTTTGTTACAATATGAACAGCTTTGATTTAGCTTTAACGTGTATTTTTATTACATTTCTCTAACTAGTTGCAGCAATTGGAATTTGAATATTGAGTTACATTTTACAAGAAGATTATTCAGATTTTTTCGAACGTTAGTTAAACTATATTGCAGCTACAAGTTCTACATGGAATTACTCCTCGTCGTCGACATCCTCATTGGCTTCGTCCACATCAGCCTGTACATCCCCCTCCTCCCCCTGGTACTCTTCCTCGGGCACGCCACGCCAGTAACCACCATTACCCCAGCCATTGTTCCAGCCGTTGTTCCAGCCATTGTTCCAGCCACCATTGTGCTGGTGATTCCAGCCAGGTTGGTTGCGATCACCATCGATATAGGCATTGGCATTAGCATTCGAGACACCGGAGACAATTATAGAGCCATTACCCACAGTAATGGTATTATTTCTTGAAGCAGCCAATTGTTGAGCCAGTGCGGCCAGAGCACCGCTCAGTGAGGCCAAATTTCCAGGGTATAGGGGATTGAACTGTGGCGCAGCAATCGAGTAGGCGAAAATGCTGCCCAAGAGCAGGGTAACTACGGATACAATATGCATGGCTGGTCACTGGGTTGTGTGCTTGAACAGATCGCAAGTAACTGTACCAACTCTACGAATGATTAGCGCTTTTATAGCTAGAATGAAGATCTGTTCTTCTACTATGAATTGGGTGAACAAAATTTGTCGCAATGAGTAAATAGTTGAGCCACATCAAGGTGGCAGCTGTTCGAGTGCAAACACTCAAGCAATATTTGTACTGGCTGTAAGCTAAACAACTATTTCGACTTCGAATTGAACTCGTTTGGGTAATCTATAAAGTTTTCCATCGCGTGAATACTCAAGTTAACCAATCAAGAACTTGCAGCAAACTTTCTCATCAAGCATATACAAATCCAGAGCGTAAAAAAGACCGATTACAGGTTGTAATAACACGAACTGGTCATATAAAAATGCGCAGAATTTTATGTCGGTTACAACACAACTCCAACGCCAATTCCATCGTTCATCAGCTCTCATCTTTTATCCCAGGGAAACGGCATTCATATTCATAAAAGACGCACATTATGGTGGGGAGGGGGGAGTGTGTAAACAAGTCGACAACAAATTATGAGTCACGCAACAAAATTTTATGGACTGCACGTTGATTGAAGATTGTCAGAGTCGAGTGAGGAATATATGTATCTACGACATGTTGATGTTGCCACGTGTGGCGCGGCGCGTTACCATTGTCAACTTCTGCCACAAAATTGTGGCTTAATTAAAAAGCGCGTTGAAAATATTGAAACGACATTTTTAATTAAATGAGTAATGCAAATGCATAAATTGCCCCCCTTACTCTTCTCTTCCATTTCTTTTGTCATTTCTTTTGCTTTTGATACGGAATTTAATTAACCACAGCGCAAAAGATTTCTATTAATTTACGTAAGAGAGAAATCAATAAAATTCTCAACTCTCACTGCAGTTGCAATTAAACTTTTCCAGCGAAATCGAAATAGATTTTCCACAACTTGAACTGCAATTTTCCCATGTCTAACTGGGAATTTTCATCTGTCTGCCAAAAGTTGTTTTTTATGTTTTTTATTTCCGACGACATTTTAGGATAAACTTACACTCTGCTGCAGGCTTGCGACTCGTGTGTGTGTTTATTTAATATCTATGCTCGTAAAATAAATTAAACATTCATATTCCGTTTATTTACTTAGGCAAATTGAGTTTCCACAGTTGACATGCTGAATAAAAAGAAGATGACTCCACAGTAAGGGTAGTGGAAGGGGGGGAGGTATAACTTCAGGCAGTCAAAAGCGCGACATGCCAAGGAGAGGTTGAAAGTTTAGTCAAGAGTCATCTCAAGAGGCGGCGGTGGTAAGATCTGCTACTGTTGTAAACAGGAAACGAATGTCTGTTGCATGCAAAGTGACAAATGTCATGAAATATTCAATTGGCCAACAACAAGAACAACAACAGCAACAACAACACTTTAAAAACACGTTAGCAAACTTGGCATACATTTCAGCAGACAAAAGCGGAAGAGTTTAGCATTTCTGGAGTGAAGTACAGCAGAGTTATGTACAGCTAACGGTTGTGTTTTAAACTGCAGTTAAAGTTGAAGTTAGACTTTGCTTAGTTAGCGTTTAATATAGAGTTAGATATGCTAGATTAAAGGCTCCATACTCCAGCTTAAATTAATCTTAAAACTCTATTAGATAAAGTAAATTCATAAAATATGATTTCGAATTAACGAGCAGCTTATCTATTGCATAGAGACACTTAAGTTCTGCTTCAATTGATTGCCCGCTTCAGGCAGACAATTACACACACACACGCAAAGGTAGAGCGTTAGAGGTGGAGATGCACATACTCGTACTCGTACTCAAACACTCAGTGGCCATAAACCCTTAACAGGTCATAATTGGCAATCGAGTATAAAATATCATGTCATATGTGCTGCTGGGGGTCAACAGCAGCAACAACAACAACAGTAAACAAGCAACAACAAAACATTCATAAATCAAACACGTTCAAGCCCCCAAAAACAATGTGTTAGGGCAGACACTCATAAATATGTGCATGAGTGTGTGTGTCTGAGTGTGTGTCTGAGTGTGTGTATGTGTCTGTGTGTGTGTGTGTAAGGAAATGCTTCGTTTTCATTGTGTAAATATTTAAGCACACAATAAAATGGAAACAATGGGTGGCATGCCACACCAGCTCCCCTCCCGCTCCCTTCCCTCTCCCCCTTTAGGCTCCTAGGGTGAAGAGAAAAAACAAAAGCAAAACAAAAGCGTAGCAGGTGTCAAATGTTGCGGCCAAAGAAAAGGCAAAGTCAGTTTTTAGTTCAGGTTTCGGTTAGCCTCACTCTCCCTCCTCCACCTCTCCCAAGTCCTGAGGCAACCCTAGAACTTATGACAGACATAGTTCCACACACACACACACACTCATTCAGCTTCGATTTGCACATATGTCTGAGCATTTTACGTAAGTAAAACTCAAAAATTGCGTTGCGGAACTTTTAGTACGTGCTGCTGTGGACAGGCACGACTCGAGAGGATCTTTTGGTCTGCCGATTTATACACTGTAAAAAAATAACCTATGGAATGTATCAGCACTGTTTTATATGAGTTGGAATAGCATACTTTTGGAGTGCCAAAAGAATTCCTACTTGCCTTATAAGTGGAATTTTTTGAGCATTCCAAAAGTATGCAATTTCAACTGAGATAAAATTCTACTATTCTCGTTGCACTTCGATCAAATGAAATTGTAAAATAATGTTATTGATAGCTTATTGAGTTGACAACAATATTTTTATATATTTTATTAATATACCTTTTTCTATTACTCAAATTTACTCGATATATTAGTATATAAATACCCAGATATCTTCTTTCTGTTTCCTATTGTTATGAGCTACGATAGCCATGACTTTTCTCGCAGTGCATCCATACCATCTGGCTGCCTTAGTCAGCCTCCGCTCGGCCTTAGTTGTGAGCACATAAAAAACAAATAAATTTGATGTGCCCCATTGGATTTTATGACTGCAGCAGAAATGATTTAGATCGTGTCTGCTATGTATGCTACTATTGGGAATTGTCATCTTTTGGGCAGAGTTTTGCATTCAATCAAAGCACAAATGAGATAAAAAGTAAAGAAAAGCCGAAAAACTGCCAAAGCGGATTTTAATTAGACGCGCGGCAGGTAGGACAAACTTTTTATAGCTGAACGAGAAAAGTAGGTGGGGGTGGGGGAAAGGGAAGTGAATATAACTTTATAATCGCATTGCACGCAACTTTTCACTTCAGCTACAATTACAGTTACAGCTGCAGTTACAGCTACAACTACAGCTACAGCTACAGCTTCAGCTCGTTGACTCAATCACAGTTTGGAAATATATTTTTTGAAACGAATTATTGACAATTGCAATTCAATTTCACACACAATTTGGTAGCCCGAAAATCGTCATCAGGCTTTCGTTGTTGTTGTTGTTGGCAGTCGGAAATAGCAGAAAACTTTTGCCGAATGCAGCTGGAAAAAGTTTTTCTTGCACTTCATGCCGTCAGTTCTTATGCCATGGAAATGCAATTCAATGCTGTCGAATGTTGTGCAGCCGAAAAGAAAGTAAATAAATATCAACTACAAATGCACAATAAATGCACACACACACACACACACAGATAGTTTGGCAAGTGTGTGTGTGTGTGCGTGTGTATTTGCACACTAAAATATTGTGACGAAAGATTTGAGTGAATGTGCCGCTGATTGAGCTGCGAATTGTGAAAGCTTCAATCAAGTTTGTCACGCTTTTTGTGCCACATTCTGAACTCTCAACTCAAATCATCTCAATTGAACGCCTTTAGCAAAGTAGATAAAAGTAATCATGGACTAAATATAGTTACAGTTACAACTATAGCTGCATACTAGTCTTAACAGTAACATAAGGACAGCTGTATGTTAATTAACAGCTAACACAAGTCTTAAGACTAACATAAAGTCAGCTGTATGTTAATTAACAGCTAACACTAACAGTAGTCTTAACACTAACATAAGGCAGCTGTATGTTAATTAACAGCTAAGACTAACAGTGTTAGCGTACTACTGTTAGCAGTAGCAGAGAGTTAGCTAAATGTTAAATAACAGCTACCAATAACAACGTACTATTGTTAGCTTTAGGAGAGAGTTGGCTGAATGTTAATTAACAGCTATCATTAAAAGAATACTGCTGGTAGCATTAGCAGTAAGTTAACGGAATTAGAAAAAACCAAAAAAAAAAGTGAACTTTTTATATCGTTTTTAAACTTTATTTACAACAAAAAAATTGAATAATAAATCGGTTAAAATAAAAGGCATTAAAAACACTCGAAATATACCCTCAATTTGCTCTTACAACAACTCTAACCACCTAGTGATAATCCATCCATTACTTAGTTTTACTTTATAAAACTTTATTGCATTACCTTCCAATAGCCAAGCGTTTACCCACTTAACTTCAAAGCGTTTAAAAGCATTTGATAAATATTTATTTAACAAGCCTAAAAGTCAGACATAAATCATATTTGTTCTGCTGAAAAGGAGCCAAGTTTGCTGGCTTATTAAAAATACATACCAAATACTTTTATAAAATCGAACCCAAAAAAAAAGAACGAGACACCTTGACACGCTCGAAATGCAGATACCCTGGCATAATGTTACCCTTGGAGTCCCCCAACTCCATTCGCTAGACATTCGAGCAATTTTAGAACATGCAACATAGCTAAAGTCAAATATGAAAACTGTCAGCAGTGTGGAAAATTTATGACTCTGTTAACACAACGCACTCACACACCTCTACATGCGTGTGTGTGCGTGTGTGTTTAAAGTATGCTACAAATTTCAAATTAATATGCAGGCAGCAGCAAGAAGAAAGAAAGAAAAAATCTGAATTGAAATGGGTAAAACTTTTGGTGGAACATGTTTCATTTCGCGACGAATTATCGGTACTGCCGGCTTTTTCAAGTTTACGCAAAATTTCCTACGTGATTTCTGCTAAGACAGGCCGAACATTTTTATACTATGTAATACAACTCTCATATATCACCGTAAAATGACATTTTTATTGTTCGGCAAAAGGCAAAAAGGAAAGTACAGAGCTGTAAGAAATTTAATGAATTTATTTCAGCATTAACATGGAATGGTAGATCCTTTCTCAAGGCACAATAGGCAGATTGAAAGCCCTGCGCAAATTTATGAGTTTTAATAAAGTTTTTGACTTGAAGGGGCTACGAAAGGCCATAAAAAGTAGAAGAAACGCTTTAATTCTGCGCTAAGAAATCGAAGAAAATATGAAATAATAAGAGCATAGGAAATAGGAATACATAAGAATACATGAAACATCTATTAAGGTCTTCAATCCAATCATTTTTAGAGTAGTATTTCAAATAAATTCTCTATAAATTCCACAAATTTATGCGTACAACTATTATATTTCACAGATATATACTTTAACTTTTTGTTAATAATTTCTGAAAATTTCATTGAACTCTATCAATATACACCAAAGATATACTAAGGTGTTATACTAAGGTGTAGAATGTCTTGCTGTTGAATGATTTCGTCTGCGACAGTTACTCGTATTCCATTTTTATTCACTTCAACCGCATAGTTACACGCACTCTACATGGCGCCTGTTGGCTTTAGGCAGTCTACACTGTACCTTTTGATGTGCCACATTCCGCTGAAGGCGCCACAAGAATTATATGCGCCAGTGTGTGATTGATTACAAAAAAAAGAAAGAAAGAATGAACGAAAGGAAGCGATTTGAGCCTGGGGACAGCAACTAACGCAGGTAAGTGTAGCGTGTTGCAGGTTGCAGTTGCATGTGAGCAGCTGCTGTTGCCACGTGCCGCTGCACGTTACATGTTGCCACTTGCAGTTAATTTAAGACGTTTCACACAATTTCCAGTGGCGGCTGCGGGTGGCAATCGCCTTAAGAACTACTTTTAACAAATGTGCAAAACGTGACTTAAGCATGAATACAAAATTTCCTAAAGCTCAAACACACACTGCACATGCAGGAAGGGGGAGGGGGGTTGGCATTGCACACTTGGGACATGGAGGGGGGGAGTGAACTAGCTGGCGATATGCGATATGCAAACAAAACGTACGTAGAGCAGAAAGCAGAAGGGATAAATGTAATCCCTGCTTGCAAATATATTTGCAGCAATTTATAATTTATTAAAAAATTGTAGCTTAAGCCACGGGGCAGCGGAGAATGTGCATAGAGCAGAACAAAAGCGCAGCGCATGTACATATCTCCCCCTACACACACACACATGCCTTGGGCACAGATGAGTAATATGTAAGGCAGCACAGCATTGCTTTGTCTTCTTCTTGCCCCAGCTCTCTGCCTTTTTCGCGCTTGCTTCTGCCTTTTGTGTTTGCTTTCTTTGTGCAAACAAAACGCAAAACCACAAAAACGCAGCTCAGTTACTTTGTTTGCCATTCTCTTTGCGGCTGCTGTTTACTCGCGCTCACACACACACACACACACACACACACACACACACACACACTCGCACTCTCTCCACTCGCATGCTCTTTTGCTGGCATTGCTCAGGTATTAGTGGTCAGAGCTTATTAAGCTGGCACAGTTACTGCTTTTACTACTTTTACTGCTGCTATTGCAGCTTCGGAATACCCCAAATGTATTTCATACAATAACAAAATTTTGTGCTCCATTGTTATGGCACTTAAATTGCATTCCTTTTCTGTTTCTGCACGCAGTGATTTCTTGCCCCAACTGCCAAAAGAAAATTACATGCACTGCAGTTGCCATCGCCCTGCAGCCAAGTTACCCAGCGGGACAAGACAATGAAGACTAGAGTGTGACTTAATAATTGCCTAAGAAATGCTTGTGAAATTTTCCCAATTCACTCAATATGTTAAATTTTCAATAAGTTATTAACATATTTCCATTTAAAATTGAATACAGGAGGCACTACTTACCCATTCATTGAAACTTCCACACACAGCTGTGCAGCTGGGTTTTGTTTCGATTCACTCTCTGCTTTTTGCACTTCCTTCTCCATTTCGCTGGCATTGATGAAGCAAACGCTGCACCAGTTGATGTTCCTTCAGCTTCAGCTTCTGTTATTCCTCTCGATGATGATGCCATGCCATGTTTCCTTTTGCAACGTTTTCGTTTTATTTTCTTCAACTTCATTTTGCTGTTGTTGTTGTTGTTGTTATTGTTGGCCTTGAGGCGTTTTCTTGCTGTGAAACTTCAAAGCAACTCATTTTTATCAGTGCTTCTTCCTCTGCTCCTCCTTCTTCGTGGCATTTTTACATTGCATAGCTGAGAATATTAATTTTGATGTCTGTTTTCTTTTGCTATCCTTGTTTTTGTTGTTGTCGGCACTGACTTGGCATAATCGATGCATTTATGCTGCAGTTGCTTCTATTTTTTTCTTATTGTTTAATTTCTTTGAAAATTCCGTCTAACGCCGCGAGCCAAGTTAATAAGTCAAGGGTAGCTGCAACTTTACTTTGATCGCTGCTATTGTGTTTATATTTTCAGCTGGCGGGACATAAACTTGATATTAAATGCACTCGTTTAATTATTTGAGCACTTAAAAAAAACCAAAATAATATATATGCTGCGTTAATTTAATTATATATTCCGTTTAGCACTTCCTTTTGTTCGGTCTTTACGCGCGAAGCAATGTGCTATATTCACCTTTCTTGCGCCAATACATAATAAAGCGCCAATTTTAGGCACAAAAACGCCAAGTGTCACAACAGCAAGCTCGCCGCTGTCATCGATCATCGAACACGTGGGAGCGCGTTTCGCACCTGTGTCGAATGACGCGAACAGCAACAAAGTTTGACCCAATTTTGGCACAATAACGCCAAGTGTCACAACAGTGAGCTCGTCGCATCATCGTGCATCGAACGCGCTTCGAACCGGTGTCTTATTTTAACTCGAGAATTGCGATAAATTCGTATTAAATTAATTACAGTGAAGTGAATCAACAAAGTATGCATATAATTCGATTATTTTAAAATTTTTTTTCAGTGGTACTATAGTGCTACCATTTTACGGAAGCAATAAAGTGTGTGTCGCTACCCAAGGCATAACAAGCAAATATGTATGTATACATATGACGCTCTATGTAAAGTTAGCAGGGCAGGGTCCAAAACAACAAAATGTTTAGTTTTCGTTGGGCGTGTTTAATTATTCAATGGAAAGCAGTGAAATGAAAATCGAAAATTAATATTTTTCGCCTGCTTTGCTTGCCTTTTCTGGCGGCAAAACATAAAAAAGCGCTAATTTTGCCGCAGAACGGCCAAGTGTCACAACAGTGAGCTCGCCGCAGTCATCGAACACGCGAAGTCGCGCTCCGAACCGGTGTTTCACATAAAAACGCCCATTTTGGCACAGTAACTCCAAGTGTCACAGCAGTGAGCTCGCCGCGGTCATCGAACATCGAACACGCGAAGTCGCGCTCGGAACCGGTGTTTAATTTCCACTCGAACATCGCGATAAATCCGTATAAGATCAATAGCAGTGAATAAAACCACAACTACATATATCATTCGATAATTTTAAAATGGCTTTTCAATGCCAAATAAAGTGCAACCAATTTCCACAAGCAACAAAGTTTGACTCGCAGCTTAAGGCATAAACAAGCAAGTATGTACAGTTATATTTATACAGTCTTATACATATGCAGCTCTATGTATGTATGTACATATGTAGAGTTACCAGGGCTGGGTCCATTATCATGGCGATAACAAAATGTTTAGTTTTCGTTGAGTAAAAACTTTTTTTGGTGTAAACTTTTTGCAAGTGCATATAAATTGAATGTAACTTTGCACTCATCTATGCAAACAGGCAGCCTCAGCTAGTCACACACACACACACACACACATGCGTGTACAGCTAAATGCAATTTTGAGAATATTTGGGTGTGTGTCCCTGCACCCAATAGGAAAACTTTGCATATATTTCACTTGAGCAGAGAGCAAGCGGGAATGCGCAGGCAGTAGTGGGTCTCATCCGCATCCTCGGTGTTCTTGTCGCCGTCGTCGATACTTTTGATATGCAAAAGATATGAAGGGACAGCTGTTTCCTGCTCCATTTGCTTGCCAGAAACTTTTACAAGTAACCCGAATGCATTTTGAAGTTGCCACTTGGGAAGGGCCGGGCACACCCACGCACCACGCCCCTTCCTCCTTTCTGTTTTTCTCACTCGATATTCACTTTAAATAGCTGTGCGAAAACATTTAAAACTGCATAAACTTGCTGCATTTTTATGCCAGTCCAAGTTCGCACCCCTCAACCCCCTCCCCCATACTCTACGCGAGTACTTTTAATGCATTTGGCTCGACATTTTATGATATTAGCATTTAGTTGCCTTAACTTTCACTATTTACGACCGCCAAAGGTAACCAGGTGCGCTTCCTCAGAGTGCCTCCCCCATCATCTCTTCCGCCCTCTACACTAGTCGCTGCCTATGAAAATTGAAAACTTCATTGCGTGTTTTATGCAGCAATTTGAACTTTTGTTATTTAAGCGCGAATATTTTAACGGTGATCAAAGCGCAGTGTTAACGGCGTAGTGAAAAATTACGGAAGAATAAAATTCAGCCACAGGCAGGATAATCGTTTATCAAGGAATTTTGGATATAACTTTGAATAAAACCTAATTAAATGATCGATAAAACTAATGGAGGCGTATCGGTGGTTTTATACACAGCGTTGCCAGATCTCTTTCGCTGTTATTTGTATACTTTCCTTTAGGAAAGGCAGGATAATAGTTTGTCACGGAATTTTGGATATAACTTTGAATAAAACCTAATTAAACGACCGCTAAAACTAATAGAGACGCATCAGTTGGTTTATACACAGCGTTGCCAGATCTCTTTCGCTGTTATTTGCATACTTTGACATGCACGGCGTTGCCAGATCTCTCAAAAGTAATGAACATTTAATTTTCACGTTGCGCTGCTTGATATCATTGTACTCACGAGTACAAGCGACGTTGCCAGACCGTTTTGCCAACTAGTTAATGAGCTACTGGCTGCATTTTCAGCTTTGACATAACAGTAATTATGATGAAAGTAACGGGCTAGTAAACAGGCACGCCCATTGCTGGCGGCTGAAGGCGGGAATGCGTAACACCTTTACGCTTAAATGTAATTTATTTAGTCTACTTCACGCTCATAATGCCACACATCCTCCACACACATACAGCCTGCGAGGTGTGGGGCGGGGGTAGGGACTGTGCGGGGCATTCATGTAACGCGTTTCGTCGGCAAGTCGCTCGGAAAAATTATGTTGCACGTGAGATGCTTCAGCAAATTTGCTGCAGTAAATGTGTGTGGCAGTTGAAACAGTGGGTGATGTGCCAGACATACGTACGAGTGTGTGTGCGAGTGTGTGTGAGTGTGTGTGCAGCTGAAGATGAGCTCCACTTGGAAATATAAATTGAAATCATCAACGGGCTTTGTGCGTTTTATCAACATTTTTACGTGTGCCGCCACGCCACGTTGCCATGCGCTTTGTCAGGCTCTGATTTAACGCGCCGCACATGCCACGCCCCACACACAGTCCGCCCAGTTGAATCCTGGCAACTGCAAATTAAGCAATTTTCCAAAAGGACTTTTGGCTGACTTTCGGTTTAATGTCTGAGTGAGTAGCGCGCGGTTTATTAAGATAAACGATGATGAACGGCAGCTAAGCCAGAGACACTCTGCTGCTCCCTCCCCTCCACTCCCTACTCCCTACTCCTGCGCCGTGTTAATTGACTACCTTGAGTGCTTACTCCGAGACTTCATGCCCATTCTATGAGACCATTTGCATGCTTATCTCATTAACACAAACACACAAAACTTCAGACTGCGACTCGGAGTGTTTGTATACAGTTTTTTCTGTCGCTGTGTGCTCTTGCTGCCCTTTGCTTTTGTCGTGGTTTTCATTATCCTTTTTCGTTTGGCTTTTGGCTGTTCATAAGCCACAGCAAGTCGACTGTAGTAGTAGCAGTAGCAGCTGCTGTTGCTGCAGCTGACACATTTGCCAATATTGACAATGCACAGGGGCAACAGTTGCCAGCCACGCCCACTTCTGCCTGCCTGCCTGCCCAACAAAAAGTTTCTTTGGCAGCTCATTTGCCTATTCCTTGCACTCACTCTCTCTCTCTGTTGGCCAACAATGTTGGTCAGCTGGAGTCGGCCATTTTACCACTCATTAGTGACAATTTTCTTGTAGTTGACATTGCGGCCTCCCACTGGGGCACGCCCACATGCAACGGCAACAAACTGCGGACAAACTTTTGTGCCACTGACTTTTTTCGTATTGTTTTTTATTTTTGTTGCCTCGTGCAACATGTAAGCGATGCGAGGCGAGACCAGGTGCAGGATGCGTTCGTTAAATTTTGATGGAAAACCAATTAATTGGAAAAATTAAAATCAAATATTTGCCAAAGCGCTTCAACAACACTCGAGCGTAGCTGAAAAAAAGAACAAAATAGAAGCAGAGAGAAAGTGGGGAGAGTAACTGAAATAACGGCAAACAACAACTCAAAGCTTTCAGCTGGCTCACCCGCTCACTCCACATACTATGCCATACCATATCTAAGCGTCGTCCTTCATTTATCCTTTCGCCCGTGCATGAGTGCCATGAGAAGAACTCAATCAGCCGCACAAACTCACGTGCAAACACTTTGCGGCACACTCCCCCCTCCCCGCCCCTTGCCACTGCTGCTGTTGAAGTGCAATTTAGCGCTGCCACAGATTTTTTGCTCAGCTGTTTTTCAAGTGTGTGTGCGAGTGTGTATGTGTACTACAACTGAGTGTGTGTGGTAATTAATGCAACAAGAGAATAAAATTGCGTGAAAAGGTGTGCCACGAGAGAGAGAGTGAGAGACTGAGCGAAAGATCTGTCTTTATCCCAGAGTGTGTGGCATGCAACTGCTGCAAGCGCATAATGAAATACAATTTAACAGCGCAACAAATGCCATTCGTTGCAGACCGAAGTGAAAAACAGAATGCATTGAAACTGAATAAGCTCGGATTAATTTGATTGAAACACTCGAGCAACTAGTTAAACTATTTCCTTTGACTATAAACTATACCCTTTGATTATATTTGAGTTTAAACTACTATGCTGAGGAAAGGTTGAAGCAGTTGAGAAATTAAAGTAAAATTAGTATTTAATTATTTTATAGTTTTAAGGAAAATTGTGAGAGGACATTTTTTGATATCAAAGAACTATTTTGATTCCTTTCTAATAGAAATTATTCTTTTTTTATACTCAAATGTTTGTTACTAAACATGAAGATAATTCAACGCCTTATTTAAGCAAGTTTAACACATTTCATTCCTGCTCTAGACACTCGACTACATCTTTCTCTAGTCAGCTAAACTTTTAGCTCTTATTTTTCATATATATTTTGACTGAATTTTAAGCACCGAGCACTTTTAAATGGAGGCCAACATACCGAGCGTGCTCTACCTTCATGATATACACCTTTTCATGACGGCGATGAGTTCAAGTGCCATTAACAACAGTTCGCGGTTCAACGCGCTCCATAAACTGCACACGCCTCAACGCATGCCACACCCACCGCCCATCGCCCACCGCCCACCACGCAATTGCCCCACACGAAAAAACAGTGAGAGCAAAGGTATTTTAAAGTGCGAATGTTGGCTGCTTTAAAGAGGGGAGGGAGGGGAGGGAGGCGAGGGTTCTTTAAGATCGCCTCGACCCACAGAATGATATAAACAAACACACAATTTGCGCCACTTAGCAGCAAATGGAGAAGGCTATTAATAATTCCCATTTTTTCCTCGCTTTTCCTTCTTCTTCTTCAGTTTTTTGTGTTGCGTGTGGCCAGCCGCAAAAAAGCGCAGGCCAAAGTAGCCCCTGACTTGGCCCCACTTGTCCCGTCCCGCTCTCGACGCTCTTCAGATAATAAGAAAATATGACTTTGCATTTGGGGAGGGGGAGGGGAGCAGGGCGCTTGAGGCTTCAGGCTGCTGAGGCCAAGACGACCACAAATGGCACAAAGCCGAGAGCCAAAGAAACATGAGTAAAACATGCCGAGACGCGCTTGTAAAACAAGCCAAACGACAGCAACAACAACAACAACGAACACCCACAACAAACAACAACACAAACAATAAATTGAGCACAGCAGCAGCAGCAGCAGCAGAACTCATAAACAATGTAATAATAAGGCCAACTGTGCGTTCTACTTGGACGCTACTTAAGACGCACGCAGCTGTTTAGGCAGCGCCCCCTGGCGGCCAGTTGACGACGTCATTGCATTGGCGGGCGCCCTCTGGCGTCTGCCTGTGCGTGCGTGTACTTATTTACGCTTTGACTTATAAATCTTACTTAAAGCTCTCTCTCGCTACCCGGACGCACTTTAATTGTGCTTCATTAAAAAAATGCTAATTGTCATTAGAGCTAACGGGCTCTAAAAGGCAAATAGAGGGAGCGTAGAATGTAGGCAAAAGAGTTGATCAAATTATGAGAGTTTTAATAAGCTCAATGTGAATAAAGTATTGAGGCAAAGCATGAAAGTCAAGCGAGCTATGAAAGCTATAAGTAAACCTCTATAAAATCAGCATGAATTAGACAGAAGCTTTCACTTTATACGAGCTTTAATGAGAGAAGTTTGACTCAGTAACTATTATATAGAAATACATTTAAATAAGTGCTTTAAATTTTAAAGAGACTCAACTAAAGGGCACTTAAATAAAGAATTAGATTGAGGCAAAGCATGAGAGTCAAGAATGTTATGAAAGCTATAAGTAAACCTCTATAAAATCAGCATGAATTGGACATAAGCTTTCACTTTATATGAGCTTTAATGGGAGTAGTTTGACTCAGTAAGTTTTATATATAAATACTTTTAAATAAGAACTCTAAATTTTAAAGAGACGCAACTAAAGGTCACTTGAACTTGTGAGCTTTAAACTACAAGAGACTAGTTCTGTTATTTATAAAACGAAGCTATAAACTTAAGAGCTTTAAACTATATGGCTCTAGGTGAGCTACATTAAAGTAAGCTTTAAACTTTATAACCTGAAACTATGCGAGCTTTAAACTAAGCTAAACTTTATAACCTGAAACTATACGAGCTTTAAACTGTATTTGTTGAGCGCACATTATCAACTCCTCTCACACACACACACACACTCACACACACTCTTTGTTTGGCCTGCAAATTTTGCAATTCGATTTATGAAATGAAATTAACTCGCAAATTTAATTGCATTTGCTAGACATGATGAGTTGCTGCCAGCATGAAAAGGCAAAGAGATGGGGGAGATGGGGGGAGGAGAGCTGAGGAAAGAGGGGAACACCATATGCTATAGTAGGACAATTTTTAATTAAATTCATTTTCATAACTCTGTCGACATTTTTGCACTATTTGTCTTCTAGATTGAGTAAAATGAAATTAAATCGAGAGGCAAATAATTGTCAGGAAACTGATGAAATGCAAATGCTGCTGTTGGTTCAATGAAAAGAGCTCGGAAAATTGATGGGAAATCATGTTGACACGTTTTCCGCTGCATACAATTAATATGATTATGTAGGCTAATCGAAAGCCAATAGATTAACTATGCTGAAAGTTCATCTACTAGTATGATGAAAAAGTAATAATAAAAAATGCTTTGCATCCCCGTGGCAAGCGCTGGCAATAAAAATTCCTATTTGCCATAATTGCTAAGCGTCTATAAAGTTGTGCGCGTTGCATTTGCCACAACAAGTTACAGCACCCCAGTGTAAACTCCATAGTGTACTACACTAACTACACTATACTACAAAAAAAAGATGAAGAGAGGAGCTCAGTTGGTGTACCACGGGACAACAAGGCGAAATATTCAACTAAAATATTGCAAGTTCAAAAGTTGAACTCTCCTCCCATTCCACTCTAGGTTTTGGTCCATGTTTAAGCGTAGTCTACTTGTGCCCAGCTGATCCGCAGGCTTTTAAAGCAAGGTCCTGGATCCTGTTGCTGCAGATGAAGCGTGGCATTACATCAGTGACGTCGACCGGAAATTATGTAAATTTAAGTGTTTCGCCTTGTTGCTGTAGTTGTTGCCACGCCCACCCACGCGTTTGTTTTGCTTTTTCACCACTCTTAACATGGCAATGAAAACATGAAAGCAAAAACGACGGCAATAACCGATAAAAAAAGAACACAGCAACAACAACCACAACAGGCGCCCAAAAGAAAGTTTCACCCACACACAAACAAAGTGTGTGTATAAAAAAAATATTTCCACATTTGGTTTTGACTTTTTTCTTTGCTGTGGAGACTGGTGGGGTGTGGCGCGTTGCCAGCAAAGTTTTCGTAATTGTTTTTGCATTTGCGGCACACACACACGCACACACAAAGTTGGGTCTACAGCTTATGGGGCGGGGGGGCTGAAAACTGAGGCCCAAATGTGTCCTTTGGTGTATTAAAAAGTTTTTAGAGCGTTTGCCGCTTGCCAAACATTTGCCATTTGCTGCTGCTTCTCTTAGTCCTTGGCGATGGTCCTGCGCCTGCTCCTGGTCCTGGTCCATTGCCCATTAACATTTTATATGCAATTATGATTATTTTACCATTGTGCATTTGCGGTAATCTTTGGGGAGCGCAGACCGTTTGCGTTTGCAAGTGGAGAGCCACCAAAATTTAATGGGCTTGTTGGCCAGCCCAAAAGCATTGAGTCCATGCCCATATTAACGCCAATGTCGGATAAAATCGATAGAGTGGGGCACGTCAGGGACCACATGTTGCGGTTTTTGTTGCATGGTGTTGGCCAAATTAAATTTAATTGAATCAATGGCAGCAGCTTGCTGTGATTATTATTTGGAGACTGATTAATGCGAGATTAATATAAACATTTTAAGCTAGTCGGCTTGCAGGGTATTAACTGGGTTTTTCTTTTGTGTATAGTGAGTAAAAGTTGGGGATAGAGACTCGAACTAAATATATATACTGAATTAATCAATCTTTAATTTAAATATATTTTCTTTAAATTGATAACTAAGTTATTCTTATAGAAGTCTTTAATAAACCTTCAAAAGCTGAGGGTTAGAGACTCCCACTACACACAACTAAATGATAAGCAGAGAGCAGGTAGTCAATAACATTTTTTTGAATTCCTGTCATATACTAAATTAATCAATCTTCAATTTTAAAATATTATATTAATAATTGATAACTAAGTAATTATTTCTACAGAAAGTGAAAGCTGAGGGCTAGAGACTATTACTAGTCACAACTAAATGATAAGGCATAGAGCAGGGAATGGATAGCATTCCATTGATTTTCATCAATCTTTAACATAAATATTTTCTTTAAATTTATAACGTAGTAATTCTTATAGAAGTCTTTAATAACACTTCAAAAGGTCAACAACTCTCTGCTATCTACATAAAGAAAAAGCTGAAGGTTAGAGACTCCCACTACTCACAACTAAGAGATAAGCAGAGAGCAGGGAATCGATAAAATTCTAGTAAGTGTTTTACATATGATTAATTATTTAACTTTAAATTTATTAATATTTTTTTATATTTTAAACATTATAATAAAACTTCAAAAGATCAACAACTCAATGCTGTCTACAGGAAGTGAAAGCTGAGTGATAGAGACTCCCAATACTCACATCTAAATGACAAAGAGAAAGCAGAAAGCAGGACTTCGATATAAGTCTTATAAGTGATAGATTCAATTCAATTTTGAATTTATTAATATACTTTTTATGTTTCAAACTAAGTAATTCTTAAAGAAGTCCTTAATGAAACTTCACACAACTCAATTCTATTCCATTAGACATCTGCTCTTGGTTGCATTCATGGCATTTATCAATGGACTTTCACTGTGAATGAGATTTGCACTCTGCCAGTTCAGTTGGAATGATTGGAATTAAAAAGACTCTATTTTTTTCCTGTGCCAGTCCAGTCGGTCATCGAGAGTAATGCAATTTGAAAGTTATGTCACTTCATTGTTTATTATGCGTTAGAACGAACCAATCATTCATTTCATTTTGCATACTGTCCCGAAGAGCCTTGTCAGCACCTACTTCAGGCCGACAGCTGTAGCAACACACACGCACACACACACACAACAGCAACACTGTCATCGCTCATACGGAGTCTGTGCCACATGCCACATACATGTGCAACATGACTGTCTGCAGCATATATATATTTTTGTACATTTTCTTTCTTTTTCCCCGAAACATGTTCGAGTGAGTCCCTTTGCTTTACATATTAGGCAAGGCAGACATTGTGAAAGGACATTGAAGTTGACCTTTAGCCATGCGTGTGTGTGTGTGCGCGAGTGTGTGTACTCTGCAGTAGCTTGTGGCTTATCAGCAGCCATTCTGTGGTCATTAGCCTAAACCAAAGCTGACTTTACTCTCTCTGAGATTTTCTGCAGAATTCGCAAAAAGAAAAGCACAAAAAGTGGAGGAAGAAGCAGAAGATGGCAGAAATTCGTATCCACAAAATGCGATGGCGACACAAATCTTCTTTATTGCTGCTACGTTTTTGCATGCACAGACAGGTACATACATGTGTCTGTGAGTGTGTGTGTGTGTGTGGACTTTGACAAGCGCACATTAGGAGGCCGTAGACAAACAACTAATGGCCTTTTAAGGCATTTTGTAGTCGGCCTCTCGTCCAGCTATTATTGCGCCTCCTGTAACACAGGTGTCGGCCCTCGGCTCTCTGGCAAGGACTCTTCGATCCATGCGGCATGTTGTTTTAAATTAAAAATCTACACACACTCACACACACACTCGTTGTCGTAGACCTGGAATATTTTGCTTGTTTGCAGTTTTTGGTCAACAGAAATTTGATTTATGCCTCTGGAGAGGCTGCACTGCTTGGGTTTCTATGTATTTTTATTGGATTTGTTCAGCTGCTCAGCTGGCTTAAAAAAAACGAGGTGAGTAGAAGCAGAAGTGGCATACACACACACACATTTATGTTGCGCATACGCCGCATTGCACGTTTACAGCGAATCGAATTCACATTTTCTTGGTCTATGCCAAATGCCAACTTCACTTGCGACCAGCTCGCTGCACATGAACGGCCAATTACACGCACGTACCACGCTGTGTGTGCAGCATGCATTGCCGCAGGCCCAATAGAGAGAGCGCTGCAGAGCGGAAGCAGCTTGTGGCACTATGTGTGGCAAGTGGCAGTCAGCGCTCATGACTTGATTATCACCGCTCGTTGCGCTTGCACAGCTGATGGCCGACTGCATTTGCATATGGCAGCTGATGAAGTTGCATGCCACGTAGCAACAGCCACACAGACTCCCACTGCTCACTGCTCACTGCTGCATTGTAAGATGGCAGGCCTACATCAGCAGCCGTTGAATGATGCTCGTGTGACGCTCACAACAGGCACTTGACGGGCCAAATGTCAGCTGTCAGTGGCGAATTTTACGGCGTATTTACCACATGCAGGCGCAGTGCTTTTAAATATTTAGAAACCATATCAAAAGGAGTCAGTATAGAGGATTGGTTTAGTGTATTTCATGTCAGCAGAGTTTTCTTTTTGGAAAGTTAGCAAGATGATTATTACCTTAATCTGCTCTCTATAGAACCAGCTTCTGGTACCTAGGGCTTTGCTACTTCTCAGAGCTGACAGATCTAGGAGGAGTAAGATCTAGGGATTTGGAGAGAACCTCAAGATATCATCACAGCAGACAGAATTGAACTATGTCCTTGCGGTATCACAATAAACCTCATTTGGCCTAAGAGAGCTAAGGGTCACCTCTTACCTCAATATGGAGAGTTAGCAATGTGAATATCACCTCATCCAGCTCTCTGTAAAACCAGCTTTCTGAGAGTCTGCTACTTTTCAGAGCAGTCAGACCTAGCAACAGTGAGATCTAGGGATCTGGAAAGTTTCATAAGAGCCGCAGCCTATCATCATGGCTATCATTGCAGAAGAAAGAATGGAACTGCGGCATTACAATGAGCCTCATTTGACCGAAGAGAGCTAAGGGTCACCTCTGAAATACCGCCCTATCCACTTACCTACCTAGCAGGATGATTGGAGCATAGGGAAGTGATTCGTTGAGCTCGCTTTAGTACCATTGATCTACTATGATTTATATCTCTTATATTATTATCTAAGATACTCTCAAGCAGTATGCTTTACAGGCTTATAGCCAAGATGTACTCACCTTTGTTATATTGAAATTCTAATAATAAGCTTACCTTCTCAAGCAAGTTTGCAAGACCTAAATGAGAATTATGAGCCTAAAATTTGGCCTGCTTAGCTTAGATAGTATAAGCCTTGCCATTCACACTCTTATACTTACCCACTTGCCAAGGAGTTGCTCCTTTGATATACTCTTACTCTACTCACACGCTTTTGAGCCTGGCAAATGCACTTATGATAATTTCTGCAGGTATTTTATGCCAACGTCAACGCAATTTTTGGCCACTTTGCTTATCATACACAGACTCAGAGACACACACACACCCACACACACTTGTATACAATGCAAAATGGGGGGTGGTGCTATCAGGTAACGGTGAACGGGGCCACTGTGCAGCCAAGTGCAAAAAAGTATGCACATTAATTCAAGTAAAAATAAATTATAAAAGCAAAAGGGCCGCAGCAGCAGTAGCAGCAGCATCAGCAGCAGCAGTAGTCGACTTTCCGCTGCCCGTGCATTTTATGACGTTTAATGTGTTTCTGCTGTCAGCGGCACAAGTTGCTGCCGACGTCGCTGTCTCTGTCGCTGTCGACTGCAGCGCCAACGTCAACGCTTGCAACTTTTCAGCGGCAGCGTTGAGTGCATTTTGTTGATTTATAATAAAATAATGTAAAAATATTACACAATAATGAATGCGCGCGGAGTGTTTGCCGGCGCCCCAGCCTACATCCTCCCCTCTCCCCCTCCTCCTGTGGGAAATGCTGTCTCCTGCGTCTGTCTGCTGCTATGAAATATGAAACAAGCAAATGCTGAGCGCAACAAGAGAGGAAAAAAAGAGAAATAATAATAAAAGTTGCGAAAAGAAAGCAAAACGAAACAAGAACAAGAATATGAAATATGCGAAAAATAAAACTTTTAACTAAAATTATATATGTAATGGTATGTAACGAAGTGGTGTGTGTGAGTGTGAGTGTGTGTGCGTTGGTTTGTCATGTTGTTTACGTTCACTTCTTGGCCATTTCTCTTTTGGCCAGAGAGAGCTCTGACTGTGAAATTTATGCGACACTTTGAACTGCGGTTATGCCCTACATTTTAAGCAAAAGCGACTGAAATACGAGCCAGAGTGCTCTCAGCTGAAAGCTGCTTGGCTTATGCACTTAATGTCCAATGACAGTGGTCAAAATATGGCAATTAAACCCTTGAAGAGCGGCTAATTAAACAGTGATTTAAGGTTATGAAGAGCTTTAAGTGAAAGCTTTAAAATTTAGTTTAAAATAAAATTTAATAAAGAGCTAAAGTTAGTTGAATTATAAACTATATTGCTATATAGTATTAAGCACAATTATAGCCAAATAAATAAAATATATAAGAGCTTTGTTAAGAAGCTTTAAGTAAGCTAATTGAAAGCTCTGTTATGAGCCTTCAACAACTTCAAGCAAAGGCTCGCAGTCTAGTCTTACTTAAACTGAGACAAAGGCGACAGTTATGGCATTTGGAATTACTATTAAACTCTTTAAAAATATTTAAAAAATTATAATTTAATTATTTATAACTTATTTTAATATTTAAAATTTTAGTTTTATTTCCTAAAACACTTTATATGCTCTGCTAGCGTCTTGTAGTGTAGCATAAACTTTAGCTTACTGCAAGCCCTTTATATATCGCTACACCCACTCGCAAAGTCAACACTTACCAGCTGCTTAAGGTGTGTGTAGGTGTGTGTGTAAGTGTCAGTGTGTGTTTGTACGCTATGACGTTTTACTCCTTGCAACTTTATCGCGCCAGAAATTGCATCATATTTCAGAGACAGCGCGACAAAATATAAAAATACAAAGTTCACTGGCAGACAACTTTTTTACCTGTGCTCACACACACTCACAGACAATCACACACACTCACACATAGAGCACTTCGTCAGCAGCTAGAGAAAGAACATCAGCAACATGTCAAGCGAAACGTAAGAAAAGTTGCGAGCCAAAAGTTATGCTGCCTTGTTGCGGCCACGCTGCGTATGAGTAATGCGAGAGAGAAAGTTGAAGCAAATGGCTTTTTGAAGTGAGAAATCGTTTGCCATCGAGGTTTATTAAAA
Source organism: Liodrosophila aerea (assembly GCA_035045005.1). Classification (NCBI taxonomy): domain Eukaryota; kingdom Metazoa; phylum Arthropoda; class Insecta; order Diptera; family Drosophilidae; genus Liodrosophila; species Liodrosophila aerea. The sequence goes on along the minus strand of JAWNNL010000805.1, from coordinate 413,895 downwards.
CGTTATGCTGCTGATTATAATTTATTTATACCTTGAGCGCAATCCTTGGCATAATTTTGAAAATGCGCAGATAAAAGCGTACTATGCACATAATTAATGAAAGACCAAATGTCGTCTTCAGCATCGTATGCAGCACCAGCATTCTGTGAACGTAAGAAAAAGACACAAGACACTGAGTGAGTGAGTGGAAACGAGTGAGTGTGGGACCAGCTCAAACAAAGTGTAATTAAAAAGTACTTAGTGCACACTCATTCCCTATAGCTATAGCTCGAGAGCTCAGAGTCTTACACTCACCTGCGATAAATAGTTTTGCGCTGTTGTAATTTATTATCGTTAACGTTATCCTTAAAGAAGTAACGCCTGATGCCGCTCAGATACGAGCGGAAATATTCGCTCCAATTAATCGTTGCTATGTTAAACTGCAGCTTCTCACGCTCCCCAATTGGCAGACGTTCGTTCAATTCGTCAATGTTGCGATGCGCAAACTTCCACTCCTTCAGGCCAAACCAGGACATCATATTGATTATGCGCGAGATTTTCCGATATGCCTTCACGTAGCTAAAGGATAGCAAGTAGAGAATAACACTATAGTACAACAAAGGGCGAATGGAGAGTAGAGGGAACTAAGCCAACACACCGTAATCATTCAGTATTGATTACCTTTGGTAATTGGCAACAGAGGCTAGAGAGCAAGCAGTTCAAGTGGTGGTTCATAAATAAATGCCAAATGACGCTGGTAATTCGCTCTAATTGCAATTTGTTAAATATATAACGCATACGACATGTTGTACGCTCAGTAGGTAGGGTGCTAGGTGATTATAGTTTGGCTGCAAGTCGACTAGGGAATACACTAATAAACTTTGAATTCACTGTGTTGAAATCATATTGTATAGTCAGCTGCAGATAGGTCTAATATTTTGTCGAGATACATGAGAATTATTCAATATAAATTCATATAATAAAAATTATAAAAAATTCTCTACTTATGTATTTATTTCCAAGGAATGTATAGGCTCTGATATGCTCCTCTGCAAACTATATTCACTTCATATACACCTCCTTTTACTCCCTTGGATATAGCCTATCTTATACCACATTCATTTCATATACTTAGTTCCTCTCTCGTATACTCTAGTCTCTGTTTGCGAATGTATCTTTTACTTTCTCTTCATCTGTCAAGCTGTTCTGTATAGCGCATATACTCCTTGTCAGTTAGCGCATTTCAGACCATTCAATTGCCTTTCAATGTAGCATTTAAAATCCGTTCAATGTAGCAAACCCGAAACCCACAATACCAGCAACTAACTTAGAGTTCACTATCTCATTGGGGCCGTATCAACATCTCTGACTCTGGCTCTCTCTCCCCGTTTCTCTGTGTGTGTGTGCGTGTACTTACATGCGCTTTTGTCCAGTGGCCATGGCAATTAAATCTAAAATATAAGCTGGGATATTGTGCAAGAAAAATGCAATTGCACAATGCAGAGGCTTCGATGGTATTATAACGTACGAGAAGCACCTGTGACAATAATGCGGTCCAATGGTTTCCATGTCGTATATACAGATGTTGTGGATGTGTGTGTGTGTGTGTGTGGATGTGGATGTCGATTGTCCATTTTGGAGTCGCTTGCCATTGTGTAGTAGTATCGATGCCATACGATTTGGTTTTAGTTGCCAGTTTCATAGGGGTTTTTTTTACGTTTTTTGGGTTTTCGAGGTTTTTGTTATGCCGTCGCATGTTTGGCAGGTATTTTGTTGGGTTTTTTTGGTCCCCGTTGTCCCGTTGTTTGGTTGGCATGTGTTCAGTGTTGCATTGTTTCAAGGTATTAGCAGAGTGTAGATAAATTTTCGATAGGAGGAAATACAGAAATATTTAAGCATTTGGATTAGACATGCATGCAATATGGCAATGCTTCGTGTGGCTAACAAACACACACACATGGATGAGTGCGTGTGTGTATGTGTGTGTGTGGCAGACTCACCAGAGCGCCTTGTCGAAGGGCTCATGAAAGCCTTGACGCGACAGGTGCATGTACTGGCCCCAGGTAATGTTGTTCACATCGGATACATAATTGTACACAGGCAGCTCAGATTTGCCATCCAGCTGAGTTTCACGTAATTCATATCTGCAAGTAAATACACACACAAAGTAATCTAACTTTAGCTGTGTTTGGTATTGAAGACACAGTCTTTAACATGCATAAGCAAACAGACTGCAAATTGAGCAACTAGTTTTCCATTTTCCTCTTTCACTACTGTCTCCGTTTGTGGTATTTTACTAACCTTCTGGCTATGTCCCAGGCGGATGCTATCATGGCATTCACCACATAATCGGCGGGCACCATATTCGCTTTGCAGTTGGCGGTGCCGTAAATGCAACGTACGAGTCCCCGGGCCGACCAAGTGCATAAACCTGATGGCCCGTACAAATTATCAGTCCAGCCGGGAAATGGATCCTTGTACGTTGACATTACTGCAAATAAATAAGAATTAATGGCTGCTTTGTTTGGCCAACGAAATGGAGAGCTGGCAGGCGGACAACCTCCTACGCTTTCCCCTCTCCCCACTCTCCACTCCACTCTTGTTAACTGATATGCCTGACTCCCAATTGCAAGTTTTGCACTTGAATTCTCTATTTTCCCTCTGTTCTTCGGCTTTTTTTTTTTGCTGGTTGTGTTTGCTGTTGGGGGCAGCTTAGGTTGTGCCAGGGATGCTTTGGCATTTTTGTGTTAAAATAAATGAAAATTTGTTTGCGCTTTGTTACAGCAGTGCATGAGCTGCTGCTGGTCTCGAGTCCGGGCTCTCCAGTTTGCCTTAGTATTAGTAGTAGTAGTAGTAGTAGTCGTAGTAATACTTGTAGTATAGAACGAGTGCTGCTGGCTTGGGGTCTCTGCAACTCAGGCATGCACTGACTTTTTGCTGGGCTTTGTTTTCGTTACGTTACGTTGCGTTTCGTTTCGGTTGCACAAAAAAAAGAAAAATGAAACGAAAGAAAAGAAAAACTTTTTTTCCACATGCATTTATCTGCTAAACCATGCCCCCCCCCACACACACAGACACTCACTACATTCGACTTTTGGTCCCTAGTCGTTGTATACATACCGAAATGCAACGTTGTTTGCTATTTTTCACAAAATTTTAAATATTCCTTTTTCCTAGCTCTAGTGATCCTTTGGGGCCCTGTCCAAGTGCAGTCAGCTGCCGCAATTTTCAAATTTTCTTTCCTTGCTATCTTTAGTTTCTCGTTTGCCTCCCACTTCCATTTGCCCTGGAGTATTTTGAGGCTAATTATCTGACAATTAGTTTGTGAAGTCGACTTTAAGCAGCAACCACAAGCTTGCCCCAAAATCTGCGCTTGCCACACACATAAATCCTGCTTACCAATGGGCGGTCGAAAGATGCCAGCGGGCATATGAAATGCGCGATGATTGACCAAATTCTCGGCACATTTCTTAGTCATGGTGTAGGTATTGGGCATTTGGCCAATCAGGCAATGCCGCAGCTTCTCCAGCGTGTCATCATCAAAGGTGCGATAGATCTGATGATGAGGTAGATATAGGTTGTAGTTAGTATCGTATATGTAAGTAATATCATACAGAATAGAGAAAATATTCTAAGTTTAAAACTGATTATGCTTGAGTATGGAATTTGCAATTATATTGTTTAATAAATTATGTAAAATTCTTCAATACAAACTTATTTTAAATGTTGAATCAAAAGGTTCAAACTTAGACTTATTTAGTCTTAAAATTTTTTTTATGGAGAGATAGATAGAGAGATAGATGCAGCAAGATTCAATAGAGTTTAAAAGACATTTTCAATAATGAAAAAAAATCTAAATAAATATACATAAATTATAATCTTGAAAACATAATTCTTCAATTTGTTTTATGTACTTTCCTAGCTTATAACAGGCTTTACATTCCCAAATTGAAGTTTAATTTATGACAACTATTTATGCAAATATATGTCATTGTTTCATCCACTTCATTCTTTATATCACTTGTCATTATTTTCTCTTCTCAAAGCCAGCACTCTCGACTAGAGCCTGCTTACTGGTTGCACTTATAGTAAGTGCATTAATGCCGCAATCAGATCAGCCCGTCACTGGCAGAGTGCGTGAGCACATAAACAATAATATTAATAATATTAATAACAATATTTATCAGTTGGCCCTGTTACTACTACATGCTACATGTTTGCATTTGAAATGGTTATAGCACACTCGTTCCCTTTGTAGTTTTTCTTTTTTGTTAAATATCCATACCCATTGAGTTTGCTCATTCAACCAACCTGCATGATTTTTTCGTAGCCAATTTCATTCTCGTACACTTGCTCCTTGATGAATTTGCGATTGCAGTTGCAGTACAGTGTTGAAATGTGTACGAATGACTGTACATGTGGGCGGCGTGTGTGTGAGTGGGCGTGGCATCATGTCGAATGTTGATTGAATTGTGTTGAAATTGTTTGCACGCCGCGGCCGTAAAAATATGCAACAACAGAAAAAACCATTACGTTTAAGGTGGAGAGGAGAGAGTGGGGGGGAGTGGGGGGAGTAGTTGTAAATATTAAAATTCATACACAAACATTTTGCATGCAGATATGGCGTATTATGTATTTTGGTTACTTAAATGCGTTATGCGAATATTTAACTTATTTCAGCCAATAACAATCTGCTCAATGGTTTAACTATTCAGCTATAAAAAGTTGGCTAAAGATGCAGCCGTATTAATGGTAACTAATTGTAGAGAAATTCAATAATAAGTCTAGTAAACTATTTCAAAAATTATTGTAAATATTTGAGAGCATTTTTGTTATGGAATTTATGGTGTAAACTATAGAAAAAATAGTTGAAATGAGCAGTTGAGATTATGTAGATATTGTTGAAATATGTTTTGAATATTTATTTCCAAATTGAATTAAGTTATATTTGCTGTCTAGATACTCTTATTTATAGCAGTAGATCAAGAGAAACTACGACTAGTTAGAGTTAGTTCAAATATGCATATAGGGAGCTTAACGTTGTTCTATAGAACTATTCTGATATAAATCAATATAATTTGAAAGTATCTCAATCATTTTAGCCTGTGAAATCTACTTTAAACATAATCTGCTAAACCTTCCCTAGCAATAGAGTTGGTTATATTCCATAGCCTATTCCAATTCCAGTCCCATGTGTTAACCAAACTCCACTAGTTTGCCATTCAATCACATTTGGTTATTTGCAAGTCTTGAACTTACCTTCAGCTGCTTCATTTCCATGACTAAATCGAGTATCTTCTTGGTGCCCAGCACATTAATGTCAATGGCATCGCTGAGCTTCTCATTGAATTTCACCGAGGCGACAACATTGAAGACAATCTAACAGAGTGAATTGAAGTAATGCATATGAAAATTGAAAGAATGACAACGAGAAGAGGAAGAGCAAGAGACTTCCTGCTGCAACAACATGGAACAATAAAGTTAACAAAAGAGCACATGCAAAATGCACGAGAAGTGCATGCAAAACAGAAGCGATTGCAGTTGGGTGACTAGGGTCTGTCTGTCCCACTGTCCCACTGTCTGCGTTTGCTGATAACCTCAAAGTCAGCAGCATTGGTACACACAGGACACACGGGATACACGGGACATGGCAACACATGCAGCTGCTGCTGTTGCTGACTGCATTGAACATCGACAACAAAGCCATTTTAGTTTTAAAACTGAGCAGAAAACACACACTGAATCCTGAATCCTGCCGCCGATTGCAGCAGCAGCACATGGAAGTGACTGACTTGTATGCAAAATGTTTTGCAAAACAACCAAAAACGACGCAAAGTGGAGGAAAACGGATGCGCCTGGCAGGACAATGGCTCGCGCACGCCAAACACTTGAAGCATGCACAGGAATTTTCATTTATTTATATATTGTTTTTTATAACCAGCAGCAGGAACTGAAGCTAACGCTAAAGTGGAGGCACTGCAGCAGGAACACATTTTCACAGTACTACGTGCCGGGTTTGCAATTTTTGTTGAAAAGTAGAAAATATATATACATATCTATATGTATGTATGTATGCTGCTGACGTTATTGTTGTGCCGCTTCCCTTTGCTATTTTTGTGTGTTGTTTTGTGCCCTTTTTTGTGTGTGAAAAAAATCATAAAAGGGAAATAAAACGACTGCATGCTGTTGTCGTAAACATGGCGCCTGGCTTGGACGGACAGGCGGCGAGTAAAATGGCGAGCGGCTCATTCAAACAGATAGGTAAACACACACACACACGGGTATAGAGTCTCATCCACGGCCAAGTTGCACACAAAAGTCCATTGATTGAATTGCCAACAAGCAAAGACAACAAAACTCTCGACAAAATGCAATACACGAGATCCTCTCCAGCAGCAGCATTCAAACAACTCACAGCTACAAGCTGCGAGTACCTGTGGAGAGCGTAGACACAGCTATGGACGCTACGTTATTCACCTGAACCTCAGACGAGAGCATTGCACGGTCGGCGGCATCAATGTCCAGGTCGATGGCACTGTAATCAGCGCGTATCGGATGCACCTTCTCGAACAACTCGGGGCACTCGCTGCGTATTGTATTGAATATCTGCAAGGAGAGGAGAGAGAGTATGGAAAAGACTCAGTAATATACCCTGTAATACAAATTTAAGGATTATCTACAATCGATAACCGATAACACAGCCCGAAAGTATGCAATCCTATTTGTATATAGTTAACTTATGCATAGCATGTCTCTTATGCATAGCTATCATAGTATCTTCTTTGAGTATATAGTCCCTCATACCCCACTGCTCACAGCTAATAGCCCTAGGGTACAATAACAACAACTTCAGCGAGCGTTCAGTTTGCATTGTGTAAGTTCTTCCACCTTGCCTCAGGCAGGTGGCGATTGACAGGCAACCTGCGTCGCTGCGTCGCTATTGTCCCTTGCGTCCCTCCCTCTCTCTCGGTATGCAGCTGTCAGGCAACTCATTTTGTCTGCCCCCTTTTGTGTGTGTGTCTGATATTGACTTACCGACTCATTGAAGAATCCCTCCAAACGCTGCTGTACGCTCATGTTGTCCTTGCTGCGTATCAACATGTAAATTTTACGCAAACCAAAGGCGCGCAACAATTTCTCGGTTAGCACTTTGCCCACAAAACCCGTGCCGCCGGTAATGAGCACCGTGGCATTGCTATAGAAATCCGTAACGGGCATGGCACTGGGCATGCTTACGCCCACACCCACACCCATAGCACCCATGCCTAAACCAGCATTCGCGCTTTTTGTGCCATTGCCATTGGCATTCGATGACGCAAAGAGCTCCGTGTTGCTGCTGCTGCTGCTGCGACGCGATGAGCTTGTTGATGAGAATGCCTTCCGCGGAGCTAGGGAGAGCGCAGGGTAGGGAGAAAGAGGGGGAAACTGCTGAATTGTAGTGAGTTTTCAATATGTGAATTATGGTTTGAATAGATAGTAGATGACATGAGTCAGAGGGGCGGAGCGAAGTGGAAACAAAAGTATATGCTGCAATAGTTTTCAAGATTGCTAAACTTGAGTAGAGTTTGTTTTGTGTGAAGCACATTTTAAGATTTGAAAACTGTTTATGGAGTGCAGAAAGAGCAATAAGCAAAATCAACTAAATAATTGATATTGAGTTCTTTACAAATTCAAAGAAGATACTCTGTAAGTTGTAATGAAAATATTGCAATGATTTCATTAATAAAGCCTAAAGGTCATAGTTGCACTGGCTACCACTTATAGCCTTGAATTAATTCTTCATTGAGTAAAGAAATCAATAAATTTTAATGATTTTATACAACTGTATTGGTCCTTATAAGTACAGGCTTAAAGGTTAATACATCACAGTCCATATTTCACTTTTCTTTATACTATAAAGTTTATAGTCATATAGAAGTCCATTTTATTTGTTCTTATACCTTCATCACTTTCAACTTTTACACACCTTTATTACCGTTTTCTTCGGGCATTTCGAATTGTACTTGCTAAAAAACTGAACCACTCCGCACTAAAGCAGGAAACATATTGAAAATCCAGTTAAAAATATTACTTACGAACGATATCAATCAATAAAATGACAGTCCGTATGCCGGCAAGATTTTCCCACCAAATGTCAATTATTTAACAGTAAAATACTAACCCAATTATAACATGTATATATACACACAACTGAGTGAGTGTGTGTGGGTGTGTGTGTGTTTGTGAAAGTGGTATACTTGATGAGTTATACAACTAAATGGTGGGGCAGCTCTGGTTGAGGTCTCTGGCTGACATTGCGGTTGCATTTGACCTGCTGACCTGCACTGCAGACACACACGCATATGTGTACACCACACACACACACTCACACACTGGGGTAGAGTGACACCCCTTATACAGTTAGCGTCGGGCAGCGTGACGTTAACGTAACTCAATTCCTCGCTCTATCATTTCCCCTGTCGCAGACATTTTAAACATTGTTAATTATTCAATTATCAACAGCCAATGCGGCACCTGCCCCCACCCCCCACACACACGCGCACACTCTGTGTGTGTCCACTGCTCATCTATGTGAAAATATTCCCTTTCGTATTAGTATGTGTGTGTGTCTCTGCCATGGCCGGCATGTCCATGCTCCATGTGCATGTCCAGTCAGTCAGTTCATTGCGTGTTTTGCACTGTGTATCTAACACTCTGAGTGTCGCTGTGTGTGTGTGTGTTACTTAGAGTGCAGCATATGTTGTTTGATTGCATGTGGCATAAAAACGTAGGCAACTAGAGCCACACATATGCCGTGTATTGCGTGCCACTCTTCGGTTTCTCTGCTGCCTCTTCCCTCCCCTCACTCTAGACCCATTTTGATGCTTCTTCTGCTGCTTGTTGTTGCCATATTTTGTTAGTGTTTGTCAACCAGGATGTCTCGCTCTGTTTGTCCTGCTATTAGGGTAGTTTAATCACATCACATGCAACCTTTAAAATGTGGTGGAAATTTAATTTGATGAGCTGTGACAACAGTGTTGTTAATAGATAGGAAAAAATAATATTGAAATAATATACATGATAAATAATAATATTATTATTTGCCATTTATAATACCTAACAAATTCGTACAAAATTATTGCCACTTTCAAAGGTCCTAAAAAAATACTATTAAATATTTATAAAATATATTTTTCTTCTATACAAATTCTTGAACTGAAATCAACCTCTAAACCGACTGCAACACCCTGTATCACAGCGCAGCTTTCTGGCAACTTCTTGTTTTACTCTTTAAGCAAAAGCTTTGGCAACTTTGTCTTAAGCTTTTGCGTTTCTCTTAACTGTTTCCGGTTTGCGTCTATGCTAAAAAAGCTTACGTCTTGCCTCGCACAAGCTTTGAACTTGAACGAACTACTTCAAAGCACTCGAAGTACTACTCGAGAGTTTCTTATAGCAAAGCTCTAGTTTCAGTCTCAAGTTATCGGATGACTTGCTATAACTAAAAGCTGGCGACAAGCATAAAGCTCTTGCTGACAGTTAAACATTCAATTAATTTAAGCGTTGTATATGCAAAAGCAATTTAAACGGAATTTATGGTTCATTAAATAGTATTATTTATGAGTTGATTTATGCTGGAATAGCAGAGCTAAATAAACCGCTAAATAGCTAAACTTTTTCAGATTAAAATTGTTTAATGAGGCGAAATGTTTATTCTTTCGTTACAATAATACAATAATTACATTAATTAGCCTTTTTACACATAGTTTACATACACATAGTCGTAGCTTTGTTTTAAAAACTAATTCAATAATTTACGCTTAACGCTAGTTAATTGATTTTAGTAGTAGTATGTGCCTATTAATTAAAGTTAAAATGTCAGAGCACTTTTAAAGTGAGATGGAAATTTGCTGCAGGGCAAAAGAGAAATACATATAGAATGGGGGAATTTATTAACTTTTTATTCGATGTCGACACACACATTAATTATACTCAGAGTTTCACAACGTTTTGGTTTCTTTTTTTTTATCAAAAGCTTACAGCAAGAGTATGGAATTATCGTTTATAATACTGTACAGGGTATGCAGGACCAGTTTACACTCATTCGCATTCAATCATTCACCGACAAAATGTAATCACAATTCAAATGTTACGAAATCACAGATTAAACGCTCGCAGAAAGTTTCCAACACTTTCATTTACAATTTACAGTGGCTGCCACAACTCTCTGCCCCCGCCCTCCGTCATGTTGCAGCACGCCCCTGCCACTGGCTGCTGCACCCGAGAGACCTCACTGAGTATACAAGTTCCATCACATTCCGTCCGACTGCCAAATTCCTGCTCGCAAATACAGCTAGAACTTTCCCGAGACTCGGCTTTGAGCAGGGCCAACTGCACACCTGCTCCCGCAATGCTCGAGGGCAGCTCCTCGCTGGTCGATGGGAGTTCCATTAGTGCCAAATCATCCTCGCACTCCACGACGTTTGGATGTAAAGGCTTGAAATTATTTCGCCGCCATGGAGGCATGCTGGTGCCACTGGCGAAGGTTACCACCGTTTGATGTCCATTGTTATTGTAGCTGTGGCTGTTGCCATTCGTGCTGCCATTCCCACTCGACTGGTAACCATTGCGACTTATGTGCAGACCCGTCGCTGCCGTTTGAGACTTGCCATTGCCCATGCCCATGCCCATGCCGTGTCCACGTCCGCCAAAGAAATTGCTGCGTATGCGCATCGATGAATTGGCATAGGTGGAGCGTATGGAGCTGGCGCGCGTGTGCATCGAAATGGTTCGCTCGTGCGGCTCCAGACTTGTCTGGAATTTACAGAAGCAGGCGGCGAAACGTTTGTTAAATTCCCGCTTGAACTTCTCCTGCAAAGGAAAAGAACACACACACACACACATAAGTATAAAATGTGAAAATCAAATACAAATGCCAATCAAATGCAAACTTTTATTGTGTGCGCTGGCTGTCTAATGAAAATATTCGAATAAGCGGAAAACACGATGACATCTAAATGCTCTCACAGCTATAAATAAACTCGCCTGGAGTTGGAGAGCAGATTCGAAAATAAATCTATCTGTGGTCGGGATAAGCGAAAAGTAAATACTTCTAAAAGAAAATTTATAGCTGTTGTGAAAAGAAGTTGAGCACTTCAACTACTTCTAGCTGAAACTACAATTTTGCATACTTGAGGGAAAGAAGAAAAGAAATCCAGCTTAAATCCCAACTAATGAATCCTTTAGTGAACTTTTTCAGTTAGAGCAAGCGGCAGTGGCTTTTGCTCCGAAAAAAACTTGCTAATGAATCTTGAGCTCTGATTTTACTACTTATTGTGCCATCTGTCACTTGGGTCTATCAAGCGAACCCCCCAGGTTCCCACTTCGCCGCCTAATTGTCAACACTCGACGCCTTGTCCTACCCCTCACCCTCTCTCTTGACACTTGGCCGTAAACCAAAATATTTGTTGGGAAACTTTTGTCTCAAAATATCTCACATTTATAGGCAAAGATGTGTTGGCACACGTGAAAAGCAGCAGCTTTTGTGGCTATGGCTATGGGGTTTTTCCTGGAAAAACTTTACGTGCCTTTTGTGTGATTCTTTTTATATCGATTTTGGGAACTTGAAATTGGCCATTTCCCTGCGCTCATGTTAAAAAGAACTAAAATACGATAAACGAGCCACCGCAAAGTATTTGCGCTTTTATGCCCACGATTTACGGATTTCAGTTGTCGTTGTCGTAGCTCGACGTCCCAATGACAGGCTTGATGAAGGTGTTTATTATTGGCCACAGTGAAGCGTGCTTTTAATTAACTTGAGTGGGCCGAAGAAAAGTTGCGCAGATTTCACGATGAAGCTGAGGCTATTTATAATAAGCCTGCAAAATTGTTTGTGAATGAGTATTGAATTATTGACAATATGCATTCAAGTGTATACTCTGTCAGTCTGCCTAATGAAAGGAAATTATTGTTGATTGTTATTTCTATTGATACACAAATGAATAAAACATAATTGTCTAGACGAGTCTCAACTTCCAACCTGCTGTAGTATATCACTATAGCCTGGCTCAAGGTAAACAAATGCGCAGAGTACTTTAACTAATCCTGGGCACTCTCACTCTCACTCACATTGTAAATGCCATAAATGAAGGGATTATAGCAGCTGTTGCTCATGGCCAGCCAGTCGCAGCAGAACCACACGATGCCAATGTATTGATAGTCATTGATTTCCGGTATTGTCACGTACAGTATATTATACAGCTGTAACGGCAGCCAGCACAGACCGAAGATGACCACGACAATAATTAACATCTTGATGACCTGCAAAACACATGCAATTAGTCTAGATATAGTCGACTATGTACTATAGATAGGTAACTGTTAACTGACCTTCTTCTTGTTCTTGAGCAGCGTTATATCACGCGAATCCTGTGCGTTACCCGGGGCACGGGTGCCCCACAATCTGATGGCCATTTGTATATAGACAAAGCTAATGACGCAAAACGGTACCAGGTATTGGACAAAGACCAGGGCGTAGCGGAATGCTTTAAGCTGTTCGTCCGACAGGTTTTTGTTCAAGCAAAAGGGTCGAGTCAAATTGGTGTATACATCTTCGTCTGTGAATGGATCAAGGTGGAATGAATAAAGCTGTTAAACACACTGAGAAACGGAGCAACAGTTAATATATATATTTACATATATATATATATCTCCCTTAACACAAATTTCTCTCAGTGCAGACTTACCCCGATAACGTTCGGTTATATCCTCCACTCGAAACGCAATGGGGAACGGTAAAGCGAAGAGGAATCCCAGTAGCCAAATGCCAGCAATTATGAACTTCGATATAAACTTGGTGGGACGTGCTCTGTGTGTGGTTGAAGAGGGGAAGGAGGGCAAGAGGGACAATAAAGGTAATCCCATTTTAATGAGACCAACTCATTATTAAGTCAACAAGTAATGGCTTACCTCAACGGATTAATTATGGCACGATGTCGATCGATGGCAATTGCAGTCAATGTAAAAACCGAGACATTTACGCTTAAAGCCTGCACAAAAGGACAAAAGCCGCACATGAAATACGGCAGATTCCAGCGCTGCAGCAGAGCGGCCTGAAACTGAAAAGCCCCAAAAAGAAGAAGAGAAATCAAAATAGTAGTTAGTACAAGAGTAGAGTTGGTAAAATCAGCATAGAGAGCTATTAAATGTAGGCAGCAGCAAGCAAATATAATTAACAGCAACTACAATAGGACTCGCAGGATACTACCTTCCCCCTCCTGCCTAACTTCCGGCATTTGTCGAGAATAAATTGCCAAAACTATGGTACACAATATGTGTGATTGCGTGGGCTGTGGGCTATGTACATACATGTCTCTCCTGACAGCTGAATGTGATTTGTGTGTGCAGTGGGGAGGTGTTGGGTGTCTGTGTGTGTGTGTGTGTGATTTGCATTTATGGCTACAACTGAGGCACGCATAATGTGTGCTCTGGTCTTGTCCATCCAGCTGGGCCAAATTGAGCTTGACTTCCATTGAGGCAGCTGCACTATGCACAGCGACAGTGGCAGAGGCAGAGGCGTTGTTGAGCAGGGGCTAACCATTGCAATTAGAGCAAATTACAGAACGCTTACGGTTTATTGATAACAAACGACAATGTACCCTGACACCAGCTGCCATTTAAATGTCGAATTAATGAATATTTATGGCAATGTGTGGGCCAAATAATAGAGTGTTATCGGCGTAAGTGAAAGCTAAATAACAAAGTTCATAGCTTGTTTAGCTTAAGCAATGGCTTAAACCGCAACACCACAGATAAGCCTGAGAGATATACTATGTGGTATTTCAATTGAGCTTTAAGTGAGTTTTAACCAATATTTATATCTAAAGAAAAACATAGTATCATTGCAAATATTTCAATTATTTCTTTTGATTGACTTTCAAGCGTTTGCTGGCATCACTTTATGCATTTCATTTACTTGCAATCCATTTGCAAATGGAATAACTCTGACTCAATTATGCATGGGCACTCAAAATGATAAATTTTGATATTCAGTTTGTTGTAAAATCAATCAATAGAATTGATGGAAACAAAGGGCCAAAGCACTGTATGCACGAGTGAGTTGAGCTCATAAAAATTTCATTCTACATCTACTAGAATTTCAAATGCAAATGCAGAGTCAAGGCGATGTCATTAACACTTTCGAAATATTATGTTTCCATTAGCAGTGGGAATAGTAGTAGGGACGCTACTGCTTTGATTTTGACTATTGGTAGACAATTGGTCAATTCTAATCTGGCCTTTAACAAAGTGCGTTGTCCGGAAATTAAATTGATGCACGTTTATGGGGAAATCGATGTCGTTGTGTTGTTGTTTTGTCGCTTGCGGTTGTGTCATAAAGGGAATACCATAAATGCAATGAAACTGAAACTGGGCTAATGCCCATTAAACTGATTTATGTGCACAAAGTGTTAACAGCCAAGCGAAAAATCAGCAAACTCAATTTATTTAACGTCGCTCCTACCCCACTCCCTGGTCATACATTACGTATGCGTTATGTTTAATTAATGCTAAGTCTGTACGTCCGAACGATTTTGCATTTATAACTGCAATTCGCATAATGAAAATGTTTTTCGAGCCATGCCTAATTAGAGCCAGCGTAGCATACTACTAGTTGGTCGGTCGGTCGTGTGCGTATCAACTAATTAATTTACAAAATGCATTTTCACTCACCTGAAACGGTATGCAGAAGAGCCCAATGATGACATCCGCAAATGCCAGATTCGCAATATACATATTTGTTACGGTTCGCATTTGCCGCGTGGTGGCAACCACCCAAATGACCAAACTGTTGCCAATGACAGCCAGAATGCTAATTCCGCCATAGAAAATGGAAAGTAATGCCACAATTTCTCCCGGCGCTGTGTACAGTTTTTCTACGGTATGCCAACAAAAAAATAATGTCATCGATTATTAAGAGCAGGGGAAAATTGCAAAAATACATAATTGAAATAATTCTGAGGCACTCAGGGTGACAGTATGCCTGATTAATGAAAGCCTCGGTTGTCACTTACACTCAAGCATGGAGCAGCTGAGGTTTGCTGAGTGCGATTAAATGAAAAAATCTGTTTAAGAGCGTTTCTCTGCTCTGCCTAATTACATAAAGGAACTCAAGGTGAGCTTAAGTTAAGGTTTGTAAGCTTGAGCTGATTTTAAAGCTTTAGTTTAGGTTAGGTGTGATTTTGCGTTTTCAGCTCACTTAGGCCAAAATTCCACTCGAACTACAGGGATTATATTCAGCCTGAGGCAGACTTCTATATGGTTTAGTTTAAGACACTAAACTGTTCTCTCTGTTAACTGTTAACTTATTTAGACTAAGCTAAAACACTTTGAATATTTTCAGTACTTCATCTTAAATCTATTATTCAAATTAGTTAAAAGTACTTATATCTTATACCTTTGCAAAGCTACTTCAAACTAACTTTTCTGTCTGGTTTTGAAGCACTGGCTGCACTTTATAAAATTGTATACATATATGTTACCCTTTAGATATGCTCAAATAAACTTGACACAAGAGCTGACTTATGAGATTTTTCGAAGCACAGATCAAAGCATCATAACTTTTGCTGTCAAAAAGTTGACACAATATGATGAATGGAATACTCAAAGTTCTGCTGCTAAAAGAGCAACAGTTCATTAGTTGGCCTTAAGCGATATTACAGTTACAGCAGAAGCAAAAGCCATTTGATTTTTGTTTGTCACACTTACCAAACTCTTCTTCCGCCTCGGCGCCTGGCAAAAAGTCCGCACGTTGATGCTGGCCATATACTATAATATCAGCTTCCATGCTTTAGCTTCTCTCTCTCTTATTATTATGTATTATCTTGCTTTAAATTTCCTTATGGATAAAGCACTGTCTATTTGTAACCAGCACAAATTTCCGGCTTAGTCAAATTCGTTACGCTTAAAAGCGCGATTTTTTATGCGCCATGCATTTTAATGCCACAGCTTTGGTACGCTGCAAGTAACAAAGTGGATTAAATAGAAGAATACAGTCAGAGATGAAAAATTATACAAATATTTAACGAAAGTGAAAGATGCTGTTGGTGACAGTTTAATTGATATTTGGTCAAAATGAATACTGCAAAATGTGAGAGAACATAATTCAATAGAAGGACAAAAGTGATAATTTATTGCAACCTATAGAAAGTTTCTAGTGGAATTGAGTCTGAGAAATGGCCTCTGAGGATGCAGAATGTATTGATGTATTGATAATATAGAATTCATTATTCACTATCGAAATGTATACCACACACATCAACTGCAATTGCCCCTACATTTCTCTTCATACTGATAAACAACTGACTGCAACTGACTTCCTCTTTCTACCCAATCATGCTCTATTTATTCTCTGTCTACGAGCTGCTAGAGTCAAATACATCAAGTGCACGTCGTACTCAATGTGTGACTACATGTGAGGAAATCAAATTGAAAAATCACATGGACAGCACAATATCCTTGGGGTCAGCTGGTTACAGTTGAGTAAGAAAGGATGAACAGACATTGTGTGGCAGGGAAGCATATTCATTTAAGCTGCTGTAAAATGTTTTCACCACATACAATTGCCGCTGCCACAGCAGGAGTGGCATGGATGGCATGAGTGGCATGAGTTGCATGAGTTATGGTCAGCTGTCGGCTATCGCTAGTCAAAGTTTGTTTTATATAATTGAATGCGTTGCTGTACACTGCCACGCCCCAATTGTGTAACGCCCCCGCTCACCCCCGTAGCTGCATTCCCATGTCATTTGCAGTGGGGCTCCTGCCATACTGCCAACATTTGCCTAGCTCGGCTTTTCGTTGCCCTTGGGGTCGGTTGACATTGACGGCCACTGGGCCATTGAGTACGTTATTGTTGTGGCTTCTTAAACGAGTTTAGCTCACAGGTATAATACTAATATTTTCTTGTTTTTATTCAAGTAAAAGCGTCACACATGTGAGCAGAGCCGAGTGGACTTTAAATTACAATTTAAAAGCTTGAAAGGGAAACTTTATATAAAGGGAAATGAATGTTATACCCTGGCTAGTAGAGTTTCTATAAATTTATGTATATTATGTGAAGATTCCCTTTAAAATTCATACAATTATTAGGCTTTCTTTATTCCCCCGACTCTAGTTGAAGGCCCGTCAAGGCATATGTTACTGTCGAGTGCACCCAACTGAGTTGTTTTAATTTATTCAACATTTCCATATGCACATTCTAAACAAATTTCTGTGACAGAGTCACCCTTAACATTTTCCTTTGTAGTTTGCATAACACATAACTTCCATTTAGTTCTGCTACATAATGTACATATGTATGACAACTGCAAAGTGTTGTAGTGAAAGCATAATATAGTATGTATGCTACTCTTATCCGTTCTTTACGGTTCAGCGAATCGGTCCCTGGATATGCCTTAACCTATTTTTAGAGCCTGTACTTTAATCGGCTTTCACAATACGACATCAAACCTAAATTAGCTGCAAGTTTGGGAACCGTTTTAAATTGATTAAATGGAAGCGCAACCCGAATAATAAAGCTGATTTCCCCTTTTCATAAATTTTTTATCCTTCTGTGAAAGGGATGCGCCGGAAAATCTCATTGTTATCATGGCAGATTGTATACACAGAGGCTTGTGGCAAACTACAACCAACACGTGTGTGTAAGTTTGTTTGTTGTGTTTGCCAACCTTTTACCAGACTCTGTGGGTGGAGAGTGGAGTGGAGTTGATGTGATGGCTGGTGTTGCAACCGACTCATTTAACATGATTCCTCCTTATCAGCCCAAGGGCAACACAGGTATATCGTGGCATGTCGTGGAGCGTTATGACTGAGCGACTCTGCATGTTAGTTAAGAATATCTGCTGTAGCCATAAAATCCTTTTATGAGTTGCTCAGCTGTAAAACGGGGAAAAAATTGCTTGCTTCAGGATGTTAATGAAGCGCGTTGGAAGCGTGAAAATATCCTGCCAGCGGGACATTATGAAATTACACAATCAATTAGCTAGTCTGAAGGACGTACTTAAAGTTAGCCCTGGAAAATGATTAAGTTGGGCAACTTTTAGTGGCTGTAAATGAAGTGGTCCGAAAACATTTTATGGCTCATTGAGTTTCAGCATGTTAAATTGAAATCAAAGGATTCCCTCGAAAAACGAAAAGAAACACCAGGCTCAGCGTGAAAAGCTGTTAAGCATAAAAGCGAACAATTTATAAGCTGTGAAAGAGAGCACAGTGCATGCATCAAAAGGCATTTCAATTAATTTAGAAAATTGACAGAACCCAGAAGAGGCAGCAACGTGCAGGACAAGCTTCTTCTACAACGGTTGTCAAGGCTTAAGCATGTTCCACCGGCACACACACACTCACACAACCTATGAAAATTCATCAAATCTCAATATAAAAAAAAGCAAATGGGAAATTTTTCAAATAGAAAAAAATCTAAATAAAATATTATTGAATAACAGACAGACTCACAGACAGACACACAGCTGACTGAGACTTCAAAGAAAAAGTTAAGATACGCGTACTGTCTCATAAATCAGTATCATTTACCCACGCATCAAAAGACCCAGAGCCAGTATTTTCAATTTTCAATTTACAATATTCATCTACTTTAAATAGACATTGCGCATACGATGTGTTAGCCAAAAGAGAAAAGGAAAAAGTATAGATAATGTACCATACAATGGACTAGCTGTATTGGGAAAAATTAATAAAAGACCGAAAGACAGAATGAGGGTGAAACAAATAAGCATCTAATGCCATTGTGTGTGCAATGTGAAAAGAGCAATCGAAAAGGTCAACAAAAGAGTAAACCGACTTTGAAATTGAGCATACCATTAATTTTGTTGCACAGGGGATTGCAGGGAGTTCTAAATGATCTTGTAGTAGTGAAATAACTTGTATCTTTTCTATATATAGACTGGGCTATTGACCCTGCCCCTAAGGCACTTTCACTAGCCGTCTAACATAAGTAAATACTTCTTTTTAGTTAGCATTTCTTTGGAGCCGAGCCCTGAGGACATTTTAAGCCGACAATTTGTGTTTAGTTCAGTTGTGCAGAAATTTCCCAAAGTTTTTCGCTTCCTTTAATTGCTGAAATACGCGCAGCTGACACAGCTACTTTTACGGTCCCTTTCACTCGGAGGTACGAGAGCTCATTAAGTATTTTAATTTCTACGGTTACAGCAGGTAAATTATGCTTATAATTGATTGTCAAATTTAAGTAGACAACCTGAATTAATACAGTTGAACTTTGCCATTAATATTGTGCGCTGAAATTTGAACTTTGACTTGGGGTTGTTCTTCAAATTTATTGAGAAAATTATGCCAACAACTCTGATGAATTATATAGTGATGTTTTTAATCAGTACTTCATATTTTAGTTAATTTTTTTGTGTATTTTTTCCAAGAACCTATTAGAGTTGTCTTAAGCGAAAACTCTTGCTATACTAATTATGAAAATTTGCACGTCTCAAAGGATTTCTGCATAGATAAAGTTATGAGGCTGGGCTCATTAGCGGCATATCCTGCCAATTTGCTGCCATGTTTCCTTTGCCACTCTCTTGGGGCGCCTAGACTGACTTCAATGAGGTGCACTAGACAAGTCGAAGCAGAAGCAGCAGCAGCAGCAAATTCATTAAATATTTAGATCACAATTAAATTTTGTGGAACCTTTGCAGCTCCAGGGAGCCCAGTAGTAGAACTCCACGTGTCGGATTTCCGCGTAATGTAAGCAGTCAAATAAAGAGCCAGCAAAAAACAAAGGCAGGCAACAAGGGTCTAATCGAAAAAAAGGGAAGAATACGAAACTGATTTCGACGGGGTTTTTGGAATCCGAAATTCGTTTGTGCCGCCGTGCGTGTGGCATTTTGCGGTATTAAATGTAATTGTAATAAATGCGAATGTTACCCGCAGGTGTTGTATGTTGTCAGGGTTTCCCACCTGTCCCAGTCCCTGGCCTGTCCAACTGGTTGCTTGGCTGCGTCCTGCCTCAACAAGGTACGTATTTAATTAGTTTTCACGGTTTAAGTATTTAATTATATGATTCAATTTTTTGCATTTTGCACACACACGAGTTTCGTGCGAAAACCTAATTACATGCGTTCAAAGCCAACCGCACACGCACTTGGCTATACGTTCACTTTCACTTTCACTGCTCGACGGGTTTCCCTTGATGTTGTTATAGTAGTATCGGCAGTTGTTGCACATGTTAACCGTGCGAAGGCGTGTTATCAACTGTGCCGCAGAGTTTGGTCTTCGGTTTTGACTAGCAGCAGCAGCGAGTGGCACGACGACGACGACGGAGACGACGGCAGCAGCAGGATGTGTGGAAGGAACACGAGTGTCTGGCCAACTCAAGTAACTGCTGCTGCTGCTACTGCTGCTGCCACTTGAAGTCAAAACACAACATGTTGCAAGTTGTCTGCACGAACATGTTGCAAGTAGACGGCACTTTCTTTCGGGTCTCTGACCCAAGACAAGTTGCAAATATTTTGCCATCTTTCTATACATATAATTAAATTTTTTTATCAAGCTGTCTATAATTAAAAATTTAATTAGATTTTGATGTAGGGAAAAAGGAAATGAACAGTCCGACACACACAAACACACACAACATATTTACTTAGCTGGCATTTCGTCAAGACTTCCGGCAATCAACAAATAGGCATAGAAAATTCCTTTGAGTTTTGTGGCAAAGTATCTACGCAGGGCCTTAATCTTAAAGCATTTTGAGAAAAGGCTTTCTGTGCGTATTCTAATGACTGTGTGTAGCAAATCTTTAAAGTGCCATCATCAAGTGGCGTTAAGTGTTTTTGGCTTACGATTTCATAAGAAACGGTTGCTGACATACGTTTGAACTGAGTATTAACTGCAAATCAGGTAAAAGCACTTGACAACAAGCAGAAAGAGTACTCGAGTGGAGTGTGCTCAACTGTCAGCTGGTCTGCTGATGAGTTGTGCCAAGCTCTGGACGGGGTAGTTCCATTATTCGATGCTTTGTTTATGAGTTGAGTTTATTAGGAAATATTTGAGGTTGGATAACTAAGACAACAACTGCAAAACAAATACAATCTCTTTGTTCCAATTTCAGTCCATTACAGCGTTCCTATAGTGCCCAACTGTGTGCAGAAATTCCATCAATAAACCCTCTTATCTCTCAGCTAATAGT
This sequence comes from Liodrosophila aerea, assembly GCA_035045005.1. Lineage (NCBI taxonomy): Eukaryota > Metazoa > Arthropoda > Insecta > Diptera > Drosophilidae > Liodrosophila > Liodrosophila aerea. The sequence continues at coordinate 392,735 of JAWNNL010000805.1, read as the reverse complement.
TCCAGCTCTGGTTACTAGGGCAAAGACCAGCCATGGGAAATTCTAAAATAGAAAAGGTTATGCCAACGCCAGTACGAGTATATTATGCAGTAATAGTTGAAAAAAAGAGAAGTAGAAAACATTGCATAAATCAAATTATTCACACGTAATCGAACAAATGATGCACCATTACAAATGTAGGAGAAAATCAATATGAGTTTCACATATTCTTCGAATACATTAATAACAAATATGCGCCATGGCGTAGTTCACATACTATGTAGTTAGTGAACCAGTTCACGTCTGCCCCGAGCTCATTAAAATATTCCCCAAATGACAAACCGATTTTAAACTTGTTTGTGAGTGGAAGGGTGTGTTTTGATTAAGGTCTGCGCTTTTTTTCTGCTTCTATTGAATTTCTAGGAATTCCCTTCGAAAAGGGTGCTGCTTTAATGATTTTTGTGTGAAAATAGCAGCTGTTGTTGCCAGGCTTAAATAATATATAATAATCCAATTTTTTTCATATTGATTTTTGAAGCGATTATCATCGTTTATGATAATGATCATTATTTTGCATGGGACGAACTGAGAGGCGGCATTTGTCTGGGTTTGGTTGGCATTCGACTTTGGCTTAAGAGTGCACATAATTTGTTTTTCTCCTTAACACATGCTACACACACACAGTAAATGCCAGGTGAAAATCTCAGTGGCCTTCTGCCATCCCCCCCACTCCAACTCTGACTTATTGCGCAGTTTGAGATTTTTCAATAGAAACATTTTCAGCAACAGACATTTAAATACAGACCCGTCTGTCTGCCAGTCAGTGTATCTGTCTGTAGCAAATATATTGTATATATATAAGGCACATGGAATGCAATTAAAATTAACTTTGCATAGCAAAAATGCTTGGACCGCATGTCATATGAGGGAAGTTTCCCTTTCTACTCAGAGATATTTTTCAATTACATATTTGCCAAAGTGCAGAGTTTGCCAAATACCTTTTAATTCTCATTATGCAATGTCCAAATTTAGATGCAGTATACAGTTACAGTTATGTCATTGAAGTGGTTGCACAAGGTATCATAAAGCAATTGGGAACTGCCAGAACACGTGACCAGTAAATCAAGTTAATCAACGCATTTAGATGCAATGCGAAACACAAAGGAAAATCAGCCAATCAGGCAGACAGATAAGCCACGAGGAGAGTAGAGCTCTTCGTCATGTTGTACTAACAATTTAGTAGACTAGTCTAGACATCGCATTTATCTACATGAAAATGTACAAACAGGCGACGTAAATCTAATAAATATTTAATTCAACTAATTGTTGTCATTCTGCCACATTTCCAGCAAAAGAATACGTATTAGATATATTTATACGAGGCACAAAAACAGACACCCACAGGCGACTTTCTGACTAATGACCCGAGTTGGACTATATATATCAATCAGCAACAGAATTAAATAAAGAAGTAAAATGACATTCATCAATGGGGCTAATACTTTAGATGTATCAATTCAAAAGCATTACATTGACGAATCTAAAAATATTTCAGGGAAAATCAGCTTTAATTATACTCCTACAATTGGGGCTGCGTGTAACTTGGCTTTAACTTGGGCACTTCAAAAGAAAATGAACCAATTAAAAATGACTTTAACGAGAGAATTTAACTTGAAAAGAAACTAGAAAAACAAACTGATAACATTTGACTTTAGGCCAACTAAATTTATAATGGCACACATTTCATAACAGATTCATAATACTGTACTCAACAAAAGCGTATAAAAACACAATCTAGCCAGAAAAAATTCTGTTTATGCTTTGTACTGCTGTTGAGCCAACAATGGCTTCATCAAATTCCAGAGCCTGTCGGACTTTTGATAAATAATTCAGGCAAAGCATTTCGCAATTCACGTGCTTCATCTTACACTTTGCTTCACCTTCTGCTTCTTATTCTTTTTTTGTATTTCTTTTATAATAATAATAATGATGAGAATAAAAAAAAAACACATGCAAAACAATAATATTTGCCTTTGTCTGCTGCTGCGCATCAATTCACTTGATTGTTTTGACAAATTTCATTGCTTCGTTCTTATCCTGATCAGAAAAGTAATTCAAGTAAAAATCCTTCCATGAATAATATAAAAACTGCAGTTTGATTAAAAATGCATTCTCCTAAGAGCAGTTGAATCAGTAAATTAAACGGAAGCTATGCGAAACTTTTCAACTAATCAAATACTGAAGTGGAAGTATGATACAAAATTAAAGAGCAGCCAACCAGAGAGCAAAAGTTCAAAGTTAAACAGAAAATGTTTCATGGAAAGTAGAGGAAAGACATGCTATTATATTAAATTGGTTTAAAGTCAAGATTATGCAGCTATATATAGCACATATTTCAATTAATGCAAAGCAGGGAAGATAAAGAGAAACATCAGCTGCGTTCACTAAAAGATACTCTATCTTTTACACAATTTTAATATATCGTTAATAATAAACTTTCTACCCTGACAGATAGCCCTTAGAAAAGGCCATTTGATGGAAGAAATATGTGCTCAAATTTGCAAGTAATTGCTGTTTATTGCAGACAAATTGAAGAGCATCTGCTGCAGATATCGAGACTCGAGCAGCAGGGTCTTTAACATAATAAGTGCCGTCCCTTTGCGTTTTTCATAGAAAATTTGCATTCATGTCGTAGATGTAGATGATGGAAAAAAAGGGAATCTGTTTGCTGTTGCCTTTTGCTATTTACCATTGACTTTTAACTATTCGCAAGAGCGCGAAAAAAAAGCAGAGAATCGTAGCAAAAAATTTGCAATTTTTCAATAAGTGTCAACAAGGGGAAAACAAGTGGAAAATAAGTGGAAATGTTTACGTGCTTCGGTGAGCATTTGACACATTACATTATGCTTGGCAACCGATTGGTATGGATGCGAGCGATGCCATGCGATGCGATGCGAGATAAACTTGTTGATGAAATAGGTGATTTCTTTTTTTGGTGACAAGTTTGAAGCATATCATATGGAAAAATCATAGATGCATGCTATAGGTATCGATTAAAGCAATCACATGCGATACAGTTCTATTAACCATTGACCTTTGTGGCAGATCCTTGTTGCAAGTCGAGTACAAAGCTCGCGTCGGCCGCATCATTAAAACCAACTGACGAGGCATGCAACCGATTCCAATTTTCATATGCAGCTAAAGAGTGCAGAGAGTGCTTTTCCTTTGTGTTTGTATCCCCGCTACATTTTCAACGTTTTTCAAAGGATTTACGGCGACTCGTGTTTCGTTGTGTTCAGAGAATAAAGTAGTATAATAACAATGAAGCAAAATAAACGCAAATTTCGTTCGTTCGTCAATATGAAACCAAAGGAATGTAGTTATCTACTCATCAAAGGCAATGGTGAACTCGCCCAAAGCACAAGTGGGAAGTAAGCACATACTAAAAATACACTTTTAACTCATTTGCCTTTAACTGATTTTCCACAGTTTTTCCTTTGGCCCTTGGCAAGTAATTGCAAATATTGCAAATATTTCATTAACTGCGCAGATAAGTAGACTATCAAATTGCAAATGACTGTGAAGTTATGTTGAAAATAAATAGAAAATTTTATTATTTTAGGCTGCTCTTTAGTGTATTTAAAAGGGCTGAGCCCTAAGCATAAAGTTATTACATTTTCTTAGGAATTTCAAGCTGGTAATTAGCCGCTGGCATTAACTAAATGTCAAATGAAAATTAAGCTAAATATTTACTTTTAGCCGAGCGAACTTAGTCGCAATTGTTATGCTTGGCACTTAAGCTGCAGTAATTAACTGGGCAGATCAATAAAAGGCCTCAAGTCTTGCCAAATGAAAATCAAGCATAATAAAACCCAAAATAAATTCAAACAAAAACCAAACTGACGGCTCGACAACTTGACATGTCAGTGGGCGGAGTGCCAGATTAGGAGAGTAATGAATCCCGACACGGCATACGAGTATAAATTAAAAAAGTACTCGAAAACTCTGCGGTGTTTGTTTGGCTTTAAAGTAAGAACATTACGCCTGTAAATAAAGAAACAAGAGAAACGCATTTTAAAGCCATGTTCCATGGCCTCATATAAATAATTCTTTGTACTCCAGCACATTAAAAGCATAAATATATGAGCAGAACGACTTTCAAGCTGAATTTCTACGGTATTTTATGGGGTGTTGGCTGCCTGACTCGTAGCACATAATTACAGTTTGTTAAGGGAAAGCCAGATTGTACTCTAGTACTATGTTTTCTTATTTCACGCTCGTAGTTTCCTGTGTGTAGAAGGTGTTAGCCCACCTGGCTACGATTTACTGACATCATTTCGGGGTAAGGGAAACTAGAAACTTAGTTTCAGCAGTGAGGAATTTCCATAACTTCCACTGTGGTGGCATGTGGTATTTATTGATTTTGATGGTATTTAATAACTCATTTAATTGCTGGCATTTTAATTTATACACTTACACTTTCACATCATTGGCAACATTTGTTTATATTGCCCTAGATCAAAACAAACTTAAAGCAAATATTTACTTTAAATTGCCGAAAATTGTATCCGTAATTCTCGTACTTCCCAGAGGTATTTGCCGATAATGTAAACATTCAATTATTCTGTATGCTCCGAGGTGTTTGCTCTTTATATCTCGCAAATACCCTGTGTAGATACTATAATGCCACCACATGACACACAGTTGCTAAAAGGAAGAGCAGTCCATTGATAAATTTTCCAAACACACGAAATGCGCCAATTGCCAAACAAATAACGGAAAATGTATGTACATTTAATAGTTTTACTATACCCTATGACAATTGAATGTGTGAAGTGGGGTATGCTGAAAGTCGGGTGAGTTGTGTGTAGATATAGTGTATAATACTCTGCACAGGGCATTCGCATAGTACACATATCCACAAACTACCAAATTCATTTGTTTATTTATGAGTGCGTTCGATTGACTGAATGAATGGCAACTGAATATTATTTCGACAACTTAGTTGAATGATATCCGCTGCGAATATTTAGTATGCGGACTGTGTTGCCATTTGAACAGGGCGCAAATGCATTTAATGCTCTTAATTGTAATGGAAATTAATTTTAATTATTATGTGCAATTGAAATGCATTCAAATGTCATAAACGTAATGAAACTATTGTTATTATTTCTCTCGTATTTCATGTGGATATTAATTTTTATTATAGGCATTAAATTTGATGGAGATGAGTTCCCACTTAATGCCATAAAATTCCAATGCAACTTACCCCGAAAAATTAATTACGTCTACGTTTTTAATTTATACAAATATAAAAACAATTAAATAGTGACAGCTGATGTACACACACACTCACACACACGCACACACACGTTAGTTTGGCCAAATGCAATTAGGTATTTTGGTTTGTTTTTAGGCTACTCTTTTTTGGTTTCGTTTAATGCCGATAATCAAAAACACACACACCATCACAAATTGTCCATAGTTTTATGCCACAACGGTTTTAATTACTTCAGTAACCTTTAGAGGGTAGACTATTGATTGCGCTCTGTTGTCGTGCTGTTGATTAAAACTCAATTCAAACGGAATTGCAATCCAATGCCATTGATGGAGAAGAATCCAAAGCAAATGCAGAGCATGCCTGCCAATAATTCACTTAAAAAGCGACGTGATGCCTCAATTTCCAACAATTTATAGTATCAAGTTAATAAAACAACGAGAGACAAACAAATAATGAAAACGCCGAGCTGTCGATCGCCGTGCCGAACCGCACAATGAAAGCGCACAGAAGCAACTGATGGCAGCCTGTTTTTTTTTCACGACTCGCTTCTATTGATTCCTCGCACTAACACACAGAGGCGTGCGCACACACACACACACACACACACGCGAAGTTTATCTTGCAAGAATACGCATACGTCATGTCGTACCAGCTAAAGGTAGGCCAAACGCAGGTGCAGCTATATCTTAATCAATTTTTTTTTGCAATAAACACCAATAAAAATCACATTGCGGTAAACAACAACAACAGCAACAACGACCAGAGGTAAAACATCGACAATAAGACACTAACATGCTAGGGGAATGGGCGTGTCTCTCTCTGTTTTATATCAGCCCCAAAAAGAAGTGCTAAAGTCGTGTATTTATTTGCCTGCGAAAGCACCTACCCACTTTTTTATACGTCTGTTGTCAGTTTGATTACCCGATACGAGGAGATTGTTTATCATCTCGACAACAATTTCCATTCGATTATGGGATCATTTCCAGATAAAAGGCCCATAAATATTCTATAGATATGGCAATGAATTTGTTGTGTTACTGTGCGACGGTTTGTCTGCCATATATTATTATTTTAATTTAATTAGAATGTTTTCCTCTGCAGTCTATAAACTCTGGCTCTGACTAGACTAAATGTTATCGCGGCCCAAGCAAACATGTGTATCTTTATATTAGGTAATTAAGTGTGCCAACTGCTTAGAAAGCGCTGATAGCCAAGGGTCAATAGACATGGTCAATATTTGCCATTAACGATGTATTAATTTACAGTGATAAACTCAAAGATATGCTGTAGAAAATATTGCGATAATATTTGTGGAATTTTGTTTGAATTTAATGTGAAATATTTACCCTTTGTTTTCTCTATTTCTGGTATCATTTTATAGTAATATCCATTGCAGGGTATATTTTCATATATTGATGCACTAATAGATATGCTGTAGAAATTATAAATACTTTTGAATTTAATATGTAATAATTACCCTTTGTTTTCATTACTATTAATATCATATCGTAATAATATCCATTGCCATCATACAGGGTATATTTCCATATAGATACACATTTGTCTAAAGCCTGCTGGCAATCAATAAGCTTTTCAATTGACAGCGTCACTCTCGTGCTTGATATAATTTATATTGATGATATTTTGAATGTATACAGACAAATTGATAAAACATTTGCGATCGCCTGGAGTAGATAAGAGCACAAAGTTAGTATGCTAAGAGCAATAACTTCTGTTAACTCATCTCACTAATGGCGCCACGCTTAATTTAAGCTCATCAGATACTCTAAATGATTACACAAATAACTGTAGAGCTTACAAAAGAAAGCCATTTCGAGACGTTAGCTGCCATTTCATATGAAGTAAATATTTTATTATACACGTGTGAATTGAATTAAATACAAACTAATTAAGTAAATTTTATGCACACTGTACTATGGACTATAAAAGAATCTCAAGTTATTCGATATGTTTTCACACCAATACATGTAGATTTAGACTTTGTCTGAGCCTCCTACGGCAAATACCAGTTTATCTGCTAAATGCTCAAATTAAATAAACAAATGGAGTAGTATGTGACAAATTATAGTATAGTATTCGATTCGAATTATATGATGTCAATATTTGAGTTTAGAATAGAGCTCTAGAGTTGTGTATTCTACACATAATTTTCATGTTATTTTTCACCATTTACCTCCTTCTTTTTGGCCAACTGTTTCTTCGAATTAGAGGGCAGTCATTAGACATTTTGTTGTGCATAAAATTAAATGCAATTATGCATAAATTCCACTTGAGTGCAGCTGACAAAATGTTAATGATTATTGCGAATAGGTATTGATTTATGCCGCCGGCAGTTGCGATTATTTCGTTAATGTGGGGAAAATCATAATAGGTTGTGATATGATTTTAATCATTTATAGTCCCTGCTGCTCTGACATAGGCACGTGCCACGTGTTCTAACACAAATATTAGCTAGATTTCAGTGCGTTTCGCCCGGGGGCAACTATTGTTGTCATGGGGAAATTGAAATGGAAGCGGAAAATTGTTTTGGCCAAGTCATTGATCCATTATGCGGTGCAGAAGCGAAGTGAGATTACTATATAGCCTTCTGTCAGTGTCAGACTACTATTTGTTTATCTTATATTCCGATTTTGTTTTTAATTCACTCTCAAATCCGAGGCACGTGGCTCTCTTCACGCCCAAATCGCTCATAGGTGTTAATAAGGTAAGCATGCCAGTGTACAGTATAATAATAGTGACAGACAGAATTTTATAACATTTAATTAAAGCGTGTTTCGAGCAACAAGTATAATAAATCAGTTTACATTTCGAGACAGATTTCAGCTACATATTTATGTAGGTAAACTGCAACAAGACAGCTCCCAAATCCCAAGCGCATTCTAATTTATGAACAGACAAAAAGGTAGCATTTACTTTAGCAAAGGTGTTATCCAATCTTGACACCTTACTAATGGGTTTATAGTCTACCTAACTGCTGTCCAGGAATTCCTTTTCCCAGACACCTGTCAGCCATTTTGTATGCTTGTTTGTTATGTAGCAAATGATATACCATATTTCTGTCTGTTTTTAATGCCCCTGTCTGACAGTTGATATATTTGAATAACCATGTTTTGATGTGGGTTCACAAATCGACAGCCATTGCGAAATGTGTTGAAATATTCAACAGGTTAACTGTCATAATTTTTATACTATATCAATCAACGGCAACTCTATATATACAATTAAATTTCTAGACCGAGAAAAAGTCTTCAAAGATTTCTGGGATTCTTTCATGTGCTCTGTGTGACGAGTGCTGTAAAAAGTTTTGGCCATTTAGCTGCAGGCACAAACTTTTTGCCTGAACAAGCATTTTTCTTTGGTTCTCGGGCTGAACTCACTGCTGCTTCGATAAGTTCGTTAGATGAGCTGCTAAAGTCTTTAAGTGCTGCCAGTGTCAAACTGTGGGGCTTTACAACCAGCCCCAACCAAAACCAAAGCTTTTTGACCTTCGGTCAGCCGAACACTGAGACAAATATGTTTGTAAATTCCTTGGAGTTAATTCTATTTACTTTAAAGTTTAGCTATCATATAAGAAATTGGAAAGACTGTAGTTTCCTTTTTTATGTATTTAAACTACTAACAATATTCTGCCAGTGTACCTAAGCTTCTCCTACACAATTTCCACAACGCTTCGTCAGGTTACTCGGGCAAAAGTATCTGAAACATTTGCTAATCGCTGTAGTATGTACTCAGTTGGGTGCATTCACAAATACTCACACTTCGATTCATAATTGTATGACCGTTATTTGGTTTACATCGGTAGGAAAAGTCAAACTAAAAATATGCCAAGTAAATATTTGCAATAATTGCCGCTAAACAAACAAGCGACAGACCCACAGACACAGCGACCGAGTTGGCCATTAATCCAATAGCAAATTCATATAAATGAGGAGGCATTGTTATTGTTGCTGCTGTTGTTGTTGTTGTTGTTGGCGTTTAATTAAAATGTTGTTAACATTAGATTTGGACGCGTGACGATGCTAAAGCCGTTCGCCAAATAAATAATTCCATTTCTTTATCATTTTGTTTATTGGCGTAGGCAAACGATGCGCTACACTCTGTACTGTGTACTGTGTACTGTCAATGTTTTAATTATTTTTATTTGCCTACAAATTCCAGAAAGAATAACAACATTACGTATGAGCAATACTTTGTGCTTAGTTGCCATTTGAACATAATTTTAGTGCACAAAATATCATTCTGCGATTTCGGCGTCTTTTTATGGCCACATTAATGTCTTAAACTGTATCGGTGTGTGCGCCCATGTGTGTGGGTGTGTGTGGCGAGTGTACGATTTAAACAATCTAGCGATAAATGAAATTCCGCTCAGCATTCTTTTTGTTCTTCGTTTTTTTGTTGGATCTGCACATAACATTTTTTTATGGACGTCGCGGAAGGAAGCAACGCATTCACTGAATGGAACCAGTTGAGAAGCAGAGAAACACACACTCACACACTCACACACACACACATCCGATAGATTAAAGAACTGTAGCAAATGCTGTGGAATATTTTTCTGCTGTGTTGGGAAATACTCGCACAAATTCTTTAATTGCAGTCATATGATGCGAAATTTTGTTCTTGAAGTTGGCGGAAAATTTTCGAATTTGAACTAATTAAAATGTGTTTTTTCTAGGGGAAGAACTTCGAATTTTAACTAATTAATATGTGTTTTAAGCACTAGCAATGGAATGCTGGCACACATATTCTTTTTTATGTCATGTTTACGAGCTGGAACGTAAACTAGACAAAGTAGTTAAAGTTATGCACTAACTTAACCTTCAACCAGCAGCAAGAAGAGAACTTATTTCGAGTAGTTACAAGTGAATTTGTTTGCGCTTATATCAAGTAAAGCGTTTTAAGCTTATCAACAGAGACTTGGGTTTACACACCCACGCACACACCCACACCCCCACACACACCCTCACCCACACATCGTCGGCTTAATCCACTTGGAATGACGGAAGACTGAAAGCATGCTAAAAGAGTTTTCATGTGGAATTTCGTGCATGCCTCGTTGCATTTTTAATACGATTGCATAAGAGCCCCTATAACAACCCCCACCCCCGCCCCCTGCTGCTGCAGCTACTGTTGTGCCAAAACAAAGGATTGATAACATAAACATGACTTTACTATAAGCTAAGAGCAAAAGAAACATAAAAATGTAGCCGCAAAAGTTGGCCTTAAAATTCATTCGGCTATGGTTGTAGTTGTTGCTGCAGTTGCCCCTTCTTGTTGCGGGTGACACTATGTGTCAAAAATTGGCTGCAGTGATCGATGGTTGGGTGGGAGGGGGTTAACGTCAGCTGGCTGCACTTAAAGCTGCAAGTGTGCTTAATATGGGCGCTTAAAGTTCGGCGTTGTCATAAAGTGCATGTAGTACAAGTTTATGAGTGCTTGTTGTTGTTGTTGTTGTTGTTAGTGTTGTTGTTGCTGCTTGCTGAGGCATAACAGTCGTTGTTGCTCTAAGTGCGAGTAGGTTGTGAGTATGTGCTGCTATCTCTACCTCTCTCTCTTAACCGTAAACGTTGCGCAGTGTGCCTGGGTGAGAAAGAAGGAAAGAAAGAAACAATGCAAAAGTTTATTCCACCAAAAAGTTGGCAACGCGGGCATACGAAAACTTGTAGCATACTTTCAGGCAGCCGCTGTTAATATGCGCATTGCAGCATGCAAATTATACGGCGAGACGTGACAAGTTGATTAAGATAACAATTACCAGGTTAAGCACACACACAGACACACACTTAATTACATGGCTCATATGACACATATAGTCATACAATTCGTCATAGCTGAAATGAAACTTGCAATTGTTGATTGTTAGACAAGCAGCTTAGGTTAATAATTAATAGCTGAGCAGCATTTATTGCTAGATTAATAGCATAAAGCAAGCAGTTAATACACATAAAGCAGAGCAATAACAACAACAACAACATGAGCACACATTAGTCATAGCCGCGATAGCCACCATAGTTACTGCGATCACGATAATCACGATTGTAATCGTAATCACGCTCTGTCTCCTTAGGCAGGCCATAGCGATCGGTTTGTCGATAATAACCATAACCACGATTACGTTGACCCGCATATTCGGGCTGCCAGTAACCAGAATATTGTCTCAAGCCGCCATTACCTCCATAACCGCCATATCCACCGTAGCCAGAAGATCCTAGTATATTCGTTGTGGGATAATAACCACCGCCAGTGCTTGGATAATACCCTCCGCCAGTGCTTGGATAATACCCTCCGCCAGTGCTGGGATAGTATCCACTGTTCGAATTGTAATAGTATCCACTGCCACCGCTGGGATTGTAGCCACCTCCACTGCCTCCATAATAGCCAGTGTTAGGGTAGTATCCAGTGCTGGGTCTGTTGTAATACCCATACCCATAGCTGGGATAGTTGTTGCCGTACTGTGGATAGCCATTGCCCTGTCCAAACAAACTGCCCAAGTTCAACACTTTGGCACAGACTCAAGCTGTAGTATAACACAGAGTATAAATTTCACAAAATATAACTCACATTTCGCTGATGTCTCGGCTGTGGCCAAGTCACTCCTTTTCCCATCCTGTGCCGCTGGCAATGTGGGTAAAGATGCATCACCCCAGACGCCACATACAAGTAGCTGAATTGATTTGACGTTATCAATAATATTCCATTGTTGCGTTTTATTGTCTTACTGAACGAATACTTACCAACAGCAGCAAGCACTTGGCATACATTGTATTGTTTTGGCAAATTGAATATACGCCCTGGAAGTCGGTGTCACAGTGAGAGAATCACAGTCTTTTGAGACGTGAATTGAAGAACAGTTGAGCAGACAACCGCTTGACGCGAAGTTTGTACGTTAAATAATTCTGTTTCCCAGACGAGGGGCCAATTTATATTTTTCATTTTCCGGCTGAGTTGCTGCGCTCAAGTCGACGTAGACGTCAACGTTAACGTCAGCGTCAGCGAAACAAACAAACCGAAACAATATGTAGCTTTTGGGCCTGGTCCAAGTCGCACTTGCCGCACTTAGAAGCCCAGTTAAAAGCCGCCTTGTTGTTATTACTCATACGCCACGTAGAGCGAAGGCGGCTGCAAAATACAAATTGAGTTGCGCTTACGTTTTACAGGGTTGCAAAATAGAAGTTTATAAACTGCAAAATGCAGAAAGTTAAAAGAGAAAATCTAACTGAATTAATAGTTATTAAAACTCTACAGTTTAATCAGCAAAAATTATTTAAATTGTTTAGAAATATTTTAGTTTCATTAATGACAATTTCAGTTACATTTCTACATATTACAATTTATTTTTTATATATTTTTAACTTTCATTTTTTTCTCTCAAGTAAACCCTGTTCAGTTTCGTTTTCTATCTGATTCTTAAGCGTTACGAAACAAAATAACACTTATGACCTTTTGCCAGGCGATTATGTGTTATTACTTTAATATTTGCCTGGGCAGGTGACAAAATAAATGCCTCATTTTGTCTGTCTCGTCTGTTTAGTTGCCTGTGCGTGAGTTTAATTTGAAATATTTGCGCTTTAAACTTTAACAAACACAAATAATAAAGAAGAAAACCCAACAGCAACAACAACAACTGTGTTTACCTTGGTTCAGAGATCGCTTTCTTTCATGTTGGCCGACACTTTTTATGAGAATTTCAGCATGGAGATATTGTCTGGCAAATAAGCATATTGTGTTTGCAAACTATATCTTTAATTCCAATTATCCACACAAACACACACTTTTACACTACACTACAGAAAAAAATCTGCATCAGGGGCCAAAAACTTGCGGCTCTTGGCCAAATATTTGCCAGCTATCATGTATTTTGTGTGGGGTTCGTTTCGTATATATTTATTTATATCGTTTAGCCTGGCTGCTAACGGCTTTTGTTGCTGCCTCTTGTTTGCCTTTGTATAACGCGGCCAACAGAGATAATAATACCAGAACACTTTTGCCCTTGAGGCGACTCGAAATTCATTCATAAAACGCTGAGGTGTGGCTTGAACAAATTGGCTAATTTGAATGTAAGAGCAGGATATAATCGGCAGGAAGCGCAACAGCTTAATAACAATTATCAACGCCTTCTGACTTGGTTAGAATAAGCTCAAATGAGTTTCTAAATACGCCAAAATACTTGGCTTTTACCTTAATTTTAAACTTTACTTCGTTTCTTTCTTCTTTTTTTTTGACACTTTCTGAATGTGTGAAAATGTATTAGGCTTGTTGCAATTCGGCAATTACAACGCTTTCAATATTGACTTGTCAAAGTCGTAAACAAAACTGGGTTACGTTAGCCAATTCAAGGTGAAATATGGTCAAAGATGTTTATATAGCTTTCTAACTCAACGTTGAGCTCATCCGTTTGGATTATGTAAGAGCTATTACTCAAAAGTCTACCGGCATTTTATTTTTTACCTCAGCTTCCAATTAATTATCCAGAATTGTTTGCAAGTTTTCACAACAAACTTTTTTGTCCTTGCGGCAAAAAAAAAAACATATTCTCTCTTGCCATCGATTTTTAGGCATATATTTTTCAAGGGCCTCGGGCTTACCGCATATATAATATGAAATTAAGAACTCAAAAAATACACTCACGCAACGCAATTTGTTTTGTGCTGCTAAATATTTAGAGAAGTTACTTATTTCATGGCTGTAACAATTTCACGCGTTGCGGGTCGCAGTAAAAACGAGTGTAAATTGCAGCAAAGAACAGGAATTGGAAAATACCCTGCAATTAGCATAGACAAAGTGCAATTAGACTCTGAGCTATTCAAGTCTAGTCCAATTAGTGTTTAACTCTATAATTGAATATCACACTTTACAATATTACATTCACTCTCTATTATACCCCTTAATATTTTAACAGGGTAACTGTTGACGCTATACAAACAAATCTTGATTAACATAATTTCGTTTCAATTTTTATAAAATATAATTTATATGCAATTTTCCGGCTGTGTTAAGCCGAGACATATACGTTGGGTTTGCGTCTCGGCTGAGCGGTGTACTCTGCTGTTGTCTATGTTTTCGTTGTTGTTGTTGTTGTTGTTGAGACCACAGAATTCCGGCATTGCATACTTTTGGGCGGCGCTTTGAAAATGTATAAATAACCTTTTTTAATAGATATGGATCCGGCTGCAGTGCCTGGCCAATTTGTCTGGCAATTGCGTTGGACTAAATTCCAAGTCATTGTATAAAAATACACACATAATTGACTGCGTGTGCTTGCATCACATCATCAGCCTTAAGGGCTCTTAAATCCCTCTCGATATCTCTAGTTTTCTGAGAAGTTTCGCTTGAAATTGAGAACTCAATTTATGAATAGATTTTTCTTACATTTTATTTAATTTCATAATTCTCTCTTTAGACATAACAATTCATTCTCCGTGTTTAAGCATTATTAGAGTAGAGATTAAATAAACTATATAAACTACAATCTAAAGACAGTGAAACAAAATACAAGTTAATACAAAGAAATACAAAAATGCATAATAAACAACATGTCACAAACAATTTTTTTGTTTTCCTTCTTTCCCATATAGTTCAGATAAAACAACAAATAAGGCGAAAGAATAGAAAATGTGGAAATCAACAGATAGTTTGAATAGGGTTGACAGGCAGCTTGGAATGCATTTTACAGCATTACAAAAGCAATTGGAAATTGGAAAATAAACGAACACATCAATGGGCACTTAGATATCAATTTCGTTTTCATCTTTTTCTTTTGTTTTTTCTTTTTTTTTCGTTTGACTTTTCATTATAATTTTCTTGTCATCCTTTCCATCTCGTTACTAAAAACACTTAGTCTAAGCTGATTAGCTGGCAATTGGGTTAGTTGAGGTTGTGCTGCGGGCTGTGGGAATTACGTGCAGTGGGAGTTGGTTGAGGTTGCGGTGCAGGGATGCGGGATACTTAAGGAGACTTGAGGATACTAGTTTCAGTGACGTCCAGACGTCAATTCCGTTGAAAGTTCTTTCTATTCAGTGTGTGTGTGTCTAGTTCGTTGTCTCGATTTTGAGTTTGTCGTCATCGGTCACAGTTGTTGTTGCAACTTTGATTTCCTCAAGAGGGATAGTCAGTGGTTGTACAACCTTGACTGGAGCTTCTACGGAAGCCGCTGGCAGAGGCTCAACGGCAAGTTTAATCAGGGTTTCGTCAGGCTTTGCTGGTGCCTCAACCTTGACTTCCACTGGGGTGGTGGCAGCCTCAGCTACTGGTGTCTCAACCTTAGCTTCCACAGGTGCTTCTACTTTGACTTCCACTGGTGTGGTAGCCGCAACGACAGGTGCTTCTACTTTGACTTCCACTGGTAAGACAGCCGCAACAATAGGTGCATCTACCTTAACTTCCACTGGTGTGGCAGCCGCAACTACAGGTGCCTCAACTTTGACTTCCGCTGGCGTAGCAGCTTCCGCTGCAACTTCCGCTACAACTTCCGTTTTCAGTTCGGCGACAGCATCCTCGGGGTTTGTCTCACGTTTCTTGTAGGCCTTGGACAGGTTCTGTGTGCAGGAGCACGGGCACATACATTGATCCCTCGGTGCGGCGCCCGAGAAGATTGAGTGCACACTGAACGAATTGGGTATGACGGATGGCTGGACGCCCAGAGGGAAAGGATCAACAGTTTGATATTTATTTGCCGTCGTGTGTAGAGAGTTATCATCACAATTGGTATAGTACTCCGCGGGCAAGATGACCACCGGCATGAAGGCAATGACCGCACCCTTGGGTATCTTATCGGGTGGGAAGAAGGCCGGCTGGCCAGGTGCCTGGGGCACCACAGGTAGTTGATTGAGTGACATGGCGTTCATTATGCTGCCGAAATTCGTGTTTCCATTGAAGCCGCTGAATTGTTTGTTAAAGTCGACCGAGGCCGGATTGGGATTGGGATAGGTGCTAGAGGTGGTTGTGGTGGTGTAGGAGGATTTAGATGAGTGCGTCTTATCGGCATTACAAACGCAGGTATCTCTGCTGCTTGGTGGATTCGACGGCACATGCAATGGGGGAGAGGGACGTGGGGTTACATTCTTGTTGGGAGTGGGTTCAACGTAATAGTTTGGCGTCTTTGTCGTTATCGGTTCGGGTACGTAAATGGGTGGAGATGAAACCGGAGTAAATGGCCTGGGTGTCGATGGCTTATAAGCCGGCAATTTGGGTTCGATATAGACGGAGGGTGTGGGCTTTGGATTGTACGTATTGACAATGATTGGTGGCAGTGGTTTTGCGGGTGTGATGGGTTTGTACGGTTCGGGTGTCACAGTCTTGTGGATATTAAAATTACCCGTTGGTGGTGAGGTTGTTATGCCTTTTACTGGCCTATCCGTATTAATAGTGATAGCCGGGACCTTTGGCTGTATTATCGTGGTCGTCGTCGTTATTGGTCGTTGTGGTGTGGGATACGCAGGAACACGGTTAGGAACGGAGGGAGGAGAAGGAGGAATATAGGTTAGTGGAGTTTTTGTTGTGACTTTCTTTTGCACAAAATTATCATTATGATCGTAATTTGGCTTGAAAGTTGGTGGCTTATAATTCGGTTCAATGACTTGTGAGTAGGATGGTGGCTGTGGTGCAATTTTACCCGGTTGATCCGGTGGCAAGTAGCCAGGTGTCTCCTTGTCCGAATGCCTGGGATCATTTGGCTTGTATGGTGGTCGTGGTCCTACAATGAATCAGAAGCGTTTAGCAGTCATCATCTATTATATGCTAAATATAGTTTACCAGGTGGGCCTAGCTCATCGTGTCCACCACGTCCAGGGGGTCCTGGTGGTCCTGGGCGATCTGGGCCGGGAGGTCCGGGTGGTCCTTTAGGTCCGGGACGGTCTGGTCCAGGTGGTCCGGGTGGTCCAGGTGGGCCTGAGCAAACAAGTTGAGCATTTAGCAGTGTTTGTATAAGATCTCTTAATTAAACTCACCTTTAGGTCCTTTAGGTCCACCACGATCGGGTCCGGGAGGGCCTAAAGTGCCAAAAATTATGTTTAATTTAAGCAGTAACTAATTTTGACCCCAAAGATTCTAATAAGATTCCCACTTAAAGTACCCACAAATTTTATTTGAACATACCTGGTGGTCCGGGTGGGCCGGGTGGTCCCTTGGGGCCTGTAAAGTTAGTTAAGTAATTTTAGATAAATACGCAACAAAATAAATAATATAAAGCTGGTCTTACCGCCTGGTCCTTTCGGTCCTCCGGGTCCCTTTGGTCCGCCTGGGCCTCCTGGGCCGTTGGGTCCGAAACCGCCTTCGCCGCCGCCATCACCTTCACCTCCGAAACCACCCTCGGGTCCGACTATATGAACATATGGTGGCGCTGGGGGTCCAGTGGGGCCTTCAACATGCACATATTTACCAGAATCATCATGATAGTATTTTCCATTGCTAACATCTGCAGATGGAGAGGAGAAGAACTATTATAGTAAAGGCCAAAGCAACTGAAGTGTCTTCATGTGAAACTCACCGACATAACGACCGTTATTATTATTATATTTACCGGCGTCTAGAGTAAATAGAGAGTAATACGAAGCGAAAAGAGACGATTAATATCAGTGAAATAAAAGTATTTTCGTAGGGTTCATTCGAGTCGACTACATATAGAGTACATTAACTAGAAACTAACTACACAATACAATACATAGTACATAGAGGTACAGGTAATACAAGGAACATTTAAGTAGACCTAGACAACTTAGGAGACCACGGGGCGTGCTGAGGTACCAAAACCAGTACAAGTCAAGCATGCTATTATAGTTTAGTATGTTCAACTATAGTTTAAATTAGATTCCACACACCGTTAGATTAGTTTGATTAACCATTAACCGTTAGTATCGTTGCTCAAGCAGTTTGTATGTGGGCGTGGCAGATGTGCAGTGTTTAAATATTGTACAAATGGGCCGAGGCTGAATGCGTGTAGGTGTAGGTGTTGCTGGTATAGATGTGAGTGTGTGTGTGGGCTTGTGGGTGTGTGTGTGAAGATCTCGTGCATGAAAGCATGAGTGATAAATAACTGTGAATTGTGCGTGGTCTCTCAGTCAAATGCAAGACTGGGAAACAAAAATATTTCATTTGTGATTGATTGATTTGAAATTGATAACATTGATTGAGTTTATCGATAAGCGATAAAACAGTTGATTTAATTTAACAACTCGTGCAGATAGAAAATAGAGAGTGACAGTGGACAGAGAGAGAGAGAGTGATATATAGACAGTTGAGAGAGAGATATATATAGGAGTATATTTTGCTTTGATTGTGCGCTCATAGGCAAAAGGTGCTCTAGATAACTATGGGGGTGCCCTAAGGTTGCCCTGCAGTAGGTGTGTGTGTGTGTATATATATATAGTTTGGTTTTCTGTGCCTGAATTAAGAGATTCATTTAAATTATATATTGTGGTTTTTCATTTGGCTGAAAGTAAACAGAGACTGCTTAGGAAATAGATTATAAATTAATGTACATTAGCATAGAGACATAAAGTATTAAAAACAAACTTAGACTTAGCCACAACAGACACAAACTTTGAACAAACCTGTAAATGGGGAAATTAATTTAGTTTAACGTCTATGCTATGATTATCTAAGCTTTGATCAATGTCTTCCCCCATCGTGTCACCGGCTGGTTCAAATTTTGCTCTGCTTTACGAATCTCAATGGGATCTAACCTGGTGTGTATTTGATGGCCTCAGGAAAACCGGTATTGGTGTGTGTGTAGGTCTCTGTGTAGGCGCCGTTATTATTTCCGCTGCCTGGATGGCCGCCAGTGCCGGTGCCGGTGTTAAAACCAGCACCTGGACGATTGCCATCACCGCCACCTGGATGGTAGGCACCACCGCTGCCGGTGTTGCCACCCAGTCCAGGGCGATATGCATCACCAGAGCCAGCTGGTCCAGGGCCGGTGGCATCACCGCCGCCAAAGCCAGAGCCTTGACCGGGGCGATAAGCGCCACCAGCACCAGGACCAGAACCACTGCCAGTGCGGTATGCACCACCAGCACCTGGACCGGAAGCGTCGCCAGTGCGGTAAGCATCACCGCCACCAACGCCGCCGCCGAGACCAGTGCGATAGGCATCACCACCGCCAATACCGCCACCGGCACCAGGGCCGTAGGCGTCACCACCACCAATATTTCCGCCAGCGCCGCTGCCAGTGCGATCGCCATCCCTGTATACCGGTTTTCCTGAGGCTCCGCCTCCCGCGCCGACTGGTCCCAGAGGTCCGGGTGGTCCCTTAGGTCCAGGTGGTCCCTTGGGTCCAGGTGGGCCATTAGGCCCATTTGGTCCATTGGGTCCAAAGCCACCGTTTGGCCCGAATCCGCCATTGGGTCCATTAGGGCCATTGGGCCCTATAGGTCCGCCATTGGGACCGAAACCGCCGTTAGGTCCGATGGGTCCGCCATCGAGGCCGACACCACCATTTGGACCCACAACATGTTTATAGGGATTGGGATCCGGCTTGTACTGTCCATCATCTGAAACACAAAGATTTGAATCCGCCCCTAATGCGCTTGCTCCAATCTTAATATCTCACTGCCGCCGGCGTCGCCTGGTCTGAGGGCTGCCACCGAATGGAAGGAGGGTGCCTGATCGCCGGGTCCCTCATAGGTGTGACCCTCGCCCGTATTGAACAGACCCTTGGGTCCACTGGGTCCACTCTTGTGTATGGGCAGACTCTTCACGCCCTCACCCTTGAGCACAGGGATCTTAGAGCCAAAGTGCGAGGAACCGGATGTGCCATCGCCCTTGTGCTTGTTCTAGAAATATTCGATTCGATTTCATCAGTGGGTGTGTGTGATCGTTCCGATGATCTTCACTTCTTCAGCTTCATCATCATCAATAATTATATATGTTTTATTATTGCTTCTGCTTACTTCATCGACCACAAAGTAGGGTATATCGTGGACGGCGCCACCCTCGAATTTGCCACAGCCAATGGGGAAATAGAGTTCGTGCCACTGCAGCAAAATGCCAGGCTCAGATGGGCCGCCGTTCGTCTCATTGTATAGACCGGGCGGGAATGTCTCCACTGGCTTCTCCGGCTCCACTGTGCGATAGCCATGTACGTCGGCCACGTAGTGTGTGGCACGGAGCAGATGATAGGGATCGATCAGTCCATAGCAGCCATAGGTGACGCCATCGGGACCGCGCGTCTCATGATGGAAGTTTCCAGTCTTGCCGACATCATAGCCATATCGATAGGCGTCTGATGTCGTAGTAGTAGTTGTAGTTGTTGTTGTTGTTGTGTTGGTATTTGGTTTGGTATATTTTTGGTATTTTTTTGGTATTGTTGGGAGGGGGGTATTTTGGAAAATAATGTTTGGTTTAGAGTAGAACGTGTGATTGAGTTGGAGTATATATAGTAGTATATATTGAATATGGTTTTGTTTTCGCTTTTGTTTTTTTGTTTTACTGAAATTTGTTGTGAACCTGCTGGAGGAGAGACCTACGACTGCCTATAACGGAATCTTCTGATTATACAGCCTGACTTTTGGGCGCTGCAACTGCAAGAGTATTTATCATATAACAATAATACTATGGCCTACAGATAGGAAATTTGAGAAAGATAGAAAATGTTTGGTGGTGTTTTGTGGTGTTTTTCTTGTCGTTTGTTGTATAAGATTGTTGTTGTTGTTGTTTGGAATTGGGGTTGTTTTGGATAATGGCGAGGAGAGGTATGAGTATGCGAAGCCTTTTTATTTTTATAATTTTTTGTTGTTGTTTATTTTATGTATACTTTTCTCCACTAAGAACAAAATAGATACATAAAAACTATAGGAAATATATATAAAAGATACAGACACAGAGAGAGAGAGAGAGAGAGAGAGTTTGAGTGGGAGAGAGAGGTTGAGAGTTGAGGTGTATGTATGTGTGGGTGTGTGTGGTTGTGTAAAATAGAGAGAGAGATTTAGATAGATAGAAATAGAGCGATTTTGTTTGTTGTTGTTGTTGTTGATTGTTGATTGTTTGAGCATATATACAATTTTGAGTTTGAGTTTTAGCTACGACGCAGACTACGATTTCTACGGTGAGTTTAGTAAAGCTGAGCTACAAGAGGGGGAGCAGGGGGGAGTAACAAATTATAATAGTGATAATAATAATAATAGTATTACAACAACTACAAAGTTAAACTTGTGGTTGCTTTTCGTTTGTTTCGTTCCGAATTTCGGTGGGATTAATGTGTAAGTCTTGACCTGCTAAAGTTTTGGGTTTTGTCAAGGGGTAAAAGGGGGCGGGGAGCATAAACTAAACTTAAAACTACTCAAAAATAGTATTATGTAAGAGATCTACTTAAAAACATACAGATTACAAATACAAATCGAGCTACGATTAACAAGTTACAGGGCGAACGAGAGATGTACACAAAAAGTATAAACTAATACTAACAAACTGAACATGAGTGTTATGAAATCGATAGAACTATATAGAGTATACGATGATGGATAATTTCTACTAATATATTACATAATGTGTGAAAAGAGAGATAGAAATTCGATGGTGGTTTTTTCTATTTGATGTGATTAAGCCATGTCAGATGTAAAATTGTTAAACGAGATTACTTACTTGTGTCAAAGTTTGAGGAATAATATTGTTGGTTCGTTGTCTTTTGATCATTGATATCGACAATTAGTCGTCGATTCTCTGCATCAAATTTAGCAGAATAAACGCATTGCAACCAAATGCAAGCGACGACCTGTAAAAAGGTGTGAAAAATCATTTAGTAAATCGGCATATAACGATGATGATATAATATTAATACCCTATTTGAGATGTAAGCTCAGTAAGTTGAAATCAAAACCCGGCGACACGCCCACAAACTTTTGCTTTTCATTGTGTCTCCACAAGATTTGTGACTTTGGTATTGACTTCATTTACATAGACCACAGACGCAGCCGCAGACGCAGCCACAGCCACAGACCGAGACCCAGAGATGAGTCAAGATGACAACAGAGAGAAAAATACAAAAAAAAAATGAATATACCCAAAAGATACTTAAGGCAGTTAGTATCAGCGCTCAGCTGGCACTGGAGATTTGTTATTGTTTTTAGTATTTATGTATTCAAATCAGCACCCATTTAGATCCGGTTCGATTCGTTTAGTTTGCGAAAAAAAAATGTCCAAAAATGTCGCTCGCGTATGGGCTTGTAAAATGTCAAAGGCGTTATATATAAGTAAAGCATTTAAATCACCGCAAATTCTTGTTGCCAGTCATGATTTGAGTCGTCAGACGTCAATGGAGATGACAAACTCCACTGTCGAACTGGATTTTGGCTGCACCTTCTGCTCATTTGTCGCAGCAAATTGCTCCATGGCATACATAAGATACATTTGTATCTACATTTAGTTGGGCTGCATCCGAAAGTTACGCAAAACTGCTAAGAATAATGTCAGAAAAACCAGTTGATTTGTCTGTTTAGTGGCTCTGCTGACAGGTATGGTCAATTAGCTCAGTTCTTAATGCATAGACTCTGACAGTTAAATCGATGTAAATTGAATAGCGTTAAATTTCTATTGGCAATTTTGCCTAATGATTGCATAAGAGTATCTATCTATCGGATGTCGAAGATAAACCCGTTGATCCACTCACTTTTTACCCAAATACTTAATCTGTGAACAACTGCTCTTACGCAACCTATGAGACACAACAACAAGTATCTCGAGCGAAGACTGAGCACATTAACATAATATACCAAGTATATTAGCATACATACTTAGACGTATACTATTATTCATCTGAAGTTCCGGCAATGGTCAAAACTTCCTTATGAATTGAATGAAACCAGTTCTAAAGTATTTGAATTTGCTTAAACATATTCCCAATATAGATGAATTCATAATGCAATAATTCTTAAATATCATATCATAAAGAAAAAGTTTATATAGTTTTGTCTTGGCCTTCACACCGCGCCAAATCAAATAATTAATTGGTTTAACAAATTGTTGAGTTTCTGAATGATTACTTCAACTATACGATGATATTTTCTTTGATTTACGAACTCATTTTTCACAGCCTGAGGAGGGCGTGTTTCTTTTGGGGTGTGTGCTGTGCGTGTGCTTCGATTAAGGTTAACACAATGGAAATACAACCGAAAATCATATATTATTGTAGCCAAAGTATTCTCTCTCTATGACTACTGTAAAGTGCGGCTAATGTGATTATTTATGAGTTGGACGTATTAATGGCATTATCCTCAGACAATAGCACTTAATTGGCGGGGGGCTTAACACATTTCACAGGCCATAAATTTCAAGCCAATAAGGTAGAGGAATAAGAAAAATTTGAATTGCGATAAGGTCAATAATTTTATAGCAAAATACCTATATTAATATCAATAACCAAATGAAGACGATCAGTATAGTAGTAGTATTTTGTTCAGTAGCATGGACCACAAAAGCCAATGGAAACTCATTAATGCAAATTGATTTAATGGCCAGCATAGTAGAGGCTCTAAACTGCGCTTTGATTGGCAGCAGCCTCAGCATGCAAAAAACCAATCTCGACTGTAAACAAATGAAAAATTTATGCAGCTGGTGGCGATGGCGATCAAGGTGGCAGGCAGTGTGCTACCTGCTCCAAAATCTTCACAAATCATAATTAAAATCAAGCAAACACAAAAATGTATACAATTTAAAGTCATATATCAAATGTGTTGCTTGATTTGTTTTCTATAAATTTATTTATTGCAGCTGCTGACAACAAAGGTCGACTTGTCACCCACATATCGCACGGAGATACCACTACTACTATTAACGGTTTCTGCAACACGTCTTGTCAAGTCTTGTGTGTGTGTGGTGTGATTCATTTGAAGCATTGACCTTTGTTTCCCCTGTGCCTCCTCGCAGTACTCGCAAGAGCATTATTAATGTTTTGACTCAAAACTTTGGCAGCACTCAACCAACGGAAAACTTCGTCAAAGCAAACAAATTGTGCATTTTAAAACCCAAAGGATGCCCGCGGCCAAACAGCGCGACTTAAAGTTACCCTAGATATGTGCAAACAGTGGAAAGTGAATCCGAGTCATTACAAGTAGAGTTCATCCACTGGCTAATATTTTCATTAGTCTGAAATATGCTAAAATCTTGGCTAAAACATGCCCCATCTCTCGCGAAAGTTTGGCAACTTGCGTCGCTGTTTTCAATCGTGGCAATATAGGTAAGTACACAACTTTTCTACAGAATTAATGAAAATGTGGGTTTTCCAAAGAAAAAGCCACATAATTGAATATCAAGCTAGCTTGATGAATGTACCTGACGCAAAGTTGTTTGAAAAATAGCTGCACACCTGAGAAACATAACACTTTAGCAAGTTTAAAGCCGAATTGAAATGCCATTTCGCATGTTGTGTCTTTAATGAAATCCAATTCCATATTTTATGCTACAAATTCGGCGCTGTGTATATTGATTAAAATGCAAAAATTGATCAGAAATTGCAGCCATCATAATAACAGCGGGAGAGTTTGCTTTTTTTGCTTAGCTGAAGTTCAATCAAGGCTCATAATTAAGTAAATTAATTGGCTAACCACGCCCATTTATCAGTTGCATACCACC
The DNA here is from genome assembly GCA_035045005.1 of Liodrosophila aerea. NCBI lineage: Eukaryota > Metazoa > Arthropoda > Insecta > Diptera > Drosophilidae > Liodrosophila > Liodrosophila aerea. The sequence goes on along the minus strand of JAWNNL010000805.1, from coordinate 367,894 downwards.
CACATGGTTAAATTATATAACTCTGGCCATTCATCAGGGCCTAACGTGAACGGAAACTGGATTAATCATGGGCTCCTGCCAACATTTGTTATACTTAATTAGTTGTTATTGCCAGCTCATGTGTGGCATGCCCCAAATTTCAAATTGAAATTACTCAGGTGTGTGTGTGAGTGTGTGTGTTGGAGAGGGCTTGTAGTCGATTGCAATTATTGAAGATTATTGAAAATAAACACTTGTGGCATGTGTGGCGGCATTTAAAGTTCAGATGATGCGTGCCACAGACTTGTGCAGCTCGTATATCACGCCAAGAGTTGCCATGTCGAAGAGAGACGCGTTAGAGTTATGACCCAAAAGTTCTTTCAGCCTTCGTCGATTCCACGGAGAGCAACAAAAACAATGAGCCATGAATCTTGCATAGTTTTGCATATGTTGTCAGACATCATAACAACTATACGGAGAGACAGACAGATGGAGAGACAGCTGGGCGGTCTTACACAGAGGCAGTACAGCCTCCATATATAAATCTCAAAATATATATATTAATCGAGTTGTTCGCACGCATACTACGTTTGTTTACATGGCAAGCAACAAAACATGCGACATCATCATCATGATCATCATGACGATGATCTCTGTAATCATTATAAGCCGTTATGGGCAAACAGGTTTTTAGTTTCGGTTTCAATATCTCTCTGAGCATCTTTAGCTGCTATTTTTGCTTTGCCCTTTTTACCTTTTTCGTTGTCGTCTTTCAATCGATGTGATGCTTACGAGCTTACACCTCAAGGTCAATTGGCATCTTTGCTGCACGCAAAACCCATCCCAATAACCATAAGAAATGAATATGTTTTATCATAAAATGCAACTGCTTTGGGCTGTGCCTGACCTTAATCGATGACAACACAGCGTGTCGAGCTGCAGTTTATTGAAACCGTTTTGTTGCAGTTCCATAAATTGAGTTCACATCATTGTGAAATTCCTTAAAAATCATATGCAGAAAATTGCCTAATAAAAATGCAATTTATAGATCGAGTAAATAAAATATTAATATTAAAATTAGTTAACCCGGCAACAACTCGGCAGACAGACAGACCCAAAAGAGAGAAGAGTTATTAGAGCTGGAAACAAGTATTTCCAGAACTGGGCGATAGCCTTCTTGATTTGGTTTTTCCAGTTAATCCAGAGACTGATTTAATTAGCGCAGAATTTGTTTGTCGACATCCAAAAAAAAGTACAAATTAACTAAATTAAAATTAAGCATAGCGCTAATGAGTTCATTGATTTCAATCGACAATCGAAAGGTGACAAGTGGCAAACAAAAAAAGAGCATTACTTCTAGAATGTTACGTAAAAGTTGGCTTAGAGCTCATTAAGCCAGCTGTCAGCAATGTCAAGAACCTAATTAATTACTCGACACTTAAGCACATTTACTATGCAGCGCCACAGACTAATTAAATAGCAATATCTAAAGCAAATCAAATGAAATCATGTGTTTGAAACGATACTAGTTATATATATATAGTTATTGCTGATTGTTATTGTTATGGCTGCATAACTTTTACTTTCTGCTTTCAGCGACTTTTGGCATTTGAGGCAACTACATTTATCAAATTCACTTTTCGTGTATCGGTTTCGTTTTCGTTTTTATTTGAAACGAGAAAACCTCCACAGAGTCAGCTTCATTTTGTTCGCTTTGACTATTTGCCGTTTTGTGGTTGAATTTTTTAATCGCTGACGAACATCGCCAAAAAGCTAATTTGCATTTCTAGATTTGAATTATAGATATACGTATATATATAGATATATCTCTATGCAGGCAGTATCTAATTTTGTGCGCAGATGAGTTAATAAGCGAGCGACCTTTGCAAAGAAATGGCTTGTTAGAAAAGTGAATGGGCTTAAGGAATTGAAAGTGAATGAGGTAATCGAAGCGTTGATATTGCCTGTACCATAAATCAATTTACTATATATAAACTCGAACTATAGGCTTTTGAACTCTATGGTCTTATTACATGTCACACAATCTGCCACTTTATAGCAGCGTGAACAAAACTGTAAAAAGCAATCAAAAACTTTAACACCATCGTTAAAAGTCTTGCCCGCTTTATATGGACCCAAATAAAGGTGATAAAACTAACTCTAGGTAGAAACTATTTGGCATGCCGAACACTTGGCTAGGCCGTCAAAGTTTATGATTCACACGACTACCAGACATTGTCGGACTGTAGTCTAGCTTTATAGCTACAAATTGTATAGAGATCTGCAAGAATTTCGAGTAGCATCTAGAGACTATCAGGGCCTAATCTAAATGCGAAATCTTTCGAGTGCAACGCAAAGCAATTTCCGTCTATTTTAAATTCCACTGTGAGCAGAACTTGAAGCCAAAGACAAAGTTAAAGCACTTGTCTTTCCGTTCCACCTAACGAAATAAAGATACACTACAAAGCATGTTCTATTTTTGCCCGAGAATAAAAATCGCAAACTCAATTACACACATTTCGGAAATATCAAAGATAAATCGCTTCCAACAAATGGAGAAAAAAATAATTATAATTATTTCCTGTAGGGTATAACAGGTAGCGAGTCGGAGAGTGCGTCATTTTGGGGGCAAGTGTCAGAGCGACGACCGCATGGCAGATAAATTGGACGACACGCCGTGTACGTGTCTGTGAGCATTTTGAGCAGAATGTGTCCAGGGAGACACACAGGCAAAACAATTGGCTTAAAGACGAGCAGAGAAATCTTGATAAAACTCCAAATAAAATAACAGTGCGAACGGCACGCTTAACCCCTCGGGCGGGTCAAAAAACTGAGGCACGTTGGAGCTAAAACGGTAGTGCCCCCTCTCCACCTAAAACAGGTGACAAAAAAAGCAAACTCGAAAAAATGTTGGCTAAAACTTTTTGTCATTTGTCGTGTATGCAAAATAAAAGGTGCTAAGGTGTTGACTCCCGATGATATCGCTCAGCTTAGAGGTGTCTACCTTTCTTGACGTCTGCAAGTCATAAATTTTGCATAGTGTTAAATATGAATTTTGCTGGTCCAGTACCCAATGGGATCTACGGGTTTTTGTTCTTGCAATTATGCCAATTAGCATTGGCTGGCGAAAAAAAATACCTTTTGTGTCTTGCTGATGAGTTTAGCGCAAATTATGTCAGTGTTTAATGAAGCGATTGGTAAAAGACCTTGAAAGGAGTCGTGACAAATAAAAAGCAAAATAATACATGACATAAGTACAATTAGGGTTGAGGAATCTATACTCAAATATTCCGTTATATTTCTCGTGAATCCAATACAAATTGAGCTGTAAATGCTTTGTTAACAACGCAATTGCGAAATTTGCATAGAGGTAAACAAAAGGTGAATAATATTCACCAAATAAATACAAAGATTGCAGCTGACAATCGTATCTACAGCATTTTAAATATATTTAATGGGATTTTTTCTCAACAAATATATATATTTACTAATTTATTGAAACATTTTTTATATCTGTGTCGCATTTTTGCAAGCTGACGCAAAAGCAAAACCAATAATTATCCCCGATGGCAAAAATGGTTAATAATGTATATATGTACTACATAAATATCTCTCCATCTCCCATGTATAATTTTGTTTGATTTGCATTAGACAAACTACTAGAGACGACTGACTCTAAAGTAAACGATAATAAAAACCGAGATTGCCGGCATTTTATTTGCCCAAATACACATCAAAACAGAAATAGTAGGAACAAACGCCGGCTATTACCGCACACTTTGTTGCACCTAGTATAGACTGTAGACTCTAGACATATAGTTACAATGCTGACCCGGATCTGCTAGTTAAATTCCAAGAAAATATCTATAGTTGACAGTTAATCATTAAGATTGGCAATAAAACTACGATACTAGGGACGGAGACCGAGACCTCAGCCTTGGATGCCAAGCATTTCTAACCAAACAGAAATCGGTAAAAATTCGACATAAAACTTGAACTCATAATTCAATTATTTTATTTGCATTTCTCATCTACCAAACCTATTTTATTTTTTTAATATTTTTTCTTTATGTTTTTTTCATTAGCTAAGCGCTAAGTGTTAGTATGTTTACAGAGGGGAATTTGAAATATTTGTCCATGACTCAATAACGTTTTTTTAATGATATAATAAAAAGATATATGTATCTTCAGGTGACAAATTCAAATGATGTTTTAATTGAATATTCATTAAAATTTATGTCATCATTAAAAATGAATTTATTTTATTGAAACTGCCTAAGCGAAAGTAAAACTGTAAATTCATTTTGAAATGGAGTGTTTCAAAATGCAGCTTAATTTAATTTTGAATATTTTCAGATATGTTAGGTTAATTTCTGAAATATATTTCGTATCACTCACCATGCAAAGAACTGCACGCGCCATTTTGCAACGAACGATTTAAAATTGACACAAGAAACGCCAGTAACTATATTTTGTTGTTGTATTTGTTTTAATAACAAACTTTGTATTGAAAAATACTGTGTTATTCCAATTCCAATCTTGAAATATGTAAAGAAAATTAAGAAAAGAATTGTTTTTTATAATTTTTTGCACATCTTATAAGCACTGAGATATTTTTTTTGAGATTTATAAAGTTTATATTTTTATTGGAGTGTTGTCCTTAGTATATGTGTTTCTTTTTAGGCGTTGTACACTGTATTTAGTTGGAGTTGGGGTTGGGGGAAGGGAGCCTAACTAGAGCTCATACCGTGCTGACCGATGTGGACGAACTGAAGATGAACGCAGCGCGTCTTTGCCATATAAACAACGCAGCTGGGAAAAAAAAATTAAAAACAAAATAAAGCAAAGACCCAAACCCAAGCGGAGAGCACAGCTCCGCACCAATACCAATGCGAAATCAGTTGGGGAGTAGCTGCGGTGACAGTTGTGTGAGTGTGTAGCATGGCTTAAAGTGCGTGCGTGTCTGTGTGTGTATGTGTGATTTGCGTGTCGCGAAACGAGTTATTTTTTTGTGGTGTGTAGTCGATGAATTTGTTAATTTATACGGCCAAGAGCTGAGATGAGCTCAAAGCCGAGCTGCTGCAACTGAGCTCGGTACGTATGCTCAATAAATTCGAGCCACCTCTCTCTGCCTTCGTCTCCGTCTCTCTCGCAGAGCTATAGTTAGATGGACGGCTAGATATCCCTACCCTTAGCTAGAATGTGAATTTGTTACTTGCGTGCTTCAAGAATTCAACTTCACTTTCAGGTTTCGCTTGAGTATGGTTTTTTTTTTTCAAAATTTAAAATTTTCGTCTGCTCATTAAAATTTCAAGATTTATTGTTCGTTTTGCAAAGCGAATTTTTGGATATTTTCTATATTTGTTTCCACTTTGTGTGCGGGGCTTTTGTCTTTAATTGAAAATTCGGGTTTTTCGGGTTTATTTTGACTTGATTTTGAGCATTAATCGAAAACTGATCTATTAGCAATAGATAGTAGCCAAATAAAGCGTCTTAGCCGTACCAGCCAGGCAGCCAGCTAGCCAGCCGGTTATCGCTTGACAATTTGAATATCAAATTCTTATTCTACTGCGTGTGTGTGTGTGTATGCATGTTTTAAAAATAGTTGGTTAGTTTTATTGATTTAATTAATGCTTACATAATAGCACTTTTTTAAGATTCTATTTTTTTCTGGGGAGGTTTTGGCATGCAAGTATGCGAATATTTTGATTTTTTGATTTCCGTATGTATTAATTGATTCAGCGCGCCATAATTAAAATAAATTACCAGCTATAGATCACAATGAATATTATCAACGAAACGAATCGCTTATAATTTCATTATGAACTCGTACAGTAGCCAAAGCACAAGCGCTGAGATCATATGCTATATAAGTAGGAAATTGATTAGCCTAATCTTAATCCATTTGGCTTAATTAAGACACCTCAAAACTCATACCAACTGACATGCTTCCGTTTAATGATCCGCTTAAGAGTTTAGAATGTTCACACGCATAGAACACTGACAACCCGACACCAGTTGCTCAACACTGGCACTGACATTTCCATTTCCATTCGCATTGCGCATACGCCACGTTGAGCGCATGACTTGACAGCTTTGCGAGTCGATGGCAAAAAGGAAACAATTAGCTAAGTTTTTAAATCCTACCAGCTGGCTGAGACTGTGGGATGATGTTGTCGTCGATGGTGTAGTTGTTGCTCTTGAAAACTGCAATTGACACAGTTTAAAATCAATTCGGTCTCGTCGTAAACAGGATGAAGTTAACGACAATGCTTAAGTCAAGGCAAAGTCAACCAGCGCAGACAATGTATATACATATATATTTAGTATAGCATGCTTTTAAAACAATAAAAGCAACAAGGCGAAACGCAGCATGTAGCGCCTTTGGCACAGCTGGCTCTTCGAATTGGAATTGGAATGGTCTCGTTCAGTGATATGTCCAAGTTGAATGAAGCTATTAATAAGTATTTGGAAGCCCTATCAGCCATGTTAGCATATCAATCTATGCAGAACTTGTCAACTTAACCATTTTATGCATTCTGCGTTAATTTTTAAAGACCTCATGCATTTTATGTGTTATCAACAGGCTGTACAGCCATAAAAGTATTGAAAACAAAAGTGAAAAATTGTATTTTTATGTGTATTTAATGCATTTTGTTTTCTCCTCTGTCTGCTGCCATATGTAAATGCATTTTTGACAGCGTTTCATTGAGGCGAAAATTATGGCAATATTATTTTAAACATAATTTGCAATACAGCAATTTCTTGGCACTTAAATAACAACAGAGAAAAAACCCAATAAAAACAGAAATTAATGTAATTTTTGGGCCTGCTGAGAAATGTTAACAAATAAATTTCAATATAACTTCTCTTCAGTCTATAACAATTTCATACACAAATTTGGCATTCAATGTAAATTGTGTTTTGGTTTCTGATATTTTTGTATAAGTCAACCCACGCATCGTGCTGTTTTGTTTTATATCAAATGAAAAAAGCACACACAGATTCAAAATGAAAATTTTGTTGAAACGACCTTTGATGAGAACAAAAAGCAAAAACCAGCAAGAGCAAAGCTGAAAAACAAGTTGAATATTTATAATGTATTCATAAACTATCAAAGTCCGAATTAAGGCTGACAAATATCGCAACATGGTATCTTTGAAATAAAATACAAATACCTTTTTAACAAGCAGCCCATTGCTAAACGGAATATCATCTTCAAGCTAATATGATATGCGAACTGCTAGAATTCAAGTGTAGCTTCTTCAATGAATCTTCTCACTACTATTGCGTATTGGCCAAGTTTTTGTTGTGCACTGGCCAAATTTAGAAAGCCAGTAAATTGCAATCCCCCATGACGAGTGGCGAGTCAAATATCAAATGTCAATGCCTGCCTCGAACTGAACCGAGACTGATGCCAGTTGAATGCAGCTGACTAAAAATCTGATGACTGATCCAATCTGAACACACACTCTCGTATGTTCGGCAATTCATTTTAAATTTTAATACGCTTCCCTGATTGTCGAGACTGAGACTGAGACTGAAACTGTTGCTGCTCCACAAAAAAAAGGTGACCTGACTTACATAGCCTTAAAGTTTCTCGGCATGAATCACCTACAGTTTCCTCTCCCATCTTTTGTGACATTCGCTGACCTTGCCATAGTCTGGCCAAGCAGCTGCCGCTGCTGCTGCAACTTCCTCTGGTTGGTCGGTCGGTTGGTTGCATGCCTCATTGATGATGCTTATGTAAGCTCATGCAATAAGTTGAATGACTTTCCAGCTGAACTTGACGGGGTCGTCGCATCGGTGTCCTTGTTACAGCAATTGCAGTCAGCAGAAAATAAATCAACTATGCAATTCCGCTTTAAGGTTCTTGGCCTGCTGCATGTCATGCGGTTATTTCCCAGGCATGCCATAAAATGGCATCATCGGAATAAAAAAATGTAAAGCTTTAATCAACAAATTTAATCCTTTAATGTGATGTAAGTGAAGCTCACAATACGAAAATGTGAAAGGCAGAGTCTTGGCAGATAAACCTATGCGTAATTTCCCAGAAATTCTTGGCTCAATTTAACTCCACTTATATAATAACTTCTGGCCTCTATTTAATCAAATTAGAACAATTTGTTAGATGATGTCATGTGCTGCTACTCAAAAGGAGTTCATTAAAAATGCATTAGTCAAATTTACAATAGTTCAAATTAAAAACAAACTAAGCCTATAGTATGACGTGTATCTGGAAATACTTACACAAACAATGCGTGAGAACCGTTTGGCCTGAACCAACCCCAACCCCAAAAGCGAATCAACTAAATGCGTGTCCAAGTCTATGGCCAATTAAAATTAAGATAATGCTAAAACAAATGACAGAGCTGTCAAAATGACAGCTGCCAGCAGTAGGTCCGACTGTAAGACTGTCATATCTTATCAATGATATCAGAACAAGAACTTGTTTGTCACAGCAGCAGGCCCAACTATAAATACCATAGTATATAATGTATCAACAAATACTTTGCATATAAAATACGTACTTAAAAGAAGAGATGTTTAACATTTTGTAATACAAGAGGAAATACCAGACTTAGTACTACTTCTCGGTGAAGTTCGTCTGAAATTGTAGGTCGAAGGCTGCAGAATTTTGTTGTGTTTAACAAACTGCAAACATATGAATAATTTCACCAACATTTCGCAATCAATCAATAATCAAAACACATCCATAGAATAGTGTCTTCAGAAGGCTGCTAAAAGACACAGTTGCTGAATATAAAATTCACAAATTTTATTAAAATTTTTTATTGGGTGTATACAATATAGAGGTCATTTGGCCGGTTTGCAGCTTAGCTACTCATCATCAAAAATAAATAAATAAAACTAAGAATACAATTAATACTTCCGTCTGAGATGAAGTTGATAATACACGTTCTTATCACAAATTTTTGCTAATTTATTTAGCACATTGAATTAAATAATTTGTTATTTTCGTATGTTTCATGAACTGCATTTAGTAGTGGGTCTGCTACTACCACCTGCTATGGAATGTAAAAGCTGTCTTTGATTAATATTTTGGCTCAAAATTGAGGTATTAAAATGATATATACACATATTAACATAACACCATGTGGCGTGTGTTTTAGATTTATGAAGAGAAGCGCACAAAATAGTTAATATTTAAGATACTCTATGGCGAGGAGAGCATGTGGGTGTGGGTGTTGATAAGTAGATAATGAGATTAGAATGATATTAGGAATTATATCTTAGTACCAATAACTTTACAGCAAAATATATATTGTCTTTGAAATAGTAATGAAATATTAAAAATTATATTTATAGACTTTAAAACACTTGAATGATAAAAGAAATATTCAACATAAGTTCAGCTTTGTTGAGCTCTTGATACATCCTCTCATCTACTTTAAACTATGCCCATTAATATTTGTCAACTATTTACTGAACATCTGTATTATTCAACGCATTATAATACGCCACTTAAGAGTCATTCTAAATTCGACTATAAAAACTTGAGATACTTTCAAATTTTTGAGTGTTTCATGTGCCAAAAAGTTGTTGTTTCGTTTGGAGCGGCGAATATCTATTGATTTATCTTTATATAATGCGTTAGTTTGTCCACATTTTGTGAAAAATATATTCAGGAAATACAAACATGGGGGGAAAAACAAAAACAAAATAAGACCAGTGGCATTGAAGCGTCGCACAAATAAAACCGAACATTAATTTGAACTAACCCCAAACGTAAAACTTCAAATTTAAACTAATACTAGCACTAAAACAGAAACTAAATTAAATAACATTTTTTTAGCAGGCGATTGCGAGCTGGAGATTGTGATATATTTTTTGAGCTCGGGTGTCACATTTGATAGTTATTAATGATGGGCTTTGGGCCATTGTCTGATATCGTTCTCGAACGAATTACGGATTTTACGATCGCACAAAAATTTGCATGGAAATAATTCAATTAGTTTAGCTTTTAGCCAATTTTAGTATCGAGACTATTTGTTTTGTTTCGATATAAAATTCAATTAAAAGCAACTCGTAACATTTACGTTCCAAATCTAGTCAAACGAGACTATATTAATAACTAATGCTCAGAACTTAAACGAAATTAAAATACAGACGAAGCTTAACTAGGATCTCACATAAAAAAGTCAACCGCATTTTTTATAATTTTAGAATCTGAAGCTTGTTTTATTAGTCTTCTGTTTGCTGTTTGCTCAAAATATCGACTTGTGTCGCATAAATTAATACCATATTCAAATAGTATAAGTCTGCTTGGCTGTTGCGATATGAAGTGTTAATACCAATTTACTTTCATAACTCAACAAATTTCAGTATCGTCATTGATTTGCGTCAATTTTTGCAGTGGAACCAGCCTGCCCACCCTAAAAATTATCCATATTTTACATAAAATTCATATAAGTTAGCTCTTTTATCTGATCAAGTGATGATGCTGATGCTGGCACATTTGCTCAACACTATTTTTATGCCTCCCCAGCTTGTCTGGCCGGATTCGGATTTGGTTTTGCTGGCTTGTGTTGCTTTTTTTTGGCTAAACCATTTAAATGATAATATCTATCGTGTTCTCAGCTCTGTCTATGAACTTCAACTGACCATTGTCTTGTATTAATATCATATCATAAACATATACTATTTTGCTAAATATTCATACACCTTTAGCATGCTTATCTGAAACATAGGCCTCTTTTTTCGGGTAATGTGTGAAGTTCAAGGAACTGGCCGAGATACTCTCAGGTGTTTAGGCATATTGTTCGCAATCTGGATTTTTTAATAGGCATACAAATTTCGTTGACCTTAGATCAATTTTTACTAGTTTTTAGAGCTTTTTTATAAGAAGGTTGATGATCTAACACACTAGCATAAATTGAATCATATTTTGATAGTTTGATTGCTCGTTAAAGTCTGCTTAAGTATAGTAAATTGTGATTAAATGAATGTTAATAAATCATAGAAATATATATAATACTGGCACAATTAATTGAAGGATCTACGAAAGTTTAGAGAAGGTCTAAGAGAGGAGTATGGAGTGGGTTCTATACAGAGCTTACCATCTTCGCAAATCTGACAGCTTAACTTAAGAGAAGACTAGGGACAGGGTTTATGGTAGAAGATCTTTAACTAATAGTAGTTTCAATTTAAAAAACAATAGTTAAATGCTTTCCTTGGCCATTGTAGCTTCCTCTTTGAGCTAAACTGGTTCTCCCGACATATTCCCTGCATAAATATCTGAATATAAATTTAGTAGTTTTATGTTTATTTGGAAAGTGTTTGATTGCATAAACACCAGCAGAATTTTATTAAATAGTCATAAGAAATTCAAATATGGCACGTTTAGCCGGGAAACAAAAAACAAGCACATTAAAATAAAAATGCTAAACTGATTTTATTAGTGGCTTGGATTCTGGAATGGATGACGCTGGCCGCGGCAAAAGCTGCTCCATTTTAGATAAGTTAAAGTAGCTCTGTGGTAGCTTGTTTTAATAATATGCAAATAAGCATTGGTTTGCCTATTAGCCGATGCTTATAAAATGTATTCGTGAACGTGGCATGCCTCATTAAATAACACGAAAGACGTCATTCGGTGGCAACCTGTATTTTGTCCTGGTCAAGCTCAAGGTCAACGCTCAGCGCTCAGAATTCAAATTGAATTCAGAGAGTCATAAAAGGAAACCACTAAAATTGGTGGTATGCCATAAACTAGACATGTTTTGTGGGCGGTGTTTTTGAATGTTTGAATGTGAATATGCCATGAAAGTAGTTCTATTCGAATACGCAATAACAAATAACTCGATTAAGTTTTAATGAAACGCCATGTATCACAAAGACCTTCAAATCCGTCTGGATGGGTATCCATCTCGCATGGCTTTGACAGCAATAAATATTTAAAGATTCCAACCAAAAGTTTGGGGTTCAAGGGACAAAGAGAAACGAAAGTTTGCCTGCCGTAAACAATAATCAATCTAATGTGTTTATTTAAAGTCATTTGCGTAATCAAAGACGACGCACTCTCAGTTTCTGGTCACAACAAAAACTTTTGGTTTCGATGCGTTCATTCACACTCACTTTGGATAAAAAGAGAAATAGTAGAAGAAAAAAGTCGATTGAAAATTAAACGTCGCTTCATTGTGGCTCTCGCATGGCAATTAATCTATGTTTTAGGCGGTTTAGAACAGGTCCATAGCCTTTTGTTAATGAAGCTTGGCCAAGAAATACATTTTTTTTTCCAACAGGCTGCTGAACCGAACCCACTGTTTGTCCGTCCAACTGTCTGTCTGTCCGTCCGTCTGTCCTTTAGTCAAGTTCTTGATAGCTAGCCACATTTTATGCAAATGAAAACGAAATTTGTTTAAAAAGCTTGAAACTTAGCTACAAATTAACAAAGAATTTATCTGTCTTCACGATTTCGATTCGAGTTGTTTTCTGGTCTTTGTATATGCTTATTAAATTTTATTTATTTGCCATTTGAATAAATAAATATAATTTTTATTTTTAATTTCGCACACACAATGATCTTCCGTATTTTAGTCATTTTCCATACATAGTATACGAATTAAAAAACATTTTTTATAATTAAGCTAGTCTTAAATCAAAGTGTAATAACTATATTGTATTAATAATTTTCAAATTCTTCACTCACATCTGTCAGTTGTATGACATTTATGCCGTCATACGGTTTGCTGAACTCTACAGTATATTCTCACAGTGTTTGCATTATAATCCGTTCCGTTTCTTTAGGCATTTTTTTCTGTTTTTGCTGTTGCACTTGTAGCTTTAATAACTAAGCTTAACTAACGGCATTTGCGTATTTAGAATTTTGTATTTATTTTGTATGTTTTTCATATGTGTGAGGTCATGTTTTAGTAGATTCCTCAACGTATTTGGAGTGCCATAATAAATTCGTAAATAAATTTGCGTTTAGCACATTGGATCACATCAAGGCTGTATATAAGTATAGTAGATCTTTGGATATTGGTATAGGCTGACTCAGTGCAGGCATCCGGTTCGACAAGTGCTAATCAGATCTGTGGCGAATTTTGTTTCATTTTTTTGTCGAATTGACCATTAATCCATCCATCAATCGCCACTATATGCAGGCATATTGTGCTGATATTTCTCATGCCCCAATATCTTCATTGCCTTTTCGACACGTCCTCACGAGTTGTTTTGTTTTAGTGCCGAGCTTAGGGGCCATTTGCCAAGTCCGAGAGCAGCGTGGGCAGCTGGCAAAATGTATTTCATAATTCTTAATTTGTTTTAAAGTCTGACAGCTCTGACTAATTGTGACCAAATCGAACATATGCTTCACTTTACTCTACGTTTTTATCAATTTTCGAACTCCATTTAAAGTCGAGTGTTAAGTGGGTTTACCCAACTGTTTAAATTAGAATGTAAAGCCAATAAAATCTGTACTAATCTGTAATCAATTCGATACACAGTCCATATGCAATTGTTCTCTTTAATACAGTTACCAAATACCCTACCCACCTGTAGCTCCACTAACTATTGCTACAGTTATAGTTTAATCTATAGCACAATGCACAGTTTCCAAATATTATCTGTATACATACTGTAAAAGCCCAACGCAACTGCAGTAACAGGTGATGGGAAAACTTAGCTGGGGTCTATTGTTATTGGGAGCTGCTGCCTTGAACTCGCATAAAAGATACAAAGATACTTTTGGAGCTATGCAGCACATGGAAATGCACTTTGCTTTTTCGTTTGTATACAATAAAAATCTTTATTATTCTTCGCTTTAGCTAAAAAGTCGTTTGTACATAAAAAGTTACATATATATGCTCATGTATATCTTGTAAATGGGTACACAACAGTTTAATACGTCTGAATATAGTACAAAAAGTGTTGCAGAGTATAAGAGGGTTACAAAAAGGTTGAAACAAGTGTACAAATATTCGAAAATATGGAATGTTTTTAAATAAATAGTTGGACGGTATCGTTTCGTTGTGCTTAACAATTAGAATTATCTTTTGTGATACAAAAATCTTAACTACGGCACTAGATTAGTAGAAGTTTATGCAAGCCAATAGGCTGACGTCGCAGCGTCATTTTCTCAGGTATTTAGAAGCTAACAATGTATATATTCGTTAAGGCACTATAAACTATCATAGAGCTGTCTAATTAAGGCACAAGTGATGCTACTTCTAAACGCTGGCGACGCCTATACTTTTGAACGGTATCCGGGGAGAGGCTTGTGCGTTAATTGAGCGCCATTTGGTATGCAAAAAGTAATGATTCATTTGAGCTTCTGGTGAAAAATATAGTATTTCTATGGATGCTTTCGTTGTTGTTATAGAGAAGCAGCAATTGCAGATTCAGTCAGTCTTCTATTGAAGATTTTTGCCTGTAGAATGGATGATTCATAAGTACCAACTGAAAGTCTCTTTGGGTGTTCGTTATGCGGCATGGTACGTGTAGTTCTCGGTGCAGATAATGCAGAAAGAGTTCGGCTGACAATTGCATAAACATCAAGCTAGCTGCTGGCTAAAACTAAATTTAATTGTATGGTGAGAATTCTTCGTAAAAGTGTCGTGGGGACGGAATGTTTAGTGTTGTTTTTCTTGATTTTGTTGATATGTTGTTGTTGTTGTTGTTGTTGTTGTTATTGTGGTGTGCTACTGCAAGCAAATAAAAGGAAGGTTATTTATGTGGCTCAAGGCGCGTATTCCACACTACATACCCAAATTATTGTCACTTTACGAGGTCAAAATGATCCTACATGCGCTAACCACGCACCAGCTCAAAGCGCGTCTGTGACTCCTTGAACTGCAAACGTTTGCGATGCTGCACATGTGCCTCGGTAAGGAATAACGTAGCTGCCACCAGTGTCAGCACAGTACCCACGCACGCCAGCACAAAGGACCATCCGAACCAGTTGTTGGCATGCTCCGGCATCCAGCCGTTGCGATTACCAAACACAGCAAACACAATCACTGCAATGGCTGCGCTCACACCAGATCCGAGCTGGACATAACCAATGCCACGGATAAGATTGATAAAGTGTCGCTGATCCGGTCCTGCGCAAAGGAAAAATATCAGCACGCCAATGGCACTGACCAGCATGCCAATGAACGTGAGAGTATAGAAGAACTGTGTGGTTATCATAAAGGCTGGCAGCAAGAATCCGCGTATCTCATCGTAGCCCTTCGTAAATGGGTCATAGACCCAGCGACATCCAACGAAGAAACGACGCTGACTGTCATCATTTACATCGGGCAAGGAACGGAAACAGTGCACCCATAGACCCAATCTGTCCAATTTAGCACCAGTGATGCGATAATCGCTCACCAGCCAACTGGGCGTAGCGAAGGCAATGGCTATGAAGGCGAATGCAAAGATGAAGACGCCAACGCCGCAACTGCCTGCCAGAGTGCGACGCTTCATGTTCACAGTGTTGTGTGGGCTGGGTAGATGCTCCTGGGAATCGTCGCGTGCAAAATGTGGCGATTTTTGCATACTTTGTATAATAATTGGCAATATTTTTCACGAATTTTTTAACAAACAAATTTTTTGGGCTTAGGGCGTAGACTGGTTAGCGATGACAACACGGATGCCACACTTAGCGCTCTTACGCCAAAATTGGCGCTTTTTTCTATCAATGAAAGCTGCTTTGTTTACCTTTTTTGTGCGCCAAAAAGACTCGTTCGTTGCCTCTGTTAAGCGAATTGCGCTCTGTTAACAATATTATGCTATGTTATGTTAATTAGCAGTGCTTTATCGCGCCATGTTAAAAAATTCAAATTTCCAACACGTTGTGTATTAAAATATAACGATATTTATAATTTTTATTGAAGTCTTTTTAAAAGGCCCGTCCATGCATAACAACTATATATTGTCTGATTAAATGCTAACCACTGTGCGTCCTTGATATATGGGAAGATTTGTTGCGTTTTTAGAGTGCGGCGACTGCCTTCCGGGCGGCATCGTCCAAGTCAGTGGCCGTCTGTATGGGCAGACCAGAGTTTTTAAGAATCTCGCGTGCTTTGGTCACATTCGTGCCTTCCAAGCGTACCACCAATGGCACATTTAGTTGTAGTTTCTTGGAAGCAGCCACAATGCCATTGGCAATGGTGGCACAGTTTACAATACCGCCAAATACATTCACCAGAATGCCCTTAACGTTGGGATCTGATGTCAATATTTCAAATGCTTTGGTAACCTGCTCTTCTTTAACGCCACCTCCAACATCCAGGAAATTGGCTGGCTCACCGCCATTCAACTTGATAATATCCATGGTAGCCATGGCGAGTCCAGCGCCATTTACTAAACACCCAATATTTCCGTCCATGGCAACATAGTTAAGATTATGTTTGGAAGCTTCTACTTCGCGTGGATCCGCGTCCTCTTCGGTGATATCCATGGCAAATATGTCCTTCTGTCGGAACTGAGCATTGTCATCAAAGTTCAGCTTGGCATCCACAGAGATAACTTCGCCATTGTCTGTTTCCGCCAAAGGGTTAATCTCAATTTGTAGAGCATCGACCGACTTGAACAGCGTGTATAATTTCTGAATCTCTTCGGCACAACGTTTGACAGCATCTCCCTTAAATTCCAGAAACTTGGCCACCTCAGTCAGTACGTTCTCTGGAATAGGCTTGCTAATGTCCAATGGAACAGTCTTGATCTTCTCAGGGGTTTCCTCAGCAACGGCTTCAATATCCATGCCACCTGCGGGCGAGGCAATCAGCACGGGTCCATTATGCTCTCGATCCAGCAAGATGCAGAGATAAGTCTCGCGTGTAATGTTGACGCTGCGTGCCACCATCACCTTGTTGACTAATATACCCGACTTTGGCGTCTGTTTCGTTATCAGGCGGCTGCCTATCATCTGTTTACTCAGTGAAAGAACTTCGCTCTTGCTGCAAGACGAAAAGTATCAGTATCAATTAATATTATTTTTATGTTTATGATTCGGTTGCCGAGTCTTATCACTGCCGCCTTGCCTTATCATGCCGACAGTGTTGCTGTAATTAGCTATGTGCCAAAGAAATTGCTAAAGATAGCTCTAAATTTCGTACTTTAGCCATAAAACGGTCAGACTGGCAACACTGCCTGCGGCAGCAAATTGGCGGAGTCCACTTACTTTGAGGTTATGTGTACACCTCCCTTGAAGCCATTATCGAATGTACCCTTGCCCCTGCCACCGGCAAGTATCTGCGCCTTCACCACATATTCCGGACAATCTAATAATTATAATTAGCGACAATTAATTACAATCGATGAAAACTAAATCCGGTTTAATCTTACCAAAAGTTTGTACCACTTGCGCATCGGCACTGGAATTATCCAATACCTTAAATTGTTGTATAGCCACTCCATACTTCTGTAGCAAATCCTTGGACTGAAACTCCAGCAAGTTTAAGTGCCGCACCTGCTGCTGCAGTACGGTCGTCTAGAAGAATAGATAAACAAAGAATAAGGGAGTTAAGGCAAAGGTCAACAATCAAAGCATATGTTATGTGAAACCTTATGAATGAGCTGGCGTGTGGCGTTGGCGGCTTTGATTAGCAGTGACATGTTGCACTTTGAAATGTTTACTGAAGCGTATGAATTCAAATTAGATATTTTTATTGAGCGTAATTAATTCGTTTTGTTTAAATAACACTAACAACAACAAACGCTGCCGCCGCTGCTGCTGTTCCCGTCAAACGCAAAGTAGAGCAACGCACAATGAGCAACGCACATTGAGCATGTAACGCAAGAATTAGCAGCATAACGCAAAAACGAGCAACATAACGCATGAATGAGAAACAGAACGCAAGAACGAGCAACATAACGCAAGAATGAGCCGGCTGCAATTTTACAGCTCCAGCTCGAGTTTCTGAGCAGTTTTTTTTTAACAACAGCTGTTTTGAGTTGTATATCTTTATTTTCGTTTAAAAAATATGCGATAAATGTTTAACGACAGTGAAATGGCTGCTGAAAGTACTCCACTGGCACCGCTGGAACCATTGCCGCAAATTCCAGTGGTCACATCGGTTAGTTGCAGCCTAGCGCTGGCAATAATGTATGTGGGAAGTCTCTATGTATGGAATACCAAATACAACCGAGACCATCCAACAACCATAAAAAGACGTTTTGCAAGCGTATCGTTTGTCATGTTGCTGGCGCCACTGTTTGTCTACTTTTTCTCATCGCCGGAATTATTGCAACGTGAGCCATTCCCCAAGCTGCTCGGTTTCCGATTGCCGGGATTATGGCAGGCGGCTGTGATACCCTACCTGCTGACAGCTCTATTGTATCTAGGCCCCATCTTTGTTAACATGCAGAATGAATCGTTTCGCTCATACTTTGGTGAGTCATGTCTATAGGAAGGAATAAATGTATTAAATATATCCTTATAGAGCTGGATTACTGGCGTGGTTCCTTGACAAACATCATTTGGATACGCAATCATGTGATGGCCCCATTGAGTGAGGAGTTTGTGTTTCGCGCTTGCATGATGCCGCTGATCCTGCAGAGCTTTTCGCCTCTTATAGCTGTGTTCATTACGCCACTCTTCTTTGGTGTTGCGCACCTGCATCACATCGCGGAGCGTTTGAGTCTGGGCGTGGAGCTGAGTACAGCGTTACTTATTGGATTGTTCCAGTTTACCTACACCACGCTGTTTGGCTTTTATTCAGCGTATTTATTTGCTCGCACTGGACACGTAATAGCGCCACTATTGGCTCACGCCTTGTGCAATCATATGGGACTACCGGATGTGCAGGATCTGTGGCAGCAGGACTTATGGAGACGTGTACTGGCAATAGTATTGTACCTGGTGGGACTGGCCGGTTGGATTTACTTGCTGCCCATTGCCACTGAACCGTCGCTCTACGAGAATAGGCTTTACTGGAATGTTTAGCATTTCTATGCATTTAGAGCGAAAGCTACATTGTTGCCATATTTTTTCATCAAAATCTTAGTTGTTCTTTGTTAAATTCTCGCATTTACATGCAACATACAACATCTATACATTTGTATCATACTTAGTCATATCATATTAAGCTGAATGTACAATGTATAAGTCTTCCGCAAGTGAATAAATCAAGCAGTTGTTTTGTAAATACAAATACCAAATTCAGTAAACAATGTTAAAGATAACATTTTATAATTTAAAATTGGCGCGCAACTCTTCATACAGAGTTGCTTTTCGCCCAAACACATATCGATAATCAAGCAGCGTGGGCGTTATCGATAACAAGACATATGTATAAAAAGGTTTGAGAATTTTATTTGGAAACGAGCGATGTGTGATAACGTAAAAACGCACAACAAACTGACGTCTAAATTAGCAACGAGCACCGACGACGTAGTTACCCGGACTTGAGGAAGGTAAGTGCTGCACGTATCTGGGCAACGGCGCACACACATACAAAGCATGCACAGCAACAACACAAATATTGCTGACGTCTATAGCTTGTGCCAGACCAGGACATAAAGTGATTATCGCATTTAGAACTAAGACATATTCCAATACTTGCAGCAGCAGACGCAACAACAGCAACTATCGACACGTCAACAGTCAAGACATCACAACAACAACAACAACAAAAATGTATTGCCTGCAATGTTTACTGCCCGTGCTACTGATACCAAAACCAACAAATCCAGCACTGATGGAGACACATGTCATGTTTATCGTACTGTACTTGATCGGTTTCTTTCTGGAACGGAAACCGTGCACCATCTGCAGTCTGGTGTTCCTTACCGCCGTGTCGCTCATTTGCTACAGTGGCGTGGGCAACTGCATTTTCTGGGGCAATTGTGAGGGTCATCAGTGTGAAAATGGTTAAGCTGCTCAGGTGGTCGTCCATCCTCTCTAGTAAATAGTCAACGAAAGTGGAGCGGGAGTGCTAAATAATTAATGAAATGGCGTTGTTACAAGAAATAGAGTCAAGAACAATTTGCATAAAGCAAAACAGTGATAAAAGTGAGTGAGTCAAGAACAAAAGGATAAACCTCTAGCTGCCCCATCCACTTGGAAAAGCCAAAAATGTAAAACGAAAGACGAAAGACAACTCCATCCCAACGCGAACTATAGCCCGTTTCCACTTCTGGTACTTCGCAATGTATTTTATTTTATAATTTAGCTAAATTATATACGTACCCCAAATATACCCTAATCTTCCCCTGCATCCTTTGTATTCAAGAGTGTATTTTTAAGTCAAATTGCATTCAACAAGCGCTACAAACTGTATTGTATAATCATATTACTTGATTGGTATTGAGCTAACAGTCCCCTCCCCCAAACTATGATAGTCATATGTTTTTATTAATCTTAACTAAGTGTAAACAAACAAAAAACAAACAAACTTATGCTGTGCGTCCTTGCTGCGCCAATGGACGTTGATATCGGTTGTTCACTGTCTTGTGCACATGATAAACTGTATATATACACAAACAGACACATATATATACACACACAAACACGTACATATTCATATGATATATAAATGTAAAGAAAATAATCAAAAAATATATACAATTATATGTTCGATTTTTTTTTTACGAATTGCTTCGTAATACTATAAACGACAACAAATTTTTGAATTCAAATTTGTTGAAATACTATGATTAAATTTATGTCTAAAACGAAAAAATCGAAAATTTCTGTTTAACAACAACAAAAAACGAATGAAATAAATTCATTGATTCAAGCTGTAGCTAAACTAGTTGCTTTCCTTTCAAGCGCATGCAATTATCATAAGTCAACGAGTAATTGAGCTCTGTAAGTGAAGGTCTTATACTACTATAAGACTTATAGTAAAGTACTCGGTATGTAAATTAAAACCTTTTGTGGTTATCTTTAGAATCAATTGTCAACTAGTTAGAATAATTGTAAACTGCAAATACTTGTTGAATATAGCTGAGTCATTGAGGGAAGGAACTAGAGGAGACATTCTTATCGAGTCTTTACGTTCAGCTGGATTATAGAGGGAAGTAACCAGAGCATACATTTTTCAGTATTCGTTATAGAAGTAAATCCCTTCAACTGGTAAAAATGTATACTTCAATTCGTATAGATTCACCTAATATGTGGCACTTGAATGACTGTCTTTATAGAGTTAGTAATATCAGTCAGTGCTGGGTAACCGCTCCTTCTTCGATTCGAAATCGTTGCCAGTTCATATCATCTATCAGATTTTGATTCAACTATTACTTTCCTACTACTTTCCATTATTTTGAATCTCACTTTCAGTATCCCATTAGTCCCAACATCACAATATCACTTCATATGACTTTGGTTTCCAATTATCCACAATTTTATTCGCTTCAAAATGTTTATAAAAAATTTACAATTTGTTTCGTTTGTTTCTTGTTTTGTTTTCTTTTTTCGTTTTAACTTACTAAAAACTAAGAGAAAATATTAAAAATAAAATACAATAATTTATGTACAAATTTCATTCGGATTTATTTGTGAAAGAGGGCGAAAAAGAAAAACAACATCAAAACTTGAGATAAAATAATAATATTTTGAAAAAACGACTTTTTCACACACAAAAATATTTCGAACATGACGGATTGGAATGTTTTTGTTTTATATAAAATATATTTTACAATATTTATACGAAATTATACAAATACATAGATAATATAGTTGGGTAGAGGGGGAAAATACAGTATACATATATGTGTTTATAGGAGAGATTTTTGTTTAAGGCCAAAACGCAAAAATTTTCCATCGAATGACGATTTTTTGTTCTTTTTTTTTTGGTGTTTTGGGAGGCTGCTATAGTTTTGAGATTTTTCCTTTTGTAATTAATATTTTTCTTGTAATCTTTTGGAATCGAGTAACGGCAGACGACACACGGTTACGGTTACAGTTTACAAATTTACAATCTGTTGTGAAAACAATAACGAGGACGACGACAAACGAGATTCGATTCGCAGAGCAGCAATCACAGGCGTGGTGTTGTTGTTACTTAAACGGAACGAGGCTGAACGACTGAGAGAGGGGAGAAGAGGAGCATTAATAGACGGAACAAGTCGTGGTATAGAGCTCTACTTACAGTGTGGTCGCTGCGACTCCTCGGCGGGGGCACCAGACTCAGCTGGCTGCATCATGGGCACTGGGATGCGCACCGGCTGGGCCAGACTGCGTCCAAAGACCATGCGACCGAATGGACCCTGTGGTGGCTGATCGGGCATGGGTGGTGTCATGGTATCACGTGGCTGCTCAGGCAGCGGCTGCAGTATCAGACGCTGAATCTGCAATTGTGGCGTCTGCTCCTCCTGCTGATCACTGGTCTCAGATTCACGCTGTTGCTGCTCTGGTTGTTGTTCAGCGTTCTGTTGCTGGCCCGCAGAGCTACTGGGTGTGGCTTGCTCCTCGGATGCCATGGGTGTTTCAGAGTGTTCCTCCTCCTCGCTGGAGTTGGCACTGCTGTTCTCACCAGAATCGGAAGCCTCCTCCTCGGCGGTCAGGCGACGCAGCTCGTCGGTAAAACGATCCTCGGCCATACGCTGAATGTTGCGCAGATCATCGGCGGTGATGCCCACACGCTGCAGGGCCAAACCCAATGGCATGTGCTGGATCTGAATCTGTGGCATCTCACGCTGGGCCATCTCGCGCTGGGCCATCTCGCGCTGGGCCATCTCGCGCTGTGGCATCTCGCGTTGTGGCATGCGTTGTTGCATCTCACGCTGGAAGAACTGCTCACGCTGTTGCTGGGCGGGGATCTGCATGGGCACATCGTCAGCCATATGGATCTGACGGAAGGGCAGCTGATGCATATGAATGCGCACTGTCTGCACCTGCGGCTGCTGAGGCTGCTCCTCCATACGTGGTGCCTGCATCACCTGTGGTGGCATGGGTGGACGCATGGGCAGATGCTGGAATGGAGGTGGCAACTGACGGATGATGATTGGACCCTGCTGGGGCAACTGCTGCTGGGACTGCATTGCTGGTGGCATCATGCGCTGTGGCATGTGGGTGAGTGGCATCTGATCGGGTATGCGGCCAAATGGAATGGGCACACGGTGGAATGGAATGAACATGGGACGCATTGGCTCCACATCTTCCTCAGAGTCATCCTCCTCCTCGCGCTGACGCTTGGCCTCCTTCTCCTCACGCTCCTCCTTCTCATCGCCGCCATCGCAGAAAATGGAAATGCGTTCGCCAGTGATGCGAGCCTTCTTCGGATCGGTAGTCAGATTGACGCCAAATGGCAATGCCACGGTCTTCGATGGTGAGTCAACAAACTCCTCGGCATGCTTGCGTTCCACCACACAGTTCATGCGGGATCTAAAAGTAGCTATTGTAATACTAATCAAATGCAGGGGGAAGTGCTGTACTCACTTCTTGTTGTTGCGCAGAATGGCAGCGGCCAGATCGCTCAAGTCCAGCTCGAGCGGCATCTTGCCTGGGAACTTTTGCATCTCCTCGGTCTCATCACTCTCCGAGTAGGAATTATCATGCTCGTTCACATTGTGCTCAGTATCTTCGGCTTTGGACTCCTTCTTGTCATCGTTATCCAGACTCTGCAAGTCCTCACCGGCTTCGGTTTTGCCCAGCAAAGCTTCGGCTCTAGGTAGTTCCTGAAGATAAGAAAAGTTGGGGTGGTATATGAGATAAAGCTGGTAAAGTAATCCAGGTATAGCTTTAACTTATCAGCTGTGTTTGCTCTACTTTAATACTTGCCAAAATATACTACAATCTGCTAATCTGTGATTGCCATAATCGATATTGATATATGCTATCTGATATCCTATTTTTTCCCATAACTTTTCTTACACTATACATAGTACTTTATATACTTTATTTTAGCTACAAAGACACTTGAAATTTAAGCGTATTTACTAGTCAAAATTCCTTCAATTTCAAGGCTTTAACTCTACTAGTAAATCATAGATTTTATTTGACAAGGAAACGTTTGTATTTAGTCGTTTTTCTAGCTATTTTTTTGTTTTTAGAAGGCACTTAAATTGGTTCGGGCCATCAAACACGTACGGGCAATAGTGTGTAGTATGTACACAAACAGACTACAGTGACTGCAATTGTTATGTGCCACTAACAATGAGACGTTGTCGTCAGAAAGATGTGACCCCAACCTACATACATACAGCGAAACAAACGCAGCGACGTCAGAGGCAAATGCGACAGAAACCAAAAGTAAAATGCCATAAAAAATAAAATAACAGAAAATTAAGGAAAAAAAAATAACAAAACAAAATAAACACACACAACATATTACATAAGAGCACGAAAATCTGTGTTTGTGTGCGTGTGATTTGAGCCGAGCTTTGTGTTTGTGGCTGAGCATACTTCAAGCCGCAGTAAAAAAGTAAAAAAGCAAAATAAAAAACACTCACACAAAAGCAAAATTTAAATAATTTGTTGAACAAAACAGCGAGAAAAAAACCTCATTAATTCAATGCGACGCAGCGAGTGCCGCTGCCTTTGCTCTGATGATGATGATTGATAGTGGGGCTCAAGTGGTTTAGCGGGAAACGGTGGGGCCTGCTCGAGTACCTGCCCAGGGGCAGAACGCCTACAACAATGATTTGGCATGAAAACGATGTTATATACCAGCAGTACTACATATATCCGGTAGCTTGTCATTGCTTTCGACTGGGTTCTGGGTCATTATGTGACTTGACATTGAAAAGAGCAGAACTTAAGATTTAAGGAAGAGTCGTTTGGATAATTATCGTAGTAGTTGTTCAAATAAACTAAATAGTCTAAACAAATGTCTTTAGTAATTGTAGCAGTCGTTTTTTGTGAGAAGAATGGCTATAAATTTGCTTGTAAAGATTTGATGTGTGATTATAAATAATTACTTTGAGATGATGTATTAAAATTCTTTGGTATATAATTAGCAATAGATGGCGCCAGCTGCACATTTAAATTCAATTTGGGATGTTTTGTTGACTTTGTAAGGCACTAGATGGCGCCAGCACACACTTAAAATTGCATAATTTAATAACTGAATTAATTGCTGTATTTATTAAGCTATTTTTATGCAATTTTTAGCATAGTTTCATAGCTTTTCAAAGTTTATCTATGCAAAAGTTGAAGCTTACAGCTAAAAGAGTTATACGGTTTATATTCCTTTGAAATATTGATGCTATTCTTATGTTCCTTTTTAACTCCATCTATAGTACTAAACCTATTCCTTGTCTATAACTGATACTTTTTATATACTTTCTTTCTTATCTATAATAAAGTATTTTCGCCGCTAGCTAACCCTATTCCCAGAATAATAAGAGAATTTTGTAATAATTTATTTCAGCAGCTGCTGCAATTCTAATTACTTTTTAAATGAGTTTTCGACAAGTGCGCTCAAGCTCTCTGTAATAAAATAAACCTTATAATGAGCTGGGTTTTAGTGTGGAATTTTCCCTGTCCAAAGGTTGCATAGCTGTAAGAGCCTAATGAGATATAGTATGTAAGAGTCTATCACTCTGTTTATTATGCAGTAATTCGGAGAAATATGGATGCTGTGCCCTAAAACCACAACTGAGTCACATGTTTATAGTACGTGTGACACATAATTGCTTTTCGCCCGAAATTCAACAAAAATTTCACAAAAAAAAAAAGCGACTGAGACTGAAACTAAAACTGAGTTAACCTGTTTGACAACAATTAAGCCGAAATAAAGTCAGCAAGTTCCAGTTATTATACTAAACGACTACGCCCCTCACTTAGTCGCTGGCTCTTAAAGCTCTACTCCGGTTTACAGCTCAATTTTATTTGAATTTCAAGGCCAAGCTGCACAGATAACAAAAACAGCAACAACATCAATTACACTGCACAGAACATTTGCGGGCCATTAATTTGCGATGGAAAAAACGAGACACGTAGTATAGTATTGGAATTGAAGTCCCATTAAGATGACAATTAACTGATTACAAAATTGTACGCTGATTTTTGCAATTACCCTCACTCTCTTACTGCTCTTTCTTTCGCTATTTTTAGACACTGACGCAAGTGTTTTTGTTTTTATTTATTTAATATTTTTTTAGAATCAAAATTGTTATTCCAGCGGCAAAACAACTGAGAATTTCCTTTAGAAAAATGGCGAAACATAATAATAATAATTCCATTGGCACAACGAATTTGCACAATAAGCAAATAAATTATATTTATTATGGTGTGTGCGAGAGTGTGTGCGAGTGTGTGTATCTGTGTGTATTTGTCATTACATAATAGTCTTGGCTTTTGTTTGCGTGCCCAAAACGAAAGACTTAAGCGCGCAACTTGCCTTAAATGGCAAACAGTCAACGCGTCTTCGGCTATTGACTGTGTACAGTGTGAACTGCCTATAATGTACTCGTTATGTAGTGCTTATTGTGAAGCATTTACACAAATATTTATATTTATATTTGATAATTATTATTGTTATGGTACTCGAAAGAGTTTGAGCTACTAGCAAAGCCAAGCTCTTTTCATAGGCAGCTACAACTGTGTGTGTGTGTGTGAGTGTATGTGTGTGTGTGCCTTGTCTATTTGTGTGACGGTGCCAAGCGCCGCCAGCCGGCAAATAGTGACAGCAAATGCATTATGGCTGATGCTGCTGCTGCTGCCGCTGCCTCTGCAACAGTTGCAGCTGATGATCTCTGGCATTTGCCTCGCCCACGCCCCACACTGTGAGCTAAGCCCCCCTCCCGAAAAAGCAGGTTTTTTTCTGCCACATTGCAACACGTTGCAGTCTGTCGCACGGTCTGTCGCTGCGGCTGCTGCTGCTGCTGTGTTCCGTTTACTGCTTTCACTTTGTGTCTGCCATTTGATTCGCAATTGTTGCCACTGATGTGATTATGTCGCAAGCCCAGCTCTCCCCTCTCCCGCCCGTCACTCCCCCAGTAGTTGCCAGCTGTACCACTTTGGTGTCCACTTAAGCGTCAAATTATGGGAATTTCGCTTGATTGAATTTTTCCACTGCAGCAGCTTTACATAAGCCCCTTCAAACACTGTATAGATATGGAGAGGTGTTTCTTTTTTTATACCCTGTCTTTTTTCCATCGAGTTGAATAACCTGCTCCCAATTGGCAGCATCATCTAACTGGGAACTCTGCGACTCGGTAACTCATTGTTTTGATCATTAAAATTAATTGCAAGTGCATTTAATTAGTTTTATTGTTTGTTTTAGCTGATTTCATTGCACGCTAATTGAATATTGATGATGCGGCATAATTTCATATGCAAATGCCATAAGAAAAGCCAATTACAATAAAGCAAATGGTATTATTAAAAAGAAATATGTGAAATAATACAATAAAAGAGACGCTGCCATTAAATTTGAATTATGCCCACTCATAAAGTAAATGCTACTCGTACCATGCCATATACCATAAACCATCTACCGTCCATATCATCCCCGCTCCCCATATCATTTAGTACTGTGGCTATAATCGGTTTTAATGGGCTATTTGGTTACATGGAGTGAAATTTCTCAAGGAAGCACGCAACACACGCTAATTCAATTTGCACTTATACAATGTGAATATGAATATGAATACGAAATCGAATACGTATGAATTGTATGCAATATTCGTTTGCTCAGTCAATCGATTTGATTGTGCATGCAATCACAGCCATATTGCGCTGTACATAATATACCCCCTACTTATGTGTATGGGTTTTTTATTTCAGCTCTATTAGTTTTCTTCAATATGCCATCACGACTGTAGTAGTAGCATGGCAGTCTGCTAAATGAGATCTCTTTTGATTTATGGCCTTATCTAGACCTTGCCGAGGTCAAGCAAAATGTAATGGCTATATTTATATTATTATTAACAAAAATTGACTTGATTATATTGGCAAATACAGCTTGATTTTAGCTTGAGTCAAGTCAGGTTTTTAAGCTTATTAAAGCTTGCATTTTCTATATTATATTTATAGCTTCTTTAACTATAAATTAAACCACGTTCTCTTATCGCTTTGACTAATCTTAAGCTGCTTAAAAGTTCTCTCCAATTTCATTCGATTAATTTATATATTTCTTTATCTCTTATTTAAACTAAAACTTTTCTTTTCTTGCCACTAATTAGAGCACAAAAAGTAGCTTAACTGCAGCTTTAATTTAAAACTTAATGAACTGCAAGTTTTAGGTTTCCTTTTTGCAATTTATTTTGCTGATTTATGGCTTAAATATTTGCAGCTGATTTCCTGCTTGTCTGCTCAAAAGATAAAGCGCAATTATCGGCTTACAGCTATCAAATGTTTCCTCGTTTCCTACACCTTGTCCTAAATAACTACATCAAATTTGAAGCTGGCAGCTATACTAAGTAATACAGTTTAACTCATAATGTGCTTTCGCCAGGGCCTGCAGTAATATGGGTTTCGTGTCACAAAATCATGTGGCATTTCTAGCTTAACTAATAGTGCGTGCAATGGAAGTGAAAAACATGAAAATGTCGGGAATCATATAGCTAGCTATAAGTACTTGTATGTGCCGACATTTTCCGGTAATTATCATTAATTTGCCTTTAATAATTTCGACTGTTGCGGCTAAGCGTTTGACTCTACAGCAAAAAAAAATGATTATCGTGGCGTGTTCAACGAACGATGCAAAAGGCAATATAACTACTAGCATATCGTGCCATTATATTCGATTACCTAACTATACTATATATGACTATAAAACTGACACGAGCTGATACGAAATGGGCGTCAATGTGCCGCCCTTTCAGCCCCTCCCCTCCACTCGCTTTTTTACTGTGCTCATTGAAGCATAAGGCCACTTACCTTGTTCACCTGCTGCAACGTTTCCAGCATCAGCTCCTTCTCCAGCACCGAATCCAGCGCCTGCACCTGATCACACGAGGCCTTGGCCTGCAGATACGATGAGGCCAAGATGAAGGAGCCCAGTATGAACGAGGAGACAATAATGGTAAAGGCGGCGACTTTGGCAATCTTCACCGAATTCGCCTGACGCTTGTAGGCCTAGAGAAAAAACCAAGTAGAAATACAAACATCAAATTATAATCAAGTTTAAACTCATTCTTAAAATAATGACAAGTGTTACGTGCTCTTGAAAATTTGACCTTTTAGTGGCGCAACAAAGTAAAAGCATTTATTGACCTTGCGCTCGATAGAGTCTCTGCGGCTCACGTTCCAAAATTTACAGTGCAAAAAGAGAAATAAAATTATATAGAAAAATAAAAGTAAAAGCTTTTGGACTGAACTTGCATAAGTTGAAAGAGAAAGAGAGATTTTTTAGTGTAACTAGAGCTGATTAGATCATCGCATTAGGTCTTAATGCCTTCACAAATATTTGGCGCAAAAATTGGCAAGTTCATGTCAAAAACTCGAGAGTCGAACACAAAAAGAGCGCTGACTTGCATAACAGGAAATACTGCTACAACAACAAGAAAAAGTACCGCAAAATTGAGGAAATGAATATGACAACAGTGAAGGAGGAGAAGAAGCAGAAGAGCAGTGAAAATTGTAGACAGAAGACGCGAGATAGTCTTAGTTTTTTTCTTCTTTTTGGCAGTTGTGGGTGCAGTCAGTCAGGTGAGGCCGCCAGCAACTTCACATATGAGGTGTGTGTGTGTGCGAGCGAGTGTGTGTGTGTGCAGCGAAATGTGCAATTTTACACCTTTAGATTGCCTTAGTGTTTACTACGTGAGTTTTGTGCCCATTTTTTTATATTTTCTGTGTTGTTTTTTGTGGCTGTTGCAATTGCGAAAGTGAGTCGAAGTCGCAGTCGCTGCCAGCGTCGCAGTCAACGCCATTTACACACATGTGTGTGTGTGTGTGCTTGGTGAATGTTAGACACAACTACAACAACTTCTACTGCAATAGGCAAAAAACAAAAAAAACAGCTGTAGCTCGTTACTTGATGATGAGTTTTTAGTTTTTTATTATACGTGAAATATTTCTTGTTTTTGTTGGTGTTTTTAGCTGTTGTGTTCGGTGTGGAGGTGCAGTATGGCAAAAGACAAAAGACAAAAGAGTTGAGCGACAAACCTGATGATTAAAGTTAAAAAATCCCAGCTGTGGTTTTTTAATTGTTGTTGTTGTTGTTGGTGGTGGTGCGTTGGGACGAGTGGTTTTGTTTTTTGGTAAGGGAAGATTGAAAATTTATTTAATTTTGGTTTTGTTCGGTGGTTTTTTGTTTTGGTGATTGTCAATCGCATTCGTTTTTTCGATTTGCATTCACCAATTTTTGGAGTCGAGTGTGTGTACATTACGAAAGCAACACAACAATTATTATGATTGTTTTGGTGAGACACACACACACACACAAATACACACACACATATAATGAGAGTAGACAAAAAGACAAAAGAGAGGGTAAAGAGAAACAAAAGGTTAATGAGTTGCTTGCATGAAAAATAACTTTAGAGCTACAGTTACAGTGAAAGCCAGCAGATCTTTTCATATATTTTCAAGTATTGTCTGAGCTGAGTGTTGCAAGACTTATTTGTGGCACTGTTGGGCAGTTGAGAGGCTCGCTTGAGATGCATTGACTGACTGCAGGGAGTTGAGCTGCAAGTTATGATTAATTTTGTTAACAGTCCTTTAATTTCGAAAGTATCTTCAGGCAGCAAAAGGTATGATGATTGCATGACTTTTGTGAGGCACTGTGGATAGTTAAACGCATTTGTTGAAGACCACTTGAAGTGGCAGTAAGTGCATTAAAGTCTGCCTCAAATGAGTTGTAATTATATCTTTAGCTTCCTGCAGTTAACAAAGTACTTTTGGGCTGAGTGTTGCTAGACTTATTTGAGTCATTGTAAGGCAAACAAAGACTTTACTTTATAGCTCTCTTAAGCTGCTTTAATTGACTGATCCATGCATCACATAATAGCTCCTGAAACAGTTGATTAATGATGGTTATAAATCAATAGCTGCCATTTCCATAGTAACTTTAATAACTGCCTCCATCAGACTGCCTGTTAGCTAACTGCTGGCTTTCACTGCAAGCTCGCCTACATTGGACTTATGGCTGATGCGGAAAATGGCAAAAAATGCAAAATACAAAACGTAATTTTATGTAAATTTTCAGTTACAAGCCCGCACATTGAGCTAGGTTCTCGACAGATCACAGATTGCGCCAGTTTCATTATTTACACTGATTCTGTTTGTGTTTATCATTATGAAGTTGTTTTTTACTTATACATCTATTGGCGCTGTACAGTCGTGACTTTTGTATTAGTTCTCAAATTTGGTATATTCCAACTGGTTTTTTATATTTTTTCCTTCTGCTATTTGCACAGCGTTGCGGTTGCTGCAAATGGGTACAAATCTATTCACACTTTGTTGAGAATTGCGCCGTACACAACACCGAGTGAGTGAGGGTTTGGTTTGTTTTTTTCCTCTGTTTTATTTTGTGGTTTCATTTTGTGCTGTACTCTTTGCTGTGTTTTAAAATGTCAACAGGGGGTCGCTGACAATTGTCAAAGCAGCGCACGTTGCATGCAATTGCCACAGACAGACAGTGATCATAATAATGATTATTTGCAATCTAAAGTCAAAAAAATACAATTGCATTAAAAATTAAAACAGAAAATTGTCCAGAGTCAAATTGCATTATGCATGCAAATAAGTCGACTGTCGACTGCCGGATTAACTTAATCAAAATGCTCACGTTTCTCAGCTGCGTGCAGACAATAAGACTGCGGCTCAGACTCAGTCCCAGTCTCAGATGCAAGTACATGCATTAAGCATACGCCTCGTCTGCCCGCAACGGATGTGCCGGCCACTAGTACTAGCAAACCAGCCCAAATGACCCTGGCATTTCAAAAGCTATTGCCTCTGGCTACCTGCTACATGCATAGATCTCTGCTCTGACCTGCTTAGAGCTTAGAGTTAGCGCAAATAATTGTGCCCAAATGGCATATGGAAATTGTAATTAGTTGCGCCATTCAACAATGACAAATTGATGCATTAAACGCAATCGACCAAGAATTCATGGAATCATAGTAATTGTGATGATGCCTTATCTATGCTGGATCCATAGATCATCAGCAGATAGAGGTTACTCACCGGTGGCGGCTCACTGGCGGTGCTGTAGACCTCGCTAGCCGCATAGTCGGGCTTCAGTTGCACGGTAGCCATGGATACGTTATCCTTCTCGGTCATCTATGATTGATTAGCACTATAAAAATAGTATATATAAGAATCTATATATATTCCACATGCTGCACACAGTTTATCAATATTTCATGCACTTTCTTTACTTGCAAAAATTTCACTTTTTTACTGAGATTATTTTTTGCATATATTTCGTTGTACTGCACTTACATTGGGATTTATTTTTGTATAAGAGTCGAGAAACGGCGAAAAAGTAAAAGGAGTTCAATTGATTTGTGTGTACTAGATATTGCTTTTTGTATTTAGTATTATTGCGGGGGGATAAACAAGTTGTCTGACCAACTTTTGTGAGGTCCGCCAGGTGGATAACGAAAAAATACTACGTCTTTGTTGTACGACTGCCACTCGCCGTCTGAGGCCTCAAACGCGTTTCGTTTCAGATTTTTCTACCAGATTTAAAACTTTTTTTGTCTGTCAGCGTCGACTGCAGAGCCACACACACACACACTCGCGCACACACACAGAGAGACAACACGATCGTCAGCATACAAAAAGAAAAAACGAACAAAACGAGTAACGAATAAAAATAAGAGTAAAACTACAAGTATATACAAGTACTCATACACACACACACACATACATAGCATTGACAATCGCTCAGCTGTGTGTGTGTGTGTGTGCTTTGCATTCAAGCTTGACTGTGAGCTTAAAAGCTTTGCCTTTGCGGTCTGCTGAGCTGTGAGAGCCACTACGCAGCGGCTAAGCTACATAGTATAACTAATACTGCTGAATATAAGTAAATAAATATTATTTTCAGTAATTGAAATTATTACAAATTTGAGTTTTTATACATTTCATTCAGTATTTATGTAATATAAATTAATTTGCTGTGACTAAAAATGCTTTGAAATACCTGCTAGAGCAATTACCTGATTTTCATTCCATTTGCATGACAAATATTTACTTATTTTCTACTTTAATTTGTTACGCTTTATTATAGTTTAATTTAACTGCATTCTTTAGAACTGCATTAGGCATAGCTGATGCAAATATTTGCTATTGTTTTTAAGCATATAAGCTGAGTAATTTTCAACAGCTAACTGACCTTCAATATTTTAGCAACAAATTATATAAAGACTGGCAGGCCTTCTATTTTGTTATTCAGCAATAAAATCTGAAAATATTCTAATTGATATTTTCTAATCTACCGACTTCTATACTCAATGAATTAAGTACTGTGTGACTTATACTATATGTTGTCTTATGTGTAAATAAGCGAAGCTGTATACATTTATTAAACTATACTATATACACATTCAATCTACTAGATTCAAGTTCAGCGAGCAATAAGGCAACAAAACCTACACATTGTCTAAGCGAAGTACATCAAATGATTTGACTCATGTAGGTTCTTGCTGATAAGCAAATCTATCGGCTGTTATCGATTTGTTATCGATATGCTCTACACGCTTAGCTGTAGCGCCATTCAAAGCTCGGCACACAAAAATTAAAGGTACCCCACACATAAGTAGATTCGCGCACACATAAATTAAAATACAGATCTCGTAAAACTTGCTTCGGTACAGAGTTGCTAACGCAGTGGCAGCGCAGTCGACGGCGACGGCGACGTCTGCTTCAGCGTTAGTGCTGCTGCAACGGCCGTTGATCAAGTCGCCTTTGTGCCAGCTGTCTTTGTTGTTGTTGCACCACTCAAACTTGTTGCTGCTTACGAAAAACATCAACTTTTCGCTTTTGCTGTAGTACAATTTGAGCTGTTGTTGTTGTTGTTGATATTATGTTTAGTGTGCCGCTGAAATAATTGTAAGCAGTAGCCACAACCACTAGCAACAAATCATTGCACTCTGAGATACAGATACAGCTGCAGATACAGATGCATTTTTTGTATGTGGTATATAATAGTTTGTATATTTATTTATGCCTCTGGCCTGAGTTCATCTTGATTGCTTTGAGCCAGCTGCCTGTCCACTGTGGATTGTCCGCTGTCCACTGTCCGCTGTCCGTTGTTTGTTTTGCTTCTGTTAATTTAACCTCAAAGCTACAACTAGTCAAGCTCAAAAGTCAACAGTTGTTGAGACAAAACAAATCTGTGAAATAACTAATCAAATATTAATTAAAATTTATAAACAAAACAAGCTGCCGGCTAGCTAATTGATACAAGTCAAAGTCTAATATTCTTTTATTGGTTTTAAGTAGAATTCCACTTCTTCTCTGAGGTATGAAAGATCTAATTAACTTGTTGAATTTACTAAAATTATATAGAATTTTTATTGCCTATTAACATTGCTCATATGCCACGTTTACAGCTATCAATATCAGCCAGGGATTAGCATTTAAACTAGTATATATGACTACACAAATTAGTCGCTATCTTCTGTTTTGTTATTGACTTGCAACAGCTGTGCTTCGTTTTATTTCTCTTGTGTTTTGTTATGTTTTTTCTATTCGCCTTTATTTTGGTGATTGGCGATGCCATCGCCGTGATATAGTAGTATGTATATGTGTATTATTTAATTCTTTATAAATGATGTTATGTGTATTCACAACAAAAAGTTTTGGGACCGGGTGGGATTTTGGGATTTGCTTTGCTAATGTTTTATATCATGCTAGATGCTCGTTTATCTGATGTGAGTGACCCAATGCTCGTTTGACCATTTCTCTTATGCAATCTTCACTTTGATGTTTATTGTAATTACATAATTTTCGGTTTTATGTTTAAAATGTCACAAGCCAACGAACGCAGATGCCGCCGCCACATTTGAGCTGAGCTCACTTTAAGTTATTAGTTATTAAATTTCTTTTTGCTGTCGTGTTGTTTGGGTCTTTGGTTTATGCAATCGGACAGACGCCCAATGACTCCAACAGCTCCAACTCCTCCCCGATGCTCCCCACGCTTCCACGATTCCCAGTTCATTAAACGTCTGGTTGGACATTACAGCATCCCTCCCAGCATTTGGAGTCGTATTCACAGTTTGGAGTCTCAGTCGAAGCTTCACACTAATTGCCAGCCTCAATCTCTTCGCATGACTTTCATTTGTTTTCAAGCTACGATTCGAGTTTCATTTTTATTGTATTTACATTTTTCATTGTTCAAAAAAGAAAAAAACAACCTGAG
Source organism: Liodrosophila aerea (assembly GCA_035045005.1). Taxonomy (NCBI): domain Eukaryota; kingdom Metazoa; phylum Arthropoda; class Insecta; order Diptera; family Drosophilidae; genus Liodrosophila; species Liodrosophila aerea. Next base: position 332,765 of record JAWNNL010000805.1, on the reverse strand, counting down.
CTTCATTTGCATATAATTTAAGCAGTAGCAGCTGCCAAATTAATTAACGAACTCCGATCGAAAACAAAAGAGATTAGACAATAAATTGCAACAGCTTAAACCAATTGTAACAATGGCAAACTAGAGCAATTTGATAAGCTAACAATTTTGAAAGAAAAATGCATTTTAATAAAGGAGAATTTCAGAGATGAGAGCTCTCTTTATAGTAATCATTATTTTCTTAAGGTATCTCTAATTTGTTTTGGTTTTTAATGAACTGTTTATAAGGTTCTGCGTCTCTATTAAAATCTTCTCTCTGCTTATTCTATTCTATCTCTATGTCTATCATTATTGCTATCTCTGTATCCATCATTACCTTTTGCTCTATCTGTATTTCACTCTTCTAATTATGGAAATTTCCTGAGTCTGGGGAATTCCTAAGCTCACGGGCTTCATTTGCAAACTGTTTTAGATTCTTTTTCTTTATAATAAACTATAAATTCAGAGCTTACTTTCTATACAAATCTCTGGAGTTTAGCATTAAATAATTTACCTTTAGAGCTCGCATACAAGTGATTGATTTATTTTTAGAACAATTACAATTACCCGTAGTGGCAATTGATTTGCACGTGAGTGAATTCCGTTGACCTGTCAGACGATATGGCACTTGATATGGCACCTCTCTGGCATGCATTCTAACTAGCTGATAGTGTCTGCTGCGCAATTGTGCAATCAGTGTGGGAATTTAAGTACGCTAAATTGAATACTGATAACATCACACATTCAGATTAGTTGACAGACGCCTACGACAAATAATTTTCATCGGGGATTTTCCTAATGTTATAAAGAAAAAACTTTATTATACTACACTAAAAAAATACAACCAGTATGGCAATTTGCCGCACTGTGAGATGATAGCTGGCGGTACCAAGCAACCACTTGGCACCAACGCCAGCTTAGGCACATGTCTGGGAATTAAGAGAGAAAAAAAGCAAAATATAAAAAATAAAAATCGTAAACAAAAAGGAAAACAAAAGCGCTTTCAGTGCGGGTTTATGATTGTACAGGGAACAGAGTGAAAGATGCCTGATAAATACACACATTCGTATTCGTGTAGTGAGAAACACTTACAGCTAAAGTTATTGAAAGAGCAGAGTAAACAGAAAACCACAAAACTCATAACCAGTCGTTCCTCGCTTGAAATTAGCTAATAATAACAACAAAAAAGGTAAACAGCCGACGAAATCTTGATAGATATAATAGAAATCAATAACAATTATAGTATATTTCTGTCTTAAAATAGATGTTAAATTATACAGTTAGCAGACATATAATTTTTGTATTTTTAAGTTTTATCATTTGTTTGCCTCTCGTCTGAGATCGATGCCTAATCTATAAGATAGCTGAGAACAATTATATAGTATTACAATATATACTTCAGGCTGGTCACGGGAGACTGATTGCAATTAGCTTTGTGTGTCCGAAGATTGTTGGGGGATTTTGTTGAAGTTTTTTTCGGTTTCTTTTCTTCTAACTGCAGGGTATTCACATCACACAATGTTAGCACAATTTATTATTTCTAGAAATATTTGAACCCTCCATAAATCTTGTTACTTTTACGAGGTATTTCATAAGTCGAACTGCTTTTATTGTATCTCTGGGGGCTGTGTGTATTTGTTTTGTGACTCAAGAATATTTATATCTATTATAAATAATTCCCTTTGTAGAGAGCGTGCTACCTGTAATTAACACCTGAACCTGAGTAGACGTATATGGTAACACTCTAACCGATTTGTACTGGAACACAAGCAATTTGAGCGTTTTACTCTATATACGCGTATCACTTTATGGAGAAATTTTATACCGAATATCATATAGTATTGTTTGTCTATATAAAAGGCAATTGGTATTAGTTTTTTTTTTTTGTTATCTACTAATTAACACCATCCGTTCTGGCAAGCCCATTTGCCTGTTTTCTAGTTCAAGCTCCGCTGATTCGACTCCAACTCTTCACGCTGAATGTCAATGACTTGGTTAGAGCCGGAGCTTGGTCTACAGCTGGAACTGGAGCTGGAGGCAGTGGCATTTATGCAGTGCTCATTTGTCAACAACAACAAGAGCAGCAACATCGACAGCAGCAGCAGCAGCGGCAATGTCGCCCTCAATAGCCATGGAGCGTTGCGCTTTTAACGCTTTTGTGTTATTAATTGCTAAGCAGATCATAAATACTTGGCTAACAACAATTGTAGCTGCATATTTGGCTTAAATTGCCATTTAGAAAATGTTAATTGGCTGAAACTGTGGCTGCTCTGAGCTGTGTGGGAGTGTTATGAACTTCCTATGAGGCAGAGCAACTAAAATCTATCGATAACTCACTTGTCGATAACATTGCAGAACTCACAAGCAAGTTCTTTATTATTTTGTGTACACACTTTTAGTATTGTTTCGCCTTTTTACGCATGTTTTCGCTGTCTCAGGAGTTATGGTTTTTTATCTAAAAAAAAAGGAAAACAATGTGCCAAGGTTTTCACACCAAGGTGCCAAATTAAAACAAAAATTAAATACGCAAAAAGTCAAAGTCCGCAATGATATACATAGTATAACAAGTGTGTGTGTGTGTGTGGTTAGGTATTATACAAATTTAACTGAATAATCTAGTCAGGCGCTTCTGAGGGACGCTCAAGTTGAGGGTTTTTAACAGCTTCAAACACAATAGGGAATACTTTTTTTCTGAATTGCAAATTCACTTAACAAATGCGATTTTTCGAAAGCGATAACAAGTCACATTTTGAAGTTTTTTTTAGTTTTTGGGAAAGACGATTGCGATAAACTGCAGAAGAAAAGCAGCCAACGCAAAATTACACTTAAAGTACAAATAATGACAAAGACAAAAGCGAGGAAGGTTATTGTGGGGCGGCACAAATTAATTTGCACCTTTCGCCTCAGCAGCAACAGCGGCCACAACTACAGCAGCAGCAGCAGCAGCAGCTGTTGCAGCAGCATTCAACACAGCAGCCGGTGAAAGTTGCATGCAAATAAAAAAGCTAAGAAAAACTTTGCTAGTGTATAGTTTGGCTGGCCAACCCAGCAGCAAAGCGAAAACCCAAATCATGATTCAGTGCACTCTCTTCTTCTGCATCTTCTCTATGCTTCTCCTTCTTCTTATACATAGTTAGTGGAGGCAGCTGCAATTGCTGCTGGGCCCTTCTCTTGGCCTATGCTTTGCGGCTATGTCATAATCTGGCGTACTGTGGCTTTTCCTCATTGCGATAGAGCCCAAAGCGTTTCGCTTGAGTTGGGTGCCTGGCCCAACGGCAATTGCTATTCACATTTCTATTCGCATTCGTTATTTGTTATTTGTCATTTATTTGCACTTCGCATTTGAGTGCGCTTTTGCCAGCAGGAAGCGGAAATAAGTGGTATTTGCTGTAAAGTGTGATGTTCGAGTGCGTTTAACTACAATTTGCATTAGATAAAATTGCTCTCTAATCAATTTTAATATCGCTAAGTAGCGTTTTATTAATTTAAAAATGAAATATCGTTACATTAATGTGAATTATCGATAGTTCAGCGCAGCCTCAGTTGCTCTCAAACTTTATATTTGCTACAGTTGCATACTTTTATATGCTGCTCACAGTGACCCCCAAACTGTGAAATATACGCAATTTATGATCATGCCGAAAAGTATGCTGCATTTTTAGGCTTAAATAATCTGCAGTTGACAAAGTGTGGCATTTTTAGCAACATTTTTCTGTGGCATTTTTAGCAACATTTTTCTGTGGTGTTTTTTAGTTCATTTTTCTGCGGTGTTTTTTAGTTTATTTTTACATTGGCATGACCGGCATTTGCGAGTTCTTAAGTGGCAGCACTGTCAACATATTAGTTATGTTAACTTAATTTTTAAGTAATTTAGAACAACTGTGAGTGCATTTTATTTGAAGTTTACATAACAAAAGTAATAACTTATTTCGTGCAGTTTCAGTTCATTTCATTTGCAATGCAGCGTGACAGGTAATCGATAACTGTGTGAGATCGGATTGCAGCTCTGCTCAGCATCGCTATCGTCTGCGCAAGTCTATAAAAATGAACAAGGCTATTTGAAAATGCATAAACACTTTTTACATGAAGTATTCAAACAAAAGCGAACTTAAAACGTGTGCACGTGGATGCGACGAACCAGCGAGGTGCAGACGGCAAACACGGGCGTGCAATAGACAAACGGAACACCAACAACAAACAATCAAGTGGAGCAGCAGCAGCCGTACGAGGATGACCCACACCCGCACTACTCCCCTTAAACGAAAACGAACGCATTGATTACTACACATTTTCACCGTGTGCGTGCAAATAGCAACGCAACGCAACACAACGCGGCGAATTGAAGCAACGGCATTGAGAGCTAAGAAAAAAATCTATCTAGCTAGCCGAATAACAGCTCAAGCAAGAATAATTACTATAAAATTAATAGAAAATGACAACGAGGGACAACGGGGAAGCAGGTGCTGTGACAGATGCGCCCGATGCTGGAACAGTCGACAGCCAGCAGACAGTCTCCATGGCCGAAGTTGATGCAGAAAACAGCCGCGAACTGGAACCGGGCGAACTGATGGTCACTCCACCGCACCAACAAGCGCAATTGGAACGAGGCAGCGACAGTCCGGTGATAAAGAAAATGCTCGTCAAGGACACCAGGAACAAGGCATTGCGCAAGTTGACACAGATCGATAATGACAACTGTGAGGATAAAGTGCGTGCTATTTTGGAACTGGAATCCATACGACGAAAGGATGTGGCCAAGGGCACTCCTCCCCATGCGTTGGAAAATGGCAGTACGACTACACAAACAGCGAATCCAATACCCAAGGTGGAAGCAGATGCCGATGATAGTGAAGGTTTGTACTCGGATACAGATTCCTCGGGGGACGAGCCGAAAACCATCAGTGTGGAGGATGTGCAGCAGGCGCGGAAGGAAAAGCAAGCCGAGGCAGCAGCAAAAGCTGCTGTGCCACCGCACCCACCGCCACCCAATCGACGTCATCCCTTTATGGGAATGAATCCACTACGTTTTCATATGCGACCATTTGACTACCCGCGCATGGGATTTATGCCTAGAATGCCGCGTGGAATCATGCGTGGCATGCGCCCACCCTTTTTTAACCGTTTGCCGGTACCCATTCGGAACGGTCCGCCGCTCAGAGGTGCTTCTCCACCCTCTCCTGCAAACATGTCCTCTTCCAGCAATGGGCCACCAGGTAATGCAAGCGCCGCTTCTAGTAGCTATGGTCCAGCTCTGCCACCAGACCAAGGCCACGCTCTATCGAAACGCAAACAATCGGATTTGTTGTAAGTGCGAGTATTTACCATGATTTGCAGAAATAATTCAATATATTCCTTTCACAGATGGACCACCTCGCAGCCTGCTGTTTCCTTCGCATATCAAGTGGTTGATAACTGTAGCCACACCCAACACAAAGGCTGCACGCGACGAGAAGTGAGGGAGCGAGTGTCCACCGGTGGTGAGCATAGCAAGAGGACTGGCAAGGATCACAAGGAGAAGCAGCGGGAACAACATAAGGAACGACATAGAGAACGGTCCAAGGACAGAAATAGGCATCAAAGTGAGTCACTCAAGGACAAGGAGAAACAAGAACAAAGCAGATCAAGAAATAGAGAACGTTCTAAGGATAGAAAAGGAAGTGAGAAGCACAGATCGCGCTCGAAGTTGAATAGAGGTACGTCCAAGCCAAGGGACCGATCTAAGGAAAGGCGCCGAGAACGTTCCAAGGAGCGTAGGAAGTCTAGGGAACGGTCAAAAGACAAGTCCATACACTCTACAGAACGTGGCCATTCGTCGAAGCCAAGAGACAGATCCAAGGAGAAGTCGAAGGATAGCAGGGGTTCATCCAGGCCAAGAAACAAGCAAGGAGAGTCGTCCAAAGAGCAACCAACTGAACGGTCCAAAGATAAATCCAGAGAACCAATCACCTCTATCTCCAAAGATAGAGTTCGGGAGCGCTCCATGGAGCGACACACAAAAAAATCGGATGACAAGCTGCGTAGCCAACAGAATGAGATCAAATCACAAACACCACCACCACTGCCACGGCCAGAGGCCAAGAATGTTGCGGCTGTACAGGATGCGGTACAGGAACCAGATGAAGAACTGCAGCTAACACCACCACAACCACCAAAAGCTGATCAATGCAAGTCCTTTGATATATTTGCCGAATCACCGCCAAGACTGAACAAAGCTGGTAGTCCAGCACCACCAGAGCCCGTTCCTACAGAACGCAGTACAACACCGCCGCTGGACAAGCGACATATAGTAACTTTGCCGGAGTCCTCAACACCCAAGGTGACGACGCTGCACAGTGAGATTCATAGTCGCATTGGTGCTCTGCTGGATGACAATGATCTGCATTTGGAGGAGTTGCTGGCTTCCAAGGAGCAGCTGTTACGCAAAACCCACGAGCATCGCAGCAAGAAAGAGGTGTACATTAAACAGGAGCCCAGTGATGCAGAGCCACCTTCCCCCCCTCGTTCATCGAATCCCTTCAAGCGTGAAACAGTATTAACCGAGCAGATTACTCAGAGGTCAGTCGATTCCTCCCGCCACAGCCTGCAGAAAAATGAAAATAGAAGAAGTATAGAGCGTAGCATTAAGCAGGAGAGGAACCGCTCTGGCACTCCGCCGCTGCTCGCAGTGCATCAGATCAAGGTGGAGCGCAATACAACGCCTCCTCTGCTTTTAGAACGGGAAGTGCCAGTGCGTAATGGTGTGCTGGTTGCCAATGCGCCGCCACCGCAGCGCGATGACAACAGTCCGGATACGGATGACTACATTGACAACTGGGAAAATGACGATTCCACACTGGCGGGAGGTGATAGCAATACACCCACGATTACACATCCGCTCGAATCACGGCTCACTGGTGAGGATGATGACTCGAATGCACTATGGAATACCAGAAGTACGCCTCCACCCAAAGCCAAGATGTCGACAACAGGAGCTGCAGCTGTGCCCGATCAGTCATTGATTAACATACACGAGTTGTATGACAAATTCATGAAGAGTATTAAAATGGGCGGCACTGCTGAGGAATGTAGTACAATCACAGCCGAAGCCACGGGCGTAACCACAAATAGTTCCTTAAGCAATTCTACTGCCGAAGACGAAGAAACTTCCAGCGACACAGAAGGCACAACATCGAGCAGCAGTAGCAGCAGCGCCAGCAGCTCTGATGACGATGAGGAAGACGAAGACGATGATGATACGAGCTCCGAAGAGGAGGATGCGCAAGAGCAGCAGCTGCCAGGGGATCAGGTGGCACAGCAACTAATCACCATGGAGGAACAGTCACAATCCCAGTCAGAAACTGTCGAATCTCCACTTTCCACTGGTAAACAAGTTTCCAGCCACAAAAAGAACAATGTCAGCAAGGATCTGCGTAAGCTGAAGAGTCTCGAAGATAATCTGGCACGCATACAAATGATGCGGGAGAATTATGACTCGGGTGATGACATCTGCGAGGAGCTGCTGAAAATGGAGTCGATATTCATCATGCAACGCAATGCCATTATGAACAAGTATCGCAAGTCGGAACTGAAGTCCGAGCAGTCGGAGGACGGTGGGCAACAGCAAATGGAGGATCAGCACTTGGCGCGTCCTGTAACACCCGTTAACAATATATTTGATGCGAATCGTGAGGCCATAAAGTTGACCATTTCACCTTTAAAGTTATCAGCACGCAAACCAGCTATATTTGATAAGGATGAACCGGAACCAATGCCCACGGCAGAAGCTAAAACTCTCGTCGTAGATGAAAAACAACGCAGACCTCCCAAAGAGATAGCTATAGTCAAGCCCACCATCGTGGATACGCGAAGCAGACCACGCTCTCCGCCACCCCGCAGTCTACATCACCAGCAGCATCAGTCATCGCACCATCACCAACACCAGCAGCATAATCTGCTGAAACGTTTTCACACCAGGGAACGAGAACGTTCTCGATCCCGTTCGCTGTCACGGAACCGTTTCCGACGTCATCTGCCTCCCAGTCGCAGCAAAGACTCAACACGCTCACCCAGTCCGCGTCGTCGGCGTATGCACTCGCCACCATTGCGCCGCGGCCGCTTTTTCAGAGCATCTTCTGGACGTTTGGGCATGGGTCGTGGCAGCGGCAGTCGCAGCATGAGCCGGAGTCGAACCCGTAGTCGCAGTCCAATGCGAAGAAGGCGGATTAAACCAGTGCATGGCCGGCGACGCACATCACTGTCGCCGCCTGGTAAGTTACTAGGACCACGTTCACCTCCACCGCCATCGAGACGTCGCTCCTTCAGTCGAGATCGCTGCTACTCGCGCTCTCCACTGCCCTTCAAGCCGCCCTCGCCACCCATGCGACGCAGTTGGTCATCTTCACGTTCTCGTTCACCTGCACGTCGAACTAGAAGCCACAGCAGATCAATGTCACCACATAGTCAGAGCTATGCGGATTACTTTGTGGAGAATCAGAGCATGGAGGAGGCTGCCTACTACTACAATATGTCGCTGTTGCATCAGGATGCAAGCTACGACAGCTATGCCGCCTACGTGGACAGCGGAGCCTGGAACATGGAGCAGGTCTATGATCAGTACTCGGAGTACTCTGCTATCTCAACGCTGGACTATGATTACGGCGCAGGCAATACGCTGGAAGCAACATCAGTAGCCGTGCCGCTACCCAAGGTAGCGTTGGCACCAATGGCACCCATGGCGCCCATGCTGCCGATGATGCCAATACCAACTATGCCGCCAACGGCAGCCAGAGCTGCCGTAACGCCCAACATACCAGTAGCGGTACAAAAGGGCAATGTGCTGGAAATCGTGCCCTCAATGGCGATAACAGCACAGAAGGAGGAAATAGTGGAGGACAATAGGTAAGTTATCGAATCAAATTCATTGCTGTATCTCAGGCTAATCTCCAATGACTTCTCCTGCAGCAAACCCAAGCGCAAGCATGTCAACTTTGTGGACATGGTGTTGCCCAAGTACGAGAGCGACAGCGAGGATCGGCGCATTGTGAAGCGTGCAGTGGAGCGCAGTGTGCGTTTGAAACGCGAACGTTGCGCCGCCAAGGCGGCCAAATTGCAGCGGATCAGAGAACAACTCTTGGCCATGCCAGCAGTACCACCGCCCAATGTACCCAAGCCCGCGCATGTGGATAAGCCGGTGTTGGTGCAAAAGAAACCTCGCTTCCGTTACTACCACTACGATCCCGTTAAGCACACGTTTGTGAAGTCGCGCGAGCGCTTGCTACGACCCGCACCACCACCCCGCTTCGACCCCAAGTTCATGGCTATGCTGGTGAAATCTGGCCGGTTGCCCATGCCAGCGTTCATGCGAAATCGTCCACCGCCGACTACAGCGCAGGCAGATGCCATGCTGCAGGAGTTCTTTAGCAAGCATCCGCCGCCACCGCTTCAACATGTAATGCCGCACTATATGCGTGGTCCTCCGCCTCCCATGGCTAGAACAGTGTCAGCACCACCAGCACCCGCCTCACAGCCCATACCAGTGCTGGGAGCACAGAGCTATGCATGTTATCCACACACTGTAACAACGCCTGTGCTGACGGCATCCGCTCTGGCGCCTACACCTGCGCCTGCCGTTCCCATACCCGTGCCAATGCCAGCGCCCGTAACACTGCCACTGCCGCTGCCCGTGCTGACGGCACCAGCGCCAACACCGACACCCACGCCGTACTTTACACCACCCCCGCTGCCCACATTATCATCACACTTCACAATGCAGCCGGTGCCCACGATGCGTGAGATCATCCCTGTGGATATACTACAAAAGATAGGTCCGCTGCCCAAGACGCTGGATCTAGATGGCGGCAGTACTGATCTCACTGAAATGGAGAAGCCAGTGGAAGCGATAACGGATGTTCAACCGCTGCTGGCGCCAACGCATCTGCTAGAAACATAAGCCCAAGTCCCCCTCCTCACCTGAAAGGTGAAAAGAACTTAATTATAAGAAAACTGATTACCAGCTGGACACATCATGAGAATCTAGGTTTAAGTAGTTACATTCATGCAAGACTTATATTATTTTATTTAATTCAACGCGAGCCTGCGAAGGCAATTAGTCTTTTTTTTGCAGTTTTTTTTTTATTTTCTTTTAAACTAAGCAAATTGCATTTAAAATTACAGATTTTTGTAGTGTTTATTGCAACATGCTGCAAATACAGTTTACATTTTAGTCGTATTGTTTTCTACAAGAAATTATTACGCATGTAAATATTATACTTCGATCGAGGCAATTTTGGACATTCGTATCGAATCTAGACTAAGTGACAATTCAGTTTATACCAATACTAAACGATTGATTAAAACATCTAACGAAAGTACTGTTCATGTACGTAGAATATTGATAACTGAAGTTTAAAATACTCTCTTTGTTGTGATAGAAGTTAATATAGATGTCTGACTGCAGATATAAGCTTATCTATGTATAAGTATATAGTAAGTTCTTTGTCCTGATTGGCAGACCGACTGATCATCACCGCACAGCCCAAACGGTAAGACATAGTAACCTAATCCAATTTGTACTTAATTTTATGCTGTATAATCTCGTTTAATCACAATCATTGCTTTATTTTCAGCCTACTTCTTGAGCTTATCATCGGCAAAGGGACCAATGTTGGCTGCATAGGCCATTAGAGCTGGAATCGTGGACTGCTCGTAGTTGCCGGCAAAGAAGTGCTCATGAGGACCTGAGGCAAAGACAGCCACATCCTCGGCGCCATGAGTCTCCGAGTTGAGTGGCACTGTGGCCTGGAACTCAAAGTCAGCCTCTGTGGTATCCACATCACTCAGATCCATGCGGCCCTCCTTATCGTAGGTGTTCACATAGCCAGGTCCATTGGCATAGGAGAGTATGGTGAAGGGTTTCTCATCCAAAGCCAGATTGGGTGCCAGGGAGAGTATGTTCTGGCGACGATACTATAAGGAATAGGATTAGTAGAGAGTGAGAAAAGGTAAGCCACTATTACTTACAGGATAGCCATTGATGGTCATGGTGTGTGAGTGATCTGAGGTCACCACGATGAGCGTATCCTCCTCTGAAGTCATCTCTCTTGCCATCTCTACGGTGCGCGCAAACTCCTCGGTATCCTCTAGTGCCTTGCGTGCCTTGGTGTCATGATGTGCCATATCGATGCGTCCACTTTCCACAAACAGGAAGTAACCCTCCTCATTGCGACTGAGTACATTGATGGCTGCTTCTGTCATCTCGGAGAGCGAGGGCTCGGCATAGTCCAGGTGCCTGCGTGTGCGATCGCCATGGTAGGGACAGTGGGAGACATCGAAGAGACCCAGCAGATAGTCCGTGCGATCCAGATCCACATCGAAGAGACCCTTGCGGGACCACACATAGTGAGCCTCAGCTCCCTGCTGTTGCTTATCCTCCTGCCAGTCCTTGATCAAATCTCGTCCATCCTGGCGTAGGCCCAGTATACCCTCTTCATCATGCTGATGCTCATCACGGAAATAGGCACGTCCACCGCCGAGAATCACACGCAAATCCCTGCCCACTGGCCACTCAATCAGCTGGCGTGCAATGTCCGTGTTCAGGTCAGGACTGCAGCCATCCTTTGTGATTGGAGCATCATATTCCCAGTTCCTATTGACCGTATGCGCATAAACCCCCGCTGGAGAGGCATGAGTGACACGTGCTGTGGTGACCAGACCCGCCCACTTGCCCGCCTCCTGCGCCCACTGGGCAATGCTCTCGGTATGAGTGCTGGTATCGGTGGCCGCCAGACAATCCCTGCGCTCCACCTGGGCAGTGACGCCAATGGTACCATAGTTGCCCTTGACACCGCTCAAGTAGGCCGTTGCCGTGCTGGCAGAGTCCGGAGTACGCTCGTCCACGGCATAGGTCTTGGAGAGACCCACATAGGGGAAGGTCTCGAAGAAGACCTGCTTGTTGCTATCGCCCATGAAGGCACGTGTAGCCGCTATCGTGTGCACCGACATGCCATCGCCCAGGAACAGTATCACGTTCTTGGCACGTTTACCATTGAGTTGCCTATGGTGTGCCAGCTTATCGGCCAGTATTGATTGCGCCTTATCGTGCCAGAAACGTGTCTCGAGCTCCTCGTCCAATTCGGCATAGTCACGCGAGCTCTTCAGCTTGGGATGTTGTTCTGCATGTGTTCGAATAGCCAAAGATTTATAACATCACCGATCAGAGATAAGTATAACTAATTACTGCATTAGATTGAACTTTAGATTTAGAGATTAGTCACAATTATGCCAGATTAACGCTTCAACCTTGTTCAGTCTGATGAAACCCACTTATAAATAGTTTTTGGCCCTAATTTACGGCGAGTCATAAATAAGTATTACTCAACTGGGAAAGTTTATTTATAATAAAGCTAGAACAGACTGATTTATAAGTATATAGAATTTGTTGTCAATTACAACGTGTTATTAACGTAATTTTGATTTAGTATAATTTTAAATCAAGTTGTAAAAGTTTTAGTTATTTGATTGAGTATTGGCATAATGCCTTAACAACAAGGAGAGTTATACTGCCCATCAACAGAACATAGTAGGCTCTAGATTTTCATTTGTAATTGCCAAACCAATCAATCGATTTGCTTCAAAAAAATTTCATAGACTTCTTTAATATTGTATTAACCAAATACCAAAATATTTTATTCATAAACCAATTAATTATATTTTTATATATTTTGTAGACGCTGTACTTAATATTTTGTTCAACAACAACAAAATTTCAGGCTGATGGCAATTAAAATCAAACTAAATTGAGTAAGTTAACTCTTTTACCTTTCTACAAATTGCTGCACTTACTTCTAAATTCAATTTCTATATACTTATTATTATGCAATTCTACTTGCATTGAATTTATTACACAAGTAGAATCACTTTCTAATAAGTACTACAAGTTTTATTATCTATTTAAGTACACTGTCAGACACTTACTATAATTGTATTACAAACAACTTGTTCGATGATAACTGAAATAATTTTCGTATACCTTCCTTCTTACTTATTTCTATTTCACTATTGTTCTGCCTTTCACTATGCTTATCTACTTTTGTACATTTGCTCTTCACCTGCTTCCCTTCCTGTTGCCTTCCTTCCTTTCTCAGGCGCTCCTCCTATTTATACTCTTTATACTTCTTCCTTTCTCAGACGTCGCGACGTCTTCTACTTTATATTTTCTCTTCTATTTCAACTACTTCTCCCTTACTTATACCATCATCTATTTCCCATTCTTTTACCTTTCCTCCCCTCTTCTTTACCCTCATCTCTTCTAGTTCTAACCCCTTTCTATGATCCCTGACTACCTCTCATCAGAAACACTCACCGTTATCCTCTTCCTCTTTTAGCTCCGCCCAGCTCGTGCCCATCAACAGCAGCAAGACCAAGCTGCACCAGATGAGCTGTCCATTCCTGCAGTTCCTTGACATTGTCTCGACTTCACAACACTGGGAATCCGTGCAAGTGACGAGCTGCCGTTAGACTAATGACGCTGGTGAATCCGACCTGGTTATATAGCCTACTGCTTTAGGGTCTTTGTCCGGCACTTGTTATTGTGATTTGTGCAATCTCAAGTGGGAATCACATAATCTCGAGTGCCTAAAAACCATAAATGTCACACTCGTATCAGGTGCTACCGCATGTGGTTATAAAGCAGCTGCTCCAGTCCTAACTGGGTACAGTATCCGCTTGACTTCGGAGACAGTGAGAGATGTGGACACTACGCACATTGCTTGCTCTGCTTCTGGCAGCCTGTGTGCTGGGTGGCGCTGTGCCACGTAAGCCACCAGTTGATGCAGACGAATCCATGCACCCAGACTTGCCACAAAGCCTGCGTGGACGAGTCCGTGCCATCAGAGGCGAGGACACCCAGGACTATTGGCTGTCGGCCAGCAAGGAACACATACTGGAGAAGCTCGAGTACGTGCGGAACGAGAAGCGTGCCAAGAACATTATACTCTTCCTTGGTGATGGCATGGGCCTGGCCACGTTGGCCGCTGCCCGCAACTACATTGGTGGTGAGGAGCAGAAGCTATCCTTCGAGGAATTCCCCTATACGGGTCTGTCCAAGACGTATTGTGTGGACAAGATTGTGCCCGACTCGGCGTCCACCTCGACTTCCTATCTGTGTGGTGTTAAGGCCAACTATGGCACCATTGGAGTCAATGCACAAATAAGGCGAGGCGACTGCTCGGCCATGGCCAACACCGACAATCATGTCTTCTCCTTGGGCAAATGGGCGATGGATGCCGGCAAGGCAGCTGGACTGGTGACCACGACACGTGTTACCCATGCCTCACCCTCGGGTGTCTATGCTCATACCGCCGACCGTGAGTGGGAGAATAACGCCGCGCTGGAAGAGGCGTGTGGTGATCTGGCCGAGGGATTGGATGACATTGCTGTGCAGCTCATCCATGGCGAGGTGGGCAGCAAGCTGAAGGTCATGCTGGGTGGTGGCAAACGTAGCTTCTACGATCCGGAATTCTATGAGAAAGGTCGGCGTACAGATGGACGTAATCTGGTGTCAGAATTCGAGGCTTTGGACAAGGGCAACACCTTTGTGAAGACCCGCAAGAAGCTGCTCCAGGTGAATCCCAGCGAAACGAATCGTCTGCTGGGACTGTTTAGCAAGAGTCACTTGCACTACCATCTGGAACAACTGGCCGATCCGGACAACAATGAGCCCACGCTGGAGGAGATGACCGAGAAGGCCATCGAGATGCTGGAGACGGAGGAGAAGGGCTACTTTTTGTTTGTGGAAGGCGGCAAGATTGACATCAGCCATCACGATACCATGGCACGCATTGCACTGGACGAAACCGCTGAATTATCCAAGGCGGTACGGCGGGCACGTGAGCTAACCAGCGAAGAGGATACACTCATTGTGGTCACCTCGGATCACTCGCACACCTTCAGTGTGGGCGGCTATCAGCCACGTGGCAGTGACATCTTTGACCCAGCCGAATCCTCCGGCACCGATGGCAAATCCTACTTGCCTCTGAGTTATGCCAATGGCAAGAGCTATGATACCTACTATAATACAGAGACCAAGGAGCGCATGGAGCCGGCTACTCTCTTAACGGATGATGCCGATCAGCTATTCCCGGCCACAGCTCCACTGGAGTCCGAGACACATGGCGGTGAGGATGTGGCTGTCTTTGCCTCAGGTCCCTGGGCACATCTCTTCACTGGAGTCTACGAGCAGAACAGCATACCCCATATGATGGCCTATGCCGCCTGTGTGGGTGATGGACAGCAAGCCTGTGATTAATTGATTGCATGAATGGTTAATGGCTAATCTATATTAAAGGTCGAACTCCTTGGAGTCGATAGCATTAACGATACACACGTACGCGTTATCATTGTCAGTCAGTTTAGATTGGGCTGACACTTCGCACGGCGTAGATTTCAGTCTATCTATATATATATATATATTTTGCATATAGTATATTTATGGGATTACTTTCAACTTAGCTGTTTTGTAAATAATTTAGTTGTTGAAAGAATAATCGATAAAGTCAAGTGCTTAAGCACGAGTATTTTAGTCAAGAACATTGATGAAACTAGTATATAAATAAAAATATGTTAAGTCATTACAATTTAGTATATAAACTATAAATCTATGTCATTCAACTATCATGGTTTATTCCTTTGACATTTGATTGCAATTGTTTATTGTTATTTATTGTTGTTTGTTATTGTTTATTATTATTTATTCTTAATCTTTCAAACTGGCAAACAACTTTCTAAAGCTTATCTAATGACATTATACTATGCACGTCATCAGTTTTAAGTTATTGCTTCAACTAACAAGCTTAAACGTCCTTAAAAATCCTCGATAACTCCGTTATTTGAAGGACGATTTGCACGTCCTTTGGACAGTTCGGAGTTCTGAGCAAGGCGCGTACGTTGACACACGTCTGGATCAAACAGGATATGGATGAGTTATAAGGACTTTTCTTTAAACAAAAAAGTCCTGTTACCTCAGGTGTCAAAAGGACCTTCGTCCTTTTGATCACAGTTTATGATTCTAGGATACAAGTTCCATCTCTGTGCAAAAGGACATTGTCCTAGCTTTTTAAATGACCAGGATACGGCTATTTTTGTAAATATTTTACTGTGAAAATTGAATAAAAACTGCAAAGTCATGAACATCAATCTGTGTTTTTTCTGTAGTTGTTGTTGTTGTAGTTGTTGTTGTTGTTGTTGTTGTAGTTGTTGTTGTTGTTTTTGTAGTTGTTGTTGTAGTTGTTGATGTTGTAGTTGATGTTGTTGTTGTTGTAGTTGTTGTTGTAGTAGTTGTTGTTGTAGTTGTTGTTGTTGTAGTTGTTGTTGTTGTTGTAGTTGTAGTTCCAGAACATTCCATGACGGTGCATTTTTGTATGCAATTTCCATGCCAAATATTTACATGGTCTGGGTCGCAAATTTGACCCTAAAAACACAAAAACCGCCGTATCCTGGCCATTTAACGAGCTAGGACGATGTCCTTTGGACAGTTTGTAGTCCTTAGCAAGGCGCGTTCGATGACACCACGATCGTCAGGATCAAACAGGATATGGCTGAGTTATAAGGACTTTTCTATAAACAAAAAAGTCCTTTTAACTCGGCTCTCTGAAGGACCTTCGTCCTTTTGATCACAGTTTATGATTCTAGAGCAAAAGCTGCACCTCTGTGCAAAAGGACATCGTCCTAGCTCCTTAAATGGCCAGGATACGGCTGTTTTTGTGTTTTTAGGGTCAAATTTGCAACCCTAACCCTGCAAATAAATTGCATGTAAATTGCATACAAAAATGCAAAGTCATGGAAAGTTCTAGAATGTTCTGGATTGTTCTGGAACTACAACAACTACAACAACAACAATTACAACAACAACAACAACTACTACTACAACAACTACTACTACAACAACAACAACTACAACAACAATTACAACAACAACAACAATTACAACAACAACAACTACTCCTACAACAACAACTACAACAACAGCAACAACTACTACAACAACAACAACTTTAGCAACAACAACTAGTATAACTATATATGGTTGCTGCTGTTGTAGCTTTAAAATTTTCCATTTCACCCAAATTCCTATGCAGCAACCAGCTGAAGTACCAGGTGAACAGAAATGAGCAGCAGATGAATCAGATTTCTGAGCGCAACTAAAAGTATGCTACACAATTTTTAAGCTCAGGCGGTTGAATTTAAATTCATTTCCGTTAACCGTTTAACTTTAAACATAATTGCCTATCGTCAACCTAGCATAACAGCAGCACAGCCTTGACTAATTTGGGTTTATAATACAGTAGAGTCCGGTTATAGCGACTTTCAAGGGACCGACGATTTTACGTCGTTATACCCGGACGACGCATTAACCAAAAGGAGCAAAAAAAAATTTTTTTTTGTTTATTTTAGGGTTGCCATGTTTGTAATAGGTTTTAAAATAAAACAAATTAATTTTTTAATCAAAACAAAAAATTTATCATTTTGCGGGTGAAATGCACAAGTGTCGAGCTTAAACTGAATGAGCTCATTATGGCGCATTTTGCGCATTAACTCACATTTGGTGAATTTACGCATTCAGTTTTACTTGAAAAAAATCAGAAAAAACTAGAATTATAACGGGACATCTCATAGAATAGGCTATGATGTCTGCACACGCACGCTGTAAACATTTGTGTGACGTCGGTATTGCACTTCGACTCTCTCTCTCGCTCTTTCTCTCAGCAGCGTTGCTAAGGCGACAACTAAAACTAAGAGAGAGTAGAGTCGCTGCTACACACACAAGCAAGGGTGCCGATCACTGATAGATAGATACATACTTTTCTAACAGCGTCGTTTGATGCTTAAATTTGGCATTATTTCGCTGTATTTTTTTTCGGTACGTCGCAATATCCGGTTGAATTGTGAAAAATCCCGTCTGTATAGGCGGTTTGTCGCTAAAAGCGGAAACGTACTAAGCGGAGTCCCTTTCATATAAGTTTGTATGGGGACCAACCAAGCCATCGAGTTTTCGTCACAATAGCCGGACGGACGCTTTAAGCAGAGTCGTTATAACCGGACTCTACTGTATATATAATCTGTGTATTTCCACAGATTTATAGCATTATAGCAAGTGTGCAATGAAAACGCATAGAAAAATTATTTCAAATTTGGTAGAATTTCGAAAATCAAGCGATTGTTAGAAATAATCAGTACGTGTTTGTTGTAATAACTGTGTCAGGTATAAGTAAGTATTTAGTTAGATTTTAAGAGAGTCTAAAGAATAACGGCATATCGTTGATCCGAGGTGCGCGGCGTCATAAAGGAGGCGTACTTGTCCCTCAGATCGACCAGGGCACGCTGGAAACTGTCCATGCTGTTCTCCAGCTGACTGGTGTTGCTCTGATCCCCGGAGGTGGCGGCACTGTTGACTGGTGGCTCACCCAGTAGCAGTACTCGACGCCAATCATTGTTGCCCGAACGCAGTGCTTCCTTGCGTTCCGCATTTACAGCAAACATGGCCTCATCCAAACCATCTGTCTGATCATCCGTCGTGGGTGCAGTGGGTCCAACATTGGGTGGCGTAATGCCAGTTTGAGAAGCAGCCGTCGGCACAGCTGCCTGTTGTTGTGCAAGCAAATCCTGGAAATTACTAGGCAGAATCTCATTGATGGTATTAGTGGGATTCTCGATGCGTATCAACTGGCCATCGGGCGTAATGCGGAAGAGCTGAGCACGTCCATTGATGCCGGAGGGTATAATGATAATGTTGCCAATAGCAGAGGCAATGCCCTGACCCATGGTGCCACCAGGACCCAAACCATTAGCGGCAAATGGGTCAAGTCCACCACCACCAAGTCCACCAACAAAGCCACCTCCTGGTCCAATGCCACCACCACCAAAGGGACAGGGGAAGCAATAGCCCGGAGGTCCTGGTGGTCCAGGCATGCCTCGGGGGCCAAGCATCGGTGGCCTGTTGAAGGGCGGCATAGGATAGCCCCAACCGCCTCCACTAGTTAAACCTGGCGGACCACGTGGTCCCGGGGGACCTGCTGGACCTGGTTCACAGTTACAATTCAATAGCGAAGCGCTGGCGTAGGAGCAGATGCCTAAACAAAGAGAGTGGAATTGAAGGATTAGTATTTTTTTATAAAGTGAAATCCTTCAACTTACCCAACAGCAATGCTGCCCAGAGACTGTATATTCCCATCATTGCTTGTGTGATCTATGCCAGCAGCAACAGACAACTGAATTGAGCTCAGCATTTGGATGGGCTTTTTATAAGCTGAGCTGAGGACACGAACCACTTGTAATGATATGCTCCAAAAATAAATAAAAACATGCATATGAAATGAGTTGTAAACAGAGATGAGGGCGGGGAAAACGACTTTTCCAGGTGGGTCTCTAACTGTTCTTTCACAGATCACCGATAAAAGACGCTGGCGAGCATCGATGCAGTGGGTTTTGACATTTATTGGGTTCTTTATGTATTTTATTTAATTCCATTTATAGTGCAACACGCTGGGTCACTGAGAGCCACAAGAGAATTGGGTCGATTTCAGCTGGTATTTCAATGGCTTGTCACTCATTTCTTGTCAATCAGCACATAAAATTAGTTTCTTCTCTTGTCTGTTTATGGCACTAGGAGGGGTATTCCATAAAACCTAGAACCCTGTGGGTTGGGTGTTCTCTTTATGATGTCCCCTTGCTTATGAATGAAACTGATTGAAGTGATGCCCAGTTTTCCACATGTCACAAGATATTCCTAAGCGCCGTTATAAATACATACATGAATTGGTAAAAACTATAAAATAAAAAGAGAAAAACAAGAAAATTGCCTTAGGCTATTCATTAGCATAAATTAAGAACAGAAACAGCAAAGTAGAAATCAAAAGAACAAGTCTTTTGAGTTCTGACTTTATCAGCGTTCCCAAAACTCGCGTCATTATGTGCTTTTATCTTGAGTGGCATTCGAATCACTGTCCATGGTTCGAGTGCTGTGAAAGAAAAAGTGACGAACGCTCATGGAAAAGTACTCGAATGCTCTGATTTCAGTTTCAATTTTAGCATTAGTCAAATGTCTTAACAATTGCGCACTCTGTTTCCTTTTAGATAAGGCTAAACACATTTTAATTACTCGCATTCTGATAAAGCTTTTGACTTGCACTTAATCTAGATTTACAATTGTGTTACGTTAATTGTTTTTCATATGTTTGACTTTATTTAATTTATATTAATTATCCACTATTGCTAATCAGCACATTTTCTGCATTCTGTATATAAACTTAATTGGCGCGAAACAATTGTGAAGTCTTGCATAGATTTGATAAGTTTTTCTCTAGGCAATTATGTGCGATATATTATGATCTATATATCTGCACACACACATACACACAGATAAACACACATACAGAAGCACAGTATATAGTAGTAGTACATGTGCCATATATACACAGATCAAATCAGATCAAAAATTGGCTGTTTGGTATCATATTGGTTATGGTTTGGCTCAATACACCAGAGATATGGGAAAATTGTAAATAGAACTCAAAATATATAGAATACATATCGTTGTATAAACACAAGATGATGATTTTACCTAAAGGTCTAAGCAATAAATACAATATTGTTAATGGTTTTTTGCAATGGATTCTACAGCCGCTGGGTAGTTTTGGAGATAGAAAATGGTAGAACCTAATCTATTTTCACATTGGAATAAATTTTGCGCACGAACAGATTCGTGCCCACATAGCCGACGGTGCCGCAGATGATGCCCAAGGCTCCGCTGAATAATGCCATGTAGCCGAAATAGAATGCCGTTTGGAATAGCCCAAACATTCTGTAAATGAAGATAAAAATATGCATTACTATAAATCGTTTATCATCAGGCCGTAACGTGACACTTACTTGGTTTTAAAGAAAAAGTAGTAAAAGGAATACGCGTAGACATAAATGGACGTGGAGCCAGCAGCCATGAAGCTCGTCCATTGCCACCGATAATCCTCGGCGTTTAGCAGGAAATATGTGCACACAATAGTTACACAGACGGTGACCACGGTCAGTATGGTGAACACGAGCAACATGAAGCCATAGACATAGTAGATTTTGTATGCCCAGAACGAGGTGAAGATAAAGTACCTAAAGAAGATGCCATAAGTTAACATATGATGTAAATCACTTTCAATAAACATACATTTCGATGAAAATGGATCCGAATGGAAGCACGCCGCCCAGCAGCACAATGATCAACGGCTCCATGTACCATTTCTTCTCCGGTATGGGTCTTGGTACTGCATTTACGCGGCACGGGAAATCGGGCTGTCCATCCAGGTTACGTCCCACCACAGTGCCAACCAGGGTCAAGGGTAAGATGACAAACAGACAGATGCATGTGACTGCCACCATGGTGCCAAAGGGTATGGCACGCGATGCATGATAACCAATGGCGATAAAGTTGATCATGAACGCTGTGCCGCAGACAGCCACGGGCACCGTAAAGGCGGATGCCAGCATCTGGCGTATCCAGAGGCGTCCGCCCAAACGAGCATAAAGCGAGCCACCAAAATAACCATTAATTGGCGATGTGGCCGCATACACAAAGATCGCTGTGGATAGCATAGAGCCACGTCTGCAAATTGTAGTAAGACAGTTAGATTATCGCACATAATCAATCAACTTCACTGCCAACTTACTCTGTATAAAGCTCTCCAACAATGGCAAACATAATGACGCAAAATACGACAGAGATTAGCTGATAACCAGCGCCAACGAGAGCAGAGAAGAGCAGAGCATTGGGTGGTGAACGGAACACGTCTCCGTGCACCTGTTTCCAGCCATATTCATCGCCCAGATCACGTTCCATATCATCCACTTCTTCGTCCTTGCTGTAACGCGCATAATCTTTGCGTAGCGTCCGCATCAGTATCATAGAAACCAAGCCGACCAGGAAAATAACCATCATGAAGCTATTGAAGATGCTAAACCAATGAATCTAGAAAGGAATTGGAATTGGTTACAAGTCTGGCATTTCCAACAAACATAGAACTTACCCTGTGCTGAAAGAAATTGGGATCCAGATACTTATCGAAACGATTCTTGAACTCAATCTTATTGGGCTTCCAATTGACTTCGTAGGAGAATTTAATTTTAGAGTCCGGCTTGAGTTCCTCACGCATATCCGTGGTCAATGTGATATCCACAATTTGTTGTCCATTGTAGCCAATGTCAAACTTCTTGTGCGTGTGTATGTAAAACTTGCCATCGTTTTCATCTCGCTCGCCGACCTTGCCCCATATGGGCAAACCATCGATGTACATCTGATACCAGTATTCATTCATGACCGCATAGGTAAACGCCTTGACGCTCTCCTCAGTCAGCTCTACCATGCAGAGGACAGTGCGTGGCACATCTGACTTGAACTCCATTTCGTAGCCACTGAATTCCAGCTCGACGCCTTGCAGGGCCTCGCTGAGTGTTTCATGGTAATGTGAGATGCTCGATTTGCCACCGCTGCAGAATGGCAGGGAGAAATATGCATACGTCTCCTGCCGATTGTGATACGGACCAACAGTGTTCATCCACAGCACCACCTCTTCACGGTCATTATACTATCATAAATGAAATAAAAGCGTTTCAAGTAAGTCATGCTGTTTATACACTGTAATTCTACGACACCCACACATATTTATTTTCTTACTTACCTTATGATTGTGCTCGTCTGCGGACACCGACACGTAGCAGCTAGTGAAGAGTAGGCATAAACAAATTATGAAAACCTGTGACGTGACCATTGCTGAACTTTTGGTTGTGGTCTTTATCAGAGCGAATCCCTAGCCTGCCGCTGGCCAATTGGCAGTGCTTTCCAGAGTATATTTGTTTATTAAACAAACGTAAAAAAAAGAAATATATTTTGTGGTCTCGAAATTGCTGGCTGGTGGCTGTAGTTTAGAACACGGTTGGCGTTTTGCGCCAAAATTGGCACTTTTGTTATGTGTTGGCGCAATAGCACATCTTTTCTTTACTAAGGTTGTGAGTTTGGTTAACTTAGGTTGTGTACTTGGCTAAACTGCACTGCGTGAAAGAATTTTGTTTGCTATACGCTTGATGCACCTTGCTTTGTTTACCACAATTTACATAATTACACATTACACTATTTACAAGTAAACCAAAATTATAAATATAATACAACATAGAAACACATTTTCTGTATTTTGCTTCAATTTGTTATCGTTATTATCTACTGTAACTTTTTCTATCGAAATTAACCGAAATTTACCGTACTTAACGAATCGTTAAGAACGCAAAGCGAACGCCGTTTCTCACTCATTTCAATCGAACTTTTTGTATCGAATGAACGCAATGGACAAAGCTGACAGAAAAAATTTAAGCAATGTGGAGCCCGGTGTAGAGATATTTGCGCCGGAGACCATACTGAAAACAGATCTGGATGGTCCTGATGCGGTCCTCCCTGACAACAAGAAGGAGGAGGAACTGATTTCGATGGAGACATTGCGCGAGTCGCCCGTTGAGTGGCCGGAGCGCTTTCCAGGAATGGATGAGTTTGTGACCACCAGCAACACTCCCATTCACACTCCAAGCTCTGACAACGCTCACAAGCTATCAGGTTCTGATATGCAGAAAGTACAAGGTAAGCTTTAAGTTGCCAATAAAAAAGCGCGCCAGAAAATGATTAAGCATGTTTACATTTTTGTTTGACAGAGTTGGCGCGCCTGACACCTGAGCAATTGATTGAAAAAATTAAGAGCGTGCATGATTCCATCTATCAATTGGGACTGCGGGAATCTAAGGAGATGACACGTGGCAAGCTTCTGGGCATCTTCGACCGTATGGAGAAGGACAAGAAGAAATAGAAATGGGTTCAGATTTCTTCCGTTGACCATACTCTCCCTCCCAACATCTTATATATAGTTTCATTATCAATCAGGTCATATAGTAAGTAAAAAGTACATACAAATAGTTTGTTATACGAATAAAAATACAAGTGCCATTGAAGCGCGAATGTTACTTTAAATTTGTGTAAATATATTGTTCTTAATTAATGTCTTTTATCATCGATGTCGTATCTTTTTATTGATATGTCCACTCTTCTTAGCCGTTGCGCTGGAGCTGGACGTGAGTTTGCTCTTGGTGTTAGTTGTGGGTGTGCCCAGCAGCTCCTTATTGCTGCTAGCGCCAGCAACGCTGCCTGTATCATTGCGATGCGAGGGTGAATCTAAAAAATAAAACAAGGTGAAACTCAAGATAATTGAAAGAAAGAGTACTCCGCACGTACCTTTTCCATCTTGCGTTTTAATTGTTGTAGCACCATCGTGTGCCGTTGTTGTGTTCTGGTTAATTGAGATCTGATTATCGCTGGAGTCTTCGTTTGTGATAGAATCCGATTCACTGGCCCGTTCCGCTGCAAATACAATTTATAATTAAAGTTCGTCAAACAAGTGTCTTAAAGTTGTACTTACGATTGCATATAGCCATGGAGGTAATGCTGGACTTGGAAAACAAACGCTCTGCATCTTTAAACTTGCGATTTCGCTTATCCGCCTTGGAATTGGTGGCTTTGTTTGAGGTCAAATAGCGCTCCCAGCCCCTAATAATGTTGCCGCACAACTGTGTGTCTTCCAAGTAGGAACCCTCAAAGGCGTAAATCTGTCGTTCTAGGTTGGCCAATTGTTCCTGCAATATGATTACACTATATTAATAAGAAAACTACATTGGCTTTGCTTGTTTGCCTACCGAAGTCTCTGCCTTCTTCTTGATGAGGTCCGCCAATTCACCGCGTGTGTCCATGGTACCGCTCTTTGCATTGGAATTTGTTTTGGCCGACTTCTTTGGCTTATTGTTGGCATTATTCGTTTCAGTAATGTTTTTACTTGTTGGTGAACTCATTTTGTGGTATTTAATTACTCGAATTCGTTTTGTTTATATTTTTTTCCCGAACAGCTTGCTTCTGTTCTTATCGCAATTATTCGATACACATACGATGACTTGCGTGCGATAAGTACGCGTTTGCCACACTTGGCGTTTTTCCGTCAAAATTAGTGCTACGAGCAAGTTCTATCGAATGTAACATAACATATCGATATACGCTTTACATACGTGGTGCTAATTGCGCAAAATTCAAATTCAAATTAATATTAAAAATTTGTCGCTAAAAAATTACTATTATGTTTATATCAATAATTTATTGTTTAAATATTATTTTTAACTTATGTATTGGTGTTTTTCCTTGCTTTTAGGTATTATTAAATTAACTTTTGATGAAAATTTCTCATTTTTATAAATATTAAATACCGGGTTGAATCGATAAATATCCTACATACTACATTGCTAACCGCTAGATGGCGCTACCATTCCCGAACTGTCCGTTACATTTAAATATGTTTTGGTGGAATTATAATTTCAAATGAAAACCCTTTACAAGAGAAGCAACCTTAATAAATTTATGTAAATATATTATATAGTAAAATGTTGCGACCGGCTGTGCGCGATATTCTTGCTTTTTGTTAGGCAAAGCAATTTCATTACAATGCGAAGATGTTTAGAATGCGTCTGTCATTGACCTCACCTCTCCACTGCGTTGGCTATTTTATATGTGCGTGTATAACAAACAAAAGCCACAGCATGATGATGTTGATGATCACCATCAGTAGATCATCACTGTGGCTTCCATAGTTTATTGACCCAAGCTTCTTTCTAAGCGGTTGCTTCTAAAGTTTGTTGAACTCCCGAAAAAAGTGAAGCGTTTTGGACAGCTCTTCTCTCTGCCAGCATTACTGGCGCTCCCTTTCGCTCTCTCTTTTGCTCTCTCTTTTATCATTACGTTGCGCACACACACTCGCACACACATTTACGCACCTTTGGCTATTTCACTTTTAACTGGCATCGTACATGTGTCGTATGCGTGATATTATTTTATTTTTTTCGCGCTTTTCTTACTTTTCATATGACCATCTTGGGCCCAGACAAAGTAGATAAAAATGAAAATATCAGACTTAATCCAGTGTAAGTAGAAAACAATATCGAACAGCGACAGCGTTAGAAAATGAAATCAAAACGAAAATCGAAACGGCAACGACCGTTGCCGCTAAGCAAAGTCTGCTACCACGACTGACTGACTGACCGATTAACAGAGCGACTAACTGACGGCCTAACAGACTGTCAAACTGACTGACAGACTGACTTCTATGTGTGTCAAAGATTGGCTTGCAAAAAACTTTCATTTTATTTAAACAAACACACACAAGGCGCGGCCTGGGCGACTAGGAAAAACTTACTTATTATACCCTGCAGAGCAGCAGCGAACGGGTATGATCGACCGACAATATAAGGAACTCAAATAACTAACAGTTAATAAAGCTAATACGCCATCTGCCGGTAGCTACATGTTTGATTTCAATAAAATAAATTGTGAATTTAAATAATTAACTTCAAAAAGCTAATACGCCATCTGGTGTTAGTTATATACAAACATGCTTATGTATGTAAGTGTTTACAATTTGCATTTTAATGTAGAGTATGTTGCAGTCAATCACTGCTTAACTGTTTTCATTTGTTTTTGTTTTTTTTTCTTTTAGGCAAACATCTTTCCTCCTCCATTTCTGCATCTTCTGCTGCTGCTGCTTCTTCTTCTTCTCGCTCGCCTGGCCAATTGACTGCAGTTTACAATAATTTTTATGATGAATTGCATGGCCGCGTGTGAAATCTGAAAACTGAGGAAAAGTGGAAAACTGCCAGAAAAGTGGAACACAGCTAAAGAAGCGACTGCGACTGCGTAGCCTGCAACAACAGCAACTGCAACAACAACTGCAGCACAAACACTCTCGACTAATTAGCTGCGTTTTAGAAATTCAGCGGCAATGAAAACAAAATCGAGTTCAATGCTTGCAACGATGACGCTGCTTACAACTTGTTGTTGGCGCTGCCACGTTTTCGTCGTTTTCCAAGAATCGCACACACTCACACTCAAACAAAGATATGCACATAAATATACAATAAATACGTAGCTTTCCAACGCGAGTGAAAATTAGTTGCGTTTTTGGAAAACGCCATAAATATAACAACAAATTCAATTACAAATTTGCGCGCAATAAAAAAAGTAAAATTAAGCCAAAAGCTCACATGCAAAAGCTGCTGCTGGGGGCAGGTCGCAGGGCGCTGGCAGTGACATCATAACACTTTGACTGACAAACACACAAATGCACTTGCCATAAAGCACACAACACTCACACACACATACATACGCTCACATACGCTGCTCTCAACTTATGCAAAAGCTACTGCAGTGGTTGCGCTCTCTTAACTACATACACAGTGCGCCGCTCTTTACAACAACAAAAAGCTCTAGTTTTTGTTTTTGTGCAAAATGCCGGAAGAAACTTGATCTTGATTATTTTCTATGCAGCGAGCGAGCGAGCGTGCGCTGCCAATGAGCACACAGCGAGAGAGCGCAAAAAGTTCAAGTTGAATGTCGTCGTCGTTGTTGTTGTTGTTGTTGTCGTTGCGGCCATTGCTGCTCAGTCGCAGCTCTGCTGGTGCGCTCTCGTAAGCTTCGCCGCACTATGGGGCGTCACAATTTGCACTGCTTGCTATTGTTGTTGTTTTGGGGCTCGCATGCATGGGGGCTCTAAGCACTTTTAGCTTTGCGTGGGGCATTGCAAATTAATTGAAATGTGTATCACAAATGTATAATTAGAACTGAGCATGTCTGTACTTATGTAAATGAGAATGAATATGTAAATATGAAAAGGAGGCGCAGTGGAATCAATAATATGCCATGTAACGTTTAGGGAGAATATTAATGATGATAATGACATTTCGATATACTAAATTATATCACAGCATATAATGTCTCTAAGATTTGTCTTTCATAATTTATGAAATTATTATCGTATCTCGAGAGATCTTGCATCAGTCGCCTCAGCTTAACACCTTAATTCTTGTATTTGAGCACTTGAGCATTATTTGATCTTCTCACCTCTTGACTTATGTAAGCAACAAGTGCTTGGCTTTGCCAAAGGTCAGTGAACTTCACAGAACTAATTAAAATGTGCCGTCTATTTACCCGAAGAAAAGAAAAGAAATGCTTGACCAACAAACAGTCAAAAATGAGGAAAAATGCAATCAAAGTTAGGTAAGAGAACTGACCTTAAACAATGCTGCACACAAGCAACGCACAGATGCGACACAGCAGCACCAAAACCAACAACAACCAACGCACACACATCCCACAGATAACAATAAAAAAACAAAACACATTCACCCAAAAACGTCGCCAGCAACAACAACAACAACAGCAGCAGCAGCAGCAGCAGCAGCAGCAGCAGCAGCAGCAGCAGCAGCATACATTCCTTTTCAAGAGGCAAAGAAAAGCAAACGAAAGCCAAGCTCTGACAATATGAAAGAGAAAAGCAATCAAAGCCAAAAAGAAAAAGCCCAAGAAGTTGGCATCAACAACAACAACAACAACAGTAGGAGCAGCAGCGGCAGAGAGCCAGACAGTTTTGCAGAGCGGCCGAGAGCATAGTTAAAGAGCGTACGCAGCAAAGAGCAAGAGAACGAGAGGTAGGCGCAGGCGAATGGAGTGCACGAGGCGAATGAACTTTGCGGCGAGTCGAGTCGCTGGCTGCGTTGGCATGAAAGTTATGCAACTCAGCCAACACACACACACACACACACAGAGTGCTACATGCATACATTCATAGAGTTGAGCGCAGCTTTGCTTTCGGCTCAGCATGCTGCGAAACAAGTTAACTGTTTTTCTTCGGCCTCGCATTGAAGTGACGACGCCGACGCTGACGCTGACGCCGACGTTGACTTTGGCTAGTGGCGGTCTATGTGTATGTGTGTGAGTGTGTGTGTAAGTGCGTGAGTCGTTGACTTTGCATAAGTGTGCCAATTTATAAAACGCGAATGGCCTTCAATGTAGCAAAGTTTAACTGATAAGCGATATAAACTAGAGCTTTTAATAAAGCTTGCCTCTGAAAGTTATGTTAATTAGGGTTGTATAAAAGTTCAATAAGCACTTAGTCAGAGTTTATGTAAAGCAGCAATAACTTTTACAGGGAAGGAAAATTGAGAATGTAGAAATGTAAAATTACTTAGAGATAAAGAAATTGGAGTATGTTTTAGTTTATGATGTAAAGTAGATGTTAATATAGAAATACAGTTTAAATTTAAAGAACAATTAAAAATTTAAATAAACTACTAATTAGAAAATAAACTATAACACAATTGGAGAATCTGTTAAATAATTATTTAAATTATAATCTGTAATTGATTTCTAATCAATAAAGTTGTCAATAAAAAGCAAACTAATACTTTAGTACTTATTTTTTGTCATATTCCTGACTCTGCCATTAGTTTGCCTAATCTTCCGCTGCCCTTGCATTTCGTTCAGGCTCTTCAATAGTATAACATTTACAGCTATGTCTGCTGCTTTTAGGCTTATTTACAGTTAAGTTGACTGGAGAGCAGACCTTAACGAATGCATTCTAAAGTGCCTGCCCAATTCTGCGGGCCAATAGCGCTTTTGTGCATCACGAATTCGCCACGTTTTGTTTAGCGTTTTTTCTTCTTCTTTGCGCTTTTTGCAGCAACAGCAAAAGCAACGTTAGCATTGCATTCAGCATGCGGCAAACATTACTGTACATTCACCCACTTTTCAAAGTTCAAACACACACACACACACACGCATACACATGCAACTGTAGAGAAAGAGAAGCGCATGGCGTACGTTTCGCTAGAGAAACAGAAATTGCATTCTAGACGCTGCAAAAAAAAAAACTAAGTTGCGCATGCGCAGCGCTTGCATGTATTGTCTGTCTATCTGTATGTGTGTGTGTGTGTGTGTGTTGCAGTTGCAACAGCGCAAAGCAAAGTAAAAAAAACTGCTTTCTCTTGAGTCCAAAAAAATAAACTCGACGAGTCTATTCGCAATATTGTGGCAGCTTCTAATGAAGAGACCATTTCAAAAACTTGTCCAGAACCTGATAGAACTTGTCAAAATAAATAATCTGCAATCGTTAGCAAATGTGTGATGAAAATTAATATTGATTTTATGGCGTGCATCAGAGTGTGCATGCGTGTGTGTGTGTGTGTGTGTGATAAATTGAACAACATTTAGAGTAATATATGCCAGGCAGGCTTAACTGTAAGTTATATACATATTAGATACAGTTTGACTAATGGCACGATATGAGAATGAATGATGAAATTTGATATTTAAATTGAATAAGCATAGTATGCCACGCCTCTTTTCCATAGTGGGATGTAAAAATCTTATTGATATTAGCACATATTTGCGATATTTCGATAGATATGATAACTACAGCTCTACTACTACAGTGAACCATAGATGCAATGATAATGCACAGGGTTCTCCTATTGTCAGTAGCGTCCGACTGCTGCCTTTTCGCATTACTAAATGAATTCTTTAGTTTCATATTCTAATGTGTTTCATTTAGTACACATATATCTATTAACTATATAAAAACCTGCTACATTTAGAATCTATTCTATTTCTAATAAAGAAACCCATCTATAGCTTGTCTAGTCTTATCAGTTTCTACTACACCAAAGCTTAATCCCATTTAATTTCATCTTTATAAATACCAACTAAATTCCTAATCAGCTCTAATCTAGAGACTTTGCGCTTGCCACCTGGCAGAGGATTTACATTTTTAGCTGTCCATCAAGGCAATAGAATTGCCAACCACGTTAAAAGCAAAATGTGGAAAATTGCAATGCGAAAATGCAGCTATAGTATTGGTGTGCGTGTGTGTGTGTGTGTGTGTGTGTGTGTGTGCGAGTGTGTGTGTGCGAAATGTACGGTTATAATGCACTGCAGCATTTCACTTAGTTGGTTCTCTGGCTTTTGCTAGTTGCCTCGTTGCATGTTGCTGTCATCGTTGTTGCTGTTGCTGCTGCCACACTCTCTGGCCATGGCAGCAAAGCACCGTTAGGCGACTGTTTATTACGCTCCTGTTACAACATACAAAAGCCAAGCGCGGGAGTACAGCGCACAAATGGGGGGAGTAGGAGAGAGAATTGTCATGTCTCTTGCTCTTTGTCCATCGTCTGCTGATCATATGTAATTTTCATATTTGGCCTTAAAGAAAATTGATTTTTATTTTTGCTGTACGAGCGAGTCGGTCAATCGCCCAATGACCGCTGGGCGAACGTTCCAATTGTTTGTCTTGTCTCCTGCAACTCTTTCCCTGCTTCTCTCACTCTTCTTCTTTCCCCTGCTCTGTCTCTAGCTGTGATCGTACCTAGCGATCGCTGCACTCTGCAATTTCTTTCTTTCTTTTTCAGCCATGGCCTTTTCTTATGGCTGCCAGCAGCAGAAATATAATTTCAGTTATTTGCCAGCTCAGTTCCTCGACTGCAGCAATAGCAGCAGCACCAGCAGCAGCGACGTCGACAGCGACAGCGACAGAGACTGCAACTGCGACTCGCTCTATGCGCATGCGCATAGAACTTCCGGGATAGCAAAATTGCCAGGCAAGAATAGAATAATGTTGAACCTTATGGCAAAGACTAAATACTCTATTTGATGGTTGAAAATCTAAATTAAATATTTCTGTAAGGAACTAAAATTTATTTAAAATATTTAAGTAAATAAACAAACGTGTAGTTGAAACAGAGAGTTCTGGCATTCAGTTCTACTGTAGAATATTTAAATAAAGGCCGAAAAGGCTTAAAAAAGTTAGTTGAAAAATATTAGAAAATATTTAGAGAAGTTTTAGAGTAAAGACTAATATTATTATACGACGTTTGATCAGAATCAATTTGATATGAAATATTGTACAGAGGGTTATGAAAAGAAGGAAATAACAATTTCAAATTAGTAAAATATTAGAGCTTAACATATATGATTCTTTATTCTCTTGAGAAACTTTAGAGAAATATTAGAGCTTTAAACATACAAAAGTGAATGGAGAATCTCTTTAAATATCTAATGAGTATAAAATTATATTTTAAATAGATGTATGCTACAATACATCTAGCTTAAATGAATATTATTATTATATTACTCCGTAAAAAATCTAACAAAATAATGAGTAGAAAACTCTGCAATATATCTAGCTTGAATGGTTATTCATCATAGCTAACATTAATAAAAATTCTTACAAATATCACACATTTAATCTCAGCTCAATGTTTGACAACCGCCAAGACCAAGTCGCAGAACTTGTACTTGGCCTAGTGTATAAAAAAGGCCAACTAACTCTAACAACAGCTACGCTGGCGATGACAGCAGCAACAACAACAACAACAATAACTGCGATTGCTGCAACTGAGTGCAGAATTGGGTCACTGGGAATTCTTTTTTCTTTGTTTTTTTTTTTGCTGTTGTAGTTTTTGTACATTTTCCCATTTTGTGCAACGTTTTATTGTGCCTGCTTTGGTTTGTGGTTAGAATTTTGTGCTGTGCTTCTTTTGGTTTACAACTCCACAGAGAGTTTTGGCAAAGAGTGCAGAGAGTGCTTGGTTTAATTGAAATATTTGATGGTAATTTGCAATTTGTTGCAGCAGCTAAACTTTAATTCTACTATAGTGTACAAGGCGTCAGATCGTCAGAGTTGCAAGTTCACAAGCATCAAAATAATATGGCAAAAATGTTGTGCTCAATTATTGCTTGGCAGTGTGGAATGTGTGTATGATTCCACATAAAAATAGCAAGATCTAGTATCTCTAGCGAGCACAGGTAGCAATTTGTGAGCATGTTTGATAAGGATTTTCGAGTTCAATTAGTGTATCTGTGTATCTTAATTCTGGCTAAAATTGTAGCTGTGGTAGAGAGTGGAAGTTTTAATAGAAGATGTTAGAATTTTAACAGATAAATACTCGAAGAACATTATAGTAAATATAAGTAGAATCATCAGATAACTACTGCTGTTGCAAACTAGAACTTGGGACCATATTGTAGCAGAAGTGTTAATAGAGTTTAATTGAGATTTAATCTATCTATCTAATAGCTATAATTAATGACTCAATCTACATATCTTTAATGGTAAACACTTCATGGATAAGAAATAGATAAAGCTTCATTTAAGAAAACAATTAAAATTTATTAAAGCTGCTTTAATAGGCAGCACATAGTTAGTTATCTTCACATCTCTAATCAGAAATTAATTATAAAATATATTTTCCCTTAGTAATAAAAATTCGCCATAATATGCATAAAAATCTGACAGTTAAGCGCAATTTCTAGTTTTCCTTAAGAGCTGCTTAACCCTTGCCACACGTCGAGAGAACTGCAACTAATTAAATCTCATAAATTTTGCAATTGCATTAAACGTATTTTTCTTCTCTAATTATGTAAAAGTGCCAGGCAACTGGAAAATGCCTTTCGTAATGGCTTATGAGGAAAATAGGAGAATGTTGCCGTTGAGAACTTTAGCCCCGACAACAGCAATAGCAACAGCAATAGTAAAAAAGACACCAGAGATTTTTCGCCATAGTTGCTCAATGCGCCTTTCCCTCAATAATTTTCTTGGAAATATTTCTTAGACCGGTTTCATCTTTGGCAGCAGCAGCAAACATTGCAGAATTGTTGTTGCAGTCTGTCTGGCTAAAGAACCGCGACGCAAGCTACCGTTGAGGTACTGTTATATTCTGCCAAATGCATCGGCACGTCTCTCCAGTCGAATGCATCTTGTGAGAGTCGAGTCGAGTATCTCTTCGGCCATCTCTCTTTTGCTCTCTCATTCTGCTGCAGCTCCTTTCGCTGTGCTTTTGCACACATTTTTCAAATGTAAGTTACTTGCGGTCATTGGCTTTAACTGCTTCTTCTGCTGTTGCTGCAGCTGCATTGGCCGCAACAACTGCCTGCTTGGCCAACTTGCTTGGCTGAGGAGGTGACTGGCGGCCATTGTACCGATTCCATATTGTTTGTGGTTATTAGATTCTATGTGGGATTGAGCCTGGCTTAGCCCGAAATAATGCGAAACTGATTGGAACTTGCGTTGTTGCCAACGCCCAAAACAAAAGACTTAGGCAGCAAACTTGACAAAAGACTTTGGCAACGAACTTGCCAGAACGCAGCAGACGAACACAAACTTGCAAAGACGAGGCCAAAAGCCGAAGTAACGTGAAGACACGAAGTCACACGAAGCCACGAAGTGCCAACAGCAGTCAGTCGTCAGTTCAACGAACCTGCGCTCGAATCTAGGCTAAACATTCTCGCGCTGACGTGCAATGAAAACGAAAAGTACCGTAAGCTAACCGCTACAAAGCGGAGGCTTCTGGAAGAACATAGAATGAAGAAGCAGCAAACAGCAAGCTGTAAGTGAGAGCGGAGTGGGGGGAAGAGTGTTGCGATGGGGCAACATTTGATTAGCGAGCGTTGGCCCAAAAAGCGAAGGCAGGGAGTGTGCAGTCGAGTCAGGGAATAGACCATAGTTGTAGCTGCTTGTGTGTGTGGCATGATGGCCAGAACGTGACGCGCTGTTGTGCCACATAGCAGACACATACATATAAATTAGTGTGTGTGTGTGTCTCGCTAATCAAATGCGCGACTTTTCCGGCAGTTTGTCTGAGCGGAAGTGGCAAGCTTTGACTTTATTAGCTTTTAATGGGAAAGTTATTAATGCAACTCTATTTGGGCAGGCCGAGAGGCAAATGAGTTCTAAGACAAAGAGACATGGCAGAGAGTAGAATAAATACAAATAAAGCTGTCTTTAAAGATTGTTGCATTCATTTCTAATCAGTAAGAATATAAGTATAATTTCATTTAAATTTACTGACCTGAGGCATAGTTTTGCTCAGCTTATTCTACAACTAGTACTTCAACTGTAACTGTCTCCCCATGTTGTATTGATGACTGGATGGTATTGGCCCATTGACAGCCCGTCAATTGTTGTCGCTGTTGTCGCTTGCGATCGCCTTTTTGCCAGAGTCAAAGCCAAAGAACCGCGAAAGCAAAACAAATTGGTGAAAGTTGTTGTTCGGCTCCAAAAAGACTTCTTGGCCATTTTTGCGCGTTCTTATTCGCTGAAAGGTTCTGTTCGCTTTGGTTTGTTCGGCTTCGGCTTCCTTCATTCTGCTCTTGCCTCTTTCTTTCTCTTGCAACTCTCTTTCGCCTTTACCTTTCTTTTGAGCTTTGCTTACAAAAACGGTCGTTGAACCTGTGCCTCTTGAAACTCCCAAGCACATTTCGTTTTTCATCTGTAATAATTTGGTGTGTAAACGCGGAGTCAATGACTTCTTTGGGGCCTACCTTACCCCCGCTCCCGCTCCCTTACCAGTTGTTGTTTTTTTAGCCCAGAGCTGAGTCATCTTGTTTACGCAAAAAACCAACTCTGTTATTTTTTTATTATATTTTTTTCGAAAGAGTTTCTTTTCATTGGAATCGGTATTGAGAATTGTATAATTAGGCTAACAGCTCGGACTGCAGTGACGAAAGTGTAATCGCAAATACACACACCACACACACACACACACTAGCACATCAAAGTTGTTTTGAAGTTATGGAAATTTTGACCATGACACTACCGGCACCAGGCATAAAAGCCACTCTTGTTCTTTAGCTGCTGTCTTCTGTGTCTTCTGTCTGAGTCAGCGACCTGCAATCTGTTCTGCTTTGATTAGGGCCAAATGTGACTGAACTGTATAAGTCAGACGAGCATTGTAAACAAATTTATTTAGCTAGTTTTATAATCTGCTGTTGTTGTGCGGTATTTCCCCACCTGCCAAAAAGAGGGCAACTTCTTTGCCTAACAATAGGATTTACACTCAAATGGATGACTTTGCTATTATCAAACTCTTGGGCTATTCAAGCAGACACATAAGTCAATTAATAAATTGGAAAAAAGCTCAATAGAGATTAAGTATAATAACTCTACTAACTTCAGCTTCGGTGTGTTCTTTGATCTGTCGATTAGGCGTGCTTTTCGTTTCTATTTCAATATAAAATTGTGTTTTACACTAACATTATTATACAAAGAAAATGAAATAAATTTATACTTAAATATTTAGATTCTCAATATGCATCTTAACAATACTAAAAAGTATTAAATTTAAACCTTTTGTAGTTAAAATTCTAGAGTCAAAATTAGCACAAACATATCTAAAACACAGATGGCGCGTTAAGAGTTTACGAGAGCGCCATCTATTGTTTAAAGTCCTTTTGCTTACTTATTTGCTTTTTTCGCCAAATGCGACTGCATTTAAATTTCGTGTATGAAGTAACGGGATTAAAATTGCGCATTAATTTATACATATTCGAGAGAGTGTGGGAGAGCGTGAATATGATTGAATGAGAGCGTTTACAGCTAATTGCTATTGATTAGAAAACAAAAGGAAAGAACAACTTTAAATGAGGATTCAAAAGATTAAACTTTATATAAATAATATGGCTTATTAATATTTGATAGTAGATAATATTATAATCTTTATAATAACATAAAAATGTTCTATCACTAAAGAAATTTAGCATAATTCCCCGCTCATCATATTCTAATTAAACTAACAAAAACCTCAAGCATCATCTACTAGTAGCATACATCAAGAGACTTTGTACCCAACAATAAGCTAAACCACAGCATAAATTCTTTGGCATACAAAGACCTACATATGCTATTAGAATTCCCAGCATGATATGCGATTACAATAGACAATTGCTCCTACTACTTACTTGCTTACAACTACAACTACAACTACATGCGAGTACTACAGTCGAGGTGTACTTACCGATGCTCGAATGTGTGAGAGATGCAATCGTAATAGCATTTTGATGATCGCTTTTATCGCTCAGCCGAAATCTGTAACAAATGGAAGAATATATATGTGTATATTTAGTACTTTTGGAGTGGAGCCAAACCTGCTGCACGGAATTGCCTCCAGAGATGCGTGTGTGGAGTTTCAATGCGAATGGTGACTTTGTCGAGCTCAGGGGAGCTCGGGAACTCGGCAAGCTCGGCTCGTAATTATTTTCATTTCTTTTGGTACGAACAGCCGATGGCTTCGGCTACAGTCAGTGTTGTTCTTGTTGTTGTCGCTGCTACTCCACTTTGTTCATGTATATGTATGCCTTTCCATGGCAAGTTCAACGCACTCGCTTGAACTGCAGAAAAGCTGGAGACTGAGACTGAGTCTCAGCTAGAGCTAGAGCTAGATATAGAGCTAGAGAGTTGGAGGAAGAGAAAGAGGCAGAGGCAGTGTATCGAGACTGTGGCAAAGATGTAGATAAACATTTCCGCAACCGCCGCGGCGCCGAGAGCCAGTGAAAAATCAATGTAGAAACATTCTTCAGTCTTCAGGCCAAACGGCAGCAGCAGCAGCAGCAGCAACAGCAGCGACAGCAGCAACATGGCCAAGAGAGTGTATCCAGCGCGAGATACTTTCATTGGTTTATGCGAAATCTCTTTCTCTTCGGGCAAAACTTTAACCAGTTTTTCTTGGCCAGGCGCAAAAAGAAAGGCTTTCTTTCTGGCCAAGCTTGCAATTCTGCTGATGTCGCTGCTGCTGCTGCTGCGATTGCAACTGCAATTTGAAAGTATGACCGAGTGAACAGAGACTCCAACAATTCCCCAAGAGACAGACGACAGCCAATTGAGTAATTTTCTTCGTTTTTTGCTGTCTTTATTCCCAACTCTTTTTTGGCCCCAGAGTTCTTTCTAACCAAAAAGAACTTTTGTGTTAAAGTTCACATAGAACTTTGTAGCTGCAACATTTGCTGCCTCTCTGCCTCTGCCTCTTTGCTGTCTTTTGTGTCGTGGTCAATGAACTGCCCGAAAAAGAAACCCAAAAGTTCAGAGCTCGCCGTTTGTTACATTCTCGGCCCGCGTCTTACATAAAGCGAACAGAAACCGAAAAAAAAACTCACGAAAAAAACTTGACGCACTCCGCTGCGTGGCTTCATTTGAGGGGGCCTCTGGGCGGTAGGGAGTTACGTGAGGGTCGGCAGTGTATTAATTTTTCTAATTTGTCTGCCATGAGGCGAATGAACTTTTCTAGTTTTTAAATAATTTTGGTTAGTTTTGCTTTTATGTCATGTTGTTATTTCGTTTTCTTTTGAGCTTTTTGTTAGTATATTTTATATTTTGTGAAAGGTGGGAGTGCGGTGAGAAGGGGGGATAGTTAAGCTATGAAGACATAATAGCTATAGTCGCAGCTCTCTGAACTGTGAGTTCAAAGAACTCATTCGGCTCTATTGTGAGAATTCATGCATAAATTTAAATACCAGTAAATGCTGTGTGTGTGTGTGTGTTTGCCTGGATTTATGGAAATGCGATATATAAAGACACATCATAATAAACCATCTCAAATTGGCAATGCCATTAATCAAATGGGGAGACCATTATTTAATATGCGTTCAATTCTATTAGCATTTCGATAGTAAGCATTATTAGTCGTATTCGATTAAGTTCCCAGCGCGTGTGTTATATGTAAATAATTTAAATTATCACTATTAAACTATAGGTTCTAAGCTGGTTATTTAAATCTGTATTAAAGGTAAAAGTTAGGCTCGTTAAATAAGTTTTTATTACGGCTAATATGTGGGTTAAGGTTGGGCGGGGAGAGAACAACTGTAAAACTATTTAACATGCAGTACGTAGGGCATAAATTATTAAAGTTTGTCGTGATTTCATTCTATTCTAAAGCGCAGCACGTTTTGTTTCTATGCTCACGAATTATACAGTAAATTATATTGTAATGTTACCAATATTTTTTCTATGTTTCAGTTGGTTTTGTATGATAATTTGTAGTCAGTTATCATACTATTATTTTAATATTAAAATATTTAAAAATTATGCGCAACTCACTTGAAATATTTGCCTCTGCTGCTGGCTGCAACTCCAACAGCTGCTCCATTTCATATAACCTAACGGTACTGCAATCCTTTAACACCATTCGTCAGCGTCAGCTGCCTTCGAACAGCTTTCAGTCCATTCATAATTGATTTCCGTTCAGCAGGCTTCAAGCGAACTCACTTCCACATTAGACAGCAGGCAGAGAGAGAACCAACTGTTATCAGCGAGAGGGGGGCGATGCTGTTTTGCATTTACAGTTATGCAACAGCAACATACTACAATGCCTGTACACATCCTTTGACATAATAGCCAGAGACATGAGACTGGCAATGGGACTGGGGCTGAGCAGCCAACACACTCGGGCTGTTGAGAGAGAGGCTGTTAAAAACGAGTTTCCTGTCGCCAGTCAAGAAATAAAATTTAAATAAGAAAATAATGAAAGAAAAGCAACAACAGCAAATGTAGGAAAAACCGCTATGCCTGTGTCGAGTTGTTGCTCCTTTCCATTTCTCGTAATTCTCTCAAATGAAGCAATCGCCAGGCTAGGCCAGGCCGTCGTGCAGTTCCGCCCGCGTCGCCGCCAACGCCTACAAACTGCAGAACAACAACTGCAACAACAACAACAAGCAGTAACAATAGACATAGACAGAGGGAACAATGAGTAGACATACAAACAATAGACACGCACAACAACAGGATTTTTACCGTAATCCTTTCGTTTTGATCCGCTTCGAGTAGTATATTTTCATTCTGACGAAAATGAGATTTCTCCTGCCAGAAGCTGACTGATTGAGCAAGGATTAAAGGGACTCTGGACTACCTGCCAGCAGCATGAGTTTGCTTTATTTGAATATGAGTTGAGTTGAGTTTGGTCCTTTGCAACAGCCGGCAGGTACCGCAAGACAGCGGGTTACGGCGTCAGGTGCTACTGCTGCCAGGACTCTCTAACCCTAACATCTTTCAATTTCTTCGCTTGATTCAAGTATCTGCGTGAGATTTTTTGTGTTTGGAGGCGCTGCCATTTGATTGCGTGAAATGTGAAGGAGAAAATTGATATTTTTCTTTAATATTTACACACATATGTTACGCCAGGAAATGGCTGGATTTACCCCATGGCAGCGGAAATGACAGCAGTAGCAGCAGCAACAGAACAACTATAGAAAGTAGAGCGTGCACACAATAGTTTAATTAAAGCAAGGACACGGCCATGGTCGTAAAATGGTCATAAAATGGCCATAAAATATGTTGTACATGTCAAAGGGTTGACAGGGCACAAAGAGGCGTTAGAGCGGGCAATTAGTGCTGCCTGCCAAGGGCTAATTTCTGAGTAAAAGTACTTTCCAGCTAACTGTAGGGTGCCCAAGGTTTTGGGCCAGTTCGTTGCCTAAGTCTTTCGTTCTTTCGCAGAGAGAAGACCGAGCGCTAAAGCTGAAGAAGAAGCGCACGAGCTGTGGCTCCGGAAGAGTTCAACGAACGCACAAAATTCAAATCATATAATGAAACAGTCAACAACAACAATCGACAACAACAACAACTACAACAACAACAATGCATGCTCTGTTACAAACAAGCGCCAACTCACAGCAGCAGCAACTCGGCTGTCAGTCTCTGCTGTTCAGCTGCTCCCCTGCCCCTCCCCCTTTTTCTTACAGCTCCCCATACCCAGTGCCTCACGCAATGGCCGAAAAAAAGCACAACGACAACGTGGCTGAAGATGAGTTTGTTGACCTGCCAAACTCGTATATACTTTTGTTTGTTTTTGGACAGCTTTTTTTTGGCCAAGAGACGACGAAAATGAAATGGAAAAGAGCGCACACAAAGTTCTTTACATTTTTATTATACCCTACACACACACACACTCTCACACACTCACGCACCGTATATATCAGCGAAACACTCTCGTTGCTTTTTCAACTCTCTCGTGGCATCGCTCTTGACTTGCTTTTTGAAAAGTGAAGTGAATCACTTTGATTCATGCACAGTAGCTGCTGACCGAGGGCCGGACAGAGGGACAGTCGGACAGCTGGACAGCTGGACAGCGCTACAAATTACTCACATTTTGTTGGATCTTTTATTTTTGTTCTGTTTGCGCTGAATTATGTCGAATGAGTTGAGCAAACACTGAGTTGCCAAAAAAATAAAATCGATTTGAACAATAAGCTCGACAGCCGAAAACTGGGAGCTCGAGATTTCCGTTTGTTGCGGGTGCTGTTGCTCATTGTTTGTAGGTGTGTCTCTGCGTATTAATATTTATACTTCTCTGAGGGTGTTTATAAGTGGGAGCTGCTGCTGCCGATATTGCTGCCGGTGTTGCTTTCTTTTTGTGCTCAACTCAGTTGCTCTTTGTGGGGGGTTTTTGTTGGGTTGAGTTTTGCGGAAATCAATCATCAATTGATTTGCCAGCAGTAATGATTAAGCAATTGATAAATTTCAGTTTTTGTGTGAGTAAATTGGGTTCTTACTCTGCCAGATTAGCCACATCCTTTTGAAGTAAGAATTTAGTTTGGGTATATGGGTTTAAGCTGACTTTCAGCTCACTAAGTCTTTGCTAATCTCTCCTGCAGATCCTTTATCAGCTTAAAGGGAACTGTATAGGTTAAGGTTTTATGACTAAATGAATCCTTTGATATATACTAAAGGGAACTGAGAACTCTCTGGGATAGCCTTAATACAATCGTATTGGCATACACTTATATTCAAGTCAACAACAATTAATTACTTGCTTGCATATTTGTATCTTTTATGCACAATATTCACAACTCGACTTGTAAACTCTCTTGACTTATCTCAATGGCTTGTTTATTTTTTCTGTACACATTTACAGTCTGATGTGTAATACGACTCGTAATACCCAGCATATTTTCGCAGTCATTTCATAATGGACTATTCAATAATTGCTAAAAACCTACACCTCACCTTTCCACTTTTTAACACACGGTCTACCTGTGTGTGTGTTGGCAATTCTTGAAAAAATATGACCACAACCTTTGAGTGAAAAGAAAAAAACGATGCGGAACCAAACGGTGAAAGTTATGAGTTTTGCGAGTCCTTGAGCTCTTTTTAAGTGTTCTTTATTCCTGGCCCATGGACGCAAAATGCGCGTGTCGCTTTAGCCAAGGTAGAACAATGAAATAAGAGCCGCATGAGGCTCTCATATTACCAGCTAACTGACCTGCCTGCCTTTGACTTCATTCCTTGCGACTATTCGTGGCGAAAAGTTGCGTCACACTGGCAAACTGTGATCCCGAGAAAAGGTTTTGCATTGTAAATCATGCCATAGTCGAGTTTATGATGAGGTACATTGAGCATAAAAAATATGACTGCGTAGTTGGAAATTTGAGAGCGGAAAATTATAAATATTTTGGGCACATGACGAATGGCCGTTTAGTTCTTTATCATAATGTTTTGCGATAAGACTTGTTGAGATTTGAGATATACGTAAATGGGTCAGCAGTTCCGCCTTTAAGTGTGTCGCACATCCTTTGCCAAGTTTTTTTGGAACACGCTTTTCCAGGTCATTTCCGTTTTGAATTTTCTTAAAAGGAAAAACTCGGTCAGCCAATGTTCATTTCGATTGCCACGAACAACCACAAGGCTGACACTTCCTTTTTCTCTGTGTTATCCCGAATCTAAACAACCGAAAAAGGGGCTGAAATTACATAATTATAAGTTGCCGCTGCTACCTTAAAAAATAGGTAAAGAACTCTATACACACACACAATAAAAAACTCGTAAAAAACTTGAGAATTTTCGCGCGCAATGGGAAATTTTCTACGCTGTTGTTGAAGCAACAACCCCAAGAGAGACAGAGGGAAAATGCCGTAGGCAATGAAAAGGCAGCGCCGACAGATGCGCCGATTGATTCAAGCGATTATTATCAATTCACTGCAAGGGGGAACCTCATGTTGCATCCTCGCTACTACGCTAACTGTGAATGCTTTTGATTTCGTCAGGTGTGCCAGAGTA
Organism: Liodrosophila aerea; assembly: GCA_035045005.1. Lineage (NCBI taxonomy): Eukaryota > Metazoa > Arthropoda > Insecta > Diptera > Drosophilidae > Liodrosophila > Liodrosophila aerea. The sequence goes on along the minus strand of JAWNNL010000805.1, from coordinate 290,013 downwards.
CCTTAGCTCCTGTTGCCCGCTGCTGCTGTTGCTGCTGCTGCTGGTGGTTGGAAAATCGAAATCCTTTTGTTGCGCGTTTACAGTTAACGCGTCGCATTTGGGTAATTATAAAGCGACAAAAAACGTGGGAGCGTTCGCTTACAGGATATACGATACATCAGCCTGACTAACGGTTCATAATTATGCAAGTAAATGACAAACACGTACACCCACGCACTCTCTCTCGCTTCATATTCAATTTCAGCAAGAACGAAACTACACACATAGTTTTGGCAAAGTTCCAATACATCAATCAATCAGCATTAGTCCGAATACCCAAAAAACAAGAGCGTCAACAGCTTAAGAGTTCATTGTTACAATTATCAAGTGTTGCCCCACGGCAATAGATGCGTAGCGAATTCGAACAGACACAGACAACAAGCCGACAACCTGTAGCAAGCTATGAATAATATAAATAAAATCTAGAAAGAAAAGAACATTCTATAGGCTTACGCTCTTTAATTGCAAATATTTTATCGGAATTTGTGCTATAAATTTGCTGATTAGTCAGAGAATGGAATGGGAAATGCTTGAGACAGTACTAGTCGGCAGTAACTATAGAGAATGTATTAGATTAAGTTCAATATAATTAAAATGATAAAATATAGTATACTCTACTATGAAGCAGTACAGACTCTCTTTTCATTATTATAATAATTCATACAAAAATATTGACTAGATATTCTGACTATAATATATATGGTAAATATATAAAATATTCTTTTAAATAATCCATTTAAAAGCCCAACTAATTTAATAGGTATTATGCATATCTATACCTCATATAAGCTCAATTATCTTAGCTGCAGTCTCTTATTAAACACTTAGCAATATGCATTTATCATTTATACATACTCACTTTGCATCACTCGAGTTACACAATTTATGCCAAAAGGATCTCTGACAGCTGCACTATATTACTGAAGAGACACTTAGTACTTGGGCCTGCTAGCGGCATACCGTTAGAGTAGGAACTTCCCCTGGTAACTGTGAAGTGCCGCAGCAGCTGCCTGAGGTAGGGGTACTCTAGCCTGTTGCTCCACATTGTGTTGGCGGTAATTGTGAATGCAGATGCAGTTGCAGTTGTTGCAGCAGCTATCATATAATGATACGAATTACAACTTTGGCACCATATTAAATGTGCCGCTTACCGTTAGATTCTTGCATTTTAATTGCTCTTTAAGCAAAATGTAGAGCATTACGAGAATCCGTGTGTGTGTGTTCTAGCCTCTTGTTGCAGTAATCAAAATAATGTGAACTGAGGGCAACATGCCAGTGGGAGTGGTGGAGTGGGGGAGGGGGTGTAGTGTAGAGTAGTCAGGTAACTGGCGTAGGTCGTTTGCTGTCTGTCTGTCTGTCTTTGGGTCTTTGGCTGTTGGCGGATTGACAAACCACTCGAAAGACGAAGCAGAACGGGAACACAAAACCGAAACCAAACGAGACGACAACGACAGCAGCAACAGCAACAGCAACAGCACTTGGCAATGCTCTCTCTGTCTACAGTAAAGTTGCAAATATTCTGTATGTGTGTGTGCGAGTGTGTGTGTTGGCAGAAATAACAGTTAACTTTGCTTTTGTGTGCGTTGGCCGCGCCGTTGTTTGCATTGTTGTAGTTGCTGCTGCTGGTTGCTGCTGCTGTTGCTGTTTCTGCTTCTGTCGGTCATTGGCTTAGCACACATTTTTCATTTCGTTGCGGAAAAGAGTGAATTCCAATGGCCAGCTTGCCACATACTACATCGGCGACTCCAACTATGCCGCATGTTGCAGTTTGTCGCTGATGTGCTGCTGCTGCCAGCAGATTGATTGCAATTGCTTACAGTAAGTATTCAAGCACAATTCTACAGGTGTCTATTACTAAGACAAACATTATCAAGTCGACAGCAAAATGGCAACAAAACATTCACTTTGTCTGCAGCTTCTGACGAATGGCAAGTTCATTGCTCCTAACCTAATTTTTCAAACATAATCATGAAGTAAATCAGGTTTGGCACATAGATAACAACAACAACAGCAGCAGCAGCAGCAGCGGCAGCAACACTTATAGAGACGACAGCCACTGCGACTTCCAGAGACTGAAACGCGCTTAGAATCATCGCAGACATGGCTATCAGTTGTGCGAGTGTGTGTGTGTGAGAGGTGAGAGCTTTTACCACAAAATTGGCGCGTGTGTTTAGCACCTTTCGCGCCCCCGACTGACAGCCAAGTTGGCAGCAGCAACACTAGCCAACACTAGCCACAACTAACTTAGCTCTAGCTGCATAATCAACTGTCGACTCCAGCCTGATCCACTTAAGCACAGCCCAAAAACTGCAGTCAGTTGGCAGTGATACACGTTGCAATTGATGTGGCAGGCAGCACAGACACAGCAGCAATTGTTGCTGGGAGTAGCAGGTAGTGTGCTGACTTGGTAATTTGATGACTGACCATTATCCACAATGAGCGCAACAAAAACAAACATTTGCGGCCAAATTTGGCAAATGCAACGGCAACAACAACAACAACAACAACGGCAACACCAACATGCGGTTCTTAGCTGATTGAGGTTAAGATTTGTGGTTTTAAGAAGTTGCTGCCAAGCTGCCCGTCTAGGAGGTCCTTTCTTTTTGGTTTACTTAAACGGAAAACTGATTGAAAAGTAGCAAATATTAGCTGAAGAAAATGTGGAAAAAAATATCTAGGAATTCTTTAAAAATACGCTATATATATACTAATATACATTTTAATACATATTTTAGTTTATTTTATGTATATTTTAATGTGTAAAATATATGCTTAAAAATCTTCAAATTTATTCATTTATTATCAGCAATTTTTTCTAGAATTTTATTCCACTACCAACTCGAATAACTTAAGACACAAACTTGCGCTGCTTTTCCTGTTTCGCTTGCCAAATGTCTCAATTATATAAAATACAATAAAATTAATAAATAATTGAATTTCTGACATTGTCATGCAAAATAATTTCCAGCACAACATACACAAAAAATATTGCTCAATCCGGCGTAATCAATCACAGCAACAGCCGCAGACAAAAGACTCTGGCAACGAACTTACAGACAGGTATAAGCATGGGCACATTATTTGAATTTCTTTTGGGTAAAACATTAAATGTAATAAATAAAAAGCATATTTATGAACATTTCAGCAAGCACCTTAAGCAATGATGATGTTGTGCCTGTTGTTGTTGTTGTTAGTTGTTGCTGCTGGTGCTGCTGGTATTCTACCATCATTTCTTTATTGAAGTGTGGCTGGCCTGGCCAATGAACTCCAGCAATGAAAACGAACGTATAAAACAAAAAAAAAAAAACCGAAAAACGAAAACAACAACCAAAAGTGCGAAGAAGAACCAAAAAAGAAATGAGCAGCGCCCCGCACAAAACAGAAACCGAAACGACACAATACAAAAATTTGGTTTCAAGAAGTCATTGAACTTGTTACCAAAAAGAAAAAAGGTAAGAAGAAGATGAAGAAAAAACGAATAAACCCGAAATTCTCTTAACGTTCTTTTTGGGTGCGTGAGCTTGAAATAAACTTGGCTCCAAATGAAATGAAAAGAAATGAAATGATTGTGTTGGGGCAAAAGGCCGAAACGAAAGAGCCAAGCTATAAAGAGCTCTGCACTCTTTCCTTTCCCTCTGCCACTCTCTTTCGCTCTGCGCGTGTATAGGTGTTAAATAATACATACAAAAAATGTATATTTCAGGCCTAAAACGCACTTGTGGTGCCTGCGCTGACAACATATTTTTGTTATTTTATTGATAGACATTTCATATTTATCTTTTACTTTCAATTATGGCCAGCAAAAAATTCTTTTAGGCGAACTTGTTTTCTTCCCAAAAAAAAGTGGGGAATAAACCCTATTACCATTCCCAGTTTAGTTTAACTAAGACGCAATAGTTTTATGCAAATGCTCAAAGAGTATAAGCTAATCACTAAAAAACACTTTTGTTTATTCGATAGATTCTTCTAGCCGAAAGTTCTTTTGGGTTCTTCAACTTGGCTTGTCTCGACTCATCAGCCATCAAGCAAATCCGTGAAACTATAATGATGATTTATTTACTAAATATTATAATTGCTCATGCCTTTTTGGGCGGGTTTTTCTTCATTTTTTTTCTTCTTCTGTAGCTTTTATTTGTTCAAGAATTTATTGACCCCGTGTGCCGAAGCGTTTTTGCTTTCTATGTGCCTCACGAAAAAGGTTCTAATGACCACAATTCCCAAGTTTTTTTCATTTTACTTCTATTCTTTGAGTTTTATTTTTTATTTCTATTTTTTTGTGGGTTTCATTGTCCATTAGCAGCGGACGCAGCGTCGCACTAATCTTAAGTTCTGAACGAATCAGCTTTTGTACTATGCCTCAATTGTTATTTATAGAAAATGATAGTAAGTGTTGCAAAGCTAATGACTTTTTTTTTGCTCTCCATAGTTCCAGACGGCCTAAACTGATCCCACCAACTGATTTATTGTGCGTGCCTTTTGATTCGTTTCATAATCTCTCTATCTCTTAACTCTTTTTGCTGGCATCTCGTGCGAGTTCAAGGTTGAGTTTAATGCTAAAAATATTGATTATCTTACCAAGTTGGTAGCTTGGCAACTACTACTTAGGGCCCGCAGCTGCTGCCTGCCATTGTTAATTACACTTTAGTTATGTAAATGCGAATTTCAATTAGTTAGACTTTTTAACGTCTTTGTTGTAAATAATCATTTGGCATTTATGTGTTTGATCTATTGTTTTATACTCCTTTTATGTGAGAGGTCTTAGCGGAAGTCTTCACCTCGGCACTCTTCCACTCACCCAGCCTTCGATTAAATGTAACCAGCTAAGAAATAGACTCAGCCTCTTTCAGGCTGTATTACGTAATCTTTTGGTCTTTTCGCTTCTTTATTTTAGTTAGATTCAAGTTGGCTTTTTATCAGCATAAGCGTTTTTTATTATTCTCTGCAGCGTGAGCCATTAAATTGTGTCTAGATTGATTGATATGTATTTGGAATTAAATTTTAGTATCTTTCATCTTCAAATGTTCGAGCTTAAGTATATTATATTTGTTGTATGACCATTGAGAGAAGTTTTATATATCTTTTTCAATTAAATGTGAATGGTTTTCGATGTCGGCATTGGGTGTGGTTAAACATTTTATTGCAATCAATTCTGTACTTAAATTTCTGGTGTTTTTTAACATTTTAATTTTTAATATATATGTTTTTGAACTTTAAGTAGTAAGTTTAATTTTGGTTTTTATTGAAAATATTATGAACAAGTTTGTCTTAAATTTGTTTATTTTTGTATAGTAGTTAGAATCTTTTTAGTATTCATAGAAATTAGAAGATCTTTGTGGGATTTGTTTCTTACATATGCTTAGATCTTCTGATAATAAAGTAAAGGGTATAAATAATTGAAACTTTGATGCTCATAAAATTGAATTAAAATTGTTATAATTGTATAGCACAAAAAACTCTTTGGTATCACTAGATATCATGGATTCTTACCTACCCTCTGGGGCTACCGGTTCAATGTAACTTTCAATCTTAACTAAGTAGCTGTGAATTCTCATGAAATGTATCTAAACATCAACTGATATGTTTATTAATTTTGCTATATTATAATCTATATAACTTATTGCACAACTCTCCTTCTCTCAATTTATCTTTTTACCTATCTATATATTTATATATCCCAGAATTACCATCAAATATTACTTCATATCTATAATATTTTTATTTATTTCACAACTACGAACTGTCCACATATATGTGTATATATCTCACTTCTATATTTATCAAACTATCTTTCTTTCTATCTGTCTATATTCTATCTATATCTATTTTTACTAACTTTTGTCATAATTCCTTGTATCTAATTATTGTAGCGTCTCTCTACTTCACCTTTCGTTGCATATTTATCTCTATTATTCTACTATTCTAATGACAAACTTAATTTAGTTTGTCATTGATTTAAGTGTTCATCTTAATTAGAATAACATTTTCGAATGATATTTTAATTCATAAGCTTTCATATCGTTTTGAATATCATTTCCATCTAGCCTCCATAACAGGTCTCTCTCCATCTCTCTACTGCTATTTCCACTCACAATTCTAATTGAAAGATTTATTTCCTCTATGTGTGTTTTCTTAGTTATGCATAATGACGACTTGCCAGTTCCATTTTTGGGCGAACAACCAGTTAGAATAACAACTACAACTACAAGCACAGCTCTGAGTCTGCTGAGACGTTCGCCCATTACAATATGCAATTATAGCATCATGAAATTTAATACGCCAAAACAAACAAACACAACAGCAGCAACAGCAACAACAGCAGCAGCAACAACAGCAGCAGCAACAACAACGATAACAATAATCATAGCAACAGCAGCGACAACAACAACTACTACTATGTCCAATTACATGCAATTGTGAGTACGAACGGGTGAGTAGTCGAGTATTCAAGCACTCACTCTACTATACACCTGGGCAGAGAGTGGGCGAGAGCGCGACGCCTGCAATTACAGAGCGCGAGTGTGCCTGTGTGTGTGCGTGTGTGTGTGTGTAAGTGAGTGCTTGAAACGGGTTAAGAGAATGAGAACAAGTGGCCGCTGGTCGCGCTTGGATTGCGCGCAGATTCTAAACTTGTTAGAGAGCAGCAGCGTCAAGATCAATGCTGCCTCGGCCTCTGCTGGCGTTGACGCCTGCTGCCATAAGCCTTGAAAAAAAGTGTTGTAATTTTATGCTCTCACGCTCAATTTGCGCTCAGTGTGGCATTTGAGTGGCTGTGTTAGAGGCGTTTAGAACTATTGCGAAAAAGCACACCGACAAACAGAGCGACAGCAGAGCGTCAGCAGAGGCAGCGACAGCGGCAGCGGCAGCAGCAGAAGAGTAACTGTGGCCAATGCCAAAGAGATGCCGCTGCTGGCACTCACCTTGAATGAAAGTTCTGGCCTGTTGCGCTCACCACACACATACTCACACACACACACGCACATTGAAGAGATACAGAGAGTGTGCTCTGTGTAAAAAGGAGGCAGCGCTCGTACTCGACTGAGGCAGTGGCAGTGGCAGCGGCAGCGACTGCGACAGCGGCTTGTGTGTGTGATCAAGAACCTGAGACACCTGAGCTGCGGCTAAAGAGAAAGAAGAGTCGTCGTCGCTGTAGAAAGTGTGCGTGTGTGTGTCTGTGTGTGTGCGTGTCGTGTAATGAAATGCTGAAAAAAGTCTATCTGTCTGCGGCAGCGCTGCTCTGAGGCTCTGCTATGGCTGGTGCTGCCTGTAGAAGCCTCTAACGACGTCGCTGCTGTTGCTGCTGCTGTCGTTCGACATTGAAGTCGCAACGCGACTCATCCGTAGTTCAGTTTCCCGTAAGCAACAAAACGATCGAGACATGGTTTCGTAAGCAGCACGCGTTACGTTTTTTATTGCTTTTTGAAGAAGAAGAAGACGACGCAGAAGCAGCAGCAGTCGCATAGAACCCAAGTTACGGCAACAACAACAACAAAACAAACACACACACAAAAACACAACAAACGTTCTAAAACTAAATATTCTGTGCAACTACTAAAAAAGCAAAAGGTGCAACAAAGCGAAATACAAAGTAAAACAAGTTGAGAACAAGTGTAAAACGCGTATATAGTATACTGATAAGACTGTTCCCTGTTCCCCATGATCATCATCATATATCATATGATAGTTATCATTAGCCTAATACCACATACGAAAAGTTAATTCCAAACCAATAATTAGGCAAATAGTTCATGCCCCAAGTATGCAGCTCAGTGCTTAAGTGATGCGCATGCTAAACAGTGTTCAACCACAACAACAACATTTGGATTTATTACGTAATGGATTTAAAATTATCAACAATATCAACAGCAGTAACAGTAACAGCAGCAGCAAGCACACAATACGGATATGCATTTAAACAATGAAAATGGTGAGCTTAATTGTGCATTAAATGCAATTTATCTATCACTTTTTTGCAGCTAATAATATTATAGTTTTTCTATAGTATAAATATAACTTTGGGATTGATATGATAATGTTCTATATAATATATATTATATAGTATAAAGGGCACTGTCAGTTTAATAGGACTGATATCTGTTAACAGTCTTGGCCATACTTCCCGAAAGTTCTGTTGAAGAAAGCTTTGGCTTCTCGCCAATGTTAGACTGCTCTGGAAAAAGCTTTGTAAGATGTAGATGGGGTTCTTATAAAGCAATGAATTGGGGTTCTTAAGTATAAATATTTTAATATTTGATATTAAATAACTATCAAATAATATTAGATCATATGAAAATGATAAATTAGTAATAATATTTTAGAGTTTTTCAGCTCTAAATCAGACGCTAAAAAACAGCAAATTAGAGTTCTATGATATGAATCTTTTTGAGTATTAAATGACTATTGAATTATATAAAATCGAAATAGAATACAATTAACTATATTGTCATACCGTATAACTTTAAATACAACTACAATAGTGAACAGATTATCAGCAAATACTAACTTTAAATACTTACTATACAACTTAGTTGTGTGCTGGCACTATAAACCTTACACAGATTATCTACACATACTAAACCTCCAACTGATGATTAAAAGCTCATCATTAAAAGCTGTAGTTCCAATACTAATATTATGATAACATTCACTACTTTAATATGCCAGATACAGACACTCATCTCAAGACTAAATCACATTACGATACGGATTAACTGATAGTTTATACGCAGTGGAAACCTAAATATCATACTATAATTATACATCTAACAGCTTAACTAAGCTCATAGTATAACAATTGATTCGATTAGAGCTCGAAATGACTTGATTATTGTGATTAATGATGATATTTGCTTACATAAGCCAATAACAGCACTCAGTCTAGACCCAAGACTTCCTGGTCTCTCCCTCGCTTAGACATTACATAACAACCAAAATACCATAAAGAACAAAGAATACTTATTATAAAGATATAAATTAAATACCACGGGTATTAACTTGAGTTAAAGGCGCAAAAAACAGCATTGCATAAGCAGACATTTAATATGCCAGTTAATTGAATTGTTAAGTCTTATTGTTTACCACAAAAAGGCAGTTCAAGTGACTTGGTGTTAATTATATCTTTGTCGGGGTTCTATTCCTGATTTTCAACATTTCACACTTTCTATTCAATAGATTGCAACAAATTGCAAAACAAATTATGACTTGTCAATTGGTTTTTTATTGAACAAAAGTGGACATAAGTGCGTTTAATTTTAACCATGATGTTAGGATGATGATGAGGCCCGCAGCCGAAGACTTTCTAGTGTGAGTTATGCTAATGCATAATGTTATATAATCAACACCACCATCGGCATCATCAACTTGCCAAAAAAAACTCACACACACACACACACAGGGGGGTAAAAACAGGTTTTAAGTTAATGTTAACAAAGCCCAAAAGGTGATTAATTACTGTCAGCCTGGTAAAATGGTATAAAAAAGTTCTTAAGGCGAATTTATGAGAAATTTCGTGAAGAGAAAAGAACAAGGTAATATTAATATAATAAAACAGAAGAATAAAAGAATTGTCTACTTTCAGTTGAGTCAACAGTGAATGTTAGTGTGGCTAGCATTTCATTAGAAAAATTATATATTGTATTTTTTAATAAACAACAACGAAAATAATTAGACAAAACCAGTTTCTGGCCTTAAACAAATGCGAAACAACAACAAAATTTGTAGTATATATATAAATCTTTATATATATGAGAAGAGTATGTGGAGAGCTACTACTACTAGAGAGTGAGAGACGCGAAAATAATTGGCGACGTAAGGCAGAAAAACCTTGACTTTGACTTTAAATGACTCGCGAGCCATAACAACAACTACAACAATCACAACAGTAACAACAAAAACAACAACAGTAATATAATAACAAGTCAGAGTGCTATAATTTAAGGGCTTCACGTGAAGATACCCTGGCAACTGACAATTGTAATGAAAACTTCAGCACAGCTAAGGAAAACTTTGATCAAACTGCAAGCAGAAATTGAGTAAAGTAGCTCTGGAATCTTTATAGATATAGCCATATATAAAGAAGGGAAAACTGAAGAAAGACTTGAAGAATATTCTGAATTAAACTGCTTATAAATTAGACTAAAGAAATGTTAATATTTATAACTATTTGTTGACCAACAGCAATTGCAAAATACAGCTGCATATCAATCTCAATAAAAATAAAAAGCAAATATTTTAAATAAAATTTTTATAATTGTTAACTATAACAAATTAGCCTACATCATTTCACTGCGGTCATAGGGTATTCCAAATTGTGATATATTGTCTAAACAAAAGCAAATTTGGAATGAAATCGAAACGTGGCGCTGACGTTGCTTTTCGAGCGATGAATGAACAAAGTAAACACAAAAATGCCAAAGCTATAGTAAAAGCAAAAGCAAAGGCAAAAAAGTAATAGCAATATAGTAAAGCTCAATTTCAATATCAAGGTCATTAGCTGCAGCTGGTGGAAGACGCAAAAGCCACCTGTTCAGAGGGCTAAGGTCTGCTACAATTGAAATTGATTTTTAATGCCAGTTAAAGTACGTAAATAAATCAATAAAGCATAAATTATAAAAGCTAATAGAATAATTGATTTTGCAATTGAAATAAGTATACACTCACCTGGTTCGCTTTAAGCACAAGCTATTATTGCTACACATTTTTTTAAGGGCGTTGTGTTATGTCAATAGACACTCACACACAAACACACACTCGTACCGAGTTCAATGACTGCGCGCAGCATATACAAAAGACTTAGGCAACGAACTTCAGCGCTAGCCTGCCAACGGTTTTCATTTTCATTACAGCCAAGAACAAGAGCGCAAGAGCTGGCTGCATCTGGCTAGAAGGAGTCTTGGCATTAGAATTGGATGTTGGCGCAAGGGCGTGAGCATACAAAAAAAAAGTGAATCTGCCGCTTGAGCGCAGCAAACCAGTTCAACTTACCAAAGGCATCCTGAGCAGCAGCAGTAGAGGCTGCAGCGGGGTGGAACGGGTGAAGCGTGCTGCAGCTGCAGTGGGGCCCTGAGGTTGGGGCAGGTACAGGCAGAGTCAACTGAGAATCATTTGCCGTGAAAAGGGCGTTCAACTGGCAAATGCTCATGGGCACATGGCGTGTGTGAGTGTGTGTGTGTGTGTACGAGGTTCTTGCACCGCCGCCAACAACAAGTTCTTGCAGCATGCAACACAGCAACTGCAGCAGACTATAGACTATAGAAAAAAAGAAACTATTCTAAGGCTGCGGCCTTTTCACGTCATGAAAAGGGAATCAAATCACTCTTACTCTTTTTGCACACACAGCCGCAGCCAACTTCATGGGGTTATTGGACTCTGCATGCGACTTTGCCTCTGGCTGGGGCTTTGCCTTTTGCTTTCGCAGCAGCAATTAGAATTGTTGCAAGTCCACTGATTGGCTGCAGTGCCAGGCAGCATTAAGACGGGCTAAATCGGCTTAATTACACTCAACTATAAAAGACAGTATCTGAAATGAAAAAAAATTATTTTAAAATATATTTGAAATTATACTAAAACAATAAATATTGAATGAATTATTTTATTACATTTAAAATATATTTTCATAATTTCTAAAACAATATTTATTGCCAGTCATTAGAACATACACCTAATTCGTTTTATAGAATTTCTATTTCGTTTGTTAGATTCTATTCTATTTCCTTACATTTTCCCACATATCGATGGCATTTCATGCCAGCAACAACAACAACAACAACACTCCGAAGCGCAGTTCATACAGTTTGACTAGCAACAAGCAACAACATGCACTTGCTGCTGCAACTGCACGAGATGCAAGTCATGCCAAGTCAACTACTCGAACTCGAACTTAAGAGAGCGCATAGGCAAAGAGAACACGCAACGCACAGGTGGCTTAAGAGACAGCGTGCGAGACCAGGAAGAAAGTGTGCAATGGCCATGCAAAAGAATGAAATGAAAGACACGACAGCGACAAAGAGGCATGAAAAGAAAACAAGTTCGCCAGTTCAATGACCGACCTACTCAAGCGCGTTATAACCAAAGCAACAACAACAGCAACGATAACAACAACAACACATACGAAGAGCGCAGCGTAAAAGAGAGACGCAAGGTGAGGCGGCTTCGTGTGTGCCCGTTTTCGGAGAGCGCAAGCGCATGCGTTGAGCCGAACTCAACAGAGCTCTGCCGAAGCGACTGACTGCTGGCTGCTGCGAGGCGTCGCTGCTTTTGCTTGAACTTTGCTGCGACAGGTTCTGTGTCATGTTGTTGTTGTTCCTTTTGTTGTTGTTATTTCGACACTATCGCGTGTGGCGTTTGCTGTTAGCTGTAAATGCAAGCCATTGTTATTGTAGTTCTCGTGGGGGTGGGGGTGGGCTATTGTTGCTGCCTTTGTGCATTGACTGTGACATTGACGGCGGCAAAAGCGCCATGCTGATCAGCGCTGTGGGCGATAGTAGTAGCTTCTTTTTAAGCGAAATGTTTTAAAAGTATTTTATCAAATTATTTAACATGTTATATTATTGTAAATTTATTTCTGTAATTTACTTTTATCTGCTTCTTTTAAGCCCACTTTTTTGAGGGCAACTCATTGTTATTTATTCATTATTTTTTTCTCTCTGATAAAATTATGTTCATTTACGCGCTGTGCATACGTAATTGCTCCACACGTTACGTTATGCGACACACGAAACTTAACCCAAGCCCCAAGCGTAATTGTAATTTGACTATGACAAAATGACTAACACACACACACACACACACACACACATGCATGTGTAAAAGCCATCTAACGGTTTTTTATGAGCTTCTTTTATACATTTATTGTTTTTACAGTTGTACATTAAAACGTGCTTGAAATTGTTTACGAACATTAGAACATTAGTGAATGCCGCCAATGGCGGTTATTACTGTTGCTGCTGGGGTTAAGCTTTTTGGGTTGAGCTTTAAGTGCTGCAGTTTGCATAATGTTCATGTGAACACTTCCGGTTTGTAGCTCTTGTAGTTCATTGTCAAGCAACAGCAGCAGCAGCAACCCCTATCGAGTGGCAACTCTTTGAGAGAGCGCCAAAAGCTTTTAGCTAAGGCTGCAAATGCAGCTGCATGCACTGCGAAAAAATATGCCAACCTTAGAAAGGTAATCTAATGTTTTATGAGCTGGCTTAGCTGATAAGGTATGGCTGTATTTGCTGATTATATTGGAGCAGTAAATCAAGATAAAAGAGTTGCAGTTTTTTTAAAGAATTATTAAGCGTAAGTCTAGACAAATTTCTCACAGTGTTAGTTAAAAATTTGTTAATAATTGAATTATAATTATAATATTTTATGTAAAGGTTTTCTTAAACATCTTTCATTGGCTTACCTAGACCTAGCTCAATATCTACGCCAGCCTGCCTCAACCAGTTAACCAGTTCATCCCCCTGGCAGCAGCTACCCCTAGCTTAGCTGGTGGAGTATGCAGTGCAGCCTTGCAGACGCGTGAATCGACTCCGGACGCCGCCCTTGTGGCGCTGCTTGTTATTATTGTTATTGTGCTTCGGGTTCAGCTCATGCCAAGTGCAAGTGCCAACCGCCCCCCTGCTGCTCCTTCACCCCCCTCTGGGGTGTGCTTGTTTACTGTCTGTGTGCGTTTTGGCTGCATTTGTCGCTGCTGCTAACTGTGACGCCAGCAGCGACGCCAACTGCAGCAGCAGCCGTGGCAGCAGTGGCAGCATACTGTGGCAAAGTGGCAACTGCTGAATTGGCAGTCGTATCAGTCCTGACTCGGGATGTTAGCGCGTTGGGCAGGTCATGTCTGGCAGGCGTAGCAGCCGCGTCGCGTGGACCCCAAATAAAAGAAAAAAAATGAATAAAAACCACAACAGAAATTGAAATGAAAATATAGTAATACTACCATAATAATTTCAAATCAAATGTAAATGTAAATTATGCAAAAGTTCTAAACGAAATGCTATACCACACAATGTGTTCAACTGCATAAGTAATCGATTTAGTGCCGTGTTTAAGAGTAAGCTATAGATAAGTTACTACCTAGTATATATACATCTTGTTTAATATATATACTAAAAGAGAGAGAGCTGAGTGCAATGTGTTCAGACGGAGGCAGACCTGTATACTTTCATCGTATCTATATACGCGATCTATTTGCCATAATCAGTTTCTTCAAATCGCGTTTAAAATGCTTTTGGGCCAATACTTGAGCTAAAAGATGAGACTGACTAACACATATACTAGCAGAGGAGGCAATGTGCCCACTGAAATAACAAAGAGACAGTGCTATAGAGACAAAGAACAGAAGGTAAATATAAAGTAAACAGTTTGCTATTAATATATATATTTTTTTAAATGTAATGGAACGAAATTTTATGGTTAAAATTTTAGTACGAAGCAGAAAAGTTAAATAAAATGTAGATATATTTTTTGTTTTATTTTTTTTATATTTAAAATAAATTTAAAATGTAAATTTAAAGAGCAAAAGCTAAATAAAATGTATGTTGTTTAAATATTTTTTTTAATAAAAATATTACAAAAGGATAGTAGAAATGTTGATTGAAATGTAAAAAAATATTTCAATAAGAAAAGCAGAATTAACTAAGGCAAAATTGAACTTTTTAAATACATTAAAAAATCTATAAAAATGTTAGCGTTACAGTGTAAACTATTTATTATAATTATGCAATCAATTTCCCTATATTATTTACCTTTTTTTGTCTTATATAAAACGTTCAACTTTTGCTTTTTTTGCTAGTAGTGGACACTGGACACTGACCATGTCCTAGCCCACCGTAAAGCGTCGTGAAAGTTTTTCGTCAGAGGCAAAAGCCCTCTGCCTGGTCTGGTCTGCTCTGCTGCAGTTCAATAACCTTCCGAAATACGCAGCCAGTAATGCCAGCCAGCGAGTTCTCCACTCGATATTCCTTTGGCCAGACACAAACAACAACAAAGCAACAGCAGTAGACGCAACAGCAATAGCAGCAGCAACAGCAGCAGCAGCATTGTTGCCTCGCTTGCACATGAGTGCTAGAGTTCTGTGTGCAAAAAATTAAAAGTGAAATTTTGTATGCCTGGCGCCTGCGCCTCCTCAACACAGCGCTGCAATCAGGGTCCTTGCCCGCAGTCGCTGCGCAGCCAGCATCGACGTCGGCGTCGACGTTGACAGCGAGAGAGTTGCAGAAAACTGCACACTGTCAAGACCACAACCCAATGCTGGAGCTGAAAGCGCTAAGGACCTTCGTAGTGGCATGCGTGTGTGTGTGTGTGTGTGTGTTGGTGTGTCGTTGTCCTGGCGTCGTGTTGTGTGTTTCGCTTTCCGTATTGGGTGTGTATACTAGCCGGCTCAAAAGCCGACGACCGTGCAATGGTACGTGCCACGGGTTCAATGAACGCCAGCCAGCATGCCAGGCTGGATTTATGTATGAAAAGCGAAAAGGATAATGGGCAGCAGCAGCAGCAGTGGCAGTGGCAGCAGCAGCGACTAACAGTATGTAGTTGCAGCAGAAACGCTAACGTCGGGCCCTGCCCCAACATAATGTGGCAAGCACTGCGCTGCCGTCTCGTCTGGCGCTGAAAAGGGTCGTTCGCCTTTTCTGTTGTCTGGCAAATTTTACTTTGACTTTTTTCCGGCCAAAAGCCCACCCACACACACACACTCACACACATACAGAACTCCTGTCTGGCTTGACTCTGCCTCACACAATTTATGCGCATTTTCAATCGCTTTGTCGTAGGTCGTGTTTGTTGTTGTTGTTAGTCGTCAAGGTAATGTCGCCCACAGGATTATGCATTTAATCCGCTTCCCGTGTCCTGTGTAGTGTCTACTGCATGCCAGCCCTTATCTCCCTCAAGCTTAATCTCTTGCTCAGTTTTTCTTTTATTATTGAATCTGAAATTATTCGCTAGTACATTTTTTATACACTCAATTTGGTAGCCATGACATCATAAAGTGTCCTATGACCCCCTCCCTGCCCCATGTTGCATGCAAGTGCTGCACTCTATGTGTGTCTGTTTGTCTGCGCCATAAACAGCAGTTGACCTTTGAGTTCAGTGAACTCGCCTCTGACTGATGCAATGTCATTGACAGCGGCACAATTGCTGTCGATGTTAAAGGAGTTTCGCCAAAGGGTTTAAAGGCAGAGGAAGTTATGCTATATTTAGCAGTTTTAGATCAGTTAATTAGTTAGTTAAATTATACTAAAATATTTAGGTATTATGCAGTAAAATATTAGCTGAAATAAGTGCAGAAACTAGCAAATATAATTCGAAATAAAGCTAAATAGTTGCCGAGCTCTGTTAACTAACATTTGATACGATCTGCTTATTGTTAATGGTAAAGTAACATTACAATGTAATGTTTATGTTAATATAATGACGTTTAAGAGCGTACTTAACAGCACTCTTAACAGCAGAGTAGTCTGTAGGCTGTTAAGCCAACGCTATTAACATATTCTAGCAAGTAATACTTCGAGCAGCTCTGTTAGTTCACAGACTTGGCAGCCTCTTGCACATAAACTTGTTCTAATATTTATGAACAGCAAAATGTTACTAACTCTCAGTTAAGTAAGTGCTAGTTTATGTGGAATCTCTGCATGGGAAACCCGTCAGACTAACCTAACCTAACATATGCTCGAGTATGTTAAATAACATAACATAAGAGCTGCTTAACAGCAGGGAAAGACGAGCTTATTAGGTGAATGCTGTAAGAGCTGTAACAGCTATGGCAATAAATTTATGGATAAACTATTTGGTTATACTTTATCAGTATAAAACAGAACTTTCAATGGGAATAAAAATAATCTGCAGCGCTGAAAATATTACATAGAATTTGGCTTAGTATAGTAGAGAGTTTTAGACCTCACTGTTAGAATTACACGACGCTGTTAACACCCATGTAGTTTAACAGAGGCTGAACCCTTCAAGTCCTCAGTTATTCCACCATCAAGCGCCCTCTACTAACTAATATACCCACTCTAACTGAACTGCAACAGCTACTAGTGCTTCTGGCACGTAACCCGTAGTTAAATAGCAAAGTTTAATACTCTAATTAACGCTGACAGCAAATGCAAACAAAATAAATAATAATGCAATGTAAAAAGTGCAGCAACTTTCACTGCGCAATAAGTCAGTGGAATTAGAAACTAAAACACAGTTGATAAGAACAAGTCAAGTGCATGTAACAAGAAGAAGAAGAAGCAGTCGTAAAGAACTGATAAGCCACTACTATATGTAGTACTCAGTTTCAGATTAGTATAAACGAACTTGTACGACCTACGTTAAAGCCGAAAAGCTAATTAAAATACACACAGAGTATATATGTGTGAGAGATACCCTGCAATTTGATTTATGGACTAAGCGAATCGAGTAAACAATTTACTGTATATTTATATTCGCTTTCGCTTTTAATTGTTGTTGAAAATTCAAATGAATTTCGTTTTACACAATAAAAACAAAGCAAACTTGTCTGAGCTGAAGTGAGTTACTACAGTGAGGCAAATACAGACGAACAACTAATTAATATGCGGGCACTAAAAAAAGCAACAGAGTCAATTGATAAGCGGAGAGAGAGACCGAGTGTGTGTGTGTGTGTGTGAGCTATTGCACATGCGCCTGCCACAAAACTGAGCAACAAATTTTCAAGGTTAAAGTGCAACGAAACCGCAACAAATACTTTTACAAAACCAAATGCAACCCTCTTTGGCCCAGCGGTAGGGGTAGCAAGCGGCTGTCAGTGCTAGTATACACACAAATTCTGTGAGTGTGTGTGTGTGTGCACTTTTTGATAGCAAATTTTTATTTGCAATTAGCATAAATTGAATTACAATCTACATACATATTTATACAGATATTTTTTGCTGCTGTCCTTGAGCTTTCTATATTAATTACACACACATTATTTTGTTATTGTTGCTTTTATTAGATAATGCACTGTGTGTCGCATCGTTACACACAAAAGCAAAAGATACACACACGCGGCGCTCTCTCAGATACATTTTGTGTATTGCATTCTCGACTTGTGACTCAAGGTTATGATGATGCTGATGCTGATGCTGACTGCGTGCCTGACTGACTGCCGGGTACCCCTCTCTCTCGAAAAAAGCTCTGGCAATTATTACTACACACACACAGACACACACACACACACACCCATGTAACTTGGCACACCATTTTATTTTATCAGCTGAATGCCTCTGCCACCCCCACCCACATTTAGCACCCCCTCACCTGCCGTTTAGCTTGTTTTTCGTTTCGTTTTTGCATGCACATAAAATAAATGCAAGTACTACAATTCTGTCAGAATATTTGTCGCGGTTTCAATTATTTCTCTCTCTAGTCGCACAATTTGCATTTACATTTCCGGGTTGCTGTACGCCCGTAAAAAGTAAATTTAATTTGCTTTTTTTTCGAGTGTACATAGTAGACGAGGTATTTGTTTTGGTTTTTGCTATTGTTTGACTTGCGGTCATAAACATCATAATTTATGCCACAATTAACAAGTGTAGCAGTTTGTCTATGGATGAGTCGTACATCATCATTGTACAGTCTGTTTGGAAAGTAAACGATCTCCAATTGTGCGACATATTTGCAGAAGATTAAAATGCATAATAATAGAAGTAATGTAAATACAAAGTTAGCTGACGTATTAGACTGACATTGAGTAGATGTTGCTTAATATAATATGTATAAAATATATGTAAAATATTCACATAATTTACACTAAATATACAGAAAACCAAATGTAATTAAGTAGTAATTAAAATAACCTTTGAGCCATTAAAAACTGTCCTTTGAAGTCGAGCTGAGGATTGCAATCTATAAAATTTATTAATTAATATTGTATAATATTTGTAATTAAAAATATATACGAAGCATGAGGAAAATGTATAAAAATATACTCAGATTAAGTATTTCTATATTTAAATATGTTAAATAAAACAAATATACTATATATATTGCTAGTAAGCAAAGTGCAAAGTCTGTTTAAAACTTGCTCTGGATTTTACTCAATTCCTGCTGTAGAAACTGTGGCTTTTGCATTTTTATTATTTTGTTATTAATAATAAATTATTTTAATAGTTTTTTATAACACTTCAACTCACATAATTTCCAAATATTTTTTAAATAAATTTTACTTTCAAATATATATTTCATTATCTAAATTTCTATTCCCAATTTAGTTAAATTCTTTTACTTATTATGCCTTGATTTTAATAATCAAAATAATAAATAAGTTATATGATTTGCACTTTGTGTTTCTGCCAAATGAAAGTGCTTCATTGATAGTGATAGTGTATGCACTCACAACTGATAGCGTTTGTATGAGGCATACTACAGTCAGTTAGAACTGGTTCAAAGTGCCTACACTGTAATTACACTTGCACTTATTACTGAGCACATACTCTACTCTATCTTTGTATTAATAATTTTCCCCCTTATAATGGCTATGGTTATTCCACTGATTAGTTGGGCTATTTTCACTGCCACCCTTTGAATAGTGCAGCGCCCTTTTATTTGCCATACTGATTCATATTGGAAATACCGAGTAAATCGTTATAGAAAACTATGAGGGAAATGCTAAGGCACCCCTTAATAAACAAATATTTGCACTGCACTTATAAATACAACGTAGAAATTTGTTTATTCATTGAGACTACTTAACAGATACGCGTAGATTTCCTAGATAGTACACACAAACTCACACACACACACCCATAGGTATGCCAAGGTCAAGCTAGGGTAGCGCTGAGTAAATTTATGGCTTTTGTTGCAGCAGTTATCAGTGCTATATACATAGTATATACCCTATATAGTGCAGCATATAGCTAGTGTGTGTGTGTGTCTGCGGTTAGTACAGTTCCCGTTGCCTATCGCGCACTTGTCCTTGAATCGAAATATCGCCATTTGGTTGTTTTCGTTTCGCAACGCTTCCCCATTGCAATTTGATAAAGATCGATGCAAGTATTATAACAACAACATACGCGGAAGTTTCGTTCTTGAATAACAAAATTATTACGAGCATTGTGTGAATACTTATAAACCTATTCATATGTATTCATCTATGCCATATGCAAGCATACTCAGCATACACCTCGTATGCGCAATGTGCACAAGCTTATCAAAATTCAAATGCACTCGGAGACGAAACGAAAACGTTGCTGTTGCTATTGTTGTTGCTGTTGTTGTTGTTGTTGCTGTTGATGACGATGACGCCAACGTTGGCGTCGACGTCGACAGCACAGACAGCGACAACGACAGCGGGTCGTCTGCGTTCAAGTTGAATGTTAAACTCATTGCGAAGCGTATATGAAACGTTTTGCTTTGACAATTTTCTAGTACAGACGAAATCTAAGCAAAACGGGTATATGCACTTTGAGTAAAAGGTTTTATTTAATAGCTAGGGCTAACAGTAAATTTAATAAAATTTATTTTATATTTTAAAACGCGACTTATGTCTCAACAGATTTTGAAGCAGTTGTAAAGTTATTATATAATTTAGCAGCTACTATATGACTAATTTTGAATACAGTAATTAAAGTATTGTAATACAAATATTTTCAGAGATTTTCTAAAGTATATTTTAAGTAAAAAAGAGGCATTCAAACATATATTATTTAAGTCTGAGTATAACAAATAATTAAGAGACTAACTCCTACTACTACTACTACTACTACTACTACTACTTCTATTACTACCAGTTTCTAGTGTACTAATTTAAACTTTGTTATGCCTTATTTTAGCATGAATAGTTGCCTATTATTCTATATATTTCAGTCAATATTTTACTACATTTTCCAAGCTCTTGCCAGGGTATATTTCTCGCGCTCTAAAGCCCAAACTATCATACTATATATTTGCTTACATACACTGGTGAGCAATGCGTTTTGCTATCGCTCTCTGCCAGTGTGGCTGTGTGTGTGTGTGTCTGTTATTTATTTTTAATTTGCTGCGCCACTCTAAGCAAATAGCCCCCACCACTGCAACTATTACCACCACTCCCACCGCCCCTCGCAGCCCCTATGCATTGCCCTACGCTGCATGCACGTCTGGTGTCCTTCAAATGCAATTGTGCGATGATTAGAAACGCAGAGCGTTGCAGCTTTTTACTTTTTGTTTCTAATGCGGGCGATTCACTACACACACACACACACACACTACAACTATGTGTGTGTGTGCAGCTGTTTATTTTCATTTTCACAGCGATAGCGTAGAGCTTTTTGGGTTTGCTCTGCGCACAACTTTTGCTACATTCTTACTGTTTGTTTATACGCAATTACTTCCTAGTAGCTCAAAAGAGAGACGTCTGAAGAGGCGAGGGGGAGCGTAAGACAGATAAGACAGATGTAAGTACATTACGCTATCCAATTTTGGTTAGCGAAAGTTTTCTTTACTCGCATAGAAACAGAAAACCCTTTGTGCCTGCCAAGCGGAAAATCGAAAGTACCAAAAATAGCAGAGAAATATAAATAAAATTTTTAACCAAACAGAAAAAAAGTAAAGAACGTGAGCAACTGTCTGCATTGCTGTTGGCGCCAATTGCAACACCCACACACACACACACAGGCACACACACACTTTGAGCTAGCCAAAAACTATTCGCACATTTCCGCACTCATCAAAATAGAATCGAAACGAAGTGCAAGTGCAACTACTACCTAGACACACACACACGGATACAGATACAGTATCTGTATCTACAATCTGTGGCTGTATCTGTATCTATGCAGTTGCATCCGTATTGTTGCCGCCATTGCCATTTCGGCGTCGACATTTTGCCAAAGTCTGGGCAAAAAGTTCTCATTTATGCTGCATGCTGCCGCAGTTCGCATTCTACGTGCGTGTAGCTCACAGATTTTGTTACGGCAAAAAGAAAAGTAAAATCAAAAGCGAATATACGGTAAATTGTACACTGCAACTATTCATGGGGTGAGTTCATTTGGTACTTCAAATAGAATCTATGCTTTGTAGTTAGTTTCTGTTGAGTGTTTGCTTGGCGTATCTTATCAAATGGAAAACCTTAAAAAACACTACGAGCATTTGATAAGATTCTCTATTTATATCACATTTAAATTCCGCATTGCATACTTTGTGCAAGGTTGAGTAATTAGTTGCATATAATCCTTTGCGTAATGCTATGCTCGCTTTTAGAGGTCGTCTTACAAATTGATAATTAAACTGAAGTAGAGTGATTAATGGACGTTAATGAGAGTGGGTAGCAGTTGGCATAATTGTGTAGAAAAGTAAGATAATTGAGAAGGTAAAATGGAATAGAATAGAAGATAATGGAATAAAATAGAATACTATAGATATTTTGTATGATTTATAAATCCATAATGAGAAGGAAATTAAGACGAAGAGAATTCAGGAAATTCTTTGCTTAATATAGTACTGCAAGCATCTCTTCTAAGATTAGGGAGAGATCAGAGCATCTACTAATATGCTATAACGTTCACTATACTGTAAGAAAATATAAGAAAATTCTGAAGAAACGATTTGATATAGGTTAGCCAAAAACCTTAGTTTATAAATGAAATATAGACAATTTTGGAGTGATAAAATCATGACTATA
Source organism: Liodrosophila aerea (assembly GCA_035045005.1). Classification (NCBI taxonomy): domain Eukaryota; kingdom Metazoa; phylum Arthropoda; class Insecta; order Diptera; family Drosophilidae; genus Liodrosophila; species Liodrosophila aerea. The sequence continues at coordinate 267,392 of JAWNNL010000805.1, read as the reverse complement.
TCCCATGACATTGAACAGAATTTAACTATATATTTCCAGTTAGCATAATCACCGTTTAAATTGTATAAAATAGCAGAAGCTGAAGGCAAGTAGAAAGCTTTAAAAAAAATCAGCTAAAAGCTGGCTTTTATCAAGAGTAAATTGTATTTAAAATAAGAGTTATGTTTGTAGACAAATTTCAGATTTTGGCAAGATTGAAATATCTTGCTCGTAATAAACAGTAATGCATTTCCTTTCCCTTCTCTCTATATCTGCTCAACGTAATGCTATTTCCTGCATACACATTTGCACTACTATCTATCTATATTATGATATACCTCATATAGATACACCCCTTACTAGACTCGCTCTCTGCCTATTGCTGCCTCTATTCCTGCTCAATTCAATTTATTATCTCGCTCACTGATTGACTTGCAACACATACACTAAGCTGGCCACATAATTGGGCAACTCGCATAGACTATAGAGACGCTGTCAGCGTGGCATCAATCACACTTGTGGCATTGTCTCTGCCAATCGTATTGACAGCTGCGCTTCCTCTGCCAACGGCAGCTCGTCAATACATCAATACAGGCAAAGCCCAAGCAGCCTTGCACAATAAATTTATGATTGTGCGCTGCAGCAAAAGCAAAAACAAGAACAAGAGGAATAAGTAAAGTAACGTTAGATTGCAACCACTGTTTGGCCGCCCGGCGAGGCGAGGCGCGGCGAATTCGTTGACGGCGAAAAAGCTTTCGACGCCGCTCAACCCTTGAAATGAAAACTTGAGCGATAAAAGTTGCAATTGGTATCGCAGTGCAGTGAGTGCATTGGCAATTGCCGGGTGCGCTCTCACACACACACACACACACACACGCACATACACACACACACTTGGGTGCAGGCAGAACGAGTGAGCTTTGAGTGTGGCGCCTGTACTGTATGTATGTGGGTCAGTAGTAGTAGGAACACTCGCTGCGCGTCAACGTTCACAACACAGTACAACAGCAACAACAACAACGACAGCATTTTGCACGGCATTAGTTTAATAATATTTTTCCCATTTTTATTTTCTATCGTTTTCTTCTTTTTTCATTTTGCATTCATTTCGTTTTCCGCATTGCATCGGTGCGAGTGCGAGAGAATCCAACGGGAAGAACCGCACACACGAATGAAATTCAGTTTTTGCTTTCAGTGCACTCGAGTATGCGGTGCGGTCGGTTGTACAGGTCCTCGGCGCCGGTTATAAAAAACAAAACGAAAAGAAAAACCCTAACAAAATGTACAAAAAATAACAGCATAAATTGCTAGTTAAAATATAAATTTTTTTGGAAATTATTCTGCTGGAAATTTAGCTGGAGCGAAAGAGGGGGCCAACGTGGCGTATGCATAATATCGAGCACAAAAAAAACCCAGCAACGAAACAGAAAGTGATGCGTAATTTGTCAGCACGAAAAGTCCAAAATCAAATCATGTAAATAAAGCAATGATTAATTGAAATATATTCAGTGTGCGAGCGACGCAATTAACAGGAATATCTTAATTAAAATTAATATTAGCATTTTAAGCACTAAATAAACTGTCTGTAAAAATAAACACAAAAAAAAAAAAAAACGAAAGTACAAACAAATAAAAATATATATACGTGTGCGTAATGCCAACTGTTTCACGTGAGTTGCACATAAAATTAAGCAATAAAGTTTAAGTAATATAAATTAATAACTTTATATATTAATTTCGAGTAGAATTTTGCTCTGCAAGCGTTTGGGGTTAGCGTTTTGCCCGTGAACGTGAACGCATAACCTCCATTGAGGCCACAATCTTGAACTAGGCAAATACACATACATACACACACACACACACACACACACTCACACATGCACGCAGAGCCACTCGACAGTCGACAAGTTCGTCAGCTCGTTCGGTCGTTAACGCTTTTTGCCGCTACAATTTCGCCGATAACGACGACGCCATTGAAATACGAATGCAACGCTGCAGGCACACACACACACACACACACTATCGCACACTCGCAAATACATAGAAATTTCGTTGAGTGCTTTTCTGAGTGACTGAGTGGGCGCTGCTTTGTGTGTGTGACGTAGTATTATTAATAGCAAATGAAAATAGAAAGAACAAGTCGAAAATTGTATCAACTGCAAAAATATATCAACTAAATGTTGAATTCTCTCTCTCTGTGCTTGCAGATCAAGTGAAACTATAAGAACAACAGCAACAACTGTAATAATAGGAACAACAACCACAACAACAACTACAACAACAACAGCAACAGAAGCAACAACTACAACGTGCAGAAGTAAATAGTAGCTGTAAACATGCATGGACACCATACACATCATACGCCACAGATGCAGTCGCAGTCGCAGTCGACGTCGCAGTCGCAGTCGCATGTCTTGAAAGCGTCAGGCAATGCACAACAACAACAACAACAACAGCAACAGCAAGCACACATAGCCATACAGCAGCAACAGCATCCACAGCATCCACAACATCCACACGCACACGCACACACGCACTCGCAGCATCAGCATCCACATCCACATCCACATCCACATCATCATCCCGCCAAGCTGCTGCGTCGCTCGCGCAGTCGCAGTCGCAGCCCGACGCCGGACGGCACACAGGATTACGATGTGACGCGCATGCGTGAGGCGGACTTTGAGCGCTTGGCGGTGTATCTGGTGCCCGATGTGCAGGCGGAGCGTGGACTGCCCAATCGTGCGGATAAAACACTGCCGCGCAGTCTAACGCTCAAGTCATCCATGGTCTACTCAACGCCAAATGTTAAGGTAAGATTCAAACTTAAAAAATGCGCTAAAAAATACCAAATACCAACTATTTTCTACCTACAGACTGAAGGAGTTTGGAGCAGCGGCGTCATACCGCGTGGCACCCGCTTTGGCCCTTTTGAAGGCATTCCAACCTCAAACTATCCCAATGATAAGAACAAGGCGCGCTATTTCTGGCGGGTAAGCATTACAATTGCGTATTATTTTCATTATTTTGATTTTCATTTGGCATTATTTGTTTGATTTTGCTACCGTTATCTGCGACTAACCAACTGTTATTTGTTTCTTTCGAATTTTTAATTTCATGTGCATTAAACCCAATTACCACTTACTACTATATAAAATACTTATATATATTGTAACCCAATCAAACCTATATGCCATACCAAAATTCCAAATTAAACCACCTTTTTTTTGCATTTTGTTTGCGGATTTGAATTTTTGAATCAGGTGCAGGGAACACGCCACATAACCTACGGGAATATTAAGGTACCACCTTTATGCTTTGATTTTATTTGTGACGCACTCTCTTCCAACTATTGTAACACATTCTCTTGCTCTCTTATTGCTCACTCACTATCTTTCATCTATGTCTATATTTTGTGTTTAAGCTCGGCTTGGACCCGGGTGGAGTAAAGAATGCTGTCTGCATTCTGTAGCTTTGCACTTTCTACACTATAGTATGTGCTCTACAGTACACTTTATTCATTAACACTTCCTATTTCCTACTAACTATACACTAAACTCTACATATTTTCTGTCTACATTCTACATTTTACAGTCTGCTCTCCCCAGTCCACATTCTACCTTCCCACACTCTACCATCTCAATCTACTCTCTTGTAGTATCGCCACCATATCTTGTCTGTAGTCCAGCTCTATAAACCCTACACTCCATTTCCAATTCTTCCTACTAAACAGCTGAACATCTCGCTAACACCATCTCTATGACCCTTTCTAACACCCTCTCAAACACCCCCTTTAATACCGCCTTTAACACCCCCTCAACACCCTCTTTAACACCCTCTTTCAACATCCTACATTCCACTCATAGTCTGAACTCTGCAGAGTACATTCGATAAACTCCACTCTAACCTCTCCAATCCCATACAGCATTAACTCCTTTCTTCTTCTTCTATGTTCTAAAGTCTGCAGTTCATTTTACAGACTCTTTAAGCAGAACTCTCCTCCCAACACTCTACCCTCTATACTCTACCCCCTATTAAACTCTTCACTTTATCAAAGTCTAGTCCAAGCCGAGCTGCCTCACTAACTCTATCTATAGCTATATCTTCCGCACTGTCTTCTCTCTTCTCTCGTTCTCTTTTTGTAGTTTTGTTGTGCAAATATAAAGATCTGTTGTTGTACTTACCGTTCGTCTGCCTCCTATATCGCATAACAACTTTTCCCCTTTCTCCATTTATTGTCTCTCTGTAGATCTTCAAGGACGATGACTACTATTATCTGGATGGCTCGGATCGCTCTCAATCGAATTGGATGCGATATGTGGCATCGGCTTATAGTCTGTCCGTGATGAATCTGGTGGCGTGTCAGCATCAGGAGAACATCTATTTCTACACCACCCGCGACATACTGCCCAATGAGGAGCTGATGGTGTGGTACTGCAAGGACTTCGCCAGTCGCTTGGGCTACGATGTGGATCCTGAACGTACGATATTCGGTGCCTGCAAGCAGGATGTGGACGTCGAGGAGGAGGTGGACGAGGAGGAGGACGACAAGAAGCCACACTATACGATGGCGGCACCCGAGATACCAGCCGAGGTGGCCGTCAGTCACATCACCTATGTGATGGGTCTGCATTTACCAGGTGCTGCAGCAACAGCCGGAGCGACAGCTGGAGCGGCATCGACTGTTCCCGCTGGAGGGCAGTGTTGTCGTCGCGCCAGTCCACCCGCACATGTGAGCACCACCAGCAGCAATTCGACTGCCTCGAATACACTACATCCGCACATACAGCATAGTCGGCATGCCTCCGTCATCATTGGCCAGGATCGGTCTCCATTGAACAGCAGCAACTGTGACAAGGAGCCGACGGCCGGGTCTCCGCTCTGTGGCAAGGATGCGCACTATGAGCACCAGTTGACGCCACAGGATGGCAGCGTGCGTTCGGTGCGCTCGGATGAGGGCTACCACAGCAACGAGTGCCAGGAGGATGGCCTGACGCCGCCGGAGGATTCCAGTGATAGCGAGAGCGAGCATAACTATGTGCTCGACTGCTCCAAGAAGACCATCGCGCCCAAGGAGACGGTGATTGCGCAGGCGCAAAAACCCAGCAGCAACAGCGTCACGCCCCCCGCTCCAGTCAGCGCCAGCACGCCGCCAACTCTGACGGTCACGCCCAGCTGTGAGGCGGACAAGAACGAGTATCGCAAGTTCAAGGTGAAGATGCCCCTCAAGTATGAGTTCAAGAACAAGAGCTGCATCAAGCAGGAGCCCCTGCACAAGGATGTGGATGAGCATATGCCACCGGCTGGCGTTGACCTCGCGGAGCAGGAGGATCTGCATGAGCTGCATGCAGTGGCCGCTGCCGAGGATGCCATGTGCCCACCCAGCACGACCACATCGTTGGGTGAGGAGCAGCAGCAGCATCAGCATCATCTTCCACATGCCGTGGTGGAGCCACCCAACACACAGCCTGCCTCCTCCACGGTGATTGTGCTGGAGCACAATTCCAATGGCCAGGCACGCACCATTGTGCCGCTGAGCAAGCCCTACTACGAGGCGGATCCAGCCATGCCGGGAGAGCGCTACGTCCGTTTCTCCCAGTCCAGTTCGAGCATTCTGGAGACCATACTGACCAGCCAGCATCGTCTGGAGGCGGCGGCGGCTGCCAATGCCTGCAGGCAGGCCAACGCTGCCACGCCTCCGCCCACATCTCCCACAGAGATGGCGTACAGCTACAAGAAGTCGCAGCGCTATGGCAATGCGGTGAGTCCCGATTCCAGCTCAAATCTGGGCCAGCCACAGGAGCTAACGGGAGCAGCACTTGGCGTGGAACCGGAGCACAACATGGGGCGTGGCACACTGATCAAGGGCGAGTGCTCACCGCCGCCGGCTGCAGTGCATCATCATCATCACAATGTCATCTACTCGCCAACGAGGCCACACCATGCAGGCTACGAGCCAGGCAGCCATTCACCTGGCTACAGTAGCTATGCTGGCTATCCGGGGGCACAGTCGCTGCATGCCGCCACCTCGACGTTCCACTCGCCGCCGCACAGCTCCCACTCGCCCTTCGACAGGCAATCGAATGCCTCTAGTGGCGGTGGCTCAGCCTCCAATCTGCATCTGCTGCAGAGCAGCACACAGATGCTGAATCATCCGCTGATGCAGCCACTGACTCCACTGCAACGCCTCTCCCCACTGCGCATCTCGCCACCGAGCAGTCTCAGTCCCGATGGCAACTCCTGTCCACGGAGCGGCAGTCCCTTGTCGCCCAACTCGCTGGCATCGCGTGGCTATCGCTCCCTGCCGTATCCGCTCAAGAAGAAGGATGGGAAGATGCACTACGAGTGCAATGTGTGCTGCAAGACCTTCGGCCAGCTGAGCAATCTCAAGGTGCATCTGCGTACGCATTCCGGGGAGCGTCCATTCAAGTGCAACGTGTGCACCAAGAGCTTCACCCAATTGGCCCATCTGCAGAAGCATCATCTGGTGCACACAGGCGAGAAGCCGCATCAGTGTGACATCTGCAAGAAACGCTTCTCCAGCACCTCCAACCTGAAGACCCATCTCCGCCTGCACAGTGGCCAGAAGCCATACGCCTGCGATCTCTGCCCCCAGAAGTTCACACAGTTTGTGCATCTCAAGCTGCACAAGCGACTCCACACCAACGACAGACCCTACGTCTGCCAGGGCTGCGACAAGAAGTACATCAGTGCGTCGGGGCTGCGGACACACTGGAAGACCACCAGCTGCAAGCCAAACAATCTGGAGGAGGAGCTGGCCATGGCAGCGGCAGCCACCTCGGAGTGTCTAGGTGAGTAGTCGATGGGTTTGGCTTGGAGTTGGGTATTCATTGAGCTCTCTTGCCTTTACAGACAAAGATCTACCCGAGCCGGACTCTCGTGAGGCGTATGAGCAACTGCAGCAGCATATGCACCCGGTGCATCCGAGTCTGCGTCATTTGACTGGGGCACAATCGCCACCACGTCTCATACCACTCGGCAGCAATGGCCAGCCGCCGCACCTGCAGCATCTGCAACAGCAGGGAGCACCACCACCTGGTCATCTGCTGTCCGCGCCACACGGTGGTCCACCCATCCTGTTGACCACGGCCAATCAGTTGCCACCACCAGCGCCACATCACATGCAGCCGCCACAGGCATCACCCGGTCGACCAGCGCCTCAACAACACCAGCAACACCAACAGCAGCAACACCAACAGCAGCAGCAACATCTGGCGGCACCACCGCACCATCTGGCAACGCTGTCGCCGAAATCGCTGAAGCCGCTGCAGGATGCCTCCTCCATCTACGGCGCACAGGAGAATCGACCCTCGGTCATTGAGTCCTCCAATCAGCCGATGATCATTGAGTGCACGTAGAGAGAGCGAAGCGAGCGGTAAACAAAAGTTCTAAATTAGCTAAATTGAAATTGAAGTGCAATAAGAGAGCAGTAGCAGCAGCAGCAGCAGCAGCAGTACCACACAACAAAGCACTAGAAATAAGCACAAGCATACATAACGGTATTATTTTTAGTTTGTACATAGAGCAGGCCCCCCTACTCCTCCCCCTACTCCCACTCAAAATTATTATGAACTCAGTTTGCGCTATGAACATTTTTTTATAGAAGATCTCAACAATTGGCAGACCCCCAAAACAAATAAAAGTAATTAACAAATAAATATACACTATATTATTTTTGATAAATACTTTTTAACAAATTGAATTTCATATTAACTTAATTTCACCAAGTAAAATGCATTTAATTTGATTTGAGTTTTAAGTTGTGAAAATGAAAAACCAATTACAGTTATGCATAGTAGTAAACGAACACACTCACACACACACATACATATTATTATAAACAAAGGAAAGAAAAAACATAAACAATTAGATTCAAGTTGCCTTATTTGAATATCTTTAATTACAATTCCAGATTTCGAAAAATTATATGAAATTTATTAAAGTAAAATACACAAATCATTCAACAACAACAAGAAGAACACGTATTTTATATATAAATATATATGTATTGTGTACACATATAACTAAATATATATATTTGTATGTATTTTACTGTACATAGAGACCACAAATCAAAAGCGCTGCAAAGAGCGAATAAAAAATGATTTAAAATATGTAATTATTCATTTTGAAAGCCTGTTATACACACACTCAGACACACACACACACACACACACACGCAGATTAGTGTTTAGCTATAATTACTTAGCCAAGTAGTGATTATCATTATCATTATATGATTATATGATTATTATGAACAAATAACAACAAACTTAGAATGAAAAACTTAGCTGAAAAATCGGTGCTTTTGACTGTTTCCATATTTGTCCACATTTACATTTACGAATTGTATTTGTATTACGAAACACAATAATAATTACTAACTAAATAATAAACATAAATAGTATAATATATAATACACACATATATATATTAGAGCTCTACATACATAACACTATATATACTTATATATATGATAACTTTTCATAAACTTGTCTAAACAGAAGAGAAAACCATTTACTTTGCGCCTTAGATGAAATGCTCTCAATTAGTCTTCGTTCTACTGTATTCTCAATATTGTCTCTTAGTTAATTATTGTCTGATTAAAGTAATGAATTAATATCTAAGCTTATAATATTAATGAGGCTGACTAGCGTTAAGTACTACAACTAAGTTAAATACTGTACTATACTATATATATATTATAGCTAATACAACAGCTTAAACTGTAAGGAACAACACCAATTCAATTCGTAACATTTAAGTATTTGTATTTGTGTGTGCACGCGCTGTGGGGCGCGCACATGGCGTATGAGCAACCTCTTGCCATGGGCGTAGTGTGCGCCATCTTGTAAAGGGGAGCGCGTGTGTCCCGTAGCCCGCTAATTGAGACTAAGACTATGCAAGAAATTCATGTTGTATTTTTTGTATTTTTGTATTCGATACAAAGAGACAAAAAAGAGAAAACTTGAACAGCAGCAGCAGAGTGTTTACTGGAGTTTAGCTATTAATCTAGTATATATTACACCTAGAGTCTAAGATTTATAAGCATATGCAATATTTATATATACATATACATACGCATAATATATCTAACTCTAATCGATGAAGTATTGAGCGGATGAGACCTACATACATGGAAAATATAAAAAGAAGATAATCAAAATTATTAAAAAAAAAACAAAAAAAAAAAGAAAATTGATTTTTATTTTATTTCGTTTCGGACTTGTGTTTGGTTTTTCTTCATTTTTCTGTTGGTTGTGTTTGGGTTTTCAATTTCGATTTTGTGCAATAAGAAACTGGCGTATATTTGGCTCTGATTTCAAATTACTTTTTATCAAACAATAAATATAATAAATACAAATAAAATATGCATAATACTTTCCTATTTGTGAGACTGAGACTGAATGAACTACTATATAGATATATACATACAAATAACTCTTTATTAGCCCAACAATTTGCCACGCCCCATTTCGATCATTTACAATACAAATTTTTACAAAGTTTTCTTCAATTTACTTTCATTGTAATATATATAAACATATAAATATATATTTATAATAGCACACGTTTGTAGTCGTAGCAGAGCGAGCTATACTAATACGAGAGAGGAGAAGACACAACTTGTACAGTAATTGAAATCTGTTTCAGGATTCAAAAGTGACGACAACACGTAAATTTAAATGGAGAATAAATGACTGCTTCTTAGTATTATAAGTGACTCTGATTTAGGTCAAAAAACAGAAAACAAAACTTAATAAAAAAGAAAAGAAAACGAATGAACGTTTATCGATTATAGAAATCAAATCCAAATATATTGCATTATATATTCGATAAGTACTTATATGTATGTAAACTTTTATTGCAAAACCAATATAGTATATATATATATATTTCCATATGTATCTGTATCTGTATTTGTATCTTTACTGCATCTGCATCTGTATCTTTATCTGCAAGCGGCATCTGTATATTTATCTAAGTACTCGTACTTGCATACATATATACATAGCATGTAGACCCTTTGTTACACACAAACATACATATATTGGTACACACACATACGTATATATATATCTAATATATATATAATTCAATTGCAAATTGTTTTTTAGTCTCCACAAATGTACAAAATTGGTTCTCATACACAATTAAAAGAATAAAAAACAAACGCAGCGAATTTCATTTGCAAAAGAAAACAAAACGAATTGCAATTAAAACCTTAAATTATAGTACATATTTTGTTGAATCCATTTAAAATGTTAGCGATATACATACCCTATATATATATGTATCTGTATATGTCTCTGTCATTCACCTCTTATGCCACAGACCCCAGCATGCCCCAAACTAAAGACAGAATTGCGCAAAGCATCCATAATTGACTATAAACACACACACTCACACACATATATATATATATTATGCAGTTTATAATGCGTAAATCTAAAAATTATTTGAACGCAACTTAAATTCCTATTAATTATATACGAAAAAACAAAAGAAATATCTCTACAAATATCTCTAAATGAAAAGAAACCACAATTAATACAAGAAAACAAAACGAAATGACATAAATAAAAAGCCACAAATATTTCATACTAAAAATAAGGTAAATGCATTTTCAATTTCATGATAGTAAAAACTATAATAGTTGGAGTGGTAGTAAAGTAAGTGAAGGTTAAGACAATTTTGTTATAATCTTCGGTATTGCTTTCGCCTGCTCAAAAATTAAAGCATAGTTTTGGGCGGCGCTTTTAATACCAACACCTGTAACTGAAAGGGGTTAGGTTAGCTCGATGCAAGACAGTTTCACTTTAAAAAAAACTATTGAATGCATATAGTTAGCCTAAATGAAGTCTATCAATAAAACTGTATAATTATGAAGTAACTTGGGAAGTTGAAGTAGAGGCGAGCTTAAATGGTATTTAGTTGGCTATATATTTATGTAAGTACATATTTATATTATATACTTGAATTCTCTTTTAATCACAGATTTATATGCTGCTCATGTTAATATAAAAATAGCATTGTAATTACATAATATTTATTTACTTCATCCAAACTTTAATATGGTATTTATTTTGGCTCAAAATTTTACCATTATGATGTTCGCTTAAGATAGACAGTAGTTGGACTATAAGACAGCTTCAAGGAGCCTAGCTCTCAGATAATAATTATATATAATTTTGGAATAAAGAAAATTATATTTTTAACAAAATTTTTATACCTTTCTATGCCCTTAACTATCTTTACTTTTTAAAATAATTTCATCTTATTGTATGTAAATTTAAACATACCTTGATTCAGTCTTAGTTTATCCTCCACTTTAGTTATGGCCTTCAGCTAACATTTCCTTTAGTTAGACACAAATGCCAGTGACACATTTTGCCCTTTGACTTGGATTTTCCTTTTTCCGTTTTCCGTTCGTCATTGCAGTGTTATGCAGTGCCAAATGGAAACATCAATCACGTGTCAATCAAAATAGTGAAAGTCGCCTACTTGAATGGTGATTGTTCTAGCCTCAATAATCAGGCCTACCCACTGCACATGCAAATTGTGTGCGCTCTGGCATAAAAAAGGAAATGGGAATAACAACAAAAAATAGATCAGGCAGAGAGTGAGAGTGTGAGGTGCCGCTGTGCGGGTCAAATGGAAGTATGGCCCAGCCTCCCTCGTTGCTGCTTTCCACCACTTTGCATGTTAGTGAATTACGCACGGATTTTGCATAGATTTTCCACTAGAATTTTCCCCATTTATGCATTTCACTTTGTTTGGCAACGTTATTGCATTTTCTCTATAGTACGGTATACTTAAAGCGGATTATTTTTCCGCTGGCATTGTATAGCGCGTGCTCTTTGTCCGGAAATGCATGTGCCGATCGAGCGAGGTCCAAAATGCTGGACAATGGTCCGTCAGTATGAGTCTGCCTGTCTGTCCAGTGTCCTGGCAATTGCATTCATGATGTGAATGCGGCTGCCTTGTTAATCCTGTTCCAATTATGTGCATGTGAGTGAGTGCCACGTATCCCTAATGGGCACTTTCCATTTCAAACCATTGTGTCCGCAGGCGTTCAGCCTATTTGGACTCTTGCACACACACACACACACATACACACGGCTGTCGGCAAAATATTGATTACAGGCCCTCTTTTATATGCACTTCTTTCACCGCTTCTCTCTTGCTGTGGTTGTTTGTATGTTTTTTTGCATTAAATATGGATAAAAATCAAAACTGACCCCAGGCTGACCTCACTCACAGCAGCAGCAGCAGCCTAGTAGGGACATAGTAGGAGTCTTTGGTCTGTTTTCACATTGAATTGAGTGCACACACATATGGTGTTTATATGAGGCAAATGGAGCATAGAATTTGCAAATGTTATGGAGCGCTTTAAATTGTAGAAAAATGGAAGATTTGAATTTAAAAAATGCTTTTAAAATTACTTAAAAATATACAGATTTACATGATAGTAAAGAAAGTATATATATAAGCATATACTTATACTCTTCAAATCAAGTGATATAAATTTAGAAAAGGTAGTAAAATTCTTCTAATATTTATACAAATTTTATTCCAGGCTGAAATTGGCAACCCATGATAACTATAAACGTTTATATATTATCAAAATGAAGAGAGAATAGATTATGCTTAGGTTCTTCAAAGATTAATGTAATACTAACCCATATAGAGCTGAGCCTTTAACTATGCATCTTTAACTAAACATTTTTAGGCTTACTAGGATGTTTTGCTATTACTTTGTAGAGAGGAGAATGGGTATTCAAATTGTAATATATTTAGCACATTTAGTGCCTTATGCAGACATTTAAGTTTTCACCCATTTACAATTGACATAGAGCTCAAAAATAGGTATGAATGAGAGTCTCTAAAATATATCTTTTAAATTACCTTTTAAATTATAAATCGTCTGCCTTTCTGTGCTTAAATATTCAAAGTTTATTTAGACCCTTCCAAAACACACTTTGAATCTATCAAGTATTTTACTATTTGGTATAATTTTCAATAGTCTAAGAAACCAACTTTAGTTTGTTATAGCAATTCAAGATTATATCAACAGCTGTCTTGCATTTTAGCTTCATTTTATATACGAAACTCGAGGCCTTCAACCCAAAGTGCTCTAGCTACATTTGAATCCTCTTTAATTCAAGCACTTTACCACTGCATTTTCAGCTGAGTCGTATGTATCTCATTTTTCTAGCTTAGGCCAAACGTAAGTCACACACCACACACTCGCACACACACTGGCACACACTCCTACCCGCCCCTCTGGCACGCTGTCATCAAACATTTTTGCGGCATTGGCCGAGCACAATTTGGTGGCACGTGGCATGATAAATTGCATGCCAGTTTTTGGGCGAAAAATGTTGCAACATTGTGTGTGGATTCGCTCGCTTGCACATGAGGGTTAAAATGCGTTTCGTTCTGCCACGCGACATGAGCAATTTGTGTGCCACACAATACGGGGTGGCAAACAGTGTGTGTGTCTGTGCGAGTGTGTGTTGTGTTGTGCGGGTTGTTGTGCAGTTTTTTATGCAATTTTTTGTACTCATTTGTTTTTTGTTTTGATTTTTTTTGTCAAAGCGCGCCCAATCAGATTGCTGTTGAGTTTTTTGTGTGAAACCCTTAAAAGATCGCGCCTATCAGAAAGCAGCGGCTGTATAACAGTTTGACACAGCGCGTATAACAGTGGTCCTTCGACACTGTACTACGCCCAACACGTGCGTAAGTGCGTACAGTTTTTGGAAATATTTATCTGCATATGCTAGATAATAGAGAGAGAATGTGAGAGAGTATGCTGAGAGCGCTCTCGCTTGCTCTCCAACTGGCTCTCTCTCTCTCTCAGTGCTCTGCGCTCGCGCTCTCAGTGCGTGTGTGATCGCTTGGGCTGCTCGATTCAAAATTGTTTTCCCACTGCGGCGCATTCATCTGCTGTCTGTTTGTATATTATATTTCGGTCTGCCTGCGCGTGTGTGTGTGAGTGTGTGTGTATGTGCGTGTATGCTACGAGCCCTCTGCCTTCCTAGAAATAGTAAAACGCCACTCACCGTTTCAGTTTGTTAAAGTGCGTCGTGCGCAGCGGCAGCGTTTGCTCTACTACTCCGTCTGACACCTACGAGTTGTGCGTGTGTGTGTATCTATCCATATACATACAAATGTATGTGAGTGTGTGTTAAAGTGCTGTTTAGTCTGCGCAGCTGTAATTAAATTGATTACGAATATTACAAATATTTTATAAATCCATAACAAAGTCTATGAATTACAATTTAGATTATGTATGTACATAATATAATATTATAAAAAAATAATATAAAAGCGGAATAAATTAACCCATCGAAATATGTTTATATTGCTCACAATTTTATTTTAAATTTTTTTTTAAATATTCTACAAAAGTCTCCCAACAAAACCATAAAGAAACTGCAACAAAAATAGTAAAAATAAAATATATATAACATGGATTCACACAACGACTCAAACAACAGCAGCTCCTCCACTACAACAACGCCAGGTAAAATATTAAAAAAGAAAAATAGCAAAACTGTAAACTAGTTTCACTTTTGTTTATGGCATTGCCCCCAATAACAAAATGTATCAACGTAAATATGAAAACAAAATCTTATCAAACTCGTCGCTGATTGGCTGGCGCTGATCTCAGTCTCTTTTGCTTCTCTGTTTTGCTTTTGATTTTTTATGTACTGCGCAGTTTTTTGTTATTTGTTTTTCTTTTCGCACTTCTGTTTTGCTTTTGCCATTCGACAGTTTTTTATTGGTAATTGGCATAACCTATGCAGTTTACCCTGTAGAACTACCCTCAAATCTTTTTCGCAAATCGCCAATGCTATCACCCCCCTACCCTCGCTTTCAACCCACACCCTTAGCTAAAACTGCAGTGGATGTGTGTGTGCATCGACCGCCCTCTCTACAGTTTGGACATAAATGAATATTTTTGGCAAATTTATCCCACATTTTTACATATTTTTCTGTAATTTTTTGAGTTTAGTTTTTTCTTCTTGAAAAACTAGTTTTACAGCTCATTTTCTTGTTTATACTTGAGCGAGTTTTCCTTACAAAGATTAAGCCATAATATTGTTAATATGCGAGTTTCCCAGCGCCTTGAAATCACTCAGGCATGTGGTGGTAGTTTGGACAGAAGTTCTTTTACATATCTGTAAACTAATTGCTAGAATTTAGAAGTCGAAGAAGACGAGTAAATTAGAAGAATAATAGAAGTGTGAAATAACAGTTTGGCATGTTAAGAAGGTTAGAATGTCTGATTGGATATTGTGTGTGAGACATATTGAACTTGGAGGTTCAAATTAGCCCGTTTAGTGTATCTCAGAGTTAAACAGTGAATTTTCAGTATTAATCAGATATTATAAGGTTATTTTTATTCATAAGATACTTTTGTGCCAATAAGATACTTTTGTATCTTTAAGATACTTTTGTATCTTTGAGATACTTTTTGTAAAATGCAGTATATTTAAGTAAAATAAACGTAAGCATACTCGAATAATGTCAATAATTACATAATATTATTTTTCATTAGTTATTAATTGAAAATTTCAGACCATATAGAAATATATTTTATGCTGTGTCATTGTCACACTGCCTCAAATAATTTCACGCGCCAGCCAGAAATGTTTCAATAAGACAGAAGACAGTTTAAAATTGATAAACAACCCTCAAGAAGAAGACGCAATAAAAACACCAAGAATAGTTTTTCAGATAAGAGCTATCAGCACACAGTGCAGTGCTTAGCTATAGCTGTAGTGGTGTGTGTGTGAGTATCTATGTGACTGTGAGACACAGCAAACAGATAGATAAGCAGCCGAAAATGGAATGCAACAGCGAGCAGAGTCGAAAACTTATGAATGAACGCAGAGCTGAATGGGAATGAGTGCGTGCGTGTGTGTGTGTGTGTCACAGCTAAAGAAATGAATACAAAAATAAATTTGGAGTAAGAAGAAGAGCAGCAACAACAACTCCAATTCAATCGCCTTCAGCTCGCTCTCACTTCAAGTATGTCTAATAAAAACAACAAAACGAAAACCAAACCTGTTTTCTCTCAGTGTTGTTGTGTTGCCTGCTTTCTTTTGTTGTTGTTGTTGATAGAGTTTTAGTTTTTCGCTTTTTTTCCTCTTTGCCTGGCGGCAAATGGGACAAGGACAAACACAAAAAAGGGAAAAGGATTCCTCAGCTGCTGCTCAATTTGAATAACAAAACAATTACAGCGCAGCTCATAAGCATATTTCAATTAACCCAAAAACTCTTTAGATGTAGCGATAAGATTCCCATACATCATTTATCACTCCCATTCGTGTCCTTACAGCGAATCCTGAACAGGAATGCGGCTGTGTGCGCCTGGGCAAATGCAAATGGTTCAATGTGGCCAAGGGCTGGGGTTTTCTCACGCCCAACGATGGCGGCCAGGAGGTGTTTGTGCATCAGGTGAGTACACACACATACACACACACATGAATAATATATATACTAATATATGCTATGACAGAGCGTCATACAAATGGCTGGCTTTCGTTCGCTGGGCGAGCAGGAGGAGGTGGAATTCGAATGTGAGCGCACGGCGCGCGGCCTGGAGGCGACACGTGTGTCGGGAAAGCAAGGCGACGATTGCCACGGCAGCACCTATAGACCGCGCATGTAAGTAGCACAATTATAATAACATAAATCTCAAGAAGTAACTGCAATTTTCCACACCCCACAGCAATCGCAAAACTCGCCGCATGCGCTGCTACAATTGCGGCGAATTCGCCAATCACATTGCCTCAGAGTGCGCGCAAGGACCGCAGCCGAAGCGCTGCCATGGCTGTCGCAGCGAGGAACATCTGCATGCCGACTGTCCACAGCGCAAGCCAGCTGTCTGACATTGCTGCAGAGGATCAGCTGCAGTGCAGACAACTCCCTGGGGTCACTTCTCCACCTCCTCCCCCTTGCTACAAGAACTCTGCCCACCAATTCAGCCCATGAATTTTCTTTGAGTGTATCTTCATGGGATTTAATAAGGAATTATGTATGGTTTGGTCGCAGAGTTTGCTACTATTTAAATACTATACAAACACACACACACAAATCAAAATGTTAGCTAAGTTTCGCACCGTAACACAGACACACACCAGCAGCAAAAGCTTCAGCTGCAGCGTCCTGGCTAATCCGACCACACGCTGTGGTGAAATACAAAGTTCCAAACTTGTAAAACAAAACAACGTAGTACAAACAAAAGCAAAGAAATTTACGTACAAATCACAATTAACCATTAATTAATTAAGTGCAGTCATTTTCGTATGCGAATTAAGTTATTAGTAAGCAAAAAAATAAAGTAAATAAAGAGTCGCCTTTGAATTAGGCGTTTAAGTTTTAGTTCTAAGTTGTTTGTGTGTAAAATGCATAAGAGAATTAACGCAACGGCCATTTAATGTATGATTTTAGCAATACAAATAATATAATATTTTTTAAAGATTTTTGTAATTATTTAAACCATTTTTAAATGCAAACAGTAATTGATTACAGGTATGTATGTATACAGTTATGGCAATATCTCAGCCGTCTCTTCAGCGATTTTCATGATTTATACCTCATATGAAGCCCAGTTATTGCTAAGAGATTAACAAAATAGATATTTTTTTTTTAGATTTTTGCTTGAACTTTATAGTTAAAAAATTGTAACAAAAACTGTAGCAAAAGGCGTCATCTTTTCACTTGATATATTACTTATGATATTAAGCCCACTGTGCGAAAGCTTTGCGCTAAATCTCAGCGTTAGACACGGACAACAATAATAACATACTCTCGAAAGAGAGAGGCGGAGAGAGAGTGTCCTGGTCCAAGGGCTGCTGTGATAAGAAAGCTCTAAACAAATGTCACGTGCTGTTCGACAATAACAACAGTAAAGCTTTCGCAACAACAATGTAAGCAGCATGCAAACGCAGAATCATTGTAGCACATTCCACACACAGGCACACACACACGCACGCACAACCAGCACACACTGAAAGTGAAATAGAGGGCGCTATAGGAACAACAATGCGAGGACAACACGCACGCGAGAGGTGAAAGTTGGGCGAGTTGGCTCTCGCGGCGAGGGCGAATATACTACTATTAGAGTATCTGGGCGAGGGCGAATCTATCCCTTTCGGCTGTTTTTGTCGCGGTTTTGGTTTTGGTATTTTTCTGCCGTTGTGGCACGTTGAGTTTTTGCAACATTGTTGTTCGCTGGCGAACGAACGAACAGCCTTCGCCAAAGGATGTAACACGCCTCGGCTCAGACTCCAGCAGGATGCAGCTGCGCTGCCTTGGCCAGAATGTCTCTGGAGTCACGGTCTGAGTGGGGCTCAGTCTCAGTCTCAGTTTATCTCTGCCAGCGAATTGTTGTGTGTGCAACGCGACGGCGGATTTAGCAACAACAACAGCAAACTACAATAATTCAGAAAATCAAATAATTTACAATACTAAAAAACAATAAAAATAAATCTAGAAAAAACCAAAACCAAACAAAGCAAACAAGAATTTTAACCAAAGTTAACAAAGCGTTTCAGCAACAAAAACAAAAAACAAACAACAAAAAAATCACAAAAAATTTGTAACACATTTTTTGCATAGAAAATTACAACAATAATTATAAAAACAAACAGTTTTTTAAGCATATATACTAAAAAGAAAATTGAAATCAAAACTTGCAAGTGTCAAAATGTCTTTTGAGTTCTTTTTTATCAGCAAAAGAAAAAACGATTGCAATTATGTTTTTATTTTGTTCCAAAGAGGCAAATGAAGTAAGTGAAGTGAGTAAGGTGTGTGTGAGAGAGTATATAAATATGTGTGTGTGTGTGTGCTGTGTGTGAAGCATAAACAACAAAAGCAAAAGCACAAGCGAAAGAGGAAATGCCAAAATAAAGAAGGGCAGCAATTGCAAGGCAATGAACAATAATAACAATAACAAACACACAAACATACACACATACATACATATACATACATGTATGTATACACACACATACACTCTCACACACACACATGCATTTTTACAGCTTTTACAGCAGCGCCTGTTATGTAATATCCTGTTTCTGAAGCTGTCGCCTGTCATGTTACAAATTCTCTAGCCTCTGTCTTTGTGTGTGTGTGTGTGTGGGAGTTTGTGCGAGGTCGTGAGTTGCTGGTGTGGGGGCGTGGCATGCAAGCCAACAGTTTTTAGCTAACATGATTTATATATGTACGTGTGTATAAGCTGTGCTGTAACGCACCACGGGCACGGCATTGAGACATTAGCACACACGAAGGACACGGCAGGAGCCATCCTTTTACACACACACACTCACACACACACACACGTGCAGGGCGTGATACTGTGTGTTAAAAACATGCAAATTTGTGACACTAATTCGATGAGCAATCGCCAAAATATATATGATAATACATTACGCATACGCCGCATCGCACGAAGGTCGCGTCCCTTGGACAGAGATTTGTTGTTGTTTCATTTTTTGCGCCTAATTAATGAAATGTGTGTCATAATGCGACACAGAGACACAGTTACTAGGTCAAGTGGATTCCAAGCTGAAAAAAGGGAAGGAAGCAAGGGTTGAGGGCCAAATTCCCTCGCTGCTGCTGCTGCTCCTCGTTCGACTAAGAGTAAATAAATGAGCTGGGCGTTTTCTAGTCAAGTTCCTTGAGCGCTGAGTGGAAGGAAATAGAAGTAGAAGCAGTAAAATATGTTTGCTCTTTCACAAATGGGCGCAGCTCAAGCTGAAAGCGTTCAAGGATTAGCTGCAGTGCACATTTAGGTTGTGGCAGGACACGGACAAGCGATGCGCTCGAGGCAGTTATTGAATTTTTTCTACTACTCTCTCTGTGCGATGATTTAGTATGCAGTCTATGGAGTTAAGAGTGCAATAAATCTGTTGGCATTTATTTACAATTATTTGGATCAATGTGAAAAATATGCTAACAGAAAACACAAGGGTTCACAGCACTTGAATTACACTTGAAAAGTTCCACAAATAATCCCAAAAAATCCCTCAAATTGTTATTGAAGTTGTGTGTTTTTTACTAAGCTGTCTCTCTGTCTATTCTAACTGTAAGCGCACCTCACGTTTCAACATTTTTCTATTTGTTTCAATCACTAATAATACTTACAACTCTTGCACAGGACAATTCAAAACTCTGGCATGTTTTTAATGGCAGTGCTATTTTCTAATACCAATACAAATGCAAATTACTAAAACGGTTCATGTTCCAATAAACTCAACAACTAAATAAATCTGTACAAAATTATTAAGTTCAACTCAAAACAATAACTAAACTAAACTCAAGTTGTAAACAATAAAACAAACAGTTGCAGTGCCAAACGACACGAAACTAAAACGAAATTTCAACCAAGCTACACAAATACTAATTGCACGCAATCCACTTAAGGTAAGGGCACAAGTTTTACATACTATATTTTTCTTTAAGTGTATATCTAATTGTAATTTTACAAATTATTCTAAATGTTGCATTTGATATTTTACTTAATTTATGCAAAATTTTAAGCACTTTTTCAAAGTAGTGAAACAAAAAGAAAACTGAGTTCAGGTTATACCAATATGGGGATTAGCTTTTAATATTAATTCTTATAGAGTTTTACTATCTTAATTCAGTGTATCATTCAGACTTCAACAATCTTTGATGAAACTTGATCTTTGACTAGTTGGAGCAATTAAAAAGGCAACTTCTCCACAGCGAGATTCCAGGCGGGTAGACCTCGGCACACATAGATGCAGCAGTTGTATATCTTTGCTTCTATTTGACCCATTTGCACTTTGCTTAAAATGGAGCACAGGCTACCTACCTGATACTCTGGCACCTGATCCAACGTAATCTCTGGGGTTTCATTTCGTGCTGCAGATGGAAAATGTTTCGATTAGTAAAAGTTGATTGAGTTCTTGTCGCATACCCACGTTTAATTGTACCCTGTGACACCCAGGCGCTGCGCTCTATGTGTGTCCAGGGTATAACATTTCGATTATTGGGCGCTAGCCAGCGACTGAGCACATAGGCAGACACATTATCCATGTTGGCATCCAGTGCGGGCATCAAAGTGCCTACGACAGTGGGGCACAGTGCGCCATGGTAATAGTCCTGTGCACCATACAGTGCGCTATAGAGCCCAGTGCTCATCACACGCGTCGAATCACAGCCAAAGAGAAAGACCACACCTTTAATCCGATTGCGATAGATGACGCGACCGGCCACAAATTGCAGGGTGGAGCCATGGCCAGCATAGCTGTAAGCAAATATCGATTACATACGGTTATTATACGAAATAAAATGAAATGCTTACACAAAGCAATCGGATTTGAAGGCCTGCTCTGTGAGGATCTGCTCCGTTGGCATCTGCTCGAACATGTGCTGCCAGTGTGTGAGCCAGTATTCGAGAAAGCTGCGCAGTCGTCGACCTGAATTGACCAGATCCGCTGTGGGGTTAATGATGGTCATGCCGCGTTGAATGTTCACCATGTAGTAGCCATGCTGTATCTGATCCCTGTGATGCTTGTAGAGGCGCCACAAGTTGTGTAATGACTTGATGCGGGTGAATTCCTGCATGGGCGCCAGTTGCTCCCAGTGCATTTGATCCAATCGCTAAAGAGAAGAGGAAAATTAGATACAGCTGAGTGTGACCAGTTGCTCGTACTTGCCTCATCCACGACCAGTATGCTGGGATAACGTTTAATAGCCAAGGGCTGACGTTGCTCCACTTGCGTCCATTCGATGGCACAGCTCTTGAGCAGATGATGCACCAGCATCGCTTCGGAATCATCCTTGCTGTTAGTAATAAACTCATAGCTCAGCTGCTTCATCTCCTCCGCAGGCAGTCGATTCGCATGCAGTGCTGCCTGTGATAGCACAATACGCTGGTGATTGCTCCAGCGATGAAACGCACACAGCTCATCCACTCGAGCATAAACAATCTTAGATTGTTCTTTTACTTCGGGGCAGTCGTAGCGCTTGCCCAGAAACATAAACGAATGGGGTGCCAGGACGTTGCCGAGCTTCGTTATAAGTTTCTAAAGAGTATATGGTTTAAATAATGAATATAATAGACGAAACACTCTACTTACCTTAAGGAACTCTGCAAATTGGTTCAATGCTTTCCAATACTTTTCTTTGGCATCGTGTGCTTTCATTTGCTGCGGCTCGACTATGACAATGCATCGATAACGCTCGACTAAAGTGGCATACTCCTTGAATATCTCTCCCAGCACATCGTTGCTAATGTGTAGACAAGTGGCGGGCAGCTCTGGACTGCGGCAGTGACGCAGCAGAGTCACATATATGTCCCCCTTGGCTGCGGTAATATCACAAAATGTGGAGTACGTGGTGGCGGCGTTGAAACTCTTGCACAGCTGCACCACACACCACTCATGCGGCAGCTGTCGACAGACGTTCGAGATAGCCGCAAAACCTTGAACCGGGTCCAGGACGTCCTGCAAAAAGTCCAGATGCTCTGGGGCGGGCGGCCTGGTTTTAGTCTCGCGCTCCTCGAATTTCTTTTGGTACTTTAAAATGTTGCTAAAGAATGTGTTGCTGCAAGATATGTCAAGTTATTAAGTATCAAATGAAATGAGGTGTAGAGCAGTACTTACTTTTTGTAGAGTTCTTTCTCCTTGTCGCTGGCCGCAGCCAAAATTTCTGTAGTGTTTGGCGATTGGTTTTCGAGCTGCTTCGTCTCGGTTATCATACGCACATCGGTGCTGTGAAATAACGCGCGCACTTGATAGTAAATCGAATTCTCCAGATAGCCGTTGTGATACTCCTCATCGGCACGCAGCAAATTGAATTCTGACAAAGATGAACATTTAATACAATTCGCAAAATTTGTTCAATTTCATTTGCACTTACCCTTTGTCTCCGGTCCAACTTGGACGCTGGCTAGGCTCTGCATTGCCTTGTCCGTATCTGCTGCGGTCCACATGGTGCGTGTTTAAATTCTACGTTATTTTAATGTAATTATTATTCCAATTGCAAAATTCGAAAAACGGCGGCCAATGCATGCCACAAGTTGTTGTTCTTTTTTCTGCGATGTCTGCGCTTAGAGTCAACCGCTATGTAACACTGCGCATATCGATAAGCTTGGTCGATACGATAGTACTATCGTTTAAAATACTTTGGTATTTATTAGCATGTTTTGGCAGAGTGCGCGCGTGAATTTAACCGTTTGTTTGGTAAATGCGCCAAATATGGTAAACAAAGTTGCATCAGTCGAAGAGCGCAAAGATTAACGGTGGTAAACGCGAAGAGTATGTGCATTAATTAATCTAAATATGGCCCAAAGAGTAGACAATATGTTTTATTAACAGTGTAAATAATCAGATGCTGAAAAACCCCAATAATCATGAGCCAATTTACAACAAAAAGTACAAATTTTGGTGAAAAAATGCCAAGCGCGGCAGCCGTGTTAAAAAAGCTTTGGGCCGGCCCTAGTGTTGTTGTTGCTGCGTTCTTGGGTTCATTCATAAAAACGTGGTTCGACATGAAAGTTCTTCTTGGGCCAAAAGCTTTGCGCAGCGGCGCAGCTGCCCAAAAAACACCCAGAAAACTGTGTCAATCTCATACACACACACACACATGGATCTGAAATGTACATATATACATACACATGCATGTGCGTATGTAGGTAAGTACAGAGTACATACATACATACATAAATTACATTAGCTCCCCGGTGAACCACACCCTCCAGTTGCCCTAAAAAACAAAGCGACATACATACATAAATTGCCAATTATTACAAAAACAACAAAGTTAATCAGTACAAGAGTAACAAGGACAGTAACAGAGTTTTGCTATTATGCGACGTTCCAATTGAAAATTTAGAAATGAACCACAAATTAGGAGAAGAGAACCACTTATTGAAAAAGCAGCACGTGTGCTCGATGCAACTTGTGCTGGAACCAGTTTATTGGAACTTATTCACGAGCCGGCCTGGGCGCACAAACTTGTTCGACGTTGGCGTTATGCGTGGGCTGCATCTGGCTGCCTTTGTGTGGATGTGTGTGTGAGTGCGCGTATGTGTGAAGGTCTGACGTCAGTGAGGCTGGGCGCATCCCGTTTTTTTGTTTTTGTTCACCGCTGCCCAGCTGCAGCTGCAGCCCTGCAGTTAGGCAACACTGCGCGATGCGTGGATGTCTCTCTGCCTGCTTCGACCCGGTCTAAGCTTAATTGAAATTTGATACACACACTCACACGCACACACACGTATGAAGCATGTATGTAAATATGTCGGTATGTGTATTATTGTTCAATTGAATGCAGCGTGACACTGGCAGCAATATTATTATTGACGCAGCATCCGACGCAGCGAATTGTTAGCGAATTATCAACTTGACGAAGAAAGTTTCGTCAAATATTGAAAGCACGCCGACGCACAAGCCATTTGCTAGCCCCCTCTCCTCTTGCCTGCTCTGTCCTGCACTTTACTTTTGCCACTTTGTGTTTGTTGTGTACTGTTACGACGTTGGCAGCGCTGTCGGCGTCGGCGTCTCAGTTGAGCAGCAGCAAGCAGAGCACTCAGCATCCTTTCTACTTATTAATTTTGATGTTGCTTTTCACTTTTACTTTGTGTATGTTAAACGTGCCTCACACCGTGTATGTGTATGTGTGTATGTGAGTGCGTGGGCGTATGCATGTGTGTGTGTGTTTGGCAGTGTTGAGCAAGTCCTCAAAATCCCATGATAATCATCTGTTGTCGCTCTTGTTGTTACTTGTAGCTGCAGCTAGAAAGGAAAAAAAACGAACTTTTTATTAAAAAAGAGTGGAATGAGTTGAACTTGTTCAAACAAGTTGACCAGCGGTCGACCACATGCAGCATTTGTTATGAAGGCTGAAAGCACCCAGCACAGAGGAGCACTTGGCTCCACACGGTTGACACTAGAAACTCCATCATATTGAATTAGAAAGGAACCAATTTCATAAGGAAAGAACCAACTGAATTTTGTTTCGTTTAGCTAGTTGGAATATGTCAATTTGAGGAACGGTTTTGCTGATAAATTATACAGTTAACCGATTATAATGTTACCCCTTGAGATTTTCAATAGTTTCTATAAAAAAACCCTAAAATTTGATTGAAAATAACTTAAAATTATTTCGTAATTGTAGTTTTTCGAACCGAATAATAAATATGTATTAATTTGTTCCGACTCTGGAGCAGTTAAACTCTGAACCGGTTTGCAGCACTGGTTCAAGAAGAAGAAGTACTTCCAGTGAAATAAGCTCATTTGCTCCAATAGGCAAAACAAACACCACTTTTGGCACAATTGTGCGGAGTGTGGCAACCCTGTTGGGCAACCCTCTGCATTATTTATGAGCCGATGCTAATGCAAAAAACTTGGCACGTACAGACATGTTGTAGCCCCTACCTGAGCCACAGTGTGAGAGGGAGCGGGTTGAGTACGTCGCGTACGCCTAGCAAATTATAACATTAATATTACATTAACACACACTCACACACACTCGCACACACATGCATCGGGGAGACATTAAAGTGAAACAGAATGGCAAAAACTTTCATTTGACGTCCTAACAGCAGTAGCAGCAGCAGCAGCAGCAGCGGCAGCAACAACAACAGCGACATGTAAAATAAATGTAACAAAATGCGTACGAACACGAAGCAAGAGCAGCAGCAGCAGCAGCAGCATCCACACAAAAACAACAAAAGCCAGCAGCGGCAGCGACACGGCCACCCCGAAGGAAAAAAAAAAAAAATATGGCACACATTCCAACAGTTGCAGCGATGCCAACGTCAGCAGCGGCGTTTAGCAGAGCTTCTCCCTCTGCCAGCTGCGACTGCGACGGCGACTGCGGCTGCTGTTCGTTCGCTTTGTGTGCGCTGCCTCCGACACAGTCAAAGCGATTTTCGAAGTCGACGGTTGTGTGGCTCGCGCTCAGCTTGCTGCTTTAACTAGTGGCAGAAACTGGCTAAAACGTTTTTTAACACTTCAAAAAATATGCATACACATATAAAATAACATTACCACTAACACAGACACACACTCACCCACACACACATACACACACGCAGAACTGCGAAAATTTAACAAGACGGAGAAAAAAATCAACAGAGCTGACGGCGAGAAAAAAATGTATTGCCTGCTTTTAGGCAGCGCAAGGAAATACATTTTGGTATAACAAGAAGAGGAAGAAGAAGAAGAAGCAGCAGCAGCATTAACAACAAAATAGTGTGATTTAAGTAAATTAAGGTGTGGTGATTTATGCAACTTTTTAGTCACAGGGGCGGCGACAGTTACACACACACACACTCGCACACTCGCACAGACACAAACGCACACGTGAGAGGGGGCAGCAGCCAACGAGTGCAGATACCTCTAAGCAAAGCACACACACGAACACACATACATTCACACATACCTACACACACACACACACTCACGGGCATACCAAATAAAGGATAACGACGAACGAGCAAGAAAGAAATCGAAATTAAAATATATGTTGTACAACAACAAGAGGAAGAACGACAAGAAGCAGAAGCAGCAGCAGAAGCAGAAGAAGAAGAGCGACAGCAGCAGGCAATTTTCGGCTGTCGCTGTAATTCGAAGCTCATCTGTCGCTGCCTGGCTCTCTGCCTCTGCCCAGAGTCTCAGCTGCTGCTCTGTCGCTGGCTTAGTGCGTGTGTGTGTGTGCGTGTGTGTGTGTGTGTGTGTGCTTCGTCAAGTGAAAACATTTCGTTTCGTTTCGTCGAGTTTTGTAGGTATTTTGGCAGACCACAAAATATACAGAGCGACGACATGTCCTCATCATCTGCTGCTGCTGCTGCTACTGCTACAAAAAAGTCTAAAAATCTAACTAAAAATATTAAAATTAATCGAAAATAATCAGCACAAATAGTTCACTAGATAAAAAACCGTTATACGAGCACCCAGGAATTGTCACATAGCGCAGCGAAAGACGAACGAAAAAATCCGTTTTTTTTTTGTGTGTGGCAAAAGGCGTTGCCAAGCCAAAAGCTACACACACACACATTTAATTAAACAATTAATCGCAACTAATAAACAAACAGGCACAACTATAATTAAGCGAAGAAAATGCAAATTAATCACACGCACCTAACGGTTAAAAAAGAAAAGCAAGCACCAAGTGAAACTCTCAAGTGAAAAACTACAGCAGAAGCAAGTCAGCAAATAACTCGAGGCTGCATTAATAATACAGACAAAACAATCATCTATAGCATGTAGGATGTAAGGCATATATACACACATACATATACATATACATATATTATATACACGTATATACATATGTAAAAAAGGACTCGGCTCAAATGGCTGGCACTCTGGCTGTTCTATTATTTAACTGCTTTCAACGCGACATGCTTCAACTTGACGAAAGCTGATTGAAAGCTCGCTTTCAACCAACAGCATCCGACAACAGCGAGAGAGAGAGAACGACGACGGCGACGGCGACAGCGACGTCAACGTCAATCCGCTCAATATTTATATTGCACGAGACCAAAAAACTCAAAAACTCCTGGCTCGGACTCGAACGCAGACGCCACTGAGGTCCTGGGCTTTAGATTGCGAACCAGCAGCAGGTTCCTGCGGTTCCCACCACAACTACTGCTACTACTTTGGCCTGGTCTCAAATGGAATATTTTACACAGACTTCAACTGTAAACACACATATATGTATTCGCCAAAGTAAATAACATCTGACAGCTGCTGCTAGCAGCTCCTACTGTCTCGAGTGCACCTAAGCAATATATATAGACATATATATTCCACAAGCTAAACAAACTACAGATGTAATTGCAACAGTAACTCTCACTGGGACAACAGTCAACACAGCAGCAACAGCAACCAACCAACTAACCAACTAGCAATAGCAACACACACAATCAACCGTTAAACAACAACAGCAAAAGCAACAGCAACAAACACACAATGGGTGCCAAGGAAAGTGTCGAGGCAGCAGTGAAAATGAATGCCGATGGCTGGGGACACGTGGAGGTGTGTATAAGTATATGACATATAATAATGATAAATATAATAATACTAACTAACTAAATGAAAGCTCACAAGCTGACAAACGTTTCACTTTTTGAAGAAGCGTTAAACAGCAGTAGAGTTTTGTGCAGTGTAGGACTCCTACCAAAAACTATTTAGCGGTTTTTGTAGTGTACATAAGTATGCTTAAAGTTATTCCATCTGAATCGTTCTATATCATTTGCTTAATTAAGAATGGTAAATAGACTTTTGATGTTTCGATTCGAAATCAAACTGTAGGCTGTAAACATACTAAAGTTAGGTTAGGTTAGGCTAGTCCTAATGAGAGGCTTAATGGCTTTTGGTGATGCGTGGTAAAGCAGAAGAGGAATAGGGTAAGGAATGGTAATAAGAAGGGAAGAGGGTTTTTTATAGGAATTATCTGTTTAACTAGTTTCTACCTTCAAGAGTTTATTGTGATTAGTTTTAAAATATATTGAATTATCAATATTTGAAAGAGACGTTTATCAAAAATATGAAATTAATACAAAGGCAAGGTCAGGGTCTCCCTATATTCGAAAAAGCCTCATTGTAGCGCTTTCAAATATTGTAAATGTCTAACGTTATATTCAGAGCTGTGGAAGGCATAAGAGAATTTCAAATATTTATATTAGATCATATAGAAAAAATAAACCTTAAATTCCTTTTTTTTAAAATAATATTAAACAATTATAATAGAGCAATCCATCCCAGGCATATCCACTTTGCTATGAGCTATTAATACCTATGATATAATATTGTTATTCATAATATTCGTTTGTTAAACAAGCATATCATAATGCTACACTTCAATTAGCTTACATATTTGTATACCCTGCACTACAATTTGTCTAATACTGGGCATAATAAGTTTGTGGAGGAGGCGACGTCATGATAATATTCCCCTTAATAATCTGCTATAATCTAGGTTTACTCTTTTAAAATTCTTTGTAGTTTCTGTTGGCTGTGACTTTTAATACCCTATAAATTTATCGTAAAGTTAAGCCATATTAAAATACGATTTCCTTTTTAAATACAGACATAAAAGTTGCAGCTTTATATTCTATTTTTTTATAGATCAAGCAGAAGATTTAAATCAAACTATTTGTGTCAAGTGCCGCCTTTCATAGCACTAATAAAATGCTTTAGATTTCTGTATCAAGTTATGTCTATTGATATAGTAGTTCATCACTAGCTGGGTCTAGTCATTCATCATTCAATCATTTGGTCAATTGTCTCTGGCAGACAGCATTCAATCTGTCAATTGATGTCGCAGTCTGGGTTGGTGACCCAAAAAATCGGCAAAGCTGTCGCCACCTTCAAACTCTATTGCATTTTGATGAGATTGAAATAGCAAAAGAGATAAAGAGAGCCAAAGAGAGAGCACTGTTGATTGATTTAAAAATAAAACTTTTCTCGTAGGGAAAAGCACGTGCACGCATGTGGCAGACACACTTTTCTTTGATGAGGGACTGACTGACTGACTGCCTGAGGAAAAAGATGCGGGTTGGCATACTACTATACTTATCGCCAGATCTGAAGCTCTTGAGCGCAAAGATCGCTGTGTGGGCGCAATAACAACAACAGCAACATCTCTGGCAGAGACAATGAGGCTGCAGAGAAAGAGACTCTCTCACAGACAGACGCTCTCTCTCTCGTGAGCGAATGAATGAATGAAAATTATGCGCTTGGATTTTCCTCGCGTTTTCTGTTTTCTGTTTTGAGTTTTTAGTTGTTTGCTTGAGTTGGTGGCGTGCATTTGGCATAATTGATGTATATCAAAAGAAATATAGTTTTATATAAACAATAATCGGAATTACAACGGCCATAAACAGCTGTCTGCTAAGCGGTAAACGAGCTGTAAACAATAATAGATAAAACCTCATATAAATCGTTAGATAAATAAACAAAACAGCAGGAAACAGCGAAACACTATATACTTTTGCGTATATATATGTTTTCAGGTGTATAAAAAGAATTTTAAAATTAAATTTGATATAAATAAAAAGGCGGCAAATGCTAATGTGCAACATGTGTGTGTTGTGGCAAACATGAAACTGGCCCAATCAGATCCAATCAGAATTATTCAAATCAAAGCAAACTTCAAAGCACTTTTATCCGCTAGAAATAACTCTCTCAAGGTGTAGTTGCTGCTGCTGCTGCGTTTCTTCATTCGTGTTTTTATTTTGTTGTTGTTGTTTTGTTGACACCTACACGTCAGCATGCGGCAAGGGGCAGGTTTTCAGCTGCATTTTGGCCAGCAAGCAGCAAAAAATGACTAACAACAACAACTCTGGTTGCACTCGCATCTCGTTCGCACCTCTCAAACGGCAAACGGCGTTAATAGCCCAACCGGCGTGGGTTGTTTCACGGGTTAATCACAGCGAAGACTCGAGAGTGTGTGTGTGGCACAACCAACCAACAACTATTGCCTCATACCCCTCACTTGCACATTGTTCAAGTTCACTAAATTATGCATAATGTTAGTCTGATTTGTTGTGATGAATGCTTATGCTGTGCCAGCTCAATGAAGTCACATTTCTGACAATGTTGATAAATTTGAGGCAAGCTTACAAAAGTCTTACACAATGGTAGTATTGAAACTGAGTTGGAGGCGATTCGATGTATAGTTTTACTAGGCTGAAAAATGCTAGATGGAAAGAAGAGATAAATATGAGTATGATAAGTTTATGGATAATGTAAAGCTCTAAGTTGAATGATGTTATGGCAGTAGCTGGAAATTCTGAGGAGGGTTCCCAGCTCACTCAGGCCAGATAGGTCCATTCTCATGCCACTTTTTCAATCAATTCTACTCCAACTACAAAGATTATATTCAGCCTAAGGCTTTTATGAAGTGAAACTCTAATATTTCCATGAATTTTGAGCAGTTTTAGGGAGTCTTAGGGAGGGTTTTTGTACTTAAGAATCATTGAAAAAGTAAGATAGTAAATTGCCATAGAAATTAATAGATATTGTTTATGTGAGAGCGTTTTATAACTGAGGTTCCTCGGCTTTAACTAACCTAAGCCAATACCTTGGAAAGATGTTCATAATTTATGAAAATTTCTATAAGAAAAACTACTAATGAAAAGTAAATAATGTTCCACAGACTCGACTGTAGTCTTATTTGGTTGTTCATCTCATCAACCTGAGCCAAAACCTTTGTAAAATCTTCATAAATTATGAGAATTTAATGAAAAGTAAAGGGTGTTCTATAGACTCGACTGTAGTCTCATTTGGTTGTTCATAGTAACATGAAGTAAACCATTGAAAATAGCAAACAATTCTTGCCATAAATTCAGGTTATAATTACTATAACGTAAAGTGCTTAAAACAGAAGCAAACTCTTAAGTTAAACTCTATTAATTTTGTTTATAATTTAACTAATATTTCTTCAACTCTTTCCCCCACTTTTCTCTTCCACAGCGAGGCAGTCGCTACCACGGCCATCGGCATAATCAACGCTCACAGTCGCTAAATCGCGGCCAGGCGCTCTCACAGGCAGACGTGAGCGGCATGTGGTGACATCGGGGTGCCTCTGGTAAAGGTGAGAGATCAACGTGCCATTTGCCTACATAGATAGTAGTGCTATAATTAAATACGATTTCTATTCGATTAGGATCTGCGGCGGGTTGTGCTAACTGTGCCATGGGCAATAAACTGAGCTGTTCGTGTGCGCCGTTGATGCGCAAAGCCTATCGCTATGAGGATTCACCCTGGCAGAGTTCACGTCGTCGCGATGGCCATCTATTAAGGTGAGTTGTTGCAACACATGCAACACGGCAGACAGCGGCAACATCCTTTCTAGCTACTCTTATAGTTGACTCTATGTTATGTTCTTTGACTGGCAACAACTCAACTACAACAACAAGAACAATTTCGAATTCGCCTCTTTCGATAACTTTTTGTAATCAACTAATTGTGTTCTTCTTCTGGTTTTTCTTTCTTTCAAAAAAACAAAAACAAAAACAAAACGAAAACGAAAACTTCTTAATCTGAAAAAAACAAAAACAAAAAACGTATAAAACTTTTTCACTTTGCCTTCACTTACAACAACAACACAAACCACACGGCAACTACAACAACAACCTACAACAACAACAACAACCTACAACCTACAACAAAAATCTGCCAACTACTGCTACAACTTTTCCTTCAACAACTGCGCTTCCTTTGTTTGTTTTTACTTTCAATTGAATCCCGTACAAAAATTTTCAAATTGGATCAACCCAAAACCAATCAACAACAAATCAAATCAATCTACAAAACCTACAACCTACAATCTAAAATCTACAACCTACAACCTTCAATAACCTACAAACAACAATTTGTAACTATTGTGAACAAACTGTTTTATTAACCAACGCTAGTTCGTTCAGGTTGTGGGCTGAGGTCTTCCACGTATCGGCCAGTGGCGCCGGCACCGTTAAATGGCAACAGGTGTCTGAAGATTTGGTTCCTGTCAACATCACCTGCATTCAGGACTCGCCCGAGTGCATCTTTCACATAACCGCCTACAACAGTCAGGTGGACAAAATACTCGATGTGCGACTCGTGCAGCCAGGTGAGTCCCCTCATTCCCCTCTTTATGCTGATACTGATTGTTATTTTGTGTATACAACAGGCACTCGCATTGGCCAGGCATCGGAATGCTTTGTTTACTGGAAGGATCCCATGACTAACGATACTTGGGGACTCAACTTCACATCGCCCATCGATGCCAAACAGTTCCGAGAATGCTGTGTAAGTATTCTCTTACAGTTTAGTCACTGGTTAGCATATGCGACGACGTACAAGCAACCACCTCAACTGATACCTCAACCACCAAAAAATGAAAATGATAAAATATCAAGTCAACCACCTGAACCACCCACAACACTTAACTCTACACACACCAATACACCGTTACACCGATACACCGATACACCGATACACACTTCTACTCTAACTAACTACAACAACAGCAACAGCACTTGGGCTGGCTCTAGGCAAGTCAAGTCCAAGTCGAAACCCATCCACCCAACCACAACAACAGCTGCCAACAAACACACACACACACACCAGAAAAAAAGGCAAACCACAAGTTGATGAAGCTGTGATGATGATGATGACTGACCGTGATGAATGTTTAATGCTGATGAAACGGGCTGAAGTTTACTTTTATGACATCATAACTCATTTGCAACAACTTTAGTATTAGCGATAGTAATCTCAACTATCGCATACTTCAATTTCAATATCGAAAAGTAACTTGTATCAATCATGGGCTCAACTCATCATAAGCCATCATTAGTCACAGTCACTGTCACAGTCACAGTCACACACATACCTACATACATACATATAGACAGACACACAGACAGATACCGTTCTCTAAAATTGTTGAAGCAACAAACGCTGCTGATTACTGTAAACATTTGTATACTTCTTGAAGTATAGCTCTATATACTGTATTTATAAATATATATATTCATATATAATCTTGTTCATTAGTTGACTTTATGATAAAATTCGAACAAATTTGGCATTGTATTTAAATGGAAAACTAATCTTCTTTTTTCTATATTTGAGATTGTGTTTTATATACTCCCAGTTCTTTTTTTTTTATATATATTTCATACTTGATCGATTTGGCAAAGAGTAAAGTATTAACTTTAGTAGTGCTATATATCATTTACAAGCTTTAGTAATAATTGCTTTTACACGTTGATTGAAAAATTATATACTCAAATACAAAACAATGTTTGGAGGGTGCAGAAAAGTGGAAAAGAAATGTTGGAGAAAATACTTTAAAAATAATGTGTAAATAATCTAAAAAAATAACTAAAATTTGTATAAAAAAGTGTTAAAAAATGTATCAAAATGTAAAGAAATGTATTCTGTAAAATATGTCTTAAATTTTAAAAAAATTTAGTTAATTTCTCTTATATACTTCATCCAATTTTCTGTATCCTCTGGCTTATTATTACCCCACACACTCACACACCACATATACTCGCACATACTACATGTAAACCATATGACCATAGACAACAGCACAACAGACATAGACATACGACAGCTAGACCATTGGAAAGCAAACCTACACTCATCTAGTCAAGCATAACTGTCTGGATTAGTCTCTAATAACTGTTTCGTTTCTTTTCTTTACTTTGCGCCTCATTTGTTGCAGGTATCTTACATTGTAAAAAAATACGTTAGTATCGCTTCATTATATATTTATTTGTCACAAACGCTACACAGTTCTACTACTACTTATACTAACTACAATTGCTGCTAGTACTTAAACCTAACTACTAAATGTTAAATCTTTTTTAATTGTCACTGCAGAGAAAAGTTAATTAACTCATAAGATAAGATCGTATGCCAGACCACTCTAAATGTAAACTCTAACTCAAGTAGCGCTCTCTGTCTCCCCCACTCCCAGTGTTGGGCATGTGTAAGATCCATTAACACACACACAACCACACACACACAGACACACACACATTGAACAGTGTCCTTAAGTGTCGTAACTGTTGTAAGCTATTCACTTTTATGTGTCTCCCTTATGCTCTTTCTTTAGTCACAAGTTTTCAACAGCTATCACCACACACTCACACACACACACATACACAGACTTGCATACCATAACAGTTAAATGTGTAATAAATACCAGAAAAATACTAGCTAAATACCAGCTACTTTAGCCCCACAGTCGTAAGTTCTTTTTCCATAAATGTGCAAAGTTCCCTACTTTTGTTGTGTGTGTATGTGTATGTGTGTGTGTAATTTAAAGTTCTGTAAAGATTCCCGAAAACAAGTCAATACTATCACACACATACACACACACACACAAGTGAATACTGACTCACACACACACACGCACACACACCCTACGCACAACCACGAAAATTTGTTAAATGTATTTATATTATATATTCTTTCATTTCTATTTCTCTCTTCTAATCATTTTCGAAATCATTCTCGAAACACGCCAATCAAATAATACGAAACTCGAAATCGAAAACAAAATTCGTTTCATTTTTATGCATTTCATTTTGATACTTATATATAAATCTATAAATTTCGTACTCAAATTCGAAATGTCTAACCGAAAAAAAAAACGACAAAAAACAAAACTTTACACGCAACTACAAAACAACAACAACTACAACAAACAACCACAACAATTTTGCTTAAAAAAACCAAACGAAAATAAAATACAACCTCTCAATGTACACAATGCTATTCTATCTATCTAACTAACTCTGTCCCACCCGAAATGCTTTTATTATCTAACATATACTTTATTTAACTACTCTCTATTATATATTTATGTATGTATAAATATATATATTTCCTCGATTCGTTTGCATTTGACACGTGTGCGAACCAACTGAAACTTGAACTCAAATTCAAACTCAAACTCAAACTCAAAATTTCCAAATGAATGCAACTTGAATATTGATTGATTGACATCTGATTGATTTGCCAAACTCTCTTATTGATGAAAACGTACAATGAAAATGCAAAAGAAAAACGCCAAACGCTTTAAAACAATCGCACGTATCCTCTACTACAATACCGTTACCTATCCACTGCAAACCGTTTCCGATGAGTCCTAAGTCCTCGACTCCCACCTCATCCCGATCCAAGTGGGCGGTTTAAAAGAGAAAAAGAACAACAGAAAACCCCAAAACCAAAGAAAGAAATACGAGAGAAAATATCGAAAAAACTTCAAATGAAATCAAAAGAAAATCAAATCTAGAATCAGAGCTATAGGAAACAGTGAATTTTACGAGTAGTGGCATATAAGAAAGTTAACCCGAGGTTTAACCAAACTTAAGTATAGTGTACTATATATACAAATTGATTGTTATATATTCTTGGAGTAACATTTTAAATGGTTTCTAAAACCGCAACGATACGTAAATCGAAAACATTGCAATAAGAACACGCACAGATGCTTACAATAATAACTGTTTTCGCAGCAGATGTAATCAAAACTAAGCTATACTTGTACTAAATCGTTAGACTAAGCTAAGATAATCAAACTAAGCCACTAAGAGCTGCCGCTTAAGAGAGAAGAGATTAGCTCTTTGACAGAACACGCTGCTTAAACGTAATGCACTCAAAGTCTTCTAAACTTATACTATAACTCTAATTGTAGCCACTAACTAATGCTTGTACTACTCTACTATATGTGTATGTTTGTCTACTTCACTCTACTACTACTACTACTACTACTATCCAACTCTATCCAAACAAATATCTAGATGTACTTACTACTGTTTATGTGGCTGAATCTCTTAGCACATTGTCAAGTTATTAACTACTCTACTATGCACTCTTCTACTTAGTAGTTCTCTAAGCTCTCACAAAACACTAAGCTAATCAACAGCTAATCAATACTTCGCCAAGCTGCACTGCTTGTGCCCAGTTATATTCCACATATAGAGAAAAGAGTTACTCAAAGAGAGAAAGATAAGAAAAGGAGATAAGCAGAAACCGCACACACAGAACCTTGTAATCCCAATCAACTAACCTAATGATAGTGCGACGTTTTACAGTCGCCTTCTTTCAAATTTTCACGAAAGGCCTCATCGAGCTACTCCCTGAAATTGGATCCGCCGGGCAAGGGCAAGGTCAAGGCCAAGCGAAAGCCGTTGAGCACACCCGCGTCGCCGTCGCGCGTGCGCCAAGAGCCCCAATGCACCTGCATGTCCGCCGAGCAGTATGCGCGCCTGAGAACCGATCCACGTGTTAGAGGTGAGAAAATACAAAAAAAACCAAAAAATAAATACCACAAAAACATAACTGTACAAAATGCCAAATCCAAGAAATCAAAATGAAAATTCAAAGTAAATGTAAAGCGCTAAGCTTTTCGCTCAATTCGAAGAGCTTTTCCGCTCGTTTTCCAACTTATTTTTCTAGCTTTTCTTTTCACATTTTTCGTTGCAATTTGTTTTTTCGTTTACTTACCGCTATAAGGTTTCCTTACTGTACTTTTTTTTATGTGATTAGCCCTATCTAGTCTACCTACTCGTATACCCTGTATAAATGTCGCTAGAGCTGTATAACAGTTAAATTAGGTGCAGTCAAAAGAAAAAGTCCTACTACTCCTCCACCGCCGCCGCCGCATCCCACCCATCAAATCTCATCGCCATACTCATTGCAGGTTCATCCACTTTGCCGCGTAATGTCGGCTCACACAGAATCACCGATGTCGATGGCCAGCAGCAGGGCAAGGTTGTGAGCGCCGTCAGCAGCACCTCCCTCTATGACAATGTGGCCAGTGGTGGCCCCGGCGTGGTACAAGGTGCCGGTAAGTTGAAATTACCTAAAGTAAACTGAGTAATTATAGAGTATATCTCAAATAAAATATGAAGCAAGCGCTGTGCTGAGAAAGTGTCCATTGATGATCCAGACTATACAAATTTGTGCAGTCTTAATTAATTGCTGTAAAAATGTCAAATGATCTTCGATATATTCTTCGATATATTGAATCTGATTTAAAATATTTTAAATAAAATCACTAGGATGTGAGCTTTGATATTTTTAGTAAAATATATGAAATACAATTCATAGAACTGTGATCTACGATAGATAAAGAATGACATATCAAATATAATCTAGGATTTCTGAAATGGTACTATGATCTATGTGTCTATGATATATAATATACGATCTATAGTATGTGATCTATAATCTTTTATCTGAGAGCTATGAACTACTAGTCTAGGCTCTACTAATATATGATTTCTTTTACTCTATGATCTATAATATATGTTCTAAACATGGTTTCCATTCTAGTCTTTAAAAGATTTTATATCAAAAGCCTCCGACTCTTAAGTAGTCCAAACTCTGCTCTATTTTCATCAACATAGATTAATGTATTGTCATATAAACTCCGCTTAAGTATCTATTAAAAAAAACACTTAAATTTGTATCATATATTTACAACCGCATTATAAATCTATTATTGCTGTGCCCACAGATACCCTACAACGTCAGCTCAAGGGTCAGGATGGCGCCATGGTGGCCAATGCTGGTGTCAATACCAATGCCCCCGGTGTAATTGTTACCGGCGTGGGCAGCGGCTCGGATATGTGCAGCCAGAATCATGTGGGCTCACAGGTGGGCCCAGACGATGCTGGTGCTTGCCAAATGGACATGGATCTATCCAAGAGCGAGGGTACACAGGTGGGCGGTGGCCTGCATCAGAGCGTTGGCACCGCCACCAAATCAACTGGTACTCGCAGCAAGGATTTCAACGATGATATGGTGAGTCCGAATCGGAGTCGAATGGCAAGTGGTTGAACCCATTGTGTGACAATCTCAAATGTCTCACTTGGCTTTTGGTCTGGCTGTCTGTCTGTCTGGGTCTCTAATCAGCTTTCACTGTTACGATTTTTGTGTTGCAGACACGCGACGGGCACTCGCACGATATGCACCACCAGCACAATGTAATCAACAATAACACACGACGCAAGACCAAGAGCACCGAGGATATGAATGTCGATACGAGCACACTGAAGCGCATGCTAAAGCCGATGCCGAGCACCGAGAGCCCCGTCACGTCGCCAGAGATGGGCCGACGTCGGTACAACTACTACAATGCGAATGCGGCACAGACATTGGGGCCGCAGCACATGCACCAGCACGGCATGGCCATGGGAATGGGCGTGAATGTCGGCGTGGGTGGTGGCCATCACGTCATGAACAACAATACACTGGGACGCGGTAGCGGCAGTCAGTCGTCGCGCTTCTCTGCATCGAGGTAAGTAGTTGGCTAGACTGTTGAACTGTTGCTGCTGTTGGATTTGATTTTAATTTGTGCTTTTATTTGCGCAGATCTTCACATGAAATCGGACGTGGTTACCCGCCGCGTAATCTCTACTTGGAATTGGAACGTGAGCGTGAACGTAGCTGCATTGAGGGCTCACCGCCCTCGGATAATGTAATGTTCGATAATCAATGCTATGCCACCACGCCCAGTTCCAGCAACGGCAACTCCGATCAGGATCAATCATATGGACAACAGCAACAGCCACAGCAGCAACAGCAGATGCCGCAGCAACAGCAACAGCAGCAACAATCACATCAGCCGCATCCCCAGCAGCGCGGCTCACGGCATCAACATCATCAGCATCAGCAGGCACCGAATGTGACCCCAACCCCGGGCAGTCCCACCTCCCGGCTGCTCATGGAGTACGAGATGCATCTGCGTAATACCCTGGCCAAAGGCATGGATGCCGAATCGTACAGTCTACACACCTTCGAGGCTCTGCTCTCCCAGAGCATGGAAAATCTGGGTGAGTAGCTTGTTCTTTTCTTCCACGTACTACCTTTAGTTCACTTTGTTATTACTAGCTTTAGTTTTAGCCTAGGTTTCGTTTTGCTGCTTTTCGTTTCTGCCATTCGATTCGTTGTGTTTCTGTAGTAATTTAGTTCTCTTATCTATGCCGCTGCTAATCTCCCCTAATCTCGTTCTCGTTGTTGTTGTTATTGTAGCTGAAATATTTCGTCTTTCTATCTGGTTTAATCGAATTTTTAATTAGCTTGAGCGGGGATGTGAGACACCAACCCCCTCGATTCTTTTCAAGTGACGTTTGATACTATTGCATACTCAATCCCCCCTTAGTTTGGGGTGTGGGGCAAGAGTGTGTAGTGTGATAATCTGATTAAGGCGGAAAATTCTCCATTCCCCTTTGTTCGAAAGGGGTGGGGGAGGGGGAGGGGAAATGCAGATTAGTTGCCAAAGGAATTTCAATTGCATTCAGCTAAAACAAATGGTGGAGAAAAATTGGCAAACAGTTTGCATTCATTTTGCTTTGAGCTCTAGCTATTTTAATTGAAAATTCTTCAGCCAGAGCTAATATACCCTCTGTACACTTTAAGTGCAGGCGTTCAAGTGGCTAACAATAATATTTTCATTGCTCTGGATTAGCTAATCATTTGGGGCAGTAGCAGAATGTTATGAAGTTTATGTTCAATATGTTCAACTGTAGACAGTTGTCAGTATTTTGTCAGTTTAAAAGTATTCTCTTAAATATTGTGAAATTATAAAGAAATAAAATCATATTAAGTCTTTGCCTCATTTCACTATCTATGTTTTTTCGCCTCTTAAATGTTATGCAGAATATTTTCTTTGCTTTATCTCTGATCTAAATGTTTATTTACTTCGTTTTGCCAATCATAAATACTATCTATGTCTCTCTTCTCTTAAAACCAATATACTTAAATAATTAAAACTTAAATGCTATCCATATACATACGTCATGCTCATCATGATCTCACACCCAACACCAAACACTACTACGAAACAACTACAACACAATAAACAACAACAAACATCATCAGAATTCGCTGAAAGTCTGCCAGGATCAACACAGCGCAGCCCATATCCACTACGTAGGCGTAAGTAGTACCATTGAATGCACAGATTTCGTGTCTAACTATCGTATAACTATCGTATACATAATACTCTTAAATGCCTGATTTCGTGTGTGTTTTTAGTTGTCTATCTGAAATAGCTTTAATTTAGTATTGTTATAAATTCTTACTAATTGCATGTGTTTTATTTCTCATCTACAGCCAATGCCAAGTCCTCTACCTTGCCGCTACCCCCACATCGCCCCTTATCCACCATACGCGATAAGGAACGTGATCGTGACCGAGATGGCTACTACAGCGATCGCAATGAGCTAATTAGAGAGCGCGAACGTGAGAGAGATCGCGGCTATCTATCCGATCATAATGCTAGGTAAGAGATTATACTATATCTCTTATATATATTTACTAATATTTACTTTATCTTGCAGTTTCTCCAACTCACGTTGCGCCAGCTGCATTGGCGAATCGGCACGTGCTCAGTGGTTCCGTCATTCGGATGGCTGGCGCTCGGGCAGCTCTACTATTGGCTCCGGCTCAGGTCATGGCATGATGACACAACAAATGCCAGGGTCGGGACACAAGCGTTCTCCCTGGGACTCATTGCCATCGCTGCGTCAGGACAGCAGCCTCAATGACTCCGGCTATAAGAGTGCTCGTGCTGATTCCTTGGAGCAACGGTGTGTACTGAGTGAAATTACATATTATTGGAGTAAACTTATTGATTATCTTTGCCTCATTTCAGCGCGGAGTTTATACGTCAGGACAGCTTGCGTTCAGAGTATTTGAGCGATCGTGAATCACGCTATGGAATTGTACAACAGGCCTCGATTGAGAGCACCGATTCGCGCATGTGTTATCTCACTTCGTCAGAGGTGAGTCGAGTCTTTAATATATTAATTTAATATTAAATGAAAATATATAAGCTAAAGGTTGTATTGAGGTTTATAATATTAGCAAATACTTTCTGTTATGTATGTGTAAATAATAGCCAAAAGGTTGAATTAAGGCTTATGTAGGTAGTCAGCTTACTTTGGTCAATATTTTCTGTTGGAAAAAATTTAAAAAGCCGAAAAGCAGAAATCTTTAAAAGTGTGAAATAGATTTGTTAGAAATGCTATGATTGGTGGAGCAACATCTTGAAAATAGCCAGTGAATGCTTAATAAGAAATTGTATTTATTATATTTATTTATAAAAGCTTAAATTGATTTTGCTGTTATAAGTTGATAGAAAACTTGGCAGAGGAGTATTGTGTTGACAGATAGATAACAAGCTAATGCTAACAAGGCATACTTTAAACTATTCAGTAAACAACATTTAAATTAATAATCTACTATATATTAAAACTTCTGTAAATGCTGTTAAACTATCCACAACATTTAGAGTTCTTCAATTTCTCTTACTCAAACGTCTAACAGCAGCTCATGCAGCAAATGATAATCCTCCTCCTACATTTTA
Source organism: Liodrosophila aerea (assembly GCA_035045005.1). Lineage (NCBI taxonomy): Eukaryota > Metazoa > Arthropoda > Insecta > Diptera > Drosophilidae > Liodrosophila > Liodrosophila aerea. The sequence continues at coordinate 225,512 of JAWNNL010000805.1, read as the reverse complement.
CTCTGCATAAAATGCTTTATCTGAAGCCTGCAGCTTAAGCTAAAACTTATCCATCAAAACTTGGCAATATTTCTGTAAAAAGTCTCAAGTTATTTATAAATAGAAAATTGTAATTTGCTCCACTTCTCTGTCATACTACTGTACGACTGTCAATTGCTCGAGAACAACAAAAGAAAATCCATCATCAAAAACCCAGCCCCAGCTTCTGCATCAGCTTCAGTTTGTGTAGAGTGAAGTCTCTCTGCATGTATGTGTGTGTGTGTGTGTGTGCTCTATTTATAGATACACCGGGGCCAGGCAACTGGGTCAACTGTTAAAGAACTTTAACTGGCGCTGTTAAGTGTTAACAGCGCGCTGTTAGCCTAACAGAGGAGAGTGCAATGAAATGCTGTAGCAATTAAAACAGCATCCAATTGTGACTCTGTGTGCGCGTGTGTGTGTGTGTGTGTGTATGACGTGTGTTATTACAAATATATGCAGTGTATATATGTATGCATGTTTGTATTTATATTTGAGTACACAATGCGAAAAAAAGAAGAAGAAAGTTGCGAGGGGGGCCAAGTCAACTGGCGCATTTGGCTGGGCAACATAAATGATATTTTTAGTTGCAGCTCAAACTGACCCAGTTTTGCCTTGATTAAAAACAAACTGCCAGGCATCGCACACACACATATAGACACACGTACAGGCATACTCTCACACACATATTTACTCCTAAGTCAACATGTTTGCAGTTGCAGCAGTCCCCCAAATAGGAAACTTTCTCTTTTGCTGCGGCAACTCCCTCAGCCTGTCAACGTCATAAATGTGGCAGATAATAATGTTAATTATGTGGTGCTTAATAATGAAGTTGTTGTTAGTTATTTAGATAAATTAATTACTTATTTTTATTACTATAAAAAAACAAAGTGAAGGCAATAAGCTGACTGCATAGACCTGGCCTTTGAGCCTCATTGCCTTGGACTCTGTGTGGCACGACCCGGCTTGTCAAGCCGGCTAATGCAGGCCGTCAGTATATGCATTTGTATAAGTGTGTGTGTGTGAGCGTGGCATGCATTATGCATTATGTGTGGCATGTAATGCGAGATCAAACTCTTTGCCTTGACACTAATGAGACGCCAGCCAAAAGGATGTCGCGTCCACTTCAATGCAGTCACGCATCATTGGACAGCAGCCAGCACACACACACTCACACACACACACACACAACTGTTAAATGCAATAAACTTCCATTGTTACACTAACACACAATCCACACACACACACGCACACACACTTAGTCTTGCCTTATCCACTGTAAGCCCTTTTTCCAGCGTTTCAAACGCGGCGCATGCGCTTTAAGCTCTGTCAGACTCTTTGCAGTCGTCGCTCTTGTGGGAAGCTTTCACGCTCTGCGCTCTTTGAGCTTTCCTGTGGGGACTTCCAAGCTGCTACTGCTGCTACTTTCCAGCTGCGCGAAAGCTTTCTGTTGATTGCTTTCGCTTCGCTTCGCTCCGCTGGCCGCGCTGTCATTGCTGCTGCTATTTTGCTAGTGTTGCGCTAACTTCTGCTCTGTCGTTCGTTTTATAATCAACTCAACAAATTTTGTTGTGTGTGTGTCTCTGTATCTCTCCAACTGCGTGTGCCTCTGCCACTGCATGCGTGTGCGTGTGTCTCTATCTACTATACAATTAACAATTGCAACGAATTTATATTAAAACAAAAAAAAATAAATCACATTAATCGTAATAAACACAAAAATAAACACAAATTAACGCTAAACGAAATACTCCTTCCCGCATTGCCACTGCCATAAAAAATAAACGAAAATATTGTGAGTAGCGAAAAAAGCGCTTGAAAAATTGTGTATAAAAATTGTTTTAAAATTCACGAGCAGCAGCTTCCGTCGCGGTAGTAACTGCAATTTTCTCTCACACACACGCGCTCCACTCTCTTTCTCTGGCGTACTGTGTGCTGTGTGTGTGTGTGCGTGTGTTGGTGTGTGTGTTTTTGTAACGCTCTAAAGTATGCAACGTGTGGAAAAATTCACTTTATTGCAGTTTTGCTGAAATACCAAGACCAAAAAAGAAAAACAACAACAACAATAAACTTTACGACAATAACAACCAACAGCAGCAGCAGCAACAGCAACAGCAGCAGCAGTTAAGCAAGTAAATGTCAATAAAGTTCCTACCCAAAAATAAATAAATAAAAAGGACTAAATCTAACCCCTGTCATTTTATGCCAAGCTAAGATTAAATGCTTGCTTAATCTGCCATAAGACTGAAGAGCCATCTAAGCAGTTCTCCTACCTCCCCTCCCTCGCCAAAAAATAAAAGCAACTCAAGCAGATTCTCATGTAAATGTGCTGTGCATTAGTGTGTGTGTGTGGGGTCATAATAATAAAAATGACAATCAAATTTACTGGCAGATTGTCACACGCTGCGTATGCGTAATATGCTCTGCATGTGCTTAGCATTACAAATGTACAGCACAACATTGCGTATAAAATCACAGCCAGCAGCACAACAAAACAACAATATTTTCAATTAGAACACACACAGCTTTTGTTGTGCTTTTTCACTATACCAACAACAACATTTACTATTAGCAATTGCTTTAAAAAAGAAGGGGTAAAAAGTCGAGAGTCGAGAGTCGACTGACAAATGCGATTAGTATCACGTTTTTCTGCCTTTGAGGCACGTGTGTTCGTGTGTGTGTCGGTTTGTGTGTGTGTGTTCATTGATGTTGTGTTTTGATAAGCCAGTTCCGTGGTGTATTGGCAATGAGGCCGGTGTCCCTTATATGGCTTTGCCTGCTGATGCTGCTGATAGGCCTTGGCTATTGGATTAACCCGCTTTGCCAGAATCACATTCACAAGCGCACCTACTAAACCAGTTGAGCATTTAACTAATTAATCAGCCTGCAGACAGCTGACGATTTCGCTTGTATACGCTCAGAGCTGTGCTTGGTATTTATTTTATGATGCAGAAATAATGTACTGCTTGATGTCGTCTCATTAAGCCATTTCTCAATTATGTAATGCTAATTGCTAATTGTTTTTAGAGCCTATTTTAAACAGCAATTATACTACTTCATCTGGGGTCTTTTATAGGTTTTGGTACTTAATTCCAATTTTGATAATGTTGTATATTAATTTTGACATTTATTAGGATCATAATTGCTTAAAAATGTACTCAGAAATTAAACGTAATTTTAGGTAATTATTTTGGCAATCTTTAGCTGGTTTTTATTTACTTTTTTCAGCGAATTTTCTTTAAATAAAAATTTGATGAATAGTTAAAACTAATGGTAGCAAATATTTCTGCCTATTTCAATTCTTTTTTTAATGGAATATTTTTATTTAATTTATACTATTTCCTTTGCCATTCAAGTTTTAATTTTCAACATTAATATCTATGCTTTTCAACAAGTTTTATTTACCAAATTATTTGTTTGATTTAGCTCTGCATTTTATCAGTTTAAATTCAATTATTTAATGTTCAAGTATTGATATATTTATCATTATTTTTTAACTACTTTTTCATGTACTACAAGTAATTCTACTTCTAATTAAAACTGTTAGTCACACAATATAAATTCATATACCAAATCTTAAGCTCAATTCCCTACAATGTCTAGCTTAGTCAGTCTCCACTGTAGTGCGGCGGAAATGAGAGAGCGTAATGGCTGAGCGTGAGAGCAAACAAAGCTGCGAGTGCTGTTTAAATAATGTAAATCGCCTGGCGCCTTAACATAGCGTTAAAAGCTTTACGAAAGCTTTTTTTATGCACGCCTGCACTCTGTTAAGTAACCACGAGCACTTGAAACAGATGCTGGGGCTGCTCCTGCTGCTGGGGATTTAAAAGCTTTAGCTTGTCCACAGGATGTGGCCAAAATGGGGAAAGTGGCCAAAATGCGCTGTTAAGACTCTGACAAGCGGCTGTAATGGAAGCTTACACACACACACACACCCATACCCACACACACACAGAGTGAATTTGTAAAATTTGTAGGTGGAAAAACAAGCAACAGATTTATGGCATATATTTGAACTTTAATAGTTGGCCGGAGAATTGATAGCTGTCAGTGCTTATTAGCAGGCTATTAACTGTAGGCCGACAGCAGGCTGTCAGTTGGCACATTCTAGTATCGATTACAGGCGGCTTACATTATGCTAATTGAGCGTGGTGTATTCATAAGTCATTTATCTCCATTGGCTTAATAATGCAAGTATTTAAAATATGTAACAAACATAATGCGCATCATTTTTCACGGAGACCCAACAATGTTGTCCACTCAACTCGGGAATCCTGCGACGATCAATCAAATTGATTAATTACCGAAAAAGCGTTTTAAATATGAACCAAGCGCATTAATTTATGTGGTCCACCCGAAGGAAGAAGGGAAGGAAGCTCGCGATGAACAGATAAAAGTATAAATAAAGATGAAGTTGAAACCAAACACCTACTTATAGGCAGAGTCGGAGTCAGTCTGGGGTAGCTTAAGCCACTTAGCGAAATGACCTTTTTATTTTCGCTTTATTCTTATTTTATTTTTTACTTTTTGTGGCTGAGTTAGCAGCTGTAACTTTGTCACTTTGGATCTGCTCATTAGCTGCGACAAGTGTCAACCTTTTTGCCCACAAAAATTCCATTCATGCCATGTTCTCTCTCTATGCTGTTCATTCATTTTTTTCATTATCATGGCAGTGGTTCCTTTTTTTAATTTGTTTAAATTTCAGTTTCGCACCTTTTTCACACACAAAGGGACGCGGGAAGGGGGAGTGGGTGGAATACCGCTGATATCATTAGGCTAAATTGACGAACGCGTTGCCAAACAGCTGAGGCTGCCTTTAGTCCCTGAGGCCAACTGAAAAACAAAAGCTGAAACTTTTTACACACACACACACACACACACACACACACTAAGGGAAAATGGAATGAAAAAAAGAAGCGACGCTAAATCATTTGGCACGAAGCATTTCAAGCAAATTGACGCCAAGCAAAAACTGAGAGAGGGGAGGGGTGTTTAGGGGCAACATGGCAGACGTGGAAATTACAATTTGGCTAGTGAAAGAATAAGAAGAAGAAGTGGAGCTCGCATCGCTCTGCTGGCTGACATTCCCATTGACATTTCAATAAGTGAAGAAACTAATTTTTGTGCTACAGACGCGCGCTAAAAAGTTTCTTACCAGTTTCTCATCTCAACTTTGGGCCAACTATGCGATTCTTCTTCTTTTTTTTCGTTTGTGTCGCTTTTGAGAAAGGGAAACTGCAATATTAATTTGCAGCGAGTGCATTAGGGCGTGTGCGAGGGGGTGTGTGGGCGTGGGCGTGGCGGCAGCTGTCAGCGAAAGTTCGACGTGTACGTGGACAGTTGTCCAACTATTTGACACAAAAATAACAGTTTTTCTTTTGGCCCTCTGTATGCGAGTGTGTGTGTGTGTGTGTGTGTGTGTTACACGTACTAGTATCTCATTGCTTGTTTTTCCTTTTGCTAATATTCTTATGCTGCTTTTTTCCTCGTGCAACGAAAAGTTGTCGAGTCTGAAATTTGCAGGCATTGCCATTGCCTTGAATTCACTTTTCGATAATTCCCTTTTCAACTACCAAAATGACAGTCGACCAAACAGGGCGTGGCACACACACACACCCATACACACATGCTGCGGTCATCACTGAAATCTGAGTATGTGGCACAGATTCGGCCCCAGGCAATAAGAGTAAAGGAAGGCGGGGCGGGGGGAGGGCTTTGGCCACAGCTTATGAAACTTAAGCGCATTGCAATGCATTTCATTGCGGCCTCTTCAACTTGGCCAGGATTTTTGGTTCGGTTTCATGCAGTTTATGGTTACCAAAGTTCTCAGTGCTCAGTGCTGCTGCTGCTGCATCCCAACTATAAGTTCTCAGTCCTCTAGATACATATACAGAGACAGACAGAGGCAGCGGGGGTAGAGAGTGACACATCGTTTCATTTCTACCAGGGGCTCTCTTTTTTTGTTAGCTCATAGGCTGCAATATTGGATAAAAACTGCGAGTTGGATAATATATTGCCCAGCACACTGTGTGAGTTGCATATGTGCAGAGAGCTCAAAAAAAAAAAGAAGACAAACATTGAGTTTAATGTGTTTTCCACTGAGCTCAAAATGAACTCTGACTTTATAGTAGTAGTGCAAAAAGTTACTCCAAGTTACGTTTGCCTGCAGTTTAACGTATGGCTAAAGTTTCTCCTCTGCCTTAAGTTTAAGCGAAAGAACTTGAATTTAATGGCACCAACAATAATAAATTTAGTTTTCACTGTGTAAACAAGATTGCTTGGCAAATCAAGATTCGTTACGAGTAGGCTAACAAACTTGCAACGAGCAGGCTAAAACTTGGCTTTAAGCGGGCGGGAAAGCTACAGTCGAATACAATCGATCAGATCAGGCAAACCAATTATGCTGATAATGTATGGCTTGGCTTACTTTAGATTGTACTTGACCTACTCAATGGATTTGTCAATTAACTTCTGTACTTATTATACAATTTTAAAGAGATTTTCATCCTAGAACAATAAAATTCTATTGTGTGTTGAGCCTGTATCTCTTCATAATCCACAGTTATTTAAATACTTTTGCTGATAATGAATATGGGCTATTGATACTTCATGCCTTTTATTGTGGCTTAGTTTACTTTGAATTGAACTTGATCCACTCTATGGATTTCTCAATTAACATCCATACTTATTATCTTTTCATTATTCATATTTATTTATTTTTGTTCATTTCCAAAGCATTTTTACTGTCTATGTCTTCAAGTTTATTCCCAATTTACTGTCTCCGACTCTTAAACTATTTTAGTTCAATTATTATACAGAGAGACGCACTTAATTGTCCAATTTACAAACTTCCTACACCAATTTATATGCTTTCCGAAAGTACAGCCTCTGTTTATTACTTTGATTACTTTGTTTAATACTTTTTAAAATAGTCAAAAACTAGCTGAGAGTGCCTATAACTCTTTGCTTACGCTCGCCCTCGCCTTTCATCACTTCCCCTAGTAGTAGTAGCATTTTGCTTACCCATTCGCAAGTCTCTTGTGGTCGATTTAAAATGCTTACACAACTTTTCACTCACAGTGAGTGGAGCGCAGAGAGTTCAGTTGAGTTGAAGTGCAAACAAAACTTTTATGCCTTTAACCAAAAACAAAGAAATTCGTCACGAATTTCAATTGAAATTTGAGTTTTTGACGCGGTTTGTCACAGGACAGGGCGGGTCTTTAATGTGGGAAGCCTGCTGCCTGCTGGCTGCTGGCTGTTAAATGAGTTGCCTTTAAACAAATTATATATACACAAATATATATTGTGTGTATTATAGAGTCGTAATAAAGCCTTTTGTGCAAATGAATGAAATGGCTGAATACAAAAATGCCAAACCAGGCGTATGACAGACGCGCCAAGCAGCCCAGGAATGGCGTGGAATGGGAGTGGGTAAGGTTTACGGAATGGCACGGCTTGGCTTGGCATGGCCATGGAATGTGGCAACAGTCTGGGCGTTTCGTTTCAATTGGGCAAAGTGTTGATACTGATGGTGGCAAGAAAGTAGCAAGAGGGGAGGGGGGTCAGACAGTTAAAGTAAGCTGGCAAAACACTTGAGTCGAAAAACTGAAACTGTTGATGGAGAGCAGCGAAAAGAAAAGCCAAGCTAAAATGGAAATGCAGAACTCAACTCGAGATGACAATCTGCAAATAATACGAAAGGCAAAAAAACGACAGAAAATACTTAAATGTTGCTCGTACAAAAGCCAAACATCAATGACAAACATTTTAACAATTGAACAAGCTCTGCCAACACCTCCGCTGCCCTTGCCCTTGCTCCTTAACTGTCTTTTCCTTTTGCCCTTTTTTTTTTGTGCTGTTCCTCCTTTCTTGCCATATCAACCGCGCACACATACGAGTTGCAAATCAAGTTACCAAAAAAAGGAATAAGGCGGAGAGGAACCCAGCAAAAAGAAGAAGATGTGAGTGGCAATGGCGGTATGAGGAAGCTGGCAAATGGCAAATGGCTTGTTTCGTTCTGCCTTTTGACTTGCCGCTGCTTGATTTCTTCCTTCCGCCAGAGTTGCCGCGAAACGGCGTGTAAGTTTTACCCTAACAAAATCCGTAAAGAGCCCAAGCCTTTTGCCAAAAACTTTTGTATACTCATTTGACTGCGTTTCCTTCAGAGCCTTGACACGCGAGGGACTAATGCGAGAGCATAGGCTAATCTAGGCATGGAGCTGAATGCTTTGGCAGAGTGCTCAAAGTTGGCATACAAAATATTTAATTAATATAGGAAATTAAGTTTTCATAGGCAGGTGAAGCTGAGATTTAATTCTATTTGTATTAGGCATTTCTATTAGGCAGTTTAATGGCTAAATTTTCACTTACTATATATATGTAATTATAATGAAATATTCTTTAAAATTCTATGAAGTAAACTACATCATTTCAATCGAGAGACATCTGCTATTTGTAGTCTACTTTTAAGCTGAGGCTGAATGAACTCCTCTACTATTTCGTTGCCTACTTTTCGGCTTACTAGTTCAACTCCCACTTGCAGAGCATCTGGCATTCGTGTGTCGCACATTTCGCACATATATTTTCGCACCTTTGTCAAAAGTCATAAAAAATAATAAAATGTGCGAACGCACAACTACAACAATAAAGAAGACAGTGGGGCAGGGGCAGGGGCGGGGGCAACAACAACAAGGCAAAAGTCAGCAGCAAATGCTGAATCCGTATACACGAATCCGTGCTGTTCACATGAGCGCACCCAAATATGAAGACCATGACCTCCCCCCTGCCACTATTTGGCAGCTTCTTACTTGCTGTGGACTGCGAAACCCTTACGCACAGTCCCCCTCCCTCTCCCCGCTCCCCCTTCCCACCGCAATACAGTTGTAAGGGCGCGCGTTGAGTTGCTTTTGCATTTTGTATGTAAATGTAAATGTCGTTTGGCATTCGCGCATTTTAAGCTTGTGCCTGGCAACCGTGCGACTCTTGACTAGGGCGTAGGGGCGTGGCAAGTTACCTGCTGCTGAATGTAGTGTGTGTGTGTTGGTGTGTGTGCACCGACAGAGGCCTCATTTTGGCACCTCGACACTTTTTGGTGCCTGGTAATTGGCATGTGTTCAGCATTTTTGTACAATTCGCACAGTTGGCAAGAAACGAAACGAAACGAGAGGAGAGGAAAGTAAGGGCAAGTTTACTGCATGCCACGCCCACAATAAGCATATCAGTGCGAGGAAGAAGAAGAAGCAGAAGAATACCGCTTTGTAAGTTGTCGGATTACGTGGCACGTTTGGCAGGCAAAAGATATGAATATAATTAAATGTAACAACTACATTTTTAGCTCTCTCTTCTTTTAAGGCGAATGTTTAAATTGAGATGAGGCCTCGGTCCTCAGTCTGTGTCTGTGTCTGCCAGGTGTTGGGGCAAAGCCATCAACTAAATTGCTCGGGCCAACGGAAAAGGCTGAGAGCATAAAACTTGACTGCAAATTGTTGTATATATTCTCCTCTTGTTGCTCTCTTGTTACTCTGTTGTTGCTGGTCAACAATTAAGGCAATGACAAGAAAAGATTAGTCCAAAGTTGGAAATTAAGTTGAATTGAAATGTTGTGCGTTTACTTCTCTCTCCCCACTGTCTACTCCTACTTTTTTGTCGAGATTAAGTTTTTAAGTTTATGCGTTGCTTTGCTCTGCTTTCCTTTGCTGTTGAATGGGTTTCCTAATTGGGGCAGACAAGGGGCAGAAACAAAGCGAATGTGGCAATAAAATTGATCGAGAGCCAAGCCAAAACAAAGAACATTTTAAATAAACTTTACGTTTAAATTAAAAATTCCATTCTTTTGCAACAAATCAAATAACAAACTCAAATTGCATTAATGTATTTACATTTTGAGTGGTACTGAATGAAGTAGTACGGGCAGAGAAATGAAAGTTTAAAGCACTTCTCAATTTGGTAATTAATTTTAAGGTAATTTTAACGTTGTACAGTGACTTAAAGCTCTATTAAAGCTTCTTTAAAGCTCTCAATTAAAGATGTGTGTTGGCTTACAACTGCTTAAATGGCTTGTTTAAAGCTTTGAGCTCTTGAAAAAGTTAGGATAACTTCAAGTGGGATTATTTCTTTATTCATTATTGATATAATATAATCAACTAGCTGAAATAGCTATAAATATCATGGTGTCTGTATCCTCAACGGGTTTATATCCTCATGCAAAACTTACTAAAGAATGTTGATTGAGTTGGAGAACTCTCTTCTCTTCCAGCAGCTAACTAGCCTTCATTCACAGAGGCTTACAACAACTCTCTTGGCTTGATTGTTGATTCTTGGCTTGATTCTTGACTTGATTTTTGGCTTCATTCTTACCTTGATTCTTTGCTTGATTCTTGGCTTGACTCTTGGCTTGATTCTTGGCTTGATACTTGACTTGATTCTAGGCTTCACTCTTGACTTTATTCTTGGCTTGATTCTAGGTTTGATTCTTGGCTAGTTCCTTGCCTTGATTCTCTGCTTCTGCAGCCTCTAATTGTAACGACTGTAGAAGAAGTGGATCTACTATTAGACTGCTTTGCGGATAAGGTCCTTGTGGAGGTACTATAGTCTCTCTAAACCTTCTGAAGATTGCTTGCTAAAGAAATAGCCCGGACCCTTGAGCCATATCTTCAGATTGTAGGTAATGTTAGACTTGTGTTTAGTATCAACAAACTATTTGACTTAGAAGTCATATCAGCAGTGACCCTTGGCTAACAAAACTAGGCTAGACTACTGCTAATACAACTGCATATAAATAGAAATCAGTACTAATATATACAATCTTATAAACTCTAAAATAAATAACAAATTTGATGACTAATCCATTGTATATTTCTCTTTTGCTTTTAGGTAAGTTTCGCCATGATATATAAGCTTATTGTTTATCTCAACTAGTGTTTGTGAATGGGTAAGTATTTTATTTTTATACGCTCTAATAGTATTTATTATGAGTTTGTACTACTATTTGGTGTGTGTGTTTGTGTGTGTGAAATTGGGGAATTTATGAGTTGAGTGAAAATGCAGCTAATTTATGGCTTAATCTTGGCCGGGACACCTCAATGCAGAGCCAATAACAAACTTGGCTGCCTTTCGTTATACTAGTATAGTATAGTATAAATGCGAGTGTATCTCATGGCTCTATTGCTGCTCGTATCTCCTTGCACTGTTTGCGGATATCCGCATGCAAGCCATAACTCAATAAAGCATTGTCCAGAGCACACAGACAGAGAACGAGACCGAGAGAAGAGCATAAAACAAAGGCAAAAGCAAAGGACAAACGACCAAAACTAAAATCCAGGCAACGCCAGCAGTCAAAGATACAATCGAAATGCACTAACAACATGGCGAAGAGGAGCAGCAATGGGGGTGGGGTGGGGGTAAATAAACGTAAAAAAAGGCAGACAGATTAGAAAAATAAACAAAGCCCCGGGCTTGACTGTCCAAGCGAGGCAACTGGGCTACGGGGCAACCACTCGACTAGTCGAGCAGTCGAGTCGAGTCGGTATGGTCACTGGCTTCAGCTTCAGTCGGGGGGCTGTCATTGGGGCCAAGAAATAAACATTAACTGTAATTTAGTGGGGCATTGTGCTTAAGCGTCGAGTCTCGCATTCGCATTCGCAGCGGCTCTCAAATTATAGCCCCATTGTAAGAGGGCCAAGACCCTAGGCAGCTTCCTAGGCTTCAGCTCCAGTTACTGCCCCGTGCCCCTGCTCTAGCCATAACGCGTGGCAAGTTTCAAGTTACACGAGGCGTTTCGTGCTGGCCAAAACGCTGCGGGAAGTCTCGATGTGAAGGCAATTGTTATTTGCCTTTGCTCAATGCTCAGTGCTCAGTTTTCACAGCGTCCAACAATTAGGTGGCAGCAGCTGGCAAACAGATACAGTTGGCCAGATTGAGGACTAAAACTAACGCAACAACAACAACAATAATCGTTAACAATAAAAAGCCAACAATAAAAACGTAACGTTACGTTGTGTGTGTGTGTGTGTGTGTGTGTGTGTGAGCCACAAAAGTAATGAAATTGCTTAACCTTTATGAATATTACAAAGCTTTCGAAAACCGCACGGACAGCACATATAAATCTCGCTCTCAGTATAAAATACTATAAATAATAATAATATAAAATATATTTTGAAAAGGTTCTGCAATCTCTTTAGAGATAATACTGCAAGTAATGCCCAGTCAGCTGCTCAATTACTTAAAGATACGTTTCTCTACAAAAATACTACTACCGATACTGCTGTATCATTGGCTAGAGATTTCTCTCTTCCACTATTCACTCTCTCCACTCTCTGTTGGCAATTAGCTAAAGCCCTCTGAGCTGCTGTTAATGTGCCACTGTTATAATGCATGCTAACAGCTGTTAACGCTGTGGCTTAACAGAGCCAACAACAAGTTGAAATCGACAAAGTAAAAGCAAAAGGCAAACGCCCACTGCGCAAACGTTACTCACCACACACACACACACACGCACACTCGCACACACACATACTATTACAGCGAGCGTCTGCTCCCCTCTACTCGCAGTCATAACATGGCTTTATTTGGCTTATAAATTGTTAGAACTCGTGAACTTTGCTCATAATTCAACACCTAACAGCAACACCTACAACAGCAGTAAAAATTAATAAATAAATATAAAAAAGTAGAAGCAGTAGTAGCATATAAAAAACCTTTTTCAAATTAAACTTTGCACTCTGACCACTTGATGATGCCAGAGGCTCTAAAGCAAACAACAACAACAACAACAACATGAGCAAATGCCGCGGGCAGCAGCTAAAGCTGTGCCTGATATACACTTGAGTAGGGGGTGAGGGGAGTGGGGAGGGGGCACGGCCCTTTTATTGCAGCTAAACCATTTTCATAGGCTATCAGCAGTTGTTGGGCTGGGGAGTCCTGCCAAGGGAGGGGGGCAAGCCGGACAGTATCAGCAGCAGCAGCAGCGGCGGCGGCGGCAAGTTGGCAACTTTTTCGAGTGCAGCAACAAATTAAATTTGCGCTGGTAATTGGATTTCAAAACACTTCTACGACGGCTGTGTTTAATGCCGCCAACAGCCGCAGAGAAGCTTTTGCACCCACAACACACACGCATACACATTCTCTCACAGTGAGGAGAGTATATATTCTCTCGGAGATTTTCCACGAGTCGGACAGACGTTGCGACTGCTGCTGCTGCTGTTGCTGTTGCTGATGTTGAGCTGTCAAAGGCTCTGGGCCAGCAATTTGCAGCCTCTGCTGCCCGCCTGCCCCTGCCCCACCCACAATACCCCTGTCCCCACCCCACCCCACCCAACTACAATCATGTTACTCAGCTTGACAGAGCTTTGGCCTAGAAAATGCAAAGCATGTCGCACTCGTCTGCTACCAATTGCGTATCCCTTGGCCAAAACGCTGCGAGCGGTTTTCCCTTTACTGCTTTATTTTTTTATATTTATTATTATTATGCTGTGCTTTGTTGCTGTTGTTGTTTATTGTCAGCTCAAATTGAAGTGCCAAACAAGTAGTAACAGGAGAGTTTATAATTGTGGCACGCAAATAAATCTTGTCATGTTGTCGGCATCTTTGTTGTTGCTGCTCCTGCTGCTGCGGCTGCTGCTGTTGCTGTTGTTAGTGCAATTGTTGCAGCTGGCAGCAGCGGAAATGAAAGCGGACGTTATAAGGCCGGAAATTACATATAAATATACATTTATTCTTAAATGCAGATTACAGTTTATTCTCATTTTTTTATTTTGTTAATTTTTGATTGGTTTGTCAATGCGGTAGAAACTGCAGCAAGAATTTGTTGTGATAAGGAAAATGAAACAAAACAAAATAAATGGGGTAAAATAGTTGTTGAAACTGTCAAATTCAGATAGAAATTACATATTATTATTCAATAGTTGTATTAGTGGAATTAAGTCGATAATGGCAGTAGGAAGACTTATGCTCTGAATTATTAATTTAATTTATTCATTTATTACATTTAGGACTAATTTTGTTGTAACTAAATATAAGCTAGGGTAGTAACCAGTAAAGGCTAAAGATTACGACTGTTTGATTAATTTATTAACTGTTTATATACTCTTTATGACTGATATAGTATAGTCTTCAGCAATAGCTAGTAAAGTACTTCAACTTTAAAAAACATATCTTGTATATTGAATATCAGATCACTCTGAAATTGTGAATATTAGCTAAGAAAGTCTTGAGCTATGCCAAGTTTTAATATGAAGATTGTACATATATCTTGATATATATAATAAAGTATTTATACATTAGATGAAGTAGTTTTAAATTCATTTAAATTTGTTACTTACAAACCAACATTAACTCTAACAACGGTGAAAATATACCAACTGTAATTAGAGCCACAGACAGATAAAGGCATAGCACATATTTAAAAATATATTGAGCCAAATACCACAAACTGCATTGATCCAAATACTTTTTCTGCTAACTGCAGTATCAATTATAATAGGGCTAATACTACGGCTACAAACTGTTGCATTGAATTCCACAGAATTATTAAACCAAGAAAAAAACGCTTCATATTTTCGCTCGCTTATTAAAATGGAAAAAAATTTCGTAAACGTGTGCTCAATATATTTTTTAATATTTCCGCATAAGCTTAAACAATTTTCCAACTTTTCTTTTGCCAGCACAAAAATCCCATTCAGTTTTACAACTCTCGAACTCCCACAGCATATTTCGCATCGTTTTTTTTTTGTGCGAAACTTCAATTCAGTAATATTTCTGGTAAATTTGATAAAACCGTAATAAAAAAAATGCGAAAATATAGAAGAGGGAAAGTAAAGCACTCGTAATACCTTATTTACATCCATAAAAACTGTGCGCTCCAATTACATAGACAATATTTACAAAGGTTTTCGGCAGTACGCACAGGAAATTCAATGCCAAATCCACAAACGGCAAAATCCATTAAATAATCCACGTAAATAAACCAAAACCAAAATGAAAACGAAACGAAAACGAAATGACACGAAAACGGTAATAGCCAGAGGGGCAGGGGCACAGACAGTTGCTGTATAGCGATAGGTACTATTGAAGGCGAACCAGAAAAAAGACAGAAAAAAACAAGACAAACAATTTGGTATCAAACGAGAAAGCAAGAAGAAGCAGCAGAGGAGAGGCAAAAAACGCACACCGAACAGAAGAAAAATTCATTTTTCAAATTCCAATCACAGTTATTAAATCTTTGCTATATGGTTATGGTTATTGTTGTGATTTGATTTTATGGTTATAGACGAGAGAGGCCGAGCGAGAGAGTGTAGTGTGTGTCTGTGTGTGTCTAATAGAGATGAAGAGCATTAGAGCTAAACTAATGGAAGAGAGAGGCAGAAGAGAAAGCTTTGCGCAAAAAAGAGAAGCTCGCAGATGTGTGTCCTCTCTTTTTGTTATGATTGTTACTCGTTGTTGTTGTTGTTGGTGTGTTCGTGTTGTTCGTGTTGTTGTTGTTGCTAGTATTTTGCGCGCGCTATAACAGGCACAGGCAGCAGTGGCAACATTTTGTGTCAGGCTGCAAAATGTGGGCCTAAAATGCTCCACTGACGTCATGAAAGTGTCTTTTTCTTATCTGGCCGAGTATCTACAAGCGAACTGCGATGGATGATGCTGCCTCTCCCGCTCTCAACCTCCCTACCTCTCTCTCGCTCTGCTGCTATTCGAAATTTAAATGTCACACACACACACTCGCACACACACACACACCCATACATATGCATTGCATGCCTGTCACTGACGCATAAAGGAAAATAATTATATTTAAAGGCAATTTGGTGGCAGCCGCAGCCTTCTGCAGTGTCCTTGACCGACTTATGTAGATTTTCTGCAGCTTACTGCCTGCTTTCACACACACATACAATTTTCACAGCCTCATTCGTTGCATTCCCCTCCCTCAGGCTGTCATCTGTTGGTTATGATATGAATAATATTCGCACTTGCCCGCGCCCATCTCATTATTAACATATTTCGAGATATATTTTCTTATTGCAAGCAAAATATTTATGTGGCTGTGTGTGTGTGTTTGTGTGTGTGTGTTGTAACTGAAACTTTGCCAATGCCTGCGTACGTGTGTGCGTGAGTGTGTGTGTGGGCGTGGCTGTGCCATGTGACTTACTTGAGCAATTTTCGAATGACTGTGATTACCTATGCACATTGTGGGGGCGTTGCCATTACACACAAATACACACTCACACTCGCACACACGCAGAGGTGTTAACTGGCTTTATGTCTAAAATTGCCAAAGTGTTTAAATGTGTCAAGTAATTAAGACGCGTTAATCAGCATTAGTAGTATCAAGATAAGAATTTCAGTAAAAAACAGAAAACTGTTGCCTACTTTTATGCGGCGCTGTATAAATAAAATGCGGTTGAAATCGTTGCCTACTTTTAAGCGCAGCTTGGTGGTAATTAAATCGACATATAAAGAACAGTACATTAAATATAACAGCCCTTTAAACACACACGCAAACTGTTGCCTACTTTTATGCGCCACTGTATAAATGAAATGCGACATTTTATGTGCACGAATTTTACTACCTACGCTTAAGCGCAGTTTTGTGGCTATAACAGTCGATTAAATATAACAGCTTGGCCCCAAAATATATGCAATTAAACCGAGTTAAAACAGCGCATTAAATATAACAGCTGCCGGGCATAATATAACACTCGCTTAACATGACAATTTACACACACAAAAATGTGTGTGGCTTACATTTAAGTGCGTTGCAATTAAGTGCACAAAACTGTTGCCTACTTTTATGCGAAGGCAACTAAATAAATTGCATTGCTTGAGACATTTTGCTGGAGAGAGTTGGTCACAAATAATTGTGTAAATAATTAAAATAATTATTAAGTAAAGTTGTATACAATATTATGGCAAACTTTTTACACACACACACTCGGCTGTTGTGGCTGCTATACAATTCTATTAGGTTCCGCTCGTCCAACTTGTAACGGAGACTAACAAAATAAATTATGCTTACGATTTGTAAAAGCTTTAATACGCCCTAGAGCCAAATCCTAAGTGCACACAACAGCAGCAGCAGTAGCAGGAGCAGTAGCAGTAACTACAGCAGCAACAACAAAGAGCAGCTGCTGCTTTGGCAGCTTCGAAAGACAACAATGAATAAATTTAATTTTAGCTGTGCTGCGGCCGACCTACCGCACCATAACCTCAGTTTGTGTTGCTGTTGGTATTGCTGTTGCTATTGCTGTTGTTGTGTGTGGTTGTTGCTCATGTTGACTAAACACCTTTGAGATTTCGAGATATGCCTCGCCCTCTGGCAGCTGTCAAGCGTGCTTTGGCAGCGTTGCCTGCTGCTGCTGCTCGGCTCTGTCCCTGCTACAGCTACACTGCCAGCGTTAGCCTCCAGCTCAGCGTTGCAAATTTAGCTATTTTTCCACTAGTTTTGGCAGATTTAATATGCTAACTTTTAGAACTATATAAATCGAAAATAATCTCTAAGTTTATACTTACAATTTGTCTAAATAATAATATATGAAGCCAATCAGTTTTATAGGTCAGAAGATGAAGACAATTGTGTTGAGCTAATCATAATAGTTTTCATAAGTTCATTATGTTTTAATTACATAATCAATTGTCAATTGTGGTGACCTAATCATAATAATTTTCACAAGCTCTTAATGGTATTGACAATAATCACTTAGACTAAAAATAACTCACAACTAGTATAGCTATTTGTACTGCCCACATCAACTAGCTCTAGCTATTTCTAGCTGCTCTTCTTTGGCTAGCGAATATAGTTGCCAGCACTGCTTCAGCCCTGGCACATATTCCCACAACACCACCCTCTCAGCACCCCACTCCCCTGTGTGCATTATAACTGCATTTTGGCTTTTGATGACGTCGACAACGTTGTCAGACGATTTGTAAATTATGCTTGGGCACAGCCATAGATTGCAGAGAGAGTTAGATTTATAATGTGGCTAAACGGGCTGTTAACTTAAGAGCAGAGCAGAGCAGAGCAGAGCAGAGCCGAACAGCGCACAGTGTGAGAGAGAGTAGTGAGCTTAAAGCACAAAGCTTTTCACCGCGCTCATGTGACTGCAGAGAGACACAGCGAGCGAGCGAGGATGCTGCGAAAGCTTTGCTGCTGATTTTGCTGATTACGTAAATAAAGGCGAAGCACGAGCTGTAACGAAACTGTTATAAACAGCCGAACGCCAACGACCCGCTTTCGCTGCTGTCCCAGTGTGCGTGCCTGTGTGTGTGTGTGTGTGTGTGTGTATAGACTAAGCTTGAAATGGAACGAGGAGCAGCACAGCAACAGCAACAAAACGAATACTAACGAGGCTGTCAGCGTCGCTGCTGTTGCTGCGCTCGCTCTCTGTCGATGGATGCTTGCCTGTGTGTGTGTGTGTGTGTGTGTGTGTGTGTGGCGTCGGTTAGTTGCTGGCTGCGCTGCGAGGTGAAATTCAGTCACAACGGGAACGTCGTCGCGAGCTGTTTGCGCGCTTCAATGCAATTTTCTGTGTGGATTTTGTAGCGAGAGGCGAAATAACACACAACACACAGCCACAGAGCAAAATCAAAAGCAAAAGCAAATAACTCTTCGAAAATAAAACATAAAGCGTAAAAAGCCAGCGAAATCTAAAACGTAAAACGCAAACCTACCTGACGGTGGCACCGAGAAATCTAAACAAAAGCCCAAATAGAGCTCTAGGCAAAATAGATTCAAGTAAAATATTAAATGCAGTTGAAACTTGTGTGTGTCACTGTGTGTATGTGTGTGTGTGTGTGTAGCAAGTGCGTCACAAGCAATAGCAAAAAGTAAAAAAAGAGGAAAAATATAGAAAAGTAAAAGCAAAAGTTGTAGCTCAGCTCACAGCAGGAGGCGGGCGGCAAAGAAATCAAATTACAAAACAGCAACACACACACACACACTAACACACACTGACACACACACACAGACAGACAGACACACGCAGCGCTGCTGAAATCGACGCAGGCTATATAATTTAGCACACAAGTTAAACGCAGAAAACAGAAAAAAAAATGAAATACGAAAGAATGAAAGAAAGATGAGCAAAAAAAAAAATGAAACGAAATCGGCACAAAAACGCAGCCGCCCAAAAAATGCGCGTCTGTATGTGTGTGTGTGTGTACGGTCTGTTTGTCTCTCTGTATGTGTGTGTGTGTGTGCTGAAATCAAATGAGAAATGTTGAGGGCAATCGCCATTAAAAGCAAATTAACAAGTGCAAAAGCTTCAAAATAAAATCTACAAAAATTTATATGTATATAAAAAATACAAGCGAAAATCAAAACGAAAACAAGTTGAGCAAAAAAATGGAAAGAAAAGCAAAGAAAAGAGTGTTGCGAAATGCCACAAACAGCAGGCAGCAGGCATCAGGCAGGCAGCAGTCTGTGAGCCTGCGAGCAGCAGCAGAAATAAAAGAAAAACACGCAAATACCAACGCACTTAACACACATAACAACAGCAGCAACAATAACAACAACAGCAGCAGCAGCAGCAGCAGCAACAACAATTGGAATAACAGCAGCAGCAACATTTAGCGGCGGGGCAAAAGGCAAAAAGAGAAATACTCGAGACTTGAGATTTTGAGTCTAGGAATTGCTGTTGTTGCTGCTGTTGCTGCTGTTGCTGTTGCTGCTGCTTGTAGTTGTCGCTTGTTTTTGCATAGGGCAAGCAGCTGTTGTTGCTGTCGCTGCTGTTGTCGTTGTGTTTGGTTTTGCCTATATTTTTAGCACAATTTGAAATCGCCAACGCGCTGCAAAAAGTTGCGCTCTCGCTGGCTTTGGCTAATAAAATACATATCAACAAGCAAATGGGCGAAACAAAACAACAACAATAACACAGCGAGAGCAACAGCAATAACAGCAACAACAACAACAGTTGCTGTGGCATATTGCTGCTGCTGCCGTCGTTACTGGCAACAGAACAGAGGTAGCAGCAGCTGCAAGGATAACCAGGCAGCCAGCAACGTCATACATGTGCAAGGATATTATCAACGTCATGCCACACACAGATACAGATACACACTCACTCACACACACACACACACGCAGATACTAAAAGACAAAGGCATGAGGCAGGAGTGGAAGCTGTAGCTGTTGCAACATTCGGTGTGGCAGATTTGTGTTTTTGCTGTTGTTAAACGTATTTATATTTATGACTGACACACATGCAGCGTGTGTGCGTGTGTGTGTGTGTGTGTATATTTTGTTGTGTCATGCAAGCTGACATTAAATGCATTAAAAACATGTTGATAAATTCATTAGAATTTATTTAACTAAAAATAAATGCTGCTACAGCTGAACAACAACATAACACATGTATACTCACCACACACACACACACACTGGCACACACACACATAATGTTGCCCTGGGCAAGACAGTCGTCAGTCGACTGCTTTCATTAGTGCCTGTGGCTGCCCATCGAATTATGCGGAAATCTAATTTATTTATACCAACAGCAGCTCAGTCACTCAGTTGATCTCAAATTGCCTCTGCCAACAGCAACAACAACAACAACAACTCGAACAACAACAATGTCGCTGGCATATAAATTTAACACAAATTTCTAGGAAATGCAGGCATTTCTCACGTATTCAACTTGAGGAAGTAAATAGAGTTTTAACAAGCGAGCTTCACCTTTTTTTAGACACACAAAAGAAAGCCAAAGAAAAGCTTCAAAGAAAACGTTAAAAATATAATACAAAATGTTGCCTACTTTGAGCTAATTTAAGCAGAGCCTACACCTTTCTATAGAACAGAAATTCTAACAAAATTATTTGGCATTTTTTATCAGCAGTTAATACTTTTTCCTGTTTGCTTATCTCTTGGCAGTTGTTACTTAATTTTAGAGTCCCATTGAAACTCGTTTAACTAACTCGTTCGTCGTCGTCTTCTTTCGGAAACTTATCTCTCGCAAATATTCGACGAAAAGTTTTCGCACTGCCAAACAATCGAAATAATTTATTACAGTTGTTGCCTAGATACACACACACACACACACACTCATATAAAAATGTCATTTAGAGAAGTGGAAACACAGTGCAGACGAAAAGTTTTTGGCGCAGAAATTAACTTTATTGGGGCGAATCAAGAGAAAATTGCTAAACAAATGCGCTCGAGCACCTTTTGTTGCCAACTAGTTGAGTCGCTTAGGGGATGGAGAGGGGGAGAGGGGGGAAAGCGAGTTAGATCTTGGCTAAACACATGGCAACTTAAACTTATCGACAACTCGCATCTCGAAGACTACAACAAGCTGGCCAAAAAGTTTTCACCTGCTGCCTCTCTTAATGCTTAGTCTCCCCCACCCCCTCCCCCCTTCAAATGGCAACTAAGACGCACTAATTCACGACTGGCACAACTCGCTGAACTCTTTTGGTGTTTGTGTTGCGTTGTGTTTTGTTTTGCTTTGCCTTGCAGTTGGCCCCAAAAAGTAGGCTATAAAAACTATCAACAACACGAGTTGAGAGCGAAGCAAGTTGCTCTAAGATTGCCAGCAGTAGTAGTAGTAACAACAATCTGACAACAAAACTGGCATAAGCATAACATAAAAATAGGAAAAGTTATTTTTTAAAGTTTTGCCCCTGCAAAAAAAAGGGGGAATAACAACATCTACTGGATCATATAATCCTTTCACTTAACAAGCAAACTTTTGGCAACAGACCGAAAAACTTTGCACACTTCTTCTTTAGCTACAGCTTCGGCTTCAGCTTCAGCTTCTAGTTTAGGTATAGCTTCTTTTTTCTTACTTTTATGTTGCGCTTTGCATAAACACAACTCAACTCGAGAGGCAGGGAGAGGAAGCTGCAGTGGGGAGTGCTGTGTAACAGGATGTGACTTGCTGCCTGCTCACATACAATATATGACGCTGGCAAATTTATGCATTCGCCAGGCCAGAAAAGTATTTATGTATGCGCTTATAAATATATGCACACGCCTCCCCTATCTAGTGTGTGTGTGTGCGTGTGTGTGTGTATGAGCAGATAGCCAGCAAATTTATGCTAGCAATATAATAAACAAAATATTTGCGCACGAGGACTGCTCTCCGCTTGTATGAAAAACTTTCTGTTCCCCCCCCCGAAACTTTAAAATAACACAAGCCGCAGCGAGAACAAAAAAATTTATATGAAAATATGAATATGAACAAGAAAGAAAATAACAAAATAAAAGCAGAAATGAAATTTATTTTTGGGGCACTGGCAAGTTGAAATTTTAAAACTTTGGACTAACATGCAACATGCCTGCACCTTTTTTTCTGTTCAGCGTGTTTTTTATGCTAATTAAAGGCAGCAGACACAGAGATACCGAACCAACACCCACCCACACGCACACACACACAGACTGTGTGTCCTTGTGCCCAAAAAAAAATGTGAAAAATAAAATAATAAAAAAAGGAAAACAAACACCGAATTGCACACAAAAGCCTAACCCTGAAATCTTCTGCAACTGAACTAGCGCAATGAGCTTGAAGGCTCTTAAACACAAATGTGCAGCAAAAAGTCAGAAGAAGATTTCATAGAATTTAAGAGCAGAAGAGAGTGGAACTACATAAAGTACTATTACGGCAAACTTTAGCAAGAAAAAAATGTAATTATTTTTTAAGCTCTTGGGGCAAAATGCTGGCAAGTTTCTAGTTTCAAGTCTCAAGTCAAAATCATGTGAGTAGAAGTAGGAATGCTTTTAGAAATTTGCAAGCAGCTTACAAGTTGCAAACAAAAACGTTAAGTACTGTTGCCTTAAAGAAAATTTGAAACTATGAAGTAAGAAAACATTTCATATTTTGCTTAAGAATTGCAGTATACTTTGGCAACTTAAGCTGCAATAGATCATTGGGGATAATTCTAGATATAAATGATGCACTCCATGAGTAAAATGTAGAATATTTTAAGAGATTAGTAGTATAGTATTAGTGAAGGAAATTTAATTTAAATACAGTTCATATTTTGCTTTAGAAGTCCAATATTCCCCGGCAACTACAGCTGGAATATTTTGGGATAATTCTTTATCTAAATGATGCACTACTCCATGAGTAGAATGTAGAATATTCTAAGAGATTAGTAGTATAGTATTAGTAAAGTAAACTCTAGCTAAAATTCTGCAAACAAAACACTTTCATTTGGCTCTGTCTTCTTTTACAAGTCTTGTGTCTGACTGACTATAATTTTTATAAATAAAATTCTGATTGCGCTCAAAAGTAGGCAACACAGTAATGTAAATATGCTCTCAGCTCAAAAGTAGGCAACATATAATGCAACGCTTTCGAAATCACTGCAATAATATCACTGAAAGTATAATATTTAAACAAATGAACACGAAATGAAATGGAAATTAAGCCAACGATGAATTAACAGAAATAACAAGGGAAAAATAAAACTGAAAACTGAAAACTGAAATAAAAAAGCCAAAAAACCAATAATAACAGCAGTAGCAGCAGCAGTGGCAGTAGCAGTAGCTGCATTGGCTATTTATAGCGCAAATATAATTAAATTAATTGTAAATAAATGTCGAAAAGTAAAAAACCAATAGTACACACACATGCACACACACACACACGGCGATAAAACGGAGATAAACTGTTCAACGGTTAAATAAACAGCAACGGGGCAAATAAATAAATAATATACAAATACAAACGCACATCTATCTATCTATCTGTAGGAATAACGAATGTGTTCGGCGTACAATTTAGTGAATTCTTTTTTTTTTTGCTGTTTGCCATTTCGCAACAAGTAAAATAATTAATTATAGATAAATTTCGTGTGTGTGTGGGCCAAATAAATAAGGAAAAACAGCGCGCAGAACACAACGAGCGTTTAATAAATGACTGCATTACATAAATGAGCTTTTAGTTTAATTAATTACGAAATAAATAACAACAACAACAACAATAACAACGACTACGATAACGACAACTAAACCAAACCAAATACATGTTTAGCACGTGCGTGTGTGTGCGTTTAAAGCCATATGCATGGCAGCAGCAACAACAACAACAACGACAACATCAACAACAACAATCACACTCCGTCTAGCTACAACAACTTTAGCAGCATCTATTAAGCTAAGCAAGGGAACAACAACAACATCGAGGACAACAACAACATCGAGAACAACTAAACGCACTAGGAGAAAAGTGTTTGTAATTGTTGCTGCCACGCCCACGCGCACATTGTTGCTGTTGGAGCATTGCCAGGGACACCGTCGCTGTTGCCGTTGTTGCTGTTGCTGTTTTGTTTGTTGCTGTTGCCGCTGTTGCTGTAATTCATACTGGCCGCCCCACTACAACAACTGCAACAACAACAGCAGCAACAACAAAAGAGACAACCAACAGCCGAACAACAATCGAACAACAACAAGCACAGCGCCAGCAATCCAGTTGGAGCCGGCACCACCACCACCAACACAGCCAATCCCCCCGCCAGCAGCAGCAACAACAGCAGCAGCAACAATCCAAATAGCAACAACAGCAACAATCAGAGTCAGAGCCAAGGCCAAAGCCAAAGTCACAGCCATAGCCATAGTCATAGCCATAGTAAGAGCGTTGTCGTTGGCGTTAGCGGCAGCAACAACAGCAACACTCTCAACAGCAGCAACAACGACGCCGGCAGCAGCAACAGCAGCACAAGCGTTGCCCCCGATCCCAAGAAGTCCTTCTCGCTGCACTGCTGTTGCGTGATCGTCGACATTACCCCCGTCTCACATCCGGTGGCACGCCTGACGACCTCAGCAACAACGGCCTCGGGAAGGGATGCGGGCGCCGGCAGCGGCAGCGGCAGCGGTGGCGGCCTCAGCGAGAATGTCTCCCAGTTGGCGAGTCAATTGTTTCGCTTTGGCAGCAGCAGCAAGAAACGCACCGGAGTCTGCATCTGCAATGCCCAGTGTCGTCTGCAATCGCTCGGCGAACTGGAGGATGCTGCGACACAGGCCGAACAGCTCAAGCAAACCACGCATCATGGCTCACTCGATCGTCTGCTGCAACAGCAGCAGCAACTGTTGCCACAGAAACAGCCCCCACAGCAGCAACAGCAGCCACATGCAAGTGGGGAGCGTTCCATTAGCTGGGTGGTAGATGGTGGTGGAGCTGGTGCTCTACTCCAGGCCGCCAGTTCGGATGAGAGCGATGAGAAGCTAAAGAAACAGCAGCAGCAACTGGATGACGGCGCTCCTCGACCCCCCGCACGACATGGCAGCGGCAAGCATAGCGTGCGAGAGGAGTTCGAGCGTGGCGTGGAAGTGGAGAAGTTTTATCACCAGATCAATGGCGACATCTTTGAGATCACGCGACGGGTGCGTGCACGCGATGAGGACACCATGGAGCAGAAGTGCATCAAGCGCAAGGGTTCGGTGCGTCTAACGGAACCGCACTATGTGCGACTGCCGGAAAAGAAGCCACAGCTGCCACCACGTCGCCAGA
This sequence comes from Liodrosophila aerea, assembly GCA_035045005.1. Lineage (NCBI taxonomy): Eukaryota > Metazoa > Arthropoda > Insecta > Diptera > Drosophilidae > Liodrosophila > Liodrosophila aerea. The sequence goes on along the minus strand of JAWNNL010000805.1, from coordinate 200,061 downwards.
AGAGCGCTGAGGAGGTGGCCATGCCGAAGAGCGCCTTGCGCCAGGCAGCCCCCGAGCAGCTGGAGTGGTTCGATCGCAAGGCACAGCAACGGCATTCGGCTCGTTCCGCCGAGGGTGGACAGGTGCGAGAGGAGACGATCGAATGGCTGAAGCTGCAGAAGAGTAATGCTGCACTACAGCAGCAACAGAAACCAGCACGCACCTCGTCCGGTCCCAGTGAGATCACCGTTCTCAAGGATGAGCTGCCCGATTGGCTGCTAGAGCACTTGCCCCGCCAACGGGAGCGTCAGTCGTCGACGTCCGATAAACCAGTTAGCTCTGCCTATGCCAAGGCTCTGGCTGAGCTGCTCAAAAAGCCATTGTCACGCCAGAGCTCTGGCCCGTGTGAGGTCTCCCTGCTCAAGACGGACATTATGGAGTGGCTGACCAAGATGCAGACCACGGCGGGCAGTAAACCGCGTCGCTCGCATCATCGTCGCAACGGCAGCAGTGGCGTGGCACCGCGTTCTAACTCCCAGGAGGATCACGCGGCCAGCGAGCATGCGACACTGCAGCGCAAACGCCACTCGCTGGGCCACAGTGGAGCCGAAAGTGCAGGGGAGGAGTTGCCACAGTTGCCAACGATCGACTGGATTGCCTATCCGCTGCACAAGCTGCAGTCGCTGGGTAAACAGCCACTGCCAGCGGGCACCACAACAGTGCCCAGTGGTTATGATGTGCCTGTGGCTGCCACCCATACGCAGCTCTGCCAGGAGCAGCGGAGACGCGAGGAACGCTCCCGGGAGCGTCGATTGCGGCACTCGGCTAGTGAGGTGGTCAGCAGCACGGCGGCAGTGGCGGCAAGCAGCGCACAGCTGGAGCGACTGGAGCGTCTCTATGCCAAGCCGCACAAGGAGCGCTATCAGTACGTGCCAAAGGATACCACCAGCGTCACCGCCGCCCCCTCCTCGTCCAAGTCGAAGCGTTCGCGTCGTCATCAGACACAGCGCAGTGCCACCGTGACGGACATGTCGCTGCAGCGTTCCAGTGGCGGGCACAAGCGCAAATCCTCGAGTGCGGAGCGGGCGCCACGCTCGCGTTCGCCCTCGCCCTGCACAGATCCCGCCTGCCCGCTGCTGCCCATCTGCACGGATCCGCACTGTCGGTATCAGGAGTGCCAGCAGCGACGTCGTTGCCTGACCTCCTCGGCCAGCTCGGTGAATCTGGCGCGGCATCAGCAGCTCGCACAGGTTCAGCTGCATGCGGTGCCCGCTCACCTGGTAGGTGGCTCCGATGTGACGACGCCCTCCACCACAGCAACACCACCACCAGCAGCAGGACCCTCTGCTGCCACTGTAACTCTGCCCATGGCTGTGCCCGAACGTCGTCTGGTCATCTGCCACGAGTGTCGATCCTGTGCGCCAATGTTGAGCTGCCAGAATCGTAAATGCCTCAATGCTGCCAAGTGCAACTCACTGCCTCGCTGTGCCGCCGACTTCAATCGGTTGCGCACCTCACTCGCCCAGCCGCCAGCGACGCTGGATGATATTGAGCCGGCGCCACTGGATCTGGAGGAGCAGCCATTGCCCATGCTGCCGATGCATGCCACCCACTATCGCAGCAATTCGCAACCGAATACGTTGCAACGTGGCGATTCGACTGCCTCCAGCTGTGGCATGGCCGCCAATTTCGGCTGGCTGGAGCCCGTCCATCAGCCCGCGAACGGTCATCATCATAGTCTCGTCCATCACGCCCTCAATGGCAATGGCAAACTGATGAAATCCGCCTCGGCTGCCTCACTCAATTCGCGTCGTCGTCGCCACAAGACGGTGCACTTTGGCGAGAATCTGCTGCGAGAAGTTTGCCAGAATCGTAAACTGATCAAGACGGAACAAGTGCCCTCCGGTTCGGCGCCCATGCAGGCCAACATACAGCTGCTGTATAATTTCGTTGAGGGTGTCCTGAGCGCCTGGGTGGACGATGATGAGGATCAGATACGTTCCGGTGCCGAATCGGAACCGGAACATGGCCTAGTCGCCCTCCAGCCCATCCATCGTTGCAATCGGTTGCGCTATCAGTGCATACGTCGTGTCGTCGAGGAGGCGGCGGATCTGCAGGGTACGCTCAAGCTGGGCAATTCACGGTATCGTCATCGGCATTGGCGGAGTACCGCTAAGCAGTGCAACGAAATGTTCCTTCGCAAGGTAAAAGCAATCAAGTGAAATTTATCTAATATAAGAGAGATATTCCATTCAGTTATCTATCTTCAAACTTCCACATTTTAAATTTATAGAAATTGCCGGAGTACCCTTAATAATTTCAATTTCATATTTGTGTAACTACTATGAGAAAGATATTCCATAGAGTTATCTATCTTAAAATGTCCCCACTTTAAATTTATAGAAATTGCCGGAGTACCCTTAATAATTTTAACTCGAATGGCCATATTTGTGTAACTACTATGAGAAAGATATTCCATAGAGCTATCTATCTTAAAATGTCCCCACTTTAAATTTATAGAAATTGCCGGAGTACCCTTAATAATTTCAACTCGACTGGTCATATTGGTTATCTACTATAAGAAAGATATTCCATAGATTTATCTGTCTTAAAATGTCCCTACTTTAAATTTATAGAAATTGGTGGAGTACCCTTAATAATTTCAACTCGACTGGCAAAATTTTGTGTCTCTACTGTAAGAAAGATATTCCATAGAGTTATCTATCTTAAAACTTCCCCACTTTAAATTTATCGAAATTGCCGGAGTGCCCTTAATAATTTCAACTCGACTGGCAATATTTTTTTAATTGATTAATAGCCCAGCGACAATTTGGCAACGCTGGAGTAATTCGCCTGCTTTAACTTTGAGCTTTGCTTCGTTTCCTTTTGGGGGCAAGAGCAGCCTGTTGGTTTGCTTCAAGTGACTCGAATGTATTGTCGCAACGTGGTCCGTTTGTCTGTCTGTGTGTCTGTGCGTCTGTGCGTCTGCTACAAATTCATTTTGGTTGCCTAACAAAACGTTGATCAAAGCCAAAGCAGCCTTTTCACGCTCGAGCAGCTGCGAGGCAGCTCTGCGCCTTTTGCTGCCACAAAGGAGGCAGGCAATAAATTAAAGCATTAGCCCCCAGTCGAAAAAGCTCTTAGCACACACACACAGAGAGTAAGTGTGTGTGTGCGTGGAGTGGGAAGTGTGAGGAAAGCATTTTCATTTACCGTTCGTATTTAGTTTTTGGGTAATGAATGGCATTGATTGGAATTCGCATGAATCACAGTTTCAAAGTGATAAAGGCTATTTCTACAGCACACATGTGTGTGTGTATAATGTGTGTGTGTGTGTGTTCAAGTGGCTTTTTGTCTGGTCAACGGGGCGTGGTATAATCAATGAGTGCTGCATTCAAACTGTAATGCACTTGTATCTGCTCGCTTGTATCTTGTATCCATGGCAGATATCTTTCAGCTTTTTGCAGCTAAGTTAATTCAACTTGACCATCTGCCAAAGCAAAGTAGAGAATTCAATTTAAAGCACACGAAATAGAAATAGAAATAAAATAAACCAAGAGGAATGGTAGAAAAACTAAAACTAAATAACTAGCGAGAGTTGCATTGGCCAAGAGACAGCTTGCTGATTGCATTCAAAATGAGTATTCATGGTGAGTGTACTCACACACCCACACATAGTTACAAATGAGTGAGTCTGAATGGCGCATTAGTTGGATAGCTGATACTAGCTGAAGCAAAGCGCACTGCATATTAATTAATTGCCAGATCAACGCTCTGCCCTGATGTTGATTATCATCAGCATAATGATGAAAATGTAAGTCATGATGTACATGTTAATGATGATACTATAAACCCTAGGTAGACTAATATTAAAGCTTAACTCTCGTTCTATACAAATGAATGAACTCCGAGTGTGTGTGTAATGCCAGGAAATTTGAATTGGGAATTGAGGCAGGCATCTAATTAGATCATATCAGTAACTCAAAAGCTTATGTTGCCGCAAGGGAATTGAGTGTAAAGTCAAGTGGAAATGCTCATAAATTGGCTATATTTAGGATTTTATGGAATGACATTACTTTATTAAATTTAGGAGTAATATAAATTAGAACTTCGGTTGATTTAGAATTGAATAGGATGGCTTTAACTTGCCAATTGTGTCATGAACTTTGCTTGAGTCTAATCCTCCCCACCTCTGTCTAAACTGTACTTGTTAGTTTTGATTGATCTGCTGGCTATATCCACTCACTGCTGAAGCCAATTAATGCTAAGCATCTCCCCTTGCTTCAAGCACGTCTTTCGAACTGTCACTGCACATATTTAATCAAATCCAAATGAGATGAAGCAACTGCGTCGTCTTGAGCTTGTGTGCCCCCTGTGCCATTTCCGTTGTAATCATCATGGCCAAAATACCAACTTACTGTTAATGCCAAATTGCTTTTCACGCTGCACACACACCGTGAGCTAGTATTTGAATGCCTCAGCTTGGAGATTTAGCTCAGAGATTTGCAGTGCTTCAGACAGAGCAGAGCAGAGCTTCATTTGAAATCATAAAAGAGCAAAAAGAGGAAAACACTTCTTGCAATGCGTTGCAGATTTTCCGCATTGGTTTTCATTTTGAATCAATTTTTCGCTTCTCTACTACTTGGCTGGGTTTTTCCACTCTTTAATGTCTCACTTAAGCTCCGCTCGTGGCAAACGTGCCAGGAATTTTAGTAGCAGCAGCTGGCAGGAGCCATAAGCAAATGCTTGCTTACATATGTGAAATTGTGCGAAATGTGAAAGTTACGACAAGGGGAGGAGGAAGGGAAGGAGGGGAGCCCAGCACAAAACTGGGACTATAGCGCGCATATAAACACTCTATCAAATATTGTAATTTTTGACAGTGACAGCGACAAATGAAATGATTTTTTCCTGCCAACAGGTACGAGGGAAGATAGGTACATATATATGTGTGTGTAGGTGCCAATGGCAGAGGCAGCTCTGGCTCTCACATTTGACATTCAAAAGTCATTGATAATTATGGATGAAACGTGAACGACAGCCGCATCGAGGGATCACAATCAATTCTTGATTAGAAAACGCAGGCACAACAGCAGCAAAAAGGTAGCAGAGAGAGGGGAGGGGGCGGTAGGGTAGTCACCTGTCCCAGCTTGGATAAGGGTGTTGTGTATAAGTGGGCGTGTGTGTGTGTGAGTGTGGGTGTGAGTGTGTCTGAGTCTTTGCGTAAATTGAATTTTGATTTTGCACTGATGCTGAGATATATGGCATATTAGGCCAAAGTAATCAGTTGTGAGGGGCAGAGAGGGGTGTGCTAGGCCTCATAGGGCACACACTAAAGGCATTTAATCTTTTGTGTGTGTGCGAGTGTTGTGCGTGTTTCGGGTTGCCCATTTAGGCTTACCCATGTGAATCACACTGGCATTGGCTCAACGCACCCTAAAACTCATTGTCAGCCCCTACCAAAAGCTGATGAAATTCGACAACACTTCACTGTATGTGTGTGTGTGTGAGGAAGTGTGGGAGGGGCAATGCCTGTTATAGCCGCTACTGCTGGCTGATATCAATTAAAAATTCATGAATCATTTGACAAACTCTTTGGGCTCGGGCAAATTGTAACCATTTTGCACGCTCCGGCCAATCAGTTGTAGCTGGAGATGGTTTCTCTGCTGTGTGTGTGTGTGTGTCTATGTCCGCTCTGACACATTGTTTGTCAGACTTACACACAGACAGATACACAGACAAAGAGTCAGAGTTAGAGAATTGTAGATGCACAGTAATCTGTTGTAAGTAAAAGGTACAAAACTCGTAAATTCCCCGAGTTGTGTCCCTTTTTTTCTGGCCACTTTCGCACATTCTAAAGGGTTTTCCATTACATTAGCCTCGATTGTTCGCATTGTTTGTATACATACAGACTCTAGCATATATCTACATATATATTTCATGTGCAGAGTAACTAATGAAGTGACCTTTGGAGATGTTCTAGCTGTTACAAGTGTATAGATACAAAAGTATCTGTGTGCAAGAACTACTCAAGCACACCTCGCTTGGCCAGAGTTACCTGCCTGACTGACTGGCTGCAGGGTTGCCAGCCTTTGCAACAGTTCAACAGTTCCGCTCGACAGCTTCCGTTCGGCTTGATGATTTCATGGAAAACTTCATTGAGCAAGCGGAAACTATTTCATTTGGCGCTATAAATGTTGTCAGGTGGACCTTTCAGACTGGGGCAGGGGCAGAGGTAGGGGGAGCACCTTTGAGTGGGGGCCAAGTGGAGGAGTGAGTGGGTCTGCTGTTGATAGTTGATGGGCGTAGTGAGCGAGTGTTTTTGAAGTTTTCAATATTGTAACTAAACGTTTGAGGCCATTTCTCCTTGTACATTTTAAATGGGCGAAACTCTGCGAGTGGAAAACTCACTCTCTCTGCAAGTGTAGTAAATTATTGGCAAAGTGCAATTATAGAGTAAGTTAAGTGGAACTGATTGGGTTAATTGAAATGCTTTTAGTATTTTTGGCGAATTTAAACACCTTTTGAGTGTGGAGAAATCTATGATTAATATGCATGTAATATTCTTGACTTTCCTGTGTCATTATCATCAGAAATATTGACCCAAATCTATGAGCAATTTACTTGTAATGTCCTCTACTTTCCCTTATCATTATCATCAGAAATATTTCCCTAGAAATCTATGAGTAATATACTTGTAATGTCCTTTACTTTCCCTTATCAATATCATCCGAAAATTCCCCCAAATGTGTAGAGAAATCTATGATTAATATACTTAAAATATACTTGAACTTCCTTTTCCATTATCATTAAAAATTTCCCCTCAAAACGGAACATTATTGAATAAATTTCGTTTATTTTATACTCGAGTTGAACTCCTTTCAGGCGTCAACCTTGTTCATGGCACTTAACAGCTGTTGGGCCCCAAATGCTTGCCACATTCCCAATTAATCAGAGCTACAGGGAGCAATGTCATTGGCACCTCTAGCACTGACTCGATGGAGTTGCCCCCTGGGCCCACGCCCCGCCCCATCCCCACGCTCTGAGCCCAATAAAAATTTGCTACCCTTGCCACTGAGATGCCACTTTGATCTGTGCGTCTGTCGGTTATGTTTTCTCTTCTTTTTTTTATATTTATTTATTTTTTTTACGTTTTTTGGCAATTTCGAGTCTGGAAATATTTATGTTGCCGACGCGCAGCGCCATTGAATGGCGCACGTTTGGGGTATTTGCATGCCTTTGCACTCCTTCGATTAATATAAAATTTGATTAAACTTGCCCAACGACAAACGACAAGGAGAACGGGGATAGGGAGGGGGAAGGAGAAGGAGCCGGAGACGACGTCACTTGTGGGTTAAGCACACATGACTTTGTAGAAGCAAGCAAGCAAAGGGGCGAACGATTGGGGCGTGGCTGCTGCCGCTTGCTACTGCTACTGCCACTGTGCAAACATAAACGCACATGCCACTTGACAGTTGGCAGCTCCACGTCTACGTCTGCGTCTTCTGTTCGCCCCCCGTGGGGCAGTCAAATAAATAACTTGTAAAACATGCATATGAGCAAAAATGTTTGAAAATTGCCAAATAGAAGGAGCTGTAGGTAAGGGAGTGGGAGAGGGGGAGGAGGGGGTAGCTGTATCGTAGTAACCAAAGCCAAGACGAAGTGGGGGCAGTGACGGGGGCATTGACGGTTCTGTCCGTCGTATTAGTACGTTCTACGTTCTCAGCAGGAAGAGAAGACGAAACGAATAAACACATTGTAAATTGATTTCCTTGGGAACTCAAATAAAAATGGCATGAAAAGCAAGTGAGCGACAACATTGTGGGCGGTGGGTGGATGGTGGGTGAAGGGTGAGCGTGGGCGTGGGCGTGGGCGTGGCCATGTGGCACCACCTCCAATTGAAACGAATGAATGGGCAAACCAATTTTTATTGCCACGCGGGACACGTAGCGCGCCTCGGCCTTAGCGTTCTCTTGATTCCCCACACACACACGGACCCAGGGCAATCCCTCTACACGCTCTCTCCCTATTTGTGCCTTCTCTCGTTTCTCATTCTCTCTGTTGCAAAAAAGCAAAATTGGCGCACTGGGTGCTGTGGTGAGAACGGAAGGAAGTCGGAAGATGGCCAGATAGTAGAAGATGAAGGACAAGTAGGCAACAGGAGCGGAAACAGGAGCGGAGCCATCATGCTGGCTCTCGACCCGGCTTCTGATGGAATGCTCGCTCGATAACATGACCAAGTAACTGTTTGGCATTGCCTTCACTTCTCTCTATACTATAATTCTACGATTGCTGCTCCTTTCGTTCCATTCCATTCCATTCGTTGTTGTCAATTGTTGTACGTCCATCCTTCGCCTGTCCTGCCTCCCGCTGCCTCCCCTGCTCTACTTTCCCTGGTTCTCCGACTGCCATGGCCTGTCCCATGTTGCCAACTTCACTAAAAATGCAGGCGAGAGAAGACAAATTGCTTTATCGACGACATACGTAACAAATGTTGCTGTCGGCAGTGACAACGACAACCAAGACAACAACAACAACAACAACAACAGCAGCAACAGCAACAACATGGGTGGGGGCAGCCACTGAGGCATTATTGGTTTCAAATGGCTTACGGCTTGGCAATTCGCATCGGGTTGAGTTCTGATGAATGCTCTGTGCAGCAGAGTCCTGTCACTGCTAATTATGACTTAATTATTTCAATTATTATTTCGCAGACTTATCGAATTTCATCGTTGCCAACAACAACGACATCTATGTAGTAGTATATAATGTAGAGCATATTGGCTTTCATCTAATTGAGTTGCGTCTAATGATTTTTACAGATTTCCGACGATGATCGAATGAGCCTAACTACTGCCGTTTCGGATGAAGATGATGGCGAAAGTGTCATGGCGTCACCATATAAAGCAAAGGCCACTGGCACCGCTGCATCCTCCTTCAACTGCACGGGCGCTGTGCGTAAAGCTGGGTAAGTCTCTCCTCCTCTACATACACTGTATAGTATAACTGTAATCTGTGGCACGCAGCAGAATTCCCAAAGGTATTTCATTCGGCACGTGTGTGCCTCCACTCACTTCGCACCTGGCCTCAACTTTAACTCGAACCCATCATAAATAAAGTGGCAAATGGGCTCAAGGACCACCTTCAACTCATGCCGTATATATGATGAAGTGTGGCCAGAGATTATTAGATAACGGATTAATATGACAGCGCCCCAAGGGGAGGCTAATACGTGAAAATGATATAACCAGTTTTTATTCTCCAGTTTAATTACCTCTGCCATAGATATGTGTTTGTTTGTGTGCCATAAAACTAAATTAACTGCTGAAACATGATGTGCGATATGTGAGCCTTAAGTGCAGTAACATAATGCCACAAAGCAAAGGGTATTTACTTCATAATTCACAACAGGTTCTGGCCAAGAGAATCAGTATAATCAGCTGGCAGCTATAGTAACTTGCCTTCTACAGTATTTATGACATTTATTTTACCTTTATAGTAATAGTAACTAACTAGCAACAGCAGTAACTAATGCTGTATTTATGACATTTATTTTCCCTTTATCACACAAAAGTGTTTCTAGGAAAAGAACTATTTTATGCTGTCGTCTTTTCACTCCATTCAGTTGTGTTTACTGCAGTTTCCTTTAGTTTTTATAAAGTTTACAGTACTTAGAGTGCGTTTCCCCCACTTGTTGTGCAAAGATATTTATCAACTGTTTGTTATTTTACCCTCTCTAATTCAACTGCTGACAGCAGCTGCAACTATTCCCCGGCAGCATGCTAATGTGCCTAGTCATATTTATGCAATTTGTATTGCTATAAAGGGACTAATGCTGCTGTACTGCAGTAAATGCTGTAAATGATATTTTCCTGCTCATTTTTCATCATTTTGCATATAATTTCTCACTCTGTTTCTCCTCTGTTTCCCTCTCCGCAGCTTTCTATCGGTAAAGAAATGGTTACTACGCAAGAAGCATCAAATCGAACTGGCACGTAAACGCGGCTGGAAGGGCTATTGGGTATGCCTAAAGGGCACCACATTACTCTTCTATCCCTGTGATTCGCGTGAGGGTCGCAGCGTTGAGGCGGCACCCAAGCATTTAATTATTGTGGACGGAGCAATTATGCAACCCATACCGGAGCATCCGAAACGCGATTATATATTCTGTCTGAGCACCGCATTCGGTGATGCCTATCTATTCCAAGCACCCTGTCAGGTGAGTACGCCTTGTGGATGGATATGATGCGTGGCCTGGCTCAATAAGCGCCTGGGAAGTCCTTCAAGCGTTAAGACATTCAGACGTTGCAATTAGAAAGAAGAAGACTAGCAAAAAAAGAGTAGGAATCGAATAGAGCAGATCTCTCTCTCTCTCTCTGAGCCCCTGGGGGCCACTGGCACTAAGCATAAAAGCTGTCCTTGTCCAGGCACTAGGACAACATTGACAAACAAGACTTGGACTTGGACGACATGCGAGTTGAGCCATTAAGTGGGTGTGATAGTGTGTGTGACTGTGTGTGTGCTTGTTTGCGTAAGGATACCAAGGATATGTAGATATGCACTGAGAGGAAATTGTAGAGCATTTTTGCAGTTTTAACTATGCTTAAATGGAAAGTAAATCAGTCTCTACACAATCTCAAATCAAGATGATGAAATAAGAAGAAATTGTTAAGAATTTTGCAGTTTTAACAATTATTAAATGGAAAGTAAAGCAGTCTCTACACAATCTCAAATCAAGATGATAAAATGGAAATAGTCTAGGCTTAAAAAAGATTAACACTAGACTCTTTCTAACTAGAAAAATGTCTCATAAATATACTGAAAATCAGTAGCATACTAAAAAGTAGAATGAACAGCATTAGATTTCTCTCAGTGCATCTATCAGGCCAGCTAACGTTTTGCCTCTCTACCACTATGCGTGTGCGTGAGTTGTGGTGTCGAGTTCAGCGCTCGCGGGCTTTCAACAGACCTTACTCGTAATCGCCATGCAAAATGTGTGCCACACACACACACACTCGCACACACGCAGGCACACACACTCCGACAGTTTAAGACTTGCAGGCCACAAATGGCTCAAATGCAAATCGCCCTGGCTTAAAATGCGATTGAGGTGTGGCAAAAAGGAGAAGCACAGCTGGCAGATTACCTTGAACGCTAGTTGGAAAGGGTGGTGGGGAGGGGGAGTGGGAGGGGGAGTGGTTGGTATAAACTGTGCTGTAGGTCCTTGTGCCTAAACTGTTACATGTCCCAAAGGCATACGCTGCTGCTCATTCATCTAGCCTCAAAGTCGACAGCGCTTCAGCCTGGCCACCTTAGTGATTTGTCATTAAATTTGCATAACTGATAGTCAAGCAACAACAACAAGGACTTCGCCACAACAGCAACAACAAATTGCTGGCGATGCATTTGTTACAGTCAACTCTATACTCATACTCATGCTCGTACTGACTGTACTATTTCTCTATTTCTCAGGTGGAGCTGGAGAACTGGGTGAACAGCATACACAGCGCCTGTGCCGCTGCATTTGCACGTCATCGCGGCAAAACGGGTACACTGCATCTGCTGCAGGAGGAGATCTTTCGCCTGGAGAAGGCCATTGAATCGGTAAGTGAATGCCAACGTTTCACTTAACTTGTACACACACACACTAACAGACACACACACGACACACACCTGGCGTGTGAAAGTATTTGTTGGCGATTATGTCGAGCATGTCTGAGCAGGATATGTGCGCTAAGGATATTGAGTTGAATTGTTGCCGAGGCGCTTTTTGGCTTGGAAGGAAATGGTTGAGCTGCTTCAGCATAAATTCAAGTGCTGAGAATTGAAAGTCCCCACTCTAAACTGAGTGTGCGTGTGTGTGTTGTGATAGGTGTAGAAAAGCTGTTTGTCGACTCTGCGAACCACATAAGCTACAGCCATATTAACAGAATGATATGCAAAAAGTAGACGAAAGAAAAACGAAATAGTAGATAAAAAGGTAAAAACTCAGCAGAGAGACATGCAAATGTGTTGATTTATGAACTCAGCGGGTTTTAGCAGCATGTTAAACGCTGAAATAGATGCAGACCGTGGAATGAAAATGTAGAAAAGTACACTCGAGGCCAATTCTTCCTTAGTTTATAATTTGAATTTATTTTGTATATTTTATAAAATATTTTAAAATAATTTAGAACGAAAGATATGAACTTCCTTCCTTTTGCTGTTTAGTTTAGCAGTCTCTATAATGAATGAAAATATAGAAAAATTCTCCCCTGGCCAATTCTTCTATTGTCTATAATGTGAATTTATTTTGACTATTTTATAAAAATTCGCAAATAATTTTTAACTAAATTTAAAGACCTCTATTGGCTGTCCATAAGTTTTTAGATCATCAGTCTCTATAACAGCATTAAGCCATAAAACTAAAGGCCAAGAAAAAGTTGCCGTCAGCTGAATTTAACGGCACTTAGACACTGCCCATAATGGGTTAGCAGCCATGTGAAATAAAAAATTTATACAGCTAGAAAAAAGAGGGCAGACAAATAAACTTTTAACGCTGCACAAATCTAAAAGATCAACAAACAGGCGCGTAAAAAAAGCAGAGGAGATGAATCCAAGTAAAACCATTAAATCAATCAATAAAATTATCTTAAAGCTACTCGTGTTCATTCAATTTGAGCTGGCAGCAACTTTTTGCCACTTGCCACTTGCTACTTGTGGGGGCGGGGGCAGGTGGCACATCATTGATATTCAGAACAGGATTCTGTATGTTTCGGCACCTAATCATTCGTTCAAGTAATCAAACAACAAAGCCAAATTGAACGAACACATCAATTCGCGATGATTTCTCAACTTCCCAAATATTTTTTTCCTCTCCTTGTGGAAGACACAACAAACGCATTGCCACACCCACTGACAATTTAAGCATCCCAGCAACAATTTTGGCAATTTCTCAATTTCGCAATAGTCGAGTCGAAGGAGAGCGCCACAAGCGCAATTTCTAGCCAATTTCTCAGTGGAGTTGCCGCGCCATGATTTATGCCATTGGATGGCTGCTTTTGAGATGGCTTCTGCTGCTTATTCTGATGATGCTTCTGGTGGCGCTGGCAGCGCTGGTGGCTCTGTTCCATTTATGTATTTGCTTTCAAATCAATTCCCCATCAATTTCGCGTCGCGGCTTCTTCAGCCAGCAACACCAACATTTGTTTCTTGCCTCCTCGACTCGACTGCAGTGCAATTTATTTGCACAACTTTGTGGCCAATCGCAGCAGCAACAGCAGCCTCAAGTCGAGCAAAATTGAGCGACCAAATTGAAAAAAAAATAAAGCAATGAAAACAAAAAACAAAAACCGAACTGAACAGAACAGAACAGAAGTCTGGCAAAGCCGTTGGAGAGTACAAGAAACTACACTTGCCACACACAATAAATGGCAGCATAAACTGATGGAAAAGGGTTGTAGGTACATCTGGTCCACAGGGTTGAGGGTTGAGGGATGTGACACTGCAGCTGCAGCAGTGCATAAAGCTCTTTTTTATTTGTTTATTTATTTTTTGCATCATGTCATTTGCAGTGCAGCGACCATACAAATTTCTACCTGCGACCATTCTCTTTGTTTTTATTGCGTCATATCCTATAAATCTGCAATTGAAATATTGAGTGTTTGAAATACAGCATTGAAGAGGGCATTTTTGTAATGTATAACGTTATGAGCATAAAGATATTGTATATAAAGTGAAATCATTAAAAATTTGGCAAAGTAAGTTGACACAAATTCACAGAGAATATTTTAAAACCGTTGTAAAATAGTTATTATAAATATTTAGAATTTTCTATATACTTCAATTGAATCTGAGAATCGTAATGAATAATATCCATTTGATTTTGTAGCATACTTTTCAGCGTATAATCAAACAGTTCCACTGGCTTTAGCTTGAGTCTATTTGACTTATAAATGTTAGCCATTTTTTTATATATTTCAAGGCAGTTAAAAGATTCTACTTTTATATTGTCAGACTATAAATTTATAAAGCTCTTTTTGTGGTATTTTATTCTAGTGTATCATTATCATAAACCCATTTATTAGCATCTATGAAAATAGTAAAGTATATAAAGCTATTTATTGTATTACTCAATGAAGTATCTGCTATTGGTATTATCTATAGAACTATCAAAATAAATTAGGATTTATATTGAATTACTTAGTTTAGTATCTGCTAGTTGTGCACATCCTTTCGTACACCAACTCTAGCATATCAGCAGTTGTTTTTCTTATAATTCAACTCACTCCCATCTCAGGCCAGTCACTGATTAGGTTGTTGCTGTTGCTGTTCCTGTTGTTATGGTTAGCGCAACTCCTAAAGACAATTATATTGTCTGTCCAGGTTATCCAGTTCGTCCGTCCGTCAGGCTGTCAGGCTTCCGTTGACTTGGCTGGTTCATTCATTCGTCTCTGTCGGAATTTCGCTTCGTCCCTTTTCTAATTTAGTTTTTCTCATTTACACGTTAAAGTTGAAGTTTGATGTTATGAACCTGGCAATATCTTGGGTTCTTGCCTTCACATTTTCCTCATCTTCATCTTGCTGCTGCTGCTGCCAGTTTATTTTCTCGTTATTGCTGTTGTTGGAGGAAATCTGTCCCTTTGGATAAACCATAATTACTTCCTTGAACGCTGCGTTTTTCCACACCAAAAAACTAAAACTTTTCAACTTGTTTGCTTTTGTTTTTTTTTTCAGTTTTACTCAGTTTTTGTTTTTGTTTACTGTCCCCGAGTCTGTCGCAAGAGTCACTTGAGAGTCAGCTGGTTTAGTTTTCAAGTGCCACGCCCACGCCCTGCGGTATTTGCAGTCGTTTTTTTGTTGTGCCTGGCCAAAAGTTTGTTGCCGCAATGAATATTAATTAAATGAGCTGCTGAGGAGTGTGGTCACAGAATGCAATTGCATTTGCATTAATTTGGATTCGTTGCATTTGCATTTGCATTTGTTTGTTAATTAATTTTGTATGCCAACTAAATGAGGGAAGAGAGGAAGAGTGGGTGGAGGGAGGGAGGGAGCGTAGTAAAATGGAAATATTAAAGTGCCGCAGGCTAAACAAAGCCCTCAAGTCATAAAAGAATAAGAAAACGTAATGCTGTCGTTGGCCTGAATGAAATTAAAAAAGGTGTCGCTCGTTGCGTTTTTATGGTTGTGTGTGTGTCGTGGAGGCGTGGCAGAAAGGGGGCGTGAAAAGAGCAACAGTGTAGTCTACTATGGGCGCTTTGTCTTTTACTTCAACTTTGTGTGTGTGTGTGTGAGTGTGCGAGTGTGTGTGTGTGTGTATGATGTGCCCCGCCCACTGGCCGGACTGGCTGTTTGTCTGCCCTTTTTTATAGCTGTCACCTTTCGGAAATAATCATATATGTGTCAGTGGGGGACACAGCTCAGCTCAGCACAGCACTTCGCTTCGTTTGCTTTAGCTTTTCTACTTTTTCGCCAGCTATCTATTTTTCTTTTCGCATAAAGCACTTGCACACTCACACACACATACTCTTGCACACACACACAATGCAGTTAAAAAAAAAAAACTAGTGGCAGTTGTAGTAGTAGTAGCTGCCCGAGCGCATTTGGTTTTTCGTACGCTCTGGTTTTTACGCTCTAATTACGACTGCTACAGCTCCCTCCCTCCCTTCAGCTCTCCCTCTATAAATTTCTCACTCACATACATATACACACCTCAGATTGTGCCCCCCATCCCCTCGCCCCCTCGGTTACTGCACTGTTTTTATTCCCAGTGGCTGCATCGTGGCTCGTGTGCAATTGCCATGGCGCTCAGTCTAAACAAGGCTCACTTGCCTGCTGCTTTCAATTTGCAATGGCGGCTGTCATTTCAGCTCAATAGCAGTTGCTGCCCCGCCCCCTATAGCCACCACCGCCCTCCCCTATATGCCTACTGCCTTCACAGTTGGTCGACTGCTGCCTACGCTTTTTAAATTTGTTCGCCTCTATGAGTTTTTTAAATTTTTCATCTGCATTTTATTTTCATCTTTATTTTAACGCTCGTTATTCAGTCAGTTTCAGTTTTTTCTTTGATGGCAGTCTGTTGTTGCATCGATAACTGAATAATTGGGCTAATTAAATGTTTCATTCAACGTTTAGTCACTTAATTGTTTAATGCAATTTATGTCATTTAATTGAGCGCTTAATTAATGTTTTCAACTCTCGCTGGGCATAGAGAGAATTTTAATTGAATTGTCATAAATTTGTGCAAATTCTAAAACAACGGCGCATTGGTATATAGATGTTAGTTGGAAATTAAATAAAACTATGTTTTATTTAGTTATAGTGAAAATTTCATGGCGTTTGCTTTGTTAAGCTAAGAGTTAGTCGAACTCCTGAAGTGGCTTAAGCATGACTGGCGCCATCTAGCGGCAAGTAGTGTTGCTTAGGCCAAGCTTCAATTCTTTCACCTCACTTGTATTTGTTTCAATTATTACAATTCTCGCCAGAGGGCGCTAGAGTGTTTCATATGTAGCGATAGTTTGAATACATTGAATGAAACTACAGTGTGTTAAATAAGTATCTTTCCTACACTTGACTTTAGCATATTTATTTAAATTAAACTCACTGTCTATCTCTCCAGCTTAGCATGTTAGCTCAATCTCCGGCAGCAGCAGCCTTGACTACAATTTATTTGCCAGCAAGCAGTACTATAGCCCAAGTAATTTATACTCCACTGTACTTGCTGTAAAACTGCGGCAAGCTCTTAATTAATTTGCTTAAATATTAAGCTCAAATTTAAGCTTACGATATGCTGAAATTTGCTCATGCTTAAATGCACATTTGCAGCATAAAATATTGCTCACACACAGATACACACGCACACACAGACACACACCGCAGGAGGGAGCCAAAACCCACAGAAAATGTAACGCAAGAATATAGTGAGAAGTGAGTAGTGAGAAGTGAGAAGTGAGAAAATTGTGGCTGAGCCATAGTGGAAAAGCACATAATGAAATGCATATTTAGTTAAGTTGCAAATTTTTGGTTAATTAGTGCGTGGATTTTCTTTTAGCCAAGTTGCAAGTTAAAGCCACATGAATATATTCCACGAAGAGAGAGAGAGAGTGTACTGCATAAGCGGTAAAAGTTTCGTATCGAAACAATAAACCAAACATGAAACTTTTTTTCGACTACCAAAACTTGTCCAAGAGATTGCCCCCCGTCCCCCCTTTCACACCCTCCCCCACTGTGTTCAGTTTTTAAACCAAAATTTTCGTAATGAAAGCATAAAGTTTATAATTACCGTAAAATGTAGTGCTCGATGCTGTGTGGAGGTTGTTGCCAAGTGCAACTTTAACTAGCCAGGCCAAAAATATGGACAGAGCATTTCATAAACTAATACCCGAAAAGGTAGGGGTAGTCCAACAACAGCAAAAAAAAAAAAACAAAATTGAAAATAGTGCTTAAAATATGGCAAGAATTTATGGCAAGTATTATGGGTGTGTGTGTGTGTGTGTGTGTGTGTGTGAAGCTCTAACGTCATAAAGCACGCACACATGTTGCCAGCTGACCCCAGCGCCACTGGCCAGGCTACCCCTTAACCCCTCTTAGCCCCCCTTGGCCTACAACCCTGCAGCACCCTATTAGACGCCCTGCTGCTGGCTTTTGTTTTGAGGCAAACGTGCGAATATTTTTGCAACTTTTGGTCGCAAGTTGCACAGGAAATGGCCGAGGCATATGCTTGCCACACACACACACACTCGCACACTCGCACACACTCACATGTAGTTAGAACCGGAGCTGAAGCCTGACACACTGCCGAGGTGTTGCCGCTTGCAATGCCCCCTCCCCCTGAACCCCTCTGCCCTACCTTAGGAGACCCAGAGTGCGCTTTTGGCTTTTGATTTGTCTTTTTTATTTGGGGTCTGGGGGTGGGGGGACTTTGAGGATTTTTGGTTTTTGCATGCAGAAATATGCTTTATGCGTTTCTGGCATGAGGGCGTGGCATGGCTGCTGCCAAATTCAATTCAATTGTCAACAGCCATAGAGCAGAGGAAGGCAAAAAGAAAATGGCCAACACACACACACACACCAACACACACACACACTCGTTTTGTGGCCACAAACACAAACAGGCGCTAGTTTTTGGTTTTAGGCTTAGATCGTTTCACGCATAACCTGCCTGAACTCTCTCTGCCAGGCAGCCACACCCACAGCCCACACACACACACACACACTCATCTGTGTTATATAATGTGCCATCATTTTGTGGTCAGCATTTATGCAGGACATGTGCACACACACACACACGTAAAGCACACACAAATTGCATGCCTTTTGTTGACATTTGCAGTGCACCCACACCCTGACCCCCACCCCCTGCCGCACTCATTTCCGCCCCACCACTTTTGCGGTTGGTCGGTCTCACATTTGACTTTTTGCAAGTGCCATGGAGCAGGCATTTAATGCACACAGTCAAAGTCAAAAGTCTGTGCCCCCTCAGGGGTCAGTTCATATACAATTTTTGACATTGCGCATACGACATGTTGTGTGGTACTCGATACGGTAGTGCATACTACTACTACTACTATATGTGTAACTACTCAATAAGTTTTGCGCTGTGTTAATTGATCGTCATTGTGCACAAAGTTGACTTATCGATAGAGGGGCACATGGAGAGGGGGGGGAGGGGCCACTGAGGCCATTAGCAGCAAACAAAACTGATATCTCAGTCACGAGTCATGAGAAGTGCTTTTTGCCTGGCAGCGTTATTATTATTTCAGTTTCATTGTTGTTGCCTACGCTTGTTGCTCCTCTCTCTGTGCTACATATTTATAATTGTTGTTGTTGCTGCTGTTGTTGTAGTTGTAGTTGTTGTTGCTGAAGTTGTTGTTATGGTTTTTGCGGTTGCTGTGGTTTTGCTATTTGCGGCATCTTTGGCTTGTCATGCGACGCTGACGCTGACGACGATGACGATGACGATGACAACAATGGCAAAATGTATTTTTTAATTGTACTCTCGGGTAAACATATATCACAGCAACAGCAGCTACAACAGCAGCAGCAGCAGCAGCAACAACAAAACGCACCATGAACTCTCAGCCCAGAGCTCAGCTCAACTGAACTGAACTCAACTCAAGCCAAACTGAGGAAGCGGAAATGACAGTACGACAATGGGCGACAACACAACAAGAAGCAAACGGCAATGGCAATGCCAGAGACAGGACAGGACACACACACACACACACACACACACACAGGACACACAACTAGTTGTGCTTGTAGTTGAGTCTAGAGTTCGCCTACTTGAGAGCCTTTGCCTTCTACTTCTTCTCTTCACAAATGTGCGCATGGGGAGCCATACACGAGTGGCGCTTAATGAAAGCGCAACAGACAGATAACACACACACACACACACACGCACACTGAGCAACAGGACTCGGTGAAAGATAACTAAGCAAAAGTGTACACTGCAGAACAAACCACACGAACAACAACTGTCGTACTAGTAACAATAATAAAATTCCACTCAAGTGCAGCACTGAGTTGACAGTCGAAATGAAGAGCGAGCGTCGCATACAATGGGCTGGCGTTTGACAATCGATAACATGCATCGATAACATCGACAACAACAATCAAAAGTAGCGCACGACATTTACATTGTCATTACACGACAATTAACATTGCCATTAAACAATGTGACAGACAGACAGACGGACAGACAGACAGACAGACAACAAACACCATAACAATGACACACGATTAATGTTTGTGTTTATCACTCGCATATTATTTTCCCTACAAACTTGTTGCCTTTGCTCTGTGTGTGTGTGTGTGTCTTGGTTAATTACAAAATTCACTTGCCAAAATGTTGCCTCATAATGTGGCAGGCTGCTTTATTAATTATGCCAACTACTCGACTCGACTCGACTCGACTCTTCTGTCTACCAAACACTCTCTATGCCTTGTTGCAATTCCAGTATAAAATTGAAGGCGACTTGCCACTGCCACTGCTTGTGTGTTGCAAGTGGCATGTTTGTTTGTAATGAGCAAATTGCAAGCACATTAAATACACTCATTAAACCCTAAGCCCAGTTATGCTTCAAGCACTCACTCACTGCTCATTAAATTAACAATGACAATCGTCAGGCAGCAGATGAGCTCATTAAGTGCCAAAATTGCTTTTCCTACTCCACTGTGGCTCCTTACTCCCATTCTTCTTCGTCTTCTTCTTGCTGTTGTTGCACCATAAATATTGTCAAGTCAAAAGTTTCTGTGTGCTACGAAAATTTGCCCCCAAAGTTTATTGCATTTAATTGAGAAGTCAAGTATTCATTTGCTTAGACATAAAACGCTGCTAAGAGCCTGGCGAAATTACTCCAATTTCAAGTAGTTTATTTAATTGCCATTAAGTGTGGGCAGAAGCCGAAGGTTTAGCTACGCTCTTGACTAGATTTCAAATTTATGGCACATTTATTTTATGGCAGTTATAGCTACATAAATGGCCAATGTTGAGCAACATTTCGTTTTATTGCACTGGTTCAAGAGTGAATACTTTACTCGTATTTAATTAGTCACAAACTCGTTACTAACTTGTTGCTAAGAACAATGAAATACTAAACAATCATCAATTAGTTTTCGACTACTCATAGCGAACTAACTGTTATCGATTACTAGCTATCGAGTAGTTGATATTAACTGCCCAATATCGACTACTCGTTTTAGGCTAAATGTTGTGATAATCTTGGCATTAACTTGCTGTTAAGAACTATCAACTATAATACTTGTATTCAACTAATGATTATAAACTGATTGTCAAGTATTTGATATAAACTTTTTAATATCAACTACCACTCAAACTCCTTACAACTAGTTTTCATTCTAAGTTAATCGCTTTGTTTATCTTGGGGTAAAAACTACTCCAATGCTCGTCCGATTGAATAGCAACTTAGTGTTGAATTTTAAATCCAAAAGGAATAATTTGTAATATAAATAATAATATGTAATACAAAGAATACTAAACTACTCTTTTTAATGTCAGCTATTACCTTAGTTATATTACTATTATTCATTCAATCTTTAACTGCTTCTACACTACTAGTTGTCGACTCTACCTTTCCTCAACTACTCTTGGGAATACTACTCCTTAAAGTACTTCTCCTTATTCAATACTACACATTACAACGAGTTTACTCTTTAGAGTACTTCTCCCTATTCAATAACTACACATTACATCGAGTTTATAATTTGTCCTTTTACTCTCGAATCTTTTGTAAGCGTTTCAAATTTCCATCTGTTATTTACATTAGCGTTTTCTCGGTACTCGTTACCTGAGAGTCTCTTTGACAGTAAACTAGTCAATAGAATGGCATTCGCATGTTAAAGCTTTAATATGTACATATGTATATGTGTAATGGCTGTTGTGCTCGCTTTATTCTTATGACAAATACAATTAAATTCAAATATGTGACAGGCGATTGTTATATTAAGTATACGCATTACGTATACGCCAGCGTGTACACTGCTTTTGTCTAGAGAGAGAAGTGAAATACACCAAATATGATTTATTTCACGTAAAATAAACAATGCCGAGCTCAACAGCACATAAGCTGGCACACACACACACACACAGTCAGACACCTGTGTGTATAAGCTGCTAACAAATACATTTACATATGTACACACCTGAACGAGTGTGTGTGTGAGTTGTGTGTGTGCTCTGTTGCTGCTGCTGCTGCTGCTGTTTATGTGTACACATTCATTAAAATGTCGAACATCGAAAGTGCCCATTCAGGTTGATGTTGCCACGGCTACGCCCACTGCATCCGTCACTGCAATGGCAGCAGCGGTAGAGCTGTAGCTGCATCTGCAAATAATTGTCAGCTTACACGAAGCTGAATGCAATGGCAGCAGCAACAGCAGCAGAAACAGCAGCAACAACTCTAACAAGAGGGAAAAAGTCTAGCAACCAAAATGAAACAATCACGTGCTCCATGAAATCTATGCAAGCGTGTATAAATGCACGTGAAAGTGGAATTGCATTGACAGCAGTAGAAAGGGGTAGGAGGTAAGCAGGCAGGCGAAACTGACTGAAAAACTAGGAAGCGTATCCTGTGGCCCCATACCAACACTGCTGCTGCTGCTGCTGCTGCTGATGGGACGCGCTGCGGCGGAAGTCAAACGTTATTTGTAATGAAAACAGGGGCATGTGTTGCATACATGACTGTGTGTAACTCCTATGTGTGTACGAGTGTATGTGTGTGTGTGGCTAACGATGCCAGTCTCCCTCTGTATCTGTGTGTGTGTGTGTGTCAAAGTTGGTGCATTGCCAACGCACTTCAGCCAGTGAGACAGGGCGCACAGGCGGGGCAAAGATATTTGAATTGCAGCAACGAAAAATGCTGCTGCACATGACGCGTGATTTATGTATTTTCGTCAAATGGCAACCACCGCAGCAACAGCAACAGCAACAACAACAGCAGCAATAGTTGCTGCCATGAAATGCTAATGATGCCATGCCATGCCAGAGATGCTTTCATAACCCATCACGAGTGCCATGCTGTCGCATGCCACACACACACACTACACGTATTTGTCTCATCTAAAGCGTCTGTTCTAACCCTCTCTCCTCGCTTTTTGTTATTCATTTGCAGGATCACAAGCTGAAGCACATGGCTGAGCTGCAGCAATCAGTTGTCACCGATCAGGAGACACGCCATCAGATACAGACACAAATACTGCAATGGGAGGAGAACCTGGAACGTTTGCATTGTGAACAATTTCGACTACGCTGCTACATGGCCTCGCTGCAGAGCGGTGAGCTGCCCAATCCAAAGGTAAGTTCACGGCAATTTGTTTCAGCCAAAGCCACAGGAAAGCGTACGTATTACGTGGCTTTAGATTGCGTCAATTTGAATTACTTTGCGCTGTTCGAGAGTTGATAAAGAATCACAGCAAGAGTTCGGGGTTACAGGTTGTTATATAATCATGACTTGAGCGAGTTAAATGCTACTTAAGGAACTTGAAATGGCATTAAAAAATTTTATATGCGAATAAATAAGGTTCTAATCCTAATGAGCTTAAAAAATGTGTGTGGGCTTTGACTTTATATTGGCAGCTGGCAGACACATTTCAAAGCCAAACAAATTAATAAAAACGTGCTTTCTTTCTGGAGATTAAAAAATATTATGTGTGCATTTGCAATTCTTAGCACCTTAAGCTCAGCTGCTATAGCAATTAAGTTAGAGCACTCAACACTCAATAATGCAAAAGAAAATGCGCTGTAAAAATGTGTTGCCTACTTTTGGGCTTGGCACATAATTTCACTTCTTATCTACCTTAAGCTCAGCTGCAGTAGCAATTAAATTACACAACTATGATTAGTTTTAAAATACGCAATGCAACAACTGCTTAAGTCTAAGCTACATAAACATAGATACCCTACTTTAATCGAGGGGAAGTCTTGTTTTTGTATTGTTTTATAAGCTGCTTAAAGTTCACACAATGCTCTACGGTTAAGATTGATTAAAAACCCCCAATACAAAGGGATTAAAAACACGAGACACTCGAACCAACGACGTGCTGCTGCTGCTGGTGGGAGACATCAAAACCAGACGCAGATTAAAAGACAACTGCTGCCACTATAGACCTTTTTCGCTGCAGACAAGAGACTGTAGAGCGACTGTAATTGCTTTTACCTACTTTATTTGCACAACGAAGGCCACCATCAGCTTGAACTTCGTACTTGGACAGACTTCAACTTCAACTTCAGCTGCGACTCCTACTCCGACTTTGCTCTGATTCGAAGAAAACCTAAAGCGTGTAGCATTAATCTCCATAACACAATTTAAGCGCCTTAAACGGGCTGCAGCTTAAAGGGTCAAAGGGCGTGCCCAACCGCAGACATAACATCTACTATACAGTTATCATAAAGCTAAAGAAGATGTTGAGCGACTCGCAACTCGAACTTTACACAGCATTAAAAAGATTTTCACCAGGGTGACGAAAGGGTTGCAAGTTAATTGCGCTTTTTATGACTTGTGTGTGTGTGTGTGTGTAGGGAATAGACAGAGGGGACTACTGGGGGCAGCACGTTCAACTTGCAACTTACATAAAGCGCAACCACATTTATTATTAATAACCGCAAAACTCAAACAACTTCAGCAGCAGCACTTACACACACAAGCAAAGTGCATGCACCGTGGGCTATTTGCACAGCACACTTACAAGCCAAGCACACACTTTGTGTGCGTGGGTGTGTGTGTGTCAGATATTAATTATGTCATATCAGTCAGAATGACCAAAATTAATCATCAACTGGCATTCTGGGTAAACTATTTCCCTGAAAGGTTTTTTATACGTTCCGCCTCTGTGCTCTCTATGCTCAATTTAACTCTACGGCTTTAATATAAAACTTTATATTACTTTTGTCGGAATACATGTAAATTGTTTTTAGTTAAACGAGCAGAAATATAATTAAGTTAGATACGCGTACTCATCATATTACCAGGGAGCACTGCAAATGCTGCAGGAATGCAGAAATATGAAGCTCGTTCTCGTCCTTTTTCCTTGCCATTCTGCATAATTTTACTTATTATGAATTCCTTAAATTCTAACTAGCTACGCTGAGAAGCAATAGTGCTAGTAGTTTCGAATTAAAATTAAAATTATTCAGTCTTGATGAAGTGCTGATATTTGAGAGAAGTCGTAGGTAAAAGCTTCTGGGAATTATAAGAAAAATTTCCTAATAAAAAACCAGCGTGAAGTAACAAATATATGAGTGGAGATTTATCTAGACTGCAATTTCTAACTCAAACTGTGTAAATTTCTTTGCCTTTAGGTTGTCTGCACTTTAACCTTTACACAAATGTGAACTGCACTTAAATTTAGCCCAGGTTCAACTGTACTTTCAAAGTGTTCTTCATACTACAGTTTACTCTGCAAGTTTTGAGCGCGTGGCGATGATAAATTGTTGTTGATAACACTATTGATGGCACTTTAATGATTATCTTAAACTTATATCTCATGTACATATATACATAATACATATATTTATCTTTTACAGTCGCTGCTGACACATGTGTCACGTCCCACAAAGAACACTTTGAACAAGCTGGGAGTTTTTACGGTCTCCTCGTTCCATGCCTTCATCTGTGCCCGGTCGCCGTCGTTGCTCAATAATCTGTTGGCTGGACGTGGGGCCACAAAGCGACGACCTCCGATGTTATCTCGCTCCAATAGCGGCTCCAGTCGTCGTTCCATGCAGGTGAGACATGTACACATACTATGTACATATGATTTGAGGCCCACGGGTCGTATGAGTAATAAAATTATATCAATTTTAAAGCGCTTTTATGACGTAACACGCCCGCCTGTTACACTGTTTTTTATTGCTCAATGTGGTGTGCCTGTGTGTGTGTATGTGTGTGCATAATTGAATTCTTATTTAAGTCGGCGGAAACGGCATTAAAAGCCAAATTGAGCGCTAATGCGCAGCTGGACAAACCAAACGTGTCGCCATAGAAGTTGCGCCCTCGTCGCGCCTTAATGTAGTTTCTTTTCATTCTTTTTGCTGTTGTTTTTTCTATGCTTAAACCATTTTATAATTTAAATTTAATGGCCATCAAGAATTACAAAAAGCCAGGCGAATTTATGAAGCCGCAAATATGTTTGTTGGCTAAACAGATTCCACAGAAGCCATTAGGCAAATGGGCTCACAGACAGAGAAAAACTGTAATCTCAAGTTGTCAAAATATTTGCATAAAATACGCAACAGCAGTTTAATGCAATGCCTTAATAAATGTACGGATTTAGTTTACAAAATGTGTGTGTACTAAAAGCAATTGCAAATTGCTATTTGCTGCTGTCTATCAATCAATCAGTCGCCACAGCAGTCGGCAGTCGGCAGTCGGTAAACAAACTGAGAATATTTCATATTATTGATTCAAATGCCAAAAATCATAGTAACAAAATCAAAGCACAATTCCACACATTTCCACATTCGGAACGCATACGCAGTGTTGCCAGGGATTAGAGTACATTAAATTGTGAAAGCCAGTGAGAAACTTAAAGTCAACTTAAAAGTTGCAAAGAAACTGAGCAAATATTTAAGGTAACAGAGAGAAAAGAATAAAATGCTAGAGATACAAATATAAAAAAATATAAACAAAATAAATTCAAGTATATTTAAACAAGAAAGCAGTTTAAAGACTTGACAAAAGAAAGAGATAGAAACGTAATAAAAATATAAACTGCATATTGACTAAGACAAAACTATGCAGCTATTATGTAAATATAGAAAAGAAAGCCT
This sequence comes from Liodrosophila aerea, assembly GCA_035045005.1. NCBI lineage: Eukaryota > Metazoa > Arthropoda > Insecta > Diptera > Drosophilidae > Liodrosophila > Liodrosophila aerea. The sequence goes on along the minus strand of JAWNNL010000805.1, from coordinate 173,816 downwards.
GAAGCAGATGCCATATACTCATGCTCATAAATCTTATTCAGGAATATTTATTCTTTTCAACTAATTGAGCGCAGTGACATGAATCACATTGTGCATGGCTTTAATCTCTGTCAGAGCCAAGCATACTAAATGACTTTGTGCTAATCTGTGCTCAACACATTGACAGGTTTTTTACGAGCTCTCGGCTAATAGACAGAATTTAATTAAGTTTTCTATTTTTAATAAGATTAATCTACTATTTCGCTGCGATTTTATTTTTATTATTCATTATGTAGGACACGTGTAAAGCCGTTATGTGTTTGACGCTGCGTTATTTGATAAACTTCAATTAGAGTTTGCAATTTTTGTCTCTACTCGTATTTATAATGAAATTCATTTCATAAATTCAATTTGTTTCGATTATTGGCAAAATAATCTTGTGAACTGCACTCGATACACACGCACACACACACACACACACGCACAACCAGAGCCAGTGCACAGCAGCGTGTACACTTCATTTCCAATTAAATTTGCCAACGCTGCACAATCGCAGTCGCAGTCGCAGTCGACGTTGACGTCGACGTCGTCGTCGTCAGTGAAGCCAATAATATGCATTGGCAAAAAACAAGTGCAAATAACATAAATACAAAATATTTGTAACGTAAAATGAGACTTTGAGAGTGCTCAGTACGCTCGATATGCAAAAAATTCAATGAATTTGAAAAATGTGCATTTGATTTGGTTTACGTCTATATGTATCTCCGTATTTGTGCAGTCAACTACAGTTAGTCTGTAGCTTTACGTGTGTGCGAGTGTGTGTGTGTGTGTGTGTGTGTGTGTGTGTGGCTTTGGCATCATGTCAGCTGCAATGCAGCAGAAATTACAATTGAAACTGAAATGGAATCAAATTAAAGGTGTCCATGCCACACACACAGACACACACACACACACACTCGCCACACTTACGCCTAGCAATTATCAAGCTGCGGGAAAAACTCATGCGGAAAATGCCTGTTGAAAGCAGCAACAGCAGCAGCAGGCTTTAAAGCGCTTTTTTACTGCTGCCGCAATGTCATTTAATTGGTTCATACAACGAACGACGAACAACATGAAATGTCACACAACAACTGCCAATTGAATTAAACAACGAGCACGACAACTGCAAATTAACTTGCAACTTTGCAACTCGTTGTGGCATTAAGCAGCCAAAAGTTCATCTTATCGATAGCTCAAAAGCAACATGCCACACACACACACACACACACACACAGACATGCTATATGCCACATGCCACATGTCAACGTGGCTTAATCCCTTTATGAAAAAGTTGCAAAAAGTCACAGAAAACGTTGCTGCAGCAACTTTAGCGGCAAAAACTTTGCCTAAAAATAAAAGTCAACTTGTTTGCAATTATTGCAAAAAAATGGCATAAACATAAAGTGGCAGAGGGTGTGTGTATGTAGAAGACTATAGATACCCTGTAGGGGAAATAAATGCCAAAGAGAGTGGGTTAAAATCTAGCTGAAAAATATAGTAAAATTTGAGCTTAAATTAATGGGAAAAGATTGGGTTGACCTAGAGCCAAACTTTATGCTGTTTGATTAGTATCTTTAAGTCGTATTAAATATATAAAAAGTGTACTAAAATTCATAGATAGACTGTACCTAAGGACATATAGCATAGATTGACTTTAGCCTGAGGTATTGTTGTAATAAATATTGTCAAATTGTTCACCAGCTACAGACAACTTTTAACTTGAGTTGAATGCTTTGCTATGAGTATCTACAAGTCGTATAAAATATAAAATAAATGAATAAAAGTTGCTAGATATTTAGTAGTCAAGGAAACATAGTATACTGTAGTTTATAGTTTAGTAAAAAATACAAAAAGACTCTCCAATTATAGACAACATTTAGTAGTCAAGGAAACGTAGCATACAGCAGTTGATAGTTTAGTAAAAAATATTAAAAAATACTCGAGCTATAGACAACATTGAGAGCCATAAGCTCAACCTACTCTTAGTCAAAAGTTCCACTAAAATACTTATAAAATAAGGCATATCTGTTGGTCGTGCCAATGCTGTCATAATTTGCTGGCTTATTTATTGTAATAATTTGCAATTTCAGTTTGTCACATGAATACAAAAAAAGACACACACTCAGGGAGCAAGTTGTAAATGCCAACGGGACAAATAAAAGAACAAGCTGAAGCAGTAAACATGCAGAGAGGAGCACAAATGAATTCATTTCCTTCTGATCATGAATATAAAGTTGACAGGCCAAAAATGCTTGCATTACATATTTATTATTGATTTTGGGTTGTGTGTGGCATAATGACTTTTTCGCTGCAAGCATGTGTGTGTGTGTGTGTGTGTGTGTGTCGCGACAAACCAATTGTTATGCAATGCGAAGATTCCTTTTCAACAGCTGCCTGCAGCTGGGGCGCTGTTGGTGCCACTGCCACTGCTGCACATGTGGCAAAGTCTGACGGATGTGCATGTAAATGTGGCATGGTTGCCAGTTGTGCAAGTTTTTTACTCTGCCCCACACTGTGTGTGGGATAGATAGAGAGACAGAGTGAGTTTTCCAACTGCCAAACTAATTCAATTGTCGTGCAAGTAGTAAACTGCACACAGTCAACATTTGCCAATGTTTGGCTGCATGTGTGTGTGCCTCTGTGTGTGTGTGTGCATTACACCTGTGTGTGCCTCAGGGTGAGGCGAAAGCCAAAGTTAGTCAGCCAGCAAAACCATCGACGTTGGCTGCCAATACAAATGCAATTTGCAGCAGGCAACAACTGGCAGCTGGGCGCTTGATTCGTTTACTCCACACAGAGTCATTCACTCACTCCTCGTTCACTCGCTATCTGTGTGCAGCGTGTTAACCAACACTGGCACACGGACGATGATGATGCCGTTAAGCATTTTAACTGAGTTTTCTTCAAACTGTGTCCGTCTGTCCCACAGTCTCTCTGTCTGACAGCCAGAGTCCGTTGACTGCCTGCTGCTGCTGCTGCTGCTGCTGATGTTTTTCATTACATTTCCTCGGGTAGAAATGTGTTTTTGCTATTTTTTCAATTTTCACTTCCGTCTGTATGTATCTATAACCGTCTATATGTGCGACAACAACAAGCATCTTAATGACATTGTTGCCATGTGTGTGTGTGTGTGTGTGTGTGTGTGTGTGTGTGAGTGTGTGTGCCATGTCTGTGCCTGTTTATCCAATCGAATTTTCTGCCTTTTTCCAGATGAATTCACGTGACGAGCCGGAAAAAACCTTCAAAGTTGCAATGCCCGACAATGCTTACTCGACAGTTTATCTACGTGATGCGATGTCTGTTGAGGAATTCCTTGCCAGCGCCTGCGCCCGTCGCAGCCTCAATCCCATGGAGCACTTTGTGCGCGTCAAGAAGCGACGTGACATGGAGGATCACAATTACTTTGTGCCACATCGCAATGATCTGATTGAAAATTATGTAAGTAAGACATATCAAACACACACACACACACAGTCACACAGTGAGTCACACAATGAGCACGTGTGTGTGTGTGTGTGGGTGTGGGTGTGGCACTTTTGATTGAACTTTGAACTTTGCGCACGTGTTTGTTGTTTGCGCAAAATTAAGGCCAATTAAGGGGTGAGTGAAAGCCAGCAGAAGTCAGCAGCATTCACAAAGGCTTAAAGCCAATTTGTTATATAAACTCATACAGTTATTGGCGATAATAATCTATCTATAAAATCATAACATCAATCTGTAAATAATGTTTATATTTATGTATATTTATGCACATGTATTTGTATTAATTTATTTATGTTTATTTAGATATGATTATTAATTTAAATATATTTATGCATATTTATTTATGTATATTTATTCATGAATATTTATTTATCAATATTTACTCATTTACATTTATAGTTATTTATTTCTATTAATTTATTAATGAATATTTATTTAAATTTATTTATTCATATTTATTGATATATTATTAATTCATGAGTATTTATTTATATATATTTATGCATATTTATATATTTATTTTAATTTACTTATGTATATTTATTTATATATATTTATGCATATTTATTTATTCTTATTTATTCATGAATATTTATTTACTTTTATATGTTTATTCACACCTATTTACATTTAATATTTGCTTATTTTATTCAACGATAAAAATGTTTAAAGCTGATTTATGAGCTCAACTTAAGCAGTTGGAAGAAAGCTCATTTTAAAAGGAATTTTCAAGAATATTTTCTAGGCAAGATGCTTTGCGACTCTTCCTTTCTTCATCTGCTTTTGCATAAGATTCTTTCTGCCATAAGATTCCTCACATTTATGGCCATAATAACAGGAGCAGCTCACCTCGAGCCAAGTTTATTTACTTTAGTTTACCAGCTGGTAATGTAATCTCGGCTAAAGTGTTTTATTTGTGCATGAACTTCAGCCCCCAGTTGTAGGGGGAGCACTATCCGATAACTACAGCTAATACTTAGTACTATAAATAAACCCCAAATGCAGTTGCTGCTCTCGCTAACAAATGTTGCCACTTAGCAGGCGATTAGTCTAAGAATGCCATTTCTCAAGCTGAAACTGTCAAGTAAGCATCTGCCCCAAGCCTCAGGCATCTCGGCCTGCGCGTGCACCTGCAGCTGTTCCTTGGCCCCGCCTTGGGTTACGGTCTGTGCTAAGTGCTTCAACTTCAACTGCGAAATGTGAACTTTGCGAAAAAGTTTGCCAAGGCAAACAACAAGCTGTAAATACTATAGCCAGGTCAAAAGTGCAGCTACACCAAAATACAAAAAGAAAAAAGTGGGTGAAACTTTTCTTCTACCCAATAAATTGTGAATTTTTGGAGTAAAAATTTATTGGGAAAATTACTTCAACTGTGGCTAATTCTCTCTTCTTCATCTTCTTCTCCCGCTACAGCTACATAATCACGAATTTGTGGAGGTCTGCATGAAAATACTGTACCAGGTGGAACTGCAGCGCACCACATTGGAGCAGATGTGGGGCTTCTCGGTGGAAGCGGAATTGATCGAGAATGCGGAACGCCAGGACGAGCTCTGCTGCTATGTGAGTCGTGTCGAGGATAAAAGCGTGGCCATGCACAATGGTGAGTACAGAGTACAGAGAGTGGGAATTACACTCGAATTTGCACAGCTGTTTAAATCCAGAATTTATGAACACAAATAAATGCCAAATGCCAAATGCTGAAGACACAGACTTTGGTCAGAACCAGGAGTAGTCAGTCGTCTCTGTTACAATGTGGCCCCAAAGAAATTATCAAGTGTCCTATTCCCGTGCCTTCGTTGCCATCTTTTATATTTAAATGCTTTTCACTTTTATGTCACAAAAAACTTGAGCAAACTCACTTTGGTTTGCACAGCGTAGAGCCGAGTCGAGTTGAGTCGAGTCGAGTCGAGTTGAGTTGAGTCGAGAGTCAAGTGGCTCCTCGGGGCAAGCTACTGCTACTTCTACTGCTACTGCTAGCGAAAAAAAGGTGGAGAAACTCAACAGTCAGCGCTTGTAACCGAGCAGAGATCACGTTGCTGATGAGCAGCGCACTCAGAAGTGCTCCTACTGCTTTTTGGGCTCCTCCACCTGTAATGGCAGCCACAGGGCCATTGCATGTTGGTCCTTAAAGGGTTTGGGCTTGGGCTCTGCTCCTTGTTGTTTTTCTATCACTTAAAATCAACTTAAGTTGGCATTTGCATGCAGTCCTGAGGCAGGCAGCTAAAGTGGATATAGTAGTAGTAGTGGTAGTAGTGGAAATGGGAACCAGTCGAGTGCTTGTAGTCGAAATGCCACTAGAGCAACGCTTTAAATTATGTCGCCTGATGTTGACAGTGGGGCTGAAGCTTCATTTTGTTGCACCAGCTGCGCCCAGGTGTTTGGCGAGGCAAGAAAAAAACAACAAAAAACAGAAGAAATGGCAACGCTGCTGCACTTGGAAAAGTGATGAACCTGAAAGAAAATTTCACAGCGGAAAACTCATTAAGCACGTTAAGTGCGACGACGACTACGACGACGAATCAGAAGTCCCTGAAACAATGCACACGAATTCACGAAATTCACTCGCAAAAACTGAGACATGAACTCACTGCAGTTGGCCAAACTACCAATCCTACACCTCCTACCCTCCCCCTGGAAAAGTTGTCCCTACTGCTGTTGGCGTTGAGTTTATAATTTGCTAAGAGTTTTGTACACTTTTTTATTTAATTTTTTCGGTGGTTGGAAATTGCGTTAACAATGCAGGAGTGGACAAGTTTTCTCCTTTTTTTTTGTGGCTAGAGCGTGTTGAATTTAATGAGCACGAGTTGCTAATGACTGACTTTTTATGCAATCTAGTAAATTGCAGTTGTATGCAGATTCATTAGACTACAGCAGGTCGTGTGTAGAGTTACAAATTCGCAATTTAATTAAGCCAGCAAATGGAATTTATTGAGCTGAGATACTGGGAAATTGCACAAATTCCACATCCACTTGGTTATAGTACTATTTTTCACTGTAGTTTGATTTGAGAAATGATACAAAAATATAATTAATTGCACATGTTGTTGCAGACGAACAATTTATGGCAAATGAAATTCAGAGAAATTACAACATCAAAGAGAAAACTCTGCGGCAAAATTGCATATAACATTGTCATTGGCAAAAATATTGTTTTATATAATAGCAGTAGAAGCAGTGACTTGTCCTTGCTGCACATGAAGTCAACTGTAAAAAGAGCAAAAGGACATAACGTAAAACTATCCATAACATTTGGCCAACAGCTCTGTATGTGTCGTAGTAGTATATTGTCTCTACCAAAAAGCAAATAGAGAGAAAGCAACACACAAGTAATCAAAGGAACAATACCAGAATACGAATACGAATACGAATCCGAGTATTATGCAAGGACAACAGAGAGAAATATTACGTATACATGGCATCAAATCTGTTCAATTGATTGGAATTGCGTGTGTGTGCATAAATTAAGCCGACACACAATACTGTTTATTGTATCTTAAAGCTTCTCTGTGTCACACAGAGAAGGGAGGAGGGAGGGCAGAGGAATGAGCACTGAGAACCTCGTTTAATGCCTATTAGTATGTGCCAAAGATGAGGATAATTTTCATGTAGGGGACATTGGGGGGGAGGACCACAAGCCTTGCTGCTGCTGTAGACAATTTAGGGAGGGCGCAAAACAAAAACAAATTGCTGACCACAAATGCAACAGCAAGAAGTGCAAATGCGAATGCAAATGCCAAATGCAAATACAAGTTTCCAACGGCAAATGCCCTTTACCAAAGTGCTGTGGCTGCCCACTTTTCTTGAGCTAATTGAAACCCCAGAAAGATATTTCGGTCTCGGCTGCTCCTCGGCCTCCTCAGGCTCCGCTTCTTTAATGAAGGCAATGTGCTGGAAGCTCTTTAAAGTGCAGTCAGCATCGCATCGCATCGTATTTGCTTGGCCCGCTTTTTGCCGCAGCAGTCGTGGCAGCTATAAAGCCATCCATAATAATGATGCAGCTGCCACATGTGGCACGCACGCACACTCGAGTGTGGCAAGAACAAGCGTGGCAAAGTATTTGGCAAACATGGCATAACAATTTGCTCAAGCCAAGAACAAAGTTGTTGACAAAAAAGAAAAACAACTCGGTACACAGCCAAAGAGAAATGCAGCAAAAAAGGGAAAGAGGAAAGACTAGAGGGGAGGGGAAGCAGGAAGTGCAACCGCAAAATAAACAATATAAATACAAGTCGACTAGATATTTGTCTAATGCATATGCTGCCAAAGCTAAAGCCAAATAATCCTGCAGCCAAAACGTAACGAAACGTAAACCCAAACGTAACGAATTTTATCTTTGTTGTGGCAAAAGGGGGAGGGGGAGAGAGGCAGGCAGGCAGTAAGAGAGGAAGCGAGAAAAATCCATTTGAAATTTGTAACAAATGCAAAAATTGTGCACGTAGTTCTGCATGAGGTGCTGCTGCAGCTGCAGGTTGCAAGGTGTGCCCAAGTCCTGGCATAAAATACAAACACACTCCCACACACAGACTGTCAGGTAGATAACAACCCATACACACACACACACATCTATACATATATCTATATCGAAGTAGCAGAAGAAACTGAAGCTGCAACAACAATGATAACGTGCAACAAAACAAAAATGAAGGCAAGCAGAAAACAAGCAGCTGCCTGCTCGAAATAAATGTTGTAGTAAATGTACACACACACACACAAACACACACGTAAACACACCCGCACAACAGCAACAAACGAAAGACGTTAAACGGGCAACGTGGCGTATGAACAATGCAGCAGAGCCACAATGCTGCTGTTATTGTTTTATCACTGGGGTAAAGACATGGCGCTTATCTATATACTACTGGTACACCGAAAGATGTCACTGACTAAATCCCCCGCCCCCTGCTAACCCGGCTAACTCTCTATCAACATTACATTAGAGCAAACGCGCATCGTTTACGTTTCACTGAGCTTGATGGACTTTACAGAGTTTTACTCTCCATTGTGTGCGCCTCTAACTATGCTATAATAATAGTAACTGTAACTGTAACTCGCACACACACTAACACAAATATATCTCATTGCAGGCATTATCAAAGGAGACGAAATAATGGTCATCAATGGTGCGATTGTATCTGATCTAGATATGATGTACTTGGAGAGTGTGCTACAGGAGGAGCAATCCCTCAGCATGATGATGCGGTAAGTCCATCCTGCTGCGTTTTTGTTTCGCCCTTTGTTTACCTATCTATCGCTGCACGTTCAGCAAACAGCTGTTGACTTGAATGTGGCAAGCATTGCAGTTGCCACACTCCCCCCTGCCCTACGGGTGGTATCTATTGACAACACTAACGCGTCTTGCCATTGTTAGTATTTACATTTCAGTGGGCGGCATGGGGTGTTGGGCTGGGCATGGCGCATTGTTTTAGCACTGATACACAGATTAATTAACTATTTTAGTTGCAGCTTGTCTCCATTGTTTCACTTACAATACAATTTATTGCCATTTTCGTGGCTCAGTTCATCACAATTGTGCATTGTGCAGAAAATTAATTTCCCAGCCACCTACTGCTAATGCATTTAGAATTGCCAGGGATTCCGAATTCAGTTCAGCTATAACATATGCATGCATGGCACATACTACTATGATGGCTGATTGGTATGTAAGGCTCAGTCGCTTCTAGGCAATTTCATGACTAAATTGCAACTAAATAAATGATAGTGCTGAGGGCGATTAAATGTAATAACAGAGGGGAGGTTAGTTTAGCGTGACTCTTTATTATATACCGCTAAAACTAAAGGCGAATTAGTGACTAGTAAGCCAGCTACTGAGCCAATGCCCTGTGATAATATCGCTTATAATATTAGCCAAAAATATGCGACTAAAAATATACTTCTCAATGATATTTTTGGCCAACTGAGCTTAGCCTAATTCACTTGAGGGAACTCTCATTAATTCTTGTTTAACGCCAGACCGAAACCACTATTATTAATTAAAAAGTACAGAACAAGTCGAAAAAACCCTGAACCCTTGTCTAAAGCCACGCCCACCGCAGACAGCAAACTTTTGGGCCAAAAAATGTCAACATTCGACGGGGGCTTTATACAAAATTTGTTTCGTTCTGCTTGCTTGTTGGTCAATAAGAAGTTGTAGTACACACACACACACCCAGCACACACCCAACACACACAACAAATCAAAAAAAGCTAAAAGCTAGAAAAAATTTGCCTGGCTTCAATATTTTCGCAAAGTCAAAAACAACACAAACTGAAAGCCGCAGAACAAACACAAACACGTTGACCAGTTTAACTATACTACATAGAGAGGGGGAGAGGGGGGAGTGGAAAGAGGGGTGGTGGGTTGGCACTTGTTCCGTTTGGCTGCTGCTGAGACTCTGGCATTTTGATAGCCTAATTAGCTGACTCTTTATGGCCAGCATTGGCTTTTGTGCTAAACGTTTAGCCACGGCAACAACAACAACAACACCAACTGTGGGGGCCATGCCACGCCCACTGTACGCCACCCCCCATACAAATTATGCACATCATAGAAAAAGGTCAGTTTCAGGTAGAAATTGCAGAGAAAAAAGCGTAAAATTCCCTAGTGAAAACCAAAGCCAAATCAAATCTCATAAAATTTATGTTAATTTTCTACTTGCTTTTTTTTCTATCTCGAATTTTTTGTTGTTGAAAAGTTACAGCAAAAGTTGTGATTATTGTGTGTGTTCTCTCTGCTCTCCCCTTGCAGGTCGTCACGCACCGAGCCGCCAGATCTAGTTGGCATCATGCGTGTTACGGATGATATGATTGACTCCCTGGTGTGTCCGCCGCCGCCCACAGATCCGCCAGTGATGAGCGAGGAGATGATAACAGGACTGATTGTGCCAGCGCCGGGTTGGAGTAAGTACAAGAAAAAACACAAAATAGAAAACACAAACAGAACTTGTTTTTTAAAGCGGTTACAGCGGAAAACTAAACTTTTTTTAGGGGGGAAATTGTTGAAATTTTTAACATTTAAAAGCCGCAACACAACATTCATCTCCGGCTACAACAAAAGCATACTAATCACAGCAGCACAACTGTAATAGTTGTTGCTCTTGTTGTGTGGTTAAGGTGCGGTCTCTTTATACATATATGCTACATGCATATATGCATGTGGGTGTGTGCGTGTGTGTGTGTGTGTGTGAGCGGAAACGTGAAGCGCATTTCCGGGCGCACATGAGAATTTTGTAAAGTTCATTAAAGTAATTTATATTTTCTCGTTTAATGCATGTTGCAAGTGCTGCTGCTGCTGTTGCAACAACAATTACATCAATAAGTAGCGTGCTAACAGCATAAAGAGCTAGATAGCATGAGGTTTTGCCCCACTGTGCACAGTGTGCTCGCTACCCTATGCCAGCCAGGCTGTCGTTACGTTACGTTACGTTACGTTTGGTTTGGTTTGGTTTGGTTTCGTTGTGCAACTGCAACTACAACTACATAATTACAGGATTACAAACTGCACTCACACACACACACATACAGTACACACTCACACACACACACACACACACATGCTGCACTGCACTCAAAAAGCCGAAGTGGCTAAGAACACAAAACAATTAAAAACCAACAAACGCTGAACAACAGCAACAACTGTAGTTCTGTGAGTGTGCGTGTGTGTGTGCGATTGAGTGTGTGCACGTGTGTGTGTGTATTTTATACACAAAATGAAACTTTTTATGCGGCAAACAATTAAAAGGCATAGCAAACTAAAAAAGAATTAAAATAAATACGCATTGCATAACAACAAATGCCAAAGCCAAAGCCCAAAGATACTCATTAAAACTTTGACATGATTAAAATATAAACTAGTTTGAAACTTCAATTAAGTTTTATTTGTATGAGTTTTGATTCTGATAAGGCTGCAGCAATGGGAATTTAATGAAAGAACCTAACTATTGCCTTTGATTAGTTTCAAAAATTAACTAAACATAAAGAGTTTAATTTCAAAATACTTAAATTAGAATTATAATATAAAATTACCTAAATTCAGTGAATAAAACCATGACATTTCATAGCTAATATACCCTACTAATCCCTATAAATACAGGGTAATCAAAAAAATAGAAATAAAGAAATGCGAAAAAGTATTGTAGCAAAAATTAAACGACTCCGTATATATGAGACTGGCACATGTATTGGTTGGATGTGTGTGTGTGTGCGCGTGTGTGTTGCGGGTGTGTGTTATGGTTATGTGGTGGTTAAAAGAAAAAGATGGCAGATGCTTGCTGCCTTCATTGTAGCCCATTTTGTAGCTGATGAACGGACATTTGTGGCATATGGGTTATGGATATGGATATGGCGGCATATGCAGGAAAAAAGCAAGCGTTTACCATACAGAATGACAGAGGAGGAGCAGGGGGAGCACACTGAGGGAGGGGCAGCATAACGAGGTGTAGGCAAAAGCCAGGCAGTAGGGCAGTTGGTAAAGCGAAGAAAAAACTGGATTACATTTCACTTTGGCAATTAAACAAGGGGAAGGCACAAACAAAAAAAAAGAGAAGAGCTCTGCGAACAGGAAACTTAACTATAGGGAGAGGGGAGGGGCAGGGAACAGACAGAACTTCATGTTGAAGCACTTTCTAGCTTATTAAATGCACAATTAAGTAAACTTAACGGCACGAGTGAAGCAGAAGAATATGTAGTATATACTCATAAAAGTAAAATGGGGAAAATGAAAAATGGAAAATGGAAAATGTGCAAAAGGAAAAACTTCACATGAGTTTTCGGTCAAGAAGAATAACACAGACAATCAGCAAAAGGGGAACTGCCATAATTGAGTAACAACAACAGTTATAATTATACCTCTTAGATAAGCCAGAGCGCTTTAATGATGTTATTTAAGCTTTTAATTAAGTTGGAAATTGAGAAAGCTTTTACTTATAGTTGAAAGAGCCGAGTTAAGTTTGAAGAGCGCCTGCAATTGATATCCTAGAAAAAGCAGAGGAAAGTTAAACTAAGATTTCTTATATGAACTTTAAAGAACTCTTGGTTTATTCAGACTTTAGAATTATTATTATTGTAAATTATATTTATTGCTTTTGTTAAGGCCTTAACTCCAAGTGGCTTATGAGCTATTGATACAGCATATGCGAGTCCTTTTCTACCTGTCACGTCTCGCTTAAAATGAGCATACCCTTACACCTGTACCTGTACCCACACCTCCTCCTGCAGCAGCAACTCAACACGCAGCATAAAATTGAGCTCCAACATCATAGTTTATGTAAAGCCACTAAAACTCCAGGGTTTATGGGGCACTGCACAAATTTAGCTTGGCACGTTCCCAGCAACCAGAACAAGCCAAACAAACAACTACAACAGCAGCAACAACGACAAAGGAGTCAGAACAACCTACTATAAGTTATTAGCTCTCCGAGTTGTTGTTGTTGTGATACGAGTTGTCATACTAGTATTCATAGTAGTAGTTGCTGGAGTACGTGCAGTTTGTAAGAAGACCGCAAGTTGAAATTTATAAGGCGGCAATTTCAATATCTTACACACATCCACACACACACACACACACACGCATAGATGGTGTCAAATTTAAAGCAAAAAGTTCATGAAATTTGTTGTAACCAATTTGCATGTGGTAGAAGTCTTAAAAAGAGAAGCAAGAAGAGGGAGAGTTAGGAGAAGAATTGGAAGTGGAAAGAGGGAGTAGTGAGAAGAGAGAAATGTAAAGGAAAACGCAGGAAGAAATCTTAAAAGTGTAAAGGGAAAGGTATAGGTAGAGGGAGCCTAAGAGAGTGCCAAATGATAAGAATAGATAGAAAAGGAACAGTCAAAAGAGTTAGGTTAAAGCAAAAAGACTGACAAGAAAAGAAAGACAAAGAAATGCCGAAATCTTGTACTTATTTTGGCAGTTTTCTTTGTGAAGAGGGAAAATTAGATATGAGAAGGAAAAGTACTGTAAGAGTGGCATAAGGCATGGAGTAATGCCAATGACATGATTTTTAAACATGTACTGCTGTTGCCAAAGGAAAAACTAAAGCAGTGGAAAGAGTTAAGGTTATCGCTCTTTTTCCCTTCTCACTCTCTAGTTGCCTCACTCACATATGTATGCACAGTAATACACGCTCATACTTATAGCTGTACACAAGCGCCATATATGGCCCATAAATTTTTGGTTTTTTTGGTAAAATCTCTTGCAGATGTGTGTGCCTGTGTGTGTGTGAGTGTGTGTGGTCTACCCTTCTCTTACAGCGCTTGTGTGGACGTTGTGGCAAACACATAGCAGCAATAATCATTACAGCTTGTTGTGGCTGTTGATGTTGCCTCTGACTGTTGTTGTTGTTGTTTTTGGGCTGTATATTTAGGCCCTGTACTTTGAGCAAGTACGAAGGGGCGTACCAAGTTTGCGTGACTGGGAAATAAGAGGCAGAAGTAGGCTCTAAAGTGTATATGTTTAATTTTTACATATCTTATGAATAGTTGCGTCTTATCATAGCATTTGAACTACGATTCTGATCAGTGGACTATACTATAAGGCCAAGTACAGCAGTGATAAGACAAAGTACAGCGTCTCCCACTGTCTGTAGCGCTCGACTGTAACCGCCTGCGTATTTTTTTAGCTGTTGTTATTGCCGTTGTTGTTATTACTTTCCACTTTGTGCCCAACTGAGTTGCTGTTGCTGTTGTTGTTGCGCCATTTGTGCAGAGTATTAAATTCCTGCTGCTTTTTATTGCGCAAACATGGAATTTAAAATTAACAAACAAGCGCTGCAACAACATAAATAAAAATCTTAATCGAACTTTAAGGAAGAGTAATACCGAAAGTAGCAAAGGAGTGGAGCACCGCACAATAATAGCAACAACCACGCCCACTGGCAACTAATTATGGGGCAGAGAGTAGTCTACAACAAACAACAACAGCCAAAGAGAACTAATAATCATAAACATAACTAACTGTTATCATTATGCCTTTCTCTCCCCCCCTCCCCCACTCTCTCTCTCTCGCTATAGATGGCACTGGCAAGGATTTGTATTCACCGGAGGCTGAAAGCTCGCCGGCGCCCTCATTTGTGGAGCCAAATATATCGCAATTGTCTGTGGGCGCTGGCGGTATGTCGGGATTGGGCGTGGCCAAGCCCACATCGCGCACCAGCAGCTTTGAAATTGAGAATCTGCTCAAGACAGCGGAGCAAGTAAGTTCTTCAAAAAGAAACCAAAAACTCATTTTTTTCTCTCTGAATATATATATAAAAAACATGACCAAGCAGAAACAAAACGCAAACACGTTAAACCCCCTACGCACCGCCCCTCTTACGTTACCCCTGAAAACCCTTCAAAAAAAAAGACGAAAAGAAGTAAATAAATAAAGTAAAGCAGAATAAACATACTCGTAGAACGTGAAACCTGCCTTCAACACGGAACTTGCCACTTGGCGCTGGCAAAGTCAGTTCCAATTGCTTTGAACTCGCTGAGCGGAAACGGAAACTATTAAAACGAGCGCCAAAGAGGAGGGGCAGGGGCAAATGCAACAGCAGAACTGATTGAATTGAATTGAAATTTAAATTGCACTCAAAAAAATGTATAGCGCCTTACCTCTAGTAAGAGATGACTCAATAGTTAGTACACTTGACTAAATATTAGTTACTATTTAGTTTGATATCGGTCAATAGTTCTATTGGTTTGATATTATTAGTTAGTTACTAGCAGTCATTCGTTTATTCAAAATATGCAGAAGTAAACTCATACTCAAACTTATAGCAAGAAAACTGTAGGCTAACAATTTTTGTTCGAGTGTAGAACATGCAGGCCGAGGTGGAGGATGCGCTGAGGAATGTCTCGATTTCAAGTGAATTAGTTTAGTCTAGGGGGAGGCTTAGTCAGGCAGACTGACTGGCTGGCAGGCTGTCAGTCTTAAGATGGCACCACTGGGAAAGGGAGGGGGTAAATTTGGCCTATTGGGTCTAGTTGCTGTTGCAAGTCACCAAACAATAAACGTCACAGAATAGAAATGTGTGCTGGCATAAAAATATCAAGGATATATACATACATATATATACACACAACAAATATGAAAGACAAGAGGCAGAAGAGAGAGAACTGTGGAGAGACAACGAAACGCAAAGATGCCACAGAATGCACTTTGTTTTCTGGATATGCTTTACCCAAGTGTGCTCGAAACTGGCAGAAACCCACTTCATTTAATGATACTTGAACACTGTGACATACAAACACACTGAGGATATACAATACATACGGGTGTGTGTGTGTGTCGGTGTGTGTGTGTGTGTGGCGAGACAGCCGCAGCATTTGTAGAGTCAGGGTGTTACATAAGAATCCTTTTAATTCAAGTTGACATTTCGCACAGCAGCCAAGAGAAAATTCAAGAAAATTTTCAAATTTTTCATCTTTGGGGCATGACGCCAACAACAACAGAACAACAACAGTAGCAACAGCAGCAGCAACAGCAGCAGTTGCAACTGCAACAACAATGTTGGCACTCAGCAGCTGGCCCATAAGCTGTCTCAGCCTTAGCCTCACCTGGCACCATGCCCCCGTTTCTCTTTGCCTCTTTGTTGGTTTTGGGTCGCTGCCGACGTCGCTGTCGACGTTGCTGTCGACGCTTATGCAAATCAGCGGCGTTGCAACGTAACGTTGAAAGAAATGCAGAACAATAAAACAGTTAAAAGTAGACAAGAACAAGCTGCACAACAACAACAACTATAACAACAAGCTAAAAGCAAGGGAGCGAGAGACGCAAGAAATAATAATACACAAAGTGCAACTGCATAAAAGTGAAATGCCTTCCACAATGCCAACGTACAGCAACAACAGCAACAATACAACTGAATGTTGCACGAACAATGACAACTGAAATTTCATGAGATTCTTGTTGCCACTCGTTGTGTCTCAGAGCGACTCAGTGTGTGTGTGTGTGTGTGTGTGTGCCTCTGTGTGTGCGGAAGAAAGTTCTGAAAACGTGACAAAAATATCTGTCACGGAAAATGTGCATCAAGCAATAAAAATATATCGAAAAACATACATATATGAGGAAAGAAGCATGAAATATGATAAATCCCTTCAACTTAATTGGCTCAACATTGTCAACGGCGACAGATGGCGCTGCTGTGCGCTGTTAGGCATAAATTTGCGAGCGAACAGAACGTAACGTGCACAAACTATAGATGGCGTTTCGCCAAACTTTAGGATCACGTTCTCTTTAAACTACAGAGGGCGCCACACATACTCAAAAAGAACATCATCAATTTGAGTAATAATTTGCAATGGCAACATTGCGTTCGCTTACTTTAAACTACAGAGGGCGCCACACATACTCAAAAAGAACATCAATTTGCTGTAATAATTTGCATACATTAAGTTATTCTAACTTTACAACTGAGGGCAGAGCCACAGAACAATAAAATGCAATTTTCATTTGTTGGATTTGAATTGAATTCAAATTTCGTTAGCTATCAGTTAACACAGTGAGTGTGGTAGAGGGGAGCGCAAGTGTTTAAGCCATTTATTTTTTCTTCTTTTATTACGGCAAACAGTCACGCAGGCACTAGATGGCGCCACCTTCGCATCACTGTCAGCCACAGCGTGGTTGAGCTGACTGTCTCTCGCTCTGTTGATTTAAACTCTGACCTTTTACAAATTGCACAGCACTCAGCCAGGCAGAGCAAGAAAAGCAAGAAAGCGAGGAAAGAAAGAACTGAAAAGGAAGGAGAAGGAGGAGGGCAGGAAAGACATCAGCAGCAGCAGCAGCAGCAGCAGAAGAGCAGGAGTTAGGCGCATCAAAATATTTGTTTAGGCATTTACAATGCAAATGCGTTCGATTTTTTTTTTTTTTTTGTGGGTCTCTGGCACAATGAACTGGGCGTGGCAAGCCAATTTATGTGAGTTCCGGTCAACGCGTCATTTAACACTTTTTGCCATCAAGGAAGAAAAACGGCAAACGAGTAAACAGAGCACAAACAGAGCAAAAAGTTAAGAATAATAACAGAAAAGTTAACCCCAGAAATGGGACGAAAATCAAGTGAGCTCCAACCACTGTGCAAGTGACATAAGAAGGGCTGAAGATTTGCGCACCTACATACTACACTCACTCCTCTCTACGCTTTATGCAAAATGCGGTTGCTGTGGTTGAGTGTACATGTGTATGTGTGTGTGTGTGTGTGTGCGGGGTGTGGGTGTGGGTGTTGGATGTATGCACACACACTCTATGTCAACCGTCAAGCGTCAACTGTCAGTGCCAAATGTGCTTGTAACCGCACACAAACAGCAACACCCCGAGCACCCCAGCAACAACAACATTGGCGAGAACAAAACACAGCTAAAACAACTACTACTAGTAGGAGGAGCAGTAGGAGTCGGCTGAGGGTGAGGGTGAGGAGACTTGGACTTACGACAAGGACGTGACAGTCATTTAGAACCGCAGCTGACGTCGTCTCTCTGTCTGTCAGTCAGTCAGTCATTCAGTTTCTCTCTCCTCTCTCTGTGTATGTGTTTAAAGTGGCCACCGCGAGTTCTAGTGTAACCCCGAGAACAACTAACCTACCTCCCCCTCAACCCACCCCACAAAACTCTTTTGACCCCGTCGAGTTTTACCCCCCATTTACCCCCCTCTTGTTTGCCCTCACTACAACTATCGCTGTCTATCTATCTCTTGTCATGCTAACTTCATTTTTGTTGTTTATTGTCATTTATTTTTGGTCGCCTTCGCCTCGCCTCGTCTCGTTTTCGTTATGTTCGTTTCGTTTCGTTACACGATCCTCATCATCTGCAACAACTACAACTACAACTACAACACAACAACAACAACAACTACACCTACAATACAACACCAACAACAACAACAACAACCGAAACGAACCCTGAACCTGTTAAGGTTACCGGATTTTGTCGTTCACCTCAGGAAACGCGCAAATCGAGCCCCACGGGTTCAGTCACATCGTCTGTCTCGACCACAGCGCTGACCCCATCACGCCAGCTGACCGATGCCGAGAAACTGCGCAAAGTCATCATGGAGCTGGTGGACACAGAGCGCACCTATGTGAAGGTGAGTTCCATTTTAATAACACAAGAGAGAAAACTGCTTAAAAATTTAAATTAAAAATCATACTTAATGCGAGCTTAATACGGTTTTAGTAAGGGAAAGTTAAGTCAATACCAAGTTGAGGCTTTTATTATGTAGAAAATAAAGCGAGTTTATAGAGAGTATGGACTGCAAATCTATATAGCAAAAATATATGAGAATTGTTTAGTTTGAGAACTTAAATCTATAATTGATATTATAGAGATATCTAGAGATATATAGCAAAGGTATACAAATTTTTACAAGTTCTACAGTAGAAATCCACCAAATGAAATACTTTATTTAGCTATAAGAATCTATATAGAACCCTTTCTTATACACTCAATATTCTATTATTTTGTTTATATATGCTTATAAAATACTATCTTATATACTTAGTATTTTATATAGATTCATATACAATTCTATATATACTTATATACAAATTACAACTCTTTTCATACCACAGAAAATTAAAAACAGTTTTCAACTGTAGCTAGTTACGAATTTTCTGCTGATTTCTTTTGCCATTGTGCTGTTCTGTTCATTCAGTTCATTCATTTATTAGTCCTTGTCTGGCTTGCAATTAAAAATGCAAATTTGTAATCCTTTAAACGGCCGACTGACTTGGCTTGGCTTGGCTTTAAGCCACAGCCAGCGCCCCTTCCCACTCCCATTTCCAATTTCTGCGCAGTATCCCAGTCTATGGGTCTGAGTCGCAGGCTTTTTTGCGTTTTTGCCCAGGAAGCATACAAATAATTATTATAATTTAGAAATTATGTAAAGCGCCGCTGTGGCAACGTTGGCGCGAGTCTTATCTCCGCTCAGAACTTGCTCTCTATCCCTACTATCTTGGCTCTCTGGCTGCTGCTGCTGCTGCTGCTGCTATCCGCTGGCCGGAAGTATTGTTCCAAATGAAAGCGCGCGCCTGCGGCTATGCTACAGTTTTTTTATACCATTTTTTTCATATTTTTATTTACTTTTTCGTTGTTGTTGTAGTTGTTGTCTCGTTGCTCGGCAAACTAAAAAAAATAATATAAAAAAAAGTTGTGCAGTTGGGCCTCAGCTTCAGCCAGAGCGTCTCAGTCGCCCTCAGCCACAGCTCAGCTCAGCTGGGAGTTGGGAGCGTTTGTTTGGGGCGTCTGCTGTTGATTTTTTAATTTAATTTATGCAGTTTTTTCGCATGTGTCAACAAAGTGTATTCTCCTTTCTTATTTATTGAACTGCATAATATATATTATAATGATAATTATAATTATTATTTATATGTCCATCGTGCAGCACTTGAACAATCTGCTGGAGCATTATCTGGAGCCCATGAAGCGCGAAACATTCCTCTCGAATGCGGAAATTAATGCGCTCTTTGGCAATATACACGAGATTGTTACATTCCAGCGGCAATTCCTGCAGAATCTGGAGGAGGCGCTCGAACTTGAGCCGGAATTCAATAAATTCGAGCATTGCGGTCAGTTTAGGGTAAGTGCTCCGAAGTGCTCCAATATATTGCCCACTGTGCGTGACTTGGCTGCCAATTGGAAAATTATATACATTTTATATGCCAATGGTGATCTCATTTTCCATTTTCCTTTGCCTCTTTCTTTAATCCCCTCTTTTTAGAATGTGCTATTTGCAATTGGCTCCGCTTTTCTCTATTATGTCAATCACTTCAAGCTCTACTCCTCGTTCTGTGCCAGCCACAGCAAGGCTCAAAAGGTTTTGCATCCAAGTAAGTAAACAGAAACGAAAAAAGAACTAAGCAAGGGTTTTATACAATTTTGAAATTAATTTATTATCCTTTGGGTGTGCGCTATAGACTGTGAAATTAATGACTTTCGACTGGGGCAAAGGTTAACTGAAGGGATTATTTTCGTTATTAGCCAAAAGCAATATTTTAATACAATAAAAATCACTTGAGGCGAAACCATTGAATGGTCTAAATGAAGCCATTTTATAGCGATAAAAAATGCGTATGCAATTTTTTTAATTAACTTTTTGACAGTCCATAATAATAGACTATGAAAGGCTGTCACTGTTTTTTATTATGGCATATTTTAAAAATTCAATAAATGCGATCCAATTAGAGCTAGTCCCATGTGACAGCTGAAAAAATACATAAAAAAATAATAAACTGGCTTTTGGGAGCAATTTGCATTTGCATATCGTTCGAAAACTTTAATTTTAAAGGCAAATTGAACAAAAAATCCATGTGTATGAGTGTGTGTGTGTGTGAGTGTGTGTCTCCTATGACAAATCAAGAAGAAAAGTGTTTGCCACACGCATAAATACATATATTATGAGTGTGTGCGAGTGTGCGAGTGTGTGTGGTGGTGTGAGCTTTCAACTATTGCAATCAGTGCGAAGCGTCAAAGTCTATTTGAGTTTCGAGTGGGAGAGATGTGGGAATCAAATTGAAAGTTGTTAAAGTCAAACAAGCGACAAGTTTCGAACAATTGGCAAACTATGCGCTTCAATTGTTGTTGCTAGTCGGTGGTGGTGGTTGGGTTGCTCTTTAAATGATTTGCAAGTTAAATGAATAATTACAACTACCACAAAGTGTGGAGGCATACTCTTCTGCTTAGCAAAAGTCCCAGTTGGTGGAAGCATATTCATATTCATGCCATCATGGCCTGGCAGTGGCAACTGTCAAGTATCTTTTGTTAATTAAACTTGTAGAATTATGACACGCTTGCAAATGGCGAACGCCAAGCCGAAAACTATGCCACATCGTTGCCACTGGCTGTGGCAGCAACGAGACGTATAAAAGGCAACCCACGCAGCTGGGACACAGGCTTAGGCGACAACATGTCATAATTAAATTAGACTTAGTCGCAGCTTAAAACACTCGAGCAAACACAAAGCGATGGAGCAGGAGCAGAGGTAGGGGCAACATTATAGTGGCAACTTTAGGGTGTGGCAAGTGTTTTACAACTACATAACAAAGTAGCTGATTGATGCCAGCAGCCAGCAACAAAAATGCTAAATTGCGTTGAGGTAAAAATTTGCAATATTTGCAAATCAATGGCAGGCTAAGCGCCAGGATGCTAGCAGAAGATGACAGCAGCGACAGGCAGGAGGTGGGGGAGGGCAGGGGGAAGGACACTCCACTGACTGGCTGTTGCATGCAATTTTATGCAAAAAAGTTGAAAGGATAATTAATTATAGCAAGAAGTGCACTTAAGTGCCTTCGTTACAGGCAGCAGTAGAATGGAATAGACAGAGCGACAGTTCGACAGGAGCTGAGAGGCCCAGGCCCAAGCCCAAGCCCAGGCACAGGCACCATTAGAAGGAGCAAAATCCGTGCAACAGACAGGCTTTGACTATGACTGTGTGCCCTTTATCAAAAGCTGCTCAGCTGACAATAAGAACAAGTTAATGACATTTTCTTGTCATCCTTGTAACTGCATATCCTTGTGACGGTGACGGTGACGGTGACTATGACTCTGACGGTGACGTTGACTGCAGCTAGGGTCTGAGAGGTGGAAAACGTTGCAATTAATGACAAGGCTGACGCTGAGGCTGAGGCGCATTGAATCCAAATCATTTGCCAAATGTCTCAATTTGCAATTTGTACTTGTTCCAGATGAGGGCAACCATGCGCTGCAGGAGTTCCTTGCCGCACGCAACCCCAAGCAGCAGCACAGCAGCACCTTGGAGTCGTATCTGATCAAGCCAATACAGCGTATACTCAAGTATCCTCTGCTGCTGCAGCAGATGCGCAATCTGACAGATACGCGTGCCGATGAGCACATTCATCTGTGCGGTAAGTGTGCTCTATATATATGAAAGACTCCTCCTAACAGCACTCTCTCTCTCTCTCTATTCCCACCCATCTGCAGAGGCACTCAAGGGCATGGAAAAGGTAGCGGAGCATATTAATGAAATGCAACGTATACACGAGGAATATGGCGCCATCTTTGATCATCTGTTCCGGCAGCATCAGAAGTCGTGCAAGCAACCAATCGATTTGAGTCCAGGTGGGTTACAGCAAACGCATTCAATAGCTATAAACGCTTCAAATGCCAATGCTACTCCACCTCCTTCTACACAATGCTGCGCATTCCCAGGCGACTTACTCTACTATGGCGGCGTCGAATGGCTAAACATTTCCGACTTTCTGGGCAAGATCAAGAAGGGACTCGAGCTCCATGCCATGTGCTTTGTATTCAAATCGGCGGTTGTGTTCCTCTGCAAAGAGCGTTTGCGACAGAAGAAGAAGCTAATGGTGAGTAAGAGAATGGATAATATAATCAGATTATTATGCAAATATATAATATGATTTATTCCCAATTAATTGTATGATATTATTACTTGAATATTGCATCAACAGTCTCATAAATTCCTATTAGCACACACTGATATGCTCTGCCAAATTCCATAATCAGGCTGTATATAAAAACGTATTCATCATCTTACAACCTAATCCCCTGACAGTGGCATCAACTTAATCATACTCTAACCTCCCACCTCTTATACACCACAGGGCGTGTCGAGCAAGAATGCACCAAATGAGGTGGAAATCATACGTTATCAGGTGCTAATACCCGTCACCGAGGTACAGGTGCGCGCCAGCTCGGCCAAGGACATGGACTCGCACTTCCTGTGGGAGCTGATACACCTGCGCTCCCAGCTGCAGCGTCGCTCGGAGAAGGTGTACGTGCTGTCGAACAGTACGGCTGACTTCCGTAATGCATTCCTCAAGACCATACGCCAGATAATCCGCGAGAGTGTGCGCAACATGTCAATTCCGATGAAGAACTTTGGCGGCAGCTCTGGCTCCGTCTCGGGCATGTCCTCCCAGCTGGGCGGCTATGCGGGCAACTCACAGACACTGGAGCGACCCAAGCAGCAGGTAGAATGCAAAATGATTTGACATAATTAGAATAATAATTATAATTTATACATTTCTCTTTCAGATAACCATTGTACACGGGTCGCATACGCTGGGCAAGCCGAAGAAGAAGTCCGGGTCACAGCGTCACTCGGCGGGCAACATTGACTACGATAATCTGTCGGGCAGCCAGGAGGGCGATGAGCTGCCACCCAGTGTGGGTGGCGGTGGTGTGGTGGGCGTGCACTATGCTGCACCGCATACACACACACAGCAGATGCAGTCGGGTGGCTTTCGCAGTCGCAGCAAGACCCTAGGCGATGTCACAGGTACGTTGTGTCACTTGCCACGTTGCCACATTGCCGCATTGCTAACAAATTGTGCAATTTGCATTGTCATTGCATCGCTTCATGCCATAAAGAAATCATTTACTCCTCCATAGATGCACAACAGTCGCAGCAGCAGCAACAACAGCAGCAGCAGCAGCACCATCAGCAGCAAGGGGGTATCGTGGCAGCACCACATCCACATCCGCATCCACGTGAGCCACCGCCACCGCCCATCAGGCAGCCGCATTTACATCATCATAGCAGCGACATTGAACGCATCGATCCGGGCACCAAATCCGAGGGCGAGGAGGACTCACAGCAGGGCACAATCAGGCCCAAGGCCACGCTGGGCCGTACGCCCAATCACCTGACGCTGAGGTAGGTCCCCGTGGAGCAGAGATGACTGTGGATTAGGTTACTCTTACTATTCTTAGTTGTAGTGAATCTTTCGAATCGTTTCGTAACGCTTGCTTATTGCTTGAATTATCGCTCTTCTTCTCTTCCCTCTGTGGCATCTTTTAGCACCACATCAACGCTCTCGGTGGGCAGCACTGGCAGCCAGGCGCGCTTGATACAATCATCGCATCCGCCAGCCAGCTATCAGCCGGTGCTAATGAAGGATCTAGGTAAGAGCAGCGAGTCCGAGTTCGAGAACGACTTCGATTCGGAATCGGAGGCGCATGCCGCACACGTGGCAGCCACGTTTAACTTAAGTCTAGGCAGTAGCGGTAGCTTGTTTGCAACCACAACAACAACAACAACAGATAGTAGTAGTGACCCAATTCCTAGCCAGACACAGACACAGATCCCCCCATCCCAGAGCCAACATCAGCAGACCATAAGACATTTATCACCGCGACAATCGCCACGTCAATCGCCCAAGCAGGAGATCGAAGTCATTGAAATCTTTGAGAGCGAAGCCGAGCGTCTCGCTGCCTCCCAGCAGGTGGCCGTAGTGCATCAGATTCCCGCGTCCAGTCGAGATGCCCAGCACAGGCGACGTGATCACTCAATACCCGAAATGGACGCCACAGCACGTCATCTGAGCGAACTGGAGCAGGAGGATCTGGATCTAGCTGCTGGCACCTGTGACATTGCCGCCTACATGGCCAGCCTTCGGGAGAAGACCTTTGAGGCCGCCGACGGCGACGAGGAGGCAGGAGATCAGCAGCAAAACGATTCCAGCCTGTCGCCAGAGCCACAAACCATTATGGAGAACACACAGCAAACCATCACGGTGGACATAGAGTCACCCTCACGCCCAGCCACTGAGTCGGACAGCACTGGGAATACCACTGGTCCCTCAGAGCGTTCCGGCGATGAGACAGAGGATGAGCCCACCAGCTCATTGACCTCGCACATTGTAGTCATCGACAAGAAGGTGGACAAGGTGTTCAAGGCCAAGTCACCCGAACGGAGTGGAGCCACTGGAGCAGCTAGCAAGCCAAAGAGCGGTAAGCGTCAGAGTATTTACATATCGCCGGATCGCTGCAAGTCCCAGGGCAGCTCACCGGTGCGCATCATCAAGATCAAATCGCCCAGAAGCAGTGTGAGCGAACAGGGCAAACGGCTGAGCATCTGCTCCAGTCGGGACAACTCACAGGATCGACTCTCAGGCGGCAGGCGTACGCCTAGTCCACGTCGCAGTTCGGAGGGTGGCGGCATCCTAAAGCACACCACATCATCCGGTGGTGGCATACTGAAGCCACCATCCAGTCCGGCCAAATCGAAGAGTCCGGATCGCAGTTGTCTGAAGAAGGGTGGACCATCGCATGTCTGTGGGGCAGAGCCTGCTGGAACAACACTATCGCCTCGCATCTCGCCCCGAGGCAGCGTGGATCATCTGTCGCCGGATCGGGCCAGCATTTGCCAGCGTCATTCGCCACGCAGCAGCTTCGATAGCCATGGTGGGTCAGATCATAATTTGGATGTGCCGTATAGCAACAGAAAGCGGAGTATGTCCGCCCATGGCAGCTTTGAGACGGGCCACAAGGCGTATGCCCAGGAGACATATCAGTACTATCCGGTCTATGATAATCAGACCTGCAGTGATCACTATGTGGCCGCCGCACCCACCACAACTCGTTACATGGGCGGCTCTGGCAATGGCAATGGTCGCAGTCGCCTCAGCAAGTCCCTAGAGCGCTCCACGTCACGTGACAGCACAACCACCAGCAGCTCCTATCGCGCCTATGGCATCTCACCCGAACGCAACAACTATGTGGTCTATAGCTCGGGTCCACTGCGCTCCCAATCGGCGGAGAATACCTTCTCGCAGCCCATCTATGATGCGCTGCCCAGGCAGATGCCACAGGCACAGCAGTACCTGCCCATGGTGAGCTACATGCAGCAGGATATGCACCAGCCGGACATGGGCTACAGCTGTCCCCATGAGCCACCGCAGCCCAGCTATCAGCTCAGCTCCTCGGCACCAGAGTATACCACATGCATTGACTGTCTCTATCAGAAGCGACCCTCCTAGCATAAGTCCCGCGTGCGGCAGAGTCGCACGCGGAAGAAGACGCCACGGGGCATGAGCGGCATGAGTGGCATGCACGGCATGGTGGTCAGCACACAGCCAACGGCGACAGGTGGCATGGGCTATATGGGCCAGGATATGGGCGGTGAGCAGGTGGGTGGCTGTGTGGACTGTCACGATTACTTCGAGATACATGTGTAAGGTGGTGGAGTAGAGAATGAGCTGGATGAGTGAGAAGAATGAGGAGAGACTACAGCGATATACGAAGAGAAGAAAGCATGAACAGGCGGAGAAAGAAGACAGTTGAAAGCAAGGAATGAACAAGCGCAAGAAAAACTGAGAACAACGACAGGAAATATCTAGAAATTTCCAATGAAAAACTCGGATTAAGCAAGACTTACATTAAAGCAGAACAAGCTCCAGCAAAGTGGAAATATTGGTGGAAACCATAAAGCAGAGGAAAACTAAACGAGAGAGACATAAACAGGGATTTTAAGACCGTTTAACTAATGTTAATTTACAACGCTAACAAAACTAAACCAAAATAAACAACAAAAATGCAACCAAAGATTAACAACAACAACAAGAACCCAAAATGCCTCAAAAAATCATAAATAAATAAACTAATTATACAAAGAAACCAAAGAAAAACGTAATCAAAGTAAATAAGGGAAATACTATGCTCAGTCTACAGGATAAAAGCTACTCGAAATAAATAATAAATATACGTAAACTGCAAGCGAAACTAAAGTAAACTAAACTAAATACTAAAGCAAATACTCAACAAGGGATTGAAAACACACTCACACACACGCACACACATAACCAGCACATAAACTCACGCATAACAACGGTAATATAACGAGCAGCAGCACAGAGTTAAATGAGTCATATTTAAGTGTTAGTTTAAGTCCGTAATCAGCTCCTAGTATAAATACATAAGAGGCATAACGCTGCAGCTGCCCCAAAAACGCAAACAGCACAGGTAGTGGGTGTGGCAGCTGCTGCTGCAGCGGCTTGTGTGTGGCAGGTTAATTATTTGCTGTTGCAATCGCCGTTGCCAAGTTACTAAAAGTTGCTCGCTGGCAACATAACGTATACGCAACGCAACGCAACGCAGGGCAACGTTACGCATACGCCGTGCTGCACACAATGCTCAAGTGGCGTAATTACGTGGGGAGGAAATGGTAAGCAGAAACAAAAAACTAAAGTTGAAATTCATACTCGCACTCAAGTAAACTAAGAGACATGCATATAACCAAACTGAGAACAACTATAAAGTGGAAAATCAGCCAAACTTGGCGACAGTTTTCCCCCATTCGAAAATGAATACAATTTTAATTATGAAAGCAGAAGGTGGAGAAGAAGACGAATAACAACAACAACCTGCTCGCTAGTTGAACAAAATTTACATTAATTTATTTAAGTGTAAGATCTAAGTAAATATGCGGGTTGGCAACATTCTATAGGTTAACACTAAAGAACAAATCAAATTTTACATAAGTTAGTTAGAAAACTATCAAAAGAGAAAACAAACAACAAAAATGAAAAATGAAAAATGAAAAATTGTGGGTGTTGTGACAAATAATTTGCATTAGTTATCATTACCATTGACATGATTCCAATTAGTTTCATTAGCATTACTCTCATTTCAGCATTTATGATAGAACTAGGCAATTATTGAATTCAAATTTATAAACAAATACAATAATAAACAAATGCAAATAAAATTGTATTGAAGAATGATAATCGTAAGTCGTACCTCAATGTTCAGTATTAAATACAATGCGTATAGGCATAAATTATATACATACATATATTTAAAACTCGAATATACTTAGAGCATATAGTCGGCTAAAATAGTTATATATACACTGACAAAAAAGAATACAACTCAATACAAATATTAGGAGCAGCGCAGTACCAGCAGAGATCTTCCAATAGGCATTCCTTAAATCGACTTACTTTCTGCCGCATTCCAAGCAATTCATCCACGTTTCACTGGCTGCTCTGATGCATACGTATAGATATATATACAATTCAATATATAGACTAAGATTTTGGGTGTCTAGAGAACTACATTATATACAAGTATATACTATATATAGATATATAAAGAGACCCAAGACGAACTTAAAGATCAAATGTCAGGTTGTTCAAGCTAAAAACAAACAAATAGTCAATGAAACATAAATAAAACATAAGTTTAATCTACACAGAAGAAAACGTTTACAGTTTACACTGGGCTTCACAGCAGTAAAATCAAAAATCGTAAATCAAAAATCGTAAAGGATATTCAAAAACTAAACGAAAACGAAAACTAAAACCTAATGTTATGGGACAGCATCCTAAACTATTAAACAATACAAATAAAAATATACAAGGCATACGTAATGAAAACCACGAATACAAAGTTAAAAACTAAATGCATAAATTACAAATGATAAATCAAATAATCTACGTATAAACTTAATCAAAAAACCACTACAATAAAGCATAAAAATAAACGAAAGCAAAACAAAGCAACGGTTCACCAAATAAATAATCAAAACTAAAGCGGAAAAATCAACAGCAATGCAGAGAGTAGAGAAATCAAATAAAATGAAAATGAAAATGATAATTAAGCTCACGAAATTTAAATAACGAATATTGCAATGTCAACAAAGAGAAAAGCTAATTAAACAACAATTCAAATTGATGTCAAATGGCTCTTTGGATAGCGACAACAACAACAACTACATCCGACCCACATCAACCTCCCACAGACCCGACCACACCCGACCCCCTTCAGCATTGCAATAGAGTATGTAACTGTACGTTAGGCGCCCAAAAAATTAGTTAAAGTTATCGAACATACCTAGTTTCTTAGCTATGTTTTAGTCACTGATTAAGTAAGGCAGGTAAGTGCGTAAATTCATTGTAATTAGGTGCATAATTAATTGATTAATATTTAAAGAGATTAAATTCAAATTGAATTAGACCTTAAATAAATTGAACGGGTGATATTTAATTTTGTTATGGCAATTTATCTGCAAGATAAATATGATAATAAATAATACAAATAACCTCAGTATTAGTATGATTAATCAGATTGATTTAACACAAGTACATAACTATACCGTTATCCATAAGCAACCACAGTGTGTATTGTCTGTTGTAACTGTTCGAAAGAAGACAACCAAGAAACAAGAAACACTACAAATACAAGTATTATTATTAGTTGGCATCGCTTGATTAACTTGATTGATTAACTAAACGAAAGGATCATTTTAGACTTTTGCAAGTTTTCTTCCAACACTTTCGTCATTTCAATAATAATCCGTTTTGCATTTTCTTAATTATTGTACCAAGAAGAAACCAAAACCAAAACTAAAAGTAATAATAAACAACAAATGATAAAAAAAAAAACTGTGCCAAGTATTAAAAACAGTTTAAAAATTCTATTAACTAACGATTGATTTTAGTGCCGAACGTATATAATATGCAATATATAAATGACTATAACAAGTACATAATATCTATAATAAATGTCTTATGGTTACACACACGAGCCCCCACAACCGTACCCCACAACCCAACAGCAACAGCTCCATGTGAAGAACACCCTACTTGCCACTTACCACTTTCCAACACACACTTTCTGTACAGAAATTCAAATAATTTAAATCAGAAATCAAGTACTTTATTTTGCTTTTCGTCAAACTGTTTCCCATTGCCTTTTGTGTGTAACTAACTCTCTTTCTCTTTGACTCTTTTATTCACAATATGCAATTTTCCAAAATTTTGCACACACAAATTCAACTCATCGTTTTTAATCAAAAGTTTTTGCTTTGTTATTTTTGAAACTATGTTAGCTGGAGAAACTTTTTTATTGAAGTGAGGCGAATTCCATTAGAAATATGAATTTCAATTTTCCAAACTATATTATTAGTTTTCTTTATTTCAATTTCCACAGACCCGTACACTGAACAAACGAAAAAAAAAGAATATGAAAAAATGTTGGCATAAAATGCAAAACTGATAAATATGAAATTCGAATGCAAGTTTTGAAACTAAAAGACTACACTGAAAAAAACTACATTTATATATATGTATATGTGAAAGTACCAAGCGATGTCAACATTTTAACCCTAACAGTACTCAACTTTAACCCTCTCTAAATCCCCTCAACAAAACATATATAAAAAGAAGACGAAACCTAACTAAACATTAATCATAACTCTTAATTAGTTACTTACTTAGCTTAGCTATTGTATACCCCTCTAACCCCCCGTACCACCCCCGTCCGCCTTTTTAAGTAGCTAAAAAACAGCTTGAAAGTAGTGCTCATTAAACATTAATCGAATCAATTAGTTTTCGCTTATATTTTATTTAAGATAACAGAGAAAGTTGAAAGTATTTGATATCACACTCAAGTATTTTGAACCTATTTTGCATGCGTCTTGAAAAGAAATAAACTAAACTTATTATTGGCTCTCTCTCACTCGATTAACTATACCTAAATTGTATATTAAATACACAAGTCACACTCGCACACACACACACACACACACGTACCGAAATGGAGATCTTTTCTCTCTACTCTCTGTCTTTCTCTCTATTTTCTCGCTCTGTTTATAATACTGATGAAAATGAGAACTACAAATTAAGTTGCCGATTCTCGCAAGAGATGACGAAATTTCTCACATATGGTTTTTCATATATGGTTTCCATTGTATCTTTTCTTTTCTTTCATTTAATTGTAGGGTCCCCGGTGTGGAAACCACGAGACATGATAAATTTAGGCACAGATCCACAGTCAACAACCCGCAAAGACGATGTGAAAAATTAATAATAATCACTGAAATAACAGAAACTGAAATTGACACAGAAACAGAAAGAGAAACAAAAACAGAACAAACAGTCAAAGAAACCGAAAGTGTAACAGTAACAGAAAAAGCAAAACAAATCAATAAGAAACTAAATGAAAATGAAAGTAAATTTAGTATGAAGAAGCTAAGCAAAACTAACAAGAAGGCGAAGAAACAGAAGAAGAACTCTTAAAGCAAAACTCTTTTCAAACAAGCAAAAACAAAAAGAAAATACAATGAAACTATACGAACTAATACTATTCAAGGTTTTATTCAACTGCAACTGCAACTGCAACCATTAATTAATTAATTAAGTAATTAATTATTTTCGAAAGCGTTGAAGTTGCTGAGTTGATGGAATACTGAAATAGTTTGGAATTGTTTTTATTAAGCGTAGCAGAAAACAAAATACTAAACTTAATGAGAAAAACAAAACAGAACTAAACAAAAAAGAAAAACATCGAAACCAATTGTTGTTTTTTATGGTTTTTGTTTACGTTTTTAAATGGTAAAACAAGAAGACTTTGATTTATATTTATACTAATTCGATCGATCGATTGTACTTAATTAATGTGCTAAACATATAATTAAACGATTTCGAAAGCAGAAAACAGAAAATTTAATAAGATGAATTCAAATGTGAACAAATTCCAAATGCATTTGTCGCTGAAAAAGACTTGAAAACAAAGTAAATAAAAGTAAAAGAAAAAATAAAATATTCGATTTAAATACATACAATTTATTGAGAGAAGAACACGTGAAACAAATTGAAACATTGATTGTACTTAGGGTTAGAGAATTTAAAATAATTTAAAAACCACAAAACAACAAAGAACATGCAAGTGAAAATGCAAAGGAAAAACCAAAATATATATAAATATATTTAACAAAAAAATGCAACTTTAAACAAACGTTCTAAAAAAATTAAAATAAATTAATGAAGAGAAAATCTTAGCAAGTTAAGCAAATCGACACACACCCACACACTGACACACACGCCACGTTCACACACTCACACACACTTGAATTACAACTGCAATGCAAAACGTTTAGTTTGTAGGAAGTACACTGAGAGAAAAAGCAGCAAAGCAAACCTAAACACACACACAAATAGCAACAATTTAGTCAAAATGTTAATGTAATACCAACTAACAACAGAATGTCATACACACCACCCACACACACACACACACACCGAACACACACAGCCACACTAACACTAAATGAGTTTTGGGAGATTTCGAATCCCCAGCAAATCAAGAGCAAACGTTTAATTGCAGCATTCAAAGCGAAAAGCAGTTGAAGCACAACCCAGTTAAATGAACTTCAAAAAGTAAGGCAAGCAAACCAAAAGATAAGAAAACAAAACAAAACAAATATTATATAAGCGTGCATAACAAGAACTACATACACAACACACCCACACACTCACACACACCCAAAGCAAATGGGATAATGCAAATGAAAATGAAAATAATACACTCTTCTAGCTAAATTACAATAATATAATACTTAAGAAACTTCACTCGAAAAGCAAACGCAAAGTAAACACAAGCATAGATAAATTCCATAGATCAAACACCCTCCCAAAAAAAGATAAAAACAAAAACAAAAAAATGTATTAAGCACAAAAATTTTCACAAATTTTGTTAGAATATTTTGTATGTGTTTCAATTTGGAAAACAGAGATGAAATAATTGAAATATTATATTGGTTGTGAATGCAGCTGGAAAGTTATTCGAATCATTATACGAATCGGAATCAGAGACCCTCAATCCAATTGCTGAAATGAATTCAATGCATTAGCCCCCTTCTACCCCTCTCCCCAGCTCAACTCAGTTGTTTAGTTTAGTTTAACTTTTTTTCAGTGTACTTAGCCCATGCATCACATGTAGCAAACCCAAAAAAAATGATCGAAACATAATCAAAAACAAAAAGAATATTAAACAAAAAACACACATTTTTAGGTTTCCAATCAAATTGAATTAAATATACAATGTAAACTTTAATTAAAACTACAGACAGTAAAAATTCAAATAAATTCTAAAGAGCGTATACAAGAACAAGAACAACAGAACAGTCTAATTGATAAATATACTAAATGTTAATCAAACACAAACAGCAGATAAAATACTACAACTAAAGTAAATACCAAAATCACAACATTTTAAACATAATTTTTACTGTTTATATAAGTTTGAAATAATAAATGATAAATAAACAAACCCAAGGACAGATTGTTGCAGGAAGTGGATAGATGGATAGAAGGATAGATGGATTAGACGGATGTGAGGAACTTTAGTCAATGAAATAGTTAAATTATAAAGCTCATTTAACAAGTTGGTTAAGCATCATTCGAAATAGTATCAACTTTTTGTACACACACACATTTGACTATTTTTAATGCATTTTAACAAACGATATAGAGAGTATACCTAATGATAGTAAGTATACATGTACTTGCGAGCATATATCTATGTATAATAGACACACACAGTTTATACTAATTTACGTGATTAGCCTAGAGTTTAGTGTGCTTCTCTCCTGCTCCTAGTTCAAATCGATGAGGAACGGAATCGATTGTTGATCTTTTCCTGATTTCTAATTTACTTATTTATACAATTGTTATAATTCTGCTAAGGTATTTGCGTTTTCATTTGGGAGAGAGCATTGAATGGTAAGGGAATGTGAGTGCAGTACAGTTATAAGTAAGCAACAACATAAATATAATTATAAATATAAAATCGAAATTAATAACATTTGTAACACTAACAATAGACAACAACTGCAACAAGTTAAACATAAACAATTCTAGTTATTAATAAAATCATACAGAGAATACAATTTTTATTATGCTGCAGCAACAACAACAACAAAAACAACAACATGCAATCGATGTTAATAATTTTTGAAACAACAACAAATATACAAGAAGAACAACAAATACGAGTACACACTGCAAATAATGAATAAAACAGAAATTATTATACAATTGCAAATGCAAGAGCAAGAGAAATTAACACTCAAAAGTAAGAAAAATATGTGAAAATGAAATAATAAATAAAAATTACAAAAATCCTTTTGAAGTGACAAACAAAAACAAAACAAAATAAAATGTGAAATTAAAAAAAAATATCCCAACTGTTTATTTCAAATGGAGATAGTAAGCGGCAAAAGTCAAGTAAGTCATCCCCCTCAATCCGTAATCAAAAAACTTTCGTTTATTTTTTAATTAGTTTATTAAATACTTGTTTCGTATGAGTAAATATGTTATGGTACTAAAACGTACTAACCTATAGCAACTTTTCATGTAGTGCGTCTTGTCTTACAATTATATAGCCGACGTGCCGGAGAGCACAATGTTTTGTGTGGAGCCGAGTGTTGGCATTGGTCCTGGTTATTGGATATGCTCAATGAACTACAGTGGGATACACAACTCAAGTAACATTCGCAGAGATATTTATTATGATATACAAACGTAGTATATATGTACAACTTAAATTGAATAACCGATCAGTCTCTCCAGCACAAAACACCTTCAGCTATCATATATTGGCATGTGTGTCAGTGTTTGTGTTATGTTTGCGTTATTCATTCTATAGCTTTTGTTTATCTTATCAAAACTCATACTGCGTTACTGTCGTATCTACAATCAATGAACCTGAAATGCCAATTGCTAACCTCATGTTCCTCAATTAACATAATATTCTTTAAATTATAATTAAAATAAATTTGCATTTTGTTAGAACAGTTCTAGCCTCAACAGAAAAGTGATTTTCCTTGTCCTAGTTCCAAGCAATTCCATAAATTAGATATTACAACTAAAGTATCTCTTAAATTAGAACCACACTAAATAATTTTTTATGAAGATGGAATAAAGCTCAACGACTCCAACATCCTATCCTGGCCAATCGAATCACGTCTTTAGTTTGGCAACAGTTCCGCCAGCTGATTCCTCAGGCTGGGAGACAGTGTTTCAGGAAATTTGACGTCAAAGACGACTATCAGATCACCTCGTCGTGAAGGCTCCTTGGGGAAGGGTAGACCTCGCCCCGGAAGTCGTTTCGTTGCGTTGGGTTTGATTACTTCGCCCTGTGTACTCAGTGGTAGGCTTCCACCCTGTAACGTTGGCACTGATATGGAGGTGCCACACAGCGCTTGCTTCAGACTTAGCTGGGCAGTGTAACGGAGATCACTTCCTTCACGTTTGAAGTTAGCATGCGGCTTATCGCGTATGATAAAGATGATGTCCGCCGGATCCTTTTGTGGTGCTCGGTCACCTTCTTTGGCGAATGTTATCTTTGTGCCAGCTTTCCAGCCTGGCTTCACAGTGATGCTCAGCACTTTCTCCTCCTTGCGTGGCGTACCCGTATCAATGGCCATGCGGGATATCTTCATTTTCTTGGTACAACCTCTGTCCACCTCCTCCAGTGTAACATACAAATCGTGTTCTATGGGTGGATCTTGTGTCTGACGCTTTCGACTAGCTGGTGCATTAAACGACTGCGAACGGAAAGCACCAGGGGGATTCCCACCGAGATTCCCACCGAATATGTTGCCGCCAAACATCTCTTCGCCGCCCATGTTCAGAAATACTTGCTCCTGGCCATCGCCACCGGCACCACCAAAGAAGGCGCCAAATGGATCTGCACCTCCGAATATATTTTGCGAGCCAAAGAACTGGGCAAATGTCGCACGTGGATCGCCATGGTAGTTATAATGGAAGCCGCCAGACGGTCCAGTGCCATCTGGTCCGGGTGGTCCACCCTTCAGTCCCTCCTCGCCGAACTGATCAAAGATGTCGCGTTTCTTCTTATCCGAGAGCACTTCATATGCCTCGGCAATCTCCTTGAAACGTTCCTCGGCCTGTGGGCTCTTGTTCTTATCCGGATGGTATTTAAGAGCCAATTTTCGGTACGCCTTCTTGATGTCATCATCTGTGGCCTTTTTGTCAATGCCCAGAATCTTGTAGAAATCTTTGCCCATTTCGCTGCTTTGTCCTCACACTGCAAGCAAAAACAAAAGAAATCACAGAATGAGTATCAAACCGAAGCAAATAAACGACTGAAAATAAAAAGCTTAACATACATATGATTATTTCAGTCTACAAGTGTTCTGATTGTGAATACCCTGAACAAAACCACGCTAGCACAAACGGAATTTCATGTCAACTGCTGATATTGATTGAGAATTCACCGACTATACACACAAATGCTTATTATCACAGGGTATATTAACACAACAGTCGAACGAACTGTTTCGATTATTTTCAGCGCGTCGTTTAATGGAATTTGCTAGAAGCTTTCAGTTGTGCAACGCAGATGCTCTGCTGCTGCGCTGCTTCTGTCTCTGCCTCGACTCGGTGCCCTGTTGTCAATCTGTGTGTGTGACGTTGGCGCTCCCAGTCTTTCTCAATGAAATTTCATTGTATTTTTAATGTTTTCAATGTTTTTGTTATTATATATTTGTATTTTTATATTTTGGGGAGCTATATAGCGTATGGAATTACGACAACATGCTAATTTAAGCAACAATTACTAATTCCACTCTCACTTACCTTATTGGATTTGCAGCCGTGTGCTTATGGTTCACTTCTGTGTGTTTGTTGACTAGTATTTGTTTAAAACTCTTTCACAATCAGTGATTTAATAACAAATTGTCACAAATTCTTATAATACACACACTTGTTCTAAATTATTTTATGTATTTTGTTTTGAATCAACTGTTCTGCGCTCTTCTCTTCTTGTGCTTAACACAACGCGGCGTACGCTCTTCTCTCGTTTTCCGATAAATGAGTTGGAAGAGTAGCGCACGAAACCCTTATATACCCTCGGCGCAGTCTGCGCATCGAAAATTCTCGATGCTTCGCGAATAGTAGGGTTGCATCCGGAACACAGGGTTGCAGCACTCATGGCGCTAAAAATTCAAATACATATCAAAGTTTATGTAGCTACGAAAACAATGTGTTTAATTCACTATTTCGCATTTATTGCAATTAATAATCAATAGTATGTCTTTTTCAAGTATTTAATTAACTAGTTTAATAACAAATTTCAAATTGAAAGCAAAACTGACCCGCGCTGCTGAAGTTAATGTCCCATTTATTGAGATTTTAAGTTCAGTAACAAATAGGTTTTAATTTACTTATTTAATATGTAAGTAATTAAAATATAATTAAATACTTCGTATTTGAAATATTTTAATTACGGCAGAAATGTTTTCGATAAACAAGTAAACAAGTTCTTTACTTTGGTATCGAACTGCAGCCCAGGGCATCGATGCTTCGCGGCAAAATTTTTCCACCAACTATCGATACACCACATCGATAATGAAGCATATTCATCTGCACAGTCATCGATAGAATTGCAGCCAAACCGCAGCCGAATAACAAAAAACATTTGTTTCACTTACAAAAATGGTTGCTGCTCGGTATCAGCATTCAACATCGGACGTTTAGCACCTTTAGATAAAAACAAATCGTAAATACCTTGTAGTTTAACCGTAAAGCCGGATTGTGTCTTAAATTCTCGCACAATATTGCAACATTTTCACACAGTTTCAGGTGAGTGAAATCATACATACATGCATACATATTCATACACACACGCACATACAAATATGTACCATACAAAATATATGTATATGGCCAGTTGTGTGAGTATGTTTATGTATATTTTGGAGCCGCTAGTTTTCCGACATTTGGCCAAGACGCTCGAAGGACAGCCGATGTGAACTAGTTTTTCGCACTCAGATAGTCACATGTGTCACGTTCCAAAGCAAAACCTTGACCGATCAACTGAACGCGCCACCCCACGCCCGTTAACCCCAACCTCCGCTCTTTTTTTTTGGCCAAGTGTTGCGCAAACGAAAAATTTGCACAGTATGAGCACACAGTGCGGGGCCGCCAACCCCCGCATGGTTGCCTCTCTGCACCATGAAGAGTGGAAGCACATAAATGCCGGCATATATGGTTTAATCATACAGCCAAAACGCTAGTCAGGCGCAGGCAGCAGCAGAGGAGCAGGAGGAGCAGAGCAACCCATAAAAATAGTCATTCATCAGGCCAACGGCCAATCTCAAAATTCAATTGCAAATTCGTAAATAGCGCATCTCAAATCAACATTAATAGCACTTTCGATGTAAATATTTTGCTCTCCATCTGATACATATATGCACTACCCAACTCGTCTGTTCATTGAGTAAAATTCCGCCTAGGTTAGGGCCTTCTGCACCCACTGAATGGCCTACCCCCAGGGGGTGTAATTAAATAGCACTAATTGTTCCGTTGAACTAGCAATAAAACTAATACACTAAGTGTGTGATGAGAGCTCGATTTCTATTTAACGAAAAGCACAAATATTTACATTCTCTCGTGTCACGATAGCCACTGCACTCAGTGCTAATTCCAACACTCATCATCACCTCGCAGCTGATATCGCATATCAGCAGTTATTTTATAGTTGTTATCAGTCCAAACTGCAGTGAGCGAAACTTTTGCAGCGTATTCGTTAGGTCGGTGAGAGCATAATAACTGCGAGCACTGGCGACGGCGCCAGCTCATGCTCATGGTGGATAGCTGTGGCGATGACTACGGTCAGTACTCGTGGACGCGTGAAACGATGTCGTTGCGTTGACGGCGGAATTCACAGCGCAAAGAACTCGTGAGCAATCAGACGGTGTGTGTGTGTATGTGTGTGATAAATTATATTTTAAATAAATTGTTAAAAAGAAATCAGAGCTATATACGCATTGATATAGATATACCCCCAATATTAGTCGACTCCTGTGTGCAGTTCAATTAACTCTAATCGCATAACGTGCAAATATATTTCTAGCATTGATCTATAAATAAACCATGTCTAAATAGTACGCTTTCGTAATGTCTAACGGAAACTAGGGAATTGCATAGAAAACTCAAGCATAACTCGAACTCGATCTGTCTGTGTGTACTGTGTACTATATAACTGAGAAATCGGAACTATAGCCACTATAGCAAATGGCAGAGCTCTAAAATAGTGTTATAAATAGCGCAACAACTAACATATAAGCGAAATAGTATTCCCACACACACACGCATTGCTTTCTTACGGTCTGGCGAAAAACATAAAAAATTTCTTTTTCAAATGGGTTAATCTTCTCTTTCCCTGTAAACATTGATAAAATACTCTTGATGCCCGATTGATATGGCATTTTGTGTTCGTTTCAGTATTGGAAACCTTCGCATTTACAAATAGCCTCAGATAGTATCTGTATCTGACAGATACTTGCGCTGCCTGCTTAGAATATTTTTGTTTGTTTCTGTTTCTTTTTCAATTTCTGTCGCCATCCACATTTATTTTTAGACGCACAATTTTTATTTTATTTTTTATTTTGATTTCTGCTGGTCGCGACGCGTATTAGCATTTTTGGATTCCTCTCTTATGTGTATAGTATTCTATTCGTGTGTATCTTCCACTGTGTATAGTATCTCCTCATCCAACATGTGTTTGAAATTGCAGCTCGAGTTGATAGCTCTCTTCTGCTGCAATGTTTATTTCTATTTCTGTAAATTGAAATTGGAAAAACATTGCGCATTTCGCTATACTAATTGCATTGGATTTTTAATTAGACCGCATAAGCATCTGCGACAGCCACACACATTCACAAGAAATTCTATGCAGTGCATTGGGTATTGAGTATGTTAGTTATTCCAATACTTTCAATAATTCTGCAGAAGCTTTGGCTTATCAGCGTTTTTGTTTTCCTACACAGATTGATGGCAACAGCTGTCAATCGGAATCTGCTCTATATAGAGAGGCATTAAAAACAATTATAATTATATATGAATCGATTCCAAAACTCTATAGTTAAAAGAACTGATTTTCATTTTTGGAAAATATATTGTAAGAGTCATAAACAATTTTAAGTATTTTCTTCCGAATTTTCCATAGTATTACGAGTTTAATTATGAGCAGACGTTCCAAGATGTTCAGCAAGTCGAAACGCATTAGTTTTTCAAAACACATTTTCGAACAAATTTCTATAATTTATTTACACATGTCTCAATGCACGCCCCCAAAAAATATAAGAAATAAGCCGAGCAATCCGACGTGCCATACTACAGAATTTGCGCATTGCGGGCGCCGAATGCCAATGTATATGCAAAATATCTCTGTCTGTCCATCCGTCCGTCCGTCCGTCCGTGTCTGTATATAAAACTGTATATTATAGCACTTCCGTTACAATGTCGCGTAAGGAAAGTTGTGGCCCAAAAATTGGTTCAACAAAGAGAAGGCAGAATCGTAGAGAATGACATTTGCACGGAGCAATTTATGCGGCAATTATGATGATGACGCCGCCAAGTGAGATTTTCAGCCGTGGTGCAGCAGCCGTAGCTGAAAAATATGGAATAATACGGCTTCTAGAAGCGTCAGCCGTGCTGCCTCCTGCCGCCAGCCTGCCTCCGGTCATCGTTTGTTTATAAAATTCCGTAAAGTGTTAGTCATGCTGTCGATTTTTCTGCCTTCGATACAAATAAGGCGCGAAAAACGCAAACAGCCGAAAGAGCAATGAGATTCTGTGGTTTATTTTCGAATTGGGGTCTGCGACGGGTGTCGATAGGGAATACAAGGAGAAAAAAGCGAGAAAATAAAGCAGTCTACGAAATATTAATACACTTTTTGCTGTGGATACATGCCAGGAGATTAGCAAGAGAACGGAGCAGATACTTTCTAAAATATCTAAAAGATACTCCATAAGACTAACTGTAAAGTAGGACTACATTCCAAGCCTTTTTTAAACCAAGTTTGATAACAAAATGCACATAGGTAGTATCAATTTTATTACCTCTGATTGTGGCTGCAATTCTTTGTTCACCTCAGCCGCATTCACAACTGTTTCGTGACTGTTTTGGCCAGTTGACGACAGCTGATTGTCAAGCAGCTGCTCGATGACATATCGAATGAATATGAATAAATGTTTCTGTATTATTTTTAGACATTTCTTTCAGCAGTATTCTTAAAATTTTCAGTAATTCGCTAATCTAGTGTGCATTTTATTTCACAGGACTTGGATTAGCAGCACTTGTGCTTAGAAATGACGGACAGCAGTAAGGATAGCAGCACTCAGTGCGCCGTATTTGATCAGACGCCCGGTTCGCAGCACAAGAAGATCAATGTCGTGGTACGGGAACAATTTACAGTGCAACGGCTGATTGACCAGATTGGCACACAGGTTGATTATAGCAAATTCGAGCTGCTGCTCCAGCCACAGGGCGATAAAAATCTGGTGAGTGTGCATAAACTGACATCGAATTCATTTCAGCTAATATACATATACTTTGTCAGGTTTATCTAAATGAACTGGACAAGCAACTGCTCTATGATGTGCCCGGCTTTGAGCGACAGTTGAAGAACAATCTTGTGCTGCTGCCAGAGGGTAGCTGGGACGGCAATGTGTCCAAACGCTATGAGCTGGTCGTGAAGAAAGTTGTCAAGAAGCAGCCAGCGGAGGGAGGCTCGGAGAGCGCTACCAAAGTTGCAGGAGAGAAGGAGAAAAAGAAGAAGACGACCACAACGACAGGAGAGAAGAAGAAAAAGTCACCAAGCAAAACCAAGTCAACCAGCGACAGTCCGCCCGCTGCTGATGCTGCAGCTGAGACAACAACAGATAGCAGCACGCCCACAACACCCGCCAAGAGCAGCACAAAAAAAGTAATCAAAAGCAAACTGAGCGACAAGAAAACGGAAACTGAAAAGGAGAACGACAAGGCAAAGGAAAAGGTTCTGATTGAGCCCGTAGAACCGGTTGAACCCATAGAGCAGCAGAGCGTACCCGAGCCATTGGATGAACAGACCAAAGTTGAGATAACCGAACAACTACAGAAGCAGCTGCCACAGAATCGCATACTCATTTCGCCAGTGGATGATGCGGCACCCGAGTTGTTCAACATAAGTCCTGTCTCGGATGCAGAGCAACTTTCCGACGATGATCTGGCACTGGGCGCCTCGGCCAGTCCTACGATGATGGGTCCAGCGTATGAGTTTGGTAATGCTGGACCCACGGAGAGTGATCTACTGGGCGTCAGCACTGAACCCGGTGACCACCCTATATTGGCCGGCGATATTGGTGAAGATGAAGAACAAACTGTGGAGTACCCCAATTTCTTTGGCCGCAAATACGGCGGAGATGATGTATCTTCTTGGCAGCGCTCCAACACCACTAATAATGCCGCTGAATTTGTGGCTTCGGCAAACACAGAGGCCCAGGAGACGCATCGAAATGGGGGCTCGCGTGGCTATGTAGGATTGGTCAACCAGGCCATGACCTGCTATCTGAACAGCTTGCTGCAGGCGCTCTACATGACACCCGAGTTCCGCAATGCACTGTACCGCTGGGAGTTCGACAACGACAATGAGGCCAAGAATATACCGTATCAACTACAGAAACTGTTCCTCAACCTACAGACATCGCCTAAGTCGTCCGTGGAGACGACTGATTTGACGCGTAGCTTTGGCTGGGACTCAAGTGAGGCCTGGCAGCAGCACGACATACAGGAATTGTGCCGCGTCATGTTCGATGCATTGGAGCATAAATTCAAGAATACCAAACAGGCCAATCTCATCTCTACATTGTACGAAGGCAAAATGAACGATTATGTCAAATGCTTGGAGTGCAACACGGAGAAGACGCGCGAAGATACTTTCCTTGATATACCACTGCCCGTGCGTCCATTTGGCAGCAGTTCAGCGTACGGCAGCATCGAGGAGGCATTGCGCGCCTTCGTTCAGCCAGAGACACTCGATGGCAACAATCAGTATCTGTGCGAAAAGTGCAAAAAGAAGTGTGATGCCCACAAGGGACTTCACTTCAAGTCGTTCCCCTACATCCTGACGTTGCATCTTAAGCGTTTCGACTTTGATTACCAGACCATGCATCGCATTAAGCTGAACGACAGGTAATTAGAGAGTTGTAACCACTGACATCATTACTAATTTTGTTTTCTATCTACACAGAGTAACCTTCCCACAGACCCTAAACCTGAACAGCTTTGTCAATCGGAATAGCAACGGCGAACATTATCAAATGAATGGCAACGGCAATAGTAATGTGGATGACTGCAGCACCGCCGACAGTGGATCTGCCATGGAGGAGGATAATCTGAGCAGCGGTGTGGTGACCACAGCCAGCTCCAGTCAGCATGAGAACGATATGAATGACGAGGACGAGGGCATCGATATGAGCAGCAGTACAGGCAAAAGTGCACAAATGGAGCAAAGATTAAAGCAGGAGGCGCTGTCTGGTCCATACTTATATGAACTATTTGCAATTATGATACACTCGGGCAGCGCTTCAGGTGGACACTACTATGCCTATATCAAAGAATTCGAGAATCACGAATGGTTCTGCTTCAACGATCAAAATGTATCCCCGGTACGTAGACAGACAATTTGCCATCAGTTGGGTTTCTTTAATAGCTAATCTTTTGCTTCGTTTACAGATCACACAAGAGGACATTCAGCGATCATTTGGTGGACCCAACGGTAGCTACTACTCAAGTGCATACACGTCCAGCACCAATGCATATATGCTGATGTACAGACAGGTGGACGCCAAACGAAACGAGCATGCGGCCAAGTCGAATGATTTCCCGGAACACATTAAAACACTGCTGCCGAAGCTGCATGCGGAGGAGGAGACACGCAGTACGCGTCTGGGTAGACACATCACAGTTACAGATCTGGCACTACCAGATCTTTACAAGCCGCGTGTCTACTTCTACAATCCATCGCTGAAGAAGCTGAAGGTGACGCGAGTGCATGTATCGCAGAGCTTTGATGTGAATCTGGTGTTGTTGACGGCGTATGAGAGTCTCAATGTGGAACAGTTTGCACCCCTTTCGCGATCTCGCCTGGTGGCTTATGATTCATCAATGGATACTATTATACAATCGCTGGAGAGCTTCACTGATCCGGCGCTGACGGATCTGAGGTCGTCGGTTAACTTTAATTTGGACTTTTTACTGGAGTATCGGGCGGAGGATCAAGAGTTTGAGAACTATGCCACTGATGGCACCACCTGGTATGTGTTTAAAGTAGATCTCTCGACTATGGCCATGGACGGTCCCTTCCTGGTTTACTCAGCAGCGCGGGAATCTAGCGATGTGCTCCGTCACTCCATTGCTATGCGTTTGCACATTAATGAGGAGCAGTTCCTTCTGGCCACTGTGCGTGGTCACAAAGCGTTTGTTGCCTACGACCCACAGCCGACGCCGGAGGCAGTGGAGCACCTACAGCAATTGGCCAACACCCAATTCAAAAATATTACATACTTTTACTTAAATGTGCCTAACACTGACGCCAGCAGCCTCGAGATGCTTGGCGTCCCCAGCAGCGAGCTCATTACGCCGCCCCCCGTTGAGGTAGGTGAAACAATTCCCCACTGATTCCATTTCCGTTTCCAGTCAAGCAAGTATTATTTAGCACTCCTCCTGTAACAAGTAACTCTGTTCCTCTTTGCAGGCTGTGGCCAATGGAACTGCTGCCAATAATGGTGGTGGCGATGTGGTGGACGCTGCCATGATGAACGGGATTAACGGCACGCCGGAACATGGCGGCGTTGCTAGCAATGACTGTGATTGGCGTCGCTATAAACGCGACACGCAGCCTGATCCTTTAGCGCCCTTGACTACACCTGGCCACGAGTCGAACTCGGAAGATAGCAGCCTGAGTGACGGTGATCGCACACTGGTCGAGAGCAGCATCAGCCTGCAGAATCGTGGAGGCGGCGACAGCCAAGTGAGCTCCACCAGCCATTCACCACAACTGTCTAGTCCCGAGGATGAAGCTGCCTCGCATGACGCC
Organism: Liodrosophila aerea; assembly: GCA_035045005.1. Classification (NCBI taxonomy): domain Eukaryota; kingdom Metazoa; phylum Arthropoda; class Insecta; order Diptera; family Drosophilidae; genus Liodrosophila; species Liodrosophila aerea. The sequence continues at coordinate 128,924 of JAWNNL010000805.1, read as the reverse complement.
ATGATGCGCGTGCATGCCTACTGCAATGGAAATGGCAGCTATTCCAGCGATTCGGTGGGTGACACCAGCTCCCTGCTGCCCAGCACAACGCAGTACTTTTTCCATGCCATCAAAATCGATTGCGTGGATCTCGCCGCGACCAGCAGCGCTATTAGTGGCCACCAATCGGACGATGATGCACAATTGCGTAAACCCACACATGCCTACAAACTTATGGTGGAGACACACATGCGTATGAACACATTCAAACGTCACATCGAGCAACTGATCCGTGTGCCGGGAGTGTACTTTAAGCTGCAGCGCAAGCATGAGAATACCATATCCAATACACAGACCAATTCCCTAATCTTTCTGACCGAGGGCGAAACACTGACTGTAGAGCTGGGCAAAACCCTACAGCCAGATGAGTACAAGGCCAAGATCTACTTCTTCCGCCTGCAGGATCTGGACAACGAGACCGCCAAGCTGCCCTGCGTCTGTGAATGGGTGTACAATTCAACGACTACAGCGGAACAGGCCAAGCAGGAACTGGTCAGCAAACTGCATCGCATCGATGCCAAATACACCTCCCTTACAACCGACAACTGTCGCATGTGGCTTAAAGGCGGTCGTAGTCCCATCAAAATACTCGCCAACGACGACACGCTATACAGTGACATGCGTTCCACCATATCAGCTGAGGTGAGCATGCCTGGGGAGTAGATTGTGATAGTAAACTAATGACGCAATCTCTTTATCCCACAGTTTGTCGTGCAAGAATGCGAAGAGGGCGTGGTGGTGCAGCCCAAGGAGGATACATTAACTATATTTGTGCGTCGCTGGTATCCAGATAAATGGGAACTTGGAAAATTCCAGGAAATTACCATGGATAGTAAGTACTAAGAGCAAGATTGACTACGCTCTACTCCGAATGATCTCTGATCTTATGCTAATTCATTTCTTTCTACATTTTGCAGAGGACAGCGAACTACGACGCTCTTTATCACAAATCTGCGATATCACTGTAGATCGCTTAAGCTACGTAAAGGTAAGCCAATGTTGGCATATAATATTCCAGACCATATTAATCCCATCAATCTGAATCACAGGTAAACAGCAGCTTTCCCAGCACTGGCGTATCGACAGCTTGCATCAATGATGGCAACTGGTTCTCAGTGCCGGCAACACTGGACGTGTATCCGCTGAATACAACGCAATGCGGCTTGATGTATTTCTACAAGTGAGTGAGATGCAGCAACTATGACTATAGTAAGTAATTAATTCTCATAATTATTAAACTATTTCACAGAGATAAGAGCGTGCCAGTGCGTGAACTGTCGGCGGAGGAACGCCGCTCACTAACCAACAAGGAAAAGGCGCGACTGGATCGCTTGGGATGCATTTCAACGACGCGCTACTCGCAGCGACGCGAGCGAGCGCTCAAAATCTATTTGGACTCCCCCGATAAGCCGAGCAATGTCACCGCCTCGGCTCCAATGGACGCACATGCCGACAATTGAATGGCAAGAACATCAACATAATTATCATCATTTTTGCTATCGTTGGTCGTTGTTTAGCCCCCTTCCCCTGTTCCTCGACTATTAAACTAATTTAATAACCACTCCACTCCACTCCCTCCTATGAGACTTGGACGATGCCAGACGCCAGTTTTGGTTGCACATTTCATTCATATAGCCTTTTCCCGCGCGCTAGTCTCTAGTTCTCTCCTAATTTAACATACGCTTTACGTATTAAATTCATGTTGTAGTTTTTGTTATTTCATTTTTGTTGGCACAAACGATGGTGTCTGGCGTCTGTTTCTCAATGATTAGGAGTAGGGTGCCTACGAGGAGGGTAGGGTGTCCTAATAATAGCAACGATAACATTATAATTCTTGCTGCTTTTGTAATACAAAAGAGTTCGAGTTCAGAGATGAGACTGTGTACAATTTTAATTACATGCAAGAAATTAAAACAAGGATAAACTTAATGAAAATTAAAATCAAATTGTAAACATACTTAAATACACACAACAAATAAAAGAGAAATTTGTATTGGAATTATTGATTGTTTTTTTAGGAAACAAATTTAAAGTTAAACGGTTAACAATATCAATTTAAATTAAACCGCGCAAAAAATAAAATTTGTGGGGCATACTTTTGGTTGCGCTCAGAAATTGAATTCAAATTTAACCGCGCAAAGTATAAAAATTGTGCAGCATACTTTTTGTTGCGCTCAGAAATTTTGGAGTCACTTGCTGCACATTTCTGTTCGCCTGGTACTTCAGCTGGTTGCGCCATACGATTTCGGGTTTTCGCCACAACAAATTTAGAGCACAACAACCACAGCAACTATATATACTATGTACTATTGACTATGTACTATGTACTATATACTATATACTATATACTATGTACTATGTACTATGTACTATGTACTATGTACTATATACTATATACTATGTACTATATACAACAAATTTGAAGCTACAACAACCACAACAACTACTAACTACTATTTACTTTACTAAATTTTCATAGAAAAAATTTGCATGGTTAGGGTCGCAATTTTGACCCCAAAAACACAAAAACGGCCGTAACTTGGCCATTTAAGGAGCTAGGACGATGTCCTTTTGCAGGATGGTGCGACTCCTTGTCTAGAACCATAAACTGTAATAAAAAGGACGAAGGTCCTTTAGACACCCGAGTTAACAGGACTTTTTTGTTTTAAGAAAAGTCCTTATAACTCAGCCATATCCTGTTTGATCCTGACGATTCTGGTGTCAACGAACGCGCCTTGCTAAGGACTACAAACTGTCCAAAGGACATCCAAATTGTCCTTCAAATAACGAAGTTATCAAGGATTTTCTAAATTTGACCAAAACTTCCTTCATTTTTTGGGATTCGTTTTTATTGCATACTTTCGAGGGCAGCTTGCATATTTTTTACTAAAAAACACAAAAACTGCCATATCCTGGCCAGTTAAGGAGCTAGCGCGATGTCCTTTTGCAGAGAGGTGCAACTTGCGTCCTAAAACCATAAACTGTAATCAAAAGGACGAAGGTCCTTTAAATAATCTAGTAAAAAGGACTTTTTTTATAAAAGTTAATTTTATTTTTAAGTGGGTTTTTAACGGTTTATTATATTGTTTCTTATCTTCGTTACGAATTATAAGTAGTTATGCAAAGATATAGTAATTTAAAACTTTTACAAATCTCACAATATTTGTTTTTTCATTATTCGTTGCGATTTTGAAAAATTAAACATGAGTAAGAATGAAAACAAAATACATATGTTCATAGAGCTGACTGCAGTTCCAAGATTTAATCGAAAAGGCTTCTTAATTATCGTTTATTATGTTGTTAGATGGAAATCTTAAAAGTTCTTGCTTGTCAAATAGTTTTTTCTTCTCTACTGAAATGAATTCTATAGTAAAATTCTGATGGAGCGGCAGCTTTGGGCAGCGCAATTGTTCACATTTTAGTTGCTTTAAAGGGGCGTCGTTTTCTGAGTGAGCCTAATCTACCTATGCCTTAGTCTCCACGGCTGGCGCTGATTCTACCTTTGTCGTCGCACCAGCAGCTGCTGCTTTCTTTCCTTTGCCTTTACCCTTGACCGGTCCCAATGGCTGTGCCACCAGTTCCTGTGGGAAGGAGATGTCGAGGATAAGAAAATCGTTTTTATTTTAATAATAAATAATAATTTTTACCTTCAACTCGGCTTGCGCAATGCTGTTCTCGCTCACACAGGTATCCACGTCGAAAGGTATGCCGGTAACCAGGTTGACTCCATTGGGCATGAGCAGTACCGTGTGCTTGAACTGTGCCACAATCTCAGCTGGAAAAGCAAAAGATAAGATAAAGTTTAATGAACGAACTGCATCAAACACAACATTTGATATGCATATTTGTAGCACTGGCATGTTCAGACCGAGGCCATAGAACTAGTGGCAACTGCTGAAGACGCCAATGCCTTTTGCTCTGGCAAAATGTCTGGCCGTAATTGGCAGCTCAAAGAGTTAATACCAAATCCGGAATTTAGTTTTGCAAAGTATATATATTCTACTGTGAATTGCTAACTTACTGGGCTTCTCGTACAGCACCTGGAAGGGCTCAATCATCTTGTGCGATACGCATTCCACGACACCCATGCGCGCCTTGGTCTCCTCCTCGAAGCTGCGGATGTTAAATGGCATGTTACCGTACTTGGTCTTAACCTCAGCCAGCAGAGCACGGGACGCCTTCAGTTTAAGCATGTAGTTCTCTTCCGACTTCTTGTAGATCGAAACCTTTGTGTCCTTTTCACGTCCCTGATAGAGAAAATTAAATCATCTTACATAAATACTTGGACTAGATTTGATATTGGTTTATAGTCTTGAAACTGGATACATTGTATCTTGAGTAGCTCAACATACCACGCCTTCGCCAGTGCTGACAATGACATCGATGGCATACACCTCGTGCGTCTCGAAGTTACACTTCTCATGCTCCTTGCGCTGTGATTCGCTCGGATTCTGTATGATCGTCTTCTCGCCATCAATTTTGAACTGCTTCAACTCGTGACTGAGCATGCCCTCAATGGGCTTGCACTTGTATGACTCGCTGATTTGTTGCACGGCATCGGTGATTGAATAATTCTATAAAAAGAAACAGCAGATGATACAGATGAGCTATATATAAATATAAGACTGTACAGGACTATATAAGACTTTCTAGAGATGTGTGCACTTGTAAAGACCAAGCATTTCTGTAAATAAACATGCTTAGCTCATGAAATGCCGCATTTATTCTCTGCAGACGTTGAGCTGTGATGTGCCAGGTTTTATTTTAAAGCAACATACAATCCGTTGACTGCAATAGTGTGATTCTAAATAGACAGAGGAGCAGGTTACCAACTGTTGCTACACTTCTGTGCAATTGTTGAGATGTACAGGCGCAGAGTATTTACACGCACGACAATCCGTTGCTTGCAACTATTTAAACCCTGTTGGAACTTACACTGGAACCGGATTTGAGCAGACGCAACGCAGCTTGTACTGCCCAGTAGGCGGCGAGAATAACATCAGCTTGGCGACCGCTGATTTTCTTATCCGCTCCGGCGCCCACGACAACTGTGTGCGCAGCGACGGCAATGAAGCCATCAATGTGGGCACCCAGATCACTGAAAAGATGTAGCGAGAGGTAAGTATTACATGTGTGGCATACAACAAACCTTGTGGACTTACATCTTAACAACATCACCGGCCTTTAGCGTATAGTCTGCATCGTTCTTAGCTGGTGAAAAGTGGCAAACACAATTGTTGACCGAGAGGCAGGTTGGGAATGCGATACCCTTCTTCAGTTCCTTTTCCTTTTTGTATACCTAGTAGTTGGCCACGGATAAAAGAAAACTCATTAATCGATTTATCAGCACTGTGACAATTTGGCTCAATGCCAAATGTGTCCTCAGATCTCATAATCTGTTGATCTTTGGCACCCATGAGCGCACGATACAAAACGCAGCAGCACGCACGTGGAACGCACGCGGCATTAATACGGCCGGCTTGCAACGTAATGCGACGCACGCAGGGCACCTCAAGTTTGTAAGTTTTAATCATTGGACTAGTTTACTATTACTGTGCGCGTCCGTTCGTGTTACCGAACGTTCACTGTACATTGCAAATAACTCACTTTGCCGGTTTCCTCAGTCAGCAGATTGTCGCCCTTGGTGCATATTTCTCTTACAGAGGCATCCAACACACACAGTCCAATCAACGATTTCAATGTTTCTAAAATTAAATACGAATTCCAACAGATATAGTCAAGTTATTTCCATGTCAAGCTAGTTTTTTCCACGCGACATGCGGATCATATTGGACGTTTCTCGCGAGTTAAACACGCACAATTCGAAGAAAATTTACAGTTTTAATATATTCGTTAATCACTTTAATGCGTTGCTCTAGTTTATTGTGTTAATACAGTTGCTATAGTGAAATTTCTAAATTCAACACCTGAAAAGTTTGAGGTTATGTACGCTCACACTAGCATATCCCGCGTACACCGCCGCGTGGCTAACTTCAGCCAGCGGCCGACGTCAGCGTCTACGTTAACGTTAGCGCCGACGACTTCGACAGTTGCCATTGTTGTCGGCTACCGTGGCCACAACTACACTCTTAGCATCAAAAGTATCACAGAAAATTCTACTTCACTTTAGCCTAGTTGAAATATGCAGTAGTTTACTTACTATTTACAATTTCGCCAGCCAATTTGTATTTGGTAACAACCAAATCCTCGGCAATAGTCTTCTCGGGCTCCTTTTCTACGTCTGCCATTTTTAAAGTGAAACAAAAAACGAGAGCTGCGAAGTGTTTGCGTAGTATTGCTGGCAAAACATCGATGTCAGCATCGATATTATCGATGCCTTAAATTTAGCTCCAATACCGATATTTATTTTAGATACATCGAATGAAGGTATCGAAAAGCCCGCGCTATTTTTGTTTTGCTTAACTATAACTTACTTAGGTGATTAATTGTACTTCTAATTAAAACTTTTCTTTTTAGTTTAGATATAAATAGCACTTCCTCTTAAAAATTTTGTTTGCACTACGTTTGGTTCACTTTGCTTATTTTTTCTGGCACGAGTAGCAATGATTTTTTGGCGCACTCCTAACGTGACTTCAAAAATGCACTAAAATGAGTCACCGGAAGTTGTGCGTTGCCACACAGTCAACTTGTTGGAAATGTTCGCAAGTCTGGTCTGGCCATAAATTTATAAATTGGGATGACCATAATTTTTGCAATATATGGGAAATTTTTGGTGTGGCAACACTGAATATGCAGTAATTTGCCAGCATAAACAAACCGCAGCAATAATTTTTCGGCAGTTAAATTTGTCTTAACTTCTCGTATTTTTTGATGATGTAACAAAAAAATTATTTATATGTTTAGCAATGCATTGGTGCATTGCAAACGTGTAACCGTTGCGTGAAAATAAATTGTAACTGTGATAAAGCGATACACGCGCACAAATCACTTCAGCACTTTTCCATACACACAAACAGTGCAATGGGTGACGGTCAGGCGGGAGGTGGACATAGTCTTATCAGTATAAATAATGACGCGCAGACAACAGTGACTAGCACGTCATCTTCCACGTCACAACGGAAATCATCTGCCGCGTTGAAGTTGCCGCCACAGGAGTTGCACATTCTCTGTTTTAACCTGAGCCAATATAACCGGACGTCACAATTTTTGCTCAGCTGTGCCGGCGTCTTTGTACTCTACATTATCTATGGATATCTGCAAGAATTGATCTTCACTGTAGAGGGCTTCAAGCCCTATGGCTGGTTTTTGACCCTTGTACAGTTTGCATACTACATTTTTTTCGGACTTGTGGAACGACGCGTAGAAGCCTATAGATCCCACGGCGGCCCGATATGGCGGGTAGAGCCAGCACCACGTTGCATACCACTGCGTACATACTTTGTCTTGGCCTGTCTGACGCTTGGCACAATGGGACTATCCAACTCCAGTCTCGGATATCTCAATTACCCCACACAGGTGATCTTCAAATGCTGCAAGCTGATTCCTGTACTGGTTGGTAGCATCATCATTCAGGGAAAACGTTACGGACCACTTGACTTTGCTGCTGCTGCATCAATGTGCATTGGCCTGGCCTGGTTTACCCTAGCAGATTCCCAGATGACGCCAAACTTTAACCCACTTGGTGTGGCCATGATCTCAGGAGCTCTGCTCTGTGACGCGGCAATTGGCAACGTGCAGGAGAAGGCAATGCGGGAGCATAAGGCGCCCAGCAGCGAAGTGGTCTTTTACTCCTATGGACTTGGATTTGTCTATTTACTTGTGATCATGTTGCTCACCGGCAACTTTTTTAGCGGACTTGCTTTTTGTCTGGCGCATCCGGTGGAGACCTTTGGCTACGGCTTTCTCTTCAGTCTCTCGGGATATTTGGGCATACAATTTGTGCTGGCTTTGGTTCGTAGCAGCGGAGCACCAGTGGCTGCCACAGTGACCACTGCCCGCAAGGCTGTCACCATAGCTTTCTCGTTCCTGCTCTTTAGCAAGCCCTTCACAGTGCAGTAAGTAGACGATTCAAATTTATTGAGGCGGTGTTTAATGCTCTACTTGATCTCTTGCAGATATTTGTGGTCAGGCCTAATCGTTGTTTTGGGTATTTACCTGAATGTCTACAGCAAAAAGAATAAATTGACCTTTACGGACCTGCAGCATAAGCTGAAGCAATTCAGCGCGAGGCTATCACGCTCACCGAGTCGCAAATTCCTTATCGAGGTATAAGGAACTGCTGTACCAAATAACTCTTAGTCGAATGAGAATATTTTTAAGAAACCTATGTACTACATAAATATACATACAATTTGTAAAACCCAATTGTGTTCCCACTTGGCTATCTGTCCATATCCAGTTCCATTACACGTTTGAAGAGGTCCTGCCGTTCTTTAGCCGATGCCACCTGGCCCATCATGCGGTCCAAAAACTGTCGCTGATGTTTGATAATAAACTTATTGCACTGTATAATGGTAGCACCCACATGAAGAGTTCGAAACTTGGCACGCACATCGCCAATCTGGAATTTGATAAGTTTTTTAAATAATTTTCACTTAATTTGTGTCTACTTACCAGTGTTATCAGTGGTAATATACTGGAAATAAAGCGTTGTCCTCGATGCAGGCATCTTATTACTGCTATTTTAGTGCGTTCATTACAGTATTTAACACGAAAACCATGTTCTATTATTCCCAGTCCATAGACTCCGTAATATTTCTCCACATTTTGCAGCATGCACTTGGTTAGCGTAATATCACTGAGCCGCAACGTCTGTACCGGTGAGTAAGGCACTATTTGAACGGCTATATAACTGAAAGCCACCGAAAGCAGTTTAAGCATATGGATTTGTCATAAAGAACATTATTTTCATTAATTACTTACCGATTTTTAATGCGAACCATTGCAAACAAACGTGAGCGGCGGCGATAGTCTAAAGTTATCGATAAAAGTATTTATGAATGTCGATATGTTAAGTTCAGAGTTGCCAATAACGGTTGCCACACTTGCATTATACTGGCAATTTTTCGGTGTTGCTGCAAATGCACTATATTATTGGAATTGGTTGCCGGATAAATAAAAGACTGAACACAAATGAGTTTATTCGAGGAGCTGGATACGCTGGATCCCAGCTCTAAGCCGGCGCCACCACCCATAGAGACACCCACGCCACACAAAATTGCGATTTTGATATTACTAAAACAATATGTTAAGGTAAGTACAGACATAGCCGGAAAACTTGTTTGGTTTAATTGTAAATAATATGTTCTGCAGGCTAAAAAGAGCGCCATTGAAACGGGCATCGCAATGCGGCCACAAGCGCGACGTATGTTCTGCATGCTTATGTTTAATGTGGTACGGGAACCAGACATGACCTACGACGAACTGCACACCATGATTACTTCAGGACCTTACAAACTGGACACGCTAATGCAGGAAGCGTTCGAGAAAGCCATGTCCGAGTTCTGTGCCAAATCCAGCATTGAGCCGCTGTGTGATTTTGCTGAAATACAAAATATTGACTCGCTACTCTGTGAGGAAGTTGGCGTAAGTCAGTTTAGCATGGTTGGTGTCTACGTGCTGCGTATTGGCGTCGTTCTCGAGCGCTTTAACTTTCCCACGATGATGACAATGTACAGAAACGTATGTGCTTATTACGAGCGAGGCATACGCGCCCTTGCAAATGGCCCACGAAAGCCAGTAGCCGGTGGAATACTACACAGAGCTCACTCTCCACCAACCACCAGCGCAGCAGCTGCACAAGCAATTGCTCCAGCAATTGCACCATCAATTGCGCCAGCAGTTGCTGCTCCAACTAATGAACAAAACGATGTCAACGATATTATTGAGCGCATTGAAAAACGAAATCCTCTCAGCGTTTGGGCACCTAGCCAAGCAAAACATTTTGTTAACTACCAATCCGATCTGCTGGATCACGACGAGAACAGCGCTCTGCCACCCAAGGAGCTACAACGTAAAGTGGATGAGATCATACAGGATCTGCCACTGAATAGCACATCGTATTTTCTGGGCTATATGAATCAGCTGCGAGTTAAGGACTACTATAATGCTTTAAAAGCGCTGCACCGCGCGTTCGATCGATCCCCAGTGCGAATGATGAGCCAGGAGAAGGGATACCAGTATTTTTGCATCAACCTGGCAGTGCTGCATGCCACATTCGGACATAGGGACGAAGCCTTGGCTGCCCTTAGAGAAAGTATAATGCTCTCGCAAGAGCATAATGATAAACGCAGTTTGAATTTGGCCAACACATGGCATTGTCTGCTTCGTGATGAACTTCCTCTGTCCTATGTACAACGCAGTGTCAAGGATATCACCGAGGCCGATGCGAATCTCCTGCAGAACTACACACTAGCCCTACACTTTGCCGTCAAGCTAGGCACTGTGGCTGGCTACCAGCCGCTCCGCCTGTTTGATTTGCTCCAGCACAGCGATCAACTGACCAATCGCAACAACATGGCAAATCATGCCTCCGAGGCGCTGGCTCTACGTAGTGCCGTGTGGTGTGCCTACGGCAGGCACGAGCTATCAGCTCTCTACTCTCAACTGCTGTTGTCCGTCAGAGATCGATTCAATACCGACGGATCTGCTGGAGTCGGCAGCGCTCTGGCCAACTATGCCTTGTGGCTGCAGCTTCAAGGCGAGTTGGGTTTAGCGCGAGTACTCCTTCATCATGCACGCGAACAACTGCCTCGCATGCCCAGTGCCGAGGCCTGGATGATTAGCCAATGCCATGTGATCATACAAGCTGGAATCTATCGCTGTCGTTGGCACGATGCCTTGAAAGCCTGCGATCAACTTTATCTACTTGATCCAGACGGATCTATGCACCAGCGTGCCTCTATTTATGTGTGCAAGCGGGAGTTCTTCAATGCTCGCCGGCTGTTGGACAGATTGATAGCCAAGTCAGACTTACCATTTCTCCTGCGGATGCGCGTTCAAGTGCTGCTGGCATATTGCTGTCTGACGGAGGGCAGATTCTCCAGTGAAGCAGTATCACTACTGATGAGCGCTTCTGAGGAGATGGCCGATTCTCAAATGGACTACGAACTGTCACTAGTAGATATGCTGCTGGCACAGGTGTTGCTGATGTTGGACATGCCGCAGAAGGCGTACCAGGCCATCAAGCGCAGCATGGACGACATTAACATCAACGGTGGTCTCTATGATCGCGCAAAGACGGACTTCATATTCGTGCGCTGCCTATTGGCCATAACGGATATGGAGGCGCGTAAAGCACAGCTGATAAAATCTCTGGCTATACTGGAACGCTCCGCCGCGTCGTTCAAGAAGCTATCCGCCCACGCCAAAGTCCTGGATGTGTACGTGTATCTCGCACAGCGTTTCAACGAGTTCGGGGAGCGGACACTTCGTAATAAGTACGCAGGAGAATTCCGGAGATATTTCATGGAGCATCCCATATCGCGAGAGTTTCTGGGAGGGCCGTAGATGTGATTTAACACTTAATAAACGTAGTTTCCTTTCTTTTTTATTAATTTTTTTAAACAGTAATTGTTTTTGATATACTAAACACTATTTGAAGTTCTGCCAACTTATCTCCGAGAGATTTGCAAGGGATGCAGCCATAAATGCTGTGGTTGTTGCTGGAATTTATAACAGTTTTGTTCATTTGGTTGTGTTTGTGTATTTTTGCTTTCACTCTCTGGCAGGGATCTGGACACTAGGTGTTCTGATCTTAAACTCTAGCAGTGTGGCATTATTATTTCATTATCCATCCGGAGACTTGTCTGGCTAATAGAACTAACGTATTGTATGTGTCAAAATGTTAATTAACGAATCAATGGTAAACTAGGTGAGGGTCCGGATCCAGCCATAGCACTGCCGGGGCCAAGCAATACTTGCTTTTGCTGCGATCTGTGTAGCTCTTCCATTTGGGCGCGCTCAGTCTCGAAGATAACCGGAGCAAACAGTATGACGGAGCTCGTGAAGAATACCCATGATGCATTGCACGAAAAGTTGTATATAGACTGCACACTCTTTGTGGTGACACTGCATACTGTGCTGGCCACATTGCGTACCGATTCTGGAAACATTTCTGTCAGTCCCAACAGGCGCTCTCCAAACGACTCTTCGGGTTCCTAAGGCAAACGTAAATTTGAGGTTAGATAAGGATGGGGGCCAATTTGCAGTGTTGTTTACAAACATAAATGGAACGTGCGCCGATACTTACATCATCATAATTTTCCCCAGCCTCCGACCGTGGCTCTTCACTTGCTGGCTGCAAGAGAAAATAGAAAGAACACGTTGTAATAATCAATAAATACTCTATGGGTATGATAAGCAGATGGTTCACTTGAAACATTACGTGAGCACGATATGTCAAACGGGTGGGGGTCAACACACGCGCTTGATTAACTTACAATGGCCACTGTGCGCCGTTCGGGCGTTTCATCTTTGCTTCCACCTAACGAAGACATGCCGCTATCCTTCTCAATGAACTCAATATCAGGATCAGAGTCCATCAAATCCTCAACTTTAACGTTATCGGTATCCACTTTTGCGGCTTTATTTTAACACACACTTTTAAAATTCTCACGGGCAACCGATGCCTTGCAAAACACGACGTATGAATGAAACAGTAACGTTTACGAATATAATGCACGATTAATTCAGTTTTCACTGTCGTTTAATTGAATTTTTGCTCGTTTTCGTTGTACAAAAAAATTGATTTTATGCGAGCTCCGCGAGGCAATGGGGTTCGACACAGTTGCCACTTGATAATTAAAAAATTCACCAAAAAAGGCGGAAAAAGAACCAATTCCAACAAGAAAACACCAAAAAATGGCAGCACTCGTGAACTAGTAAAATTAATCGATATTTTCTACAACTTTTGCTATCGGAAAACACGTTGCAATGAAAAATGTACGAATTATTGGCGCACTTTTTAATTTTCAAGTGGTAACAGTGGAGCGAACACAATTTTTGAATAATTACCCGGGCTACACACAATGGTATTTTGAATGACTACATGTATTTAATTCTACACATTTTTTATTTACCTTATCGTCGTATTCACTCATGATTGTTTCTTATCGTTTTATATTCCAAACCCAAAGAATAAAATATAGATCCTATATTTGGCACAAAGTAAAATTTAGATTCGTCGACAAAAATCCAACGGCAATATTTCATTTATTGAATATTTCGTTAATACTTGTAGAAGTTTGACTATTTGAACTAGTGAATTATAGGGCCAAAATAATTTGTCACGTAGACAATGCCTACTTACTGTGCACCCAAGTAAAATAAACAGAAATAATTCCGTTGAGCGTTTGTGTATTATAATTACTTTATCCATTATTGTTTTTGTTATTTAAAATTAGAAATTATGAACTCATTAATCCTTAAACGAAAACTACAGTTTGGTAAGTATGTATGCATACAGATAATGTCTTAATTTGGTGTGTGTTATGGGTTGTCCATTAAGTAATTTTAAGTAGTTTATTCTTTTCTTTAATGGCATTTTGCTTGTAACAGAAACATTATACGTATATAGTAAGTATATATATATATTTGTAGTAGGTATATAGTTTTGCATATACATAGTTTAAGCACAATTAGATGTCAAAAAATCTACTACAGTTAAGTACATTGGGTATTTACGGTAACGCGCATTATTTGAATAGTTCAAACCTTTAGATTTTAATGATTTGATAAGTATTTTGATTTGATTACTTTAAGCTGACTGGCGTTGTTGCTTGATTCAATTGTAAATACCGTCGAAAAAATGTTGTGGTTGCGTTCCTTGTATTTGCATTCCATTTTGATTATTTGTACCATTGTCCTGATGATTTGTTCCGCCATATATCGTATTATCTTTGCTATTTGAATATACTCGTACTGTATATTATGTATATTTGTGTATATGTTATTTATAATAAATTGTTTTTACTGACGTCGTAAAAGAGCACTTTTATGTGTTTTTGAATTTATTCTCTACTATTCAAATAGCAAAACTTATTTGAAACCCATGCCAACTGTCAAGTAATAAAATATTCTTTACAATCAACGAAACATTCAATGGGACGGCGATGCAATGGACTTGAATTTTGAAATTGGAAATTAAATGTAATTACATAGTATGCAGGAAGCAAACATATAGTTAGATGGAAGTTGAGATGACTAGAAAGTACACAGTGAAATACATCAGTTATAAAATATATATATTTATATCGAAAACTCCAGAATAATTGAATTGGAGATTTTCGCTTTACTAAGCAATTGAATTGCATTTTGATAATTGTTTGCTTTCCAATAAATAGCTAATATTATAGTATAATATGCTTTGCTGTCTTGCATACTGTTAAATTGGTTAACAATTGTTTACTTCGTTCTTCAATGTAGTTCTTAAGTATTAACGGATTATTCACTTATAATCTGCAAACCGAAATCATGAGTTAAGTTTGAAACATTTTGTGGTTTGCTTATTGTTATCATACTATACACATATAGAAAACACAAGCATATTAACTAATTAAAGATACAAATATACGCTCTTCCATTATATATGCATTAATTCAGTTTTCTTTTTTTTTATATTTTAATTTTTTATTTATTTTTAACATGCTCTGTTTTTGTTGATGCAGCACCCTAAACACAATATCACTCACGCGCTCAGACTTATCCGAATATGCATATATGTATGTATGTATATGTGTGTGTATGTGTGTACGATTAATTATTATATTTTCTTCAAAAAATTAGTACAAAATTGCCTCACAATTAACTTAGGTCGTACCAAAGATTTAATTTCAAATATTTGTATCTTTTTACAAACGATTTAGAAACTTATTTTAAGTGTGTGTGTGAGATGTGAGATTTGTGTGTGTGTTTGTGTATGTGTGTGTGCCTTCTTAAACATTTCAAGTACTTAATATAAATAATTATATTTATGTGTTTTTTTCTGGATTTTTCTCGATTTTTCTATAAAACATTCATGAATTCTTGTCTGAGTATGTTAGTAATCGCTTAATTAAGTTCAATTTGTTAAACATCCGCCATCCGCTTAGTAATTGCGCTCAATTCTGGACCGACTTAGAGCAAAAGTCTCGTGAATTCTGTAAATGTAGAGAAAATCCGATTAAATAACTCTCGAAAGAAATGTCACTATAACAAAGTATCTATTGACTAGGAGGGGGGAGGGTGGTCAATGAGGTGGGGGGCAGTGGTTAAGTGGCACAGTGGTCATTTGCCAAACGCCTCCGAGAGGCACTTTTATGAGCTGCCTGCCCGGCAACAAAATGATGAAAGAGCATTTGGCTAAAAGGAGACCCCAGAGGGAAACACGCTCAACGTGTTGCGCGGCGAATCACTGAGGACACGCCCACACAACGCCCCCGAACACTACACAACATGCAATGTCAGCGAAACAAAATAAATAAGTGGCCATATATAAGGCTTCGATATACCCTGCATGAAACCCTGATGGAAGCCGGTATATTGCACAACTTCATATAGTTTTGTATTGAGTTTAAGTTACATAAAGAATCGCTTTATCATTACTTGACAAGTTCTTTATCATGTATACAGGGTATACGAGTTCAAAGCGTAAAAAGTTTTGCTGCTGGTCATACATGCTGCTGGTGTAAGGTAAATAGAGTAAAATAAATATATTGCAGATGCCAGCAAACAAACAAATAACCAGAGATGGGTCAACAAAGAGGCAGGGGGAGGGGGCAGAGGGCAGCTGCGTATTGACAGGCATTGCAAGGTCAAAGTATCAACTAGCAAAGCGACGCCATATGAACCTAATGATCAACCCAAGCCAAAGCACACACGCACTCAAAGACAAATATGTGCTTGTAGACACGACCAACTGATACGAACTTAAAAGGAACAGTTGTGCCTGTGTGTGTGGGTGTGTGCATTAGTTTGTGTTTATCAAATCAATTTAATGCTACGCAAGGGACACAAGCGCGTCCTTTGCCAACTGTTTTCATTTTTTATTGTTGCGCAAGCAGTGCTAATACTAAAGCAGTTCGATTGTCGACACTGCTTTGAAGCGAGTAGACAAGCAGTATCTATTTGAAATTTATTATATTTATCGATAATACTCAACACTCTTTCGATATATTATCGACAGGCTCAAGTTAACCCATTCTGAACTCAACTCAAGACTTGAACTGCTTTTTCTTTGGCGTTGCAAATTCTAGAAGAAAAACTTTGCGGGTAAACAAACAAATAATGCGGCCATGTAAAGTGGTGGGGGTGAGTGTGTGTGTGTAGGTGTGTGTTATTCAGGTTATTCAACTCCAGTGCTCGACTGTTGTTGTAGTTGTAGTATTTGTCTAGCTGATTTATGAGTGAGGCAGTCTCTTGGGGCTTTTGCAAATATTGGCACAAGGTTATACACCTATGTGTGTGTGTGTGTGTGTGTGTGTTTATGCATGTTTTATGCTGCAGCTTGATTAACGCGCAGACAGTAACGGTAAAAAGTAAACGTTGAGCGAGCAACGTTTTGTGGTTTTTTATGGGGGCTTCACACCAAAACAAGGTCCCTCAACCTCAGGCTAACCTTGCCGCTGGCTGCGTCAGTAGTGTCCTTTGGCAACTGCAAGACTTACCCTCGTAATTAATGCGCCCATCCTGATCCAAGTCGGCAATTACCAACAGCTGCTCCAGCTGCTGCTCATTCAAGGGCTCACCAATCATTTCCATAGCGGTTTGCAGTTCATCTCGCGTTATAAACCCATTGCCATCACGATCGAACACTCTGCAATAGAATTTGAATTTAATCAAAGGGTTTATTACTATTTCAAATATGCTGAGGCTTACCTAAATGCTGCTATTAAGTCTTCGGTGACATCATCGGCCTCGTCCAAGGGCTTGCTGGCGTTGCTGGTGCTATCGTCCTGTTGCTGCTGCTGCTGGTCGTCTCGCAGCGCCTGGATTCTGCCCACCCACTGCAGGAACTCGGCCTCGTTGATTAAACCGTTTCCTGTAATTGAATGTTGGGATTGAGTGTGTGAGTGTGTGTGTATGGGGTAAGTACACGATTTAGCAGTAAAAGCTTAGCTCAAATGCAACTGCAACAAGAAACAAACATGGGCTACGTTTTCCATTTGCTGCTGGCAACACTGAGCAAAAGGCGAATGTAATTGAAAGCTTTCCCTTTGTTGTAGTTGTTCTACTTGTTGTTTGTGTTGTTGAGAAATGTTTACACGCTTCAAGCACCAGCAACGAGGACAAAATTGAGAAAAAACACACACAGTCCATTGTTATTTGCTATAGCACACACTCACACTCACACACACATAGACGCACAGTTAAAGCAGGGGTGAGTGCAGCGAAATGTTGCCTACTTTTGTGCGCTCTCAGGTGGCTGTTGTCAGATACATTTGCCGCTTAAATTGAATAGAATAGCATTTTCATTTTCATTTTCTTTTTTTTTCGGGTGACATTAACATTCCACAGCAGCAGCAGCAGCAACGCCTGTTAATTCCCTATCTAATCCCTTTGCTGAGTTTTTTTCTTTCTGCTGCGCAGAGAAACTTTTATAATTAAGTGCAAAGATAAAACCGAGCGAAAACCTTTTGCGTTTTGCTGTTGCCGACTTCCGGTAGAACAAGAAAGCCCACAGCCTTGACCTTAGTCATGCATGCCTCTGGTTAGCTCTGCTGTAATAGCAGATACCAATTAGATAAGGCTCGCCAGGGAAGAAGTTAAATGAAAGTTTAAACAGAGACTAGAGCAGAGTCTAGTATACATAGTATAGCAAATAGGTTAGTTTTTTTTCCCTTTCAGGGTGTTGTAATTGAAAAGCCAGAAAAAAGTGAAAACAATTCGAGGCGATAAGCTTGCTGGCATAAATTTGAATGCCCCAAAAAAAGGGGGCCACACACACACACACACTCACACTCGTATATCCCATAATTGCGTAACTTTTTCTGCTGTTGCAACTTTTTGTGGATAAACAGTGAGAAAAAATGTTTTTAATTGCAATTTGGGTATGGCTTGAAATATGAATTGCTAATTCGTATTCATAGCAACAATAATGAGAATAAGAATTAAATTTGGAAGTAAGAAAAGCAAACAGATACGAGCTGAGCAATGCTGCAGATTAGAATAATTATGGCAGCTATACGGACTCTGTTTCTTTTCTTATTTTTTGTTTTTGGTTGACAGATATCACGATGTGATATGCATACAGATAGACTTGAGCATGTCGAACCGAGGCCAAGGTCTTTCCATCTTTATGGCATAACTATAAACTCAACTGACTGTGGGAGGCCAAAAACTTGGATGTCAGGTAATTTCCATAAATTGTAAGTTTGCCAAGTTTGCTGCTGTTATTCTTTCTTTTCTCTGCTACTGCTACTGCTCCAGTCGTTGCGTTGCCAATGGCGTCGCATGATTGGCGCCCCACGCAAAAGTACATATTGCCAATGCCAAGGTTCAGCTCCCTCGAAAAAATAGACGAAAGCCAGCAGAAAGGACATAAAGATACAAGGCATGTGCTATACACACACACATGTATGTAAAGCAAGACATGACGTTGAAGCCACGACGAACAAAAATCTGTACAAATACTTGGTAATTACAACCCCTTAGCCAGCTCCCATACACACACACCACACACACACACACAGTACTCGATGGCTGAAAGGCAGTGACCTTGATAAAGTGCTACAAAAGTTTACGATGTTTTTGGCCTCTCGAGTGTAGTGTTGGCGTGTGAGTGTGTGTGTGTGTGTGTGGGTTGTTTCTGGCATTAAAAATGCAGCAAAAGTCATAAAACTTGATGCTCGTTCGAATCAATTAGAGCAGTCACAAGAGTATCTTTCATTGTTGACTTATCGTGGGCAAATATTATGTCATCATTAGCTGAGTGTGTGGGTGTGTGTGGGTGCCTACTTGCCCTATATATTCTAGTGTACGCTCGCTTCCTTGAGCCACTGTGTGCTGTTGCTGTTTCTGACAGAGGCATTTCCATTTGTCTGATTTGGACATGCGACGAGGATTTTCCGGCACGTTGTCATTTCATTTTTAAATTACAAAACTAAATGTTGAGCTGCACTAAGTCCAAGGATAATGAAAGTGGGTGTGCGCCATTGTCGTGCCCTGCCATTGTCGCTAAGGACATGGCCACATCCTTGTGGCATAGAATTTTGGGCATAACGTTGCCTCCAACTCGCAGTCTCTTTGCATAGCTCGTGAAGCATGAAATCATGCTAACTATATATAGTATATATGCAGACGCTGATCGATGACAGCTGCTGGGTTAATCGATAAACGCTTTGTTTGCCTTAATGCAATTGCATCCGTGGATAATGACATCAGCTGCAGCACAATTAAATAACCCGCGTGTGTGAGTGTGTGTGTAGGGGAGTAATCACTTTAGCTGCTTATCAAAGTGCCACTGCAGTTGCTCCAGTTTCACTTAGAGTGCCTGCTGACAGGCACTTGGAAAATTAAGTGCTTAGCCAGGCACAAATAGCGAGAAGAAAAACCGCAAGGCAAAGGCAAACCTTCGACTACATCCTAACACAATAATAAATGGCAAAATGCTACTGTCAATGCAGCAGCAGCAGTGGCAGCAGCAGCAGTAGTTGCTGCAGTCTGTGGCAAATGGTAACTGGCAACAGCTTCATGCCGAAATGCAATCAATTATTGGCAAATGCACCTGCTGTTGGCCTCAACGGAAACGGAAGTCTCCCTTACCGCTCCCATGGCTCTCTTATTGCCCACAAACTGGTATATTAGCATGTGTGTGTGTGCGTCTGGGCGTAAATGTTTGATTGTTGCCCGTTTGCCTCAGCTGTCGTTGACTCTTGCAGCCTTTCCCTTCCTCACCTCCCTCCCTGACTGTGTTTTGCTTGTAAAACATGCAATAAACATTGAGCGCAGTCTTTGACCATATAAACAGGGAATACTCCCCTACATATACCTATGGGTTTATCCATAGGTAAGTGCACTGGCTCAACAATGTGTTTGCTCTTTCTGTAAAATATATTTCCTCTCATGGCACACAGAAGACGACAGTTGACCATTAATTAAATGTCGAATCACATTGTATTGAAAGCCAATTGCAGCTGTGTGCGTGCGTGTGTGTGTGTGCTTGTGTGTGCTTTAAAGCTGAACAACGACTTTCATTGTGTGTTGTGCAACGTTGCGTATGCGTAATGCGAAAACCAATAAGAGAGACTCTGCTTTGTGCTAGCTTAAAGAATGGACTATGAATTTAATTTGCAAATAAATATATTGATACTGCATTGATTTCAGTTGAATATTGTAATATTTTAAACAGATTCATAGCACATGGAATTAAGTTTAAATCAACTAAATGAATGCATTGAATAAGTGAATGAAAAATGGAATAAAATATCGAATTTGAATTCGAATATCGAATTGAATTAAATTCTTTTTATATTTTCGCTATCAGTTTCAACCTTGCTTTGGGTTTAAATAAACTAAATGAAAGAGCTATCTACGCTTGCATAAGTTTCATTCACTTGAACTCAATTGATTTTTGTTACTCTCGTTACACTCGTCTTGCTTTCAGCTTATTTTCGCTTTGGCTGCTTCCTTTTTGTAGTCTAAGCGCTGTATTTTTCCAGTTTGAATTCCTTTTCTATTTTCCCACTTTTCTACTTTTCTACGCTTTTTATTTTTCTATTTTCTTGTACTCTCTTGTTGTACGGCAATTTCATTTCATTGCGGCCCTTGCCCTTGAAATACTTGCGCCAGGCACTTTGATCACAATTCGCGTGGCATCTTAAGCTGTATTTAATGTCGACCATTTGATGTCTGTACTACGAGCCACCCACCCCCACCCCCACTCTCCTATCTCAACTAGCAGTCCATTTGTTATGCAAATTTACAAACCACAAGCGAAGTGGTTGGGGGGAAAGTAGAGCTAAGGGCGGAGCTATCTGGTATTTTCTTGTTGATTCGATTAGAATGTGACTTCAAAGTTTTGCTGAATGCACAAAGGCAATTTCAATTTGTGCGAGGGAGAGGGGGCTGGCTGGTATAGGTGGCGGGTGAAGGTTGAACCTGTTGGTGACATTTGGCCATAATGCGAATGCCTCTGACATGTGGTGGCCTTTGCGGTTTTTGGTCAAGCTGACACACACTCACACTCACACACACGGACATGTTTTAAAGTGCAAACTAATTTTGCTAGGCATACACACACACCCACACACCCACGCACAACAACACTGACTGCCCTGTGTGGCTTTTTGGCACTTAACAAGTCACAAACACGCAATAGCAATTTTATGGCCTGGCTAAACAGATTTGCTTCATTGTGGGTGCTATATGTGTGTGTGTGTGTGTTGTGGGTGTATGTGGGTACTATCACGCAGTGGCAAAAAGCCATTTAAATATTTTTAATGCATTTAAAGAGCACTTGCAGTGCATAAGGCTGCGCGACAGCCCATAAAATTGCCCGCCATTTTCAGTCCTAATTAATTTGTGGCCAAAATTAAAAGCATGCCACATAGTACACACACACATATACACATATTGTAGCATAGCAAGTGTCAGTACCCCCGCCCCGTCGCACTGTCACAGTTCAGGCGTCAATTGACCCTGGCAGGTTGAGGTCTTAAACTTGTGGCCAGCGTAAATAAAGTAAGCCCAAGTACTAGTAGTAGATAGACGTAGATGGTGTGTGGCAACTTGAGCTCATTCTTATGGGTTTTTACGCCGTATCTAAATCAGCGCATAGACAGTAGCTGGGGCCTGTCACTGAAACCCAACGAATGTAAATGAAGCCATAAAGTGTGCGCTTTATGCAGCATTCAACAGTTTTGCTGCCAAATTGATAAAAAATGTTTACACAGCAACAAATAATAATAGGAATGGAGAGGGGAAGTGGTGGAGGGGGAGGGGAAGCGAAGGAGACTGAAGCAAAACAATGAAAATACAAGTGAATTGCAGACAACAAAAGCTGCTGGATTTGTGCTTAAAATATTGACGCTGCGCATACCAAATGGTATGCCAATATGCCATTATATTTAATACACTGTAAGAAAACTAGTTAAGTTAAATGACTATGCCAAAAATGGGCATTGAAACTAAATCTTTTGTTAATAAATAATAGACAAAATGAGAGCATGATAAGCAAAGAGAGGAGGGTGTTTCGCCTTTTGTTAAGAGTGCGTGAATGGGTATGCAACTAGACTATAATTTGGTGCAGTGTAGCAATATTAACTGGGTAATGGAAAGTGCATTTTATAAGCAGCTAGATAAGAGTTTATATTTATTAAACATTAAATTTAAGGTTGCTTTTACGCCATTGTTAGGCTAGTATAGGCAAGCATATCTGTGAATGTTTCGTGAACTTAGCTAAAGCGTTTAATGTCTATAAGTTTTAAATGAAATTTGTTCAGGAAAAGGAAATGAATACAAAGAAAACTTTCTTCCATAGGAAGACCTACTTTAAGCTAACACGTAGTCGATGACATTCATGATCTGTTCCCCTAATCAGCGGGCAAAAGTTG
Source organism: Liodrosophila aerea (assembly GCA_035045005.1). Classification (NCBI taxonomy): domain Eukaryota; kingdom Metazoa; phylum Arthropoda; class Insecta; order Diptera; family Drosophilidae; genus Liodrosophila; species Liodrosophila aerea. The sequence goes on along the minus strand of JAWNNL010000805.1, from coordinate 106,395 downwards.
GCCGACTGTGAGTGTCCCCTGTAGACAGTCCTCACTCTAATTATAATTACTTAAGATCTATTCAAATGAACTAATTTCATTGCTTAAATTTGGTTACTTCAGAGTGTGTTTTAAATTCCAATAGGAGCCTTTTTTATGCTTGCTATTCGTTTGTCACTCACGTGTCACTGACTGCTGTTTGGCATTGTGAGTAAAAGTCTTACATATATTGTAATGTGTATGCAAGGAGTACAATGTGAGTGTGTGTATGTAAACATGCTTATGTGTGTACATAAACATACTTATATAGTAGCTGGGCCCGCGGCGTCTGTCAGTGGCAGGCATCAAAACAACTCTTGAGTTGTGTCAGCAACAGTCGCTGCTTGTTGTGCGTTGCGCTATACTATAGCACGTGTATGCAAGTGTGTGTGTGTGTGTGTGTGTGTGTACTGTATTAGGTGCTATGTCAAATGCGAACTGTGCGTGACTGCGATTTCAATTTGCAGCTTTGCAGCAAGCCAAAGCAGTGGCTGCAGCTGCTTTTTGGCCTTCAATTGATAAGCCCATAATGCACTCTGAGAACGTGAGTGAATTACTGCATTAAACTTATGTGACATTAAAATACAATTAATAATAATGCATAATTTGATATTTGTGCAAAATTCGCAACGTATTTGCCTGATAAATGCGAATGCAAATTACATTTTGAATGCGTTGAATTCAATTTTCTGCAAGGCTGCATTAATTTCATTTCATTTTAATATGTTCCACATAAATGCAACATAAAAGCCAGCAGCCAGACAGGACAGCGTATGCCCATCAAAATAATATCAGATAAATTAAATCAACAATGTGCGGCCAGGGCAGAAACATGAACACGAAAAGCCAAGACATAGACAGCGACAGGACACTCACAGGACACTGTTAACCCCCTCCCTCCCTAACTAGGGAGGCTTCTACTCAAGGCTGCCCAAGCAAAAAGAAATAAAATAAATAGAAAAAAGTCTAATAAAATGCGCTTAAAGCAAACTGTAGAGCGATGACAGCGCTTGGGGAATGTATTTTTTCTTTTTAATAAAAATTGCATTAGCTAACGAGTAAATTAAATGAAAGCCAGCGCGGAACTATACAAATTGGCTTAGTGCCGAATGATGGGAACTTAGGCCAGTCCATGCGCTTATCTAACACGATAGTAACGGGTGTTTTAAGCCCTGATTCAATACGAATCAAAGGGAGGTAGTTATCAGAGCCAACGCAGCGTATACGTAATATTTGAGGTGCTTGTTAGTGCAGGCTTAACTCAGTCAACTGTAGCTGCCTCAAAGGCAGACCACACACAGCTGGTCGTTCATTAGGGTGAGCACACACAGACATACACAGACAGTCACACCTGTGTGTGTATACAGGTGTAAAAGCTGCAGTTGGCCAACTGTTGCATTTGCTTTGGGACAACATTTGTGTTCGCATTTCACATGAGAAACTTGTGCTCAAGTGGCTCGTTTGTCGTTGCAGGTGCTTGTGGCAAGTGGCAAGTACTCACCTGAATGGCTTGCCTCACGTATGAGATCGTGGATGATTTCATCACGCACATTTATGCCCAAATTCTTGAGCATAAATTGCAATTCATTTGCCGTAACGCGTCCATCTCGATTTCTATCCAACAGATCGAATGCTGTGCGTAGATCTGCAAAAGAAGACAAAGAAATTGAATTAGACATAGTAAATAAATGAAAAAACTTAATTTAGTAGAATACTTTAAAGGAAAAGTTCCCTCTTACGAGTATCTTAATCAAGCTCATTCATAAACACACCACACACGAGTACGATTACTCCTCCTAGAGTGGAGTCTACGCCAAGGCACAACTTTCGAGTCAGAAACTCGTACTGTTCGCATTTATAACTCAAGACAAACTACTAGAATTACGTCTTAAGGGCTTGTAGTAAAAGCTGCCTAGCCACGCCCACACACACATCACACACACAAGGAGGGAACAAACAACATAAAACCAAAAGCCAGTCATAAAAAATCAAAGCGAATTCAGCAGAAAGTGCGTGATTTTCAATGGAAATTCCATTTACAACGCAAAAAGCGTCGCGTAAAGGCAAAATGAGTAAAAACATAGAAAAAATGACGAAACTTATCCCTTCTTCCGCCTACTTGTGCTTCCGTTCGTTATTGTATATGTAAATCAAAACAAAATACGCGGAATGACACAGAAAATATGACATAAATACGAGTTTTGATCACAGTTCCAGCGTAGCCTTTAAACTGGGGACTTTTCCTATTATATTTCGCCTCTTAAGCTTAACTGATGTGCGTATAAGTGTGTGTGTGAGTGTGTGTGTAATGCCTTGTACTGCAATTAAAGCAATGTTTGGCATAATTATGGCAAAAAACTTCAAGACACCACAATGAGCTTTTCACTTTTAAATTGTTGGCGAAAAATAAATGCATTTTTAGACTCGGTAACTGAAAAGTACAAAGGGGTGTATTGCGATTGTGCAGTGAACAGATGCGCCTTTCCGAATTTGTATATAACATTTGGATATGTATCATTTGATCGAATTATGCCCACCATTAAGGAATCTATCAACATTCAAGAGTTATAAGTTGCGTATACCTATTATAAGCAATAGATCTCAAAATCCCGATATCGAAATATATAAGTTATATACATAAATTCAGAGAATTTTAACTTTAATCCTGACTCTAAATTTTATATACATTTTTGGCAGAAATGAATACCATTATTATAAGCTTTACTCTCTCCCACTGTCCATGGCAAACGACTGTAGCCTTGCCGAATTTTTCTGTAAATTATACAAAATTGCATAAACGGAAATCACAAGTGAGTGTGCGAAAATTGCATGTAAATTGTAGTAACGTCTCTATGCAACGTTTGTCGAGTGTGTGTGAGGTGTAACACTTCCGTTGCAGCTTTGTAGTTGTTGCTGTTGCTGCTGTTGTGTTGCCAACACATTTACAGGCAAGTCAGCAGTTGCTGTGGTTGTTTTGTATGGCTTGTAATTGCGCACGTGTAAATACTTCACATATTGACACATTGACACCAATGTTGCAGCTATCACAGAGTGGCACATATTGAGGTTAGCTAAAGCCACCTCGCATTGGGTTGGGTTGGGTTGCCTCTGGAAAATTTCATCAAAAAGTGCAACAGCAAATAGAGCGAAAGGACTTAAAGGCTGCAAGTCAACTGGCAGCAGGTAAAAAACTGTGAAACTAAAGCAAAAGTTTACTTCAGCTTGGCTTTTAGTGCTTGCTCAAGCCGAATGAGCTGCTGAACGGTGTGCAGAGGTAGAGCGTACTAATATTTGGCTTTGGTGTGGTAATTTCCGTTTGTTGGAATCTGTATAGAAGCCATGTCAAAGTTGGCACAATGGAGCATTTAGAGTAATCAGCTCATTCGAATCGGTTAACAAACTACTGACTAACTTATTAAGTCATCAAATGACCTTAACTTTATTGACAATCTTTACAGCCTAAACCCGCAGCAGAACTCAATTCGAAACTTATCTGTGTGATGGACATGAAATAAATTGCTAAAGCAGCCAGTAAATGTTTGCTAATTAGTGCTGCTGTCAATCGTTCAGCCATCAGCAGCTTCTGACCTGCCCTCAGCTGTTGGCCTGACAACCCAACCAGCCCAAACCCCTAACGTGGCCAGCATTAAGCGCCTGGGAAAAGTGTTGACGCCTGCAATTATGAAAAGTTTTTAATTGCAAAATTAAATCAGCACAAAGCCAAACTTTCGTTAAGGTTCCCTCAAGTCAAAATGCAGCCAGGCAGAAAGTTAGCAATCTGTTAATTGTCGCATCGACTAATTGCAGCGACGAGGCGACAGGTTAACACCAGACACCCGTCACACATTTCACTCAATTTCCTACTGTTTGAAGTGCAAAAGTTGTACGCATAAACATTTGTTGTTTACTTTCCCAGGGACCCTGTCGCATTGTTGTCTATTGTGTGCCATCGAACTTGATAATTGCATAACGGCATTGAGGCATTGCCCCGGGGGTGCCATTTGCCTGTCCTGCCTGCAACTTGGCCAAGTAATTGAGTTGAAAAACTTGAAAATAGTTTGACTGAACTAAAATTCTAAATAAATTGCTCATGTCGTACATAATGCTTTACAGTTGAAAGGAAAATAGCGAAAGTTTATCCCTGCACGCATTTAACATGCAAACTTTTGAGCTGAATCATATTATTGAACTCTCGATTAATTCCTGGAACACATTTCCACCAAATTCCACTTTACGCGCTTACCAACACTACTCGGTCACGTGACGAGCTCAAGAGCATGAAACGGAAACGGAAACGAGTTGCTGCCATGACAATTACAATGATGCTGAGTGCGTAGACTGGCTAATAAAATGTAAATTAAATTTAAATTAAATTTTATTTAAATGCACAGAAATGTAAGCTGATTCTGACAAGATATTTTTAGAGTCGTCATAGCGATAGCTTAAGTGGGTGAAATAAACTAAAGAATGTGTTGGCTGCCAGCGAATTTGTTAATAACAAAGCAGCTCAATAATCCAAATACCAGAAAACACAAGTAAAAGTCATAACACTCAGCGATAAGAAATTTTATGGTAATTCTCAGTGAGCCACGCGTTGATTAGATTGGAAAAGTCTTAACAGAATTATTATCACTGTCATCATTACTAATAACTATTTGTTGTGTTTCTCCACAACTAAGACTAACTAAGTAGTATGCCAATTAAATTAACTTGTAACTGTAAGAGAGTTTTCTGCCTGTAACTGCTGACATAAGCGGAAATGATGCCTTGTATTTCAGGTGATATTACAAATATTGAATCAGCTGGCAACGGGTGCTCTTTAGCGCCATTTCAGATATCGTTGTTGATAGCGCAGTCTGGGGCTCGGTGATAAGATATTGTGCTTTCTTTATCAATCGTGTAAACATAAATCATCTGATTACTCATAAACAATTTCACACATGATATACAAAAAAGAGAACTAAAAAAGTTGTCCATACTTAGCTCACCTCGCACTTGACTTGCGATTGCTTTGTGATCCATTTGAACTATGTCGATATCTGGCAGATACTTTTTGAGCACTTGTACTTGTGATTCACTGTATTTATAGCTCTCACAGTTGTTCGGCTGTCAATGTGTATGCTGATTGTTTTCTATATCTTTTGGCTGTGTCAATGAGTAATGCTCAGTACAGCGTACTTTTCTTTCTTCTTTCGCTCTACACGCGCTTTTTTATGATTATTAAAAATAGCAGTGTGATTATTATTTGCGTTTGTTTGTACTTGGCAGAGCAAAGCATAAAGCGATGAATACATATATATAGTATATATATTTGATATTATAATGAACTCAATTATGCATGAATTTCTGCTGAACTTTCACGCTCTTCCCGTTGCCTCGGCTATTGGCTTTCTGTGTTTGGCCTTGCGTGCCGCCTTACGCATTTTAATTGCAATTAATTACACAAATCACATCTAATTGAGGTCAAAGTGCCCCACTTGGTGGGTGGAACAGGGTCAGGCTGTGGCAGAGGTACAGGCACTGACTGCAACATTATATGGTCAATCTATGATTGTGTCTGTAGCCATAATTTGTGCACCATGTGCGTTCCTCGGCCTCTGGCTCAAGGTCTTTTGGTTTTGCTGGACTTACTCCCTCTGCCCCCCCTTGCCTTTCATCAAAGTGTAGCCTGTCAGTTATTAAGATGCGCCAGACTTGTTATTTCAAAATAATTATAAGCATATGTCATATGCTTAACGTCTGCTCTCTGTCTGTGTCTTTCAGCTGAGGCTAATTTTCGATTTTAATTGATTTAAATTAAGTGCAACAATTTAATTGCCCGAGCTCAACGAGCAATTCCCACTATGATATCATACAGTTGTATATATAATATGGAAGACTAGTATATATTTTACTGTTAGCTTAGCTCAGTTACCCTTTCACAGCTCATCATTTCACGCTTCATGGAGCCAAAGTGTGTAAAGAAATTTTAAACCCAACTGACACTCCGAGGCCCCCAATGAGAATGAGAATGACATAACAGACAGACGCTGGCTCCGCTGACTCGGTTCGGTTCCTCTTGTGGGTGCAGACTGCAGCCCCGACACATGCGAGTCGTCTTTGCATGGCTGACAAGCCAAGGACACAAAAATGGGACTACAATTGCGTTGTTGTTGTTAGTAAAGTTCAAAGTCTTTGCGAGTCTTTGGCCAATTGGCAGACGGGTTCAAAGTGTGACAAATTGATTGAGTTAGCGGCTCGTCTAATGCATTTCAAATTAAGCGAGAGGCAAACCCAGAGGAATTTGCATGTTGTCTATTTTCTTATTTATACCATGAAAGGAAATTCGGCCAATTCGCATTTGCTTTTGCTCTATCAAGTAGTTGAAACACACGCTGACTGTGGGATTTAGATGCAGTGCCACTGATAGACCGTTAGAACGTTTAACCGTTACACCGATAGACCGTTAGATTGAAAGATAGCGCACGAATAGTTAGGCTAGTAGCACACTAGTTGTTGTTGTTTTTGTTGTTGTTAGCTAGCAAGTTGTTTACTGAGTTAGTTTAGAAAGGGGCGTGCCAGGGACTCCGGACTCCTCCGTGTTCTGTGTTGTTCACAAGCGCGTTGACTTTTGAAACTGAACTGCTGCTGCTGCTGCTGCTGGCGTTGGTCTTGTCGGCGCCATTGGCAGCAGCCTCGGCTTCGGCTTGCCGATATTCTCGCACTTCGGCTAGCCGAGTGTCGCTTCGGCTGATTTCATTCATTGCTTTGCCAAGCGACGCCGCGGGTGTTGCCCCTCGTTGACGGCAAGCCGTTTGTTTTTGCTTTTTTGTTTTTGTTTTTATAACGTTCTTCTTTAAATTGTTTGCGCTCTCACTCTCAGTCTCCCTCTCGCTCTCCTCGTTCTCATTTCGCATTCTCTTGGACTTCCACATTTGTTTATGTGCTGCGGCGGGGTAACGGATTGGAAAACTGTTTTTCACTGCGCGTTCACGTGATAAATTCTTTTTGTTGTTTTGCGTTCTGCATTTTTTGGATTTCTTTTTTATTTTTATTTTCAAATTTATTTTTTCTTGCTGCGCTGATTGTGAAGGACTTTGGCGCTTTTGTGCTTGAAACTTGATAAGTTCGTTCTGCTGTCTGCAAATGAAACCGCGTAATGCATTTTAATGCTGCCTAGTATAAATGCTGATGGACTTTTTAATTGCCTAGATAGTTTTGCCACAACAATGCTTTTGACAAGAACTTGAAACTATTAAGAGATAAATGGCTATTAAGTAGTTAAGATAAGATTTTAGTATATTTTATTTTGATATTTAACTTGTAAATAATAATAATATTAATAACTTGCTGAGATATTTTGATTATCTAATATCATTATCATCATATGTATCATTATCTAATATCTAAAATAAGATTTACTTTTCACTGTTATTAAACTTAATACTTTAGCATTCTAATCTAATAGTTTTCTAACTACAATTCCGTTAATTTCTTCTATTTAACTCTCGCTAAGCCTGCTTGCTAATCACACGCAGCACCCTGTATGTGGCTAAGCCCCTTGGGCAAGCACTCACAAGGAGACGCGCCTTCCAATGACCTTGTTAGCGGCTACCGCGAAACGTGGCGCAACAACAACAGCAACGACAGCAACAACAACAACAACAACAGTACTGAGTGCAGAATGCCAGTGCGTGCGCTTTCGCAGGGGTAATGCTAAGTCTCTCTCTTGGCTGGCGCTCTCTCACGCTCTCCTCTTGCGCTGGCTGGCCATGTGTTGGCACAGCGAATGTGCGGAACAAAACAAAATGTTAGAAAACGAATTTGGTGTTGTTGTTGGCAAAGCAGCAGGCGTAAATGAGAAAACGGCACGTAACGGTTTATGCAACAATTTGGTCGCCTTTATATAATGCACAATTAAATTGGGCGCAGTAAAATGTCTAAAATGCACAACGAAGTTTAAAAGTTAAAGTTTATAGGTTATGTTTGATTTTGCAGTAAATTGAAATGAGCAAAGCTAAAGATAAACTGCTATAAATTTATTCCACTGTTGCTGTGGTCATCTTTCTTGTTACTGTGGGGTCTTATGCACGTTTCGTGTTGCTGATTAAGCACAGCTGGCGAGAGCGTTCAACCCGAGCTGAACATGCAAGCGATGAGCCAAAGGGAAGAAAGAACAAAGTGGAACTTTTTAATTAATATTAATTGCAATAGAAAAACTTTGAGATGAACCGCACGCACGCCTTGAGGAATGCTGCAATAATTCAAGGCACAGTTCATTGCATTTTCAGCATACTTTGCGGCGCAACGAACCCAAAGTAAAATAGGCAAAAAGTTAAATCAGCCATCATCAAGGATGCTGCCGCCAGAGGGCAGACTGTGCGACACGACACGACAATGCGACAGTGCGACAGTCACGCAGCGTGAAAACCAAATGAAGTCACGTGCCAAACGCCGCCAGAGGGCGCCACGCACGCACTAACAGTGGGAGGCGATCCCGTTAGCCTGACATTTATTGCAAATTGTTAACGCGCCTTGATTTCTGATGCTCAAGCCAACAACAACAACAATTTATTCCAGTTTTTTCCTTTGACTATTCCTTTTACATTTAAATGACGTTTGCTTTGAAGCACCACTCTCTTCTTCTTCTCTTTGTTTTTTGGGCCCACTCGAGTGAAGCAGTTAAAGCGTTTTTTGTGTCTGCGGCTAGCCATCAATGCATAAATATTGCCTTATGATGCGTTTGCCCTTTCGCTCCACTCTAAGCTCTTCTCTCTTTTTTCTGACACGATTGGCTATCAAAAAGTTCAGGGTTATAGCCGTTTATTCAGCAAAAATCAATCGACATTGGCCAGCAGATATATAAAAATGTACTTAATGCTAAGAACGTGCGTTGCAATCTGGTCTATAGGGTCAATAGGGCTTTAAAGCCCGAAAGCAGACTATAAAATATGACGCTAGAGTTTAAATATTTGTTAAATTGTATAAAGCATAAAATTAGCATAGGTATTACTGCATAATTGAGGAGAACTTCTCTTCTTCTTCTACTGTACTTGCTCTTCTTCTGTTGGCCTACTTTTAAGCCCGCTTTACACTGTGACATTTGACAAAAGTGCGCAAAAGAAAAACCTCTACTCATTTTTCACTTAGCCACTTGGGTTTTTTAATTATTTTCCAAGCAATTCGAGCTGCCGCTCGTAACTCAGTACACTCTCCAAAAAAAGAGGCCCACAGAAAAGGTATAAAAAATGTGAATTGTGCGCAAAAAGTTGCGTAACCATAAATCAAAATGAAGGCGTGTCCAAAATATCTCTTCGGTGCCCCACTGCGTACCACTTGTCAGTTTGTATGAGCAGCAAATTAAGTGCCGCCTGGTGAAGGCCTCATGTTCCGAGTGTGTGTGTGCGTGTGGGTGTGTGTGAAAGTATGTGGGTGTTTTATGATGGGGAGTGGAGGCAATACACACACACTCGCAGATAAATTGCTGCCAATAATTGCGAGCGGGAGTGTGTTTAATTAGTTTTACACGTTGGCATTGGCTTTGCTCTGACACTAATACGCCGATAAGTAGTAGCTGCGACTAACTAATAACACTTACTAACACACACACGCATGGCACTAGTGATCGGTTAAAGTACACACGTTTTACTTTATAATTAACCTCTTTTGGGGGCACTATACTCACACTTATCATCTTGGCTCATATTGCCGGAATTTGCGTTTAATGATTGTTTAATCAATACCAAACTATTGGCTATCGATACAGTAAACAATTGTTGTTCAATCGGTCAGTCAGTTAGTCATTCGATCGAGTCACTTGGGCACGCGTTCACTTCCATGCAATAACAGTACATTGGCTCTTGGGGATAACGGGACACACGGGGCTCGTATACGGTTGCGGTTACTTTTACGGTTAACTGAGATATAGACGGGTTGCGTCTGGTTTAGGAACTGGAACCGCAAATGCTGTGTGAACGCCATTTGTGCCCAGACCGCGCCGTGCGATTTATCTACGAAAACTCCAAGATAATGACTAACTTTTGCCCAAACACTACGCTCTGCCAGGGTTCTCCACTTCCATGAGAGAGGGTGTGTGTGGCTGTGTGTGTGTGTGTGTGTTTTATATTGTATTATATTTCATTTTGGTGATAGCCAAGCGGAGTACTACCTTTCGTACGCCGTTCCGCTGACAGCTGAGATAACTGCAATAGTATTATGGGAACGAGAACGAGGCTTTTATCAGTGGACTAGGGCGCGGGGGTGTGGGTGTGCGGGGCAGCCCGCTGATTTCATTAAATGTATGAATGTAACTAACAAGTATACATACTATATGATGATAATACCAGTACAAGTCTTCTACGTGTCGTAATATTAATTTGCTCTCTATTCTGGCTGTTCTTCCTCTCACAGATTAGGAGATAGCAGAAGCCTTACCCCAATAAACTAGAAGTGTTTGTCAGTTATAAGTGGGCGGCTTTTGATACCCCGCAAGTAGATTGATCTTAGCCGAATTTGTTATTGATTTTAATTAATAAATTTCGTTTCATTGAGAAGTAAACAAAGGTGGAAAGTTACCAAAATATGGTTGAAAAAAGGAGCAGTAATTGAAGATACTAAAATAATAATTAAACGGGGGCTTAAGTTATTGACTGTTACTACACCTAACCCAATAAAATTGTCAGTTTATTTTTAACTCAACTCATTGCTAACACTTAAAAGGCTATAATTGAGTTGACAGTGTTCTGATTTTTGAGTAATCACTTAAGGTTTAAGATAAGCAAAAAGCGAGCAAGAGCAAGTTGTTTATCTCAATTATACACACACACACACCTTATACAACAATATAGTATAAACATAAATGTCCCATAAATGAATCAAGGCTAATATTTGCTCAAGACACATGACAATGTCACAGCGAAGCAGTCAATGTTAAACGCACGAGATGAGAAGAGATCTATACAGTGATTGCCTCAGCTATTGTTGGCTGGGTTTTTCCCATACACCCACATGATATATCAGTATTATCATACAGAGGCTAGATTAACTTTTATGACTACATCTCGTTGTTGTTGTTGGTGTTGTCGTATTTAAAACAACTTTAATATGCTGTCAGGTGGCATTTAATTGTCAACCTAATTGTGATGCCCTAGACGTGTTTGCGGACAAAGTCAAGGTAGCAGCCAGAATAGCCACCCGGCCCCCGATCCAAAGGCCAACAGCAGCCACTATTCCGATCACCCAAGAAATTCGTCTGCTTATCGCTGATAAGAGACGCCTAAGGACAAGGTGGATGAGATCTAGCCACCCACTTGACAAAGCGGCTTGGAATCGCGCGCAGACCGTGCTTCGTCGGGCACTGGCGGTACACAAGTCGGCTTGGTTTGACGAGAGGCTAGCCAATACCGGCATTCACAGCGACGCGACACACTCGCTCTGGAAGGCCACGAGATCCATCAAAAGACAGTGCGCAAGGAAGGCACCACTGGCTGACATTAATGGCCGCTGGTGTCGGTCTGATTTGGAGCAAGCGGGAGTGTTTGCCAGGCACCTTGCCGAACGTTTTCAGCCGTTTGACCTTGCCAGTCAGCAGCAAGTCGCAGAAACGCAAGACAAGCTATCCCAAGCTATCCCAGTGGAAGCTCGGTATAATCTCCATGATCCATAAACCTACACACACACACACACACCTTATACAACAATATTTTTTATTTATCTGGGCGTTGACATACAAAAGGAGAGTATGTTCAAGTGGTCCAGCGATACCAAGCACGGGCTTGTTACGCGCGAACCCAAGCCAATTGACTTTCGAAGGCCACACTGTACAGTTGCATTCTTCCGACTTTAGATATTTTTATCATAGTGAAAAATTGACGCACCAATCTTGGTTAGCCTAAATAAAATTTATAAACCCATTTTATTGAATGATAGATCAGGGCCTAACTGGACTAATGGCCCAAGCATCGACGCATTTGAAGACGAGTGGGCGGAAGTATGCCCAGGATACGCAGCCATTTACGGTCCTCATTGAAGGCAACATTGGCAGCGGAAAGACTACTTTTTTGAATCACTTTCAAAAATATGAAAGCGAGGTCTGTCTAATCACGGAACCTGTGGAGAAATGGCGTAATGTGAACGGTGTTAATCTGCTGGAGAAAATGTACAGTGATCCAAAGAAATGGGCAATGCCTTTTCAGTCATATGTCACGTTAACCATGCTGCAGGCGCATACGGAACCTACAGATAAGAAGTTGAAAATAATTGAACGCTCCATTTATAGCTCACGCTACTGTTTTGTGGAGAATATGCAGCGCAATGGCTCCTTAGAGTTGGGCATGTACAACACCCTACAGGAGTGGTACAAGTTCATTGAAGAATCGATACACATACAATCTGATCTGATAATTTATTTTCGCACTTCTCCCGAGGTTGTGTACGAACGTATGATGCAGCGTGCACGCTCAGAAGAGACTTGTGTGCCACTGAAGTATTTGCAGGAGTTACATGAGCTCTATGAGGATTGGCTCATCCATCATAGGCGTCCGCAACAATGCAAGGTTCTTGTGCTGGATGCCGACTTGAATCTAGAAAACATCAGCAGTGAGTACCAACGGTCGGAGGCGAGTATTTTTGATGCAATCTCTGGTGCACAGCAAAATCAACCATCGGCGATTGTCCAGCTAACCGTTGGATAAGGACAAGATTTGCATCTAGCATAAATCTATTAATAATTTCCTTTAATCATATCACCAAATCTATAAATGGATTCACAATTTTTAAATTTGCATTTCCCACCTCGTTCTAATTCTTTTAATATGTGCGGGCTTACATTTATTTATTATTTAGTAGAAAATATTGTAATACAATAATAATTTAAACAATTATATAGTATAAACATAAATGTCCCATAAATGAATCAAGGCTAATATTTGCTCAAGACACATGACAATGTCACAGCGAAGCAGTCAATGTTAAAGCACAAGATGAGAAGAGATCTATACAGTGATTGCCTCAGCTATTGTTGGCTGGGTTTTTCCCATACACCCACATGATATATCAGTATTATCATACAGAGGCTAGATTAACTTTTATGACTACATCTCGTTGTTGTTGTTGTTGGTGTTGTCGTATTTAAAACAACTTTAATATGCTGTCAGGTGGCATTTAATTGTCAACCTACTTTTCATTTGGTTAGCTTAGCAGATAATCCCGGTATATACAATTATTTGTGCAAGTCAGGGTTATAGATAAATAATTATTATTTTGGCCAAAAGATTCGTCACATGGCGTACGTATCAGTCAAAGAGCTAAGCGAATTAATTAAACTTAATTTCCGATTGCGACTATCCTCTGATTAGATAAGATATTGCTCGGCTAGCCACACTTTGAAATGGCATGGGACTCAAGCCAAATACTAGACGTATCTCTATCTGTGGTGTCAGTGCACCTGTCGTGGTGCCTGCCAAAAATAAATGATCTGTTTAGCGAATCTTTATAGCATTTATGAAAACCGAAAGTCTAACAAACATCGTTTAATTATAGCATTAAGCGACACGCAAAAGGCGGCCATAGCTAAATTTAGCCCGCATTTTGGGTGCAAGAGTGCACACTAGCCAAAAATAACTACAGTCTACAGTCTGTGTGTAATATGCACTGCATATTGCGCATACGCCCCGTGTAGCGCCAGGGAAAAGTGCAATTAAGCGCAATTATTGCTAGAAAACTCTTGCTGAAATTAACAGCAATTATAAAATGCAACTATTATTAGTAATTATACAACCAAAGAGAAATTTCAAACTAACTATAGTACATTATAAGAGTTGGAGTTAATAAGTCTATCAGTTTTTCTCAGTATATGCTCGCCTCACTTAACCATCTCTTAGCACATAAAATGCTATAGTCAATAATATAAATAGCCTTATATATAATACACTTATATGCCTTGGTGGCTGTCATTGACTTACCTGTAATTTCGACATCTGTGAAAGGTTTCTTTTTAACAGACTGTGTGTGTTGTGTTTTTCCAGTTTGTTTACAGTGTGGAATTGAACGGCCGCAAATGAAAATAAGAAATAAAGTAAATTAATAGAAGAGTCAAACAAAACTGAAGCTAATTGAAAAATGTCTTGTTGTTATTGAGAAATGTGTAAAATTGCACCAAGTGTATTTACCTTTGTGGCACGTTTGCCCAGCAGCGCTGTGCCCAGCATCTGTGAAATAAATCGAAAAGAAAATGAAATGAAAAAACTGAATAAATATATAAATAACTAAAACATTTTAATTCCGTGCCACACGATATACAAATATAAATCAAGCATGAGTTTTACTCTACCAACACAATGCTGTATACTCCCAAGGGAAAATGTTCGTCTCACATGCAAAGTGTCAAAAAGTTCATCACATACTTTTAAGCGTAGGCAAAAATAGAAAGGGAAGCGGAGTGGTAGACGATTTTAAACTTGTGCCACTCGTCTAGCATTTACTGTAGTTTGCTTTGCTTTGGTTTTTATTTATTATTGACATTTAATTTATTACGTTGTTGTTTTGAATTTCTTTGGGTTGTAAATTTTATTCTAGTGTCGAGAACTTCTGGCATTTATCGTGTGAAACTACCCATAGAAAGCGGGCCAACAAAATGAGAACAAATCGTTTGACAATTAAGCTAAACAAATGCTTGTCTTTTGCTAATTGAATAATATGATAAATGCGATTTAATCGTTTCATATACTATAGTTAATTATTTAAATATTTATATTTAGTCTGTGTGACCTTTTAAAGTGCTCTGATTCGCTTGAATTTAAATTTTCAATACTGATTTGCTCATCAGTATGCAAAGGGCATGCTGCCGTAGTTCCACCTCCCCCTTTGCCCATCACATTGTTAAAACCTTGGGCCAGGTTAGTTGTTGCCCGGCGAGTTGACGTAAACATCAATTTATTATGCCAGGCCAATCTCTAGATTTATTTTTCACACATTTCACAGACCAAGCGGAGGCACAAACAGTTTTGTAAAAATTTATGTAATGCTTTAATAATATCTATTTAATTGCATTTCTACTCTGACAGTTTCCGCGATTGACTGCTCTAAGTAGTCCCATTTTATGGGGTATAGCGAGACGTCATAAATTGTATTTTTAATGTGAGCATCTTTTGCTTTTCGAAAACATAAAAGCGAAGAATAGCAGACAAGGATGCTTAGTTCAAAATTTAAGAGTGCGTTGACAGTCATAAATGTGGATTAATGAACTCAGGTGGAATGGCACACACTACTCTCCATAATGCAGAAAGACATTAAAGAGTTATTAAATGGCATTAATCACACACAGATAAAAACAACATTTCATTTGGCTTGGCTTATTTAAAAAGTAATATTTATAATTAAAAATTTTTCATAATTTTGGCTCTTTAGCACATCATATATTGCCTATAGCGTAGTATCCGAATTGCAATAACAAAAGCTAATAATCGCTTTTGTTTACATTTCACAGAGTTGAAATTTTCTCGCATTGAATAAACAATGAA
Source organism: Liodrosophila aerea (assembly GCA_035045005.1). Classification (NCBI taxonomy): domain Eukaryota; kingdom Metazoa; phylum Arthropoda; class Insecta; order Diptera; family Drosophilidae; genus Liodrosophila; species Liodrosophila aerea. Next base: position 90,880 of record JAWNNL010000805.1, on the reverse strand, counting down.
CAATTTTTAATGCCCCAGCGAACATTGAGCAGACAACGTGTCGTCTCGTGGTACTAAAACTGGCAAAACTGGGCATCAAAAGAGCACATTAAGAAGCTATTACGATTGTATCTGTTGTACTAGAATGAAATGAGACAACCCAACACATTTATGTGCGTCTACATATATGCCAAAATTGATGTTGATTTGCATTTTTATGATGTGTTTTCGTTACAGCGTGTTGCTGTCCGCAAAAGATAATATTTATGTGCTAAACTGCAGCCGCAAAATGTTACGATTATCAGTAGATACACATATATATTATGTTCAATTTGTTAATAGTTAAAAATTGTATAAAATTTGTTTAATATAAATAAAGCATAATTGAATTGGAATATTAACTGTTTGAGTGTTGAGGCTGGTAGCTCTGTGGGAGGCATATGAATCCTCCTCCTCATCATAATAACGAATTCAACTGATGGTTATAGGCTGATTAGCTGAATCGCCTCATTCAAATCAACAAGCTTTTGTTTAAATAAACAACTTATTAGTTAATAAACTAAGAAAATGATTGCAGTGCGAAATGTCAAGGTCTCAGTCTCTTGTTATCATCAAAGCTTAAACAAATTATTTAAAAAAATCTATGCTTGTGACTTTAGCAAGGCGAAACAAGCTGTTCAAATTGTTATTAGTGTTATAAATAATATTTACAGCCAGCTAGTAAAGCAACAATTAACATACTATGTATTTACTGTATACTGCGAAACAGTTTTAGTACCTTGCCTCACATATTTAGACTAATTTCATAAATATTTACACAATTGTTGGCATTGCTGTTCAGTTGAGTTCAGTTCAATGCAGTTCAGTTCAACGAGGTTCAGTTTGACAAAGGTTTCGTTTAGTACAGGGTATGTGCTAGGGTCGTGCTACTCACCTTTAGCTGTTGACGTAGTCCACTCATTGGGCTCATTCAATATGGATAGAAGTGCGAAGTGCAGAGAGTTTTGAGTGTGAGTGTGAGTCTGAGCAAGCAGTGGGTGAACAGCCAAAAATTGCAAAACCTTGTGTTTGTTGTTGTTGTGTGTAATATTTATATTTTCCCTAGATTCGGGTGATTCCCCATATAGATTTTACGATGTTTTTGTTTAAATTATAAACGGGTTTGCTCTTTATTTATAGCGAATTTCTTTTGTTAATAATTTTGGTTGATTTTTGTTTTATTTCTTTGCTTAATGTCTCATTAGCACTTCACGTTTGCTTTGTTTGTGTACTTAGTTCGTTAAATGCGCCGCGTGCAATCAATTAGTAAATTGCCCATTAAATAAGACAGAATTAATTGAGAGAAGAGAAAAAAACCAAATCACAAAATGCGCTAGGAAAGTGAAAGGCTAGAATACTTATGAAGAAGCTGCCACACAAAATTTCTATAAATAATTCATTATTAAATCGAAAATCTTGTACGTTATTCAACTGCAGTCCACAGAGCAAAAACTTGTCACTCTACAATTTAAATATGTATGTTTCTATAGATTCTGTGTAATTTTTTCTAGGTTTATTTTTAATATGATTTTTTATTCGTGTTGCGCGCGCGTTCTGACTGACGATCGTCTCGCTACGAGATCCCAAACAATATTGAGCGTTTCATGCGCTTTCGACAGTCTGCGAAGGCAGCCGAAAATGTTGGCGAAACAACAACTAAAATATATACAAAAGTGGGCGCGAGACTTGCCAACAAATAATAATAACGAAACGAAAAGAAAAGAAAAGAAAAAGAAAATCAAATGAAACGGGGAGTAGAGACAGAAAGACAGAGCGCAAGAAATGAGCGAAATAAAAACAAAAACAGTTCGAAAGGCAACCGGCAGCTGCCGTGGCAGACAATTTGTTGTTCATTTTCATAAATTTGGAAAATTCACCGCTTTTTCTTAATTTTCCATTTGATTTTTGATTTACACATTTCGTTGTTATTTTCCCTCTTTTTTATGTGTTTTCTTGTCAACAAGCCCTAGCTGGTTCAGTAAGTACGCGTAGCTTATAAATCTGCTGTTTCTATGACGGCGCGGATTTAGCCAAATGGCACACATTTTATGCTATTTTTTAAGACATTTCATCTGTGTATCTGAGAGCTACAAAACATAATAAAGCTGCTTACTCTTCGCCCATCATTTCCCATCATTTACCTCAAAGTGAGCTGATGATTTGTGGATTGTTTATCAGCGCGATTTATTGAGTTGAAATCTCAAAGTCAAAATCGTATAAAAAGCTGAAAGAATAGCAAGCCGCATATATACTATTTTTAGCACAACTATTTAAGCGCTTTGATTACATAAAAATGTAGTGAAAAGTCATTCAACTCTCGTTGCCCGTCTAAGATTTGTCAAAATGCAATCAGCCTACGCTGCGTATGAGTTATATTTAGACAAGTTTGCAACTAGTTGGCAAACACAACATGTGGATGCCACAAACAAAAGGAAAGAGGGGTGTGGGCACTGAGGCAAAGGCAACAGCAACAGCAACAGAGATCATTTTAATTAGGCAGCTGTTGTTAGCTGTCGCACCAAGAGGCAACAGGCGGATACGCAATGTGTGAGATTTCTGACTTATTTGGCTGTTTAGCAAGGCAATGGCGAATGGAACACAGTAAATGATGAATTAGACGCTTTGAGGTTTTATGTATCCCATTATTAATCATACGCCACGTTGCACGAGTCGTGTCTTAGATGTGTGAAAGCACTTTGAACTCTGTGACTGTATTTACATTTCTGGCGTTCACTTTATTTGTTTGTACTTCTATTCTTAACTGTGGAAACGTAGAATGAATTTAACTGTTTAACCAGTCACTCCTAAGTTCTGTTTGCCCTGCAAATATTTAAAATAAAAGCTGACTCAGGCTAGAGATCGTAGACTGTTCACTGTAGTATCTATTAGCATCATTATCAGCTCATAAAGTCGGAATTTAATTGTTATTTTTAAAATATATACACTTGATTTATTCTGTATGGGTGCCACGCGTTGGAGAAACTGTGCCAAAAGAGAAATTATTGCATACGAAAATATGCATTTAATAATACAATTATATACTAGAGCCAAGGGAATAGAGCAGATTTTTCATTTCATCTTGACGCTGATTTATTTTGAACAACGTTTTGAATTTTCGTTTTCATCATCACTCGCTGATGCTGCTGCTGCTGCTGCTGCTGCTGCTACTGCTAATATTCTTCCAATGTAAATATTTACAGGATTTATTTTCGAACATTTTACAAATAGAATCAATAGGCATGGTAAGACCTCGCTCATATGGCTCATATGTTGTGATCACGTTAGATAAATATTATGAAACTATGTCCATGCATGCTCTGGGATGATTTGTGGCAGTTTAGCTGTGTTTAACTTGTCCAGCATTTAGCAAGTTAGTCGGCGATCAAACACACTTGTCATCTCGATGATTTCATTCACAGTCGCACTCACACTCACTAAAACTCAGCTAATTATTGTCAAACGAAGCGTAAAAACTTGCCAAGGTTAACGTGCATAAAAAACGATAACGAGAACGTTTATCAAGATAATTAGCTACATCTTTAGTTAGTGCCGTTTGATGACTGCACTTACGGCAAACGGGTTAGCACAGTTATCCTCAAAGTTGGCCAATTTGAAAACTTTTCACCACACACACAAAAAGATTAAAGACACTTTATTAGCTGACACAGTCGTATAATCACTCGAGTATTTTCTTTTAGATTTTTCCGTTGGGAAATTCAGCGTCGATCATCCAAACGGGAACGCAGCCCAAACACAAATGATCATCATTTGTATTTCGGTTTGTCAACCGAATCTCTGCCTCTGATGTTGGCATTTGCTGGTCGTCCATCTGTCTGTCCGCCCGGCTGTGGGTGTGGGCGTGTACAAAGGTGTGTACATGTTAGTTTGTTGTGTGTGTCTTAATGCCTTTTAAACTGTTTTTCTTTTGCTGTTATTTGATTTCTCTCACATTCAATTTTAATCACTTATTTATTGCGCCGCCCAACGTAATGTTTTCTTTCCATTGAAAATTCCACCAAAACAAGTATATGGCATTTTTTTCAATCGAATTATATATAGACAACAGATTTAAAATTAAAAATTTGAAAATAGATTTGCAATTTCATGTGATTTATTAATTGCATATCAAATACTTGGAATTATTGTTAATCATTTGTACCGATACGAGTCGATGCCAACGGGTAAATTGAAACTGAAAGCCAACTGACGTGACTTTGGCGGAAATGAAAGAACACAGAGAAAGGCCCCTAGAAATCAATAGGGATTACGATTATGTTGCTGATGCAACGGCAGCAATTGCTGCTGTTTACAAGGCAATTTATTATAACATTGATACGGTTTGTTTGGTGATTAGTATAACAGTTGGCTTACTGATTACGGTTCGATTATTTTAAGTATTGGAAGTTGAAAATTAGTTAATTGTGCGCTATGCATTGATACTAACTACTACTTATGCTCTTGGCTACAATATCACAATACCATGGATATTATCTGTGTCGGATACTAGATAAAAACCTACGCTAGTCGAATGGCATATAGTATAATAAATAAATAAAGTCTACTACTAACGATATCCCTACTTGCTAGTAATAGTTCAAAATCACTTACTCGTAATAAAATTGTGTCCTGTAATGTGGAAGTATTTTGGTTTTCCTTGCTCAAAGCTAATTCTATGGAGCTTGAAGCCTAAGTAAGCATCTATTTTATCCTTTCATAGGTCCATAATTATCACAAAATTACACCTGCATATACTGATAGCTGGCGCCAGCTGCTCCTGGCACACCGTTGCGATAGTTACACTCGCTAAGCTTAACATACTGGGCCAAAAAGTTGAGCACCATAGTGCTACGGCAAACATTGTGCAGATAACCCAGTAGATAGGGTGTCAATACAGTGCCCACTATGTAGGCCAACTGGGGCAGTCGATCGGTGTGGCCATAGAAGGGCCAGAACCAGAATCCTCGTCTCACAGCGTCTCTAGTATGATGCGTTATGAAGGCACAGAGCACAGAGCCTAGCAAGAGGCTGCTGCGAAAGTAGTTCAGGCACGCGGTGCATATGTAGAACAGCAGCATGGCCAGCACAATGCTGGAGCAGTGCAGAAATGGGCGACGCGACAGATTGGTGGCATCCTGTGAATACAATTTGACATTAAAACTAGCAAATGTTTACAAATTCATCGACTCACCTCGAGATAGAGCGACCGTGCCTCCACAAAGTGGTCCAGATCGATAAACGAGGACACCATAAAGCAGGTGAAAATCAATATCCAGCCGAAGATCTGTGTGGTGCGCTCATAGAACTGCATAGCGAATGCAATTCCAGTCAGTGCACCAATCGCCGCATGCGTTGCATTATCCGCTAGGGCCTTTAGCAGTGGGTGCTGTGTCAACTCCACGAAATTGTCACCCAGCAGACACGTTATGGTTACCAAGGTTGTGAGCACAATGCGCATGTAGACCATGGTGTGACAGTGGGGCATCGATTGCACTTTACACCTTGCACTTTTGTTTTATGTAATTTCTCCTGCTATTCACTAGTTGTGTTCTGGACGGAATTGGCGTTGCTGCAGTGATTTAATTAAGTAGTGGTGAGCGCAGTTGTTGTTTTTATAATTGCTGTTACTCCTGCAGTCTGCATATTGCACAATCAATCAATGCACTTTTTGTTGTTAACAATTAAACAGCCTGTTAATGTGTACTAAACCAAAAGCAATCAATGTAAAGGCCTTTCATTTAACTTTTTTAATTCAATTACTCACGTGTTTTATCGTATTTTTGCCGCATATAACGGCACAACTGCAAGGGGTTGCAAGCACACGTAAGCCATTACGTTGATTTCGTGATTTGCAGCAACAACAACACACGGCATTTTTAGCTAAAGTTTCACGCACAGTCATTTGTTTAGATTTTTCGTCCACTACTGCGGCGGCCACACTTTGGCGTTTTTGCGCCAAAATTGGCACGTTTTTAATTTAGCGCCAAGGTTGTGAATTCGACTAACTTAGGTTGTGCACTTGGCTAAACTGCAGTGCTGCTACTCAGTTTGCACCGATAGGTGTGGCAACGCTCTTAGTTTATGCTGATTATTGGCGGCAAAATTTGAAAGAGAGAGCGTAGAATATTTTGTTGTTTTTTTTTTTTACTTTGAATATTCACCAATTAATTTCAGTAGGTATTGATAAGAGAAATAAATTTGTCCTCTGTCGTGACTGTCGCCCACAAACAAAGCAGCGATAATGGAATTTTCCTCACAAATGCTGGCGTATAAGTACTATAAACAAACTACTAGCAAAAGCTCTCTCACAATGTGGTTATGCGGTATCAAAATACACATGTGTGCGTGTGCGTGTGTGTGTGCAAGTATTTTAATATTAGTACTATTATGGTGATAACGTCTGGTTGTACACTTGTTTCCACTTAAAGCGCCTACACACTCACCGATTCAGGCTTAACTAAGCACTTGCCATTTACACGTTCGTTTGGGCTTGTTTACTTTATAATGTGTATAACTATATATAGTGAAATCGTTTAGTACTCCAAATGGAAGGGATAGTTTATACTCTTGAGAGCATGCTCCATTTTGATAATACGCTCGTTGGTATTATACGAGTCCAGCACCGCATGATCTGCAGCATCCAATTGGAAATCAAAGATATTAAAATTCTCCTCTATGCGCTTGGGATTGGATGACTTTGGCAATGGCACAGTGCCAATTTCAATCTAGAAAATAATTTACGATTATCTAGCGAAGATAACTACTCAAGTTTCTGATAAGCTCTTACCAGATAACGCAGCACCACTTGAGCCGTAGACTTCTTGTACTTATCGGCAATGGCCTGCACCTTGGCGTCGTAGATGAAGTTGGGCTGTTTCTTGGCAGGATCCGGTCTGCCCAAGGGACAGTAGGCCGTGACAATGATATCATGCTGCTTACACAATGCAATCAGTTTCTTTTGATTGAGTGCCGGATGACATTCGATCTGCAAAAATGTGGCATGAGTTGGTTGTAGAATGTAATAAGTCTAGCAGTTGCACCTGATTGTGTACGGGTTTGATTTTGCAGTTGGCCAGCAGGCGCGTCAATTGCTCCGAATTGAAATTGGAGACACCAATACTCTTGGTCAGACCCAGCTCGACCAACTTTTCCATGGCACGCCAGGTGTCCAGGTAATCCACATCGCTAGAAAGCAAAACTGGTCATAAGCAATACAATATCATATGTTATCATTGACTTACCTTAGCTCCACATCGCCCTTGGCATCTGTGGGCATCATTTCGCCATCTCCGCGATAGACATAGGAGTAGGGCCAGTGCATCAGATACAGATCCACATAGTTTAGGCCAAAGTTCTGCAGCGTCTTGCGGCAGGCATATTCAACTCGCTCCGGCTCATGGAAGTGGCACCACAACTATGGGGAAGTATATGCATTAGTTAAACATATGAAGACAGTTATCCCACACTCACTCACCTTGGTGGTGATGAAGATATCCTCCCGCTTGATGACACCCTCGGCTATTTTCTTCTGCACTGCCTGGCCCACCTCGCCCTCGTTCTCGTAGAAGTAGGCGGTGTCTATGTGCCGGTAGCCCACATCAATTGCATGCAGTGTGGCACGCTCGCAGTCTCCGCCCAGCGACTGTAAACGTAAATTGTACATAAATTAAACTTGTAGATAATTAACTGAGATTTAATACACTCCCCTGATAAACTCTCCACTTTTATTATCACTTGCTTACCGTATAGGTGCCGAGGCCAATTGCCTGCAATTCGATGCCGTTGTTCTGCTTAACGTAAGTAGCTTTCGTTCCCGACATGTTGTCAATGCGGTCTCAGCTGCACAACTGTTGCTCATCAGCTGCGTACGCTGCGCTTTTATAGCAAAGCCCTCAGCTTTCAGAGAGGCAAAGCTAAAGCTTTTAGAGAGCTACAGCTCATTGGTGTGAGCCATATAATGAACGCTACTGTAAATCGTATTTCGAATTTGCAATTTAATAATTATAATTTGCAGGGGGAAAATTCTAAGTTTAAAATAAATTAGCTAACAGAAATAAACTTTATAATTTGCTAAAAATTTATATAAATTTACAAGGCAATAACATTTTATGCACACGCTTAAAAGTATGCAGCAATTTTTTATTGCGTACAGAAGCATATTAACAATATGCAGTTAGCAAAGTATTGCATACTTTTGGGGCGCAATTAAAAATGAAGTTAGTAAATATGCACTTTGAAAAATTATAATTTACTCTTTGTGAAAAGCCTTTATAAACTTATAAACTTTTTAAAAAATTGCTTAAAATTTCTTTGAAAATATTTAAATGGCAACGCCGAATGGAAGCTGTGCCAAGCTTTTGTTTTTGCATGGCTTTAGACCGTTAGTCGGCGCATGAGCAAGCTTTGGTTGAAACGATTTGGCAGTGAAACAACATCTGTTATTCAAAGTGGCACAATGTGAATAGAGGTAGTGCCATAGTCCTTGCCCAAAAAAAAAAGGAAGAAGGAACTCGTCACATGCCAGCACACAGCTAGCAGCAGGCATATTAAAGGAATTTCTACCGTTAGCAGGTGAGTTTATTTTTCAAGTGTAGGCTCAGCGTGTGAAAGGAAATTAGTATTAAAATATGTGTGAATTATGAAAATATGTATACTCACACTGTATAAAAGAAATAAGTAAGTGAAAAGTCTATAAATAGACTGCATAAAGTAGTGAGTGCCTTGGCAGCTGTAAATATTAGTCAATTGATTAACTACGCTGTACATAAAGTGTGTTCATATGTTTGAGAAATGTTAATGTCGATTAATTGCATTATTTTAATTTGTATGCAAAGGCAATACGCAGCTGAAAATTATTGTATTGTAATTTCAGTATACGCAGCACGCCTACCACTGCGCATGCCCCAAGCCCACTCTCCGCCTCCGACAGCGCCAGCACACTCGAGGCCAAGACACAGCAGCAGCAACAGCAGCAACTGCGGAGCAGCAGCAGGTGACAGCAGCAGCAGCAACTCAAGGCTATATTGGGGCATTTGCTGCGCTTGATTGCCTGCTTGCAACATGGCCACTGTGGCACATGGTTGCAGCAGTCCGCGCCAGCGTTCCGCCTGCAACGGCAGCAGCTCACCTGGCGGCCATCACAGCTCCACACCTGCCATGTACACCACCATGCCCAAGTACTCACGTGCCGCCAGTCAAACGCTCTATGCCACAGGTCAGCAGGTGTTCAGCGGGGGTGCAGGGGCGGGCTCTGGCCTGTCCAGCATGGAGGCGCAATACAATGGCCATGGTGGTGGCCTTTACATGTCCTCCGGCACCATGTCGCAGCGTCCGTTGTCGGCTTCGGCCTTGCCGGAAACATCGACTGGTTGCCGCAACTATTGGAGTCAGAGTCAGCCGCATCCGGGACATGGCTCCTTCTATCACACCAGCGGGCGGCACTACAACTACAACAAGCGCAAGTCTGCCGTGGAGCTGTTGGCCGAGTCCAAGCCCTTCTACATCAAGTCGGATGCGGTGTTTGAGCGACTGCAGCAGTCGGGCTATCGCACTGGGAATGCCACTGGGAATGGCACAAACAGTGGTGTGAAGCGTGGACGTCGTCCGGAGGAGGGACACTATGCTTCAACCGGCACGTATGAGGAGTTGGAGGACAGACGCTACATGAGCCTCACCAGGCAGCAGCAGGCGCAGGTGCAGCAGCAGTACGGCATGCACAATCATCATCAGCACCACCAGCATCACACCAGGCACAATCAGGGTCAGCAGACGCATGGACGCATGGAGCAGCAGCAGCGAGAGCGCTCGATGGGAGTGGGAGTCGCCGTGAACAATAATCTGCTGCAGCACAAGCTACGCATGCTGCTGGGCTCCGAGGCTGGCAAGGAGCGGGGAGGTACGCTGAGACGTCATGAGGACACGGCGGATCTGTTGCCCACAGAGTACGGCGTGGATGAGGAGAGTAGCAGTGCTCTACGGATTCCACCACCGCTCTATATGCCCTACGGCAGGGATGCCTCGTACAGCGCATATCCCAGTGAGCCGAACAGCGGGGGTGAGGAGCCTCTAGTGCTCACCGAGAACTACAGGCCCATCAGTCCGCCGGCGGAGTATGCAGCCAAGTCGAGTCAGGCGCACAACGAGCGTTATAGGTGAGTAGTAGAGTAGTCCTCATCCTGGTGGTAGTTTCTATTGACATCCATATCCATTACTCAACAGGTACAACTACCAACGCTCCTACTCGCATTCGCATGAGGTGGCCAATCCGGAGGAGCGTGCCGCCTACACAGCCGGCGAGTATAACATCAATAGCCACAAGTCTCTGCCGGATCTGCACACACAGATCAGCCGGCATTCGCCGCACAGCGAGATCTTGAGCTGCTGCAGTCGTGGCAATCGTTCGATCAAGTCCGCTGGAGAGTCATCCATTAATCGGGACTCTGGCGGCAGTTCCGGACACTATACGCACCGCAGTGAGCCCTGCTATAAGCGACAGCGTGAGACCAATCCTGGCCAGTCCGCCAGTGGCACCATCAAGAACTGCTGCAACCTGGTGGCTGCCACACGGCGTGACAGCGGCTCCTCCACGCAGCACAGCGCCAACTCCTACTGTGGCTATGTCACACCTGCCGGGGATTATCCGCCACTGCATGGAAGGAGCAATACGGACTGCATCGACTGCCGCTGCAAACAGGAGACGGGCAGTGGCCCAGCTGGTGCTACTACCATGTCTGGCTATGATAATGCCGCAGCCGATTACTTGCTCAATTTCACGCCCACACCCGAGGTGCCCGAGGCATTCCAGGATGACTACACGCCGACGCCGCCATCGCCAAGGATGAAGACGCAGACGACGCCGCGCTACTCGAGCTCCTCCAGTCAGCAGCTGCACACCAGTTCCCAGGGCTACACTAGCATCAATCACTCGCAGAGCTCGCTGGTGCAGAGCCCCGGCTCGGCGCCGTCTGTGGACGACATCAGTCCGCCGCCCATACAGTTCAAGCGGCAGCGTTGCATCCGCTTCAAGAATCGCAATCGGCTCCCGGTACAGCCACGCACATCGCCCATTAATGCTGGCGTGGAGTGTCCAGCTAGTGGCAGTGGCTCAGCGGGCTATAAGCGGAACAATATGGAGCATGAGAATGTGTTCTTTCCCAAGGGTTTCTCGGCGGATAGCTACCACAGCATGGACATGGAACGTGAGGCGCTCAATGCCAGCATTTCGGAGCTGGAGAAGTTCTTCGATCGTCTGGGCCTCAACGATGAGACCTTCTATGAGATCTATAGCCAGCCGCGGCGACATCATAATCCGGAAACCGATTCCGATGATTCCAGCACAGTGTTCTTCTCGGATGTCAGCACCGTGGACTCCATGCGTCTGCCGGATAGCACCGAGACGCAGCCGCAGACCACGCAACCGTATCGGCCATCGGAGCCACCGTCGATCGTGGAGCGGAATGCCAGAATTATCAAATGGCTGTGCAACTGCAAGAAGATGCAGTGCGCCTGAGAATGACCTGGATGCAGTAGCTGTAGTTGTAGTAGCCGGCCATAGCCGTCGTCATCTCTGATATCGTTCTACTTTTGTCTTGAAGAAAACATCCCACAGAATCCCAAAGAATCGACACCCGATCAGGGGGTCGATCAATTAATCGATAGGTCACGCAAGTCAAGTACAAGTTCAAGTTCGAATTCGAGTTCAAATGTAATAGCGAAACCCTAGAGTCAAGAGCTGCACAGCACTAGCGATAGTGATCGAAGTATCGATAGTACTAGTCTTGTATCGTTTTATAGATGTTTTGTATACCGTTAGTACTGACGATAGTGTTTATCATATAGCTAATCTAAACGATAGTACTAATATCTTGTCTCAATGGTTCATTCGACTAATAATAGACCTTTTTTTGTCTTGTCAATACGATAGTACTAACGATAGTTGCGTGCAGCTCGCATTAGCATCACCTAACTGTACAATTGGATTAATGCTTCATTAATTAATCGTATGAATGTGCGTTTTAGTCCTCTTTATTTGGATGCCAATTAAATAACTGTATAACTAATCGATTAGCAAATTAATAATTGATACTAATATGAAATTATATTATATACAATCGTATCGTATACACAATGGTATTATTAGATGAATTATTGTACAATTAGTTCTTGTAAACGATATATATCGTACTATATACACTTGCCTACTAAACACACACACACACACACACACACTGATTTGAAATGGAAATGAACCTACCTATTTATGTAAGTGTAAAACGGTTTGCATGACGAATAAATAAATATTTACGATTATCAAAAAGTAAATGAAACAATTTCCCTACTCGAGTGTAACCTATATGGGGTTTTGTCTGCTCTGCTCCACTTTTGCTAATAATAAAACAGCTGTAGCTTATTGTCTGAGGGGACTATATAAACATCGGCGTAGGTCAGTCGCAGTAGACCTTCTGGGGAATCTGAAGTAGAGATGCAGCAAGTTCTACTCTTAGCCATAGCGCTGGGCCTCTTGGCAGTGGTAGGTTGACGCTTTAATGGCTTTAGTTTATAGACTAATATATATTCTAAATTACAGGTGTCGTCGCATAGCGTAAGTTCAATTCTAACCTCAATTTAGCTGCAGTTTTTAGCGGTTTATTTCTCGCCTCACCAGGACTCCCACAAACCCATACAGTACCCCAAGCCAAAGCCACAGGGTCATGGTGGTGGTGGTGGAGGCGGTGGCTTTGGTGGCGGCGGTGGTCATGGCACAGGTGGTGGCTTTGGTGGCGGTGGTGGTGGCTCGGGTGGCAGTGGCGCCGGTGGTCCCAGCATGGAGTCCTGCCCACGACCCTCCGCACAGAGCATACGGGTAAGAGAGAGTTTTGAAGTTTTTTTTATATTGCCAGAAGTATTATAAAGTTCATTTTGATAAATGCATTGCAGTGCCTGCAGGAGTGGGCGTGTCAGCAAGTCATACGGCTGGATCTGCGGTAAGTGCAGCACTGTCTGTGTGTGTGCCACACACTGTGGCAACTTCTAACGCTACCGAATTTCTGCCATTATTTTGACAGCTGTCTGCTGAACCTGAATGGCAACAATTTGCTGGGGAATCTGGTGAGCATACCTGGCATCTCTGGCGGTGGCAGCGGTGGTGGCATACTGGGTGGACTGCTGGGTAGGAAGTAGATAGTGGTAGTGGTCCCATTAAACCAATAAAAAGCTAACACTCTCAACTGGCTAACCCCATTGAAACTCATTGGGGATTGGCAAAAACTCTTAATGGCGGCACAGCCAATAATAATAAAAATAATATTAATATGATCTGATACCTATCCTATCTATGTGTGACCCGTTATTGGCAATGGCCCGATGATTATCAGCAGCAGCACCATAACAGTTAACTCAATTATTGTTTAAGCGCTCGTTTTGACCATCAGCAATGCAATTAAGTGAGCAATTTTCAAATTAGCCAGCAATTTATACAGCCAGCCACTTTTTCCACTTACCACTTGCCTTTTACACTCCACTTTTACCACTTTTCCTTTTTTTACGCCCGCTCCCTTTAATGTGCCCTGGCAATTGGTCAGCATCCTTCAGCATCTCCTGCTTTAAGCCATGGCGAAGCGAACTTGTAGCGCATTCGAACAAAGTCGCAAATCATTGAAGCATATGCAATTATTCATTTTGAGGTTGAATGCGCTCGAACGCACACATAGATACAGCTATAGCTGTAGACTGCGATGCCTTCGATGCCATATGAAGCTGGCTTCTTCTTGTCTACGGGTACGCCTCCCTTCCTTCCCCTCCTCCCCCTCGCTGCTCATTTCGTTGTGGCATATTCGTAAACGCAAGGAAATTTAAATTCAAACAGAGTTCTTAAACGGCATTCAGCACATAAAAATCGCTTTTACTACGCGTAGTTTTTCCTTGTATTTCCTTTTTACTTTTGTGATATACTCTGTACTCATCAAAGTGGCAAAGGGTATGCTGGGCTTGTGTCAGCTATCACATATATCTTAATGGAATTACTCTTCTTTAAATCTTCACTCTCATACTATTCTCATTGTCATTGCTTACAATTTCCGCTCTACAGCTCATATTAAAGAGTAGTTTACACTCGACTGCAGCTCTCTTCTTTCTATCTGTCTATCTTTAATGCTCTCTCTGAATAACAACTTGACTTCTTGGCATCTGTTTTTAACTCTCATAATATTCTCATTAGCTTTGCTTTCAATTTCCTCTCTAAAGCTCATATTAAAGCAGTTAACTCTCTACTGCAGCTCTCTGCTATAATTCACTCCAACTTTATACTCCTTCTGCAACATCAAATCTTAGTCACAGTATTCTCATTTCACATCCATATTATACGCTTTACTTTAACTTCCACTCCCTTATCTACAGCTCATCTGGTAGCACCCGACTATAGCTCTCTTCACATTAAAGAATAGTTTACACTCGACTGCAGCTCTCTTCTTTCTATCATCAACATCAAATTGAAGTCCAAGTATCCTAATTTCACTCCCATATTATACGCTTTACTTTAACTTCCACTCCCTTATCTATAGCTCATCTGGTAGCACCCGACTATAGCTGTCTCCATCGTTGCCTGTCTGTTGTTTTTCATTCCTTTTTTAATGCTCTCTTGATTGCAACCGGCTCTTGGCACAACAGCAAAAAGTTCCAGCTCTCCATTTAGCTGATTTCGTTTCATTTAGGTGCCCATTTCTGGCTCTGTCTTTGGCTTAAATCTTCCATCTTCAGCTGCTGCCCCTAGTACTATTTCAGCCTTAATCCGTCACTTGCATCGACAGCTCAATAGTCTGAACGGTCTGAGTGGTGGCTTCAATTTCCTTTTGCCCTTTTATAATTAACTTTATGTGTATGTATTTAGTTTTATTGCTCGTTAGACAGAGCAGAGCAGAGCAGAGCATCGCACCACAGAGGACAAGGACAATGAAACAACAATTTGTGGCCCCAGGACCGCAATGTGTGTAGGCCATTTTGGAATCGCCATTGCCCATTGCCCGTTGCCCATTGCCATTGCCCAATGCCATTGGCCATTTCCCATTGCCAAAGCAGCCGTTGCCATTATATTAATTACAAACGTTGAGACTGCTGAAGTTCCTGTCTCACTAATGGGCCACAACAAGTAAATCACACGCAAAGCTCTAAGGCGATTTGCCCAACGAGTTTCCAGTGGCGCAAAAAGCAGTTAACGAGCCGAGAGTCGAATGGGAAAGGGGGAAGGGGGGCACTCATATTCGAGTATTCGTTATTCACATTTATTGAATTGCATTTTATTCATCTTTAGCATTTTTGATGGCATCGAAACTAGCTATATCCGATACCGTTGAGCTGCTCTCAGCTGCGACTGTAGTGGTTGCCACAGTGGGTGGCACAGTGGGCAATTCCTTAAGCTGATTCTGCAAAAATAAGAAATGAAAGTTTTACTTTTTTGATAGTAATAACATTTGTCTTATCACTTACCTCGGCCTGCAGTGCTGGGGCATTGGGTGCGCTTTCTTTAAAGGCCTCGGCTAGACCGGGGTGGATATCGGTGAGCGACTCATCCCCGTGGCGTATGTAGACAGGCACATGACCTTTGCGAGGCGCCAACTCCTGATAGGGCGCAGCTAAGAAGCAAAAATTTAATTACGAGCCATTAAATCATTGCCACAGCCAGTGCAAGGCTCTCTCTCTCTTCTTATCATCATGGTAATCTGCTATGACATACACCCGGAAACCTTGAATCACGACTCGCAGCGACAGCGTAATTATGACTAACGAGCTAAACAGACAGACGGACAGACGAACAGACAGACAGACAACTTGGAGCAACAGCAACAGCCAAAAATGTCTACAGAACAGTTGTCGTTACCCACTTGCCACTTGCCTGCCCCCCTCTTGCCCTACGCCCATGCCTACAGTTGGTTTATAGAAATTAAAACCAGTTTCTACACTCTCTCATGAGAAGCATACAAAAACAATAGAAACGTGAACAGATGTGCAATAAAGCGTATTTCGCATAACTAATTTAGCATGTGTGATTTATTTAGGCTACTCACCTCTGGTCACAGTGCCTAAACTTAGCATAAACAGAGCGATTAAGACGAGCTTCAGCATCATTTCCTTTCAGTTAAGATCGTTGGCGGAATTCTTAATAATTTTCTTGGCTTTTTTATAATTATTGTAGCTTGTTGTAGCGTAGATTGTAGACTGAGATCGTGCAGCATCTGTGCTTAAAACTTATATCGTTTCGCTTGTTCTAAGCGCCAGTTTCAGCTGTACTTCTCATCAGGCCTCTCTCCGCTGGCCGCTCTCCGCTCGCCACTCTCTGCTCTCTGCTTTCCACTCCACATCATCAACAGCTTGAGCGCCACAATAAACTTTTGCTGGGCAAATTACTCATGGGTAGAGATTGAGATGATGATGATGATGATGATGGCTGTAATGAAGCTGTCGGCATTGGCGAACTTTTCCAGTTAGGAGCGGAGTGAGGGCGGGAGGGGGTGGGTGTATATCAAACACTTCTTCTTCTCTTTAACTTCCACTTGAAGCTGTGCCTGTGCCTCTGTGCGTCCGCTGTGGCAACTTTACTGCTGCTCCACACAATTGCCTTAACCAAAGTAGCTGGAGCCAAGTTGAAGCTGTTGCTGTTGCTGCCGCTGCTGTTGATGCTGGAGACGGCACTTAGTGGCCTGTGGCGTTACCCAGTCTGTGGCCATAAAGCAGTTGCCATTGCCATTGCCGCTTCTTCGAATTCAAACGCTCGTTGTGTGTTTATTTTTTATTTCAACTTCTGTACTTTGTTCTCTCTTTTTTGTTTCAAATTAATTGGGTCGTTAGAGAAGCCATTTGCGCGGGTTCCCCTGCTTTTTCTTCACTTGGTTTTTCCTTTTCCTTTTTTTTCTACATTTATTTGCACTCTGCTCTCTGTTGAATTGTTTGCCCACTTTCGTTTTTGTTGAGTGTATTCAAATCGAGAGAATTGCTGACATCTGTAGAGCCGTCGAGTACATTGAAAATACCCGTGAACCCAACGCCGATTGCCTCCATCCCGACTATGACAACGCTGTATTCACTTTACTATAGGCACACTCACACACTTTTTTATTCGATAGGCTGTTATTGGGGCGGGGGAGGGGGTGGGAGCTGGTTTATTGCGCTTGTTTGCCTACTTCGATTGTTCCGTTGAGCGTGTCCTTGGTACAGTTCCATTTAGATGTTGCAACGAGGAGCAGCAAGTACCATGTACCATGTACCGAGTGTGTGGCATGTAAGGGCACAAGATTCCAAATCAAATTGTTGAGCAAATATTCAACAGAGTAAATATGTTTATGCCGAATCAAGCAATTTCATTTAAACACACTCAACACCCCCCACCCACTGTCATACACAACACACTGCACTGTCATACAAATTTTCGATTATGTCAGATAAAGACGTATATGTATATACTGTATAAATGCTGACATGGAATTGTTGACTCTAAGCTCACATGTCTATCCACTTGTCCAATTGTGTGACCTGAAGCAGAATTGAATTAAGTTTTTAATGTGAGCTGACATGAGCCACAAAATGGCACTTAAATTTGAGATGGCCGAAACAAATGTACTTGTTACACACGAGGGCAGTCCGAGACAGAACTCAGATAATGTAACCAAAAAGATGTCGAAGAAATTTCACAGTAGTTTTGCATTGCATACTTTTGAGGTGCTATAAAAATTCCACTTGTATTGTGGTTAGACGTAAGTTGAATTTTTATAGCAGCTCAAAAGTATGCAATATAAAATTAACATTCTTATGGAGCTCTGAGGAGCTGAGTTAAACTTATCATTCACATCCTTGCGAAAATATGTAGACTGGGTATGCCATTTTTATGTAAACGTTAATCATATATATATATACATTTTGTAGATACCACAAATCAATTCATCAACTTACATATTCACATTCCAATTCCATCTGCAATCCAACTCCTTTCCACCCATAAGCGAAATGCAAGAGATTTTGTTTCTCTGTTCGTTTATTTAATATGTTTATGTATTTTATGTATGTATGTTTATTTCCGAGGCTCTAAAAATAGTTACATGGCTGCACTAATGTGTAGCTGTAGCTATAATAAGTAACTATATCTAATTAATATTATCTTCCTTCATTTCGGATCATTTCATTATTATGATGCTTTCTGTTATGCATGTCGTATCGTATGTAGTATGTATGGTATGTTTTATACTATTATACCGTTATATGGATTCAGTGAATTGTTTCGAGTATTCGCTTTTTAAGTACTTTCGATTTTCGTTTAAATTTAAGAATGGATAAGCATTTCTCTTTTTGGGGAGTATAATAGGTTATACGAGTATACTCTACATATTTGCCATAAAAATCGTAGCATGGTTATGCATGTATGTAGTGTGTATGTAAGTGTATGTAGAACGTGATGTACGATGTACGATACCGATAATACGATAGTTGTTCATTCATTTCAGTTTTTATTATTACGATGTCAGAGTATTTTGGGCTTTGCTAATTTCGAGTCATCTAGATACATTTTGTTGTCGTTAATTAGTTGATTATTACGGTATTTCCTTGTTACTTAGTATTATGTATATAGTATTATTAAGTATATTCGTGTTGCTTATTAAATTTCTACAAAAGCTGAAACTATTTAATTGCTTGCTCATTCCCATTGTAGTAAGAGGAAAACATTTTCTAACTAAAAGTCAAGAACAAGAACGAATGCTAAGTAAATATGTTAGAGTTAATCGCTGTGGATCTACGTGTGAGTATATATGTATGTACGTATGTATATAGTGGAAAACATACTACTAGATTATGCTAGTACAGTGTCGTATCGGTAACTAATGGGGTTGCCTATCGTCTTGCATTGGAAAAGAGTTGACTAGTTGTGTGTGATTAGCATATATGTACGATATATGGTAGGTAGTATATGATTCCTTCACGCTATACTGTTGTAAGCATGTATAAATTATTATATAAGAGCGGTGTGTGTATATATCTTGTTTGTAATGAAGTTTACAATATATTGCAATAATGTATATATAACTGTTCAAGTCTTTTTGCATCTCTAATATATGAATATATAAATTAATATATCTTTACGTTATATACTTCTCATTGGTTTTCGTCTCCTCCGCTTTATAAAATATCTCATATTGTATAATAATTAAAATTTAATTGGTGTCATTGAACTTTGATCTCATCTGCAACCAATGTGTGTGTGTGTGTGCGGGTGTGTCTGCTGTGTGTGTGTGGGGTATAAGTGCACACTTTTTCAGGATCTGGTCAAATGTGGTGTGTGTGTGGGGGTAACTTGTATGTATGTCTAAAACAAAGCTTTTGTGTAAAAATATTTTGTATGTCACGTTTTTTGTCGCCTTTTTCTATCTGTGTATAAATAAATCTAACTTGTAAATGAATCAATTAAACGCTTGCTTCAATGTACAATATATTTGTTCGTAATTATTTGTTATATATATGTATATATATATATAATATGTTGTATGTATGTATATATTTTGAATGTAAAATTGCAAATCACATAATTGTTACCACTACTGTTCAATGGAATTTATTTATTATTAATATTTATTTATCTGTATATATATATTTAGTATATAGTATGTATATGTATGTATGTATATATAGGCATTTAATGCTATTTAAAACGCTATCAATAATCATCAATAAAGCCATGCATAAACACGATTCCGAACTATGGCCCTATAAACAATTGCACATAGCACTGTGGTCTAAATTCTAATCTCAATTCTGTATTTGGGGGCTTAGTTATTCACTAGTTGCTATTTACTATCTGATACGGCATATGGCAAATGTATTTCTGTATCGGTATTGGTATTGGTATTGGTAATTGTAATTGTAGCTGTATGTGTGTAATTGCATATACATAAATACACCTATGCATATACCATATAATAATTTTTTTTCTTTTTTATTGCTATAAAATTGCGTGTAACTATGTGTGGGTGTTGGTGTGTGTGTGCCAGTGTCCATGTACCTCCGAAGTTAATAATTAATATATAATTTTTTGTTTTTTTCGCGTTTTTTGTTTGGTTTTGTTTTGTTTTGCGTTCTCGTTGTATAATTAAGTTCGAATTGTTTTCAATGTTTTTGTTTGTGTTTTTCTATGCTTAATTTTGATATAAAACTGCCTCTGTTAAATATATATAATATACTTCTATATATATTATTTATATATGCATTAAAAAATAACCTCTATCAGCGTCAGCTTTCTCAATTCTTAAATTATGAAATAATCGTAATTGACAATTTAATTAAATTGTTTTCATTTTTTATATGTTTACATTTGTTTTTGCTGCTTTTCTGCTTTTTTTGCTTTTGTTTTTGTTGAATTTTTCTTACGGCTTCAGAATAAAAACTACGCGTAAAATAAATACATATTTGTTGTATATATATTATATATACCTTTTAATGTTAAGAGCTTTAAAACTATGTCACTTACTTTTGGAATTGCTTTTAGTTATCATTTTGTTTTACAAGTGCTTCATCTACGACTTCAACATCCTCCTCCTCATCCCTCCGTTCAAAATCTTTGAATCGACTTTGTTTGGTTTTGTATAAAATTATTTAACCTGGATTATATATGTACATAAGCTAAGTCTAGTAATAAAATAACTATGTTGCAAATTGTAATTAATTTCCTTCTATGAGAATGTGTGTACAATATTTTAATTGAATTTTGTATTCATTTTGTTTTTGTTTTTGGTTTTTCTATATGGTAATTTGAATGTATTTATGTTTAAGTATTGTCCTTGTGATATGTTTCTAAATTGTATTCTCATTAAATTTAATCATTTCTAAGTAATTGAAGTAGTTTTCCGTTAAGAGTTTAGAGCATATTATGGAAGTTATTCATCTTAAATAGGGTAAGAATGTAAAGAGATTCCTTTTCTTTTTGCATTTAAAAATTGTGAGTATTATCAAGTTCAATTTCATTGCTAATCTGTTGCTGTTGGCCTACCTACCTTGATGCCAATGTTATTGTTTGCTATAAGTAAATATTGAAAAGATTTAAGAGCGAGAGAGTGTTTTCTTTTTATGTGCTATGGGAAGTGCTAAAAAGTCCACTAGATTCATAAGTTTGCTAAGATAAGAAATGAGCTGTTCTTCTTCTTTTTCGTATATAGTACTTATATGAGTTTTAACTTTTACCTAAGACGCTGCCTTATACGAGTACGAGTACTTGTTAGATTTCTCGTTTGACTTTCTAATTTCAATGGTTTTCTCAGTTGCCGATAGTTGGGATCTAAGTAATGTACCTATTTAAACCCTAAGAGACCTAAAACGATGCCTTAAAGTAGGTATTTCTTTACTCAAAAAACATGCAAATTGGTTCTGCTTGCTATGACTCATATTATTAATCCTCTGCTATATAGATATAAGTGTGTATATAATGTATATATACTATATATAATCTTGCCTTTGCTTGTATATATGGTTATTTGTTCTGTGTGTATATATAGAATTTCTACTTATGTTCCATAATATTCGTTGTGTCAGATTTTTACTATAAGTTACATTTTGGATTTCATTTTAAACCTTTTGTTTTCATATTAAACTCTCGCTTTCCTCTCGCTATCTTTGTTTCATTCAATAAAAATGTGCTCAATGCGCTATTGTACCCGAACCGGAAAGAGTATAACCACAATAATAATCAGATAATAATAATGCAATAATAATAAGTATAATCATAGGTAGATACATGCTATTGACTTGGAGATCCATGGCATCAATGTTCACCAACATTCTGTCCTAAAGTTTCATGCTCAAAAACTACTCGTATAAGCTGCTAGTTGACTTGGTTTCCATTTGAATATCTGAATATTCATATTCATTTGCTTGTTTTTATATTTATCGATTAATGGTGCTCGAATATTGCTTCTAGGATTTCGGTATAAAGTGTTTTAGTTATATGTATAAGTGAAGTTAGTTAAGATACCTTAAGCTACCACAATATCCTGACTGTTCTCATCACTGTCCAACTCATCCGGCTCGTCGAGCTCATCCCGCTCGTTATCGTTATCGTTATCGTGCTCCTCATCCTGATCGCCATCCAGGCCATCGTC
This sequence comes from Liodrosophila aerea, assembly GCA_035045005.1. Lineage (NCBI taxonomy): Eukaryota > Metazoa > Arthropoda > Insecta > Diptera > Drosophilidae > Liodrosophila > Liodrosophila aerea. The sequence continues at coordinate 68,741 of JAWNNL010000805.1, read as the reverse complement.
ACCGTCCAGGCTCTTGTCCAGATTAATGGCACCCGCATCCCGCAGACAGGCCGACTCCAGATGCTTGTTCAGATACGATTTGAGCGCAAACGTCTTGTTGCAGCGATGGCACTTGAAGTTCTTATCCCCGGAGTGCGTCTGCATGTGCGCCCTCAGATTGGAGCGATCCGCGAATGCCTTGCCGCAGTGCACACACTCGTAGGGCTTCTCGCCGGTGTGGGAGCGTAGGTGACCCTGCAGCAGCCAGGGGCGAGAGAACAACTTGCCACAGATGTCGCAGCTGTGCGATAGTTTGTGCGTTAGGAGATGCATGGCCAGGGCAGGCATCGATACATACGCCTTGCCACAGGCATTGCACTTCTTGGCCGACTGCGAGTCCAGGGATCGATGCGTCTGCTTGTGGCGCGACAGATTGCTGGAGGTGGCATACTGTTTGCCACACTCGGAGCACTTGTAGCAGCCACGCTTACGCTTCGCATAGTTCTCGCCACTGCCGGAAGGTGAGCTGCTGCCGCTCGCGCTGCCGGCAGCGCTGGCACTGCTGGATGAATCGCTAGCCACGGTGGCACTGCTGCTGATCACAGCTTTGGTGCGCTGCTGATGCTCCTTGTCCTTGGTGGCCGCCTTGCTGGCCTTGGTGCGCCCGTCGAGCATGTTGAGACACATCTTTAGCGCTGAGGCGCGCTGCTGCTGCTGCGGCGGCGATTGCTTGTTCCAGTGCAGCTGGCCGGATTCGGACGAGGAGGACATGTCGATGTCCACATCAGAGCTGTGATCTGAGTTGGGCGGTGTCAGCGGCGAGCAGTTGTTCGATCCCTCCGGCGCACTGTGCAACATGTCGTACGAGCTGCTGCCAATGAAGCGTATGTTCGAGCTGCTGCTCTGATACTGCGCCGGCGTTGGTGACTGCGGTGAGGTTGTCACGGACTTATTGGAAGCATTGGATATTTCCTGCATAATGGGCAGATGCTCAGTTGACTTGTGTGCCACCTCTTGCTTCATTATGGTCACCACACACGGCGGTATGAGCGGCGGCAGACTCTGCGACAGCGAGAGCAGATCATGTGCCGCCTCCGTCTCCTCAACGCTGCGTCCCCTATATATGGCAGCAGCCGATGGAGTGGCTACTGATGCCGCAGTGGTCACATGTTGCTCACGTTCACGCTTTATGGCCATCGGCTGTGGCTGCCTGGCAGCGCCGCTTGCATTCGCTGGCGGCGCATAGAAGATCACCTTACCATCCTCGGCTGGAGCGCGACCAAAGGCCACTGGACGGCGCATGGATACTGCAGGAGAGAAATATATTAATGGCAAGAAGAAGCAAACACGTGACAATGGGATTCCTTCCATGAATTGACACTAACGATCGAGTGGATCATCGCTGCTTTGCTCTATGATATCTGATTCAATTGTATATGTGTCTCTGCGAATACGCATGATTAGTAAAGTCTCTTTGCTCTCTATGAAATTTCACTGACAATGTGCAAATATTTCCAATTGACACTTGCTGTCGATTTAACTTGTTGCAGGGTTGTAATTTATCACCGAAATGATGAAGCGGTGCAGGGTTGTTATGCATTGCCCACCGCCAAGTGCTGCCCATGCCACTCGCTGAACTTGTTGCTATTTTTAAGGCGAGTGCAGGGTTGTTATTATGACAGTGTTGCCAGCATAGAGTAAAGGCAGAGGTTTGTTTACATTGCGAAAGTTGCATTGAAATGGAGGCAGGCAATTAGGAAATTCAGTTAAATGATTTACTATTCATTATATGTTTATTATATATTTCTATCCATTCGGAAATTCAATGCCGACAATTGTAAGTACGTTTGTCTGACTTTGTTTAATGTGTATTTCTAACCATTCGGAATTTCAGCTGTAAGTATGTTTCTCTGACTCTAACCCTACGCTTATATAAATCAAGCTTTTGGCCTTTTCCTTAGTTTTATTGTTCGCTGACGCCATTATTTCTGCCATGGAGCTGACCTGTTACATTTGCTATATGTGTGTACTACTCAATCGATAAGACTAGCGACTACAAGTAAAGTGCCCTGCCCCCATCCCCAGCCAGTACTCTGGGCCGGCAAGAGACCCCATGACAATGACGCGTGTTGGTTTTCGTGTTTGCATTTGCTTTCTCCGCCTTTTGTCAAGAGCAACAAGCAACGACGACAGCAACAACAACGACAGCAACAGCAACGACATCGACAAGAAGGCAAACATGAAAAATGCCAACATACGCTAAAAAGATTAGCTAACGGCGACAATGTCAAACACGCGCATGGAGCGAAGGACGAGCTGATGTCCAATGGTCGTAGTTGTTGCTGGCTTTGCTGGCGCTGCCGCTGCCATAGCCCTAGCGGAGCCGCAGTGGGTGGCCCATAAAAGGTGGGCGGACATTTGGGGCAGCGGCTACTAAAAATAAATACGAGTAGTACACGAGTACACAAATTGTCGCAGCCACCTGTTCACATTGTTGTGACGCAACACCCGAATGCGGTGGCAGGGGCAAAGGGAAAGAGTAGCGGCAGTAGCAGCTAGTGCGACGGATGGGGGAAGTACCCAATGGGAAACCCAAAACGGAAAGCGGAAATGTGGTTAACTGTTGCACCTACCTGCGGCTGCTGATACGTTTGTGGTTGTTGCTCCTGTTCCCCCTGTTGCTGCTGCTGCTGCTATTCCTGTTGCTCCTGCTGTTCCTGCTGCTGCTGCTGTTGTTGTTATTATGCTTGTTCCCAGACGTCGCTGCTTCTCCTGCTTGGAGTTCATTTGCACCAGTGACTGTGCTGCAGACCATTCCAAATGCTCATCAGGGGGCACATCGCCCCCCACATCATCCGCAACATCATTATTATCGTGTACATCATCATTATCATCGATGCCGTCGTCCAGCTCGATTATCTCACGCTTGAGCGCAACTCTTCCGCTCCGCTTGGCCTCCTTCGCCTTGGGGCTGGACTTGAACGTCATCTTGGCATGGCCATTGTTACTGCTACTGTTACTGTTATTGTTATTGGCATTCCGCAGCACCGTGGACTTGTCCTCAATGGGATTGAGACTCGGACTTGAATTGGGATTGGGATTGAGACTGTTCGCTGGCCTCAGTTTACGGAGTGTGTGCTGTTGTTGCTGCTGTAGATGCTGCTGCTGCTGCTGCTGCTGCTGCTGTCCGCCTGCTGTCCGCTTCGCCTTTGGCTTTGGCTTGGGACGTCGCCAGCTCTGGAGCTCTGTGGCAGCCGCATACTTTTTGCTCGCATAGGCAATCGTTTGTATCTTGTTGCGATTGGGCAGTATAAAGTCCACAGACATTGTGTCTCCTTGCTCCGTCTACAGCTGCCACTTGCCAGTTTTGGACCGTTCGATAAAATTTTATAAACTACTTATATGCGGAGTGTGTGTGTGTGTATATGCCACCCCAAGCTTGAACTTATTATGTATGTATGTACTAAGTATTATACCCTTTGGGTGTTGCTCTTTGTTTGTATTTGCTTTGTATTTGTATTTGTATTTATGCTTTTGTTGCTTATGTTTATATTTGTTATTTACTTTATTTGTTATATATTTATGTTATTTACTATTTAGATATAGCACAACCTTCTTTCACATCGACTTCAGAGTCCCTCCTCTCCTCTCCTCTCGCTTCGCTTCTGTTCTGTTCACTTTGCCTTTGACTCCGACTCTGACTCCGACTTTGACTTCGACTTCGACATTGACATGAGCTGCCTTGAGAGTAGCGCTACTTCTGCTCCAGTTATCGCTGCTAACTGTTCCACTACTGATTCTAGCTCTACATCAACTGCTGCTGCTGCTTTCCTGTGCCGGCAGCGACTAGCGGGCATCCTTGTTCCTGATTCCGATTCCGACTCTGATTCAGTGGCACTCTGGCTCAGGCTCCTCTGTACACTGCACTGGCCCTAGCTCCTCCTTCCTGCACAAGTGCTCCTCCTTTGCCCTAGAACATCTGCAGCCGTTGATTTATATCACTTTTTGTAGTTTTGTTTTTTTCCTTTAATTTTATTCTATTTTTGTTGTCTGCTTGCCAAAATCACTTTGAAACAATTTAAGGTATTGCTTTCGTTGTTGCGTTTGCCGTTCCCGTGCATTTATCAAAGTTCTTTATAGATTTTTCACAGCAGGAGAAATAAGAGAGAAATTTGCAAAATTGAAAACAATTATTACGTGTGTTTATAAATCACAACCACTGTCAAAATATCAAAGCAAGCTGCAGGAGATAAATGGCTAGAGATAATCGCAACGGATTATTATAGTTGTGATGAATGTCCGAGCAGAGGTAAATAGTTAATAAATCAGTTTACAATCAGACTGTGGCATCGAGTGGAAGAGTGAAAATGATAAGAAAGGAAAGTAGAAAGTTGGTATACTTGAGGACTAGAGACCAACAAGTCCATTTAAAATTGAATAAATTTATAAATCATATCAGGGAGAATTAAGTACTAACATTTTAGTTAATATATAAAGTATTTAGGGTTTAATGGAACACAATAGTATAAAGATAGGATAGATAAGAATCTATATAGTTAAAGTCTGTATCGGATTTCATATGAACTCCATGGGGTCCATTCAAAACTTAAATAAGTATTTAAATCATATAAAGGAGTATTAAGACATAAGATTTTAGTTCATTTATAAAGTTTGTCGTTTAATGAAACAAAGAAATATAATTAGAATCTAGTTATTTAGGGCTGCTGTCATATTTCATATGAACTTTAGCTCTACTTCGGACTTGAGACCAACAACAAGTACATTTAAAATATATACAACTCATATATAGGAAATGAACTAACATTTTGGTTAATTTATTAAGTATTTCAGTTTTAAAGTAACACAGAAAAATAAATATAATATAATTAACACAAATCAAGAATTATAATCTAGTTACTTAAAGGTTTCTGTCAGATTTCATATGAACTCTAGCCCTACTCCAGCTCTAACTGCTTTGATATTTTTCAAGTAGTCTTTAAGCTATATTAGCATCACAATGAAGTCGTTTGTACAGGGCGTTTAATGTTCCCTTTTTGAGCTTAAATTTTAACTGTTAATTAACTAAATTGAGCTCGTTTTCATTACGCATTTTACGCTGTCCTCAAATTGCATAATTTAGCTGGCTTTTGGTCTAGAACTACTGTAAACAAGTTCACGCACGCACAGGTTTTGCAATAATAAATGGAGCGAATAGTTGCTGTACCACTTGGAAATCCATGCACTCTATATAACTGAACAACAGTCTAAATAGTTTTATATAGTTTTCTATATCAGCGTTTCACTTTTGCTATTTGTTATTTAGAAACAGTTTATTTATTATACTGAAAGTGGAAGATTGAGTGTGGACTGGGGCTAGAGGGGGGCACTCGGGGGGAGTGGGGTGGCATGGCTGCTCTTCCAATGGAAGGCGCGCACGCACACGCCACATGCCACACACCACACACATACGAAACTATCTATCCCTATCCAACTTTTTAAAATGGCGCATACTCTTGTGCTCGTGTTCTCGCTGGCTTTGTTTAGGAAGTGCAGACTTTCGATTGCAGCATTCTGGCATTTATTATAGTTTCCGCAATACTTTTTACTTTCATTTGTGCACACACACACTTTCAACCGTTACACTCGAATAATTTGTATATTATTTCAGGCATTTCACATACTTTGTATTCAATTTTCAATTGGATTTTTTCGTGTGGAAAATTTTTCCTACGTTGTTCGCTGTGTTTCAGCAACAACAACTTGTTTCACTCTGCACTTGTCGAATGTTTTGTGAATTGAATCGAGAAACACACGCAGAAAGAGTGGGATGCGACCAAAAGAGAGCGCAGAGAGCAGAGCGCAGAGAGAGTAGAGCGAGCGGAGAGCGAGTGGCAAGTAGCGAGTAGCGAGTGCGGCATACATGCAACAAATAGTCAACTGTTGGTTGCCTTTGCCTACCTCACTGTGCTCGCTCACCCCACTAGCCACTCCCCCTGCCCCCTGCACACACGCACACACACACACACACATAGTATAGCATGCGCGCTGCACATAAACAATGCGAGAATTTATTGCATACTTTGCAGCGTTCGCTGCTGCAGCGAGTGTCGTTAGTGTCGTTGTCGTTGTCGTTGCTGCGGTATACGACACACACGCACACACTCACATACGGCACTTTGTTGCATACACGTCACATGCAACAAAAGTTTCGAGCTTCATTATGTTGCCGCAGCACACACACACACACACACACTCGCATACACAGCGCAAAATCAACTCATGCATAAATCGAGTTTTATTCTAGTTCAAAATTTGATTGCTGTTTGTTTATGTGTGGCCTAGCAAAACGCAAAAAGAAAAGCTATGAAAATCAACAAGAGGAAATGGAATAACGGCATGGCATTTCCTGGCACTCGCTCTGATTTTCCTTTTCCCCAATTGTATATTATAGCCTGTTGAAAATTTTCCTTTTAGCACACCTTTTTTTCATGAATTACTCGCACTTTTCCAACGGGTTTTTAGCACTTGTTTTTTACGATTATTTTTAGTAAATATATTGTAATTATTTTTGATTATTCAGTGAAACGGGAAAAACTATGGACTTTTGTGTGTGCTTCAGCTGCCGCTGTGCGTCAGTTATTGACGTACCACTCCCTTCTTCTACTCTGTGCGCTTCGTGTGGCAGCTTTTCGTTGCTGCTGCTGCCGTTACCGTCACATCACAGTTACTCTGTGTGTGTGCGAGTGTGTGTGTGTGTGTAATTTACAGCGAGTGTGCGTGATTTCGGGTCAGCAGCAAAAGCAAAGCCAACAACAGCGCAGCGTTTTTGGTGGTGTTGCTGCTGGGAATAATAGTGCTGTTGCTGCTGCTGCTGTTGCTGTTGCTACTGCTACTCTTGTTGCTGTTGTTGTTGGTGGTGGTGTCGATTAATGCCACACCATGGCAAATGTTTCTGTGGCAGGGGCAAGCACAGCGAAGGGTTGCTTGCCTCAATCCGCCATAGTACTATTATCTCTGGCTATAACTAATTCTATTACTGATTTCCGCAGATCGATAAGCCGCGTTTCGATACCCAGTCTTAATGGTTCTTTTCGGTTTTTATGTTCTTGCTGCTGTTGCTGTTGTTGTTGTTGCGTGACAAACGGCTAAAACCAACACAAAGACACAACAAGTAGCCAAGCGGCAGTAGCCCCAAAAACAGATTTCAACTGAGCATAGCAACCCTCGATGGCAAAAAGAAGACGAACATCAACAACGAGTGCGCAGTCGCAATCGCTCTCTCTCTCTGTGAGGGAAAAGTAACGAATGTGCTCTCACACACGCACACCAGCACAACACGGCAGCAGCAGAAGCGAGCACACACACTTGTGGATTGCCGAAAATTATGCAACAGCAATAGCAACAGCAGGCAGAGGGTGGCAGAGGGTGGGAGAGGTGGGTCTCTCGTTGGGTTGCCCTCGGGGTTGCCACGATTCGGGGGTTGTGTTTTGATGTCTGCCACTTGGCTGCCCGTTCAGCAAAGGCTTTGGGTTTAAAAAAGAATATACACTAGCCAACTTAAGCTGAATTATGGCCAGAGAGAGTTGAGCGTTTAATTTGATTATTTTTGCATACGTCGAGTGGACAATTGCCGCATAGTTTTCATCTAACCAAAAGCTGACACACAAAACTTGGCCAAGCACTAAGCATTCGCCGGGCCTGACACACACAATGGCCAGCATGTAGCATGTAGCATGAAGCATGAAGCATTCAGCCGCATCCCCGGTGCCCATAGAATGCCCACCAATGTCCTCTCCCCCCACCCCCCACCAGTTCAGCCTGTTGGCCTTTTTAACATTTTGAGGTTTGGGCTTTATTTCGTTACGTTACGTTTCGTTTCGTTTCGTTTGGTTTGGTTTTTGGTTCTGTTTGCACAGCGCAAACCAAATCAAAAGGGAGCAGAGACAACAGTCAACGGCAACAAGGACATCATGGCCCATGGCCCCATTGCCGTTGCTGTTGTTGTTGCTGTTATGGCCATTGCCCAAGTCGAATGTCCCTTGTGGTTTATTTGGGACTCTGACTCTGTCGCTGTCGCTGGCTCTGGCCACTGTCTCTGCTCTGTGTCGCGTTGACATCAACGCTTCCGTCGCGGGCTTCCTTATTATTCCTGTCACTAAGCCGCCCTTTAAATTCGCAATGAATGCCAAACAGCCAAACAGTTAAATGTTTTTTTTTCCTTGCCTTCCTTCTGCTTCCTTCGGAAGTGCAAGCAACACCCAGAACCCAGCCGAAGCCCAGTTGTACCCAAATATACAGAGGGGGGATTGAGTAGGGGTTGCAAAGGGTATATTGCTTTTACTACTGTTGCGTTGATGTCCTGCCGCGTTGCGGTTTGCCAACGCGGTTATATTGACCCTTTTTTTGTTGTTTCTTTCTTGTGCTCTGTCGCGTTGTTATGCTTTCTTTCCGTCAACACTAATGGAGCTTAAAAAGTTGTCAAAAAGCGGCGCAGGATTTATATTTTAATTTGAGAGTGGCAAATAGAAAACGCTAAAATTGAAGGCCCTACTGGGACAGGGAGCAGTAGTAGTAGTAGTAAGAGAAAAACAAGCATCAAATGAACTTAGCGCTGCCAACACAAATCAGACGCCAATCGCCGTCAGTCATCTCTCACAGAGCTACAACTACAACTACAGCTTATAGTCCATGCCATATAGTCCATTGTCCAGGCTGCTCCATCGCCATTTATTGCCATATGCTGACAGTGTAGCTGGCGGGCAAATCGCGTCTCGTTTCTCGCGTCTCGCGTCTCGAGCCGGCGACGGGGGCCAATTTGAGCTGTCATAAAAATGTACAACAACTGGCTACAAAGCAAACAATGCGACGAGTGCCAACAGCAATAGCAACAGCCATACAAACAGCAGCAACAGCTACAGCAACAGCAGCAACATCAGCAATGGCCGCATTCAGCAATTGTGCAAACAAATTGCTGTTGCACTTTACTTTTATTTTACGAGTGCGAATGCGAGTGTATTCTATTTTTTTCCTCCATGTAGTTTCCTCCACTTCTGCTAGTAGTAGTAGTAACAACAACAACGATAACATTTTGCAAGTTTGCCGGACTACAACAGCGAGCTCTGAGCGAGGGATTGCCGCCTGTCAGACCAAAACCAACTGCCTTTCCAACTGCCACCCAATTTGCATTTTACTATCGTTGCAGGTTTTATAGTAGTTGTTGCTGCTGCTGTGTTGTTGCTGCTTTTTGATGCCTCACTTTTGCGCTGGTTTTATTTGCACGCCGCAATTTTCTTTCGCTTCTACAGCAGAAGAACTGCTCTGGCCATAAAGTTTACTTAACATGCTGCTTTTTTGTGGAAGCTGTTGGCATTCGGATTGCAAAGTCAAGCAGCTTACCACACACACACACCCAGAGTACACACAACAAAAAACACACTCCTGCAATATGCTTGAAATTCTTAGAGGTTGCCAGCGTGTTAATTCCAAGTCTCGACATTGCTAATGTCCTATGCATTTGTATTTGTAATTCTATTTGTTCTGAACTCGTAACTGGGTCCCCATAAATTATAACAATGTTGTGCCACCTTTTTTGTTGTCTTCCCAGTCAGTGTATATACGATATTTTAACATACTATTGTCTTTTTTGTAAGCACAAATGCAGACAATAGGCGAACCACTTGATGTGGTTCCTCTTTGGATTCGGAGGGATTCTGGTTGTGGTTCTGCGGTCCGCTCGCTACACAGAAGTAATTCCAACTCATTAAGCGACCTTTTAACAGCAGCTGGACTTAAATGCGCTTATGCTAAAAACTTATTTAGTATTTCAGACAAATTAAAGATGCGATTACAATAAACAAGTGCGTACAGGGGATGATAGCATGGCAGTTAATCTGAAGTTGTTCAGCTCTTTTGAAGAGTTAGAATTTAAGTAATTATAGAAATTACTTTTGCTTCTACTTAATTGGTATTATAAGAGTAGGATTAAGAGTAGTTGTTGTACTTTATTCATAGAGTAATCTTAGCCCAGCAAAAGACATTTGAATCAGTCGCTTAGCTGTAGTAGCTGCTTTAGATCAAGTAATCAGATAGAAGTTACTTACAATTAAGTTTAGTATCAAAATGGTTAAACAAGTTAACTATCTTTAGAGATATCTGTATATAATGTTGCTGAAACTCCGTACTAAATTTTACCAGAAGTCCGCAATTCTTAGACAAACTATAGCCAGTCAACATATCCAGTCATAGCATAGACCTTACTGTACTATAGTCAATCTTCTCATCACATTCTAGATTATCAGGGTATCAATGGATAGTGATATCAATGGATAGTGGATAGTGTTAGTCACTATAGAACAAATATGAAATCAGTTTAATCGTAGTCTGTCTAGAGTAAACTTAGCCCAGCAAAAGCTAGTTCACTTAAAGCTAATCAATCGACTAGCTGTAGTATATAGTGGCTTAGAACAGAATACTTAATCATTCCTTTCTTCTCCTCACATATGTACATTATCTTAACTATCCATTTGAAAGTCACCATATGACTAATATGGTATCAATTCTAAGCAGAAAACATAGTCTCAAACCTTACTGTATTATAGTTATTCTTCTCATCCAATTCCAACTACTACTATCCTTATGAGAGTCAGCCTGGAACAGATGTGCCATCAGCTTAGTCTCAGTCGTTTGCCATAGACCTTGTCTGTATTATAGTCACTTTTCCCACCAAATTCCAACTACACATTATGATTGTAGTACTCTCCTTATGAGAGTCACCCTGGAACAAATAGGGTATAAGTTTAGTCTCAATCTGTAGCCATAGACCTTACTGCATTATAGTCCTCCTACTCATCTGGTACCAACTCATGCAAATTCCAGTCTAGTAGTAGTAATCCACATCTTTGCCAGACTACAAATGTTTGCAAATATTGTAAGCATGGCACTAACTATCGACTGCTCAATAGGAGAACAATTGAAACTTGATCTGTGTCTGCTGCTTAAGTACTACGGAATGCGAATTGCGAATGCGAATACGAAATACCAAAAGCCATAGCCAAGTTATCTAATCACAACTTTTTAAACGAATCGTAAATCGTTTTACTTCGCAGTTTCCGGTATCCTTATGCCACAATGCAATTCAGTTTGCAACTTGTTGTGCCACAACAGAGTTTATCCTCTTTCTATCCGTATGGTATGGGGGGTTGCAGCTTTTTTATCGCTTGCCTTACGTATCAGAATCTGTTTTTATGTATTTTTATTTTCTTACACTTGCTTGTTTTTTATGTATGCCATCCCTGCAGCAATTTACAGCAACATTTTCACAATTTTCCAACATTTGTATTTATTTGCCGTCATGTGTTTAAGATGTTGTTGATATATGTTATGTCGCACACCCTTACACACACTCACACACACACACACACACCTTGGACACACATAAGTAGACATGCCTCCAGTGGCAGCACCGGGTTATACGGTAAGTAAATTAGGATTTATGCTTTGTTCTATTTGAGCGCTGCAAAGCCATAAACGATTTTTTATGCACAGGCACTTGGCACACACACACACACACTCACACAAGAGTGTGTGCTGGTGGGTGTGTGGTGGCAAGTCGTTCAATGGCAGTTCGCACCTTTTGCTTGAACAGTAGACGATTTACGAGGCAACGCATGTGAGAACGTAAAATTGTTATAAATTTGCATGTGCATTTGCAGTGGCCTCCGCCGAAGCGGATACGGAAGTGGATATGGATGAGGATGAGGCAGAGGATGTGGAAGTGGTTGGGCAACTGTAACTGGAAATGGAAGTGATTGTGGTATATACTATGACTGTGGCCACTGCAGCGGATGGACCATAAAAATAAAAGCAGCGTTTATATCTATATATAACTCTTTGAACTGATTGGACTGACTGACTGACTGAGTGCTGAGGCAAAGAATTTGAATATTAAATATAGAAAAGTAGTAGCAAGATATACGGAAATATTGCGATATAAAAAAGTGTAAAATTCATTAAGAGAATATCCCTAAAACTGTTTGACAAACACAGGCGTACTTCTCTCCAATTGATTTCATTGACTTCAACTAGCATTCGAAGTACTGTAGCTAGTTTAATCAACTTTAAAGACAACACTACTATCCCGCACAATGCCGGATAATATTTGAAATGAATATGTAGCAGCATTGCCCACAAGCAAAATCAATCGCCTGATTGGACTGACTGACTAACTGACTGCAAAGGGAAAGAATTAAAAGATGAACCAGCGTTTAAACATAGTGAAGTAGTAGTAAGATTTTATTAAAATTTGTATATGAAAAAAGTGTGAAAATCATAACCAGAATATCCATAGATAACATCAAATCTATCTTCGATAAAAGAGTTTGATAAACACAGACGTACTTCTGTCTTATTGACTTCATTGACTGCAACTAGAGTATACTCCATACTGTAGCTAGTTTAATCAACTTTAAAGACAACACTATAGCCCGCACAATGCCGGATAATACTCGAAATGAATACGTAGCAGCATTGCCCGCAAGCAAGATCAATCGCCAGGGCTTGCTAGTTAATGGGACATGAAACACAGCACTCCAGAAAGGATAAAAGCAACAAAATGTAGCTGACTAAGCTTCAAGCTGCTGGCACACGAGTTGAGTAGAGTTTCCTTGCCATTCCTGCCTTGAGCCCCTCCAGCATTGTGGCGTAATTAATGCGCCACAATTTATCAAGCTGCATTTCCCATACCAGAGTGAGCAAGGGGAAGGGGAAGGGGAAACAAGGCAATGAATGAAACCTGTAACTTATTTTGTCACTGCCAAACAAACAACAACAGGCAGGAGCAGCAGAAGCAGTAAACTGTTGCTAAGCTCCTCCCGAAAGAAGGAAGTACGGACTGAGTGAGAGTGAAGCAATCTCATTCCACGTGTAACATATCATTATCATCATCAGCATTTACATTGCGTGTGCATATGTCGAATGACACCAAAGTTTCCATTCTTTTTTTTACACATATACATTTATTTGGGGGGAGTTGAATTTTGACCCACTTGGTGCTGAGCTGAGCTGGGCTGGGCTGATGATGACGCAAATCTTAAAGCACTGCTGGCATTGGCATTGCCACTAAGATGTTTGCCAGCAGATAGTCTACACTGGATTAATGCTGCCATAATTCCAGCGAGAGAGGAGTGGCAGTTGCCAGTTGCCAGTTTGCGAGTTTGCCTTGTCGCATGTGGAGTGGAGTTCATTTAATATATCCGATAAAAGTATTTGCAATAAATCCTGTAAAAGCTAATGATTAATTGCTCTGTAGCTTTTAACGTCAACGCGCATAGTAGGCACGGATTGTGTCAGCCAGCACGAGCATGAACAGTGAGCAGCGAATGGAGAACGGCGAACGTGGCGTATGAGTAATTCGACTTTGACGCCGCAGCGCCGTCGCGCGTGGTTTGCCTACAGCACACACTCACACACACACAGTCGCACACACACACACTGGCATACAGACATTTGTCTTGTTACTGCTGCTGTTCATGTTTTGCGTTATTGTCGCTGCAAAAGTAAAAACACAAAAATATGTATTTCAAATGAGTCTGTGTACAACTGGGACTAACGGAACTACGGCGCTGTGGAACTGGTAAACAGTATGCTGCTGCTGTTGTTATTTGTATTGTATTTTTTTCGGCTTGCTGTATGCTTATGTGTCTGTTCGGGTGGCCCAAAAAATTACAGTCAAAGTCAGCTTAGCGCGCGGGGGAGGTGTGGGCTGGTGTGGGTGGACGCTGGCGCCTTTCCTGTGCCAGGGCGAAAGACAGCGTTTGCCATAAATTGTGAAAGTGTCAACGAAAGGCACAGACACACACACACCAACACACCAACACACACGCACACTCACGCAGAGTCAATAGTATTAGTATGAGGAAGCAACACGCACGCATATTTATTTTGAGCACATCCTTTTTTCCTCTCCACTGCGATATATAAATACAAATACGATAAATACATATATACATTTATATATATCCGTATATCTGCTTACATATTTACGCATATTGTTCTAATCAGTGGCTGCCTTTAATGACACGCAGTCACCCCATTGGCCCGTTGGCTTCTGTTGCGTATGCCCCACGTCCAGGCCGAGAATGTCAATTTTTTGTTGCCTAATTTATTTCGCTGGTTGGCAGCGGGAGCAGCAGCGTGCCAATGGAACCAATGCTCATATTTGTGGCTTGACTAGCAACAGTCTGGAGCGGGGGAAACTACCCCAACAGAGCAAACGATTTAGTGGGTGTGGGGAGTGGGGTGTGGGGACTTGCTAAGGAGCTGGCTGGTACATGTAGACCAGCCCAGTTTTGACACCATGCAGAGACGCTGCTGATTATTGTCACGACAAATTCCAACGATTGCCAAGGCACACTGGCAGCGGAGTGGGAGTGGCAACCGCATATTTGTGCCCCTGAGATTCTATATTAAGGGCGAGGCAAAGTCAATGGCAGGCATGGAGAGTGGAGAGTGGAGCTTGGCCACTTGGCATTTTGCATAGACATGGGACTAGCACTAGGGCTTGCTGCTGTTGACACAGTTACGAGTTAAGGCCGTAAGATAGATAGTTTCATCTGTAATCTGTAGATTGGCTACACTCTCCGCTTCAGGTAGAATCAATACGCAATATTTATGAGCTTGCTATGACCTCCGGTTGACCGCTAAGCCAACGGCACTTTAAGTGCTGATTACACATTTAATTTCATCCAACAGCTGCCCAGATATCGCTTTAATAAGCTGGAAAAACTCGCTAGAAAGACCGGCGAAAACAACCACTTAACGCAATTATTATATTAATTTCACCCCAAAAAAAAAGTAAACTGGGAAAAGAACTAAGAAGCTAGGGGAGCTGGGGCAAGAGGGAGACTTACTGTTTGTAATATGCTTAATCTTAACAATTGCAGGACATAAGTACCTGAAAACATAATTCAGCTCAGCCTCAGCTCAGCTCGGCTGGGTCTTGGGTCTGCAGTTCCACTAAATTGGACACATCTGCACTGTTTTTCCTCTCCTTGTTGTTGTTGTTCTTCGTCCTTTACCCCCGTGGCCAAGCGGCTTTTGTTTTTCCTCTGTGCACGTTCCCAGTTCCATGTCCTTGTGGCTGGAAGCGTTTTAGCAGCGTGTCAATCTTGCAAGTCAAATGGCGGCACGCATGGCGAAGTTTTCCACCGGCTCCCACCTCTCTGGTCCTCCTGGTCCTCTCCTGACTGGCAGACAGGCTTGAGCTGTGGCAAATCCCCGCACGTTTCCACATTTCAACAATTTCTGAATTCACATTCACATTTGCATGTACATGCAGCACACACACACACACACTCCCACACACACACGCAATTTGTATGCTTAAGTAAGCCGCCTGCGTGCATGTTTCTAATGGGCGGCACAAAAGGTTACCTGATGCTGACAAAAAAAAAGCGACAACAAAAATAGAAAAACACAAACCGAAATATATATAAAGTGGGAATGAAACCAAAACTGGAAACTCATTTCAGGCCCTCGGGCGTGACTTTTATAGCACTTTGTTTTCGGGGGCTGTTCACCCACCTCCCACCTGCCACCCACCTCCCACTTCTCAATCTAACTCCCCCCACCTAGACACGAAACCCTGCTCAACTTTGTCCCACACCCTCAATCAGTTCAGAAAAAAATAAAAACAAATGGTGTTCTTTTTTTGTCAGCCTCCATTTTTGGAAAACTTCGACTGGCAGTTTCCAAATGCGTTCTACAATTTACTCTATCGCCCGATAGCTTGCTGTTGTTCCCAGTTCCTGTTCTCCTTCTGCTCCTTGTTCTCCTTGTTCTTGTTCTTCTCCGTGTTGTTGAACTTATCAACACGCCGATCACTTGCGACAGTTTCCGTTTCAGAGCACAGCCGCCTAATTGCCCCGCACTCAGAGCGTAGCACAATTCTACTTACAGTTACCAAAAAAAATACTCGTACTCGTACTCAGTTCCATTCAAGGTAAGGTGTACACTGTACACAGTCTACACTCTACACTGTACACTGTACGCGACAACAAAAACTTCCTGTACGCTCATTTGGCATGTACTTTTGCGGCTCCTGCCACGGTTTATGCAGTGAGAGAAATATTTAATGATCGTTGGGGGGATTTCTGATTATCGTACTTATACAAATTATACAAATTTTGGTAGCTGGCGATGAATTATGAACCACATTATAGAGAAATGTTTAATGATCGTTTAGGGGATTACTGATTATAATACTTATAAAATATACTTTTAAACTTTTTTGGTAGCTGGTGATGATCCACATTATGGTTTATAAGTGGACGGCGGATGATGTTAGATTAATCATTAATATTATTATTTATATTTAACTAAGCAGTATAACACAGTTTCTTACCTTTGTGAAGTAAATCTGAAAAATGAAATTCTTAAAAAATATACCTTTAAATATAATAAAGAAATTTTATAAAAATTTTAGTAGCTGACGATACATTATAAATCATATAGAGAAATATTTAATGATCGTTTAGGGGATTTCTGATTATAATACTTATAAAATATAAATTTTAATTTTAATTTTAAATAAGCAGTATTAATTTCTTACCTTTGACAAATAAATCTGAAATATTAAATACGAAACAATAGGTTAGTTATTTTCACAATAATTTTTCCAAAATTTTACGTATATCAACGATAAATCACAATTCATTTCCTGAATTTTTTAAATTTATTTTCATTCATATTTTTAATATTTATGTACTTCAATATTTTATGAATATTGTGCTCAGTCATACATATGTAGAATTAAACTTTACTTCCAAGCTAAAGAATATAAAATAATTCCAAAATTTGGGTTTATTTTCTGCTTATAATTTTTAAATTTTCTCCTTCTTAGGCAGAGAACCAAATAGATCATTGAGGTCGCAGTGTTATATATAGCTCTGATAATAATAATAACGATAACACATTAATTACCACATATTTCTCACAGTGCACTGCCTGCCTGCTCATATTATGCTTCTTATATAAACGACTTGGTAGCTCTTCCTCTTTTCTTTTGGTTTTTCTCGCCAGCTCACGCCTTGCAGCAGAACAAGGCGCAAAACCAACAGAGAACAGAACACAATACAAAAACGGATATAGAAATTCAATACTTTGATTCGTGCCACACTGGCAACAGCAGCAGCGGCAGCAGCAACAAAGGCATAGGAAGTGCAACCATACAAGGTAACCAAATAGCAGGATAACACGTACCAAACAGAGAGCACTTGCTCTGGCTCAGAGTGGGGAAAGGGGTAGGGGTAGGGGGGCTTGAGGTTGTGGCAAGTCTACAGATTTGCAGCTGCAGTGCCTGACTAACTAACTGGTAACTGCGGGTAACGTGTATAGCAGTAGTTCTTGTTTTTTTTATGGTAGTAAGCCACGTTTGCTGCTGTAGGTGTACTTAGTGGTTTCCACATGATTGATGCCATATGTCCCTGTGCACTGACTCCCACCCCTCCCCCTGCCACAACAAACAAACTACGATCGACAATAAAAACAATTCGAATACGAGTATTTTGTGTAATTGCAGTGTGTGTGCACAACTAATAAACACACGCAACGTGTCCTGTTTTGGGCCAAGTCCTGTCTACTGACTGCTGACTGTGGGAAAGTCATGTGCACTATGGGAAAGTTGGGCCACTACTGCCACTTGGTCCTGGTCGTAGCTATAATTACTAAATACTTAGTGCCTTACCTACGGTTACATCCTGCCCTGCCCTGGCATCCGGTTGAAGGGAAAAGCTTCTAGAGTCTCACACAACTCACATGTCTGCCAATTATAAGCAACTAACCGCAGATAACGCTGGCGAGGATGCTGTCGCTAACATTCCCATATAGTATCTGGCGTAACTCCACACACACATTCCCACATTGCCACAATTCCCAAGCTCTTGCCACTCCACTCCATCCAGGCGTCCTGGCGTCCTGTCGTCCTGGCTGGGCTGTCAAAGCGACGTGACTAAGTGGTGAAAAATGATTTCATGAAAACGTGTAGCTCTCAGTGGGGAATGCGAACTGAATGCAAACTGGGAATGGGAATGGGCTTGGGTATAGGAATGGGCACGGGAATAGAAATGAACTGTGTGTGCATGCAGGGATCAGGCGGGGATATACTATAGGATATATATAGTAGTAGGCTGCGATGGGTATGGGAATGGCGTTAAAGCGTTCACAGCTTCCTTTCTGGCCCAGCGCCATCGAGAGCTTCTCTTGACGCGCCGAGTGCGCTACCTTGGACCCCCCTATGGGCCAGGCAGACAGTTGAAATCGGCAGTGGGTAATGGGGGGAGCCCACTGGCAATCGTCAAAGGATCAACATTTTGGTACGTTGTCGTCGTCACGCTGCTGCTGCTGCTGCTACTGCTGCCAAGTAGCACTTGAAGTGAGTTTGCGACGCATTGCCGCATTGTCGCTACTTCATCAGCGAGCGGCATCAAGTGCAAGTATCATGTCGCTGTTGTTGCAGTTGACGTTGCCGTCGCAGTCGCTGCTGGCGTTGACGCGGGCAGAGTGCACTTGTGCAGCATCAGTCAGAGTCGTCTCTCTCTCTCGTTGCAGAATGTTGCCAGTTGGCAACTGTGCGTCCGCAGGAAATGAATACGTGTTGAATATTTGTCGAGTGAAGCACAAGGACGATGTCTACCCCCCACCCACCCGACAACTCCTTCCTCTTCCTCTTCCCCACACACTGGCTGTGAATGGGTTTGTCAGTTAGTCACACACAAATGTATTGTATATGTATGCCTTGGCATGTTTGAGTATGTATATTCAAACATGCCATATGTATTCGCACATATCTATAGTATGTACTTATCTATCATCTATGAGAGTGTGTGTGTGTGTGTGCGTGTGTGTGTGTATTGCAGCATGTGCTTAGCCTTGCTTGCCGGGCTTGGGCTAATGCGCGTCCCAAATATGATGATAGACGAGGAGTGTATGTATTTTATATGGCAAGAAAGATTTGCAAACGTTTCATATTTACAACAATACACAATACGCCACAGACTGTGTGGCAGCAACAAGCTGCAACGTCGCTCGTGTGGCAGGGGCAACCCCGCAGCAGCTGCTGCAAATGGCACGCATGAAAATGAAAGGCCCATCGAATGGGCGCGTTCATTGAGAATTTATTTCAATAAGAGACCCAAAGAATAAGAGACTCGTACTACACACACACACACACACACACACCACACACACACACACCACACACACACACTCGTGCGGCAGCTGAGAGAGCCAGTTGTGGCAGAGACTGCGGCTGCTGCTGCTGCTGTTGCCCGAGTTGAAAATTGAAAAAGAGGAGAGGTAGCCAAGGCATTAAAGGACATCGGAAACTATACTATGCATATGTGTGTGTGAATCTGTATGCATGTGTGTGCGATTGTGTGTATTTGTCTGTGCTGCAGTCTGTCAGGATATTACTAAGTGCTCTTGTTGCATGCAACCATCGAGTGTCTCCTCTCCACGTCTGTGTCTGTCTCTGTGTCTAGTATCTGTAATGTGTGTGTGCAGTCAGTAAAACGTAACAAGTAATTAGTATTAGTGCTTCTCTATACACACACACACACACACACAGAGACACACACTCATAGCAAATATAAGCACTCATATATCATAATTTTATAAGGTTTATATGTTCTTAAAGAGCTTCCATAAATTTTGCTCAGGGGCTTCCTAAAGTGTGCAAACTTTTCGAGCACTTTGTTAATGTTTGCCTATGACATTGCTTAATTTAAGGTACACTAACTAGTTGAAGGAATTATAGAAATTATATTAAACTTAGTTTTTATGTAAGTGAAAATATAGCGATTATTTATTGTCAATATTTCCACAAGTAATTCTCTTTTATAAGGCAAATGTTCTGTTAGGAAATTCGCCTCGTACTTTCTATAAACACTGTACAAATAATTTAATTGAATAAAAATAATTAATATAAATCATACTGCTATTCTACTCAAAGTATTTATATACTTATTATCAATGCTTCTCAGACTACAAACATATTTAATCTGAATTTATTATATATTGAAAATTCAACATAAATTAAAACCAAAATAAAATGAAATTAATATTTCAAATGGCTCACACTTTACAAGAGAATTTATTAATAAGTTCTCATTTGATAAGCTTAAAATATGTATAACTTTCTGAATGTCATATAGACAGTATATAAAACTTATTATTAATCTGCTTAATCTATTGTGAAATATCGTATGGAAGGTAGATAATCTCTTGGCTCAATATGCTAACATTCATTTACTAAGGAATAAAATCCTCTTCAATTTTACTATTAATTTTTGCTGTATATTTGTATAAAATAGATTTAGTACTTCACTTTTTCAAGACTAAATATTTTGTTTATATAATATACCATAAAACATTTATAGTTTAATTTTACTTTACCCATATTTCATTCTACATATACTTCTTTCAAAAATAAAGTCAATTTAGCTCCCAATTATTCAACTCGCCGCAACTGCCAGTCAAATCGATCCCTAGCATACAAACACTTCTTAAGGAGGACCACAATAATGTATTGATCCTGTATTGATCCTAATGGCGTCAGCTTGCTTGAGTGATCAATGCTATAAATACAATTATGGATCGCTTCTGTTCAGAGTCAAGGCATATTCAAATTGCTGCCTGGCTCCTGCAGCCATTAGTTGATGAATTCAAAATACAAACAGACGCACACTCACACACTCGAGTATATAAAACACACAGTCACACACACCACACACACTCGTAAATAAAACTAACAAATGCCAGAGGGCAGTAACCTAAGAGAGAGTTCGGGAAAACTGTAATACAAGAAGCCCAGCAGAAGACCGAGTGCAGCCGTCATCCTGGGCACAGGACTCGATATACCGAACCCGAACCCGATATACCGGAGTAGCAGTAGACCAGGGTCAGGGAATCAGCTGCATCACATGCATCCACATAATCATAATAATAATAATACCAACGTGGACAGCTGTCGGAAAATTGCTGAAAAGCGAATGAAAAGCCGCGCGACGAGTTTCTAGCTGGTTTTCCTTACAGGCAGCAGCATCAATGGTAGAGTTGTTGTTGTTGTTGATCGTCAAATGATGTCCCGTCGACAGGATCGTAGGGCGAGGCGCCTACCTGGGATTCATGGCACTTCGATAAGGTCTTTGAACCCTGCACAGCCACGAATACGAATTTGTCTATTGCGGCAACAGCTGCCTATGGCCGATTGTCCTTAATGGTTTGAGTGTGAATCGAGAGAGGTGGAAGAAGTGCAGTGAAGGGTGGGGGGAGGAGTGTAGAGAGATTTGCCAATACGCTCGGCAAATGTAATTAAAAATGCAGTTGGAAAAGTTTCAAATTACGAAGGCAAATGAAAGAGTTGAACGTGTGTCCAGTGTGGCAAGGAATCCGCACAAGTGAGCACAACTTTTGTATCCTGTTGCAGGACATGCTAATAAGTCAGTTGTGCCCCACAGCTAACAGAAAGAGAAATACATGCAACACAACACACAAAAAAAAGGAGCAAGACTAAAGCGCAATTTGGCGATGACGTAAACTGACTTTTTTCCTTCTTTTATTTGCTTTCTGTTGTTGTTTTTATTGCTAATGAAACAGGCGCACGAAATGTTGTTGCTGCTGCTGTTGCTGTTGCTGCTGCTGCTGCTGCTGTTGTTGTTGTTATTATTTTACCTGTTTGCTGTTTCTATGTAGACGGCAAATGGCAAGCAGAGCGCAGAGCGAGGGGGTTGGCTGGTGTTGGGTGGTGCTGTTGCTGATGGCGTTGATGATGATGTTGTTGCTGCCTTCGGTGCTGCTGTTGATGATGATGATGATGGGGTGGTTGCAAAGCCGTTTCAAAAGGAGTAACAATGAAATTATAGCAGAACACAGGAACAAATAGCATTTGGGAAAAACTCGACAGCCCCGAGTCCAGAGCGAGAGACCAAGCGACTCGCTCTGGCACAGACAGACAATGCAGCAGCAACAGCAACAGCAGCAGCAACAATAATGAAGAGTTGAAGGTGGTTGGAGTTGTAGCACAACTCGTGCTTGTTTCCACTTTAATACATCATTTGAAAGGAAAAACAGAAAGAGCATGCCAGACACCTGGTTCGTATACATATACATATATATACTTTTTGGGCTTGCTATGCTACGCGTCTGCTTGATTGGGTGCTGCCAGGGGTGGGGGGCAACAGCAGCAGCAGGATCAACAGTTTTTGGGTTCTGCCTGGTAGTATTTTAGCTATGCTGCTGCTGCTGTTGCTGCTATACAGCTGCCACTTCCTGGCCCGTGCCACGCGAGCGTCACACTTCGCTCGATACTCATTCGTATATGTCTAGTCTGGTGGTTGGGGTAAGTGTTAGTGTGTGTGTGTGTATGTGTGTGCAGTTGTTCTATTTCGCTAGGCAACGCCAAAAGCGTTTGGCACTCTGACAATTGCATGGCATATACTATACTAGTTGCCTTCCCCCTTTGGCACCCACCCAAAAACAAGAAATCTATTTGGGTTCAAAACCAGCTGGAGTTTTTGGGCTCGGGCAGCTGCACTTGTAGAGCATTTCCTGTTTTTTGCACGCTCGCAAACGCGCTCAACTGGATCCCTGTGCTCTACTGTGCCTGGTGCACCTTTGTTTTCGCTTCGTTTATACTTTTTACCCCTAAACTAACGCTAATAACGCTCGGAAACAGGAAAAGCTGTCGCTGCCTTAACCATATTGTCCTGTCCGCTGCTGTCCTTGTTCCAGGTGAGCGAATCTCTGGGTTTCCTGTCGTGACGCGTGGCCCCTACCCTGCATAATAATACTATTAAAAAAAGCCATATGGCTAGCCCTTATGCATCTGCGCCTGCGCGTGCCTCTTCAAAACGATCGCGATCGTGATCCTTATGGCATTGCAGGACGCAGGACCCAGGACCCACCCGCCCCTAAAGCGGCTAGCGAAGCGCAACAATTTCCAAAGGGTCGCGAACAAGTTGCCTTCGTTTTTTAGCTGGAAAAGCAGATTACCATTCAGAGAGCGAGAGTCCATAGAGTACCATGTGTGGTTTCACTTGGAGAAGTTCTCCTGGGGCAGCATGCTTAGGGCTTCCATTTCCCATTCAATTTCTCATAGGTGCAGCCGAAGCCCAATCGTAATTAGTGCACAGATGGTCCGTACGTTACAAGGAATAAAAATATATACGAGTGTATATGCTAAGAGGTCCTTAAGGTCTGACAGCTAGATGGATTATTTCCAACATGAATGGCGTTTCTTGGACCCTGTTTTATATGCAAACAAACGCTAAGCACTCCAGCTGAAGAGGCCGTATAAAGGGTTTTCATTCTCGGCTGTCAAAGTCGCTCGAAATGTCAGATATACGAATATAAATATAATAATAAAGTGGCTAACATTCATACATTCCACTTTTTTTGGCTTTCGTCAACTTGTTAATACGGCCTGACAGTTGAGCCGAGCATAACGTAAATAAAACTTGGCTCTGGCTGAATTTTTCTGGCATTTTATGTCCAAGTTAATTAGCTGCGACTTGGCCCAAGAAGAAGCCGAAGCCAAGAGTGCAAAGTTGTGTAATAACTCTGTAGGCACAAGGAAACTTTTCCCCGAAATAATATTCAAGATGTATTTGCTATAATTAACTGCAGAGCTACATGGATTTATTTATAGCAGCGCAGTGAGCCTTAATTAAATTTTAAATTTGTCGAAAGTGCCACATCCTGACCTTTGCTATACGCCCAAGCAGCAAGCTTTAATCTATTGCCTGCCCCTTGCCCCTTGTGGCACAACCACCTACAACTACTGCTGCTAGCAATCAACAATGCCACAATCCAACGACTGTTGCTCTGTTGCTTCCACATCCACATGCTGCACACCAACAGCACCCACCCCTACCCGCCGCCCACCCCTTTGGTCCGTCATTTTTGGCAATTTGTTCAAAATCAAAGTTCAGCAACAAATGCAATGCAACAGCAAGAGCAATTAACTCGGCACAACTGCCACAATCGACGAGGAGACGAGACGTTGCTGCTGCTGCTGTTGCTGCTGCTGTTGCTTTTGCTGTTGCTGTTGCTATTGCAAAAATCCACCCCAAAAAATTGTTCAATAACAAAAAGGAGCCATGAGCCAATTCAGGTAGAGGAGAGGAGTGCGAGAGCAGCAGGACGCAACAATTGGAGGAAAAAGGCATTGGCGAAACGGCATGGCAATGGAACACTTCCTGATAGCGGGCTCCCACGAGGCTGTTACACACCATCAGACGAGTGAAGGGAGAAACTAAACTCAAGCTGAAAATAACTGATTAACTAGGCAACATTTATCTATATGCTATTGTTAACTAAATGAATTACTAAATTCATTTCTGTTATTATCTGAATTCATACAAACTTCCCACATTTAGATTTCGCAACGTGTGCAGCGTGCCTAAGGACACGCAACAGCTACGCTGTTCCATGCTTTGGGGGTTGTTTAGGGGCTGTGTATGTTTTGTGTTCCATTGCCACTCCGTTCCACAGCACGTCGTGTTGCGCTCTTCCATTGCCATGCCGTTCCGGTTCGGTTCGGCCACCCCTTATAAGCGACGTTTCGTTCAGTTGGGTTCTCATAAGCATTCAAGAGTTGCTTACGTTCGGTTCGTTCGCATTTCTTCTCTATCTTATATAATATTATATTTTCTCCTAAATCAATTTTTTCACTACCAACAACAACAACAATAATTCAAAACTCAACTCAAACAACTTTTTCAACAAATCTCGCGTCAACTAAACTTAAACTTAACTTTTACAACTCTAAAGTCTATACTTTCTGTTTTATAAACCAAATCAAATCGACAAAAACAACAACCAACAAAACTAACAATATTTATTTAACAACAACAACAACAATAACAACAACCACAACAACAATAGCCATAATATTTTGTTTGAAATTGTTTACAAAAATAAATAAGAAATACAAATAAACAAAGTCAATTTCAACGAGAAAGGAGAAAATATAACGCTCAGTGTGGAGCGTCGTATGTCGAGCCAAAAGAAAGGATATATGGAGCAATACAATTACCAAATGAACCCCCCGCCCCATTGAGCGAACCGTTACCGTTATGTTTTAAGCCCCGTTGTGTAAAAACAAAAAACGTAAACGTAAACGCAAATGTAAAAATCGATAAACCACACGCAGCCAACGCAAACGCAGCAAAACGTGTCCAAAAAACAAAAGCCCCCAAGCCCCGAACGGACCAAAGTTGACCAAAAAAGACGAAAAGCAACAACAACAACATCGAAAACAACAACGAAAACAACAACAACACACTAAAGTTGGCCCCTAGTGAGACACGCTTACAACAACAACATCAACTACTACTCCTAGACTGAAGCAGCGGTCGGAGTCGAGTCAAAGTATGAAAATAAAGCGCAGAAATGTGTAAAGTGGCTGTGAAATTTGAAGTATCCTAACCAAGAAAACCAACAAAACCAACAAAACCGAGAAAACCGTAAACCGTAAACCGAAAATACCGCAAAAATACCAATTTATCATCATAGTAGAAAGCAATAAAACACAATTTGATTTTTGAATTATGATCAAATAATCAACAGGAGACGCGCAACCACAATGCGTATGCCAAGCCATAGTATACTCTATAAATAAACATCTATAACTAAAGCTAAACTTTTCGGCGAGCCAAAAAAAAAAACGAAAATATCTCTTCTATATATTTTTCACATGCGTCAAATATTGCGAGATAAGA
Organism: Liodrosophila aerea; assembly: GCA_035045005.1. NCBI lineage: Eukaryota > Metazoa > Arthropoda > Insecta > Diptera > Drosophilidae > Liodrosophila > Liodrosophila aerea. The sequence continues at coordinate 42,987 of JAWNNL010000805.1, read as the reverse complement.
ACTGCAACATTTCCTTTCCGCTTTGCCACCAAACGATACCCCCTAAGACGGTCTTTGCTCGTTCGAAAAAAAACCACTCGCTTCAGCATTTAATACTCAACTTGCCTACTGACCACTGACGACCACTGCTCAATCACTCAACCACTCAATCGTTACTCATTCAATCACACTCAATCAACTCTCCACTCTCAACTCAACTAAAGTTCAACAATATGCCGCGCTGCCTGATTGCCAAGAAATGGAAGGCGTATCCCTGGCTGGATCGCACTGTCGAGCACACAAACACCGCCACAACAACGACGACGACAACAACGCCGCCGCCTACAACAACGACAACTTCCAGCGAGGAAGAGGAGGAGCTGCCATTGACAAATCTCAAATCTCGTCGCTCCACGCTCGATGATGATGAGGAGATCGATGTGGTGGGCGATAAGCTGCTGACCAAGTCCGAAAAGCAACGCACAACAGCAATAGCAACAGCCGAACTCACTAACGATAGCACAACAACAACAGCAGCAGCAACAACAACAACAGCTCCAGCCACAACAACAACAACGGCCAAATGCTGGGGCCCCAGCTCACCTACGGCAGGCACCACGGCGCCAAGTCCGCCGCCGCATTCACCCGAGGCGGCAACGCGCGTGGCCTCCAATGTCTATAACGGTAAGCAGTGATTAAGAGGACAATATATGAATTAATAAACCCATTAACAAATACAATTTAATCAGTTTGAATTGTCTAGTTTGAGTTGCACTTGTTTCTTGGTCCTTTAGGTTTATCTTACAAAAAAGTGTAGCATACTTTGGGGCAGCACATGAAAATATTAACGCTGACGCTCATTTCTATTAAATTTTTAATGTAGTTTCTGCTGTGCGTGTTCTTATACAAAGTAAAGGTTTGATATTTAGAGAATTTAAATATATAATAATGCATATTAAATTCTATTTAGGCTTCACTAAACAGCATTGCTCAAGCTCCTTGAGCCACTACTGCCGTAATGCAATATCAGCAAATATTTGTAGCATACCCTAGGGCTGTCAATTTAATTAAATGAATATTAAGGCGAAGGTTTTTGCTATGTTAAGTAAACCCTAGTCACTATATACTATAAAGGTTAGTCCCTTGCAACTCTGCCCCACCCTCGCAAGCAATTGCAACAAGTTAGACTCCACACTAATCCCCCCATTACCCTTCTCGCCACACACCTTTTCGCAGGCTACACACGTGAGCTGTCGCCGCTGCACTACACCGCGTACCTGCCCAGAATGGAGAGCGAGATCACAGTTATACGTGCGGCAGCCACAGCGTTGGTCACGGCCGCCGTGCACGGTGGTGCGGTGGGTGAACAGCACTTGGCTGCGTATCAGACGCCGCCATCGTCTACCACCTCGTCGCCGTCATGTTCGCCCAGCGGAGCTGGGGATCGCTATAGTCCGGGTGCAGTGCACATCAAGATGGAGTCGGGCCAGACGAGCAGCGAGCGCAAGTGCTTCAGCAGTACGGGTGCCACACTGTCGCTGCCGCCCAAGAAGAAGGACATCTACAGGCCGTACTCGCTGGACGACAAGCCGGCGCATGAATACCGCAAACGTGTGCCCGCAGAGGAGGACCTGCATGCAGCGCACGCTATACTGGATCTGAGCGCCTCGACAGCATTTCACCCGCCCACGCAGCCACATCAATTGCAGCATCAACAGCAGCAGCAGCAGCAGCAACACTCGCATCAATTGCCACTGCAGCAGCAGCAGCAGCAACAGTCAGCACAGCAGCAGCAGCAACATGCGCTCGGTCACATCGCACACAGTCAGATGCACACACATCCACAGCCACATGCACACCCACATGCACATCCACATGCACACCCACACGCCCACTCTGCGCCGCTGGTGGAGGAGCATGCGCATGTGCGGAGCACGTCATCGATTGCCGAACTGGCTGCAGCAGCGAGCGCGGTAAATGAACAACGCCCCTTGAGCAATGCCTCCAGCGCCAGTGCAGCCAGCAGCAGCCACCTGCAGCCACCCAGCAGTCCCGCTAGCAGCAGCAGCAACAGCAGCAGCACCAGCAGCAGCAATGTGCAGAACGAGAACAGCAACACCACCAATCATCAGCTGCGTCCCGGACTCGCCTTGGGTCTGGGCTCCGAATGCGATGTGGATGGCGACGGCGACGGCAGTGGCGGCCAGGCGGCTAAGACCGTTGCATACACCTACGAGGCCTTCTTTGTCAGCGATGGACGCTCCAAGCGTAAGCATGTGGCCGACCCAGCAGCCGTTGTGGTCCAGGATCAGCAGAAGACCAAGTACACGTGCTCCGAGTGCGGCAAACAGTATGCCACCTCGAGCAATCTGTCGCGCCACAAGCAGACGCATCGCTCCCTCGACTCGCAGTCGGCCAAGAAGTGTCACACCTGCGGCAAGGCGTACGTCTCCATGCCAGCCCTGGCCATGCACGTGCTCACGCACAAGCTCTCGCACAGCTGCGGCGTGTGTGGCAAGCTCTTCTCACGCCCCTGGCTGCTGCAGGGACATCTGCGCTCGCACACGGGCGAGAAGCCCTACGGTTGTGCGCATTGCGGCAAAGCGTTCGCGGATCGCTCCAATCTGAGGGCTCACATGCAGACGCACTCGGTGGATAAGAATTTCGAATGCAAGCGATGTCACAAGACATTCGCGCTCAAGTCGTACCTAAACAAGCATCTGGAATCGGCCTGCCTCAAGGATGAGGAGGAGCTCATGATGGCCATGTCGCTGCACGGTCACACCGACAGCAACAGTGAGAGTGGCGCCAGCCTCGCCTCACCCCCGCATGAGTTTCTCGAACGGGTCAAGATGGAGGCAACGGCCGGCGGTGCAGGCGGAGTGCCCGCTGGCATTACCTATGCCATGTAATTGTGCGAGTAAGTGAAGAAGACCTTCAGAATGAGAGGCCCTAGTTAATTTACCGTTAAAATGTTGACAGTTATCGTTAGTCCATCGATGGCGACATCAAAACCGCTAGCAGTTTTTATATACAATACATAAAGTAATAATATGAATACAAATACGATTACATTCTTGACATCACAATACGTCCAAAAGCAAGTGTAGTAGAGTAACACAGAGACTGTAGAAATTCGCATTAGACACGTTAGGCAGCAAAACAAAAAACGAAAGCAAAAGAAAGTAAAAAGAAAACCACAAAAAAATTATATAAGAAAACCTATAAGAAACAGTATACACTTTAGCTGAAAGGAATACCCCTAATCTCGTTCTTCTTTTAGTCTTAAGCGAGTTGAACATTCCTAGAACCCAACATTCCACACACACCTACACACACACTCACACCTACACCACACAGTAAGCCTTTTGCAGCAGGTGTTTACCGCATGCAAACCAAAACCTGAACTTGAGCAATTCTACGCTAGCTAAACTAGCGCTAATCTATCTTAAACTATCTATACTAGCGATATGCATACATATAAATATTTATATATACATATATGATGTACTATAACCTGTAGCTATCAAAACCAAAAAGAAAAAAACACACACACAATTTTAATCTTTAGCTCTCCTCTCTACTACTACTACTACTACTACTACTACCACTACTATAACTCTACCTAAGCAAAGAAAAAAAAAGAAGAAATACCAAAAGGAAAAAACACATTCTCTTTAATCCAAAAACGTTGACGAAGACGTAGACGAAGTGATTAAAATTAATGCAACGAATACAAAAGCAAATGCAATGTTTCTCAAACAACGAATTAGGTCGTAAGGGCAGCCTATCTATAAGCAGTATATAGAGTAGCGCCACTCTGAGCAGCGTCCCAAGCTGCGCTTATTTCATATACAAAGCGAAAACTTAAGCAATTTTAAACTAAGTCACATAGCTGAAAAAGCCGTAGCAAAAGCACTCGAATTGAATCGAATTAACAAGACATTTAATATGTAAATCAACCCCCAAAATTCGATAAGCATTCCATAAAGCAATATTAGAACATCATTCACATTATTCGGCACCGTTTTAAATAGTCTACGTTATTTGGTAAAATTTTAGTACAATTTTTAACAAACTTTGTTCATTATTTTGAGGGCTAGAACAACATTGGAAACGCAGGGGAAAGTTGAAACATATTTTGGGCATTTCATTTGCATTGTCAGCATGTCCCACAACCCTCCCCCCACCACTCGAACTCGAAAGGTAAAAACCACATAGTCAATTAGCATTCCAGACAAGAGCAACAGTGAGGAAAACCTATTTATTATAATCTGTAAGCAGTAAGAGCAAAAAGAGAGAATCTAGTCGCTGTCTAACAGCAAAAACCCTTTTTTATACTAATTTATTCCTAACGAAGACCCCCAGACCCCAGTTATATAGTTTTAGAGCATTGCATTCTGTTTGTGGCCCACAGGAAGAAAGGATAAATAACACAACTCACATGCAATTAGCGACCAAAGACCAAAAATGATTTGATGCTTATTCAAATCCTGTATTCGATCGTCTCCCCCTCCCCAGGAAGAGCATTAATAAGTACATTTATCGAGTGTGATCTAGTCTCAAGCATTTAACAGTACACTTCGTCCATGCGTAATAGAAAAGTGAATACAAACAACATGATGAATACAAACGAATAACGAATACTTTTTTCACATTTTTCCAAAGTACTTAATCGCAACATGCGATATTATCTAAACCTTATCACTTATGTATCACTTATACTTATATTATGTAGCTCATATGTTCATTTATTCGCAACTACACCACACCACATAAGATACTACAAGTACGAGTACGAGTACTGCACAAATACATAATGTAAATACTTAGTATTTAATCCGAATTATAAATTATATATACTATATCATTCACACTGAAATCAGCTTCAGCGACCGATCTCAAAACGAAGAAAAAAAAAAAGTGCAACGAACTTTTGTGGCCATAGTCTTAGAGTACTTAGAGCCTAAAGAGTAGCAATGTTTAGATCAAAGATTAAAGTAAAACCCAGTCGAAAAATTGTTGGTATGTCTAAGCGAGCAGAATCGAATCTATATATATACATCTATATATACAAAACATTTAGAATACGTATGTAGTTGCGTAATATTTACAATTATATATATGCGTACATATATACATATAGTGTGTAGGCATAGTATATACATATATACTCCTAAGTTAACCTAGTAAGTATATTCACAACGAGAAGATTATTTTTATACTGTTGAAACGGAGGCGTGTGCAACACACGCAGGCGAAAACGAAGTGTGTTGCGAGGGGTGGCAACCCTGGCATCACTACAAAACGAAACGATAACGGTATCGGCATCGGCATCGCGATCGTTATCGTTATCGAAATCGGCTAAAGTACCAAAGCAATACTCACAGCAAACAACAAAGCGATTTACTCACTTTTGAACTAAAGTTAAAAGCTAATTATAGTCGTATAGTCGTATTATGATTATAATTTAATTATTTAAACTTTTTAACTGAGGAAATTAACGAGCATTACGTCAATTTGTTTGTTTGGAAAGTTCATTTAAAATTTACGACAACAACAACAACAACAGCATGTTTGTTTGAAGCCCGGCAATAATATTAAATTTTGTATAACAATGTAAAACGAAAAGGAGGAGAATGCATAATTAATTATGTGAATGAAAGCAATAACATAACGGTTAATCAATTTACTAGATTGTAAGTACTTATAAGGTTGAAACTATTTAAAATTAGTAATGACAGCACACTTGTATTTAACAACAAACAACAACAAACGAAAAGCAATTATAAAGTTATAAATATATACAATACATATACATAAATACCTACACTATACAACACACAACAATTTTCGTTTCATTTTCAATTAGTTCATATACTTTTGGGAACTGGTTTGGCTTTGTTTTTCAGTTCTTTTCTGTTGCCGTTCACATAGTATACTCTACTCATACGAAAGACAAAAAGTTGTACACTATGCTATAATGGAACCATGTCAATAGGCAAATAACATGAAGAAGAAGAAGAGAACCCAAAGCAATTCGAATATTGTGATAGTCCCAAAAACGAAACCAGACACAATTATACGAGTACGACAGAGAGAATTCATGATTTATTCATTTTTGCTCAAATTTAACAACAAATCTAACGAATATTATTGAATTGAGCTGCAGTAACTACTTATAACTAGCATAACGTGTATCGAGAAGCAATAAAACGTAGTTGTAAACCCAAAAAAAAGAAAAGAATACTTAAAACTAACTGTAAGATACTTTTGAATGCGAATGCAGGCAAAACGAAGAAGAGAATATTTTAAAATTTTGAAATTTTTGAAATAAATTAAAGACACGTAGTAAATAAATTGCATATAAACATATAAACTATACTAACTATAGAGAACCTAAATATAATATTTGGAAAAGCTTTACTCCAACGAATCGGCGGTTACAGTTTGGTGTTTTTTTTCTATTATTCGAAAAAGAAGTGCCCGTATTGTATGGTTTTCACTTGAGTTCCGTCAGTTTTGGTAGGTTTCGTCACAATCACGCACACCCACATATACACACACACCCACACACACACACTCACGTGTTATAGGTTCGTCCAGCATTAAGAAATTATTGTTAGAGTTCAAAAAGAAAACCAAATGAAATTGTTAAAGTTGATACGTTTTTAGCTTAGCATTACTTATTAATCGGATAGTTGTAGCACTGCTTATCGGAACCAGCGCAACTTTAAATACATTTTACATTTTACATTGACAATTGTCCAGCATTTGGTATTTAGTATGTATTTTGGTTCGGTATCATTAGTTTCATGATCCATTGTTTTCATTATCTGTTGCTATTCCCCACTGACAATGTTGTACTTCTTTTTGTGTCAATGCATTTTAACGAGCGCTCGTTAGGTACAGCCAAACAAAGGGAAACGCAATAAAGAATACGCCAAAAAGGAAAGGGGGAATCCCCCAAAGCGCCAGGCGTGGGGGAAATGCGTAGCGCACATTTAATTCGCAACAATTTCATTTGCATGGGACTGTACATAGGAGATTATTATATTTTAAACATTTATTGTTTATTTATTGTCATATTTATTATTTAAAAGAAAACACCGCAGTACTTACACAGAGAAGCAAACGCGTAGTGGAAAACCTAGAATGAAACAATGAAATGGAAAATGAGAATTATTGTATAAATAATGAGCAACAGCAATGATTAAACAAAATGAAAGACTTAGCACGTTAACACAAATATAAACAATGAGAAATTGTACTAATAAAAAACGAAAACTAAACATGAATTATAAATACATAACAAGAACAACAGAAGAAGGGGAAGAACAACAACAACAACCAAAATAAAAGACTTAACACTTTAAATATTATGATGAAACTTATTTACATCTATTGTATATAGTATAATATATATGGTACGATTACTTATAAACAAGGCATAATACTAACTACAACAAGAAGAACAACAACGAAGAGCAAGAAATAAACAAACATTAACGAAAAAGCAATAAGCAATAATAGCAACGAAAGCAAAGCAAATGAGAAGCAATACAACAATAGAGCATCGAGCATTACTTATAAGGATGATAACCGAAAAAAGTATTATATAGCGCATTGTATATCTATGAGTAAATATTTGGAATTCGTTAAACTATTGCGATAAGTAAGCGAAACCCCAAAACGAAAGTATTTATGGCACTATATACAACACTATAGCATAATAATTACTTATTATATACACATAACATATATACATTCATATATATAACTCAAGAATTATATATATGGATACGGAGGAGAATTAGCTTTTAGTTGAACAGCCGTAGCGATTTTGGATTTAGCTGCAAAATGAATTGATTACAACAATTACGATTATTAGTTATCGATATACCTACTTACATATACATATATATATATATATAACAGCAAAGGAAACAAAAGGTAGTGTTGTTTTTTTGGCATATTGTTATCGCAACATTTTGTGCTGCTTTTGACGAGACCAATTGATGTACTTTATACAACGAAAACCAAAAAGAAAATCGAATATGAATATGAAAATATGAAAACTCATCTTATGTTTTTGCATAGGTGCATTGTTGCGATAGATTTACGAGACGAACAAATAAGCAATACCTTAGTTTAAACACACACACACACGGATACAGATACAGATACACACTTACACTCGCCTACATAGATACGAAACATAGTTGAAGCAGTTACTTGCGTAGTAAATAAATGAAAAATCATTTTAACTTGTATTTAGAGCACACAGCATAAAGTAGCATTGTAGAAAAGTAGCGTTGCAATTACTTATTATTATTAAACAACAACACACATACACACACACACAGACACCCTGTATGTGAGTTACACACAGCAACATGAGGAGAAGAAAGCCAGCCGAAAGCATACTGTACCTAGAACTACAAAAGCGTAAGCAAAATATAAAAGATACACTACACACACACACATACATTTGCTTTTATGACATTGTATTGATTACAGTCACAGCAAAAAGTAATCGTATAAACGAGGCATACTTATTATTATGATTATTGCGGATAAACACGAAGAAATGCGTTTATTATGCGACAAATACATAGGGCAATGTATACATAATGTATGTATATGTCATACATATACATATATAACACTCACACACACACACACACACAGGCTGTCAATCACCTGAATGGGCACACACCAGTTGTAGCAGAGGCAAATCAAACGTGAAAAACAATTTTCCACGCTGCAACTGGCAATTGCCTGCGAAAAGTCAATTTGCAAACAACAACAACAACAACAAACGGAATAAAATGGTCAATTTCAATTTTTAAAAAATTAAAATAAAACAAAGGAAAATCGTTTCTGTACTTTTAAAGCTAAGTTTGTTGAAATTGAACAGCTAATACTATACAAAAGAAAACTCCTAAAGTCAACAAGAATTTAGTAAACGAAATGAGAAATTACCCTAAACTAAAGTCTTCAGTTCGTTGCGTGGTTTCCATTAAGGTGAAAAGTGCGTGAATAATATATATACACAACTATATATATATATATTGTGCTTAGAACCGTAAAGAATTGATTTGTATAATTATGATAATACCGCATTATAGCTACAATATATACATACATACAAACATATTTGCACATAGTTATTAAAATCCCAAATACACACACACACACCCATACACACACACACATACAGGCAGAGCAAAAGAAGAAAGAACGAAATAAATGCATAGTTACTAACTACTTAAAGAACAACAAGCAAGAAGAAGAAGATGAAGAAGAAGCAGCAGGCGAAGAGCTGAAGTAAATTGAAAGTAAAAGCCAAGCATTCTGTAAAACATAAAAAACGTACATAAGTATATTATATTATATTATATTTTCATAAACACATGACAAATTTATACATGAATGAAAAAAATGCGACGAAAAAACCAAAAAACTTGCGTAGTAAATGATGAAAAAAAAACAGAAAACAAAACATAGTAAATAAACATAAAAAATCTGAAAAAAATATATAATGAAAAAAAAAATATTTATCAAATGCGTTTCATTTCAAACTTTAAGCAGCAGCAAAGGAGAGAACCAAATGAAAAGCTGCCAAGAATAATGGGCGATTTGCAGTACGGGCTCTTGCCAATAGATTACTTCAATAAGTAGAGCTGTCAATGTGTACGTCAAGCCATTTCGAAATTGCTTGAAAGCAATTTGAGCTGGCAAAGCGAAATCAATAGAATTATTAAAACAACAAAAACAACACAAATGGCCAAATGGAAAATGGGAAATGGTAGAAATGCTGCAACAGTTATCTTTTGCAGATTATATTTGCTTGCAGTCAGTGCTCACAAATCTGTCAAAATGTGAAGTGGCGATATTTGTGTGGGAAAAATAAAGAGAATGAGTGCCATAAAGTAGCTGGATTGCTACTACTATATAGACTCAGCTCTTCGGTTTGATCAGACAGTGAAGAGGGAGAGCAAATAGAGGCTAATAAATAGTATGTATGTAGTATACTTGATGGACTTCGAGAGTTTGATGGATCTGGTCTGGCTGTGTGTCTTATTATAGTTTTATTGTCACAGTTACTACTATTAATAGATTTAGTATGAGCAAGTACTTTTTAAAGTAAAACAATGAAACGGCTATGGTCAAATGATAACTACAAGAGTAGACGTTGAACTGGGCTTAAAAATAACCAAATGAAATTTCAACATACATTTAGTATATATAATATACTAAAACGCTTAATTACAGTCTGTTTAATCCAGCAAATATTTCAAAATATTCTCTGTATAGAGTATTTTTTTCTTATTACATTAAAAGTACAGTAAATATATGTAAAGTGCTGACTACAGTACTACAGCAACTGAGGCCTACACCTCTATGGTTTTTAGCAGCAAATGTTTCCATATAGTAAGTTTTCTATAATACAATTTTCAAGAGATCTGAGCTTTATTCTAGCTTTATAGTATTTAAACATAATACAGTAGAATCAGCTGCTATACTTCAAAGCTAAATCTCAGTTCTAAATTACATGAATTTTTTAAAGATTTTTGTTTAATTCGACACAGTATTTAAGTCTGTTGCTGCTGCCTCTCAATGCCCAATAATACACATATTATTTTATTGAATTTTCTAATCCTCTTCGAGCCGGCATAAAATTACAATAATTGCATACTTTTGCTGCAAACTCTCGAAATTTTTACGACAATTTGCAAAGTCTAAACCTAACAAGTAAATTGTCGTATTAGAATGGTTTTTATATGCTGTTGGAAATTCTATTACAGCTGACAGTTGAATCTGTTGAAGTTTTTGCCACTGGTTGTTGCTGTTGTTTGTGTGTTGTTTGTTTGTTTGTTGCGCATATTTTCACATATCATAAGTTTTTATGCTTATTAAAAGGCAACAACAGCAGCAACTAGAGGAACAGAAGCGACACACAAAAAAATTGAGCATAATTTATATGATTTGCCTATGAGGCAATCGCTGGGCAAAAATGCTGTTTATGTCCCGATCAATGGGCAGGGAGTGGGTGGTGGGTGTGGGAGTAGGAAACGATACGCTTTTTGTTGATGGTTTTCAGTAGATTGTGCTCAGACGACGATGGCTTATTTAGCCGAGGCCTTCCAGAAGTCGATTGCCCAGTGGCACACATACAATACATTACTATACACTGTCGTAGAGTGGTAATAGTTTGACGCAGAGTGGAGAGTGGCGAGTGGGGGGCGGGGTAGATGAGCAACCCTTGGGGCGATGCCATCATAGACAGCGAGAGCATGGCGACAAACTAAAGTCACTCTGACACTGAGCGGGGGGATACATGCTGGCAACAGGGTTTGGCCTGTGACTCTGTGTGTGTGTGTGTGCTTTTCCCGTTATCCAGCAAAACAATCAACAGCGCGCGTTTTTAAGCCATGCCAGATATATTTTCTAATGCTTTTTTTCTGTAACTTTCCACATTTCACCCTTGTTTTTCACGCTTCAAGCGCTTTATGGTCGACATTGCCGTCGCCGTGGCTGTTGCTGCTGCTGCTGCTGTTGCTGCTGCTGCCGTTGTTGTTGTTGTCATCCCCGCGGCTAGAAATGGTAGGCTCAATTGAGGTCCTGGAATTGCTATTGGCATTGGGACTTTGTTTTGTGGCTGTGTCTATGACTGTGACTGGGTTTGGGCTTGGGTCTGGGCATGAGTCTGTTGGGTCTGTTTGGATCTGGATTTGGTCTTTTTGGTTCTGGCTCTGCTTCTGGTTTCTGTTGTATTGTCTGGCGTCTTTGTTAGCCTGGCATGTGTCGGACTCTGTGAGCCTTTGGCTTGTATCTACAAGTACGTGTATCTCCTTTTTTTTTCTCCTTCTTTTTGTTTCTACTGCTGCCTTTGTTGCGCGTGAATTGTTGCCTTGTTTACTATGCCCTTCAAATTATGCACTATCTGAGAGCGTGTGGGGGTGGCTGGTGGTGTTGGCGACAGTGGTGGGACGGTTGGACGAGCGGAGATTGCATTAAGATAAATTTAACTGAATCAATTTGCTTAATAGCCAATTGAAGAGCAAGCCAGCGCAAGAGAGAAACAACCAAAAAAACAAAAAACAAAAACAACATTAACTACAACAACAACAAGAGCGGCAAAAAAGAATGCCAAAATATAGCAACAACATGGAGCACTGTCTCCAGTTTTAGTGTCATTTATTTTAACGTTGATTTCTTCCTATCCATTTATTTACATTGCACACTTCTAAGCTAGCTCCCCCGCTCACCAGCTCACCAGTAGTGTATCACCTCCCCCGCCCCCTCCCCTCACTCATTTGACTCAACTGATAATGAAACGTCGTCCAGCTGGCTTAATACAAAACGCTCTTTAGCAGAAACAAAAAAAAAATAAAAAAAAGACTAAAATAAACAACCGAAAAAACAACAACAGAAAATTATACAAAGGCAGCTCGAAATTTTTATAAATCTCGCAAGTGGCGACAAAATTATATAAGCTTTATATAAGCCCTGTCTATGGGACTTGTGTACAGTAGTATGTGGTACTCCAAGTACTGTTTGCCTTTGGGGCAGATTTGACTTTGGTCAATTTCAATTTCTATTTCAATTTCAATTTAGTCACCGCCCTCGCCGTATCATATGACGACTTCTACTACTACTACGACTACTGTGTGATGAGCTAACCCCATTGCATAAGTAAGCAATGTGAATGCGAATGTTTCCCCCTTTTTTGGAAGAGTTGCCCAGGTTGGCCAGCGTTGGAAAATGCCTGGCATTTAGAAGCGGATGTTCCGATTCACATTTTGCAACGCAATGATAAACTTGGCCAGTTCCGGCTACTTCACGACTCTTGGCTATAACCGTTATAAGCGAGGGTCGTTCAACAAGTAAGTTTAATGTAGATAATAAATAGAAATTCTCTTCGAAAGTACAGCAAATGCTGGAGTTATTATTTCCAATTTTTTAATATTTATTTTACTATATATAATAATATTTATAATAATTTTTGATAATATAATAATAATATTAATATTAATATTATCTATCTATATACATTACTATATATCAATATATATACCTTTATGAATTTGTTATATTTTTGTATAATTTTTACTACATTTTTCATTTAGCAACTATTGACTGAATTTTGTTAGAATCATTAATAAATAAACTGCCTTTGCATATTAAATACTGGTCAGTAAATAGAAAGTATATTTACTACCAGGACTAACTTGGATAATGCCAGCAGATATATATGTAGTGTATTTATATAGTATACCAAATAAAATAAAACTCATATGGTAGTTATATGGCAAGTGGAATTCTTTTTGCAGCACAAATGTATGCTATAAAAATCTGTATGACACTGCCTACAAAAATGAACTTTAATTATTCAAACAGTTGGCATTTGCATATGCTTAGCAGACACTTTTATTTATAAAAAGGAGACCTTCTTTTTGGCATATTAATTGTCTACTTTAGGAGCTGCCCTCGCATAATCGCTGTGGTGGTCAGGTCTGCTGTGTTGTCTGCTCAGGTCAAATCGCATTATTTAGCGGACCTTACGCACGTGTGTGTGGCTGTGTGGCTGTGTGGGTGTGTGTATGTTGTGGCTTGTGGGCTGGTGGTGTGAGTGAGTTGATAGGTAGGTCCTTGGCCAGGCTAAAACTGATTTGCATGACGCGAAAAGGTGCGTAGGCGGGCACAGGCAACTAACGAAAAAAAAGAAGTAGAAGCAGCAGAAACACAAGTCGAAAGCGTAGTATAAATGATGGGGGAAGGGAGCAGCTTATCGCGACTGATGAATCTTTTCGAGCTGTTTCGGATTGAAGGTAATTGCCGAGAAGCGCCCATTTTTCGCACGGATCGCTTACGCACATGTCCATAAAAATAGATAGCCAACGGATATGAATGGACTGAGCTCAACGTATTGGGGAGCCGTGTATACGTTGGAGTGATTGTTGCGAGTTGATTGTTGCTGATGTGTTGTTGTTGTTGTTTAGCCTATGCAACTAATTACAGGGCGCGTAACGGATTTTAATTATCGCACTGTGCTCGCTCAGCTGTTGCCTGGCTTGAGTTTTATTGGATACGGTTCTTTTTGCTCCATGTAATTGTTGCTGTTGTTTTTTATTTGTGTTCCTCTTTTTTGTGGGTGCAGGCAGTTTGTTCAGAGCCTAGAGGCACGCCCTGAAACGACAGTTACAAAGCAGCCGGTCGGTCGGCAGAATCGATTGATTGTGGCCAAACACGCAGCGTTGGACAGGATAAATCAAGCCTCTGACATTTTCTTAGCCTCTAGCGTGCGTGAGTTTTGGTTAATGCACGGAACTCGGCAAGCAAACAGAATCGAATGGAGCAAATACATAGTGGCATAGCATAGGCAACAGGCCAGGGCTATATACATATGTATATAAATACACTGAGACAAAAAAGGTGTGCTTGACAGGAGTAGAAGACAGCTCGACTTTGAGCTATGAAGGAGAGCATTCTCATACTTAGATTCGTCTCAACTTGAAACCAGTTGGAGCAACTTGAAGTTTTTCTCCCAGTGTATAGCATATACTACATATAAAAGCCAATATCCAATAGGTAGAAGACAACTCCATTTTGAGTTAGGCATGACAGCATTCTCATAATTAGATTCGTCTCAACTTAAAACCAGTTGGAGCAACTTAAAGTTTTTCTCTCAGTGTATAGCATATACTACATCTAAAAGCCAATATCCAATTCCAGAACTCTAAGCGTAATGGACTGAAATCCAATACAGAAATATGCATGAAACACACACACACACACACGCTTGCAACGACTGCGTGGGAGACTGTGTCTGTCAGTGTCTGCTCTACACACACACACACACTCGCACACACACACACAGATGTCAAGGAAATATGCGCCGTTTAGTCACAACTGTCAGTTTTCAATTGATTTGTCGAGCCAGTGGCTGCGGCATCCTGGGACTGCCTGGGACTGAGGAGTCACTGTGGGGTCAGGGATTGAGCGTCCATCAAAGCCAACAAAGCAAATGTGAAAACATTAAAGCCATTTTTGCTGCGAAATATGAAATATGGCCAGCGATAGTAGTAGTGCCTGCCCTGCCGGCCATGCCCTACTTCCCATACCTCACACCCGTTACCAAATTGCCATTTCCATTTGCCCCACCTCCCCCACTTCCCCCTTTGTTGTGTTGTGTTGTGTTGGCTTGTGCCTGTTGTGCGCTCTGGCCAGCGAAAAACTTGTTTGCCAGTCATGCAGCAAGTCAATTTTCGTATCGTCATTGTTAACATCATCAATTTGTGTGCTTAATTTGGAAACTGACGCGCAACAATGGGGAGACAAAGGCCAAAGACGCGGACTGCGTCTTGACTTGGACGCGGACTCGGATCTCGATGGAATACTACACACACCTTTAAAGGAGGAGCGCTGGCTGGCTAACATAAATTGAGATGCTGCCTGCCATAAAGCAGCGTCAATTGTTTATTACATTCTCCACACTTGACGAACGAGCGCCGCGGCGATAAATACCAGAGTGCCAGCCAAAGGATACATGAAAGGATACCCAGCTCTAGATGATTGCATATATGTATGTGAGTGAGTGTGCGAGTGTGTGTGAGTGTGTGTGTGATTGTGCAAGTGTGCGGATAAAACCAAGGCCCCGGGGCCAAAAATCAAAACAATTGCAGCTCAATTCAATTGCCTTGGCAAGCAGCAAAGGACCAAAAGGACCAAAGACCAAGGACCAAGGAGCAGGCCGTATGTCGAGCAACTACCACTACCTTGGACTCTGGACATGGGACTGGGAATGGGATTGAGACTGAGACTGGGGCTACTTACTTACGTTTTTGGCAAGTTCAGGAGGTTATGATTTTTTCCCCTCAAGGAGTGGAGGGGTGGGGGGCTAAGGCAACCCCAGAGTAAACAGTTACGATTGTGTGTTACAATTTGTTACATCTGTAAATGTGTGTGAGGCATGCTGAAAGCTCTCGAGGGACTTTTTAGCCAATATAAATTTTGATCCTTCTTGAAAAATGGAAGCAAACATAAATAGCATCAAGTGGAAAAACTGAAACGTTAACGAACAAGCAGCCCACACCCACGCCCCCTTTGCCCATCGAGGGGGGGGCTCAGGCGGGGGTCGCAGTCGCAGCGGGGTAAAGCGTCTGATTGAAGCCACGCGATTGGAGCAGGGGGCGTTGGCACATCGACGACATAAATGAGTGGCGGACTGAGCGCACATTTAGCAGCAAACAAACAGACTTACACACACACACACACACCCGCACACACATTCACACTCACGACACGCACAGCGGCTGTGAAGGACACACAATGTTAGAGCTTGCCACATGTGTCAGAGTATATACATACATACACACAAACATATACATAAGTATATATTTATATACACATCTATCTATGCGTATCTCTATAGTGGTGTGTGTGTTGTTTGCTTGTATTTGTAATAAAAGCGATGAAAATGGCAACAACAACAATGACAGCAGAAAGGAAAACGAAATGGCAAAATAAATTGAAAGAGAAACAAATAAAAATCAACGAGAAAGGCTGCAAAAGTGGCGGAAAAAAAGGAAGCACAGTCGCAGAATGAGCGAATTGTAGCAGTAGCAAGCAAATATTGAACACACACAATAACAACAACACCACTCACACACACACACACACTGTTACGCACATTCACAGATATAAGGAAAATAATCGTCGATAAAAAGCTGGCGCCAAGATACCCGTAATATGAGCTAACCACTGCCCCCGGGCCCAAGCGAGACGAAATCAGACCCAAGCAACACCCCCGCCCCCGCCCCTGTCCACCCTGCTCACTTCTTTCGGGCAAGTGGCTTCGCACATCACAGGGCATTATTGGGTGACATGTGGAAGAGCTCTAGGCTGGAAGCTTGAACGGCTTTGGCTTTAGCCCACTTGAATTTGTGTTTTACAAGATACAATTCGGCTAATTCCAAACAAAAGTTAGTCCAGCGTGACAATTGAGTAGCTCTTTATACGGCAAATAAACAAGCAACATGAAACAAACACAATTTCCGAAGAGAGCAACAATTTTATCGGACCATCTTAAACAGAAGCGCTTTAAGTAAGCATGTTGATTTCATTTCGATAATAAGCAAAGAATTTTATTAAAATATGAATATATGCTCTACCATTTACCTTTTGTCAGTGAGCAGCAGTTAGCTGCTGTCTCTGCACTCTGCCTGCAAGAGCAATTCATTCGCAGTTGGCACTAAAGTAGAGCATCAAATACATATGCTCTACCTTTTAGCTTTTGTCAGTGAGCGGCAGTTAGCTGCTGTCAGTGAGCAAGCACTCTGCGTGCAGCAGTTAGCTTTAGTCTGCGAACGATTATTCAATTTAAATGAATTTCTGGCAGTATATTAAAATATAAAACTATCAAATACCATCTACCATTTACCTTTTGTCAGTGAGCAACATTTAGCTGCTGTCAGTCTGCGTGCAGCAGTTAGCTTTAGTCCTCGAACGATTATTCTATTTAAATTAATTTCTACCAGTATTATTTATCAAGAATAAAGAAAAAACTTGGTAAATTGCAAGAGCAATCCATTCGCAGTTGGCACAAAAGTACTGCAATGAATGTGTGTGCGAAATAAATCAGAAATCCAGATCAAAGCAAACATTCCATGTGGAAATCTATCAAGTTATGACAAAGTTCTGGCGCAGTTGGAAGCCTAGTTAACTATGGATAGAGTTCTGCTGTCTGTAACACGCTGCCATTTGTCCCTTTTACCAATTTTATTTGGAAATGAAAACATTTAAAATTCGACCACCGCCGCCCGCTGCCACACCTACCTATCGTCCCTTAAGCTGGACTTCGAATTCGCATTCGCGTTCACGTTCACAGCTCCCAAATGGCTTAAAATTTATGACATAAATAAAAATACTGGACAGCAGTCACCCGAAAACACGCGCAGCAGTAGTGTAGCAGGAAATATATTTCAGGGCCAGTTCGATTTCGATTGGATGCGCAAAGCCACACAGAACACAGAGAGAACACATCGAATGGATCTGGGTTCCATTTGGTTCTTTTTCGCTCTGGGGTCCATCCCACTCTAGTGGTCAATCACCTGCCAATGCGCAAGAAATGAAAACACAAATAAATTAATATTTGGCTTAGTGAAATTCAATTTCTTTACGAGTATCCGGAGTATGCGGAGTCCGGAGAGACGACAAAGAGCATAGCTGGGGGCTATCTGAAGCCAGCGACTGTTGGCTAACGATAAAACGCTTTCGTTTTCAGGTAATTGCTTGTAAGTGGAATAAACATAAAACGAAAAGTGAATATTTATGACATTGGATTGCTTAGCTTTAATAGCTACTAACTCACACTCTCTACACCCACACTCGCACTCACAGTCAAATTCAAATGCCAACGGTCAACAAACGATTCGCTTTATCGTATTACAGACAGCAACTCGTGACCGTTTCCGGTATTAAAATACTTCTCTTCGTTAAGGTATTGAATGGAATTTTAACTATGAATTGAATTTATAATTTACATACATTTTAGTTTACTTTTACTTAATGAAACTTTTGCATATGTTTACAATTTTTGATCTGAACTCAAAAAGAGACTAAGGGCGAGTAAAATGTGCGTTAGATGGCGCCCCAAATATCTAGCTCAACACCCTGCCGGTAGACCGATAGATGGCGCCCCAAATCGATGTCGATAAATAGAAACAACTCTTACCACTTGTTAATTAAAAATGAATAGAAAAAGAGCCAATGGCTAAGAAAAAACGTCAATATATTATTAAAAATAATCTGTAGTTATTGTTGGTCGAGTTAAAATGGTAAACAAGAAAATTACGCTTTTTTTCTCGCCACTTGTTGCTCGAGCAGCCGCCACCTAGCGGCAATGAGTTGTACTACATAGCTCCAATTGCACAACATCGATAAGTCGACATCGATAACATTAGCTGCGGTTTTGTGCATTGTTTACCGACAAAAACATTTCGTTTATCATCAAAAACAACACATATAAACACATATATTAAGGAATGTGCTAAAATATCGAAGATTCAATATGACAGCCGCCGCATTACAAGCCAAAGAACTGCTGAAACGTGCCGTAGAATGTGATATGAGCGGACGCATACTGGAGGCGCAGACGCTCTACCAAGATGGCATTGCGGACCTCATGTCGTTCGTCAATGACGAACCCGACGAGACGAGACGGAAGGGATTTCTGACCAGGATCAAGGAGTATATGGATCGAGCAGATGCCATCAAGGCGCGCGTCAATGGCAAAATGATGCTGGGCGAAGTGGTCAAACACATTTCGATCGAGGAGAACGACATCGGCTATGATTACCATCAGATATTTGGTAAATACATGACCGATCAGACTATCGAGATAATGCTAGAGGAGCCCTACTTAACGCAGAACTATCAGGTGAGTCAGTGCTGCTTTATATTATGATATGAATACTGATTGAGATTCTTTTAGTTTCAAAACTTGATACGCTTTCTGGAGCTGGCTGTGACCAACTGTAACAGTTTGAAATACATACGCTTGATAACCAAAAAAGACGCCGCAAACACGGAGCAGCAGAGAACCAATATGGGACAGATTAAAGCTGATCTGCAACGGCGGAATATAAGCCTATACATTAAGTACGAGGAATCGCTACATGATCGAAAAATATTGTACGTATCGTTTAATACTTGACTCATGTGTCTATCTGTCTTTCTTATCATGTGTTGTTTTTTATGATGTAGCTTAAGCAACGGTTTCATTATCAAAATTGGACGTGGCCTGCATTTCTACAAGGCCTCGAATCCCATGTATTCGATTGGCTTGACCAATTATGCATACCGGAAATGCCTGCAAACGGATGTGGACATCTGGCGCAACTCGAGTACTGCCAATTAAAATATAAACGGGAAAAACATTTCGATTCCAATACAATTGTGTTAAGTAAAAAGACAAGCCCCGCTCGGAGTACAGTATAGTATTTGTGTGAACATTTCAACGTACAATTTAATAATAAAGTTGTCAACTTTTTTATACGTTTTCTATAGAAATCGCTGTATGTGCTATAAATCTGCAGTATGCAAAGACACTGTACATATATAAATATGGATATATACGGCTGCAGGGGCGTTTTTGCTGGCACAAAATGTTTAAAATTCATAACTTTGGATGTGAAGGCAGCTGCACAGCTGGTGAGCTGACTGCCTGGCTGCTGTGGCTGCTTGGGTGCCTCGATGCCAAGCTGACTGGCTGGCTGACTTGGTAGCTACTGGCTTCTGTCTATTTGGCTGCTGGTTGCCTGTTTTGAATGCCGCTAACAGCGGGCGGCCAATGCAGTTGCATAAAAGACAGAAACGGAAGCGCGCTCGATACCTCAGTAGCGGCATTCATTGTCGCCAAACGAAAAAAAGAAAACGTAGTCACTGTCTCCACTCGTGCTCTTAACGTTGCCATCTTCTTAAAGCCCTGGAGCTGCCTCAGCGTAAAACGTTTGCCAGAGACATGTGCGTGGATAATTAGAACTGTGCCACAGTTGGCTGCACATTCTCATTGCCTGCCACTGGTGCTGGTCCACCTTTTCGGTTGGAACACCCACACACATACGTACAGAGATACTCGCACACAGAGTGGAATATATATTTTCAATTTACTTGGTGCCATGCCAAGGATTTATCAACAGATGAAGGCAATTGTTACGCGCCGCGATGAGCCGGCCTAATAAATTGCACCAGAGCTAAAATGCTTTGCTCGCTTTTAAATTTTATGGCGCGTAAGAAGGGCACACTAATGCGACTGTCAAGCCAAAAACCGATGCCCCGCCCCAACGCCCAGCCACCCCTATTATGTGGCACTGAGACTGGGGATACTGGAATTGGAAGATTGGTAGTAGTGCTGCAACTAAGCTGGCTATTCATTGCTGGGATCTTCTAAACAAGCAACAAGAGACAAAATGGAATACATTGGCAAATTAGTAGTAGTAGTAGGCTGGAGCTGGAGCCTGGCTTGTGGCACAACCTGACGAGGCACAATTAGATGGTTCAGCTCAGTTGTTGTTACAACAGAGAAGCGAAACTCTTTCTCTTTTCGCTTAATATGATGATATGACGAGTTGTATATATTAAGTGAGGACTCACTTCTGTCAGCTCAAGAGGCAGAAGCAGGAAGCGCTTGCTGATGTTGCTGACTTGGCGCAAACAAGCAAGGAGCAACAGTTAGTGCGACTGCAAATCCTTTCAACGTTGTCTGCCAATTTGTGCGTACATGAATGCAGCTGTTAAATAGAAAGGAAACTACAATACACATGCATAATAACCAGGGAATTAAGCATAGTCCTGCCACGCACACACACACACACACAGCTCAGCACAACAAAAAGCAACCCCCAAAGGCGAAACCAAAAGCATAACTAATCCGCATCTTTTACCCCCAACAACTACCAAGAATGAGATGCAGACTGTGAGTGGGGGAGTGGGAGGAAGTCGGGAGTCGGAGTTGGAGAGTGGAGTGGAGCAGGGCACTTTTCTATTACGACGAGTACAGGCAACGATATGAGTGGTAAATGTTAAGCGGAGTGTTTTAGGTTCAGCACTTATGACATTACATTTTATGCGAGGCAACAACAGCCCATAGGGAGTGTGTGTGTGTGTGCGAGTGTGTGTGTTCTCTATTAATTTGCAATGGCTGATATACCCGCAGCCCATGCCACGCCCACATGCCGCCCAATAAAATGCCTACGCACACGATTGTGTTGTGGCAAAAGATTTGTGAAAGCGCCACGTAATTGACTTTGGCTGATGGTTGTCCTTGTTGCTGTCGTTGTTGTCCTTGTATACTGCCGTTGTGCTTTCATTGTTGCTGTTGCTTAAAATTATCATAGGGAACCCCCAACTGCCACTATGTAGCGTATTATGTACACATATACTTATGCCGATTTACGCATAAAACTTACACAGGGAAGCCAAAAGGCAAAAGTCCAAGCCAAAGGCAAAAAGGCAACAGCAACAACAACAACAAAATAGGAAAGGAAAAGTCGAAGCAGAAGTCGGAAAAAAAGGATGGCGCCTTGGCGAAGTAAACATTTTTTCTTGTTTTTATTGCTGCCAACAGCAGCAACATTGAAGTACAACAACAGCAGCAGCAGTAGCAGCAACAGCAACTGGCAAATGTCCCACTTGTTACAAGCAACTTCCTCCCATTCCCTACTCCCCTCCCCTCCCCTCTGCTATTGACTGGAGTGGGGGTAGTGCTCTGGCTACAAAATTGGGCCATAACTTTTGTTTTGCTACGTAAAATGGCGCCAAGCAACCTATATAGGCCAGACAGCGCAGCACATAAAGCCCCATGCCAATGCCGATGCCGCTGCCGATGCCTAACTCGCTCTTCCGATTACTCAATCTACTCTCAACTCACACACACACTCACACACACACTTTATCTACAGCAATTGAAATCAAAAACGTGCCATCAATGGGCAGTTTTTTGCAGAGCCTTGTAATTAGAGATGGGTATTGATATGGTATCGATGCGGCAGAGTGAAATTTTACGTATAAATAATTCTGTAATTTATTGAATCTGAAAACAAAGTATTGCTCTTGTAATTATAGCGAAATTGTAGAGAATTGTTGTCTCCCAAAATGTTTAAGCTAATTGTGTTTTCTTTATTCAATAATTTCTCTGCAGTAAAGCTGTAATATGTACTCACTTTGAATATGAGAGTATAATTATAGTTATTATTATATATATTATCTTTTTTAGACCCTGTACTTAAAATATGTAGGAAAGGGTCTATTAAGTTTGTGCTAAAGCAAAGGTGTACTCATTATATTGGCCACCACTATTGCGCATTCTACTTTGTGTAATTGGTCGCACTACAGCGATGGTAGGCTCATTATTTTCGTCCACCACTGTTTCCCATTCTCCTATGTGCAATGGGTAGTACTATTGCGAAGGTTGCTCATTATTTTCGGCCACCACTGTTGCGCATTCTAATTTGTGCAATTGATAGTACTGCAGCGAAGGTGTACACATACATATGTAGATCTACTCGAAACTGCATACACACACACAGACAAAGCAGAATGCGCAGCTAAAAGGGAGAGAACAAAGCCAAACTGAGGACCTACCGTTATATGCGATGCATTTTTTCGCTCCAACGCTGATGCTTGCACTTAATTTTTTCACTTTCACTTTGGCTGTTTGTTAATTTCTTTTATTAAACAAATTTTAAGGTTGTTTTGTTGCTTTGTGCTTATTGGTTTTATTGCTTTTCACTTTTGCAGCAGAGGGAGAACAATTTTCACTTCACTTTTGCTGCAGATGCAGATCAATTTTCATTTCACTTTTGCAGCAGAGAGAGAACAATTTTCACTTCACTTTTGCTGCTGAAACAGATCAATTTTCACTTCACTTTGATTTCATTTATTCACTGCAACAACAACCTTACAGCCATTTTAACACTTTTTACACCTTTTTAACCCCTTACACGTGGTAATATGAGGTTTTCACAACAACAAAAAATGAAATAAGAAGGGAGGACGCGATCAACATTGCGCTTAAACGGGCCACGGCGATGAACTGCATTCCAATGTGATGAAATCTGTGTATACACACATGGAAGCTCTCTCCCGAGAGCTGGCTCAGGAACGTAGTGTTTCTCAGCAACGGTACTGTCCGGTGGGAATTACACTTGCCGTAGGTATTTCACTGATTGGAATCCACTTCGCCGTTACACCTAAATGTGTAACAGTTGGTGTGAATCCTGTGTTTCTGTTCTAAAACAGAATGACAGACATGGAATATATTTGGAGGCAGAGAATAGAAGAAAAGAGCACGGATGGAAAATTGAGCTTTCAGGATTGGAGAGTGACTTGAGTGATGTAATAGCAGAGAGGGTGGAGCAGCAAAGCGCAGCCTACGCATACACTCACACACATACATACATACATCAGCATTCACTATCATGCGTACGTGACGTTCGGCAAGGAGCAGATGCCGCTGATCGAAAATGTTGCTAAGCCAACGACTGTGCATGTTGCTAAAGATTTTGCATGTTGCGAAGAAACGTTTTAGATGTTGCTGAAATATGTTTTGGTTGCGGCTATGAAAGATCTTTATTGCAGAGTGTTTGTTATGACATAATTGCAGTGAAACATATATACATGCATACATCAATATAAATTTTTATATAATAATAAATATATGAAATATAATAAAATGTGATCTAAACATGTATTATTGAAATTCTGATACATCTTCCTTCCAAAGAGGTCAATCTTCTCTTGTGTATGCAATAATGAGAATAACTAACTTAAGGAATAATTTATATAGAGATTTATTAATTTCTATAATATTTAATATTTCATATTTTAAGCTATATGAGTATCGAAATTTTCAATGCCCAACAACGTCATATCTCATGAACGGACATTGCGTATACGCCACAGCGCGCCCCACTAAGCTGAGGTCCAGGCCGAACCGCATCATTAGCGCCTGTGTATAGGGCGAAGAGTGCGTGAACCGCCGCCCCATTAGTGTGTGAATGAATGACAACTGGCTAAAGTCTCAGGCAGTGTCCGAATATGAAGTAAAGTGATTTTCAAATATGTACTGTCTGTCCGACTGTCTGTCTGTCTGTCCGTCTCTCCGACTGTCTGTCGGTCTGTCTGTCTGCATGCCTGTGTGTCTTCAGTTGTTGCTGTTGTTGCAGTGGCTGTGACTGTGACTGTGGCAGAGTTGCCTCGTGCTAGGCTAGATTAAAAGCTGTCACAGGCCAAACAAAGGCAACCGCAGCGCCAACAATTCACAAAGGATAAGCAACAGCAACAACAACAAAAGCAACAACAACATATAGCAGGCGTTTTGTTATTGTGTGCGCTTTAGATTTGCAATGTATGCCGATTTATAATCAATCAATGTCAGCGCAAAATACGAAATGGTTTTGGCTTGGGTTAGCCCCTCCTCCCCTCCATTGGGAGCAGCTCAGGAGCAGGGGCAGGAGTTCTGGTAACAAGAAGCGTATGCTGTAGCAACAAAAAAAGGAAGAATTATATACATATATATAAAGGAAGGCGTTCATTAGGATACAGACGTCATGGCAGGGATACGCCATAGACGCATTATAAATAGTGCGTGCATAATCGACGTCAATCTAGGCATATTAAAAGACTAACGCATCCAATTTCTGATGCTATATCCGTGACTCTCCCTCGACTGCAGCATAAGACCTTGTTGATAATTTTTAAGCCAGTATTGGCAGCTCACAGATAAACAGTTACAGATAGCCCTAACAATTGTTTAACCATGGCTAATCGCCTGATGAAATGTAACGAGTGGAACGATAGACACAGATACATATGTATCTAGACAATGTCTGAGATGACTTTGACATGTCAGATATGAAATTTTTGAATATTTTAAAGATATTGATGGATGGTCTAATGCGTAAGTCAACTAACAAGATACGAAAAGCATTTGGCAAGTTACTACAATGATAGATGGAGCCCATGAAGACAAATCGGGGGTAGGAGGTAGTATATGAAATGGAACTTATAATCCTAAGTCATAAATACCATAAATTGGACTTG
The DNA here is from genome assembly GCA_035045005.1 of Liodrosophila aerea. NCBI lineage: Eukaryota > Metazoa > Arthropoda > Insecta > Diptera > Drosophilidae > Liodrosophila > Liodrosophila aerea. The sequence goes on along the minus strand of JAWNNL010000805.1, from coordinate 17,397 downwards.
AGTTTTAAAGTAAACTTTAAGAAACTTTGGCATTAGGTAGCTAAAGATGTAAACTACATAAAATATATGCAAATTTTTATAGTATTCCTACTTAAGTTAGAACTGTCGGAGAAGATACAAAGTATCTATAGAAAAGTCTCATACATTCCACCTCTACAAATCTAGTGAAAAATATCTTCATTTCATATCAAAACAATCTAATCTAAAAACGTAGTTAATCTACAGTAAATGAGGGCATTAATATGTTAACTCATAGATACATATATAAATCTCCTACAGAAAAAGAAAATCGCATAAACTCATTTTTCATTAATTTCCAACTTTCGGGATTTGTATATTATTCCGCAATTATTTCGCTGTCAAACGCCCCAGAGACTTGCCTGAGCCCTGGACCAGGTCAAATTGTTTATCTTATTTAAGAGGAGCTTTAAATTCACGGACTGCCAGCGACGTGAGGGAGGGAGCGGAGCGAGGGGAAGTTAGACTGGGAATTAGAAGATGTTTAATGACCAGGAGGAGCTTTGACAGTGTTGACAACTTGGCACAAAAGTAAGTCGCAGGCATTAAAAGCCGAGTTGTAATTTGAGTAATTAAAATTTGACACGATAATCGAATGGCCTCCGGAGAGGGTAAGGGGAGGGGGAGTAGGAGGGGGGCAGGTAAGCCACAGTGCGCGCTTTCAACAGATTACAAACAGTAGGCGCGCATTAATGCACAACTTAAGGTGTATACTTATGGGTATATATACAGGAGTGTAGTGTGTATATATCTTGGGTAGTATAACCAGGCAGTCAATGTCAAACCACAGACTATTAAATACACACACAGGCACGCAAAAGTGCTGAAAAACAAAGCCCACACAAAGAACAACAGCTAGATGAAGAGCAAGATGAAGATGAAGATGACGACGCGACGCGATGCGATGCGACGCCTAGGCACAGGCTCTATAGCTTCCATAATTCGCTTGACGACTCTGGATTCGTGGGGAGTAAAAGCCATTAAAGTAACAACCAGGCACAGCACGTTTTTACGGCATAGCATTGAGTCGATGTGAAAGCAGAGTGGGGGATATTCTATGGGGTGGGGGGTGTGGAAGTGGGTGTGGGTGGCCGTGTGGCACTGTGGCAGAACTCAATCGTAAGCGCAGCGGCAGCATCATAAACGACGCGGCGTTGGCATTTAGAAAGCGCAGATATTCCCTGTCAAAACGATAAGCGCACGCCTTACGGCCCAAGCAGCATCAGGAGTAGCAGCAACAGCAGCAGCAGCAACAGCATCAACAGCATCAGGCAGCCGGGATCTGACAGGATTTTTATATGCCAAGTGCTGAGCTGCGTCTTTAAACGTTTTTGTGGCTAACAGGGAAGGGCTGTTGCTGCTGCTGCTGCTGCTCTTACTTTTACACTTTGAGAAAAAGAAGCAGTTAATCAAGGTAAGATTAGAAGGACTAAAGTGGAGCAGGTAAATCTATATTTTATTATATTTTTTATATTAAGTATTTATTATTTGCAATATAATTTGGAACCTTACATAAATGGAATCAATATTAGGCAATAATGCTTTATTAAGTATCATATTATTGAGTACTGAAAACTAGATAAAAACACTTAAAATAAGTGTATAAATCTAACTAAACTAAGCTTCTTAATCAGGTTAATCAAGCCGCTTGACATAATCAAGAGCAGCCAGAAGCCTAAGAAAGCGAGAGGGTTTTAAAGCGGATCAGATTCAAGTGGTAGACGACTTAATTCAAGTTTTAATTAAAGAAAAACCCAAGCTAAACATGAAATATACTAAAACTGAGTTAAGGTTGACTTAATGTATTTTTTCTAGATTTTTTTCAGCTTAAAAAAGATTAGTTTTTGAATTCAAAATCTCAGAATATCATTATTATTAACATCAAATTTAATTTAAATTTAGTTATTATTTAAAATATATAAAAGTCAATTTAGCTGTTGACTGATTTTAGTGGATATTAAATAAGTAAATAAGCCCTATTTTTGGACTTGTTTTAAAAACTATAATTAGCAGTTACCCGAGAGTAACTTTACTACTTCTGACTACTCAACTTTTCATATGTTAAAATTGAGTTCTTTTACCTTTATTAGTATACTTTCTCTCAGTGCACTGCTGCTGCTGGTGTGTCGCCTTGTCTGGCATTGTCATTTATGTATCTATTCGTAGCGCCTTGCTGCTTGCATTGCTTAAATGCCTTACGGTAATTTCATTCACTTACGCGCCCATAACTTGCAGAACTCACGTATTCACATTCACATTCGCATTCGCATTCGTATTCACATTCACATTCGCATTCGCACATTTTTGGTTAAAGGCCTCTAAAAAGGGCTACAAACTTTGCTTCAAATTATGGGCTGAGGTGGGTTGGAGTACTGTGAGACCAGGTGCGTAATGACTTGGCTGATATGATAAGGCCACACGCACGCGCCTTCGGGACATCAAGACGAAATCCGCGACAGGACTCGCTAATGCAGCTAATGAGGCAGCCAAAAACAAAAACAAATATGTACATAAATCTTTAGGCAACTGGCAACGCGGTAGGTAGCAGTTGGCCACGTTGATTGTCGTCCAGTAAAAAATAGAAATAAATATGGATTGCTGCCTAATCACCTAGAGCTGGGCTGGGCTGGGCTGGGGGAAAGGGGAACACCCCACAGCTAAGCCGCACAAATCCCGAAAAATATTTCACAAGTTTATCCCCTTAGGTGGCATTTTGTGGCCAAGAAATAGCTGGTAACCAACATCAGCATCAGCATCAGCATCGGAACGTTAATCAAAATGTGTAAGGGCCCGCAATCCGTATAGATACTATATCCGCCGTAACCGCAGCGCTCAGACACTTGAGCTGAGGCCGAAAAATTTTAATGGCTCAATAAAAATGCCATTTGCGCTGGGCTCTCTATCTCTATCTATGCTCTGGCTGTCTCCCTTTATTGCTGCCTGTACCCGCAGCAAAAAAAGGAGGAAAGTTGGGCTTTAAAGGCACTTCACGTTTTGTTAGCGTTCGCTGTGCACAAAACAAAAGCCAAACAAAGCTTAACACATTTCCCCAAATGCTTATCTAATCAGCGTAAAGTATCCTGACACCTGAGCAGAAGAAGAAGCAGCAGCAGCAGTGGCTGTGGCAGTGGCAGTGGCAAGTGGCAGCCACAGGCAGCTTCCGTTTTGGCTTTAGAGCTGCGCCAGGCAGCTGTCAGAGCATTAATCTGCAATTGCCAAAGATTTCCGCTTGAAATCGAATCAAATGTAAATCAGCAACATCAGCAGCAGGACTAGGGCTTGGGCTCTGCCGCATTTGGAGGCAAGTTGCCCAGAACTAGTTGCACATCGTTTATTGGGCATTTATTTTTGCCACCCATTCGGCTGCCTCTACTTGTTGTTGTTGTTGTTGTTCTTATTGTTGTGGCGCGCTTTATCAAACAGAAAATTTAAAAAACAAATAACACCCAGTCAGCCGCAACAGTAGCAACAGCAACAACAGCAACAATAGCAACACGGCCTGCCATTAATTTTTTTTATTGGTTCTCCGAAAAAGCGATTCCATGCGTTTTACACAGATTTCCCAAACATTTAAAAAGTGCGAAAAGATCAAAGTGAATACCAATTCCAACTTATTTGTCTCCGCCTTTACTGGCCTGCCTCCGCTCCTCCCCCTGCCACCCCCCCTACACGCCTTACATAAATCTGGCACACTGCTTAACAAGATCTGTGGAAACTATAAATTTTCCCTTAGTCTAAGCCCAAAAAGTTACAGCCAGACTTTTGGCTCACTTTCCCCTGCAACTTGATGATGTGGCGCATTTGCTTGTAAACATTTGACGAGTTCTTCCTGAACACACACACACACACACACACTGTGTGTAAAAGTAAAAGAAAAGATTATGTATATGTGTAAGCTGGAAAAACCACACAGCAAGAAAAGTCGGCCATGGCTACGCTGGGCCTGGTTTACTCCAAAATTAAAACAGCAACAACTGGCTGCTGCTGCTGCTGTTGCTGCTGTTGTTGTTGCAATGGCAAACTGATATTCTGCTGGCGCTGCCAAACCGCATATCAAACTGTCGACCGTTTACCATTTACTTTAACCCACCAGTAGAACGTGGTGGTGCTGGTGGTGGTGAGGCTACAATGTGCCACGCAGCGTGCCAAGTGGTTTTGGCTGCTGCTTGTTTTCATAACATATCCACCGGCTGCACTATATGCCCTATGCCCTCTACAGCATCCCCTCCCCATCCCTCCCTTAACCCTATGGCAACCTGCATCCCAAAATTCGAAGCAACTTTTGACGCCACACTGTCTGCCGCGCCACGCCTTGGCGGCCTGCATTCATACACATACATACATAACAAAAATTCATAGTTGCTCTTTTTTGTTATACACTGTAAAAAGCGGGTAGCTAGAGCTGTCATGTCTTAGAGAATGTAAGTAAAAATGTGTGAAAATTAAATTAATAGCCCTTATGATGTGGCTTTAAAGTAGACTTACTAATGGTAGTATGTAGTTAAAGGTGGTATATTTTCTTATAGATATCTCTATTATGCAGAACTTAATCTTGAGTATCTGTATCTGATCTGTATGTGTTAAACGAACATACCACTCATTGTACACTTACTTCACTCGGACATCCTCAGAGCACTATTAAGTGAGAGGGGTTACAAGCGAAGTTAATTTCGCAAATTTGCAATCTTAGGGGAAACTTAGAACCCCTAAGATATCAACTCGTGAAAGAATTAGGACGCTGTGCCTTACCGTTTAGGCTATGCGTTGTTCATCTGTCAGTCAGTCAGGACAAAATATTCATATCTGCATATATTTAAAAAGAATAAACTCTTAACTTAACCTCCTCCTCATGCACTGTAGTATATCAGCAAGTTCGGCGTGTTAAAACGTCGAGGGATATATGCAGCACAATGTTGTTATATCGTCAATTGTGGGGAGCTGATGCTGCCACTGGATTGGGGGCAACTAGTTCGAGTTGTTTACACGTGCCTTTGTTGCGCCGCTGCCGCTGACGCGATGCGTGTGTTCCATAGCCAGCTCCAAGTCCCGTTGCCCTATGCCCTACCCCTATGGCTCCATCATCTGGCCCTCTACTCGAGCACTGCATGAAGTTTTGCGTGCACATATTTACATACAAACAACACACACACACTCTCGCACACACACACATAAATAAGCAGGCGATTGCCAAGTGCAGCAGAAGCAGTTGGTGCCCTCTCTGTGCCCCCTTGGCCTAGCTCTGGCTGACTTTTCCCATGAAAATAAACACGAGCTGACTCTGGCAGTCGCCAAGATGTCTACGCTGTGCTTATGCCCAGGTCACACCTGCAAAGGGCAAAGGGCAAAAGGGGAAGATTGGGCGGATAGAGGGAAAACATCGAGAGCTAGGATGTGTCAGGATGTTGCTCGTATTTTAATAATGCATCGAAATGAAAGTGGCTGTCAACTAGAGATTTGACAGCTGCTTTGTCCCCACGACAAGGATCGATGATGGCATGTCGTCAGGTGCGTAAAGAAAGCAACAGACGACTCTGACTGAATGCCAACTTTAGAGCTACTTTGCTACTACTACATGGTATATGCTGCAGTCGAGTGCGCGCGTACTTGAAATTCTTTTGGGATAATTAGCCAAGGAGCTAAAAAAACGACTAATGATGGGATGAATTTTTGTATTGGCATCTTCGGCTCATTAGCACGCCCATAGCCTAAGGTTCAGTCAGCTGGTATTACCGCCCCACTTCTCCTCCCACACTCCCAGTGTAACTCATAAATGCCATAGATCTTTTTGGCCCACCAGCTGGCCCACTTGATGGCATAAACACTGCTGCTGTGCTTGGACTCGCTTTGAAGTGCAAATTACCCGCGGGGTCAACCAAGCCAATGGAGCTGGAGTGGCTTCTGGAGTGTGGAGAGGCGAGTGGGGGGGGGGGGGGGATGGAACGACCATTGGGACTGTTAACAATGCTCTGCCATAATACATCTTGAAAATCTGTTTAATGGCTCTTCCTCCACTTGAGAAGCTTTTGAAGCTGTTGCTATTTTAATGTGGTCGATATTCTAAATTTAAACAAATAAACAAACACACACACGCATACACAGTGGCACAACAAATACCTGACCGATTGCCGCTGCCTTTGGCTTGTTGAAAGTTTATTGTTTTTAAACCTGTGCTGGCCAACTATTTGATATTTCTATCCATCTTTGAGTATCCGTTAATTTGTTGCCTGCAACGTGCGAAAAATTCATTCACTTTATTCACCGAATTCATTCTCAAGAACACACAAAACACAAGCTGAATGAGTGAGTGTTTTTCTTCTTTCTTTGATCATAGTGAAAAGAAAAGTTCCCCTACAGATAGATGAGTGCAGCAAATGAAACTGTAAATTACTTGATATCAACTAATCGTTAAAGTACTCGCAGCTGATACAATTAGACAGACCTCTTGTTAAGTTATTATAGTTATAATGCACCTAAAACTATAAAGTTGAGTTTCCGATTTGATTCGAGTTGTTAAAGTTGTAAACAAAACATTTTCAAAACTATTATAAATGTAAACTTGTGTTAAGTACTCGAATCTGAACGGTAAATATCAAATCAATTCCCTTTAAATTCCAGCAGCTGCAGTTTAAGTGCTCCGCATGCAATTGCCTCTAATTTGACAATTAATGGCATAATTTTCGTGGAAATACTTTCTGGGAAACCTGAAGAGTTCAGGGAAGAGTCTCCAGGGGCCATAAAAACCCTAGCTAACTCAGAAACTCTACCTGACTTTGCTATTAGTTGGACATATTGGGCTTTATTAATGATTATATTATGGTCATCAAACTCAATTTAAATAAAACATTTTAATTTAAATAGAATTTTATTTTAATTTTAATTTAATTACAATTTTATTTTAATTTTAATTTAATTAGAATTTTATTTAAATTTTCCTACGTCTTTGCTGTGTGAATTTATTGATTTGAAAATAAAGAAAGGCTTGGGCAAATGCATTAGATACTCAAGTTTTATGGCTTATATTTTAGGCATTCCTGGACTTAGCTGCTTAGCTTAAGTACCTTATTTATATAGAATTTTATAGCCCTAACTCTAGCATATATCATGGCATATAATTCAGTTCAATGTCTTAGCTAAAATTCAGTTAGACTTGGGATTCTATTTGCCCAAATGCTTTAGCTCAATTCAACTCTTTCCTTAGCTTCTTTTTCTTGTACTACATTTTATAGAATTTTGTGGTATTTTTTGTTTTTGTTGACTAACTTTAATCCAGCCATCTTAAGCACAGTCTCTAACGCAATTTCTATGCAATTTTTCATGGGCAAACTCTCATTAACTGAACCTTTTATTCAGCTCAATTTCTATACCCCACAATCACTCAACATTCGCAAAGCAGTGCATAATAAGTTGGCCTAATTTCCAGAAGAAGAGGAAGAAAAAATATTGTAAAATTCCTAGGTTAACTCCTTGCTGTCCTTTTATAGCACCTGTTAGTGGTAAATAACTGAAGCATGGTTTGAACTTTACTTACAGGTCAATAGGCACTTTTATGTTCTTTATTTCCTTTTTGGGGCATTTGAGACTTCATCTTTGAATGCTGCAGCTGACTTAACAAGTTCTAACGGAAGAGTGGTGCCTAGATCCCTGAGCAGAGTCAGAGTCGGATGCGGATGCGGAGGATGGGATGGGATGGAAGATGATGGGGTGCTGTGCTAAGCAACTAGTGTCAAGAATCGCATAAATTTCCGATTCCGGGCAACATACAAATGCGTTACGACTCAAAGTGTGCCATTTAATGGCCGGCAAAGGTCACGTTCACACCGACATAAACGGCTAAATGAGGGGCCTGGTCCTCCCCTCCCCTCCCCTCCCGACCGTTCTGACAATTCAGGTAATGTGGATAATTTGCTGTCAATGATGTGTAACGCCGCCGCCGCCAAGCGACAACACGCAGACAACAACACAATGTTGATGATGATGAGAATGAGAATGTTGTGAAGAGGGGGAGGAGGGGCAGCTCCTTGTATTTGTTGTCAAACAAGAGCACGCAGCTAATAGCCCAACTCCATGGTCTTTGGGCTGCATTTAACGGCTGGCACCTAGACTATAAATAGCGACCACGAGATGATGTTAATGTGCCTATAACATCAGAGGTATGGGGCAGGGGCCGGGGCAGGGGCATGTGGCAGGGGTCTTTTGACAAATCACTGCCACAAATCGCACTCCATAAACGATGATCGATGATTTGTTATTTTGATTTAAGATGCAACTGCAAGGCGTTGAGGGAACATATCAAATTTTGGACAAGGTGTTGACTGAAGCTGTTACAGCAGATCCCCCCTAGATGTGGTATAAATCAGGCGTGGAGACAACCCATCGATCGACAAGATGTCACGCACTAAACTATAACTGCAAATGGGAGTTTTGTTTTCGGTTTGATTAACTTGCGGTCTCTGCCTAAACAAACAATCGTCGAGGCGTTTTATGGCTTAGCATGATCGATCAAAAACATGGTGAGAATGCTATTGTTATTGTTGTTTCAGACCTTGTGCAATAAAATGCATATATACTCGCGTACTCGTATTTGTTTCCAATACTATTCCCGGCATAGTTCTAAAAATAAGCAAAACACACAGATGCGACACTATCATTGAGACTTCCACAGTCCGTCTGGCACGTAGACATTAATCCCGATTTCAACAACAATTCCAACTCGAAGAGCAATGTACTTCAGTTGCTCCTACAACTACTAGTAGGATAACCCATTGTTTTATGACCCATTTTTGGCCGCGGTAAAACGATCGTAAAATCTTCTTCATCGACTCTGAGAGAGAGCGTGAAAAATCCTTTGTATCTGGCCCATATGTAGAGCGAGTGCCAGACATGTGTGTGTGCGTGTGTGTGTGTGGTGTATTGCCTTTAACTCGACTTCAATTGGTTTGTATTTATTGTTTTTATTTCTTTCAAATGAGATGCAGCTTTCCCTACTTGAGAACCCCGCCAACCCTCCCCTTCCCCTTCCCCACTAACAAAACAGATCGTAAAATTCCAACTAAACTGTAGCTGATCGATCGAAGCGATCAATAGTCCTGTGTTTTAAATGTATACAACATTATTTTACGACCTTCTGGCCGATATGGCTAAAGGCAAACGGCAAAAGACTTTCATTTCATTACGAAAAATGGCGCACTTGACTTTCCGACTGCTCAGCTCATTCTATACTATATGTACTGTACTATATGTTGTTGTAAATGTGAAAAGTCGTAAAATCGAAAGGAAATTGGTATTATGTTTCAGATAGTCGGGGCAGACAGTTGCCAGAGATAAACCAGGTCGCAGTTGCCCTAGGAAATATTAAAAGATAATATTCAAAGAGCTACTCAAATATTATGTTGAATAATCTGCTTTTATTAGAGTGTTTAATATCATCGTAAAATATGTGAGTACTGTATGCTTTCTATATCAGTTCACATCATGCCAAATGAAAGTAATCTACTTACATAAAAGTATTTTCTATTATTAAACAAGATCTATGCTCACTATGATGTCAGATCAGATCTGTTTAGCATATATATATCACATCATATCACAGTTAATATCAAATTACATCATTTCATTTCATATCATATCAAACCATATCATATCTGACTATATCATATTGTAGATCATATCGTATCATATCGAATCATATTGAATCACATCAATTCCAATCGTTATTCCTTTTGCTACATAAAACTCTATTTTATCATATACAATTCGATCCTATGACTCTAACTTCGCATATTTAGAGCATACTTAACCATACATATCCTAACCTATCAGGTCATTCCACAACGTATCAAATCACATTACTATATTATTCCCAGCTATAATTCCACTACTATCGAACCCTCATTTACTTCCGCTAACATTTATTTTATATTCCGCATATTTAACTAATCCCAAGTTTACACAAACTTAAACAAACAACAAATTTTTTTTTTAACATTTTACAACAATTACTTTGTTTAAAGATCAATAGAGCAATACCATGCCATTATACTATGTCCAAATGCTGCTTGATTTTCATTTGTTGATCACATCTGAGCCATATATCAGACAAATGCTTGCCATACACCCACACAATATGACGAGGCTCCGCCCTATGAGAGAATACATACGGAACAGGCAAATGAGCTACAGATCTGAGAGAGCATATGGATATAGAGTGTGATTGTGTGTGTGTGTATGCGAGTGTGTGTGTGACAAAGACAGACGCCCACAGCTGGAACTGAGCGCACCAATGAAATGGCTGCTTTAACCCTACAAAGATCGCTAGGAAATGCCAGCAAAACGTAAGCAAAGTTGCAGCATATTGATAAATTTATTTAGATAATATAGTTAAATTAATAACAGTTAAATATTCACTTAATATAACATACTAACTAAGATACTTTACTTCAATTCCTAATGCGTCTGTACTCGCTCTCTGTGAATCTACAAATTTACATGCTCATAAACATATTGCATGAGTGTGAGTGTGTGCGTGTATAGTCAAGTATTTATAGTACACTGTGCTCTCCTCATAGGCACGCACACACACACATGCATAGGATTTTCTACTTGCATATGCCACAGCCAACCCGTAGATCCCAAATTCATTTATTTCTCGTACGGATCTCTACGCGAACGCAACGAATTTCAACGCACGGAACGCACAAGTTACGGCGTAAACGTTATACGGATAGCAGACAATACTCCTGGTGCTATACCAAAAAAATAACAGTAAAAAGTGTTGCTGCGCTGCAGAGTGTACTATCAGTAACTGTACCTGAAATAAAAGTATTAAAAATACTGCCCAAGTGCAATAAATTGTTAAAAATAATTGTTAATTATTAAAATTAAAATAACTATGTTACCCACATCCTGTTATACGAGCAACACACCTCTGCCTGATAACGAGCAACTGGTGAACACCCTGTTGGCCTGTCCGGAGTATCTGCGTGGTGCCAATCCCTTGGCCTCAAGTGCCGTCGGCGCCATGAATGGCATGGATGCTTTGGCCTGCAATGGATTCCCTTCGGCATTCTACTATCAGGGCATGGATAATTTCCTATCGCTGCACAATAATATCTGGACATTACCCATATCCTTCTTGCACAACTCCCATCGGCCGGAGAAGCCGCCGTTCTCGTATATCGCACTTATAGCCATGGCCATAAGCAGTGCTCCCAATCAGAGATTGACTCTAAGTGGCATCTACAAGTTTATAATGGACAAGTGAGTATATGGTAGAATATGGGATATAGAGTTTTAAGAACGGAGTATGAGGATAATAGGGATATTAGGATATTAGTTCATGATGAATAGGATAAAATATAGGATATTTGTATATGATTGAAAGTTGAGGAATATCCATTAGCTAAGAATACACAGAGGAACTTCAGTTTGATATTTTGCATTTTATTTAACATATAAACAGGATAACAAATTTATGCCGTAAAATCTATTGATTATTTAAATGTATAACATTTTCCTACTGTCTTAAATTATTTTCAAATTACTACTCGATTTCAAGATAAACATTTCTAACCATACACTACATCTATCTGTATACATATCTCCAAGAATTTTAGCATTATAAATTCCGCCTCTATTTCGAAACCTCTCAGAACTTATTTGCTTTGTTTATTTACTAACGTTGACAAAAAGTCATAATCCACCGATATTAATGTCCTCATATATTTAACTTGCCATTAAAATATACAATGCATATTATCCTATTAAAACAAATATAAATCCTCTGCATAAATACGTTGTCAGCGGAAATTTCGGAATTCAGTCCGACATTTTGTCAATATTTTTGGCACAATTCCCACTTGAGAGAGTGAATAACCCCATGACGGATCACAGTACAAATTCCATCTATTCTCTTGCAGATTCCCGTACTATCGTGAGAACAAGCAGGGCTGGCAGAACTCCATCAGGCATAATCTCTCGCTCAACGATTGCTTCGTGAAGGTGGCCAGGGATAAGAACACCATCGATGACAATGATAGCGCTGGCAAGGGCAGTTACTGGATGCTGGACGCCTCGGCGACGGATATGTTCGAGCAGGGCAATTACCGACGGCGACGCACCAGACGTCGACACTGCGCCAGCGCCAGTCGCTTCGATCGAGATGTGAGTTCACGGGTGTGTGTACTGAATCATCATCAAAGCGTTGAATTCGTGTGTAAACAAATACATTTTAAATACTTTTATAGGAAGCAAATGTGAGCAACGATGGCAGCAGTGGAGAGGTCAGATCCGCTAGTGATTCGCTGGCAGAATTCGATATATTCTGCAATGATAATCCGGCTGCAGCCAGGCCAAACTATTCGGATCGCATAACAGAACTGCATCGCCAATACCTCTCAGTGTCCTTTGGGTTCAACAACCTCTTCAGCAGTGAACCACGTGCCAACCACCGATTGCCCAGTGTCAGTGATGTCAAAGATGCCACAGCCGACAGTCCGTGCTCCAGTCGAACCGCACAGAGTGCCACGGATAGCGCCATGCACGACGAGCTGCAACATTCCCCGAGCGCCTTCACACCACCACTGGCACGCAAGGAATCAACACTGGATGCATTCAAGGGGCTGCAGGAGTTTCTGGGCGACGACACGCCCACGACGCCTGCTGCATCGAATAATAAATCAAAGACTACAACGCTATTTACAATTGAGAACATAATTGGCAAACAGTAGCAAATATTTGGCCACATTAAACTGTTAATACATGAAGAAAACGTAAACTTTTGTTTGCTATTCATTTTACTATTTATGCCACCATAAACAAAAACAATTTGAGACGATTCTGTTTTGGATCTTAACGTTTTTTATTCTCGAGTAGAAAATAACTCCTCATTTTAGCCAACTTAATAAATTTACTCGGGCTTCTTGGCCTTAACTTGAACGGGCTCCTGGGAGCGCAGCACAGCGGAGGCACGGCGAAGGGCAGCCTGTAAACAAATAGGAAATGGGTTAATATCTGGCAGAGAATATGTAGGAATACAAATAGATATTATGGACATCAGTTGAGAATTATCGACATGGCTCTTCAGCGATCTTGGTTGGTAATATAGCAAAAATCATCACAATAATAGCAAGACCTTAATGAGGAATTGTGTTTACCTGCAAGCAAATGAAAAATAAACATTAAATTAATAAAAGGTAATAAGACAGACTTCAGATGAATATCAAGACTAGTCAGAGAAGTTATTCAACAAGACTGTTCTGCGATCTTGGTGTAGTAGTAATAAAGATATCATCATGGAAAGAACATGGTGTATAATCAAGAGCTTCTTCGTACCTGTGTCAGATCCTTGCGGTACTTGGAGCCAATCAACAGGTTCTTCAGCTTCTTTAGGGAGCGACGGGGACCGGCCTTGAAGTTAACACGCACTGTGTTCTTAGCGGGACGCTGGCCATATTTGCCCTTCTTCAGGACAGCTGTGAAGCCCTTCTTATCGGCAGCGGGAACGATACCAACGGTCTTCTTGTGCACAACACCGCTGTAACGGTATGAGCTGAGGCTGGTCAGGTTGTTGGCCTCCTGCAGACATAAGATAAAATCGTAATTAGAAATGGTTTTTACTTTAAAGAAATTCACTTTGCTGTGTTCAATATTATCAGATTAGAATTACTATCATGTGGTATTCAAATATCATTGTGAAAGTATTTAAATTGGAAACATCATTGAACAATTGCAGGGTGAACTCGGAGAATTGCAATTAAACTCACTGTGCTGAAGGGTTTCTTCACATCACGCTTCTTCAACAAGAAGGCGTTGTTGTTGCGAATGATCAACCAATTGAGGTGCGAAGAGGTTGCCATCGTACGTCTGAAATAAACGAGAAATCCAATTAGAATAGGTTCAGAAACAGTCTAAGTTGGTTAATTGCATGATGTATTCAGTCTTGGGTGATGAATATAGTCTTCAAGAACTCTTCCGTCAAATCATTCATCATATGAATCCAATATACATCCCATTGAAATTATTATAATGCTTACCTTTAAAAGGAAATAGATTAGAACATCATCAGCAGCAGGCACAACATGAAAAATAAAATGGAACAAAGTTAGTTTCAATTACTACTACAATTAAACTATAGTAAATGAGTGGTATCAGTCTTGGGTGATGAATATAGTCTTCAAGAACTCTTCCGTCAAATCATTCATCATGTGAACCTACTACACAGTCCATTTAAATAGAAACAATGCTTACCTTCAGAAGGAAATAGATTGGAACAGCAGCAGCAGCCGTAACATGAAAAGTAAAATTAAACAAATTAGTTTCAATCAATAGTATAGTTCAACTAAAGTAATTTTATGAATGGTATCAGTCTTGGGTGATGAATATAGTCTTCAAGAACTCTTCTGCCAATTCATTCATCACATAGTGTAACCAATCCATAATAATTTCACATGCTTACCTTTAGTCAGAATGCATCCACACGTAGCAGCAACCGACAGCACATGAAATGAAAATAAAGACCGACAAGTTATACATTGTGTATAGCACATAATTTCTAATTGGGGTATTTGGAATAGAGTTGTAGATATCGTCTTCAAGAACTCTTCTGCTGATCATTCATTCACCATGGAATTGTTCCCTAATGGCTCCAGCGGCATGCCAGCGTGCACATGTGGGGTTATTAGGCACGCACAATTTTACTTCCAGCATATTTCTTATTAGCGGTCGTAGTTGGGCCAACCATTTTATGTTATTAGGCCGGAAATTATTTTAGCTATGTTTGGGTAACATTTGCAAAACATTTTAAGCTACAACTTAACCAAATCGAAACAAAATGCAAAATGCCCACCTTTTCTCGTTGAAAGACAAACAGGAAAGAAATATGGTAGACGGAGAGAAACGTGAAGTTGGCAGCGATTAAGCACACAGGGTTGCACGAGCGTCGTTTACTCATATTGGCTATTTTTTAAAGTGACGTTTCAAGCGGCGCCAAAACAAAGAGAGCGAAAGAGAATAAAAATGGCCGCCGATCGAAGCAAGCTAAGTTATTTCAGTTCGATCAAAATATGCAGCGCAGGCTCGTGAATATTTTTCTATGAAATACAGGTAAGCTCGGAGCTCATGCTAATTCGCAAGTAATTTGTTAGGCCAGATGCAACGCATATCGAAAATGCCGCTTTTTGATGCAGGGGTGTTTTTCCTTGGTCTTGTGGTATTTTTTGGTGTTTTTTTTATTATCCCAGCGGTCGTGTAGACTATCGATAATGCAAAAACACGAACGTGTTGCGGTCGACATCAAGAGCCATCTCTAGTTCTCAGACACATTTCCGAGCTCTATTCGCAAATAACTAAATTACAGTTAAATTAAAGTAGAGTTTTGTAATAAAACGTTTTTGAAAGTTTTTATTTTCGGCTGTGGTTTCTTTTTATCGTCGTATGTCCATCCAGAATTTAAACACTCGTGGTAAGTTAGCATGCTTTGTAGTTCGACTCAACACACTTGCACGTCGTAATTTACACATGTACAAATGTTTGTATGTATGCATGTAGTACATGCATAAAATGGCTGCTTGTATGGGCTAGTCTAGTCATCATTGTTATACATACATACACGCGTTTGTATGTACATATGTAAATGTGTCGATATGGCATGCAGAGGCGCTGTGATTACAGATTTTTGCATATATTGTTTATATTTTAGACCCCTTTGCTGATGCAATCAAGGGCAATGATGATGACATCCAAGACGGACTCGTAGTATAGAATCCAACAGAGGAACGGTCGCAAGACATTGACCACTGTTCAAGGCTTGTCCGCAGAATATGACTAGAAGAAAATCATGATCCTGTAAAAAGGTTGATGTCAATAATCTGAAAGTGTGCCACTGTTATTGATCGTAATTTCTCTAGGAATTCCGATGCAATGGGACTGTAATTGAGCATCCGGAGTTGGTGAAGTTCTCAGACAGTGTGGCACACTTTCAGATTATTGACATACTTGAGCCTTTTACAGACCGACTATTTTCTTCAAGTCATATTCTGCGGATAAGCCTTTGAACAGTGGTCAATGTCTTGCGACCGTTCCTCTGTTGGATTCTTATCTATGGATGTCATCATCATTGCCCTTGATTGCATCAGCAAAGGGGTCTAAAATGTAAACAATATATGCAAAAATCTGTAATCGCCGCAGCGCCTCTGCATGCCATATCGACACATTTACATATGTACATACAAACGCGTGTATGTATGTATAACAATGATGACTAACTAGCCCATACAAGCAGCCATCTTATGCATGTACTACATGCATACATTCAAATTGTAGTGTGCAGTTTCCCAACGTGCAAGTGTGTTGAGTCGAACTACAAAGCATGCTAACTTACCACGAGTGTTTAAATTCTGGATGGACATACGACAATAAAAAAAGTAGCCGAAAATAAAACTTTCAAAAACGTTTTATTACGAAACTCTACTTTAATTTAACTGTAATTTAGTTATTCGCGAATACGAGCTTCGGAAATGTGTCTGAGAACTAGAGATGCGCTCTTGGTGCTCGACCGCAACACGTTCGTGTTTTTGCATTATCGATAGTCTACACGACCGCTGGGATAATCAAAAAAGCACCAAGAAATCCAGCAAGACCGAGGAAAAACACGCCTGCGTCAAAAGCGGGCGTTTTTGCGATATGCGTTGCATCTGGCCTAACAAATTACTTGCGAAGTTGAGCATGAGCTCCGAGCTTACCTGTATATTCATAGAAAAATATTCACGAGCCTGCGCTGCGTATTTTGATCGAACTGAAATAACAAAGTTGGCTTTCGAACGGTCAGCAGCGGCCATTTTTTATTCTCTTTCGCTCTCTTTGTTTTGGCGCCGCTTGAAACGTAGACTTTTAAAAAAATAGCCAATATGAGTAAACGACGCTCCGTGCAACCCTGTGTGCTTAATCGCTGCCAACTTCACCGGCTTCTCTCTCCGTCTTACCATATTTCTCTTCCTGTTTGTCTTTCGACGAAAAGGTGCGCGTTTCGCATTTTGTTTTCGATTTGCCTCAGTCTGTCGCTTTAAAATGTTTTGCAAATGTTTACCCAAACATAGCTAAAATAATTACCGGCCTAATAACATGAAATGCGTTGGCCCAACTACCGACCGCTAATGAGAATATGTGCCTGGAAGTAAAATTGTGCGTGCCTGATAACCCCACATGTGCACGCTCGTGCCCCCGCTGGAGCCATTAGGGAACGATTCCATGGTGAATGAATGAACAGCAGAAGAGTTCTTGAAGACAGATATCTACAACTCTATTCCAAATACCCCAATTAGAGATTCTGTGTTATACACGATGTCTCCTTTAACTTGTTCGGTGTTTATTTTCCCCGTAGCAATA